>CM060987.1:68582556-70010195 GCA_030765065.1 Deroplatys truncata | reverse complement strand
AATCAATGGTAATTAATTGTTCTTCCACAAAAGCTGTGAGTAGGACAAGGTTAGAAAAGTGGAATCAGATAACTGAAAGCATTCTTTTGCTAGTGATTTTGTGTATAGTTTAGAAACTTTATTTTATTGAACTTCTATTAGGGAACATTCGTTTTACTTTTATTACTTTGAAATGGCTTGGTAAGCTTGGAGACAGATCAGTCTCTCTGATAGCAAGGGCATATATAACTTTATTCCAGGTAAGGACCTCAGTTCAGATATCGCTTCAGGTATCGTGTGAGGCTCGCATTCAAGAAGTCGATTCGTGTTGAACCTTGGGTTCTTTTGTGGGTTTTCCAGTTCGCTAGACGAATCTTGGGGTTGTTTCCGTAATGTTGTGAATTTTTCTGTCCTCCCGGAATACTTTCATGTTTCAGGGTCGAAGGATGAGGCGAGTGGACGGCGTGTGGCGCTAAAGTTTTCTTTGAGTAACTGTCTATCCTGGCGTCCGGTGTGTGACGAAGCTCTAGTGGGACCTCTCCTTGGTGAGGGAGGCTGGTGTCCCGCTGGAGTTGGGATATCACATCTGGAGATGTTAGGGACCCCGCTTGAATTCAAGCCTGCCACCTTGGATCTCGGACCTTCGCTTAACTGCTTCCTCCCGGAGGCTCAGTAGGTAAATCCTCCTCCGCACCTAATCTACTCTACTCTATAGTCCAGATTTCCACCAGACAATAAAACTGTACCTAGAGGCCTATGAAGGTACTACACCATTCAACAAAAGAGATATTTCTAAAATGTGTTATGTACAACAGCATGTAGAATAGCTTTCCATCACTTTAACATACTTGGTTGTAAGTTAAAGCTACTCTTTTAATATAAATACCACAATATTTTTAATGAAATGCATGTTTATTTAATATGTTGTAATATTCCACGTTGTCTAATAAAGCTTATCTAGGCCACACTTTTAAAAATTAATAATGCACTGCTTTTATTATATAAATATTTGTAAGAATGGGGAGATATTTCATTTTAAAATCCCATGTGTCAACTCTGCTTTCTCTATGCTTATGTTTTATCTACTAATGCCAAATAACGAAACGAGGAGTGCTGGTATCTACATTTCATACGCTCTGTGTAAATATGTGTATTCTAAAAAGCACGGTACAAACTTATTTTGGACTTTTATTCTGGAAATCCATTATCTCCCGACGCAAATTACCTCACGCATTTCTCTTTCTTTCTCGTTCTCTTCCTCCCTCTTCTCTCCCTCCGTGTATGCGCGCGCGCATGTGTATTATGAGATTGCGAAAAGATATTTCATTCCAAGAAATGGAATACTAGAACAAAGAGCATAAGTAAACAAAAACTTGGCAACATAAAAGTATTTACGTTACAGAAAGAAACAGCTGCTCTGTCAGACTCCCTCGAGACAACGATATTAACCAGAAAAGATAAACAAAACTAGCAAATGCATGCGTATTTATTATATCTGTAAGTGTACACAGAGAAAGAATAAAGGGAGAAATATTAAAAAGAGTTAGGAAGAGAATGTAAAATTGGGTCTTGTTTGCTCTGTCTATCACAAAAGTTACCTCATCGTGAAATTTTCCAAACCTGCTGACATTACTTTAATTAAATTCGCATAAAGACTTAAAAATAAGCCTTTGCTTGTTTGTCCTAAAAAGGAAACGATTTTCTCGTCTCACTTGAATCGGAAATGAAATGGTGGGGCTTGTCCATGAAGAGCGCTTTCTACTCAATGCCCAAATTGATTTTGTTTCAGATAGAAAGTAATAGGTGAAGTTAGCAAACCTGCAAGTACTGTGAGGTTAAAGTATTTAATGCCTAAACACTTTATTTTGGGAGGTTAAGTTGCCACATTTATGTTAATAGTATCGCACTTTCCGCTTTATGCACACGTGCTTCTAAATATCAGGTCGAGGTTTCGTGAATCCCATGTACGGTGGCTTGCTCACTGAGAGCGAGTGGGAGAGAGAGAGAGAGAGAGAAGGGGGGGGAGAGAAAGAGATTTCGTATATGTGAAAGTAAGGTTTCATAGGCGGTCCAGTGTTGAACGCGACACTGCGACCTACATAGACCTATTGCGGCTACCACCTCCAGGAGGAAGGGATGAAGTGAAGGAATCATAGGAGACTACCATAGAGACGCGCGGAAGTCCCTAAACGGTTACAGGCTGTCCCACTGCTGGAACTGGCTGAAGAGGGGGATGAACGACCAAGCAGTCTTCTAGTGTCCGTCTTTTCCTTTAAACAAACATCCGCGCCATCTGTCCAGCACCGCTTGACGCGACGAAACCTAGAAGCACACCTCGAAAATGAGGAGGGAACAGGATGAAAGGGAAATTATGGAAAGGAAATCGTAGTAGACGAGAAACCACCCCTGTATTCGCCTACCGACCAGGAAAAACTACGAAATGTCAGAGTGGGCGGTCGAAGGGAATCGAGGCCGGAACCTCTCAAATGCTAGCCTTACCACAGATCCATCTCGCTCGATAGATAAGAGAACAAGTATAACTTTGGAGATAATACGAATGCCTCGAAATTTGGTATTTTAATGAAGTAAGTATTTAATATTACAAAATCCTATATTTAAAATGCAAAATCCGGTTCTCTATATTCTTATTGGATATTCTAAGGACGCTTGCTTATTCACGGTGTAATACTTAAACAGATGATGAGCTTTGAAAGCGTTTGCCTACTGAACAGTCCTAAAATTCCAAAGCATGTAAATTACTGCCAGTTAAAGAATTAAGATCGAATTAAAATGAATCATTAGTAAAGCACATATTAATTTACTTGACCGCAGGGAATGCTTCTAATAACGTTTGCCAGATAAAAGAAAACAGGAACGATATTGTGTTTAAGCTTGCTTATGGCGTGTAGCAAACGCATTAAAAAAATCTGTTGTGTTACGCTCACATGACTTTCTCTACTCTTGTACAAACTATTTTTACAAACGCTTATTCTCCATATGCTTCATGTTAATCTTATTGCTAATTTTCTTGAGGGGCATATGGTAGGCTTTAAGCGACAGTCAAATCTTTTAAGCGCTGGTTGTTATGTGGCGCATTCCATTCTCTTTGTATGTCCAGGACATAAAAAAAAGAATAACGAATACCCATTTGAGAAAAAAGTATTGGCAAATTTAAGGGAATAACAAGCAATATCTCGAAAATGATTCACTCAACAACAAAAATGTATACGACATAAATTGTATATTTTAACGCGATCTACATTTTTTGTGTAGTAAATTTTGTCTATCTCTGATGATTTACCAGTTATGCAAAAGTCGTTCACAATCAAGAATACTTTTGGAGACATTCCCAGAAATTCGAGATATACATTTCATTTGTCATGAAAATATCTCAAACATATGATATTTTAATAAAAATCGTTAGAGCCATTTTTGAGAAAATTAAAATTTGCGAAAAATGTTCCATGTAAAGGGTAATCTGGGATGGAGGGATTTTCTTGAAAACCTTCGTGTCGCATCTCTGGAAGATACTGAGCCTAAATACCAAGTTTGGTGTTTATCCGACTGTTCGTTTCTGAGTTATGCTGTTCACAGACACACACACGGACATGTTTCCAAAAATGCTCTAATATGCACATACACATGTCGAATAAGAGTTATATAACAACCTTGCCATCTATCGTAGAGAATCACAACCTTAACCATGATGCTACATCTTAGCAATGTTAAGAGGCTGATCATTGTCTAAGAAAGCATTAAAAAAAGGCGATTATAAAACGCAGCAGTACAGTAGAATTCCTGTACTATTAAGTTGCCTGGCTGAGCGTTTTACTCTGTGCTTTCCCTCGGCTCTTAGTATTATACGATAAACACTCGTAGATATTAGGTTCCGAGGTCATTTCTGTGTCCATTATCGTTCTCGGGTCTAAATATGGTAAAACAGCACACACAAAAAAGAAAGAAAAAGAAACGTATGAAAGACAAGGAAAACACATTCGTTTATTTTTGTATTCGTTTTTTCTTTCTTTTTATTTGTAATGTTTAACTCCAGCTTTTACTGCATACGGCACTGCAGGCAGGGTGAATGATGGTACATGAAATGAAATGATTAGGAGGAAAGGAAATTTGGGGAGGAAACATTCCGAGCCTAAGTTTAAGATAACTCCCCGGCATTTGCCAGTTATGAGCACTGAGGAAAATCTGAAAAAAAAAGAACTCAATTAAGGAGATGGTTCTGGCTGGATTTGAACCACGGACTCCCACTCGCGTCGTCTACCCTGTTGGTAAGCACATAAGTGACCATCAGCTGGCCTGTGTTTACAGAACTATTAAAGAGGTCGCCACGGTAATTTAAAAATAAGGTTCTTGCCTTTTACGCGTCAAGTTCGGGTTCAAATCCTCGTTGAGCTTACCCCAAATCTTTAGGGTGACATAGGTATTATATTAATACTTTAGGCTTTCCTTTATCTGATGTTATCAGTCTGACCAAAAGGCAATAAACTACATAGAAAACTTATAAAATAGCCCATCAAGTTCTAGGATAAAATAGTTTGTTTATAATAAATATACAATTTTGATTAAACTTGTATATGATATGTTTTTTCAGCCAATTACGGAGGTCAGTATTTAGACATGAGCGAAAGATCACTTACACTCATTTTCTCAATTGGTATTTGTCTAGACAGTGTGATTTATTTGCGCGGGTCTTTTATATATTTCATGAAAACTATTATTCCAAAAAGTGTCCTTTATCCCCCTAAAAGACCTATATCGTATGAGAGTGTAACAAGCGACTTCCTTGGTAAACACAGGAATAACGAGGACAGAAATTCGTAGACAAATTGCAGCAGGGATTACAGCGGTTATCTGTTTTAGCCCTTAGTTAAATGAGTGCAAAATGTAACGGTAAACCTACCCATTTCGTTATATTTCAATTCGTTTGCTATTTCACTCCTGCCGCAAATGGGAGATAATGACCATTCACGTTTAAAGGAATGTTGTTTTTGAACAAATCACGGCCATGATTCCACTCAATCTTTATCGAATCTAGCCAATATTTTTTCATTTGCTCCTTTGGGCTCCTCTTTTTTAATACTCTGAAGAAGTTGGAGTATCGTTTTGCAGTGACTCAGCTACCAACAATCAAAGCCGCTACGTTTAAACATAAATAAAGCATCTGATGTGTTAGACTCACACGACTTTCTCTACTCTTGTACAAACTATTTTTACAAACGCTTATTCTCCATCTACTTCATGTTAATCGAGATAAACATTTGCAGACTCTATCTTATTGCTAATTTTCTTGTAGATATAAGGGGAATGTATATTTACAAGGGCAATATAGAAATACAGTAGCCTTTAAGCACATACATATCTCTTAATAGCTGGTTGCTAGGTGCAGCACTATTCCCTTTGCCACAGATTAATACGCTTTGCATATCTAAGACAAAAAAATGAATAACGAATTCCCATTTGAGAAAATAAGTATTGAAAAATTTAAGGAAATAACAAGCAATATCTCGAAAATGGTTCATTCAACAACAAAAATGTATATGACATAAATTGTGTATTTTAACGCGACCTACATCTTTGGTGTAGTAAAATTTTGTCTATCTTTTATGGTTTACCAGTTTACCAAAAGTCATTCACAATGAAGAATACTTTTGGAGACATTCCCAGAAAATTCGAGATATACATTGTATTTGTCATAAAAATATCTTAAACATATGATATTTTAATCAAAATCGTTAGAGCCATTTTTGAGAAAATTAAAAGTTTCGAAAAATGTTCCATGTAAAGGGTACTCTGTGGTGGGGGATTTTCTTGAAAACCTTCGTGTCGCATCTCTGGAAGATACTGAACCTAAATACAAAGTTTGGTGTTTATCCGACTGTTCGTTTCTGAGTTATGCTGTTTATAGATAGACACACAGACAGACAGATACAGACAGACACACAGACATACACACGAACATGTTTCCAAAAATGTTTTTTTTGGATTCAGGGGATATCAAAACATGTATTTCCGGTGAAATCCCGGTATCCAATTTTTGGGTGGAATATAATACTTCCCCTACTTACTATACGTACTAGAGAAAGTAAAATGACAGAAACGAGATTTGGTAATGAAGCTATAGACTAGATTATTAATTTGACATGCTAATTCTAGCGCAGCGATAAGGAAGAACTTTATTTCTAATATCATATAAATTGATCATTGTTTCATGTTCTTCGGACTTAAAAATCACTGCACTAACCTTTCTTTTTCCCGGTAAGTTTTTGAAGCAGTTTTTTACCCCCGTTCCTTGCATCTCTCGCCTCTTGAAATTTCTGGCTATTCCTTAAAATATACTTCTTGTAGCATTTTAGCTGTGAAATTCTACATTGTTTTTATAGCATCAATGTGAGGAAATCAAATGGAGAAGAGTACAAGGAATGCATTATAAAAGTAAAGAGATAATTGTGTTTTAACCTAATGTTCAATGAAAAACAGGTTAACATTTATCAGCCTTTTTCTGCAAATAAAGTCATAACCTATAATGTTGATAACATGGGTTCGATTTGTTTCATATTTTTGTTTTACGATATTAGATAAAAGAATAGTGAATTCCTACTGCAACTTCCTAATCAAACAAACAAAACATCACCATACGATTCTAACTTGTTTTCGAAAGCAATACCATTTATATTACAAATAAATATAAATATTTTATGATTTTATTACAGTAATAATGTTTTTTGGGTATATTACTACATTTTATTCTTCAAATAGTCTCAGCAAATACTACTCATGATTTCCAAATCCTCTGATAAATTCTCATACCACTTCGTGCCTCGAGAACTTATCGATAGTTTCGAAATCATCAGTGACATTACTACAGATAACGACCGTGCTATGCTTTTCCCTTGTAGAGTTTTTAACAAACAAGCTAATTTTAACTTTGTTATTGTTTTTATTCTTTAACTATCCAATTTCTGTAACGCTAGCCCTAATGATCCTAAAGCCATACTGGAAAGCCTTGGTAACTTGCTTATGTTAAGATATATCTCATTAGTGATATTATTTCCTTATTTGTGTTTCACGGTCCACAATACTGCATAACGACTTGTAGCCTAATAATCATTATTGGTTCAGTAAAGCTTATGTTGCAACATAACTGTTGCAACTGCCTTTAGACTGATAGAACCTTCCCTTCCTGACCCCCTAATGTGTAAACATTCAACAAAATTTTATTTATCAACCTAGAATCACACGACTTTCTCTATCCTGGAAGCACGAAAGCTATACGTTATTGAAAATTGAAAACTTGTAGATGCACTGCACCGATCATTCTGTAAAGAAATTCTTAACCAATCGGTTGCAACAGTAAAAGCGTTTGCTCAAATAGAAACGGAACGAGTAGCAAGAAATGATCAAGGAGACAGCTTTAAAATGTTGGTACAGCATCTTAAATTTAAATAAACAGAGTGTATTAAAACAACGCTTAGTTTATGAAGAATCGTCCTGTACCAAGGGGTAGCTGAGCAGTTATGAAATAATTTAGAGAGCAATGGCTTAGGGAATGTTTGGAGTAAAAGGGAAACACATGTTAAAGGATTTTGGAAACTTGCTAGAAGGTGTTTTTAGGATATAGAGATACAAAAATTGTTTAATAATTTAACAGAGAAGAGATGAATGGTATTTATTGTTAGGTTGAAATGTGCATGGAAAAGAGAAAACTGTATAGATAAAGTAAACAAGGAGGAAAGAGAGGGTAAGAGCACGAGTGTGGGAATTGAAGGTCAGAGAAATGGTCTTACTCAGGGTGTGTCCCCACTGTGCGGAGAGCAAAAGACGTATAGCATATGTTTGGATGTATAGAAACTGAAAACTGAAGGAATGAATCCAGTAACCACAAACTTAAACGGGACAAAATAACAAATGAAAATTATATTTGTTAAAGAATGCAGGGGTGTGGGACAGCATTTGAATATAAAGTCAGAAACAAGTGGAAATGGACAGTAAAGAGAGGAAAATAAAATTGAAATCATTGTAATACAAATATAAACTTGGTATGTAGAATGGATTTCTGAGCCAAATAGCTGCAGACATCCTTATTTATTGTAACCTTCTTAGCATTTGAATAAATATCGTATACTCCATTCATTGTAATCTTAATATAAATTTGATTCTCTCTATCCATTTTGCTTGCATTTATTATTTTTTTGTTGTTGAAAACTTGGATAAGCATGTGAGCTTTATATTTTTTGCATCCGATTATCAAAAGCAATCCAATATCTGGTTTATATTATAAGTTCCTTGTTTGGTTTGTATCTTGTTTAGCTGAAGCAAATCGAAGTCCTTTTGATTTTTCTGATAGATAAACATTTAATTTATAACGTTCTTTTCTTTCATTCTTTTATTCGTTCTAATAGCGTTATAGCTTACAGGTTGTTCAACTGAGGGGACACCTCAGCACCACGACCTACAGAGACCTATTGTGGCTGCCACCCCCTAGGGGGAAGGATTGAAGTGATGGATCCACACAGGAGGTACAGGCCGTAGGCAGACAGGCCACAGAGACGCGCGGAAGTCACCAACATTTCCAAATCCGCAGACCCGTGTGTCATCCCCGGAGCCGCCAAGAGAGGGAAATGAACGACCCACCAGTCGAACAGTCCTCTTGTGTCCACGGGGAGTTATTCACGTCCATTAAACCTTAAAAACTTCGCTGCAGATAATATATATATATATATATATATATAGTGCATTATTTCTAACTCCTGGCCGGCTGCTTCGCGGCCCGCTGTTGCCGGCCGAGTTGAAAATTCACAGACCCTGAGCTCAAGCGCATAGCGTGTCAGCAATTCAAAGGCAAAGACTTACATGCATACAATAACCACATACTTTTATCACAGAAGGGTTGGAAATGATGTCCTTGTACTGCCACGCATCTCTCACACCTTTTAAGAAATTTCCATTAACACGCATTAATTCTTCTTCTGGAATTGCAGTAATTTCTCTTCTACTATTGCCTTTCAGTTCTCCCACTTATGGGGGTTGTTCCGATACACTTTATTTTTTAAGTTACCCATAAATGAAAGTCGCATACCGTAAGGTGGCCATAGTCCTTTACTGATGACCCTATCTTCAGAAATTTCCGCAATTAATTTCAACAAGTGATCAGCTGTATGTGAAAATATGCCTGTGTTCATTCAGTTTTCCACAACTATTCCAGGAATGGTTTGATTATTGTATCCCTGTACCTCTGTCCTTAACTATATCCTCAAAGAATATAGGCCGTATAATTCGGTACGCATTCACAGCACACCAAACACCAATTTTCTGGTCATGCAATGGCATTACAATAACGGGCTTTTCTGCACTCCAGTATCTGTTGTTTTGTGTCGATACATGGTCATTTGAAAAAACCATGCTTCGTCTGTGAAAAAAATTAACTTTGGGTCCACAGAGCCATCATTAACTTTACCCGACACCCAATTGCAGAAATTTATTCTATTCACCGTATCACGTGCTTGCAGTTCCTGAACTACGGTTATCCTATAAGGTTTTAATTTTAAAAGTTTTCTGTGATAACCTACTCAGAGATTTTTTGGGGCTATGTTTCAACCTTTGACCTATCTCAACGAGTAGTTCCTCTGCAAGAACACGGCGAGTTACTTTGGGTTTCTTATCAAGAACAGAACCCGTTTCTCCAAATCGGTTTACAAGACCACGAACTGTCTCTCTATGAGGCGCACGGATTCCGGGAATCTGTCTACAAATAGTCGTGTTACTTGTCTACAAGACTGCTCGCACGTAGGAATCGTACATGAATATGCGGTGTTCTAAAGTAAACACAGTTCTTGGCATTATAACAGAACTATCACACTTTAACCACAAATAATAAAACACGAACTAGCGCTATCAACGGTCGCACATGCGCTGACGCGCGAAGTGGAGGGAGAACAGCGGGAGCCAGAACCAGTTAGAAGCACTGTACACACGCAGCTACAACCGCCAAGCTGCCAGCCAGGAGTCGAAAATAAGGCACTGCATATATATGAACTGTTTGGGAATCAAATTCCCTTAGAGAGACCTATATTAATGTAGTAACTTATTACTACAGACTCAACATACAATTCAGCGGTAATTAATTTGTTCTTTCGCACAAGCCGCGTAGGACAAGGTTGGAAAGATAGCCAGGCTGAAAAAATCGATACCACAGCCGGGATTTGAACCACGGATCTTCCATTGATTGATCTAACAGTTGGTTAAACTACGAAGCCCGGGACTTAAAATACTTACGACATGTAAGTGCCAGTATGGGTCACTTGGAGTATGCCATTTCAAAATAAACTTGAGGTCTCCTTGTGGTTTACCGAAAAAAGTGGGCTAGGTGGGAAATTTAATGTCGTGCCGAAATGTTGCCATGGTAGCTCAGTTGGTTAGAGCAAACGGAGGGAAATCGGAGTATCTGTGGTTCAAATCCAGGTTATGGCTTTGCATTTTTCAGTCTGAGTCTAACTTCTAACTTTCTAACCTTGTTTGGAAGAACAATTGCCTGAAAAAGAGAAATGTTTGGTGTCAACCACATTTCAAATACTTGGGTTTAATAAAGATCTTTAAGCTTTTATAAAAAAGTTTCATAAAAATGTGGAAGGTCGTACTGAGACTGCTTGTGTATAGCTCCCAAGTATGTAAAGAAACTGTTGCAATTTAACTCAGTAGATGCTGAATGTTCATACAACTGTACGAGCTACTAAATTTCGTCAGTGCTAACTTTCAGCATTTCCTAAATATAAATCCTAACCCAGCTGGGACTGTGTGCCCTATGGAAAGATCTTTACTTGCACCTTGGATGTGACGCAACAACAGTTCTTTCAGTAACACGCTGAGCGCATTGCTACCATGAATATTCATAAACACACTCACTTCCAATGTTTATTTTTCAGCTTGCCTATTCAAATGTCTGCTTGCGAATTTATTTCAACAACAAGCTCCCCGAGACAGCGCGCCTCAAGGGACAAAAGCTCGCTAAGCCAATAGACTCATGATAACTCCCAATTTTGTTTCAGAAAACTCTTAGAGATAAAAGTATGTTTTCGTTTATGTGCCGCGACTTAAAAGACCTTTTAGCTTAAAGCACTTCTGAGATAAAAATGATTTCCATGAAATGGTTGCGAATATCTTTCAGTCAAGTTAGCGAAGCGGCATTACGGAGTTTGTTTTATAATTCAATAGTATCCATGTTAGTCTCCTTGAAAAAAAGTCCTTAATCTAGTTTAGAACACAACTTGATAACGTAATTTAAAATTAGTCCTTGAATGCCTAACATTTGTTTATTTATAAAATGATTTATTAATGCGGTGTGATTTATAGGAAAGGAAAAAGGTACCAAACAAATAGACACTGGGGAGAAAATAAACTGCTGTTTCAAGCTATATGGATATTATAAAATGTTTAATTTCGATTTTACAGAAAACGACAGTTGTTAGAATGGCGCTCAAAGGGGCTTGGGATCTATTAAGTTGAGAGTTACCTTATTTTATGAGGGTAAAGGAAAACCCCGAATAAAAAGCTTATATAGCCAATTTATTCTCAATTGAGTTTCGAATTAGCTGTCTGAATTAAAAGGCAGACAAGATGCGGCTCTAAAGCTGGGCTATTATGTTAAGAAGTACTAGTTTCCAAACCGAAAATAACATGAAAAACAGAATTAGACGTTTCATTAGCCATTTTTCATATTACATATTTACAATTTGATGCAGAAGTTTCATATTAGAATACCTCAGATTACATGACGACAATTTCTTGTCGTAATATAAAAGTACAAGTTACATATAATATTTGTTTCATGCTTTGTTGGACTTGCGCAAATAGTAATTCGTCATTCAATTTTGTAATATGGTTGTTCAATTGGGGATCCGCTTCTGCTAGTCAAACTAAAAGAATTTCAGACCATACAAAACAGGAGCTTCGACGTTCCTCCGCGTGAATTATATACGAATTCAAAAAACATTCCAAAATCATCAAAATCCCCTGATTTAGCAAATAGCAGACAATCTACCACCTGACCCACCGTTCAGAAGACTAAAAGAAAAACGCCACACCGACCTAAGACTGTAACTCAAATTAGTTCATACTCAGGTTTATCGTTGGATATGTATCTATCACAAGTTTCATGTTATTTATTTGTTAACTAAAATGTATGCACAACTGTACTGTATTCAGTTTATACATTAAAGTTATCTTAATAATTAAAAAATAAAAAAGACATTTATGAATGGGCCATTTTCAATCCTAATGGAAGAATTGGCTCTACCACGCACATAGTACGTAGAGGAGGTAATAATACATTCCACCGATAAATTCGATTACGAGGTTTCACCGGGAATAGGCTCCCTGAATCCAAATAAAGCATTGTTGTAAAAATGTCTGTGTGTGTGTCTGTGAACAGCATAACTCAAAAACGAAGAGTCAGATAAATAACAAACTTGTTATTTGAGTTCACTGTCTTCCAAAGATGCAACGAGAAGATTTTCAAGAAAATCCCCCCGATCCTAACTGCCCTTTAAATGGAACATTTTTCGAAAATTTTGATTTTCTAAAAATGAAACTAACGATTCTGATTAAAATGCCATATTAAAGATATTTACATGACAAATAAAATGTATATCTTGAATTTTCTGGGAATAGCCTAGGAAGTCCACGTCATTCGGAAGGAATTTTGAATAATCTTGTATAGCTGGTAAATCTTAAGCGATAGACGAAAACGTACCATACAAAAAATGCAGATCTCTTTAAAACACACAATTTACTTGAAATAAGTTTTTTTCGTGGCATAAGCCTTTTCTGAGATATCCGTTATTAAAAGTTCGAATTGTTCAATATTTGCCATTCTTTTAAAATCCCATCGACTTTCAGTTGTTTCTCACGATTGCATGGAAACAGTATGGAATTTTAAGGCTGGCATATAGCGTCCAATTCTTAAACACTTGACTATCGCTGTTCTCCTTATACGAGCTATAACGAAATGTGCAATGTAGTTATTTTCGCAAAGGTTTATTTGTATTTAAACGTTGTAGATAGAAAAATAAGTTTTAGTAAGAATAGTTTATATATCCATTAATAAAGATGGAGAGTAGAGAAAGTACTGTGAATGTATCACATCAGATGTTTTTTGGTTACTGTCCAGGTTTCACTTCCGTGCGTTAACACCATTCAATTCATAGCTTTATAAAACTTTAGTACTGTTTCTTTGGGTATTTTCTTCTTAAATGTTCGACTATTCTTTGGAATTTGCATATTTTATTGTCTAGGTGAGATTCTCTATTATATCCAATATCAGTTCCTAATTAGTTAAAGTGGCTCACTTTTTATACAACGATTATTAACAATAACTATTTTTGCTCTAATTGGTTCATTCCCTGGAGATGCCATTACTTTTATTTTGTAGTGGACATTTTCATATTGTATTGTTATCAGTTCTTTTTTCCTTTAACAGTGAAAACCATGAATATAGACTCATTCCCACGAGATTTTCTGGAAATATGCACCAATACTTGCAATCATCGCTGATTATTTAATGAGTATAACAGGCTTGTTGTTGCCTTTTTACAACTGACCTGAATTACAACAATGTTAACATTTTGCAGCTCCAAGCTCCCGCCAGTCGCTAGTGGCTCTTGCGGACAAATCGCAATTCATTCGTATTATCTCTAGTTCCTTTAATGGTACTTTTTTTAAATATTTTATTTGTGGGAAATAAATGTTTTAAATTAAAATAATTTTTTCAACTGCGTGTGAAGTAAAAAGGTGTCATTTTGATGACTTAATGCGCTTTTGCTCACTTCATAAACTTGAATTAAAGGCTTCACTTCACTCACTGCCAACGATGAGCGGTGCTGCACTTCAGCATAACGGAGTATCGCAGAAAAAAGGTATCCTCAGTCACTTATAAGAAAACGAATTTCTTTAATCGCCTGCAAATTCCAACTTCTTACAGTATAACTATGACACAGTTTCCATAGCGGTTGCGTAAATACATGTTTTTTTTAAATTCGTATCCGGTTCCCCAACCCTACAAGAACACGGAATAAATATATATATATATTTTGAACTAATTTTATAAATTATCTCATTATTTGACTGGCTTTTTATACTTGTGTAGTAGTTATGCTTATGTATAAATCAATTTATTACTTTCTAGACACTAATTTTAATAAATTAAATAACTTCCATTTAGGTCACTTTTACTTTCTCTACTATGTATAGTAAGTAGGGGAAGTATTGCATTCCACCCAAAAATTCGATACCGAGATTTCACCGGAAATACATGTTTTGAGACCTCCTGAATCCAAAAAAAGCATTTTTGGAAACATGTCCGTGTGTGTGTCTGTGTGTGTGTGTGTGTGTGTCTGTGTGTGTCTGTGTGTGTGTGTGTGTGTGTGTGTGTGTCTGTGAACAGCATAACTCCAAAACGAACAGTCGGATAAACACCAAACTTGGTATTTAGGTTCAGTATCTTCCAGAGATGCGACACGAAGGTTTTCAAGAAAATCCCCCCACACCAGACTACCCTTTACATGGAACGTTTTTCGAAAATTTTAATTTTCTCAAAAATGGCTCTAACGATTTTGATGAAAATATCATATGTTTAAGATAATGTCATGAGAAATGAAATGTATATCTCGAATTTTCTGGGAATGTCTCCAAAAGTATTCTTCATTGTGAACGACTTTTGCATAACTGGTAAACCATAAGAAATAGACAAAATTTTACTACACAAAAAATGTAGATCGCGTTAAAATACACAACTTATGTCATATATATTTCTTTTGTTGAGTGAACCGTTTTCGAGATATTGCTTGTTATTTCCTTAAATTTTCCAATACTTATACTTTTCTCAAATTCGTTATTCATTTTTACTTTCTCTACTACGTATAGTAAGTAGGGGAAGTATTGCATTCCACCCAAAAATTCGATACCGAGATTTCACCGGAAATACATGTTTTGAGACCTCCTGAATCCAAAAAAAGCATTTTTGGAAACATGTTCGTGTGTGTGTCTGTGTGTGTGTGTGTCTGTGTGTGTGTGTGTGTGTGTGTGTGTGTGTGTGTCTGTGTGTGTGTCTGTGAACAGCATAACTCAAAAACTAACAGTCGGATAAACACCAAACTTGGTATTTACGTTCAGTATCTTCCAGAGATGCGACACGAAGATTTCAAGAAAATCCCCCCACCCCAGACTACCCTTTACATGGAACATTTTTCGAAAATTTTAATTTTCTAAAAAATGGCTCAAACGATTTTGATGAAAATATCTTATGTTTAAGATAATGTCATGAGAAATGAAATGTATATCTCGAAATTTCTGGGAATGTCTCCAAAAGTATTCTTCATTATGAACGACTTTTGCATAACTGGTAAACCATAAGAGATAGACAAAATTTTACTACACAAAAAATGCAGATCGCGTTAAAATACACAACTTTATCATATACATTTTTGTTGTTGAGTGAACCGTTTTCGAGATATTGCTTGTTATTTCCTTAAATTTTCCAATACTTATACTTTTTCTCAAATTCGTTATTCATTTTTTTATGTCCTGGACATGCAAAGAGAATGGAATACGCCACATAGCAACCAGTGATAAAGTATTTGACTATCGCTTAAAAGCTACCATATTCCCCTTGTATCTACAAGAAAATTACAAATAAGATTAACATCTCGATATCTCGATTAATTATGAAGCATATGGAGAATAGGCGTTTGTAAAAATAGATTGTACAAGAGTAGAGAAAGTCATGTGAGTGTAACACATCAGATTTTTTTATGTCCTGGACATGCAAAGAGAATGGAATGCGCCACATAGCAACCAGCGTTAAAATATTTGACTATGGCTTGAAACCTACCATATTCCCCTTGCATCTACAAGAAAATTACCAATAAGATTAACATCTCGATATCTCGATTAACATGAAGCATATGGAGAATAGGCGTTTGTAAAAATAGTTTGTACAAGAGTAGAGAAAGTCATGTGAGTGTAACACATCAGATTTTTTTTTATGTCCTGGACATGCAAAGAGAATGGAATGCGCCACATAGCAACCAGCGTTAAAATATTTGACTATCGCTTAAAAGCTACCATATTTCCCTTGCATCTACAAGAAAATTACCAATAAGATTGACATCTCGATATCTCGATTAACATGAAGCATATGGAGAATAGGCGTTTGTAAAATTAGATTGTACAAGAGTAGAGAAAGTCATGTGAGTGTAACACATCAGATTTTTGTTGTTGAGTGAACCATTTTCGAGATATTGCTTGTTATTCCCTTAAATTTTTCAACAGTTATTTTCTCAAATGGGAAATCGTTATTCATTTTTTACTTTCCCTACTACGTATAGTAAGTAGGGGAAGTATTGTATTCCACCCAAAAATTTGATACCGAGATTTCATCGGAAATACATGTTTTGAGACCCCCCGAATCCAAAAAAGCAGTTTTGGAAACATGTCCGTGTGTGTGTCTGTGTGTGTGTTTATGTGTGTGTGTGTGTGTGTGTGTGTGTCTGTGAACAGCATAACTCAGAAACGAACAGTCGGATAAACACCAAACTTGGTATTTACGTTCAGTATCTTCCAGAGATGCGACACGAAGGTTTTCAACAAAATCCCCCCACCCCAGAGTACCCTTTACATGGAAGATTTTTGCGAAAATTTTAATTTTCTCAAAAATGGCTCTAACGATTTTGATTAAAATATCATATGTTTGAGATATTTTCATGACAAATAAAATGTATATCTTGAATTTTCTGGGAATGTCTCCAAAAGTATTCTTCATTGTGAACGACTTTTGGATAACTGGTAAACCATAAGAGATAGATAAAAATTTTACTACACAAAAAAATGTAGGTTGCGTTAAAATACACAATTTATGTTATATACAATTTTTTTGTTGAGTGAACCATTTTCGAGATATTGCTTGTTATTCCCTTAAATTTTTCAATACTTATTGTCTCAAATGGGAATTCGTTATTCATTTTTTTGTCTTGGATATGCAAAGAGTATTAATCTGTAGCAAAGGGAATGGTGCTGCACCTAGCAACCAGCTATTAAGAGATATGTATGTGCTTAAAGGCTACTGTATTTCTATATTGCCCTTGTAAATATATATTCCCCTTACATCTACAAGAAATTAGCAATAAGAGTATCGATTAACATGAAGTAGATGGAGAATAAGCGTTTGTAAAAATAGTTTGTACAAGAGTAGAGAAAGTCATGTGAGTGTAACACATCAGATTTTTTTAATTATCGTGTAATTTTTTTTAAATTTTATATACACTTTATAGTTCATTTTTAAAACATATGTAGGTCAACAAAATCCGGCTTTGAAAACAAGCAATTATTTACTGCTAAAACATTGTTTCATTGAGACACTCTACTATTTTTCACCTCATATGCCATTTCCCTTTAAATTCCACTCTTTTGTCTTCGCTTCATAAATATTCATATTATAAACGTTTGGGTATTGTAAAATTTAACCTAAGAGGTAATTACGCTTCTTGCAGCATGTCATGTCGTTTCTTCCTTTCATAAACTTTTATGTGGGTGTATAAAGCTAACATAAGCAGCTTCTACACCCATTTACGAGAGATGAAATGGCAATCACAATGGCCCTTAATTGCACTTGTGTGTGTCATAATGAATGCTGACTGTGGACGTTGCACGAAATGAGGTAGACACTGTCCCTGAACTTGGTTTTGACACCTCGCCACGCTCTATTCACACCATAACCCCTCAGTTCTGCGTGACGTTGTCTGAAAGGAACCTGTTTGCATAATTCCACTTCCCTCCTTGTTCTCGGCGCGAAAGAGCACACTGCGCTAAGATTCTTGGGTGCAACAAAGATTTACTGTGCTATAAATTCAAACGAGAACGTCTTGTCTCGTGGAAAACTCTACGCGGTAAGCAGTAACAGGGTCAAAATAAACTCGAGCCTTTAGTTGAATACTCTAATAGCTTCGATAAATATGCAGAAACTGGTATTAATAATGATGAGGCCAAGTAAAAATATTTTCCATTTACTTTTCTACCTCTTAACGTATATTAGTAAGTGGAAAAATATTGCATTCCAGCCAAAAATTCGAGATTTCACCGCAAATAAAACTTTGAGGCCGCCGAATCCAAAAAAAGAAGCAGCATTTTTAGGAAAAGGTGTGTGTGTATGAACAGCATAACTTCAAAACGAAATGTCGATAAATGCCAAACTTGGTATTTAGGTTTAAAATCTTCCAAAGATGCAACACGAAGATTTCCATCAAAACCTCCCCACCCCAAATTACTTTTACGTGGAAAATTTGTTGCTCTTTTTGATTTTATGAAAAATGCCTATAACAATCATGATCAAAACGCCTGGTATTTAAGAATGCATAACAAATGCAATGTATATTTTTACTTTTCTGGGAATAGCCTGTGAAATCATCCTGATTCTGAATGAATTTTATATGATTTTGTATAACTAGTATACCACAAGAGTTGCACAAAAGATTAACATAGGAAAAACGTAGAAATCGAAAAAGCACACAATTTATGTGAAATCATTTTTTGTGACTTTAACCATTTCCTAGATATTCGCTGTTATTGGTTTGTATCTTCAATGAATTTGTACTTCTTTGAAGTGCTAAGTCGCTTTTCGTTTGTTTCTGGTTGCATACAGAGAGTATGGAACTTCAAAACCACCATATATCGACCCGCTTTTTAACCATTTAACTATTGCTCCAGTCTTTTCTATCCCTCTTGTATCTACAACGACATGTGTAATGAAACCATTTCTAGAAGAGTAGGTATGTGAATGCAGCATCAGTTTTTATTTGAACTTTTTTCAGTATAGCTTGCAGTTATAGCACACTTACTCTGCTCATAGCAGAAAGTTAGCTTCACGTCCCATTTACGTAATAACCTCGAGGAATGTCATCTATGCAGGTGTAATTAAGTTCATACAAAAAGCTTATAACACCTATTTACTTCCCGCACTTCAAGGGGGGTGTCGTTGGGAGATTATTCCACCTGTGTCCAGGTGGTAGTCTCCCGACTGTTACCATGCCAGGACTGATGTCCTTTACTGGTTGAGAGAGAGTTTGAGGAAATGGACTGTGGTTTAACGGTGGTTTCATTATGGTTCGGGAAAGGTTTTGTGTTTCTGGATTGGTTGTGATGGATATTTGTGTTTGTGGTGATTATGGAGTAGTGTCTCTAGTCATGATTTTTTTTTTGACTTAGTGCCTGCCAAGCACAAGTCTGGGGCGCTTGTAGCGTATCCCGTGGTCGATGTCGTACTCTCCGAGGCCGCGGATGAAGGCTTTGAAGCTTTGAGGAAGGGAGTTATAAAACTTTTGTGATAGGGACAGGATGTAGTCTGTTAGGGTGGGGATTTGAAGGTCGCGATGGATATCTTTGTTGGGGATGTACCAGTCAGCGTTGACGGCGGTACGGAGGAAGCGGTTCTGGAAGGTTTGAAGGCGTTGGTGGGTCTTTGCAGCAAATCCCCAGACCTGACAGGCGTAGGTGATAGCAGGACGAAGCACCTGCTTGTACAGGAGCACTTTGTTGCGCACGGACATCCTACGGTTCACTTTGGATGCTAGTTCTTCTACGTAGGGCTTCTATGTGAGTTTGTGGTCCAAGGTGACGTCTAGGTATTTAGCCTGTGTGGTCCAGTTCACGGTCCCACCGGCTAGTCGGAGTTCAGGCACGTCATCCAGCTGTAGCCTTCGAGTGAAGGTGGCGGCCTGAGATTTTGTGGCGTTTACATTTAGACGCCACATGTTGAACCACGTGGTGTGGATATCAGCATTACTCTGGAGGCGGTGTATTGCTACCCTGTGCTTCAGGGCTATATATGCAAATATGTGGCGTGAAGTAATGGCAAATAGTGGTAAATATGAAATTTTAGGATAATTAAATACGATATGATTCAGCAACACTGTGTGTAATATACGTCTCCAATAGTAAAGGTCAACATTTAAGTTAGCTTTTTTCTGTAGCTAGAGAGCGGGTGGAATGAATTAGGTGCTAACGTCTATGGCTCGCATTCTAGAGGTCCCATGTTCAATCTTGCAGTCCACTAAGCGGGTCGAGAGTTTCAAGTGTTTTCCTCGGTATCTCACGGCAAAAATGCCAAGTCGTCCTCCGTGGTCTAGGGGTACAAAGGTAGCCTTCAGTTCCTGAGGTCGCGGGTTCAAACCCGCCGGAAAGGATTTTTTTTTTCGGAAGGGAAGTAAAGCCGTGTTCCCGTGTCGTATTTGCAGCATGTAAAAGAACCGCAAGCGTGATAAAGCGGCCTCCGAGCAAAATTATCTGGACTTTCACGCCCAATATAGAATGGCACGCTAAAGATCACATAGTTAAAGAGCGTACATAATTTAAAAAAAAAATCTGATGTGTTGCACCCACATGACTTCTCTACTCTATTTTTGCAAACGCTTATTTTCCATCTACTTTATGTTGTTCGAGATATCAGAGATATTAATCTTTGCTAGTTTACTTGTAGGTGCAAGGGGAATATGCTAGGCTTTAAGCGATAGTCAAATCTTTTAAGAGCTCTCCAGGACATTTAAATAACGAACAACGAAACCCCATTTAAGAAAACGTATATGGTTGGAAAATCCAAACAAATAACAAGGAATATCTCGTAAATGGTTGACTCGACAAAAAAATATAGATTATATAAATTGTGTGTTTTAACGAGATCTACATTTTTGTGTATTAAAATTTTGTCTTAACTCTTATGGTTTACCAGTTATACAAAATTCACTCAGAATGAAGGCGACTTTTGGGAACATTCCCAGAAAATTCAAGATATACATTTTATTTGCCATAAAATATCTTAAACATATGACATTTTAATCAAAATCGTTAGTGACATTTTTGAGAAAATCAAAATTTTGCGAAACATGTTCCATGTAAAGTAGTCTGAGGTGGGGGAATTTTCTTAAAAATCTTCTTTTTGCATCTGTGAAAGATACTGAACCTAAATACCAAATTAGGTATTTATTCGACTCTTCGTTTTTGAGTTATGCTGTTCACAAACACAGAGAGACACATACAAACCGACACTCACACGGACCTTTTTCTAAAAGGTTTTTTTGGATTCATGGCACCTCAAAACATGTATTTCGGGTGAAATCTCGATATCGAATTTTTGGGTGAAATGCAATACTTACTATACGTAGTATATAGAAAGTAAAAATGTAATGTGAATGTTCACTTTCCGTGATACGTACCTAAACCTTTACCTTCTCATCTTTTAGGTTTGCTTCTAGGTCTCGTGGTGTATGGCGGAGCCGGACAGATGACGTGGATGCATGCTCACTAGAAAGAATATTCCCCGTAGACACCAGAGGCCTGCTCGACTGGTGGGTGGGACGTGCATCGCCCTCTCGACGGTTACACACGAGTCTGCGAGCCTGGAAATGTTAGGGACTTGTGGCCTGTCTGCCTAAGGCCTGCAGCCTCCTGTGTGGTTACTTCACTTCATCCCTTCCTCCTGGGGGTGGTAGGCACAATAGATCTCTGCAAGTCGCAGTGCCGGGGTATCCCCCTCCGTTGACAACCGATAACCTATTGCTCTAAGACACTTCAACCTCTTGACCTAGGTATGACTGTATGACCCGATGCATTGTTCCAGCGTAAGGGACCAGACTTTTGTTATTTCCTAACACTGGGTTTTTATAGTTACCAAAATATCTTCTCAATACAAATTTGTGACATGCACCTTCTTATTCCTGACATTCACTACTTTTCCATGGGGAATTAAAATCGATTTGAGTCCAATTCTATACTGTATACGATCCGGGTTTCTATGTTAAATTCAGTACTACCGAGATCGATTTGGATAGACAAAGTTCGAGAATCAAATAATTCAAGCTTATATGTTGGTCAACTTGGATTTAGGTTGCCGAACCTGTTAAACATATGCTAATTTGTTTTTCTGTATATTTTAAGTGAGTTTAGAGATTAGTGAATGTTTTTGAGAAGTATAAATTGCGAATTATGGAAGCAATAAAAGTGACTTTACTGCGTGTTTTATTACTCATGTTATTAGCGATTTCCGCTAAAAAAAAATGACGAGCGTGCAGCGTGTTACAACGAGTATAGTAGAGGATAGTATCTATCAAAGCGATTTGAATAAGTTAGGCGTTTCCATGCAACAAATTTCGATCCGATCCTAATTTCTAAGAGGGTCAGATCTAAGATTCGAAACGATCTCAATACGATCCAGATCTGCGTTTCCATGCAGTATTCAATACGGAAAGTGTACTCAAATCGATTTCAATTCCGCACGATTTCAATTCATGCATAAAGCGCATGAATCCAGCCAGAGGGCAGCACTTGAAAAGTATTGGTACTGTAACATCTCTGATTTCACCGTAAGAAATTATACGTATGTACAACAGAACTGACGTGGAAATGTTTCGGTCTACTTTCTGGGAAGCCAACTGTATTCTGGACCGGGGTTATAGACGTATTCAAGTGAAAAAGGCTGAAGGGATGACATCTGTTAACAGAAGTCATAAAGTACGTATATCCTGCAACCCTCCGTCACGATGGGGATTTTATGTTAACAAACCTAAAATATTTCAAAGGCAGAATAGTGCTCCTGTAGTGTTTACAACGTGCTGTAAACAGAGCATTACTATTCCAGCGGCAGATCTTGTTCTTTGAGCTCTTGTAATGATGCAACCCGGAGTCACGACTTCGCAGCATTGTTTTTGCAATACAAGACTAACACAGTGTCCTACTGTTGAGAATCTAAACATTGACACTGTGTACAAACTTTTCACTCGTAATTGCATTTATTAATATTTAAAAGTACTAAATAGTATGAGGTACTTGTAGATAGGGAAGCAAAACTATCAACATATGGGTCACATAACTTTCTCTACCCATTACCATCTCATTGTAATAAAATATGCTATTATTTAAATGTTTATTTTGATCCATCTAAAGTTAATTACTGCACCGTACATGGTACGGGAGGTTGAGACAATGGTCAATTGTTTGCTATATGGATGTATGTTACGCATGACCGGTCACTTGAGAGATTAATTTTGGATACGTATAAAAGATGAGAATAAGTATTTTAACAATAAAGCGCACTAATTTTCTAATAAGTAAGCAACAGGGGAAAAAAATAATCTGATGTGTGGCATTCACAACACTTTCTATACTCACTCCTCTACAAAATATCCCCAAGAAAGAAGCTTAAATTCCTGCTTGTTGTTAATCAAGATAAACTTTTATTACATTTATATGCTATATAGATATACGGACATAGTAAGCTAAAGTGATAGTCAAATTGTTAAACAGCGTGCTGCTATATATGGCAATGAAATTCCAGACTCTTTGCGTAACCACGAAAAAAAGACGAATAGCGACTTAGCACTTGAAAAGTATTTGAAAATTCAATCCAATAACAAAGAATATCTCAGAAAGGGTTAACGCCAAAAAGTTGGAACATAAACTGTGTTCATTAACGAGATCAAATTGTTCATCCAGTATGATTTTGTATACGGTTTATAAATACAAGTCATTCAAAAAGAAGAAAACCTAAAGGGCCATTCGCAGAAAATTCAAGATATACATTTTATTTGTCATGCAAATCTTAAATATTTTACTAAAAATTGTTTCAGATAGTTTCGAGAAAATAAAACATATTAACAATTTTTCCAGGTAAAGCATAGTTTGAGTGGGGGATTTTCTTGAAAACCTTTGCATCGAATTCTTGGAAGATACTGAACTTAAATACTAAATTTGGTATTTAATCGACTTTTTGTTTTTGAGTTACGCTGTTCACAGACAGGCCGACCAACACAACATGGACCTTTTCCTTCGTGGGCGACACTGAAAATTTTTAGAAAACCAAATTAGGATTAGTTTTAAAAAAAATTAAATTATTTTATTGTTTTTCAAAATATTCCCCTTTAACATCAATATATTTTTGCATTCGATTAAGCCAGTCCTTAAAGCAATGATGCCACTCAGAAACCAGGGTTTATAATATTCTACTACTTCATCTGATTACGAAAAAGTGATTGCACGCATTCTATCTTTATTTTCTGGAAACAGAAATCACAAGATGCTAGGTCAGGGCTGTGTGGAGGGTCCGTGGTGCTGACCTTTAGGGCATCTAAATACTCGAGAGCTTTGCTGTATGCGACGATGCGTTGCCATGGTGTAATATTAATTTGCGGTAAACACACGTTTGTGTACCACTCGGCAGTAACAGTAAGTCTTACCTTTTAATGCTATAGTAGCAATATGGCCTGTTTTAGTAAAAAAAAAAAAAAAACTAAAAAAAAACAACCATCTTCTTACTGCGAATTTGTCGGATTTTTGTAGGCTTAGGTTCTTTTCGAAAGACCCATAGAACAATAGGATAATAGCAACAAATCCAAGATTCATCGCCATAACAATATTCCAAAAGAAATTTGAAGTGCCGCCTTGGGATTTTTCAAAACGTTTACTTGCACCAATCTATGCGTTGTTGTTTTTGATCGGGAGTCAGTTAATGTGAAATCCATTGACAACAAAGTTTTCTCACTTCTAACTGTTGTAAAATGTTTTGGATTTGACTCACACGAATATCCAATTCCGCCCGAATAAATTCATAAGATATCCGTCGATCTTCCTCAAGCATTGCTTGAAGAGCGGCAATATTTTCACCAGTAACAGCAGTTTTTGAGCGTCCTTCACGAAATTCATCACTAAGAAAAAAACGGTCTGTATTGAATTTGCTGTACCAATTATAAATTGTTGCCTTAAATGGGGATTCT
Source organism: Deroplatys truncata (assembly GCA_030765065.1). Taxonomy (NCBI): domain Eukaryota; kingdom Metazoa; phylum Arthropoda; class Insecta; order Mantodea; family Mantidae; genus Deroplatys; species Deroplatys truncata. The sequence goes on along the minus strand of CM060987.1, from coordinate 69,985,398 downwards.
TCGCAAATGCATTTTTAAGCCGATCTTCACATTGTTTAGGCGTTAATGACGATTTAAAACCGTAAAACATCATAGTCCGGAAATGTTCTTTGTCAAATTAATTTTTGGATGAACACAAAATTGTTTAATAATGATACTTAACTAATTATTAGAGCAAATCCCACAAACTGACGGAATCCATTAGAATCCACTCGCAAAACATTAGAAAGTAGCTGTAAAATATAAACAAATTTGATTTGTTTTTATAAATACGGTATTCTAGGATTTTTCAGTATCGCCATCTTAAAAATGCTTTTTCTTTTTTGGATTAAGGGAGTCGCAAGACGTTTATTTCCGGTGAAATGTCGGTATCGACTTTTTGGATGGTAAGCAATACTTTCTCTGCTTTCTATAAGTAAGCAGTAGGGAAAGTAATAAGAGATCGAAATTTATAACTTGGAACGTAGACGCCAAGAACATTGCAACAAAGGCGGTTTGACAGAATACATTTTTGTGACTGTATCACGCATTTGACGCAACTGCAATATTGACGAATAGCATTTAAAAACTCCTTAAATGAGCCTAACCCTAATTACCCCATCTAAAGTAAGCGATAATCATTCTCCTATAACTAAGCTTCTCCGATTGAGGGAGATGCATAACAAAATAGCAACTTTAGGTTTAGGTCAAGCGTCATGCAGTTGATTAATTTTGAAATTAATTGTTGCTTCAGAGAGTTTCTATAACTTTCTCTACTACGTACAGTAAGTAGGGAAAGTATTGCATTCCACCCAAAAATTCAATACCGAGATTTCACCGGAAATACATGTTTTGGGGCGCCCTGAATCCAAATAAAGCATTTTTGGAAACATGTCCACGTGTGTGTATATCTGCGTGTCTGTCTGTGAACAGCATAACTCAAAAACGAAAAGTCGGATAGGCACCAAATTTGAGCTTAGGATCTTCCAAGGATGCGACACAAATATTTTCAAGAAAATTCTCGCACCCCAGACTACCCTTACTGGAACATTTTTCGAACATTTTGATTTTCTCAAAAATGGCTGTAACGATTTTTATTAAAGTACCATATGTTTACGATATTTTCATGACAAATGAAATGTTTACCTTGAATTTTCTGGGAACGTCCCCAAAAGTCCTCTTCATTCTGAATGACTTTTGCTTAGCTGGTAAACCGTAAGAGATAGACAAAATTTTACTACACTAAAATGTAGATCGCATTAAAACACACAGTTTATGTCATATACATTTTTTTGGACTGGTGAACCATTTCCGAGACATTTCTTGTTTTTTGTTTAAATTTTCAGATATTTATACTTTTTCTCTAATGGGAATTTTAACTTTATTTCTGTCCTGAAGATGCAAAGAGAATAGAATTCTTGACGTAGCAACTAGCTCTTAAAAGATTTGACTATATCTTAAAGCCTACTTTATTTCCCTTTCACCTACAAGAAAATTATTAATAATATAGTTTTTGCAAATGTTTGTCTCGATTAACACGAAGTAGATAGAGAATAAGCGTTTGTAAAAATAGTTTGTACAGAGTAGAGAAAGTCATTTAGCGCAGCACATCAGATTTTTACTCTATTAATGTGAACATTTTATGTTTGCTTTTGGGCTTAGGTCTGTGGTACATTTCAATAGTTGGTACACGGTACAATATGCGATGACGTAGTAATGTATATTTAAACAGGACATAATCATAATTTACTTTTATTGTTTATATTTTATAATAATCAGATCATATATAATAGCTTTATTCGTGAAGTAGCCACACTAAAAAGCACTCGAAGATTTCAGCTTAATAAACACTGGCGAATTAATTTTGAGCTTTATTAACTTGAAGTGTGGAACATATATAATTGCAAATGCTCTCCACGATAGTGTTTAAAACTTTCACAATAAATTGTAAACCTTCATTATATGAGTGTCTCATGAAACTTTCAAGCATATACATTAAAAACTGCGGCATGCAAAGCATTTTGAACTGTGTAAAATATTGAAAATTTACTGAGAAAAATGAGCCTTAAATGTAACACTGTGATTTGCCATATTTGAATGGGGCCATTTTGAATAGATGCTTGGAGTTTAAGGCCAACATTAAGAAAACAAACGTTTAGCATGAAAGTACAAGCTATAAAAATAATAAAGTAAATAAAAAAAAAAAGGAAATTTAGTCCACCTTTTGCCTTTGCCTTTAATTATTTGTTGGACATCTGGCAAACGTGTCCAGGTTACAAAAGTTATTTTTCCGCCCCCATCCCCTTCGGGAATTTTCCGCGAAGAAATTTAGAAAGCTGCTAAAATGCGAGTATATGAAATATAAGACTATCTTTTAGGTGGGAAACCCAGTGAACTTTGAATATCGTTTAAAATGGTTCTTTTCACCGACAGGTTTTGTATATCAGCATTTTCTATAATCAGTAATATTGTAAATATCGTCCCCCGTGGTGTGGTGGTTACCATGCTAGCCTCTAGTGCCTGAGGTCGCGGGTTTAAACCCAGCGGAGGGCTATGAATTTTTTTCGGGCATAAAATCCTTAGCATGGCTTGCTTCGGAAGGGAAGTAAAGTCGGTGGTTCCGTGTCGTAGATTTACGGCACTTAAAAGACCCTTAAGCCTGATAGAGGGACCTCTGAGCAAAATTACCGATCTTTCACGCCCAATGTTGAAAGGGACTCACAGCAGTTAAAGAGCGTCCATAAAAAATTATGAATGTACATTTTCTACAATTATTACAATGCTTACCAACTGTGCACATTTATAAGTTATTGCAGGAGATAAGATGTCACTGCCATTGGCCACCACTCAAACGAAAATATGTATTCAAACCTTAACAACAGCATACACTTAACTGTTTTTATTGTATGGTAAACTTAAGAATGCCAGAACAACCATAATCTTGTCTAAAAGGTATATAGGTTCACACAGAGGTTTAAATTCTTCTTATTCTGCTTAATAGGCCTGTTTCCAGGTCAAGAGAACTGATCTATCAATCTGGCTATTGGTCTTCCTATGTTCCTGATTAGTGAAAACAATGCCAGAGAGGCTTAAATTTTAGGATTAAACTGTTTCTCCATTTATACAAGTTGTATGATTCAACGAGTATATTTGTAAGTATACAATAAAACATAGTTTGAAAACGTAGTCTGCACAGTTTACTATTACGTTTTTGTAGTTATGTCTAGATATCCTGAGTTCGGTTACCTGAAGAGGAAGAATATTTTTAACTTATTCTGCTTAAATAAACTGGTTGTTTAAACTCCAAGAAATTTAAAAGATCTAGTGTTTCACATTACAAAACGGTCTCCACCCACAATCATTTGAGAATTAATTCTACAAATGATTATTTAAAAAGCTTATAGCTTATTTTGATCTACTTCGAAATAATCGTGATAAACCTTGGTAGAAACACTTTGTATTGGTGACAGCCAATTGTTTTGCATACGCCTACTTTGGTATTGCACACTCTTTGTATGAACTCAAAAGAAACCAAAGAGGTTTCTACTCTGTGAAGAGGTATTCATACTAGAAGATTCAAGATATACGTTTAATATGTCATGCCAATATCTCAAACATTATATTTTAATCAAAATGGTTAGAGGTATTTACTGGAGAAAAAGATTAAGGAAAAATTTGTCATATAAAGGGTAGTTTGTGATAGGGTTCCTTTTTGAAAACTTCGAATGGCATACTTAAAGTGTGTCTCACTCAAGTTTGAATTTTTATGTGTATTTGTTTATGAGACTTTTAGTTTTTGAGTTATAACCTGACAAAGGGATTTTAGTAAGTAAATCATCAAGTCAGGAATTCACCGAGGGATGGTGACGAAGGAAGAAGGAAGGGTCTGTAGGGTGTTCCCTGTAAACAAATATGATGTACAGTTGAAGGCAGCACACCCTGGTTCGAAATCAGGCAGACCAGGATTAAGTAATATTAGAAGGAAAAAATCAGTATACCTATATTTAGCTATTGATAAGGTTAAAGCTACATCATTATTTAAGTTATTAATATACAGAAATCTGAGGCACATTGCCTTTTCGTTTACATCGTAAGTACAGGTATTACAGTGTACACTACAATGATTTTCCGAAATATTTCCTATTGTTCAACGGATTACCCTCCTCTTTGTAGGCTTACATCGCCAAGGACCTTCACGCCAATGCCTGTGGAGCAAGCAACTCTGGATCATAGCATATCCAAGATGGGTGGTCAACCCAATGCCTGGCATGGCGGAAGAAGGAAATGAAAAATAGTGATGAAAGGGACGATAGGAAAATCAAATTATCCAACTCATCATTCGCCTTCCGGACCGAGGAAGGAAAGAAAAGAAAAGAAAAGAAAAGTCAGGCTGGTCGGCCTCCTACATGGAACGTAAATCACATGCGATTAGCTCTTGGAAGTTTTTATATTTTGAAAAACTACATTCACTATCATGCAACGCAAGAGCAGCAAATACAAAAAAAATTGAATATTTGAATTGCCTGAGATTCTTGATATTCCCGACAAGAGTACATGTCTGGGATAGTTGTAGTAAAACTTACATGCCCTTCGCTTCCAGATGCTTCCACTCCGCTGTACTAATTAGCTGGATTTGGCTACCAGCGACAATTTCTTTTTCCAAACCTGAAGAAATGGCTGTGTGGACGAAGGTTCTCATTAGATGATGAGGTTGAAGCTGAGAGAAACGCTGATTTTCCACAGTTGGATATATTTCACTGAGGGTACTAAACACTTGGAAAGTCCTTTGACTAAATGTGTTAATTTACAAGTGACTGTGTTGAAAAACAGAAGTATTTTCTTTTTAAAATCTTGCGTATTCTTGGCCAGGATGTGAAAACTCCCCTCGTAATCACAAATGTTGAAACAATTTTTTGTCTCATATAAGAAGTTTTCAAAAGGAAAATATTCTTTTCTACATTTCGTGTACGTTTCTTTGTCAAGCTTTCTTTAACAGTTCACGCTTGTATTTGATTCAATGTTTCTGAAACCTGTTCTATTACCTCTAGAGCCTCTGGCATTTTTAGTGTAGATTCATATGTAAATGTATTATTGCAATTAAATTGAAATGATTCTCAGTATATGAATGATCTTCAAACAAAGCTGGTGAATTTATTTCCTTCACTGCAAGTATGGCGGCAATTTTCTCTTGTCAAATATATTATTAATGTTGTAATATTGAACTCAGTATACCGCAGCCTGTAGCCTTGTCCCCCATCGAGTTACAATTGGTTGTGGAGGCAAAGGAATTCTAGGTGCCGTCTGCTTAAGTGTTTTGATTCTTCAGGGTGCCTTGCGAAATATCTTTTTGACTTTGGCTATAGAAGCATCATCATCCAGAAAACAGGATCTAATTTCTTCGGCAACAAGGTGAAAACCATGCCAATGGTCTTCTGCATATAAGAACCAGTAGTAAAGCATTTTCTTTCTTAATGCCAGTAGGCTACAACAGAGACAAGGATTAATTGAACAAATGAGCCATTGTAGTATGATTAACATCCTCCATCTCTTTGGAGTTAGGAGAAATGTTTTACCTGAACCATTGGGCATCAGGGTTGCTAAGGCGACGTCTCTAGTTTTGTCTATAGATAGGAAAATCTTTTTATTGCTACTGTGCCTTACTTATATTATTTTGGCATTTGTTATAGGCTATCGGCAAGAATGTGTGTTAGTATATTTGTTTATTAGCGTGTGACACAGATGCTTGAAAATTTGTGATCTGCAGTTTGGGGAGATAGATCCAGTTTCCTCATTGTTCTTTTCTAATAATGTCACATGTTCATTATGTTTCAGTGAATTACAGCGTTGTTTAACATGCTGTTTCAAACGTCCTTTAAGCTCTATATTCTATCTGATGGTTTTGCCATTTGTTTGAAGTGTTCCATTCCAAAGTCCGCCAAAAACTAGCTAATTCTGAAGATGATTCTACTATATAAACTCTTCTTTACTTTAGGCATATTGCCACAGTTCTCCACTGGTCTACATGCACAGGATAAATGAAACAGTTGCAACGAAACCATCTGTTGGGGAGGGGAGGAGGGTGTCCGCCACAGTACCTGACGTCACCTAGTAAGTAAACCATCAAGTTAGGAACTCACCAAGGGCTGGCGAGGGAAGGGGAAGCGACTACGATCTTGCGGTGTTCTCTGTAAACAAATATGCTGAACAGTTGAAGGCATTACAACTTGCTTCGTAAGCAGGTAAATCAGGATTACGGAGTAGTATTAGAGGAAAGAAAGCAATGTATGTTTAGCTATTTGATAAAGTGCAATTAGTTTATGAAATCTACGAAACAAGCATTTCAAAAGCTGTACATTTTTAAAGCAATATCCGTTCTTATTAGTGTATGACACATCCTCGAAAAATTCTCATCAGCAGTTTGGGGTTGAGGAGGTTAAAAGTCCACTTTTCCCATTGCTCCTTTCCAATAATGTCACATGTTCCTAGTGTTGAATTGAACTACGGGTTGTTTAACATAATGTTTTAAACCTCTTTTGAGCAATATGTTACATTCTGATGGTTTAGTTATTTGTGCTGAGGTGTTTCCTGCCACATTTCACTACAAATGATGCTAATTTTGATGTATAAACCCTTCTTTGCTTTAGGCATATTACCACCGTTCTCCAATGGCGTATATTATGTAGCGAATAAATGGAACTGTCGGAACGAAACCATCTGTTGGGGAGAGGAGTGTGTGCGTCACAGTATCTGACATTATTATTATTATTATTATTATTATTAATAATAATAATAATAATATTTATGAAAGCTGTTTAACTGCTGCGGTCCTTAGTGTCCCATTCTATATAGGGCGTGAAATATCGGAAATTTTGCTCAGAGACCTCACGGTACCTGACGTCACCTATACTCCGTGCATTAACGCGATTGCTCTGTTTACTTACTAAAACCGTCTGCTTGGTTATGACATTCATAGATAGATAGACAGACATGCTCGCATCGTACGCGGACCAATAAGCGACCTCAAACCACGTATTTCCTTTGAAATCTCTGAACCTAATTTTTGGTAACAATATTTTCCAAAACAAAGCTTTGATGGGATCTTAGAAGTCAAAAGTGACGTACTAATGAAATAAAAATTGTCATAGCTCATCCTTTTATACAGAAAAATGTTTATGCTAACATACTCCGATACTGCAATTATTTGGCTCTCTAGATGAAAATAACTGCACTACTCTGTCTAATAAAAGACGAATAGTTTCACAATTTTTGTTAGTATGAAAAGCAACTTTCTGTAAAGATTTTTCAAGACGCTTTCAGTTGAAACCGTACATTTGTTAGCGCAGATTAATTGATTATTTACAGAACCGTGAAAACAGTTTAAGAAATCATCTTGATGATTAAATACCATGCCAAAACAAATGAATAATGTAATGTCAACACAGGAAAATTTTGAATAAATGATATATGAACAAATAAACCGTATAATTACAGAATAATATGCAAACAATATTCAAGCTCCCACAACAATGTGCGTGACCTCTGTATCATATTAATATTAAATACCTTTATAGCCCAAACCATGAACGTCTGTAACTATTTTACCCGTTATTGCATGTAATCATTAGAATGAACCGATCGTTACCAGAAAGGCTCTAGGGACACTATAACCAACGCTATTTCTCACACATATTGGATATATAAATTCATTAGCAGGCACATTGCTCGGGTCAATTTTACGAGGATATTCTCCTTGTGTAGATCTATGTGCGCCACCAGTGTAAAGGGATACAAACTAGAGGATTAAAATTATTTGTGGATCCTAGATAATTTAGTAAAACCTGTTTGACAACGAAATTGGAGTACATGCTGCAATAAAACGCCCTTTTAGACTCAATATTTAGTTTCAACGGCTTAAATACTACGTTCAACCAAAATATTTAAAACCAGAACTTATAATGCACACGCTGAAGTTATTGCACTAATTACCGGGTACCTATAGTAAGTAGCGGGAATGTTGTATTTCAGCCAAAAATGCAATATGGAGTTTACAAGAGAAATATGCATGTTGAGGTGGCATGAATCTCCTCTCCCCCCAAATAAAATTAGAAAATGTGATGTGCGTGTGCGTGAAAAGCATAACTCAAAAAGAAAAACAGAGAGAGATAGAGAGAGAGGGGCTGGAATTTACTGAATGAAAGTGTGCATTCCTCAAAACACCCAACTTAGTCAAATAAATGTCTTTAAGTGGCATTAAAAATAGCGGAGGTATTCCTTGTTCTTGGTTTGAATTTTCCAATAACTGTGTTTTCTGTAGTGTCAAAGTTTATTTCTTGTGATGTCGTGAAAAGAGTATGGGATTTCAAAGCCAGCATGTAACGATCCGCTTTGTAGCTACAGCAGAATGGGTAATGATACTCTTTCTACAAACCTTTATCTCGATTAAGTGACATCAAAGTGAACGAGACGGCTCCCCGATTCGCGAGGTTCGGACTCGATTCCCGTCGGATCCGCCACGTTGACCGTGTTTTTTTTTCATGGTTTTCCTAGGTCGATAGACGAATGCTAGGGTGGTTCCTCTTCTACCAAGAATTCCCTGTCCATCATCTGCTTTCATCTGTTTTGTCTTCGTGATGTAAATGGTTAAGTAGAGATTTCTCCCCGGATTTGGATGGTCGGCTAGTGCCTTTTTGGCGGGCTCGTTCGTCCCGGGACCCCTGGGGCAATAACCAGAGCCGTGTATGTGTGTGTGTGTTTTTTTAACGATAAATGGTAAACATGTTTTATAGCTTCGATAGACGATTTAGACCTGTATTTTTTAGGGAACTTTGACGAATTTCTCGTTTTCTTTGCGCGATAAACACGAAAATTACCGTATTGTAAATATTAATTACAAAACTTACATGTTGACGATATAAAGGTAATCAAAGCACTCGATATTTTTGAACCATAAAAACGATTGCAAAATGTGATATCAATCTGAATTTGATAAACATTAGTTTAAGCAACTATCTGAATTTCAGAGTGAGAATATGTACTTTTATATTACATTGAATTCTGCAATTATCTCCGAAATTTGTATCAGGTTAGTAATGAAATTAATCTACCGCTTGCTCCTTTGACATTTAGAGTTAAAGGTAACAGCTTCATAGATTTTGTGTTTATGTTCAAGCATTATGACTACCATCAAATACGGACAGCGAAAGATTCTTTTCGCACCATAATTTAGTAGCTACTGACGATATTTTCAATGACCTGGAAACATTATAACTTGTTGTAGGTTCACGTTGGTGTCATGGAAAAAACAGTTGGACCTAAGAATATTATTAGATTTAATATTTCCTACCAAACAGTAATATCCTTACAAAAGTAACTTGCATCTGTGTTAAGTCTCGCATAAACTATTTGTAGTATTAATAATTAAATTTTACAGATAGTAAATAATTTTCTGTGAAAGATGCCGTTTTTTGTCTTTTTTGTCCAAATGAATTTCAAAGTTGGTTAGCATACGAATCACATATGTTTTGTTTTTATTTTTATTGCGAAATTATTACGAAATTTGGTGGCATTATAAATATAAAAATGCGAAAATTTAAAAATAAAACGCGAATTCTTTAAAAACTATCACCAATAAAACCCGGCCCCAGCAATGATGCTTGCAGGGTTCGAGTACTCCAGCGAACACGACTGGGTGGTGCTAGTAATATCAGAAGGTTAAATTACTAAGAAACGGCTTTTTAATTGCCACAGGTGATGCTAGTGATATGCATAAAGCTAAGGGTTTCGTCCTTTACAGGCAAATAACCCGTAATTGAAGATTTTTGTGACATTACTAATATTTTTAACTGTTTTATTTATGGACGCTCTTAACTGCTATGGTTCTTATCGTCCCATTCTATATTGAGCGTGAAAGACCGGAGGCCTCTTTATCAGCCTTGAGGGTCTTTTTCGAGCCGTAAATCTACGACACGGAGGTAAAGCCGGAGGGCTTTACTTCCGTTCCGAAGGATGTTAAGGATTTTTGCGCCCAAAAAACATCCATCGTCCGCCATCGGGTTTGAACCTGCGGCCTCGGAAAACTGGAGGCTAGCATGATACCCCTAGACCACGGAGGATGACAATTGATGTGTTAGATTGTACTCACGATATGTTGTTAATTTATTTGAGCAGTTCATTAACAAACGCAATTATTCTACCGCCAAAAACAACTTCTTGTACATTCTTGTAAAATGTCAATCCTGCCGACGTATGTACATGGCTACAACGATCGTTTTTCGAGTCATATTCTCATGAAAAAATTTAGGACTCACTATCTTTCCGTGGAACTTCTTCTTTAACTACGATTCTGTAGGCGTTAGGAGTGTCATGGCGAGCCAAAGATAATGCGGGGTTTAGAAGCTAAAGACGCAATGGCTAATGCGGTTTTAGCCCGTAAAAACAGACTTCAGAACTGCTCTGTAGCATTTTTGAAACTAGTAGGTTTTAAGCAATCCATAAAGCCATCGAGTTTGAATGTATGCAGCTAGTGTAATTGGCCCTTATAGAACTCTGATGAGAATTATAAATATTCACTCACTTACTAACAAACACTGGTAGCCGAGATCGTTACGGCAGAGACTCGTGAACGGAAGGTCTGCGATTCAAATCCCGTGAGGGCCATCCTCTCTGAGATTTTTACAGATTTCCCTCAGTTCTCATAACTGGCATACGCGGGGAGATATCCAAAATCAGGCTTTGGACGTTTCCTTCCAAAATTTCTTTTCCCAATTGTCATTTCATTGTATTTATCACCAGCTCCACCGCCTGGGGTGCCGTATGTTGAGGAGGTATTTTTTATCGCTTAACTCATATCATTTTAATTGTGCAATATAAAAATAATAACCTGCCTATAAGCATCAATCATTACTATAAAATGTATATTACAGCCATTTTATTATGTGTATTTATTGTGTGTATACATGTATAAATTATTAGATGAATGTGTTTCTTAGTTTAGTAATGCAGGAGCTGTGAGGGAAAAAGCAAGTTGCTTTTAGTAGCAATCAAAGTAATAAAACGGCAACCTAAGGGTGGCTAACAATAAGGTGTAACCTTGAGAGAGAACAATAACTTAGAAAGCTACGTTACCATCAGACGATGGAAAAATACTGGTGTAACGTCCAAAAAGTTTGTAAATAATCACGTGGGTTCAAAAAGCCAATCAAAAGCATACTAAAAGTGTTCTGCTAGAGTACGCTTAGCCAACCAGAAACTAGGAAGATTAAATTTTAAGCTGCGGAGGCTAAGAGGTAGGTACCCAAGCAATTCACTTAAATGGTTGTAGCTCAGAATGGGCAGATGTGAGAATTTGGTGCAGTGCGGAAAAGCTAAATTTTAATCCTTAAAAATGTAGTTAGGAACATTTCACAGCTCCATACTTAGATAGTCTTGTTATTTGATATGTATATATTATTCAACTGCCACGAGGAAGTAATAAAGAAGTAAGAATTTACAACTATAATTGGAGTAAAGTGTGTAAAATTATTCTGCAGCCGTACCACTCTTATTTAGAGATACTTGCTCTACCAGATATCACTGACGCAGCCAAGACATAAATAAATAAGTTAATTAATAAATAAAAATCATAATTAATTAAAAATTTATTACACATAAACTTTATTACTAAAGCACACGACACCCGATGCAAATTTTGCACCCATCCTGGTGGGAAACAGATGCAATGTAGTAAGAACGAGTTTTAACATTACTTTTACTTTAATAGAGCTCTTCTTCTTTGATAGTACATAAAGTTACTGTCACCAGGTGTTTGGAAACACTAATCCCATAATTTTTGGCAGCTGCATGCACTTTAAGGAACATGAATTTTTTTTTACCAACAAGCGGGGAATCTCCACACGACTACCAAAGCGTATGAGCTTTCCTGGACGAGAATTTGAAGGGACACTGGATAGGATGAAGTGGTGCAATTCAGTTCTTCCCAACACATTCACCAGAATTAATAACTCTTTGAGGCACCTTAAAAAATGCCACGTATCGCAGAAAACCATCTACGCTGGAGCCCCTTTCTCATGAAATCACAGCAGCTTGGGCAGAAATTCCCGCGGACACTTTGACCAACTTGTTCAATCAACCATTCGCTGTTGTGAATGTGTCTGGCCGCTAACATTTTGAAAACGTAAAGTAACTGAACAGATGCAGGAAGCTGTGATATATAATTAGGTTCAGTAGTAATATACAAAGCAGCATTTGTGTCCGTTAAAGTTTGTATACACTTTTTGATGTTGTGGGTTTTCCAAGTTTCATTGGATCATCATCTTAAGACAATAATTTAAGTGAGGCTGCAGGTTCACTTTGGATTGAAAAGAACTCCTGTAATTCTGATCTATTGTTCTGTGTAATTCATCACCATATGCAAGAAAAGGGTCAAAGTCAAAGGGAGAAACCAAGACGAGAAAAATATTCTGTTGTGTTATGGTTTAGGTAGGAGCTGTCTGTAAAAGTGAAACATTTTCAGTTCTGCTCAGACTTCTAGTTTTGCACTCCCAAATCTATCTCATGTTTCTAGAAGGGTAATAAGATATTTGACGCCCTTTGTAGCCGCACGACTCTTTGCTCTCAACATACGAAAAGCATTGCACAGACCTTGTGACTTTCTTTGCTTCGTGTTTAATGAGACTGAGTGCAATCCGAGTAGAGACGAAAAGCAGCGCTGTCGAAAACTTGCTAAATGTTTGCATGTTTATTCTCGCGAATAAACCCAGAACCGTGTAGTAAAAGCGTAGGTTCATACGGGGATCGGTCTCTACTGCTTTCCTATAGTAAGTAAAGGAAGTATCGCATTTCAACCAAAAATTCAATATAGATATTCCACTAGAATGACACAATTTGAAGTTCCCTGAATAAAAAATAACATTTTTATAAAAAGGTCTGGGGTGTCCGAACCTTGAGCGTAAATAAGTTCAGCATCTTTTAAGGAAAATTCATCCAACCAAAACTACCTTTGCATGGAACATGTTTCGTTATTTTTAATTTTCTCAAAAATGAATCTAATAACTTTGATTAAAATACATATGACAAAATGTGTATATTGAATTTTCTGGAAGCAGCCTCTGAAGTCTTCTTTATTCTGAATGACTTTTGTATTATTGGTAAAGCGTAAGAGATGTTGTTACCCAAAAAATGTAGACCTCGGTAAAGCCCACAGTTTCTGTCCAATAAAGTGAGCTATTCTTTATTATTCGTTTGAATGTTGAAATTCTTATACTTTTCATAAGTAGAAAGTTGCTAGTGTATTTTTCAGGTGGTAAAGTAAAGCACATGGAGTTTCAAAACCATCACACAGTGACCCGCTCTTTAAACATTTCACAATCGCCTTACCTACTGTATCCTTCTTATGTCTACAACGAATGTGTAAATGCGTAATGAAAGTTTGTCGTGATTTATAAGAAATAGACAGAAGAATAAGGTTTTGTAAGAATAGCTTGCAGAAATTGGAGTTGCGAAAGTCATGCGAATGGAATAATCAGATTTTTCATTAATTTAAACTAAAAATAACAAATATTCCATGCACTCTATTATCTTATATCTTAAGTTCTGATATGTTCACAGATTTTGATCACGGAGTAGGTAAATGTAATGACTGATAGTGAGTCAGCAAGCCAGGTTATTGCAGAAACGTGATTTACTCAACTAAATCATTCATTCATTCATTATCTGTTTACCCTCCTCTTATGTAGGACTTACACCCCCCAGGACTTACAAGCGGGTGCCTGGGGTCAGAGGCCCGGATTTACTCAACTAAATCGCTTCATTTAAAACTCAGTTAACGCTGCATGTTTCCTCTACTCCTCCCATTGTTTTGTATGTTTTCATTTAGACACAAAGGTCTATGGAAAGTTACATTGATCCACCTACAGGAAACGCAGTCAAGATCTATCAAGAACTATAGTCTAGCAACTCTTTGGAGAACGTGAAGTCTCGACTCCTTTCATTTCTTATCTAGTAGAAAGCTAAACGCAACCACTTTCAATAATGCAAAACTTAAACATTTAAAAGTATCGAAGGTTTATTTCAAGCATTATACATACTTCGATATCACCGAGTATCGAGGTTTCGAGGTCCCATCCCTAGTTTCAATTAATATAAAGCAGAAAACGCTTTCCTTCCGTGAATAAGGTTTTCTTTGCTGAGAGAGTTTATGGATAATACAAAATAAAACTTTATAACATCCTGATCTCACTCAAAAAGGAAAACTTAGGTGTAATAATAGCCCGCTGCTGCCACTCTCAAACTCTGTTTATAAAAGGGGTGGAGGAACCTCTCTAGCTGTCTGCTGTCGTGTGTCTCCGTGAGTGCCCGTAGACTTTGGGCAGGTTCGAGAGAACACGCTCATTCGCCTCGTCTGAAGTTATCAAGGACATGCGTTTTACTTCTTCGTTTCATATGATAAACAATGACCAAGGATGACACTTTGTCCTAGCGTGGACGTATATTGGGTTTGTGGTTATTTGTCTACATTGTACGCCACGAAGGCCATAGGTTCAAAGACACTGCACTAGAAAAGACAACCTGTTTGTGCTGTGTCGGAGAACGAGCTGTCGATGGGCTGCGCTCCTACTAGTAAATACAGGTACTCTGTACTCCAGTGTCAGCGAACCTCGCGGCGAACTGGAACTAGCTGTCGTCCAATGGACTCTTTCGAAAGTTAGCAACAAATACACCGCTTCTGGTTCATATGCACTGTCGTGAGAAATGGGCATTTACTCTTTCGAGTATTCGCTCATTCGACAGTTCACATCATAGCGTTGTTGACACACGTATTGTATCAATGCGTTAAAGCAAATAAATGACAGTATATGCCATAATACCGCGGTTGTTTCTTCTTACTGTTACGGCTAAAACTTCTTTTTCTATATTATGATACACAGATTCCATTTTGTCATGGTATCTTCTATCATTACCCTTAGGAAAAACATCTTAAAATATTTTGCAAAATACATGTAATGCAAGTTTTATATACCCACAATTCTATTAAGATTTTCTTAAAATAACCCAGATTCATAGGATATACGTTTAATTAAATACGCATTATAAATTATGTGTAATAAAATACACTAATTAATAATTATTCTTTAAACTAAAGAAACAGCATAACTATCATCAAACTATCTTATACTTACCAACCTTTAACACAAATTAAGATGAATTAACTCAAAAGTAGTTATTATTTATTAAAATTATTATTGCTGTTATTGTTATGATTATGTCGCTTTCTCGACAATAATCCCAAAGCGCTTCCATATACCTATCGCTTCTTCTAGTGTTATGCTCTAACTGATAAACTTTTTCAGTTAATTAAAGTATGTAGACTTACTCATACACTTCGTTTAATTTACAGAAGACATTTTCACTATATCATTCGACTCCATAGTGGAATATCACGCGAACTTGTGCCGCGCATAAGACACCGTGCGGTAACAACGGCAGTGAAGCAAACAAGACAGTCTTCACTTAGCGCTAGTGACACTGGGAAATGATCCACCAACTCGTTTGGTATACCAAACGGAATGAACTGAGAGCAGGACACCCCTCGAGCCCACCTAGTACACCCACTCACCCGTATGCACAAACTCTTTTGTGTTCAAAGGTATGAGAAGTACAAACTACGGAACAAAACTCGTTCGATGGACAGCTCAAACCTCGTCACAAGGCTGTAACCAGAGCTCACTCAATCGAGGGACACGGAAACCCACTTCAACTCTGAGTGCCGGCTTCACGGCGAGAGTTTGTTTACATTTCTGTTCACCAGCACATTGACATAAAGCTATCAATGATTGAAATTGAAGATTTCCGTTAGGCTATGAAAATATGTCTACTCATGTTAGTGAAGTAAACAAAATTAAAAATTTCACAGAAAATCACTAGGTCTAGAAATTAATAAACTTGTGCTTGTTCATAAAATAATTACATTGACCTAGGAACTGTATAGCAAAAGAAAACGTCAACAAAACAATAATAAATGCCATATGAATTGGCGTATGTAACTTAAGTTTAAACCAAGTTTAAATGACAAACGATCCCCAGCATGATCGTAAGAAGAGTACGGTGTTGGATAATAGATTCAATCTTGAATTTAATCACTGAAGAGATTTATTGATAACTAAAGTAAATGATTAAATAAATCAGAATCATTACGTCATTTTAGTTTTAGATGCCCTATCAGGCACAAAACATGTTATCCAAACCCAACAGAGCTACCTAAAAATTACATATTCCAGATGGAAACTTAGTTTGAACCTAGGACGCCACCAGAAATTGGCTTGAGTTTGCTGAGCCATGTTGACCAACAGCAATAAACTTTTAAAACGTGCGTTTTGTATTTCTATCAAAAATGCATACTCCACATCAGGAGTTCATTAATGTTTTCATGAGGGATGTTATAGAGCTTACAAAATTTTGTGGGAATTTCGTAAACCATAGTGAAGGGTACTTAGGATTGCCTCTCGACGACCCGACGACTGGCTAAATCTCGTGATTTTTAAGTAAAATGTGTGATAGTGTAATAAAGCATTATTGCACATAAAACTGGTAATAATCCAGAGCTACATCTCATTTCCAAGAACATGAAACCACAATCCTGCCAGTGCAAATGCTCTCGTATGAAATGGTTCTACCTGGAACTGCGCTACGTTAAAGGTTTGTTTGCATTATTTTTTGCCAGAAACAAGTAATTTACTAGGAAGTACGTATATCGTTAGCGGGGCGCATACAAAGCGTGCTTTTGTTGTGTGTACCCACATCTAATGAAGTGCGTTAATAACTGCACCACGCATATTTACAGTAAATGCAAAACAAAACCTTGCATACAGCTCCACGATCAATACATCGCCATAACATAACTCGCTTTCATCACTCGCATAGCTGGCTTCATGACGTAGCTGCAGGATTCATTCAGTTTGCTCCTAATTACAAAATTCTCATTGTATGAACAGCAAATATTGTGCAGAAGTCAAACAGGTGTTATGTTCAATGCAGTAAATTAACAAAGCACTTGAAGTCAACAATGGTCTTCCTGATAAGAGGTGCATATTCAGAACTAAGAACTATCGCTTCACTTTGATCAACTTCAGTGTCATGAGTCTGAAATACACAACAGAACCACTTAAAACATATTCGCTGTTTTTGGCAGACAGCACAGTTTGTAAGATATACGAGATAGTGTAGCTCCTGTCGGTAAGTTTCCTATATTAACATTGTGATGAGCAAAAGGCTGTGGACGGCCTTGTAAAATGAAGTGTTTGTATGAATGCGCCTATTTTGGGGATCACAGGGCGGACGCTTAACTGTTTTGTTGCTTCTCGACAAACATTTAGACTACAAAAAATTAAATAAATGCCATAAAAGGTCAAGAAATATAACCAAGACGTAGGTTTGCAAATTCCGAAAGTTTTCGTTTGGAATAATTCAATGAAAAACAAAGCAACGTTGGATGGTGACGAACAAAGAAAAAATCTCACAGAAACACTCACACCGCTTTCTTCATCAAGTACCAATTCATAAATATTCCTTATCACCTTATCCTTTTTACTTTCATACTTTATGTCTGCTTAGTAATGGTTTCAGATTAGACACTATGGATTGGTTAGTGAAATAAGCGGAAACATATTCAGTTGCTTACAACACAAGTAAATTGTATTAGTAATGAACTTTAGTGAACAAGTAAATGCAGCATTTTAAGGCAAATTACAAACAGGGTGTACCAAATCAAACTTCATCCTCGAAGCACTTAAACAAGCTACCACTTATCTTGAAAATGGCTTACACAACAAAAGAGAAGAAGAAAACAAAAATACTATTTCCAGGGAATACAAAATATGTATTTTATTTGTCGCGTTTAAATATCAAAGGTGAAACAATGCAATGACAATCGTTAAGGAAATTTTCGAAAAAAAATAGATTTAAAAAACGAAGCTTTTTATGATGGACTGTCTGGGGTAGGAAGAAATTCTTGAACATTTTCACAATATATTTTTACAAGATGCTGAACTGATACACATGTTTTTACTATTTATCCGACTTTTTAATTTGTAGTTATGCTATCTAAAGACGTAGAAGCACCCATACCCATCCCCCCATCCACAAAAACACGCACGTGTTTCTCTTAGCTCGGGCCCCGAAATGAGTGTTTCCAGTGACATCTCATCAAATTTTAAGTGAAGTCTGCATTCTTCCTCAGTGAATGAATCAATGAACGAATGAATCAATCAATCCATCAACAAATCAATTAATTATTCAATCAACAAATTGATAAATTATTCGATGCATCAACAACCAATCAAATTATTTTGGAAAATATATTCTGAAATAGTTCTCAATATATTACAACGCTTAAAATAAAATATCAATGGAATTATTAAAATGTTATAATTTTACAATTAACTAAAAATATATATATATAACGATATTAAATCCATTTAAATAAATAAAAGGAGGTCAGCAAGCAATGTGTTAAGTATTCGAAGACAAACGCGGTAAACCACATTTATAAGTATTTTATAACTATTTAACCTCAGATTGGGTACAACCAGATGATAGCTAAGACATGTAGGGTAAACTGCTGTACATTATTTATTTTTGGAAAAAATGCTCTAAATGCTTCTTAATGTCTTTAAAAAATTAAAATCTAGAAAGCAGAATTTTACAATGGACATCTACCGCCGATACATCCAACATCCTCAGAGCCTTCATCTGTAAAACACGCATTTTTAAACAGAAAAATAATATTAAAAATGCCCGTAAGTAATACATGATAAATCCAGAATAAGAATTCTTAAGAAAAGACAAAACATTTGAAGTATTTTAGTATCAAATGACTTTAACCTTAAACAATCTAATACAAGGATATTGGAGTAAACAGAAAGTTTTATCCATCCACAGTTTTGCTTTTCGGCTTGCCTATCGTTTTTTTTTTTCGAGTGGAGGAGAAAATGATTTAATCACTGACCCCAGCCCCGATGGGAGTCGGGACTGAGAGTGTGGGAGACTCACCGAGCGTCGGCATATCCACTAAAAACTACTCCACCGGTTAGGTCGTGGGTTTGAAAGGAAGTTCAAGGGAAAGGTAGCACGGTCCCGCATAGCACCCGTGTTAGTCAAATGAAAGATTCTATGCTGCCGCCCAATGGGCGGGAGCGGCGTGAAGTGCGGTCCTAGCCTACAGCCATGACAAATTGCCCTGACTGCAGCCTAGGGGTTAGGAAGTGGTAATAGAAAAGGGGGTTCAAAAGGAGATAATACGAAGGGATGGTGATGAAGGTGGACTTACTCTGGCGCTGGAGGCCGTCGTCGTTTGGACTGGTCTTGCACAAGCGCACGGCATTGTGCAAGAATTCGCTGCTGGCTCTCGGAGATGACCAGCGGTGTCCTCTCTGGTGGTTGTGATGGTGGTGAAGGTCTTCCTTCCTCGAAGCTGGTCTCCAGGTTTTGCAGCCGTGCAGAGATGAGGTGCAGTTTAGCCAACAGGTCAGCGGCGGTGGTTTGTTGCTGAGTAGTACCAGCAGTGATGGCGGACTGCAATTCCTGGAGCTTCTCGGTGGTGGTGGTGATGAAGTCGTCCAGAGCCGCGATGCGCACACCAATGTCCAGGACCTCCGCGTGGAGATCCTGAACGGCGTCGCCCAAACCCTGAATTTCCTGGTGGATCTGCGTTGAGGATGCTGTTGTCGGCGCTGGTGATGGTTCTGGTGTCGGTGTCTGTGGAGGTGCTGATGACTGCGATGTTGGTGCTGGTGGCTTCGGCGGTGCCTTCCTGCGGGGATGCAGGGGGCAGAGCGCCTGGCCAGTGAAGTGGGTCGTTCCTCCACAAGTTGCGCAGTAGCGGCGTCGGTGGCGCAGATCGTGCTGCTGGCACGAAGCAGTGGTGCTGGAGGCGCCACAATAGTGGCACCTTGGCTGTGCTGTGCAGGACGTCTCGCAGTGCCCGTAGGCACAGCAGCGTCTGCAGGGAGCCTGGCGTTTCACTCGGCTGGCCTCGATGCGTAAGCACCGCCCTAACAAGGGCAGGCCCGCCCTCAAGGCAGCTTCGTAGTCGCCAGGGTCTGCAAACTCCATCCTAATTAGTGACGTGGGTCCCCGTGCTCCGATGATCCTAGTGGCCTTCAGAGCTGAAGGCCACTGCTGGTGGGCTGCGGCGATGAGGAACCTGGGTGGCAGGTCCCTCGGGAACCCTCTGATGACTGCACTGCACCTCCCTTGAGGCACAGGCTGGCTCTGCGGAGGCTGGGAAGTACCCAGAATCGGCAGCGTAGATGCCGGTGAGTGACGCGGCGACTGCCGAGGCAGTCGCGGCGAGGCTGCGTTTGCTGGTGGCGAAGCGGCAGTTGCGGCATAGGTTGCCCTAGGCTGCGGCGGCTGCGGCGAAATCTCCTCCGCGGGTGCCGGAAAAGATGCAGAGGTTCCTGCCTTAGCAGGAGCGGCGACAGAGCGGACCTTCTTCTTCGCCATCTCGGAGCTGAGTCGTAAAGAAGATCAGATTCTATGGTACCTTGTCAACGTAGGGTCCAGTTACCAGTTAGAGGAAGAGAAGAGAGGAATGTCTGCTAATAAGGACAAAAACTGCATACTTCAGGGGACAATGGAGCAATGAGCGAGATTTGATACAATCATGTTAACATTTTCCTTGTATGCAGAGGAATGCTTAGAAAATTATTGAATAAGCTGATTTACTTAATAGAAGAGTAATATTTTAACTATGAGTTATTGAAGTCATCACCATAAACTATACGGTTTGGATCTAAAAAGCCATTCTAGCTACGCAGAGTTACAGCTGATATGTCCATCGCTTTTTGGGTCTTCCTACATTTCTACTACCAGTTGGACTATAATTTAACACTTGGAGAGAACTAAGATGCAAATCCATTCTACGAAGGTGCGTATACCATTAATCTCTCTCTCTCTCTCCCTTTTTCTCTCTCTCTTTTTAATTTACTTATTTTAAGTCGCTTTAACTTTCAAAGGTTATTCGCGACTCTTACAGTTGTGGTTGAACATTAATAGGTTTCTAGGAATTCACATACACAATATCGTTTGGTAATAAACAGATAATGTTTTTCTTAAGGGAACAATATCATTAAAGAACAGTTTTAATTGTATTACAGTTGTTTTAAATTCCATTATACAGTTGTATATTTTGTAAGAAAATTATAATCTTGTTATACATTGTTGAATCATTAAGACAGCTAATATTATTTGGGATGTTATATATTCTTCTGTGTGGGTTATAGCGTTGGCATTCTGTAAGTACATGGGAAACTATCAATGGAGTTTTGCATGTTGAACAGTGCGGCTGAGTTTCTTAGGTGATCAGATAGCAGTATGTCATCTTTGTACGAGTATATCCAATTCTTAAGCGGATAATGATAGCTTGATGTTTCCTATTTAAGTTTGTGAAAATACATTTGTTTGAAGATTCTATTACAGTAAGTAGCTTGCTTCCCTGATTTGGAGATCATATTTTTTTCCATGAAGTAATGATTTTGGTTCGGATGTGTAGGGGTAAGTCTGAATGGGTTGTTGTTATCTCTGCATTAAATGCTGGTTTTTGAATAACCGCTTTAGCTGCTTCGTTCGCTCTCTCATTGCTTCGTATTTGTTGGTGCGATGGAATCCAAAACAATTTCACTTGTTTTCCTTGTTCTATTGCGTGATTATATGACATATGTATTTCTTGCATAAGTTTGTTTTCTGTATACATATTTTGAGTGGCTAAGATAGCACATAAACTATGTATAGTTACCTATGAGATTCTGTAATGTATGAAAATGCTTGTTTCAGAGCACATAACTCACTAGAATAAATTGAGAAGTAATCAGAGAACCTTTCTATATGAATTCCATTTGGTAGGACGGTTGCACTTCCTACTCCATATTGGGTTTTTGAACCATCTCTAAATTTGCTATCGTTTCTACTATATTTGTAATCATAATTGTTTCCTTACATGTTAATTCTTTTGATGATCCAGCAGTGTGTATTCGTCCATTGGACATATGAATTCATTTCTGATGCCTCAATCCCTTATTTATATTTACTTGTGTGTGTCCATACTTCTGCTCCAATATCAGGACTGGAATCGCCAGGACTTTATAAAACTTTAGGATTGTTTCTCTACGTGCCTTCTTAAACAGTGTCCTTTTGATAGTTCCTATTAACTGATTAGTAATTATACTGCTTATTATTAATATAATTTTCTACTATGTAGAAACAGTACTCCTTAAATAATTTAATATGAAGAGTTTTTCTATTATTTTGCCATTTAATTCAATTTTAGTTTTCACGCGCGATTTTCCTCTAAATGCCGTCACCTTTGTTTCTTTGTGGTGATATACATTTGCTTTTTGTTTAATAAATACAATTCCCTCTGTAAATTACACTAGTCTGCATTATATCGGATGACTGAAAACTTAATAAGTGATTCTGACTCACTTTGTATGCTGATTTCAGAACTGCTTTTAGTTTTTTTCTATCACGTACAGTTTTTTTACAATTTCGCTTCAAAAATATAGAGGTATCGAGATATAAAGATATTGCTTCCGCCACTACACATAAAACTGGGCTTGATGAAGTAATTTGTAAGGACTCTACCACAGTATGGACTATGCTTCAAGCACCTTTCCAAGAAAGTTCCCTTCATTACACAAGACAAATTAAAGGCTGGAATTTTTGTTGGTCCTCAAATAAAGAAATTGATGAAAGATGAAGATTTTGAGAAGACAATGAATGAGAGAGAAATAGAAGCATGGACCGCCTTCCGATTAGTTACTGAAAACTTCTTGGGCAATAACAAAGATACTAATTACAAGGCCATTGTCGAAACAATGTTGGAAAATTTCAAGAAGATGGGTTGTAACATGAGTGTAAAGGTGTATTTTCTGCATTCACATATCGACTACTTTCCAGAAAATCTGGGACATTATAGTGAAGAGCAGGGTGAACGTTTTCACCAAGATATTAAGGAAATGGAGAGGAGGTACCAGGGGAGATGGAATGAAACTATAATGGCCAACTACTGTTGGATGTTGAGGAGGGACAGTCAACTTCAAGGATCTGCAAAGAAGTCAAAGAAGAGAAAGTTTGAAAAAAATTACATGAAATACTTTGGCTTCTTGTTTTGTTAAAATTAAGTCATGAAATAAATTGGGGGAGTTCTTGAGAGTATTTTTAAATTGTTTCTTTAATAAACACTTCCCTTATGTGAGATGGTATTTGAATACTTTTCTACGCTCATTAGTAAAATTGTCAAAACATTACTTATTTTGTGTAAAAACCTGACGTGATAGAAAAAACAGAAGTTATTTCTGGAATCTGGAATGATTCAAGAACACATACTTTTAAAAAATCATCTGACAAAAATTTGATAATGCAGAATAGTGTTATATTCTTTACCAGCGAATACTGCAAATTGGAGTGTGTTTAAAGTCATTCCGCTTATAGTATAGGAGTGGTTTAAAATATATTGTCATTCTTTCATAGTATAAGTTATTGAAGTAATAAGACATATTGTTTTGTTTCAAATGCTTCTGTAGCGTAAGAACAACTCGATTCTGACAATACTTCCAATCTTACTGGAGGTGCGTGCATAAAGTGTTTCCTTGTGGACGTATCAAAAGAGGCACAGAAAATCCTTATCTGCACACCTACATACAAAGTTGGGCTCATATATCATTTACACCGTGTTTATATGGAAACGTGGCAAAGATGGGACAAAGCAGCTCTCGTTCATATGTAGGCGTTCATGCTCTTAGATAATTTCACTGGAAAATGCAGGACTACTAAGCTGGCTAGTTCGTTTTCTGCTTATGTTATTTTAATCAAAGGATAGATGACATCGCAGAAAGAAAAAAAGAAACCGTCTACGCGAGGGGAGATTTGCAACCCTTTGCAAGTGCTTTCCAACGGTTTGCCTCAAAAGCTTCCAACGAGTTGTCTGTGAATTTATCCCTCTCCGTATCAATTCGCTATTTTGAAGGATCAAGCCCGGATATTTACTTTCCATTTTCGCTACGGCCCGAAGATCTTTGGTCCTAACTCTCCCTGCTGTAATCCCTTTTTATTTTGAAGAATTGAGGAGGGGATACCCTGATTAAACAGGTAGTGTAGGGATGCAGGTGCGCGGAGAACTGCGTACTACTGCTGAATTATTGCAGAACCACTCTGAGAGCCCACCAGTACATCAGCAGCTACTTAGGGTCTGTAATAAATCAAAGCCTTGGCGGTCTTCTCTTACTAACTTATAAATAAATTGCAATTCACAAAGAACCCGCACGACGCTACTACAAATTGCCTTGTAATGAATAAATGCCCACTTTACGCCTCGCACGGGCTAAACTATCTCTGACAAGGTACAAAGGAGTGACAATATTAAGGAAGTATGAGTAATTATTTTCACACCCTGGGACGTAGGACGAATGACTGTTCTTCACAGGCAGAAAACAAGAGTTTTATATATGTTCACAAAACATTTTTGTGAAAACCAGCACGATACTTTATCCCAGGAAATATGCAGAAACTTAACTATTTCTAAACTATATACACGGTTATTCAAAAAGAAGGAACAGACTTTACATATTTATTTCTAATGAGCGACAATAGATAGCGACACATACGACATATCATTGTAAAGAGGAAAGTTCAAAGTTTTAAGCCCCAACTATTACTTCCATTCAGAGCCTACAGCGGCGCTATGTTTGTTTACGAGAAAATGGCGACGCCACAGTAAAAGTCGTCTTGTATGCTGCATTATGCAAAGAGTGAATCTACTGTTTCACTGCAGCGTGCATTTCGTTGTAAGTTGAACAAGAGCCGCCTCGTCATAAAACATTTACAATTGATACAATAAATTCGTAGAAGATGGTTGCTGCGTATGCAAACGGAAAAGTACTGGTCGTCCTCACATAAAAAATGTTGTTCATTTTGAACACATAAAATAAAACTTTGAACTTCTTTCTATTCAGTGATGTATCGCATGTGTCGCCATCTATTGTCGTTCATTAGAAATACGTATGTAAAGTCTGTTCCTTCTTTTTGAATAACCTGTATAACTTTTTATAGCTTAAAGAGGTCATTTTATGAGCTCCCTTCGTTTGCAGTAGTGATTCTCGAACTGGGAGACGTAAAAGATTTACATGGAGGAGGGGGCAGACAACTCAGAAGTTGTGCAAGGATGGATAATCTTGATGGATATGGCACGAGTGTCATATTAAGATTATTTACAAGTTGGATACAACATTTTATGAAATCTTAGCATTATAAGCTGTAGGAATTAAGTAATGAAATAATTCGGCATGCATAGCTGATATAAGTAAGAGCGCCTTTATATGTTCGGAAATGACACGTTAGCTTCTCTACCCTGCATTTCATTTGTTGTTACCTGGTGTGCTGAACCGATGACACTTGCATCTATTCTCTTCCTGGGAGAGAAGTGAGCAGGTGTTACAGACTGCCATATAGCCTATTATCAGCCCAGCATGGTAAGTTAATTGTACATTCTGATTTTAATTATTTTATATTTAATAAAGAATGGAGGTTTTTACATGTTCAGAGAAACGGATATCACAAAATGGTTTAACTTATCTCTATAAGCCACCGTAACTTGGAATACCGATATTACGTCTTTGCTGTAGGAAATACGTAATTGCTATTATTATCACGTGTTCCATTATGAGCCAATTATGTACGATAGTGAATACAGTAACAACCTGTTCATAATGTTAGGACTGTATAAAAATAGTTCCAATATTAAATTTGAACTACCATGGAATGTACAGGAACTTTTAATAGCGACTTTGTCCCATTTTTACTTTCTCTATTACGTATAGCATTCCGCCCAAAAATTCGATGCCGAGATTTCACCGAAAATACACGCTTTGAGTTGCCTTGAATACAAATAAAGCATTTTTGGAAACATGTCTGTGTGTTGTCTGTCTGTAGTATTTTCCAAGAATGCGACACGAAGATTTTCCAGCAAATCCCCCCACCCCAGACTACCCTTTAAAAAAATTTCGATTTTCTCAAAAATAGTTCTAACGGTTTTGATTAAAATATCGTATGTTTAGGATATTTTCATGGCAAATAATATATATATTTGAATTTTCTGGGAATGTCCCCAAAAGTCCTTTTCATTCTGAATAACTTTCGCATAACTGGTAAACCGTGAGAGATACACAACATTTTATTTCACAAAACATGTAGATCTCATTAAAACACATAATTTATGTCATATACATATTTTTTGTCTAATGAACCATTTCCGAGATACTTCTTCTTATTTGTTTGAATTTTCCAATAGTTATACTTTTTGTCAAATGGGAATTCGTTAGTCCCTTTTCTGTGTCCTGGATAAGCAAATAGAATGGAATGTTCCATAATGCAACCAGCTCTTAAAAGATTTGACTGCCGTTTAAAACCTACCATATCCCCCTTACACCTACAAGAAAATTCGCCATAAGATAGTTTCTGCAAATGTTTATCTCAATTAACATGAAGTAGGTGGAGAATAAGCGTTTATGAAATGGTTTGTACAAGAGTAGAGAAAGTCATGTGAGTGTAACACATCAGATATTTTTTAATTTCTCATCTATTTGTAAAAATACCAAAAAGTTATTGGTCATCTGAGCTATCATAGCGATATTTTTGTGTAGGTGTATCTAAAACATAAACGGATTGTTTAAGTGTTTTAGGTCGCCATCTAAATTTGTTTATTTGCAAACAGTAATATCTACAAAACAATATTTTTTATACTTTTTATTTGATTATATTAATTATTATCTTTCAAACTTTAATGGGATCACGTATGCTAGGTGTTCATTTATTTTCGATCTTCCGCGGGCAAGAATTTGCAGCAATAGTATAGTGATTAGGAGAACGAGTTTTATAGAGCTTGAAATTAAAGCACAATTTGATACAGGAACGGCAAGTATATCGTTTGAGAACGAGACGGTCTTGCGGTATTCTCCAAAACACTTTAAGTATGTGTATTGCATACTATTTTTTCGGCGATAGTGAATAATATAAATAGTACTTAAACGAAAATAACATTTATAATTTATAAAGTTGTGGCAAATGGTGGTTTCAGCTACAGGGTCACCAAAATGACCTTGCTAATTGACCTTGGTAGCAAAGAGGCGATCAATCTTCTAGTCTGCTGATGACCTTAAAAAAATTAATTTCTTGCAGCTCATATTTAGTTGATGCATTAATTAAATCGTAAGTAAATACTAAAAAGTAAAACGAAAGTACAGATCCAGGTAAGATTTCAAGGATAAAATTCAACTATTAAATATGATTACATTCCATATCTGCAATAACAAATGTTTTCAAAATTGGAGAATATAATTCATGTACATGTGTGTAGTAGATTAGGTTACCGCACGGAATGCAGGAAATTCAACGTTACACCAATACAGCATGAATGGAAAGTGAATAAAAAACTCTATCACCGAAAAAAAATTATGACGTTATAAGACTTACAATTAATTCACGTGATTCATAAACGTTCTAATTGCACCAAGTCACCATTGGTTTGTGCACTTCAGCCCTAGCAGTGCTTAACCTGACAATGATAGAGCGAGGGCAGTAGGAGATTAAATTGAGTTTTATTTATGGACGCTCTTTAACTACTATGGTCCTTAGCGTCCTATTCTATATTGGTAATTTTGCTCAGAGGTCTCTTTATCAGGCTTGAGGTTCTTTTACGTGCCGTAAATCTACGACACGGGACCACCGGCTTTACTTCCCTTCCGAAAAAACCCATCGCCCTCCGCTGGGTTTGAACCCGCGACCTTGGGTACTAGAGGCTAGGCGGTAGGAGGAAACACTATCACGCTTTGGTGCAAATGCTTCTTTTATTATGAATGTATTTTCTGATCTGGCAATATTTACAATCACGGTAACTTAATGACCAAGAGAATTAATGAAAAAACGTTTCATAACAAAGGAGGAGGAAAAAATTGAAAGAAATTCTACCGTGTGATGTCAACAAAATAGTGTACAGTTCTTGTGGAGCACAGATGAAGAGAGGAACACCTTTCACAGCAAGCCCACAAGGTTATGTACTAACTGTAGAAACCAATTCGGCTCCCTCTCTCCGCAATACATCGCTCTGGGGATGCTACAATCTCGACTACACTTTGTCTATGCTCACCAACCAGCTATCGTGCTATTACATTCATATGCATTGCAACGAGAGTCTAAAAATAAATCCACACCCGGTACTCGTATTTAAGGAATTTTATGACGTGGTATAGACTTGTTTTATGCTTTGACTGGTAGTATGCTGCAGTTTGTACTTCCTCTGTTAGTTACCTATAGTAAGCAGAGGAAGTATTGTGTTCCAGCCAAAAATTCAATCCTGAAATTCCACCGGAAACACGTTTTGAGCCTCTGAATTAAAAAGCATTTTTAGAAAAAATGTCAATGCGTGTGTGTATGAGCGCGCGCACGCACACAATTGTGTCTGCGTAGGTGTAGGGTGTCCCATAAAGAAACGCAATTTTTAATTTAATAATAAAGCACATAATTTATTTGAAAATTGCTAACATTATGTCAATATGAAGCACAAAGTCTGCGATTAAACATGAAACAATATATCGGCCAAATGTCCTCCACAGCTTCGTCTGTACACATCCACTCTGTGGACAAACTTTTCAACTACTGTGGAGCAAAGTTCCGCTTGAATTTCACCCATGGCACGTCTAATTTCTGCCCTGAGTTGGAGGATGGTTCGTGGAATGTTCACATAAACACAACATTTGACATACCCCCACAAAAAATAATCACATGGTGTCAAATCACACTCTGTGGCCAGTACTGATCGTCGTTCCGAGAGATGATACGAGGAGAGAATCTTTCTCTCAGCAACCTTGTTGTATCACGGCAGTGTGGCAGATTGCCCCATCCTGTTAGAACTACAAGTCTTTCACATTCAATTCTTGCAATTGGGGCCAGAAAAACTGTGTTATGTGGCGATAATGATCACCACTCACTGTCACTGCTTTTCCAGCCTCGTCTTCAAAAAAATATGGTCCAATTAGTCTGACAGTCCATAATCCGCACCAAATAGTGACTCATTCTGGATACAGACACTTCTCATGGACCATGCGAGGATTCCCTGTGCCCAAAATCCGAAAATTTTGTTTATTAACATAACCATTAAGCTGGAAGTGTGCCTCGTCACTAAAATTATTTTCTTATTTTCTTTGTCAAATGTTCGACGCTTCAAGTGGTCCATCGGCTTCAGCTCTTGTGTTAGTTGTATCTTAAAAGGATGCTAATGCAGATCTGTTTTTAAAATTCGCTGCAAACTGCTTTTAGAAATGCCAGTTGGGAACGACGCAAATGGGATTCTTTGGGCTCGTAGCAACGCTCTTTGTGACTAGGGCGACATTCTCTACCGATCGACGAGAAACGTCCAGGTGATTTGATGCTCGTTGTCGATCCTGTAGCTTCAAATTTCCTTAACAGTCTATGCACTGTTGACACATTAGGCGCATTTCGCCTACCAAAAATTACACGAAGTCTTGGAACGGTCTCTACATAACTTTCGCCGTACTTGTAATGCATTCTCAAAATCTGGATGCGTTGATCCTTCGTGTATAGCTCCATTTTAGCTGATAACCAAACGCACAAATGGCAATGACACTCGTTAAGCGCTTAAATTTCAGGTCCTGCAAGCTAACAAGCTGAAAGAGGCGCGCAATTTAAAAATTGCGTTCTTTATGAGACACCCTTTATGTGCCTGTGTATCTGTGAACAGCATAACTCAAAAACGAAAAGTCCCTTAAATACCAAATTTGGTATTTAAGTTAAGCGCGTTCTAAGGATACGACACGAAGATTTTCAAGAAAATTTCCCCATCCAAAACAACTCTTTTACGTTGATAAACTTTAGTTATTTTTGACTTTCTTAAAATATTCTAACGACTCTGATTAAAATATCATGTGTATAAGATATTTGCATGGGAAATAAAACGTATATCTTGAATTTTCTGCGAATAGCGTTTGGAGTCCGCTTCATTTTGAATGAATTTTGTATATTTGGTAAACGGTAATAAATACATAAGAATTTGCTACACAAAATATGTGAAGCTGGTTAAATCATACTATTTATGTCAAATAAAGTTTTTGTGGCATTATTATTTCCGATATATTCTTTATTAGATGTGTAAACTGACAAATGCTTTATAAGTTTTCAACTGTGAGGTCGGTATTCGTTTTTTTTTTTTACCGTGGCATGCAAAGAGAACAGAATTTCAAAGCATTAGGCGCAACACCTTAACGTAGGCATTTCAAATCCATTAGAAGCTAACAAAAGACCTTACGGAAGCAATGGTCAAAAAGGTATTCTATTGAAATTGACAGTTCACAAAGAAGTATTATCACAGCACATGTGGAAAAAGGAATAACAGCTTCGGGCTCATTGAAACAGAAACAGAAGGACCGCTTCTAGTGGGAAGCTCAATCAAAAAATTCTTCGCGTAGGCCAGTCCTCTGGAGGATGCCTAGATTAGAATGACGTTGAGGTCTAGACCACAGTTTTATTATGTGCTGTTTGTATTTCTAGCTCCTTTGTATTTTATTCCTCGGGGTTATCAAAATAAACTACGTTTTATTCTAGCCACTAATAGATAGAGTGATTTAGATGTGTGCATACTGAACCCTTTTGTACTGCAGTGGAGGTATTAAAAATTAAGACTTCTTGTGACGCAGATTTAGTTTTCGGTGTCAGTTGCGTAGTTTAAACTCAAGTTTCAGTCCCATTATCCTTTTAAAAATAAATGTAGTTGCAAAATATAAATATACAAACACATTGTAATACTATAAAGACTCTAAAAGCATTAAATTTTCAAATTGGAAAGGTACACTCTGACGACTGAAAATTGCAATGCCATAACCGGGATTTGAACCACTTATCCCCCGGTTTTTATTCGGTTGCTCTAATCAATTGATCTACCATTGGCAATAGCCGGTAGGACATTAAATTTCCTCCAGCTGAAATTCATTTTTTCTGGTAAACCACAAAGA
The DNA here is from genome assembly GCA_030765065.1 of Deroplatys truncata. NCBI lineage: Eukaryota > Metazoa > Arthropoda > Insecta > Mantodea > Mantidae > Deroplatys > Deroplatys truncata. Next base: position 69,954,370 of record CM060987.1, on the reverse strand, counting down.
GACCTTAATTCCTTTAAGTTTTCAGTTGTAACGTCTTAAACTTTCTTGCTGTATGATTTTGAGTGACAATAGAAGAATCTGGTACCAATTGAGACAAATTATTTCAACGAATAAAATATTTTCACAACTATTTTAAGGATGAAAATATAATATCGGCATACCATACAACAAGATACTATTTCATAAATATATACCATCTATTTGTATTATTTTTGAAATCAAAAACTATTAGCATGTTTAAATTATATAACTACTTGAGATAAATGTGCAAGACACATGCGTTTAGAGTACATAAATATTTTATTCAAATAATTGGAAAGTGTATCGAGTAGAAAGGCATCAGTTTGAAGAGACATTATCTGATGGCCTATCTGGACCTTTAGGTTTTGTCAAGACGATATAAACATGATGCAAGGTAGGATATTTTTATTTTTTTAAATATTTCCGGCATTATTATGTCGGTTGAAACGTAGTTAATACAAAAGTTCTTGATTTTCGTAAAAAAAATTAATTTCAACATTAATCTAAAATTCATATGACCTTAATGTACTAAAACATTACAAACATTCTAATTTATTACTTTTTCTGCCTTTTACCTATGGGAAGTATTGGAAACATTGCATTCCGTCCAAAAATTCTATATGAGATTTTACTGCAAATATATGTTTTGTGGTCCCCTGAATTAAAAAATAAAGGAATTTTAGGAACTGTTGTGTGCAAACAGTATAACTATAACGTTTAAGCCAGGTTAGCATCAAAATTCATGTTTAAGTCGGACAAGCTTTAATAAAGCCGTGGAGGTTGTTAAAGAACATTCCTCAACGCAAACAGCCTTACTCGGAAAGATTTCTGTTGTTGTTTATTTTCTCGATTTTTTTCTAATGAGTTTGGTTATGTTAGAAACATTAACATGATGAATGAAACGTACAGGTTTCTGTCAATGGTCTCTGGAGGCTTCTTGATTCTCATGCAATTTCATTAGTACATTAATAGAAACTCATAAGACTGGCAAAAACATACTTCCGGAAAAATATGTAACTGCTAAAACAAACAATTCAAGGTAAATAACTTTTTATTCGTAAGATTGGCCATTTCCAAAATATTCGTTTTTCTTTTTTTGAATATTACAGTAATTTAAGCGATATATTTTAACTAATTGAACTAATGTAAAGAGTATGTAATATCAAGGCAGGCATAACATCAACCCCCTACATTATGAGCCTTTTACAAAAGGTGTAGTGAAACCATTTCTGCTAAAACTCATCATGGTTAAGAGGAAACAAATAGGAAAAATATCTGATGCGTTACATTCACATGACTTTTCTATACTCTATTATTTATTAATATGTGTAAACGCTTTTGCAGAAATAGTTACAGTACACATTTCGTTGTAAATGCAAGGGAATAGTGACAGTCATTTCTTTAAGCATTGGACGCTGGCCTTAAAATTACATATTCTTTCCATGCAATCGCGAGAAACAAATGATAATCGACAGGATTTGAAAAGAATGGCTAAGTATTGAACAATTCGAATCATTAATAACGGATATCTTGGAAATGGCTGATGGCACAAAAAAGTTATTTGAAATAAACTGTGTGTTTTAAAGAGATCCACGTTTTTTGTGTAGTATGTTTTCGTCAATCGCTTAACGTTTACTACTTATACAGGATTATACAAAACTCCTTCTGAATGAAGAGGACTTCAAAGGCTATTTCCAGAAAATTCAAGATATGCATTTTATTTGTCATGTAAATATCTTTAATACATGGTATTTTAATCAAAATCATTTAAGCCATTTTTTGGAAAATAAACACGTAAAGGTCAGTTTTGGTTTGGAGGATTTTCTTGAAAACCTTGCGTCCCAGCTTTGGATGGTACTGAATCTAAATACCAAGTTTGGTATTTTACCGACTTTTGGTTTTTGATTTATGCTGATCACTCTCTCTCTCTCTTTCTCTCATACACACAGAGTTCTTTTTCTAAAAATGCTCTTTTTATTCAGGGATCTCAAAACATGTATTTCCTTGAACTCTCATTGTCAAATTTTTGGGTGGAGTGCAATGTCTCCTCTATCAACTAGGTACGTAGTAGAGAAAGTAATAACCTGATGTGTTGCACTTACATGATTTTCTCTACTCACTCTTGTACAAGCTATTCTTACAAACACTTATTCTTCTATCTATTTCATGTTAATTGTGACAACCATTTGCAGAAGTTGTGCTATTGCATATTTCTTTGTAGATACAACGGAATTGGGAGAATACAGGTGGTTTTAAGCGATAGTAATATCTTTTAAGATATATATTATAGTTCAAGGAATTGTAGTTTAAAGAACATCTATTTGCTTGTCCAAGAGGAGGGAAAAAATAAAACAAACAAAGAAATAAGAAAGAAAGAAGGCAAGGGAAAGAAAGAAAAACGAATAACGACTTTTGAGAAAAGTATAAGTATTTTAAAATGTAAATCAATAACAAAGAATATCCCGAAATGGTTAACGGCAAATTTAATTTCACATAAATTGTGTGCTTTAACGAGGTATATTCTTTTTGTATAGTAACAATTTGTCTATGTGTTACGGTTTACCGGTTATGCAAGTCATTTAAAATAAAGAGGACTTCAGAAGCTATTCTCAGAAAATTCAAGATATATGTTTCATTTGTCATAAAAAAATCTTAAACATATAGTATTTTAATCAAAAACGTTAGAACCACTTTTGAGAAAATAAAAAAATATAGAAACATTTTCGTTTGGGGTGGGAGATTTTATTGAAAATCTTCGTGTCTCATTCTTGGAAGATGCTGAACTTAATACCAAGTTTGGTTTTTAACCGACTTTTCATTTTTGAGTTATGCTGCTCACCCACAAACGGACCTTTTTCTAAAAGTGCTTTTTTGGGGGTTCTGGGGCCTCAAAACACATATTTCCGGTGAAATTTCGATATGGAAGTTTTTTGGTGCAATACAATAGTAGTATCCCTACCTAGTATAAACTTTTGTATAAATACGTTATGAAAATTCATGATAATGATTAAGAATCATTTACCCCTCTTACTGTAAATTAAGTTTTGTTTAAAATATTTTTCCCCAATGCCTCCTTTGAGTATTTCGCATTCTCAGTATGAATAATCCATCCGGCTTCCTAGAAAACCACTAGCATCTCTTGTAACAGAGGCGTTGAAACACATTTCCACGAAGCAACGATGATTTCACTGGTTTAGGAATGCAGTGAAACCAGACATAGAATTCAGCTGATTCCAGTATCGTATAACAGCAATAAAACTGTCTGGTTTTACAAATGGTTATAAATCAATATCGTCTTTAGTGAAACGCAAGAACCAAGAATTATGCGCGTAAACAATCCGCGAAGTCGTAGATCTTTCTTACCTTGTAGGTAATCCCTGGATTGCGGCATTCAAACTTGGCAGATTCGCTTCTGGAGCAAATCCTTTCTATGCGGCTAGAATTAAGGTCTTTGGCTGGAGAGAACGACGCCTTTAATTTATATTTCAATCAGATAAAAGCTTTATGTATATCACTCTCATCCGTTTCTCTAGAGCATAACGATTATTTTCATACCTATTCCACAAAATTATACACACAACTGTAGCTGGAGATTTTCGATTTTGGATGACTATATAAAACCATGTTTATGTGGATGTATGTTACATTTTCACTCAAAAATAGTGGAACCGATTGATATCGAGCTTCAGGCTCGATGACCCATCCTGCTTCTGGAGCTGCCTAGAGAGGAAGATAAACGACTCGTCGACCAAACAGTCCTCAAGTGTACACGTTCCCTTGAGCAAGCCTCATTGCCATTTGTCCGGCACCGCAAAACGCCAGGAAACCTAGTAGAAACACATCTGAAAAGGAATGAAAGGGAAATTATGGAAAGGAAATAGCGGAGATTAGAAACCACCCCAGGATTCGCCTACCGATGAGAAAATCACGAAAAATTCAAGGTCAAAGTGGGTGGTCGACGGGAATTGAACGAGCCTCACACGTTACTATGGAGTCATGTCGTTCGGTCTTCAATTCCTCTCTTAGTCGGTATATATATATATATATATATATATATATATATATATATATGAATGCATGTGGTGGGAAGAGAAACAAAACGGTTACGAAGTAAGGAAGGGCACCAGGTAAAGAAACCTTCCGCAGTTCTTGCATTTACTAGCGAGACTGAGGCCTGCACATGTAGTACTGTTTTCATTGTGGGACTACATTCCTCTATCGCCTTGCCCGCACTGCCCTCTGATTACTAGCCTTGACTGCCAACAAAACACAGCGGTGCTCTCCACAGAAAGCTTTCATATCGTGGTCGACTGGTACATCCTTGATGTTTACATGATACGATACTCCCACCGCCAAGGCACACACATTAATTATTTCTTGTTTTGCGCGCTGTTTATTCGAACGTCCACCGTTTTAACATTTGACCCATGCTATTTCTTCGACACACACACACAAACACACACACACACACACGCATTTCCTATTTGTTAAATGTTTCATATCATCGCGCCTATCCGCTGCCCTCTAAACTTTTCTGACAAGCATCTCCCCAGACTTACTACAACCAAGTGTGTCTTCCAAAATCTCACGACGAAGTGTTCATTCTCAAATCTCACGACCAAGTGCGTATTCTAAAATCTTCCGTTTCTCTGTTTCTATATCTCCTCATTCCACTATCACGTAATTCCTAGCTTCTTTCATTGGAGGCCTAAGGCTATCTGGATTTTGGCGAACATTGACCCTTTTCTACTAGCCTGCGTTCCCAGCAACCTAACGGGACGCTTAACAATAGGGGAAAAAACCACCCGTTTCCGGACGCTAATGGCACTGCCTCTCAACCTTCATTTCCACTTACAGTAGCATTCGCTTGCCAGTTTTATTTCAATACTATTCCTAGTGTTCTAGTGTTATTGATATTTATTTTCCCTATGCTCTTAATTTATTTTAATAATCAAAATATACTGCTTCACTTTTCATATCGAATTTCATATGCTTTTTACTGTAGAGATGAAATATTACCGTATTTATATGTAAAAATTCAATTTCAATAAATTTCCTTTTTTTACTCTGTTTTATCTATTAATATTCTCTGATATAATTCACAGAACACATTTATATTTTGCCGCTATTTGTTACTGAATTAGTATCCACTAAAGCTGTTGATTTTACATTGACCTCTGGGGAAGGTTTGAAATATAATTTTTTAGTGGTTTTGTTTGTTTTCTTCAAATTCCTTTAGCACAAGCTAAAACATAGTATATCTGTACGGTGCTTTTAGATGTAATTCAATAATGCTAATAATATAAAATGCGTTTAATTCTACTAAGATATTCCATGTTTTAAAGCAATAACATTTCTAATTATTCACAATCACATAAACCTCATAAGCTAAGTGTAACATAACCTCGCCTAAATCTATAGGAATTAAATTTTGTAAGCAGACTGCAGTACAATACTGTTATCGTTTATTAGCGAGTATTCACACTATTCTTACTAAAGCTTATTTTTATATCTACTACGTTTTAATCCAAATAAACCTTTGCAGAAATAGCTACATTACGGATTTCGTTATACAGGATGTTTCAGGACATCTGCGACAAACTCTGAGGAACGATAGATCTCGCAGAGGGGAACAATTTCTTGACAAGCAACCACACCCTCCGGCGCATCGTTATGGAGTTATTCACCCCTGTTTGAAGCGTATCCGGTGGGAAGGGTTTGAGAGGAACAGCCAGTCACTTTGACTCTTTACACTTTGTTTGCTTACAGTTGCTGAATCAAGTCACATCACTTTGATTTCTTTGTCCTTTTCTTGTCCCTTACATCGATTATATTTGTTAGATTTGAGATGCACAACCCAATTTAACTCAAACGGGATGGCAAAAAGAAAGGTCCCAGCAGATGATCACCAACGATTCCAGCCCAGATGTTTACGGAATACTTTTGTTGTTGATGTCCAACGAACATTGCGTGAGGGTTCTCAACATCACAGATGTGGCTGTTCTTGCTGCTCAAGTATCCGTCTCGTGTGAAGCAGGCATCATCGGTAAACAAGACATGCGCAGGAAATGTACGATCTGCAGAAACCACTGGACAATCTAAACACGAGGTGCGAAGTCGTTCGGCCCCAAACAATGTACTTTCTGGTATGCGTGAAGCTTTGTTGTTCACAAACACTGAGTTAAACTGGGCTGTTAAATTGGCCGAGGGCATGAAACACCCTACAGATACAAAGGGAACAACGATAGTCAAATGTTTAAGAACAGGGCGGTATGTGTTGGCCTTAAAATTCCACTCATCGCGAGAAACAAATGAATGTTGATATGACTTTAAAGAATGACCAAGAAATGAACAATTCGAACCATTAATACGGAAATGGTTTATGCCCCAAGAAACTCATTTAAATAAATTGTTTTAAAGAGATCTATGTTTTTTTTTTGTGTAGTACGTTTTCGTCTATCGCTTAACGTATACCAGTTACCATGGTTATACAAAATTCCGTCCTAATGAAGAGGACCTTAAAGGCTATTCCCAAAAAATTCAAGATATACATTTAATTTTTCATGTAAATGTCATTAATATCTGGTATTTAAATCAAAATCGTTAGAGCCATTTCTTAAAAAACCAAAACATTTTGAAAAATGTTCCATGTAAAGGGTAGTTTGGAGAGGAGGGATTTTCTTGAGAATCTTGTGTCCCATCTTTGGAAAATTCTGAACTGAAATACCGAGATTGGTATTTATCGGACTTTTCGTTTTGAGTTATGTTGTTCATAGACACACATATACACACACACGGACCTCTTTCTAAAAATGCTTTGTTTTTTAGTCAGTGGGTCTGAAAACATATATTTCTCGACTTCGAATGTTTAGGTGGAATACAACACCTCCCCTACTTACTATACGCGTTAGAGAAAGTAATAAAATAGGGAGGAACAAATGAAACAATATATAAAACCTTGTTGCAAGCAGCCCTTTATGGTCCAAGAACATGGGATGTGAGAAAGGGAATCAGCAAACGCTAATTGGAACAGGGTGCACTTCTTCAGGCGTTTGATGCCTACACGGGTGGCCGAGGTAACTAAAAAATTTCATGTTTTAAAGCAATAATATTTCTAATTATGCACAATCACATTAATACGCTCAGTGTAAGGTAACCTCACCTAGGTGTATAGAAATAAACTTTTGTAAACAGACTAATAACCAGAATAAAATCTGCAGTGCAATAAATAAAGATAACTAAGGCATTGTATTAGGCATTGTGGGGGAAAAAATTCTGATGTGATACATTCACATGACTTTCTATACCCTGTATCGTTTGAGTGAGCTCCACAGTTCAAATCCTCCCTTACTGAAGTTTTATCCAGGTTTTCCTCAGTTTTCATAACTGGAAAATGTCGGGGAGGTACCCTAAACTTGGTCTGAAACGTTTTCTTTTCAATTTTCCTTTTCCAACTATAATTTCAGTTCGAGTGTCACCAATATTCACCGCCTGTAGTTCTGTATGTATTAAGAACGGGAGTTAAACACTATTAAAAGAAATTAAGGCATTTGGTACAGGAAACAAGGCTGCAAAGAGTAAAAATAACTACGTAAGATACTTAACAAAATAGAGAAAACATAATGGCAGAAGTGCAAAAGAGACTTTAATATGATTTGGCTAACAAAAGAGAATGAACGGCGAAAGAGTGTTCATTATTACTGAGGATATGAAACGTAGAAAATTGGAGACACAAGATCGTCAATGGAGAATAGGGCTTATAAGTAACGTATGCTATAAATTATAGAAGTCTAGGTTAAGTAGCCAGGTATAATGTGGGAAATAAATAAGTATAAACTTTATCTGTTCTTTTACTCTATAAAACAAGTCAGACCACACTTATATAACTAAAACTACTGTACCGCTGCGGCACAGGTCATTTGAAATTCGCGTTCTATTCCTGTAGGTCATGTAAACATAGGTTCCATTTTTCGCCGACCGCGGCGACATTATCAGTCTGAGTTTCATCCAGGTACTACGAGGAAGCCGAGTTAATTGGCTCGAATGGTCCTCGACACACGTGCTCACATTTTGGGTAAGTTTTTCCATTGGCGTAAATGCTTTTAAAATTGTTTTTTTACCAGGTTTAGGCTATTCTGACTGTCTCGCTTAACTAGCTTTGCGTGTTGCAAATTTCGTATGTGAATTGTATATATCTAAAAATTTAAATGCTTAACGTGTACGCGGAGCCTCAAACGAGAATTAAAACTTTTAGCATCTTAATTTGGATGTAATTTATGGCTGTAGGTTGCCCATTTTAGAATTTATTCGTGTTGGTAAACTTTAGAGTTTATTTAAGTTACTATATTTTAATTATGTTACTGTTACTAAATTCTCAATGTTATAGTTTATCTAAACTGTTATATTTTGGTAGCTTTTATCGCTTCTTTGTGGGTAATATCCAGTTTTATTTAAATTATTTCTTTGTTATTAAATTGTTAAGGGTTTATGTAAATGGGGGGAGGTTATTTGGTGTTACTCCCGCCCAGGTACACCTCTGTCTAACTTGCTCCTTCACTGGCTTTCTTTATAAAGTGTTAACTTTTAGTTCTGTTCCAATTCTTGTGTATTTTGCTAGAGTTGCGAGCTTCTACAAGTGGGATATTTATGTAAGGCTGAGGTGGCACGGGTTGTTTGTGTAGGGCGAGGTCACCTCATGTGATTATATTTTAACTACTTTACTTGGCCTTCCTTGAAAGTTGTGTATGGACGCACATGAGAAATATAAGCTGTATACTGATTTTGTACATGCCTTTCAAGATTTCAATTTTACTTGAGTCTGTATACGTAATATTCAGCTTCTTCTGCTGTTAAATCTTCTTACATGAAACTTATAACCCAGTGCATTGCAATTGTTGTGTTTTGGTTTATATTTCCGAGGGGGGGCATCTCCTACCTAGCAGCGGGTTCACCCTGACCTCGATTTCTGATCCGGACTTCCCGGTATGGTACTGACAGAAATGTGAATACAATATAAGCAGTCAGAGTAGAGGGCAGTGCACTACATTAGGTCCAGAAAGAAAGAGAAAAGAAGCTGGTGGCACTTATATGCGTAAAATATAACGTTTATCTCTCTAAACTACTGCCTTGATGTGATGTCATGGAAACCAGCAATTCTACGTGGTACACATTAGGAATCAAAGAATTTGGAATATTTCATTATCAAAAAGAACTATGGTCCGTATAAAGTCGCTTGTTTCCTTCTTCTTTTATTTTATTGTTACTTTCCCTGCCCAAGTACCCAGTAGATAGAGGAAGTATTGTATTTCACCCAAAATTCGAAGCCGAGATTTCACCGAAAATACACGTTTCGGGGTTCCGTGATAAAAAAAAAGAAGAAATTTTTAGCTCGTGTATACCTGTGCGAGTGTTTCTGAACAGCATAACTAAAAGCGAAATGTAGGATAAATACCAAACTTGGTGTTTAAAGTATCTTCCAGGATACGAGATGAAGATTTTCAGAAAATCCCTTCACCCGAAACTACCCCTTATTAGAACATTTTTTCAAAAGTTTTTTAATCCTAAGAAATAGATGTAACGATTTTAAAGTATCAGGATATATACACGATAAATACGATTGTATTTTCCGGGAATAGGCTGTGAAGTCCGCTTCATTCGGAAATAATTTTGTATAATTTTGTTTAACTGGTGAACCTGAACAGTAGAGAAAACCTTACTACACAGAAGCTGTAGAACTCTTTCAAATACAAAATTTATCGCAAATAAACTTTTTGTGGCGTTTGCCATTTCCGTGATATTTTTTTAAAATTCATTTGGATGTTTCAATTATTTGGCATTTGTTTAAAGTGCTGCCAGTATTCAGTTGTTTCTCGCGATATCATTGCAAGGGTATGGAATTTCAAGGCCAGCATGCAGTGGCCCACTTTTAAATATCTGATCATCGATTCGGTTTCCACTATCCTCTTCGCTCTACAACGAAATGTATAATGTAACTATTTTTGCAAAGAGTTATCTCGATTAAATTGAAGTAGATAGAAAAATAAGCTTTCGAAAGAATAGTTTGTAGAGGTTACAAAAGAATAAATGATAGTGGTTAGAGAAATTCTTGTGAATGTGAGATTATTTTAATTAATTTTGTAAGGATAAATTATGTCTAAGGGCCTCACTCCTTAAAGTTTTCTAACATAAACATTTTGTCATGTTTGAGTTCCCTTTTGCACACAGCCACCAAGCTGTCGCTCAAAATCGCAGCACTTGAATCCTGTATTTGGAACTGTTTACCAGTGGGACCCATGATTCCTGTCGGACCGCGACACCCCACCCCTCCCCTCACCCGCGCTCACAAATCGAATCAGAGCGGGCTCACTGACGTTATAAAAGCCCAAAGAGAGCTAAGCTAGCAAGGCACGGTAAAGAAGGGGGGGCTATTTGGCCCTTTGTGCACATGATAGGTCCCTCTCAATCTCTGCTAACCGACTTTATGCAGCACAGTCTCTCTTTTATTTTACATGAAGCAGAAGTCAAAAAACGGGACCGTTGACGTGTGTTGAGGTCGCCGTCCCGCTGACATCTCCACAAAGACTTCAGCACTGGTTTAGCACTCTTTTGTAGCAGCTGACATCGCTTTAAAATTTGGAAACTCCTCATCGTTTAGATTAAAGGCTCATGTTGCTACTTGCTACAAAAGATAAAACATCAAAGGCACGAGAGCTGGAACCAGGCTGGGATGACATCTAGAACATCTTGGGACTGCACAGCCTTTACATCCAAGGTACTAAGATAAATATTAAAGTGGGGGAAAATCATTTTTTTATTTAATTTGTACAGCTCAATTTAACTTCTTTGATTGTATGTGGGACTTTGACTTGACAAACTGTAAAGTTCTTTAACTTTGAATTTTACTTTTACCTTTTCTACCACGTGCCTATAGCATTCCACACAAAATTTCGATATCGAGATATCACTGGAAGGTTTTGAAGGCTCCAGAATCCAAATAAAGAATTTTCAGGAAAAGTTCCGCGCGCGCGTATTGTATGTTTGTATGAACAACATAAACGAAAAGCGAAGTGTCCGATAAATACCGAACTTGGTATTTAGGTTCAGCATCTTCCAAAGATGCGATACAAAGATTTTCAAGAAAATATATTGGCGCAGTAATCTGGTTCGTGTTATCTTATTAGCTGAGCGCCTGTTATTGTTTTATTATTTTAAATTTTGTGTTTTTTGTTCTCCGGCTAGCTATTATTACTCAGTCGAGCAAGTATCTCTGAGCAAGGCGTGTAAACGGAAAGGAGTTGTTGCTAAAAGATAACACTGATAAAATAATTTGTTTCTACACTTTTATTGCCGTCACACTTAATTAATAATTCACGTATTTAATCTTTATACACGCCTGACTGAAAGTGTTATATTTCCGAATGTAATTACTGTCGTATTAGTTGCCGCGTACTTCACAATTTGTAACTAACTTTACGACGTGTACATCACGAGAGATTCCTTAGAACTGCGCGACACATGCTTATGGCTCGAGAATATATACTCCTTCACCCCGAATTGCCTAAACATTATAATAAAGCTACTATTGGTTACCAAATCGCGCCAACATTAGCGTCTGTTTTGTCAGCCAATCACTACTACTAAAATATATACTCTAGGGAAAATATTCCCTCCATTTCTAAAGAAAGGCATGTTACCCTGAAGTCATTTGTTTGTCTCTTCTTAGTGATAAACAACTCACCCCTTCGGTTTAATGTTACCCACTTCTATTGTCAGTTTCAGTGAGGCCGTGTAAACTTATTTCCTAACAATACTTATGGCTAACAAACATCTAAAATCCTGTACATACAATAATATTAATTTACACTACAATCACTTTGGTATTCACAGTGTTGTGATACAAAATATTGCCTCACTTTACATGGAAGATTTATTTTTTACTAGGAAGTTTAAAGCCTTACCGGACTGCCTAAACATGCACGCAAACTTGGTAGAACAGAATGACGTTCAGCTCATCTGGGTGCCGGGTCATTGTGGCATAGCGGGAATGCTGATGAACTTGTAAGACAAGGAAAGATTCACAATTTATTGGGCCAGGAATATCTCGAAGTTTAGAAGAAAAGCTATTAAGAACTGGTCATAAACTTTGATTAAAGCTCCAGGAGGCAACATGGTAAACTGTTTATTAGAAAACCACGTAAGATAAGAGCTTAAAGTTTACTTAAATGTAACAGACTTCAGCTGAGAACAAATTATTGCAGTTCTTACAAGACGTGCTCCTGTGAAAAAGCATATTTTCCGGTAATTTGGCTTGAGATTGGGCAAGAAAGAAACTGAAACAGTCCGGCACATTATATGCTCCTGTAAGGAGATATACTGCTTTTGGGAAAATGTTTTTAGAACCAGAAGAATTTGAAACCATATCTATTATGAGACTGTATTCCTTAGTAAAAGGCACAGGCAAGGTAATTGAATTTAAAACGATACAGGCAGCCCAATAAGCCCAAGCTGAAGTGCGTCTGGAACAATGACGGAAATCAAGACAAGACTTATTGGATCCCTAAGAGTTTATAAGCAACACTGAACGACAACGCAGTCTTTCTGAGGAAATGCTAATATTTTTCGTGATATACCTGTAACCATAGTAACCCTAAAGAAAAGAAAGACGAGGCAAGAGGAAGGTTCATTACGACAGCATGCGCTTGCACCTTTAACATTTTCTAACCAGTATTATGTTTTTATGGTATTAAAAATTGCTGGGAGATCATTACCGGCGGTAGCCATTTTCAAGTCAGCAAGCCCATTTTGATAACTACCATCATTTGTTGCAAATATGATATCCATGTATAATGAACTTTAGAAAAGGACAGTTCGTTAATGAAGCAATTTGCAGCAGTAACAATAATGATGATACAATGATATCTCTGCGAATAATAAGGTCCAAAACTGTGGAAATCATTAATTATGTGCGTTTCACAAAACTCGATTGAAACCAACATCTTCCATGATGTTTAATATTCTTATGAACTCATTGCACCAATTTATCATAACCACTATTTTGTATATAAAACTAACTTAAACTGAAGAGAAATTTCTTTTCTGCAAATAATGACTTAGAAAGTTAAGAAATATTTAAGTTAAATGGCTGTTTACACAAAGGTATTCAATATTGCGCATATTTCATTTCTAGAATGATTTAAAGGTATTCCATTATCAAAATATTGCATTATTGTTGATTTAAAAAACCCACTGGCTGAATGTATATTTCTTTGAAAGCCTGATACTGTGAATTCGGTCTTAAAGCGTCTTTACACAAGATTTTATTATCTTGTAGTTACGAAGGAGTTAAAATTACTTCGAATATGAATATTTACTGTAGACACTTTACTTCCTACCTGCAGTAGCAGAGAAAGTATTGCATTCCACCAAAAATTCTATGTCAAGACTTCACCGAAAATACGCGTTTTGAGGTACGCTGAATTAAAAAAAAACGTTTTGGAAGAAAAATCCTATGTGCGCGCGCGCGCGTGCGTGTGTGTGTGTGTGTGTGTGTGTGTGTGTGTGTGTGAGCAGCATAACTCAGAATGAAATGTCGGATAAATAACCATCTTAGTACACTAAGTTACCGTCATCGAGGATGCGACGAGAAGATTTTCAGGAAAATTCCCCCACACAAAGCTCAGTTTTTAGTGGAAACTTTTCCGTTATTTTGATTAAAATATAACACGTTTAAGTTATTTATACGATAATAATAAAATCTACATGGTGCATTTTCTACGAATATCCTGTGAAGTCTTCATTCTGAATCGATTTTGTATAATTTTATGTCACTAGTAAATCGTAAGAACTGCACGAAAAATTGAGGCAGTATTTTTAACACTTAAATGATTTCAGTCTAATTATATATTATATAAATTCAATAACAGCCCGCCTTGAAGCAATATGCGTATGTAATAATTTATAAAATGTATATAACAGTCATTGTATATGTTTGTATTATTGTATCCATGTGTAATAATGCTATGTGAATGTATTACGTAATTTAATAATGTAGGAGCTGTCAGAATAATAGGTTAAAAGTTGCTAACAATGAGGTAACCTTGAGGCAATAATGAATTAGAAAGTTTAAATGTTTGTGATTCTTGGAAGCAATAATGTAATTTTAGTGACAGTTTATAAAATAGCCAATCAACAACCAGAAAAAGCTTTAGTTAAATGAAGATATTCTATTGGATTAGGAATAGCCAATCAGAGACTTGAAATATAGAAATTTACAAGTTTAGGCGGTTGAAATCAGTTCAGTTGGTTGCAGACAGCGTCACTAACCAGACGCAAAAAGTGCCCTCAAGAAATTTAATACGTATTCGTGTGAGACGAAAATAGTTTTACGTGTTAAAAAGTACAAATAATTAATTAAAGAATCTCACAGCTCTCTATTTCAGTGAAGTGTTATTTAAATCGTATCAAGTATTAATAAAAGGAGTGAAGTAAAATTATAATCTGTATAAGCCTACATTCTTGTCGCACCATAACCCTACAAAGACATCCATGACTAACAATAATACTGACGCAGCCGAAGCAAACATAAATACATAATATTTAAAGAAACAGTTAAAAAATTACCAAGTTAATAGTATTTTTAAACTTGGGGCGAAGGCTACCGGAATCTGTTAACTATACGTGCGGTTGCAACTACTACAAGTTCGGCTCCCCAACAGTTGAAATACGATACAACTCTTTCTAAAATACTCTTTCTCAAAATGCAGATATATTTAAAATACGCAATATATCTCGAATAAACTTTTTCTGGCATTAATCATTTCCGAGATATTCGTTACCGTTGGTTTGAATTATCCAATACTGAATCATGCTCCTCGAAGCGCTCACTCTACGAGAGATCGTGTAACCGACTGTCAGATAAACAATTGAGTGTTGTCTGCTTATGCTGTGTTTCTTGCGTTGTCTTGTTCGATACAGCTTTCCATCATTGCTGCAGACGCACTTCAGCATTGGGCTTATTATTGATTTAAAGCCAGTTCATTATACCTGCTTCCTTTACCAAGGAATACCTTCTCATAACAGATATGGTTTCAAATTCTTCTGGTTCTTGAATCATATAATATGCTGTTTCAGTTTTTTTCTTACACAACCTGGAATCTAAGTTACCGTGACACACTCCCACGTGTTAAGATGCTTTTTTCACAGAAGCATGTCCTGTGGGAAATGCAATAATTGTTTATTCTCAGCTGAAGTGTGTTACATTTAAGTAAGAGTTTAGCTCTTTTCTTACATGGTTTTCTAATAAATAGTTTACTATGTTGGTATCCTGGAACTTTAAGCGAGGTTTTATGAAGTTCTACTTTGGACCAGTTCTTAATCGTCTGTCTTACTAAACATCGAGGTGTTCCTAGAGCGGCTCTGACCCAATAAATTGTGAAGCTGCTCCTTGTGTTGCAAGTTCATCAGCTTTTCCATTTCCCTCTATGTCAGTACGACCCAGATGAGTTGAACTTCATAATGTTCTGCCAAGCTTGTGAACATGCTTAGGCAGTTTAAAACTAGTCCTGGCGTTACCTTATGACTACTTAGAGCCTTGAGTGCAGCCTGCCTATCTGAGGAACTAAGTATGTGTCTACCGGTGTAACCTCTCCTTATGTTTTCATGTATGCATTGGATAATAGTATAAATTTCTGTTTCAAAAACGTAGCATATTCACCGAAGGGAAAAAACTGTTTGCACCTTGGTCTTATGCCATATTCTCCTGATCCTGTACCTGAGTCATCTTTTGCATATCACATCAAAGTTTTCTCGGGAGTTTCCAGAGTTTTATTTGTCCAACGTTCAGATTCAATAATGACCCAGAAGTTCTTTACAAAGTGTTTAATTGGAATTATATAGTCTGACATTTCTAAATATGTATCTTCTATGTATTTCCCAATTTTTAGCAAACCTAAGTCTATTTCAATCATTCCCATTGCTTAGCGTGTTGCAGGCTATAGAATGCCATTCTTGCCTCCTTCATTACAACTAAATGCAACTCAAGATGACGCAGTATTTTTAACACTTAAATGATATCAGTCTATTATATAATATATAATATAATTACAGCCCGCCTAAAATATATATATATATATATATATAAATATATATATATGAAGTGTATGTTACAGTCATTGTATTATGTTTCTATTAATATGTACATGTATAATAATGTTATGTGAATGTATTACGTAGTTTAACAATGTAGGAACTGTGAGAATAGAAGCAAGCTGCTTTCCGTAGCAAACAGAATTACAAAGTGGAAGCCGAAAAGTTGCTAACAATGAGGTAACTTTGAGACAACAATAAATTAGAAAGTTTATAAAGGTTACTAATAATTCTTGGAACAATAATATAATATTTAAAACAGTTTATAAACAGCCAATCAAAAACTAGAGAAAAGCTTAAGTTAAATAAAAGCATGCTATTGGAGTAGGCTTAGCCAATCAGAGACATAAAACAGAGGAAATTTACAGATTTAGGCGGGAGACGCTTCAAAATAGCGTAACCGGGCATTTAGATTTGGTATGTGTTCAGTGTGAGACATAAAAATTCATTGCGGAGAGAATAATATAAAGTTTACGTATTAAAAAGTACAATTAACAATAATATCACCGCTCTACAGTAGGATACATCAGAGAAGTGTTATTTAATCGTGTGAAGGATTAATAATAAAAAAGTACAATACAATTATAATTTGTGTAAGTCTTCATTCTTTAGCCGTACCAGTCCTATTAAGAGATACGTGCTCTAAAACATACTAGTGAGAAGCCGAGGCATACATATATCATATTTAAATAAACATAACAAACATTTGGTTCTTAACGTGGGGCGAAGGCCACCGGAAAAGTAAATGTGGGGGCGAAGGCCACCGGAAAGTTTGTATCATACGTGGGACTGCAACTTACAACTACTGCAAAGAGTGTCTCCATTGCTGCAGTAGGAGTTAATGATTTCATATTCTGTATTTAATTAAGTTCTTGTTAGTTAAATGTAAATAATTTCGAAGTTAATTACCCAACACTATAAGAACCATCTTTTATATAAGTAATATACATGGGTAGGGACAGTCGTCTGACGGCAACACAGCAGAATTTTTAGACAAGGTCACTGATACAGGAGAGTAGGGATGGCAGCGGAACGTAATGCACTGTGATAGTTAAAGGCATTCGAGTGTAAGTAATTAGATCATCACCCCGGAATAGCAGCGTATACCGCGGTTTATGTTCACAATTCATACGCAGGATTCGAGAATAATCGCTGCCAGAAATGGGTTTTATGCAGGTATATATAGTATTATCAACAAAGTTTTTATCCTTATTTCGGATCAAATTTAATAAGTTCTTCAGAACACTCTAATATGCTCAAAAGAATGTGTAGCACTGAAGCGACAAACTTGAGAACAAAAATATTTCCTCTTGTTTGGAATTTACTTCTCTCCTTTCGTTAGAAAACAAACAAATATAATTATTGCCTTGTGCAATCAATGTTCAGGGTGTGAGAGTGTATGAGATTTCTATCGAAAAATTAATGGAAAGGATCTTATTTACACTATTAAGAGTCACATTTTTCAAGATTTAATGCGACGAGTGTTTTTAGAGTTTTTAGCATTAGTATTAGTATTTAGCCCATAACGTCGCCGAGAGGCACGGGCCTCTCTCCAAGGATGGTCGCTTGTTATGGCGATCCTGGTTAGCTATTCCGAAAAGGATCCTCCTTATTCTTAAAACTGGCCTATTACAACCACAAGTTTTTAGAGTAGGTATCGATAATTTTTAAAGGAATAACAGAACATTGTTTTCCAAATACTGTAATATTATTCATTACCTTATATCCTACACTACTTTTCCACTTATTCACGGCCGCTATTCAGACATTTGTTGTAACGGAAAATAAGTTTCTGTATGTATTCGTCAAAGAATGATGCCGCCTGTGGTGAAAGCCAAGTCTGCGCTTCTTGTTTCACATCATCGCCGTTGAAATGCTTTTCACGAAGAAATTTCTGCAGATGAAGAAACAGATAAAAATCGCTTGGTGCCAAATCCGGACTGTAGGGGGGTGGTCGAATTGTTCCGAACCAAATGATGCGATCAGATCTTGAGTTTGTTTGACTGTATGTGACCGGGCGTTTTCACTCATTATTGTTTCCCCATAAACCTCACACAGTTGGCGATGAATGTTTGTAACATTTCTCGCATTCAAAAACGAATCAATGATCTTACTTCACAGTCGGTGGGTCGTTCGTTTGTTTTGAACATTTAAAATGCTCTATCAACAGGAAAACACAAGTGACGATCGCTCACAGCTGCGTCTGGTTTCCTAATGAATGGAGGAAGTGTTCGCGCATGTACAAAACCGCGACTGCAGCGCTGCAGGGGAAATATATTAAAACGTTAGTTACTTTAAGAACACGCCTCATATGTTATGAACGCTGTAGTATAAAAGCACCCTAAGCAGCCTCAAACCTGCAAACATCTGGTTGTATAGAGAATAACGACGGAGGGTGAAACGGCGAAACTGTTACAACTAAGGGTAAATGTTGGATGCTCTCTATCATAGCTATCAAATATTGAAATGTTTATAGATACACTGGGTGTTCACACCGTTCAGAGTCAATACAAAGAGTTGGATCGTATAACTTCATGGTAAAAATACAATAAACGGAGAAGCGTGAATAGATGTAAAAATTAAATTTTTGTATACCGTCAACGAATTTTACAAGTTTTTTTTTTAAAAAAGATCCGTTAAGATGATTTTTATTTAATTATCTGTTACTGCAAGTAATAATTTCTATGGTGTTGAAATATTGCCAACCTAAGAATAATAAATAAATCGAATTTAATATCGATAAATTCGGGATTATACTGCAATATTCCGCTATTTAAATTTCTCATTACACACACGCATATATATATCAGCGAGGTACTAACAGCTAAACCAGAGAGCTGACAAACAAAGTACAGCTTCTTCTTCTGCTAACTATTCTTACAAAACCTTAATCTCCATTCTACTTTTTATTATGGATAAAGTTTCATTACACATTTTGTTTTCAGTATAAGAAGATTACAGTAGGTTAAAACGACAGTCAGATTTTTACTTTCTCTACTACATATAGTAAGTAAGGGAAGTATTGCATTCCACCCAAAAATTCGATACTGAGAATTCACCGGAAATACATTCTGAGGCCCCCTAAATGAAAAAAAAAAGAATTTTTATAAAAGATCCATGTGTGTGCATGAGTGTCTGTGTGTCTGTGGGGATGTGTGTGTGTGTGTGTGTGTGTGTGTGTGTGTGTGTGCGCGCGCGCGCGTCTGAACAGCATAACTCAAAAACGAAAACTCGGATAAATACCAAACTTGGTATTCAGGTCCAGTATCTTTCAAAGATGCGACACAAAAAATGTTCATGAAAATCCACCCACCCCAGACTACTCTTTACATGAAGATTTTTTGAAAGTTTTGGTTTTCTCAAAAATGGCTGTAACGATTTTGATTAAAATATATTTTAAGATATTTTTATGACAAATGAAATGTATATCTTGAATTTTCTGGGAATGTCCCCAAAAGTTATCTTTATTCTAAATGGGTTTTTGCATAACTGGTAAACCGTAAGAGATAGAAAAAATGCTTCTACACAAAACATGTAGATCTCGCTAAAACAGACAATTTATGACCTATACATCTTTTTGTGGAGTGCACCATTTCCAGATATTTCTCGTTATTTGTTTGAATTTTTCAATATTTACAGTTTTTCTCAAATTGAAGTTTGTTATTAGTTTTCTTATGTCCTGGATACGCAAAGAGAATGGAATACTGCACATAGCAACCAGCTATTAAAAGATTTGACTATCGCTTAAAGCCTACAACATTCCCCTCCCACCTACAAGAAAATTAGTAATAAGGTTAATATCTCGATATCTCGATTAACATGAAGCATATGGAGAATAAGCGTTTGTAAAAATAGTTTGTACAAGAGTAGAGAAAGTCATGTGAGTGTAACACATAACATATTTTATAAAGAAGTGGATCGTTATGTGATGACCTAAAAATTAAATTTTATTTTTATGATCAGGTGAAAAAAGAAAATGCTTAACCCCACAGTTTTATTTGACAAATGGTGTCCTTTAACGACACATTTACTTTATTATACATTTTTGTGAAGTAAGATTTTGTCTATCGCTTACAGTTAATAATTCACACAGAGGTTATTCAGAATGAAGAGGACTTCACAGTCTATTCCAGAAAATTCAAGATAAAAATTTTATTTGTCGTGCGAATATGCTAAACATGTGGTATTTTAATAAAAATTGTTGGAGACATTTTTAGAAAGTGAGAAATAACGCATAATTTTTCAGTAAAGTATTGTTTAGAGTGGGAATATTTTATTGAAAACCTTTATCTTCCATAATTGGAAGATAGCGAACTTAAGTACCAAGTTTGGTATTTCATCAACTTTTCGTTTTTTAGTTATGCTGTTCATAGACACCCACACAGGCACGCGTGTGAACGTACCTTTTTTCTACACCTCATTTTGGATTAAGAGACTCTCAAAACGTGTATTTCCGGTGAAATATTGGTATCTAATTACTTTCTCTACTACGTATAGTAAGTAGGGGAAGTACGTGTATTCCACCCAAAAATTCGATACCGAGATTTCACCGGAAATATATATTTTGAGACCCCTTGAATCCAAAAAAAGCGTTTTTGGAAACATGTTCATGTGTGTGTCTGTCTGTGTGTCTGTCTGTGAACAGCATAACTCAGAAACGAACAGTCGGATAAACACCAAACTTGGTATTTAGGTTCAGTATCTTCCAGAGATGCGACACGAAGGTTTTCAAGAAAATCCCCCCACCGCCGATTACCCTTTACATGGAACATTTTTCGAAAATTTTAATTTTCTCAAAAATGGCTCTAACGATTTTGATTAAAATATTATATGTTTAAGATATTTTCATGAAAAATAAAATGTATATCTTGAATTTTCTGGGAATGTCTCCAAAAGTATTCTCCATTGTGAACGACTTTTGCATAACTGGTAAACCATAAGAGATAGACAAAATTTTACTACACAAAAAATGTAGATCGCGTTAAAATACACAATTTATGTCACATACATTTTTTTGTTGAGTGAACCATTTTCGAGATATTGCTTGTTATTCCCTTAAATTTTTCAGTACTTATTTTCTCAAATGGGAATTCGTTATTCATTTTTTTGTCTTGGATATGCCAAGAGTATTAATCTGTGGCAAAGGGAATGGTGCTGCACCTAGCAATCAGCTATTAAGAAATATGTGTGTGTTTAAAGGCTACTGTATTTCTATATTGCCCTTGCAAATATATATATATATATATATATATATATATATATATATATATATATATATATATATATTCCCCTTACATCTACAAGAGACTGAGCATTAAGATAGAGTCTGCAAATGTTTATCTCGATTAACATGAAGTAGATGGAGAATAAGCGTTTGTAAAGATAGTTTGTACAAGAGTAGAGAAAGTCATGTGAGTGTAACACATCAGATTTTTTTTGTTGCAGTACAGTAGTACCCCTACTTATTACAGGTAAGTAGCAGGGAAAGTAAAAATGAGAGAGAGGAAGAAAATACGGGTTGGGGGTGATAGACCCATAGAGTTAAACATGGAGATATAGGGGAGAGAGAGAGAGAGAGAGAGAGAGAGAGAGCTGCGGGTTTGCTGGTTCCAGTTAATATGCTTAGAAGCTGTTCAACGACCATCAAAGCTTAAAATTATCCAACAACTTGCACCTTTATAAAAGTTACAATGAAAACACCTACTACTCATATTCATTTACAACCTGGAGGAATATCCTCTACGTTAGCTAATAAAAGATTCACCAGCATGTGACATGAAATCTGATAAATTGATATTATATGTAAGTGTTCTTCTTTGGAATTGATACATGTGCCAAAAAGGCATCTTGTTGACTGTGTATATATATTCTTGGATTAGGACAAGCTAAATAACAGTATTTAAAATCTTTGTTTTAAATACCGGTTACAAATCTATGGCCACATAAGAATAGAATATGAGCAATAATACCTATCATCACTGTAAAATGCAAAATATTTATTAAGAAATTTATATAGAATCTGTAACCTAGCCAACTATTGTTGTCGCGTTAAAGCATCAAACTTCTTACTTTCGACATTAATATCGTATTACACATTCGGGAAGCATTATTATTATTATTGGTATTATTTAATTTTATAAGCCCTTTAATACTATTCTGATGAATGTTCTACCACTTTCTTCTTTTACTATGCTGTATGTACAGCGTAGTAAAAATTACCTACAGCTTTCGCCTTTAGAGTAGATTGCCCAACAGTACAGCTAAAGCAGTCAAGTTGCCCGCTTCTAAGGCGTGTAGATTGTAGATTTCTCGAAGCCCCAGTTACCTTAGGCAACACTTTGTAAACATTATCTAATAATCAGAAGAACATGAAGATCAATTACACTAGATTGCTTGTGAAAAATAATAACACAATGCTAAACCAAGTTTCTAGAGATAGAAATAATTAATTTAATGGTGGGTACCGATGGCACGATTACAGATTTTTACTTTCTCTACCACGTATATAGTAGACAGAGAACGTTTTGCATTCCACCCAAAACTTTTATACCGAGATTTCACAGGAAATACATGTTTTGTGACCCCCTGAATTCAAAAGAAGCATTTTTAGAAAAAGGTCCGCGTGTGTGTGTCTGTGAACACCATAACTCAAAAACGAAACTTCGGTTAAATAGCAAACTTGGTATTTAGATACAACAGCTTCCAAAGATGCAACACAAAGATTTTCAATAAAATTCCCCACCCCGGATTACCGTTCAATGGTAGATTTTTCGAAATGTTTTATTTTCTAAAAATGGCCCTCTTGATTTTGTTAAAAATACTATATTAGGAATATTTACATTACAAATAAAATGTAGCTTTTGAGCTTTCTGGGACTAGCCTGTGAAGTCCACTTCATTTAGAAGACTTTTGTATAATCTTGTATAACTGGTAAACCTTAAGTGATAGACGAAAATGTACTACACAAAAATGTAGATCTCTTTAAAACACACAATTTATTTCAAATATTTTTTTGTGACATAAACTATTTCTGAGATATCCGTTATTAAAGGTTCGAATTGTTCATTTCATGGTCATTCTTAAACACTTGACTATCGCTGTTCACTTTGTATCTATAAGAATTGTCTTATGTAACTATTTCTGTAAAGACTTGTTTGGTTTAGGGCCTTGGCCATGCTTGCGTCCTGGCACCTTCCTTCACCCGGCTTAGGCCCATGCGGCCGGCCAATATCTATCACCACGAATCCGCAGGTGCATATTGCGGTACTGCCTCATCTTCACCCTTGACTTTTCCCTCCGGTGGAGGAGTTTTTAGTGGGTGTGCCGATTTGTCGGTGAGTCCCACACTCTCAGTCCCGATTCCCATCGGAGCTGAGGTTAGTGACTAATACATTTTCTCCTCCACTCGAAAAAAAAAAGGATTAAAACTAGTAGACAGAAAAATGAGGCTTTAGTAAGAATAGTTTGTCTACCCACTAATAAAAGATAGAGGGTAGAGAAAGTCAAGTGTATGTATCACATCAGATTTTTTCTATTCACCTAGAAGAGATTTAGTTTAAAAATGGGATTAAACGTGTAGTCAATACCATACAAAGATCTAAATTTTTGCCAAGAACTCAACTATGTATCTCCTCCTAATTTAAAGTTGGTCTGGGTGGCTCAGTTGGTTAGCTGTTGGCCTTCTTATCTTACGGACGCGGGTTCCAACCCGACCCAGACAGATGGCTTTGAGTATGCTTAAAAGCGACAGTTCCTTGTCAGTAGATTTACTAGCATGTAAAAGAACTCCTGCGGGAGAAAATTTCGACACACCGATGGCGATGATATGATCCTGGCAATTGACAGTGTCGTTAAGAAACAAAATATTTATTTTTCCTAATTTACAGTATATTGTCTGCTTTTTGTTTTGTTCATTCTGCCTTATATGTTTTGTAGTTTTGGGTTCTACGTGGCAAACAATCTTTCTCTTTTAGGATTTAGCGTCCTTAAGAATATCTCACGTCAACAGAGATACAAATGGAAGCGATTAATGAAAAAATGAGCCCAGTGTCCACTGAATCGAAAGTTCACCTTAATTCGACGGAGAACTTGAAACATCGGACATCCCAACTTGGACGTGAGTGGCACGTACGGGTTTTAAAGGACAATCACTTTTGATTTCAGACTTCTGCTCAATGCACCATTAGCTTTAATTTTCTTATCCTTCTTATTCATCTACTCCTACTGCATGGTTATACGGTAAAAGCCTGTTCCGTCTCGAAAATCGTTTTGCCATATTCTCCTGGGGCGTGCTACATCTAGGCATTCAATTGTTTTTATAATTTAGAGGGCCTGCTTTGCGGTCTAGACGAATCCATAAGTTGCAGATGTTCTGTCCAATTCACCTTTATATTCCTGTGCCTTTTCAACTAGGTTAACCAGTTTTAGGTTTTACTTAATTTTTTCATTTGGAATTTGATCACGTAGAGTCTGACCGGCAGTTCGCCTCAGAAATCTCATCTGAGGTGTTTCTATTTTTTGTTTTCTGTCTATTCGCGGCCCTGTTTATCCCCTTATAACATGGGAACTGCCATTGTCTTATACAACTTCATTATTGTATCCCTTCTCACTTTGTTTCCTAAAGTTCTAAATGCTGCTTCTCATATACACTGCTAAAGCGTCCTTGACAGCCCAGAAATTAAGTGTTATTCTGTTCTATGTCACTGTTATTTCAAATTATTTTAGCTCTTTTTGGATATTTGCCTTGAAAGACCATTGTTTTTGCATTGTTTGCTGACATTTCCAAGTTATAATTATTGCCGATCTTCTGAAGTTGATATACAGCGAGCTGTAGATAATTTTTTTTCCGAATCTGCGAGGATGACCTGTCGTCTGCAAATAAAATAGTATTAATAATAAAACGTCCTAGTCTAACATTTTCTCTCAGCTGCATTTGCCTTTCGAATACAGCTGCGTCGATATAAATATTAAATAAAGCTGGAGACAGGTACAACCCTGCTTTACTTCTAATTTTACTTTGGCACTGTGTTGAGAGTGCCTTTTCATTTTGATCACTATTCTTTCATATATAGCTTTCAACATTATAATAATACATAAGGAGTACCCATAGGCTTACATAATTTTCCACAACTTCATTTTAACCTTGCCAAAGGATTTATTTTTATATGTTAGCATATCTGTTAATTTTATATGCGATGCTATTTTTTATTTAGGAATTATGTGCAATACAGTAGTTTTCCACAACCCATTCATAATTTTATTTTTCCATGAATTCCTGTCCTGTGCAACTTTATCGTCTAGATGTTATGCTTCTTCGGACTTCAATCATCCATTGTTCTGTTGATCTTCACCGTCTTCTGTTTCTTTCAGCTTCCCATTCTATCACCATTCTTACTATTCTATCGTTTCCCATTCTTTAAACATGGCCGAACCTTGTTAATCGTTATTTCCAGAAGTTTTGTATTTCTAATTTGATCGCTTCTTGAGATTCGAGAAGCCCTCCGCCAAAACTCCATTTCTGTTGTTAATAATTCTCTTTCTTGTTGCCTATTCATTATCCAGGTTTTTGCTCCATAGAGTAGTATAGGTTAGTTAAATTATATTTGAACCCACTCGCGGCCTCTCTCTACTGCGCGAAACAGCCGTCAGTCCCCGGGGAAATTGCGTCGGCAGAGGCGGACTAAAATCCTTATCTTATAATAGATGTTGGAAATGTTGACCTGCTCTCAAACAGGCAGCATATCTCGTGTAAATATTCTCGCTCACTCTCCGAAGCTCAGCAGCAGGAATTCGTGTGATGAAACGCCTCATATGATCAGAAAATTGGAGTGTGGTGTGCGATAAGTGCTAGAAGAACAATAGGGCCCATATTCTTTGATGAAACAATAAATGCAAAGCGATATTAGAGGTTAATTCTGAGGCCATTTTGCAATCGCTTGGCAGAAGAAGAGAAATCGTACGGTTGGTTCCAGCAAGATTCTGCAACAGCACATACAGCTGTTGAATCATTACATGCAATAAGAGAGGTGTTTGATGACAGAATAATTAATGTTGATTTGTGGTCCCCTTGTTCTCGTGACCTAACGAGTTGTGATTTTTATTTGTGGAGTTCCTTAAAAGACAAAGTGTATCATTCCAATCCTCCACAATACTGTGATTCAAGTATTTTGTGAGTCTCGCCGCCATTCTCAGTCTCTCCATAATTTGGAAATTCCATCATCAGTTTCGTCCAAATGCCATCATTGCAGGCGAAGCATTATTCAAACAATTGTAACGCGGGAATGAATAACAGCACGATGTCATATTGGGGTGGTAATAATAATAATAATAATAATAATAATAATAATAATAATAATAAATGTTGGTGCTTTTGTTTCCAAGCTGAGTCTCAGCAACGTTTACTTTAGGACTACACCCGCAAGCTTCAGACTTGTAGAACTCATTTCATTGTGTTATCTAAAGCAATTGGCGCTTCAGCGCTTCAATTTTCTGTTTAAACCTTTGATGTAATGGATATTTCTCTAGCAATATCACTTATGACGTCGATTTTCAGGTTTCAACTTTAATAGAATAGATTGTCCCATACTGCAGCAGAGAAGTTACCGACACATCAGCGGTTCACAAATAATGATTCTCCAAAATACCTTTTACTTTCAAGCACACAACTTTGCTGTATATAGTTGAACGTAAATATTTACCTTTCAAGAACTAAAACATTGTAACTAACAGTGTAGCTTTTAGGCAGTAACTATCAGTCTTTTTCCGGTTATTTCTCGTCTCGTAGCACTCACATAACTCACTTGTAACCCCATTGCGTAGTTTGGGGCTTGAATTAAGGATCACGCTGCCTCAGCTCTGCTGCACTCTGAACGACATCCTCGCTTTATGGGCTTTATGCTTAATTTGCTGCCTTACGTACACTCGCTATCATTATGCCGTCCCCACAGCTTTGGGAGGCATTCTACTGGCATTCACAGGTGAGGAGGAGGAGGTGCATATATGTGTTTACCTTTTCGCGCACGCAGTGGGTCCTGTTTTACGTGCACAGTTCTAGATTATTCACATATGAATATATAACTCTGAGCAATACTGAATTCTCCATTACTTATAAGAGCCATGCTAAAATAATATATAACTAAATAAAACCATGTTTTACACAATATCTCCACGAAAAAATGTATTTAATGGTAACGTAATGTAAAACTGAAATATTTATACTTTTTACTTCTAAAGAAGGCAGATTTACTAGACATTACTGGAATGATTTCTCCAATCTACATATACAAGTACATAAAACACTATTTTGGCAATTTCTCCATGAAAAAGTGTTTTAATAACAATACAATGTAAAACTAAAGTAAATTATACTTTTTGCTCTCAAAGAGGACACATTTACCAGACATTATTTTAATAATCTGTCCAGACTCCATTCTTGTCCAATACCTGATTTAGCCGCCTGGGCACCTAGTCTTAGGTGCTGGAATAACTCTAATTCTAAACGCATATATTGCCACATTTCATGACAGTGTCCCCAGAGGACGGCGAGTGATTCACTGCCTAGGCGACTAAATCAGGTATTGGACAAGAATGGAGGTTGGACAGATTATTAAAATAATGTCTAGTATATGAGTAAAAAGTACAATGTATTTCATTTTAAATTATGTTGCCATTAAAATACTTTTTCATGAAGAAATTGTGCAAAACAGATTTTATTTAGTTCTATATTTAAACACGGTTATTATAAGTGATGGAGAGTAAAGCTATTGCTTAAAGTTGTATATTCATATGTGAATAATCAAGAATTATGCACGTAAAACAGGACGCCACTGCATGCGCGAAAAGGTAAACGGATACACACACCCCCTCCTCGTACATTCTCACCTGTGAAGGGCAGTAGAATTCCTCACACAGCTGCATAAAAGGAAGCGAGTGTACGTCGCTTGTATTCTGACAATCGCAGCACTTGCAACAACTGAACTAACTTATCTTAACGGTTTTTTAAGGCTTTAGTAAGATCCAGTAGAGCTGAATTCTTATTAGAGATTTTGAAATCTTTGCATAATCGCTATTTATTCGCATGTTTTCCCGTTCCCCCACAAACTACAGACCTAATAGTAGTCGGCAGAAATAATGTATATGAAAACACTTCATTCCCTTTGCAGCATATATTATGCAAGATGACGTCACGAGCATAATTAAACGCCCTCTATTCTTGAAGGTTTTATGTTCGCGAATCGGTTGTTTTAGTGGCGTATTTTAATCTGCATTAAACAAGGATAAAGCAACCAGTAACTTCTTTTTCTTCTTTACTAAGTTTTAGAGTCTCACAATTATTAAAAATATATAAATTAGAGTATTTTTGTTGTATTTCATTTGATATTTTATTATTAAAGATGGAAAAATATACAAATAGTATTTTTAAGTCATGAAATAAATCTGCTCAAAATCGTTAAAGCAGATGTTTTGGCTTTAAAATATACATTTCATAGTATTTTGGCTAGATTCTTCTTCATGTTTTGCCTGTATCTATTATAACTTCAGAAATATGGTCGACGTTGAAAGAAAATGTATTTTGAAAATAAAATTCTTTTGAAAAATGTAGTTTTGAAAATGTCCCTCATTTTTATGTGTTTAAAGTTTGTTTAAGTTTCAAATCTATAACTATACTTTACATTTAGATGGAACTTGGCATAAATAGTTAAATATTGTGTTAGTACGTACAAAATTTTATTTTGGCATTTACTGTATGATATATAAAAATTCTGTCTCCAGTATTGGTCTTCAAGCTGCCTGCAGTAGATTGCCTCATGTTTATATTTCCTCCCAGAAATGGACTTATAGTAAGCCGATTTTTATGAAAAAGTTCTCCAATTAAATCACGGCGGAAGTTTAAAGGTAAAACCACAGAAAAATTGATCTGCCTGTGCGTGTGCGGGGCAGAAAAAGACGTGCTCTATATGCGATAATTACGTGCAGTGAAAGAAGAACAAACCGAAAGAGGAGGGTTGGTTTCTGGCAGGATCGGCTTGATTAATAGAGGACGGCAGTGGACGTGCGAGTATAATGACCCTAACCGAGAAGCAACCCGCATATCAATCTCACTGCCCCTTTTCACTTCTCTTCCACATCAAACTTAGCAGCTCCATACGAAAAAGAGAGGCGCTTATTAAATGTTTCAACGAAACTGTAAAACGTAACTTAACGGTGAATTGACTTCGCTTAGATTTGAGTATATTAGAATGATAAGTCAATTTCGATTAAAATAAATTAATTACTAATCCTAGTGGAGGTAAGTCAGCTTTTGATGACAAAATTAAGAAACAACTCCACCCCAATTCGGCAAATTTTTGAAAATTATGTAATGCTTTCAGTTATATTGTTACATGCTGGGTAGATGGCTTAAAAGTTCTCATGCAAATTAAATTAATTTCTAATACCCAGCACGCACATTGAGGAGACGTATAATTACTTGTCTGCGGACCGAAAGTGATGTGGAGGTTAAGAGGAAGGCGTGGGTTTTTCACTGTACAAAATCCATAACACAAATCTACTCACACATTCCTAGATTTATTTCCCAACCGTTTAGAGTTCCTACATTATTAAAAATGGAAGGTGGGAGGAGATGTCCACCGATCCAAAGTCCGGCTTACACACGCGGTCCGTTCCTCACGGAATCCTAACTGAAACATACGCTATCCCCCACTACTCGTGGCTAGCAAAGCTACCAGCCAAGAGTGACGTAAACAGCAATGTGTCTGGTAAAGATAATGTAGAACAATAATGAAACGCCCAAATTATTAATACGCCACAATATTTCAGAATTAAAATAAGATTAGAAAGTTTATGATATAAATTCATTAAGTCAACTTTTAAAACGATTTGATCCTGAAAGTATTCGTGCTTAGCAAATGACACTACTTACATTTAGAATCCTTCACCTACAATAGTTGGTCGTTGCTATTGCTTTCTCCCTGATCGCTGTTTCTCTCGAGTCTTTTAGACGTGCGGAAATGGTGTAATAACTAACAAAAGGTAGTTAGTTTCATACTTAAAATATTACATTTCCTTCGTAACGTGCTGAACCTCGTGTGTGTTATAACTGACTGTCTCTTTAATCTTCACATTCTCTCACTCAAATCACTGTCCCCATAGTATATGAAAGTTTACAGAATACTTGCTCTCAGTTCTATGTACGATTCTGTTTTCGCGGTGTTTTAGGACTTGCTGTATTTACAACCCTTTCTGTCCGCGACCTCTGTTCTTTATGCCGTCTCGTTTCCAACTGTATACCTGACTTTTATTACTTGATACAATGCTTCTGAGTCTGTCTCTCATTCGTCATTCATATAGGTATTAATATCAAATCTTTGATTTTCACAAAACAGCTCTAAAGATTGATTAAAATACCATATGTTTTGGATGACAAATAAAATGCATAACTTGAATATTCTGGGAATATACTCCTCTTTATTAGGGAGGAATATTTTATAATTTTGTATAACAAGTAAACGATAAGAGGTAGAAAAAACATATTTGACAAAAATGTAGGTACATCTTTTTTAAAGCATATAATTTATTTCAAATAACTTTTTTGTTGCATCAGCCACTTCGAGTTATCTTATTTTTTCATGATTAAAGTGCTGTCACTGTTCAGGTGTTTCTGGCGATGTCATGAAAAGAATGTGGAACTTCTAGGCCAGCATAATTATAGAGACCCTGCTTTTAAACATCTGACTATCCATTCTGATTCTTCTATCGTCTTGTACCTACAATGAAATGTGTATTGAAAGTATTTATGCAAAGGTTTATCTCAATTAACATGAGTAGATGGAAAAATAAGCTTCTTAAAGTAGCTTGTAGAAGTAAACGACAGTAGGTAAAGAAAGTCATGCGAATGTAACACATATTTTGTTTTCTGCTTTCTATCGCAAGAGCTTGTTACCACGAAAAAACATTTGCATGCTATTTCCAGATGTTTTATGTAACTAAGCACATATTGCTTAAATGAAATCATTCTTGTACAAACGTATATCATCAGTATATTCATTTGAGCATCATTTCACCTATTTCGTTTTCATTCATGGTCTGATTAAACGACGGCCAATGACATTAAACTATTTTTAAAAATCTGATGTTACACTTTCTCTACTCTTGTACAAACTAGTTTTACAAACGCATATTCTCCATCTACTTCATGTTAATCGAGATAAAAATTTGCAGAAACTATTTTACAGGTGCAAGGGGAATGTGGTAGGTTTTAGGCGATAGTCAATTCTTTGTAGAGCTGGTTGCTATGTGGAGCATTCCATTATCTTTGTATATTAAGTACAAAAAAACCGAATAACGAATCCCCATTTGAGAAAAGGTGTAAGTATTGGAAAATTCAAACAAATAACAAGGAATATCTCGGAAATGGTTCACTCGTCAAAAAAAATGTACATGACATAAACTGTGTGTTTTATCGAGATCTACATTGTTTGTACAGTAAAATTTTGTCTATCTCTTATGGTTTACCAGTTATATGAAATTCATTCAAAATGAAGACACACACACGGAGCTTTTTCTAATTTTTTTTAGATTCAGGGTGCCTCAAAACATGTATTTCCGGTGAAATCTCGATATCGATTTTTTGGGTGAATGCAATACTTCCCCTACTTACTACACGTAGTAGAGAAAGTAAAACAGCAACATTATTTTTGGTAGATTGCCATCTTTAGAGCGTTTTCATTTATGAAAACGATACTAGCTAATCAGCTGGGAAACGAAGCTATTGAAACCAGTCCCTAGAAGTGCATTTGTAGACTTTATAGCAATACGCGCACTGAAAACAACCCGAAATGTTGCTATGAGCATTGAATTCGTAATAGAAAACGCAAATTATTATGGGGGAGTACAGATATAAACAAATGATATGAGAATCCCTAGAGGGTAGTTGGCAATGGTGCCTGTTTGCGTCGCATTTCATAAGCAAACCCGTCAGTGATTTTACTCGCTCTGGCTGGCGACATTGTGTATCGTAAACGTAATGCACTTGTGGAGGTGCAATAAATTGTGGCGGTCCCTCCTCCCCGCAAGTCCAGGCAGCGGCGCACCGCAGACACAGTATTCTCTTTAATGGCCCTTTGGTTAGTAAAATTCTACACACAATTGAACATAAAATGTGTACCTGTCTATGCGGCGGCGTAATGTCGAAAACCTGCATACAATGACGCCGTCTACGACCAGCAGTAAATTAAACTGGCTACGCATAAAACGGGAGCAATATTCGCAAGATGGACAAAGATGAGAGGACGGAAGATTCTGGACTGGCGCCACAATAAAAAGTAATTGCGTTTCCTAATCAGAGCGCGCATCCATGTAAATTACCCTTACTTCTATCCCTGGGGAACACCAGGACTGAGAAGGGGACATTTTATCGTTTAGCTAGGGGACAGTGGTTCTCTCGGGTATCTTATTGCTCAAAACGTTATAATGTGCCCCATTTTATTAAATTATTTGAAGTATTGGTTATTGCTTACCAATTTTGCCACTCTGAATGAAAATGCGGATCTAATAACAAACAAATTCCAAGGTGCTCATTCAGGAGTGGGGAAGGTAAAAGAAAGAAAGAAAAAAAAACACTAATGTGTTACATTCACACTATCCACTATCGTTATTTTGATAATCTACTCATGTGAACACCGATAAACGTTTGCAGAAATAGTTTCATTAAGCATTTCTTGAAGGTACTAAGAGATATAAGATGTTGAAGCGATATTCAAATCACTAAAGAACACCAAACTACTGTTGGCTCTCAGATTTCATTCTGCTTGCACACATCACGTGAAACAAAAAAAAAAAAAAAAAAAAAAAAAACACTGGCCAAGAACCTCAAAATAAGTACTGGAAAAATCAAATTAATAGCAATGAAGTATCGGAAATGGTAAATGCCAGACACAAATGAATTGATATAAATTGCGAGCTTTAACTAAAATCAACATCCTGTCGATCTCTAATGGAATATCAATTATATACAATTATAAAATTTCATTCAGTATGCAGAGGAGCTTACAGTATTCGCAGAAAATTGAAGATATGCATTTAGGTCTTGCAAATACCTTAAACATGTGGTATATTAATCGAAATTCTAGAGTTCAACATTGTCCATGTAAAGGTTATTTTACGGCGGAGTTATTTTCTTGAAAATCTTGGCGTCGTATCTTTGGAATATGCTGTACTTCAGATTAATTTCAGGTTACAAAAGCTTAAAGTTGCAAATAACGAATACTTTACAAATGGCTAATGCATTGAAAACGATTATTTATTTAAAACTACTTTTTTAATGATTAATGCAGTTTTACTTTTACACATGCATGTAGGGGAAGTATTGCATTGCATCCAAAATTTGTACAGAAGTTTCATAGGAATTACAAGTTTAGAGGTCTACTGATTCGAAAGAATTCATTTTTAGAAAAAAGGTCCCTGTTTGTGTGCATTCGCAGTATGTATGTATTTATGTATGCATGTATGTGTATATATATATGTGTGTACGTATGTGTGTATGTATGTGTATATGTATGTATGTATGTGTGCATATATGTTTGTGTGTATATGTATGTATCTATGATGTTTGTATGCGTGTCTGTATATATGTATCTATGATGTATGTACGTACGTATGTGTATGTAATTATGTATGTTTATGTGTGTATTTATTGTATATACGTATTATGCATCTAATGTATGTATGTGTGCATCTATGATGTATGTATGTACGTATGTATGTGTATATGTATGTGCATATGTGTGTATGTATGTGTGAATGTATGTATCTATGATGTATATATGTGGGTATGTATGTATGTATCTATGATGTATGCATATGATGTATGTATGTGTATATGTAAGTATTTATTGTACATAAGTATATATGTGGGTATATATGTATCTATGATCTATGTATGTGTATATATGTATGTTTATGTATGTATGTATTTAAATATGTATGCGTTTATCTATGATGTATGTACGTATGTATGTATGTATGTGTGAGTGTATGTATGTGTGAGTGTATGTATATGTATGTGTGTATGTATGTATGTATGTATGTATGTATGAGTGTATTTATATGTATGTATGTATGCATGTGTGTATGTATGTGTGTATGTATGTAAATATGTATGTATGTGTGAGTGTATGTATGTATATGTATGTATATATGTATGAGTGTATATGTATGTATGTATCTATGATGAATGTATGTATCTATGATGTATGTGTGTATGTATGTATATATGATGTATGTATGTATGTATGTATGTATGCATGCACGTATGAATAGAGTATAACTTAAAAACTAAAAGTCGGAAAAATACCAAAATTAGAATTTTAAGTTTAGCATCTTCTAAGGATGTGACACGAATATTTTTAGAAAATCCCCCATCCAAAATTACCCTATACATGGAAAATTTTCCTAATTTTCAATTTTAACAAAAATGACCTAATGATGTGATTAAAATGCCATAAATTTAAAATACTTACTTGTCTAATAAAATACGTATCTTAAATGTCCTACAAACAGCCTGTGTAGTCCTCTCCAATCGGAATGAATTTTGTATAATTTTGTGTAATGTATAAACCATTAAGATAAACAAAAATATATACAACAGAAATTCAAATATCTTTAAAACACACAATTCATTCTAATTAACATTTTTACGGTATCAGTCATTTCCGAGATATTAGTTCTTTAATCTTTTTTGAAGTCCTGTCGCTGTTCAGTTGTTTCTAGCGATGTCATGCAAAGAGTATGGAATTTCAAAGCCAGCGTATAGCAACCCACTTTTTAAAAAATTGACTATCACTTTGACCTCAACAAATGAATGCACAATGGAACTATTTCTGCAAGCTGTATAGCTACATGTTTTATTGCATATGAGGAAGAATATAGGAGCATTTAATAAGAATACCCTTACAATCTGTGAAACAGAAATCCGTGAATGTTTTTTATTTTACTTTTCCAAGTAGTCAGCATTCAAAATTTGAAATAAAATAGAAGTTCAACTGAATTATCCTGCAGCAATGTCACAAAATGTTTCATGGGTCAATTTATGTTACGAACTTCAATAAAATGTTGTAGGTGTGCAATTACCTGCAAGGGGTAACATTTCTTTCGAGTACTCTATACTGGGGCAGCTTAACCGCTATAAATGTTTAGTAACGCCCGTCACTTCTAGAAAGCTATAAACTCTCAGGACTGTAACTCAACTTTTTACAGCTCTGAAATATCGGAGATACAAAAGGATTAAAGTATATAAAGTTCTGGCAAAAGTAATCCGCACCTCTGGCCGCGAAGTCTGGACCGTGCGATGAACAGCCGACGAAATTAAGTTTCGAAAAAGATTAATTGGCCCCTGTCAGTTACACAGCCACTGTGTAAAGAAACAGATTCAGAATGGAAACTTGCTAGCTACAATGTGACAGATATAAATCTTTGCTTTCTTTCTTTAAAAGCTAGCTTCAGACTTTTGGAGGGTTTGTTTATATTATTGTCACTTCTGAATTGTTACTTAGGTCCTACTGCTTTTGATATATGCACAGCCAGTCATGCGTTCTGTCCTATGATTAGGAAGCGACATGTCTTCAAATAAAAGACACAAAAAGATATAACACATATTTTAATTCAGTGACTAATGGACATTTCTTTTACTATATGTCATTCAAAATGATCACCTCTGGCCTTCACACAGGACCTTAATCTGTTAGACCAGTCTGCTACTGCAGCATGGATGACAGCTAGAGGAATTTCCTGTGCTGCCTTTATGAGATCTCGCTTTAGAGATTCCAAACTGAAGTGAGGTTTACTCTCCAAGATTCAGGTCTGGGCTACCAAAGGACCAGTCTTCTGCTTCAATGAGTTCTGGAACATTGTCCCTGAGCCATGTTTGAGTTGTTCTAGCCTTGTGAACTAGGACTGAGTCCTGCTGAAAGACCCAATGGCTTCCATTGAAAAGTGTGGTGTTCAAGAATCTCACAACTCTCTCTAGGATGGCCTCTTGGTACCGTCCGGCTACTGTTTTTACTGTTTGTTTGCAGAAATGGAGAGATGTTACTTCTTGATGTGACACGCCCCACCAAACCATCACTGATGCTGTGTGGTGCCCTCTCTGGACACGGAGGACTAATATTTTAGCTTCCTCTGAGCTCCGTGCATATATTTTATCATTTTGCTTATTTTACTCCTCCTTCACTGTGAAAATTTTCTCATCTGTGAATAGGGTATTTTCGTGACAATTCTGAGTATGCCACTGTAAGAGCCACTTTGATCTTTCGTACCTGATCTTCTTTAGGTTCGAGGTTAACAAATGTCCCACTGACCGTCGATAAGCTCTCGTATGAAGTCCTCTCTGATAATCCGAGACATGGATTTGGCGGATACATTTAATTCTCGGATCATTATTTTTTGCTTCCATAGTGGGTTTTGACGTATTCGTTCTCTTACTGCTTTGACCACTCCTGAAGTCCTTAAGGTACGTGGCTTGCCAGAGGTTGGTAAGTTTTCAATAGAGGAAGATTCACGAATATCTTGATAGTTTGGTAAATAAAGTTTAGTAGATTTCTTACCGCACTTATAAAGAATAATCACTGCAATTCTGTTTTCATTTACACCCCATTCCATATCTATTGGTTGATGTAGGAAACTACACAAAGCAAATGTGTTTACAATAATAACTCATACCATGGTAATCTGTAACAATACCATTAAATCGTTTATTTTTAAGTTGTAGAGCTACAAACATAGAGAACGACTTATGACTGGACTGTATAATGTGACGCAGCGGCTATGACCCAAGGTTATCGGAAGGTCGGCGCTGGGCAGTCGGAGATAAAGAATGATAAGCAGCGCTCGCTAGGTAAATACCGGAAGCGCTATTGGCAGAAGGCAGAATCTTCTGGAAGCTTCTTCCCCCTCGCCTCCAGATAGTTCCAGAATGTTTTATAGAACATTCCATTGGCTATACAAGCGAGCGTTCTCGCGAAGTCAGTTGAGTCAATTGAGTCGGTCTGTGGTAAGCGAGTTGGTGAATAGTTGTGACGTGCAGCGAATGCTACTGCGAAGCGACAGACTGTTAAAGTCTTGTGTTCTACTACCCTGCGAGTGAACCGTCCGCAAGAAGAGACTAAGTCATGATAACAGTGAAGTGACTTGGAAAATTGTATTAGTTCACATTAGTGAAGTGACAGTGTCTCAGTAGAAGTTGAAATAATATATCAAAACAGTATTGATGAAAGCTAGAGCAGTGACAGTTAAAAACGGTATAAAGTCACAATAAACCTGAATTAAGTGAGTGATGGGCAATTTCGGCCATTTTAATTAATATTCACAGGTTTGGTTCTTTATACACTGCCGTTTGTGAAAATTGCAACATCAAGAAGGAAGCGCATGAATTCAATGAATTTAATACCACGATTAGGCACCTGACAAGTAACAAACGATAAACTTTTCAAAGC
This sequence comes from Deroplatys truncata, assembly GCA_030765065.1. Classification (NCBI taxonomy): domain Eukaryota; kingdom Metazoa; phylum Arthropoda; class Insecta; order Mantodea; family Mantidae; genus Deroplatys; species Deroplatys truncata. The sequence goes on along the minus strand of CM060987.1, from coordinate 69,916,718 downwards.
TATACATGAGCTTTGAGCCCTAATATTCAGTATTTGGTGCAGCCTCCATGCGCTGCAATTGCCTGCGAGTGGTAAAATTTCTTTCGAGAACTCTATAGCGGGGCAATTTAACCGCTACGAATGTTTAGTATCGCACGTCACTTCTCGAAAGCTATAAACTCTCAGGACTGTAACTCAACTTTTTACAACTCTGAAATATCGAAGATACAAAAGGATTAAAGTACATAAAGTTCTGGCAAGAGTAATCCGCACCTCTGGACGCGAAGTCTGGGCCGTGCGATGAACAGCCGATGAAATAAGTTTCGAAGAGCTGCTATACGCCGTGGCATTGAATCAAAAAGGTTCTGAATAAGTTCCTGAGAGATTTCCCTCCACGCAGTTTGTATTCGAGCCCACAAATCCGTGACACTGGTTAGTATCTCAGGCTCTACAACCACTGTTAGATACCGGTTGCTGTTCAAAGTGTCCTCAATTCTTAGGAGGTGAGATCGGTTGTAATCAATGGCGCCCCAATCCATCAAACCTGGGTTTTGTCCGCTATGCCGCTCAACAATGCAGCCACCACAGTTGCGCTCACCATGGTACCGCCTGGCACGTATGCGGTCATCACTGTAGGATACGTTGAAGCGGGACTCGTCCGAAAAGACTACATTTTTGTCACTCAGCAACCCAGTGACGATGTTCACATGCCCATTGCAGTCGGAGAAGCTTATGGTTTCTAGACAATGGAAGCCGACGTAATGTCATGCATGCAAATAGTCCAACCTGCAGCAGACGGCGACGAGCCGTTGATGCAGACAAGTTAACACATGTTGCAGTACTCCAGGGTCGAGCCAACACTGTGGATGAAGCTGTACGGTCCGTTATGGCCATGCGGACAAGATGACGGCCATCCCGTGCTGTGGTCACGTTCCGTGGTCCAGTACCCATTCTTCTCTACGTATGACCTTCATCTATTCACTGCTTCCACACACACATCACTGTCGCAGCAGCATGTCCTGTACGAGCCGATATGTCACGGTATGACAAACCCGCTTCCCGGAGACCGATCAGTCTGCCCCATTCGAACTCACTCACATGCCGATATGGCTCCCTTTGACGTCGACGAGGCATACTGGCACTGACATTATTGTTTCCACATTGTTTGACAACTCTGCACTGACTACACTGGTCGCAACACTGACCTTGTCGGGTACGAGAGGGCTCTGTTAGGCCTACGTGTACCCCATCTTGTGCAAACCTAATCACTTATTGCTTGCATACTCTTCTACACTTCCACCAAGTTTGGAGTTGTTCGGGATATTCTTTTTTGGTGTTGCAATTTGCACTATCGGCAGTATTAAAGTATAATAGGAACTAAATATATATGTATAGGCTTTAAAAGATTATAGATATATTTGGGTGGGAAAAAAGTGACCCATTCTCCTAGACCCCAATATTGTTCTTCGTATAAAGTTTCCAAATTTAACTAACCACCATTAATTTCCACGAAGAACTTATCAGTTCTCTATAATTGACTTCGTACAAATCTATCTCAAGAAACAAACAGGTACCAGCGAACGGTATTATTATTATTATTATTATTATTATTATTATTATTATTATTATTATTATTATTGGGCTTGAAAAGAAGCAGGAACCAAAAATAAACCTCATTTATGTAAATAAGTATCGATGAACTGGGCGAATGAAACATGATTAGCGACTCGATCGAATAGAGGAGGATGTGGGTTATCAATGAAACTGTAACTATTCAATATCTATCTCAAACCTTTCCTCTGAAATACGGAAATGAAATCTAAAATTATTGCCACCATCGAATAGACGTGTAGCGTTGTGATTCTATTGAACTGTGTGACACGCCTTGAGGAACCGATTCTCTGATAAAGGCCCCAAACGTTTGTCTTTAAATGTGTAAGTTACTTAAATTTTGACTTAAACATTTATATCCAACTACCTTAAACAATATAAAATAGAACCTCACCCTCTTAAAATATGTTTGGGCTCCTCCAGTGGCCTAAATTCATTTCGTTCCGTTACACTGCACAATCATTCTGCAATTCGAAATTTTATGCATTAACACGTACACATATGACAATACTGACAATTTTAGGACATATCAAGTTAAATTTGATGCGTGACGTGTAACTGCAAGGTGCTGTATCCAGAAATTTGCAAAATGGATAACAGAACAAGCTTGCTCGTACAGCATTTAGGAGCTGGAAACTGTCCAAAGAGACAATACAGTATGTAAAATAGCTATCACCATCAATATCATTGCGAAGACTTTCCCAAGGAACTTTACCAAGAATCTCCAATAATCCAATTGTAAAGAAAACAGCAAAAACAAAAACAAAAAAGAAGAAAGAAAGAAAGACAGAACCGTGTGTCATGTATTCAAGAACTGAAACCGACGTACAATGAAAAACTTTTGGAATGTGCAAGTGTGCCTGGACGTGGAAGCACCATTTTCAGCATCGGCTACACTATGTGATCAAAAGTATCCGGATACCACCACAAACATACGTTTTTCATCTTAGGTGTATTGTGCTGCCACCTACTGCCTGGTACTCAGTATCCGCGAGCTCAGTAGTCATTAGACATCGTGAAACAGCAGAATGGGACACTCCGTGGAACTCACGAACTTCGAACGTGGTAGGTGATTGGGTGTCACTTGTATCAAAAGTCTGTACGCGAGATTTCCACACTCCTAAACATCCCTAGGTCCACTGTTTCTGATGTGATGGAAACGTGAAGGGACATGTACAGCACAAAAGCGTACAGGCCGACCTCGTCTGCTGACTGACAGAGACCGCCGACATTTGAAGGGGGTCGTAAAGAGTAATAGGCAAACATATATCCAGACCATCACACAGGAATTTCAAACTGCATCAGGATCCACTCCAAGTACTATGGCAGTTGGGCGTGAGGTGAGAAACCTTGGATTCCATGGTCGAGCGGCTGCTCATAAGCCACACTTCACGCAGGAAAATGTCAAATGACACCTCGATTGGTGTAAGGAGCGTCAACATTACACGATTGAACAGTGGCAAAACGTGGTGTGGAGTGACGAATCACGGTACACAATGTGGCGATCCGATGGTAGGGTGTGGGTATGGCGAATGCCCGGTGAACGTCATCTGCCAGCGTATGTAGTGCCAACAATGAAATTCGGAGGTGGTGGTGTTATGGTGTGGTCGTGTTTTTCCTGGAGGGGGCTTGCACCCCTTGTTGTTTTGCGTAGCACGATCACAGCGCAGACTTATTCATATTTTAAGCAATTTCTTGCTTCCCACTGTTGAAGAGCAATTCGAGGATGGCGATTGCATCTTTCAACACGATCGAGCACCTGTTCATACTGTAGCGGAGTGGTTACACGACAATAACATCCCTGTAATGGACTGGCCTGCACAGAGTCCTGACTTGAATCCTATAGAACACCTTGGTCTTCTCGCCAGGCCTCACCGACCTACCTCTCCTCAGTTCCGCACTCCGAGAAGAATGGGCTGCTATTCCCCAAGAAACCTTCCAGCACCTGATTGAAAGTATGCCTGCTGTCATCAAGGCTAAGGGTGGTCAACACCATATTGACTTCCAGCATTACCGATGGAGGGCGCCACGAACTTGTACGTCATTTTCAGCCAGGTGTCCGAATTTAAGTAGCTTACAATTTTATACATAGAAGCTCGGAATAAAAGAAGTATGCTCCTGAACGAAAATAAAATTAATTACTGCGCTGGCTCCATAATACTATTTTTTTTAGTTCTATTTATGGACGCTCTTTAAATGCTGTGGTCCTTAGTAACCCATTCTATATTAGGCGTGAAAGACCGGGAATTTTGCTCAGAGGCCCCCTTATCACACTTGAGGTTTTTTTACGTGCTGTAAATCTACGACACGGGACCACCGGCTTTACTTCCCTTCCAAAGAAAGCCATGCTAATGAGTTTTACGACCGAAAAAAGCCATCGCTCTCCCCCAGGTTTGAACCCGCGACCTCGGGAACTAGAGGCTAACATGGTAATCACTACGCCACGGAGGATGACATAATACTAAATGACATTCGCATTAATTTCTATTTTCTGGATACTTTCTTTGATTCATGACAATGCCTTTCTTAAAGTGTGTTTGTTCTTTATTCGAATTCTGTTTACAAAACACATTAATGCATGTTTAAGCATATTAACGATAAATGCTGAGGTTTTGCGCTAGTTAAGCTTTTTACTTATGCACTTACCTGCTTTCTTTCTTTCTTTCTTTCTTTCTTTTTCTTTGTTTATTTCTTTCTTTCGATAACTTTGCCAACATCCCGTCAGATGATAGATTTCAATACGGGAAAATGAAGCAAAAAATAAGGGCTATTTCGAAAGCGCTGATGGTATGAAAACATGTTGCCTGACACAAATTGTAGTTTTAATGAGCTCTATTTGTTTTCTGTAGCACGTTTTTGCCTTTTCCCAACTTATATAAGAAGCTATAAGAATGGAAACGTCTGCACATTCATAGAAATTCAAATATGCATTTTATTTCTAATAATAAGATAAACATATAATATTTTAATCAAATCGATCAAAATATTCCAGAAAATACTAAATAATTAACCCTTTGTCTATGAAACGGATTGTTAGGCATGAGGGAATTTTCTTGAAATCTTCACTTGTTATCTCTAAATGCCGTCCGACTCAAGTACAAGATATGGTATTTATCCAGCTTTTCGTTTTGAGTTATGCTGTTACAAACACGCAAACACATTTGCGCGAGGATTTTTTTTATTGTTTATTTAAAAATGTATTTTTTTATCCTGGGGATTTCAAAATTCGTACTTGCAGTAATATCTAAGTGTTAGAGTTTTAAATGGAACACCATACTTCCTCTATCTACCACTTACACTGTTAGAGAAACAGAAAAAGAAACTTCGACATACAAACGCAAGCAATCACATCCTTCACAATATCCATTGCAGGTTTACTCTTTAAGAACATTAACCTGATGGTGTTCTAGGAGCTTTATTTAACCTAGATAAGTGAAGTGTAGGGTGACTTGTTTTCTCAGAACATATCTTTAGATTAGTAACTACTTAGTTGTCCAAATCTAAAGATATGTCTAAAGTGACATGTTACTTTAGAAAATGTACCCGTAGAAATATATATATATTAAACTTGAACTGTGAGCTATTGATCCGAAGAACCTGTTACGTTGGAAGGTAAGATATCCCGCCCCATCAGGGTTGTCCATTACCCAGGCCGTACGTGCTGAAGTTCATAAAGTCGGCTATTGTACAACAAGAATTCAACATTTACCAATGAGAACTGTAACGACACGCTAAACTGTATTGCTCAGGGAAGCTAATGAATTCGTGTCTGCGTAGCAGTGGAAAGGTCTCAGACATGCGCAGAAGAATTCAGGGCTTCTACTTCTGGACTTGTGCGGGTGTCGAATAGTAAGAGAAGATTACTACCTGACACGGTTCCATATGGCAGCTCGTGTAAGTAGGTAGGTTTTCTGCACTGCTTGCAGAATTTTCAACGTGGATTTAAACACCCTTCCTCCCAATTTATACAAACCTTTATTAAATATAGTGAGTAGGTGGACAACATTAATTATTTAGTATTTGGAAAGCTAAGGTTTGCATCAAGCGAATTTAATAATAATCATGTCTAACTTTCATTGTTGGCATCTGGATAGCACTGTCATGCTTTGGTTGTCACTGATCTAACACTAACAAAATATAAAAGAAGGAATAATGGGAACCGCAAGGAGTTAAAGGAGTTATGCCTGATATGCATGAAAGAACAGATTATACTAATAATCTTGAGCGAACCAGAGGATAGAACATTTCCTTCATTCCTCTTTTGTTCTGATCAGCCGTTTTCAGTACTCACTTTCAGAGGCCAGCACTGAGAAAAACAGGCTCTTAATAAAAGCTGTCTCCATCATTTGTTATTTGTGTTTGTGTCCGTCCTGTGTTATTTGTGTGATATACACGTACAATCAGATATATAGAATTCGGTACATTAAAGGTGGCAAAACCAGGAATCGCGAGTCATTTGGACTTGCAGGCGCCGCTCTCTCTTTGGCTAACTATTAATTTGTTTTTCATGTGCTGCTGTATATTGCTGTTTGTTAATACACCTGTGATCTTTGGAAAATAAAGTGGTTCTAGTTTTCAATACATAAATTATTGTTTGTATTTATCTTTTGCGTAGTGATCATCTATATTAATTCCACTAGCTCTGCTTGTCAATTAATTAATTAATTTTAGGTTTAAACAAACTTTAGCAAATAAATAATAATTGAGTAAAATAGTAAATGTTTACGCGATGGAGGGTGTAAATTAAACTAGATGCTTTATTGAATTATCACAATAAGTACAACAAAGACTACAAACAGATTTTGTATAAAGTTATGTGTAATTAAAGTGCATTTTTAATAACATAAGACCAGTTTAGCCATTAATTTCTCCCAGAAATTAGATCGACAAATTTGTGTATGCAGCTCGAAGCTTCAGAGCAATAATTTTCATATCACGAGGGAAAAAAAACCCTGATGTCTAACAATCTCACGAATTTCTCCACCCTTTATCACTTAATTCGTTACGATAGCTTTCAATAAACAGTTTCTTTTTGGGGCCTAATATCACGATGTAGGCAGCGACTTAACGGAAATTTTAACCATTATTTTACACACTTTTTCAATGAGCTCAGGATCCACAGAATGACCACATAACATTTCATAATGCACTGCTTAAAACATTGGAACTCAGTAGCCAAGATTTCGAAAATGTTTAATGCAGCATTTTTTTTAAATCCCATATTTTCCTGTAATAAGTTGTTGTCTATCTCTTATGCTTTTACTGTTATATAAACCTGAACGAGACGAAAAGAAATTCAAGGTGTATTCACAGAATATATGGGATGCAGAATTTGTGACACAAAAACATTTCTGAATTTTATTATATCTAAGAGCAATTTCTGAGAAAATAAAAAAGTACAGAAAGTGTAATGTGATTAGGGTAACGAAACATCTAGAAGGTGACTGTCGTCCTCCGTGGTACAGTGGTTACCATGCTAGTCTATAGTTCAAACCCGGAGAGCGATGATTTTTTTCGGGCGTAAAACTCCTTAGCACGGCTTCCTTAGGAAGGAAAGTAAAGCTGTCGTAGGTTTACGCCACGTAAAAGAACCTCAGGCCTGCTAAAGAGGCCTCTGAGCAAAATTGCCGGTCTTTCACCCCCAATATAGAATGAGACGCTAAGAACCATATCAGTTAAAGAGCGTCCATAAATAAAAACTAAAAAAAAAATAATAATCTGTACTTATCTAACTTTTCGTTTTAGAGTTATACTGGTCACAGATATACCTAAAAACAAGCGATTTTCCTAAAACTGCTTTTTGCTTTCTCTGTTTTCTCATGTTTGAGATATTGACAATAAAAATAAAATATGTGCGTCTTATATTTTCTGTAAATACTCTATGAGATCCTTCTCACGTTATTTGAATTGTGTACTTTTTACAAGTCAAAACCATAATAATAAATGAAAGTACTACCGGAAGAATTTAAAGTTGTTAAAATGAATAATTTGCGTCAAATAAACGTGTGTTTCGTAGCGTCAGCTATTTTCTATGTATTCCATATTACAAGTCTAAGTACATTATCTGAAGGAATTTTACGATTTTCCGTTTTTTTTCTCCTTCGCAAGAGCACGTTACTATGACTTAAGCTACTGATACAAATGTTTGAATGTATGTTTCCGTATTCTATGTGCACCTTATTACTTTGATGTCGGAATTATTGATTTGTACGATTAATAATTTTATAAAGGCATGATAGGGAGATAGATAAACAATTGCGATAAATAATTTCCATATACTAAAATCAATGCACAATGTAAGAAGAACGAGTTACTATTGTGCCTGTGGATAAGAAGTCATTACCAGGCAAGTTATATGTTGATGCAAAGCAATTAGTTTGAAGTCGGAGCACCTAAGACAATTAGGTGTTCCAGCGAAAATCAGTCAACAGAAACCCATTAGCAAGTCCAGGTAATTAGAACTCAGCACGTTCAGACACAGAGAGTTGCATGAATATACACATGTACCAGTTCTGAAAATTAGGAAGGTAAATAATTCATAGAATTTTGCAAGTCAAAGAGTAAACATTGTGTTTCAAATGCGAATTAGAAGTTTAAGATATGGCAACGCATAATGTAGGAACTTTGGTGGGGTAGTCATAAAGTAGGTGGCACTTAAGTTGATAAAGGAGCTTGTATTTCTAAAACTAGTCTTTTACATTTTACAGAAGTGTTCTACTGCGATCGATTATTATCTGCAGTCCATAGCGTCTAAAGACCGCGCTCGGGTTCATGCATACTTGGCGGTAGCCGCAAGAGGATTCGCCGTTTGGCATTTCAGCGATCCACGGCAACTTACGCTTCTCGTTATTACGGAAACAGTTATTTTAAATAATGCATTTCTTGATACTTCCGAAGTTAGCTGATGTAATACTACAATACTTACACTTTCTCGTGCTAAGATTCAGTAACTGTTTAATTCCTCATCTTCAAACTGTGGGCAACTCGCTTCAAAGAGATCATGTATTAGCCTTCGTTAAATTATCAATCAACTTAACTGATATTGTCTATTCTCACACCCACCCAGGCGTAAACTCAGAGAAAGATCCCAGGGCTCACCACTGTAGCAGCCGGCAGAAAATTCATCAACGACGGAGATACTGGAAACGGCATCAAAAGTGTCTCACATATAGGGAATATGTCGTCAACTTATTGCTTTGTTTTAAATTATTTCTAGATAACATTTATAAGGAATAACCTAACGTGAATCGGAAATATCGTCTTACTTGAGTAGTATACTATTACACTAAAGCTTCCAAAAAGTCTCGTTAGAGTACCGCATCGTATTGTTTTGTTTTCTTTATTCAGGTGATCTCAAAATGTGTATTTCCGCCAAAATCGCGAGTGTTGAATACAATCCATCCTCTCGCTAGAAGCAAATACATGCCTTCAACAGTTTTAATAAGCAGATCAATGAAGCTGGTAAAGCAGTTTATTATTCAGTCGAATTATAATTCGAAATACCGTAGCAAATACCACAGTGGCGTTTCTACTGTTTTCCTAAAGCAAAGGATTAAACCCGAGCTTTGTGCAGCACAACAAAATTTCAAAGAGAAAGAGCGTGGCTTTAGTTTCAAACACAATTTTTCTCACGTTAATATTTTATGGGTAGGCACTGGAGAACGTAATAAGCTTTGACCACGGTATTCCGCACTGGCCTTTTGACTCCAGCCAAAAACTAATTGGAGAGGGAATGCGTTGCCGTCTTCTTGAAATGTTAACCGCAAAAACGCGCCTTTCCTCTGATCTAAACGTCTGAATTTATATGCCCTATGCGACGACGAACTTGGACACGTTTAATTAAAATGGCGACGCCTTCCGTCACAGGTGCCAGAGAACAAATAGGTTTTCCTCTCGCTAGGGTTATGCTCGAGACTTTTCCTACAGATCAGGAGGCCCGTGAAATTGTATTGTAGAGACATTGCATTGTTGCTTTCTTTGGGCTTCAGTAAGGTCATGTGTATTTATTTGTTAGCATGGTCGGTGCTTGTAGCGCTAATATATTAGGGGGTACAACATACAAGCCTTTAACCACCGAGCGGGATGGCTCAGGCGGTAACGTCCGTGGCCCGCGTTCGGGAGGTCCCGGGTTTAAATTCCTTGGGCAGACCAATCTGACAGAGGTTTTTTTTTGTAGTTCCCTCAGTCGCCAAGGTAAATACCTAATTTGATATTTAATACCACGACCCAAAGTTCCACCTTAAGTCTAGAACAATAGTAAAATGAAAAATAAGTGGTAATAGCGACTGCTATACTATCTATCCACAGACAATGTATGCAGTTACACTGGACGGCACCATAGTGCCATTTGCACGGCACGAAGCAGAAGATCCGGCTGCCATGTACTAGGGTTCTTGTGGACACGTGACGACGCAACATGGCACATAGTTACAGAATGAGACCTAGAAGGTAACTGTCTGCGTTTCTGTGTGATGGCGGCGGTTAGATTGGACAGCATGGCACGAAGCAGGTGATTACACGGATGAGATCTGGAAGGCTAACTTTCCGCCTTTCTGTGTGAGGGCGGCAGGTAGACTGGACGGCACCCTAATGCCATCTGCACGGCACGAAACAGGTGGTTACACGGATGAGACCTAACATCCATTCCAAACCAGAGTTCTCTCTAATATAAACATCAACACGTGCTTTTGCTTGTCACGAACCCAAGAACACACTCTTACGCCAAAGTAAATAGTTCCTTAATACATTATTCTATTACGAAATATTAGAGCAGGAAAGGTAAAGAACTGCACATTTTATTGCGGTTATCATAAAAACTCATCGTTAAGGGTAATGTATATATATAGCTGTTAAGAGATTACAAAATATGATTTTTGTGTGGAAGATATTAATTGTCTTGCCCGGTTAGGGTGCATAGAATATCATTCCCTATTATTGGTTACATTTTCAAGGCTTTAACTTAAAAACTATAACACTTAGTACATAAGCGCAGTGAACTTTTCATCTCCAGTTTGCTGTGAAATAGCATCTTGGAGTTGTAATGCGGGAACTCGTGAAGTAAAGGGTTAAAAATGTGCGCAAGAAAGTTTTTGAAAGTCGTAACGTAGCCGTTATTTTCTCGGCTACTAAAGCATAAACTTCCAAATTTTATCCAAATCATTCAAACGGTTAGGTTTGTGTGTAAGATATTGGAAATGCGATGGGGAAACTGTTGTATAGTCTACAACATCCGTGCTAGGTGTAAGTATATAAATGCTTATCCAGTTCATTTCCGAGTGGCAAATTAGAGGAGAAAGATTTCTTTAATCTCTAAGCTGGGCAATGGAATTGAATTTTTCAGCTCGATTTTATCTTTCCAACTTTAGCATGCACACGGTTTGTAGGGAAGAGCAATAATTATCATAGAGCACATTATATTTAAGAGGTCCCGAGTTCGAATCTCGGTTAGGATGAGCTACCCGGATAAGGTTTTCTCCGGGAGGTTCCCTGATTCTAAGAAGATGAATATAACTCTATAGACCCCGGGCTCATTTGAGCATAATTTCAACCATTTCGTTTATTCATCGTTTAGTATGACCTATTAGGTTAAAGGACGTTAAGCTTAATATAATGTTGTTAATGTTTGCTAGGCTCTAATGTGCAAGTTCTTCAGCGAAAGGTTTGACCAGATAAACCAAAGGCGCAGTTTAATAAGCATGGGTTGGAAATATGGGTAAGGATGATTCTAGAAATGTTTAAGGTTGTGCAAAAGTTTTACCTGGACCTAAGTGTAAGTATGCAACGTTTTGGGCAGATTGCTCGAACGATGTAGAGTTATACAGTGTGATCTTTTAGTTCCTCCACAGTACCTTTCTGTGTACTTCCAAAATGGTTGGTAGCAAGCTATTGTTCAGTGAATGTTAAGGACACGCCGGTCGCATTCCGTCCCCAAAGCACCATTGCTATTGTAACGAGGGTTGTGAATGTTGGTCAGTGTCAGACTCTCTCTTCCAGTGTGCAGGTGTATTTTCATTTAAGTGAAAATGTTTTCGATTGAATAGCGTGTGTTTTAGTGGAGAATGTTTTCAGAGAAAGTAAAACAAAATTTTACAGAGCAGTTTCCAAATTCCAGATTACCGTTTAGGGATACTTATTACGATTTAACAAATAAATTTCGGGGGACTGATTCTGTTCATGAAGCTGCATGAACTGCCCGATTTTTCCTTTTGGGGTGCTGCAAAATCAACATTGTATAAAGATAACCCGAAAACAATAGATGCACTGAAATTAGCAATAATAAAGTACACCAATTCAGTGACAATAGAAACTTCAATCAAACTATTGAACAATAAAATTAAACCTCAATGGAATGGGGGACATTTTCAACATCTTCTATATACGGGTAAGATAATTATAATTTTTATTTATTTGTTTTCTTTTTACACTGCTTCCCCAAATTTATTTCAACCAGTCCACACTGTAGCATAATCAGACTTAAAAGGCATATCTCGCTTATTTTACCACTGTGGAGGGACTTAAAGATCACACTGTATGTGGTGTAAGGGAGAGAGTAAGGTATACATTGTAGGGTAGTTTGTAACTTTCACTCGGCTCCTAAGTTTAAGTGATTAAAGCTTTGTCCATACTGGCTAAGCGATGTTGATTTATGCGTTAAAATATGGACAATTTTAATGTTGTGGTAAAATCTATACTTTTTCTTAGGTTTTAATGCGTAAATAATTAAGGTTTAGTTCAGATATTCATAGGCTTTATAATTGCACTCTGATCTTTAGCCTAACCATTTCGCTTCTACAGAAAACCGCATAAGTATTTTGAAACTGCAGTCAAATATATGAGCCAAGTTTGAATCGTATCTCTCAAAGCATGTAACTGCACACATTACGTACATGTTTATGTATGTGCGGGAGTTACGTAAAACCTTAAGAGCTGAGTTTGTCCAAAGCTTACAGAAGCTATCAAGAAAGAAGGAAAGACATTTTAACACTATTACTGCCTGTAAAGCGCTCCTACAGGGAAGACTTCTGCTCAGCTTAAAACCTGTCTACAGCACGAGCGAATAACAAGAAGTTTCACTTGTTAGCAAACAGAAACAACACCACATCAAATTTGTGCTAGTAGTTGACTTATATAAAAAAATATGATGTGATACATTCACATGACCTTCTCTACTTGCTATCGTATATTGGTGACTATATAAATTATACTAAAGCTTGTTTTTCTATCTACTCCATTTAATCCAAATAAACCTTTGCAGAAATAGTTGCATTACACATTTCGTTATAGATACAAAGAGAACAGCGATAGTCAAATGTTTAAGAACTGGAAGTTAAATGCTGGCCTTAAAATTCCATACTGTTTCCATGCAATCGCGAGAAACAACTAATGTTGACAGCACTTTAAAAACATGAAATACTGAAGAATTAGAAACATTAATCTCGGAAATGGCTTATGCTATAAAAACTTATTTAAAATAAAGTGTATGTTTTAAAGAGATCTACATTTTTAGTGTAGTACGTTTTCGTCTATCGCTTAACGTTTACGAGTTATACAGCATTGTATAAAATTCCTTATGAATGAATAGCATTTCACAGAGTATTTCCAAAAAAATCAAGATATATATTTTATTTGCAATATAAAAATCCTTAATATCTGATGTTTCAATCAAAATCGTTAGAGCAATTTTTTAGAAAACCAAAATTTTCGAAAAATGTTCCATGCGAAGAATACTTTGGGGTGGAGGGATTTTCTTGAAAATCTTGTTGCATCCTTGGAAGATACTGAACTTAAATAAAAAGTTAGGTATGTATCCGAGTTTTCGTATTTGAGTTATGCTGTTCACAGAAATATAGACACACACGCGCGCGTGCGAGGACATATTTCCAAAAGTGCTTTACTTGGATTCAGAGGGCCTCAAAACATGTATTTCCGGTGATATCTTGGTATCGAATTTTTGGGTTGAATACAATAATGCCCTATTTACTATGTACGTGGCAGAGAAAGTAAAAATGGCCTGAAGTAACGCTGTGGCAAAAACAATTAAGAGTCATGCTCTCGAAATATGAACTTAAGTTATTGTATTCGGCGGAAAGAACCATTTCAGGTCAAAAGTAATGCAAACTAATACTTAACGGAACCACTCTAAAACTAATACTGAATTTTGTTTTTTTAAAATTGGCACCTCAATTTAATTACTGTTTAAAGAATTTGGCAAGCAGAAATATGTTTCCACAAAAGGCTGCATTGTAATAGTGACATACCTAGCAGTACACACTACAGAACTTAAGAAAAGCTTGGACCATTTATACTTCAGAAATACGTGCAAGTCGTACAATATTCCGTCCAAAGTTTCCAGTTTAATTATGTAGCTTTGATGATGAAATTTCATACAGATTGAAGAAAACCCGATCCTGTTTTTGCTAGAGGTCATGCCAGGATCTCCTTTATACCATTGCACACATACCACAAGGCAAATCTTGGTTTTACTCTGCTAGATGGTGTACCTTATTTCTGTTATAGTGTTTACTGATTTTTGGAAAGGACTTGGAGGTACTATTTCTCTCACCAAAAGACCCTAAAATTGCAATAAATTCAGCAACTCAGTGACAGTTGCACGAAAATCTTCGTGTATAACCCTTAGTTGGGTTTAAGTACCGATCTGGGAAAGCCAAGAAACACCCCAAGGTCAGGATAGTCGGCTGGAAATCGATTGCAGGACCTTCTCTTGCTCGATTTTGCAGTTGTAACTAACACCTATTGCTTAATATGAAATCATTGCTAAGGAAAAAGTATGCTATATTAACGTAATGTAAATAGAATAATCTATATATACATATATATATATCATATAGTATATAACGTATAATTATGCGAAGAATGTCGTGTGAATGCATCATATGAAATTTTTTATGTTTGTGTTTTCTAAAATAAGCGGCTGGTATACTCATTAAATTGATATAATATTTTTATTGTTAGTACGCTGATGTAGCATGAAATAATTAGAATATTCAGTTTTGTCTATTTTTGCATACTCGCCACGATTTGATGGATGTGGTAATCTCAGAAGTAACCTTCCTGTTGAATTGAAACAACCGATATACCCCATGGAAACAAAGCGGCTTTTCATATTTTCATCTTGCCATGTGGGACGGGAACTTCAAATGAGTCCCGTAGTACCACATGGTAAAACAGCCTCCGGAAATAAAGAACAAAGGGGACCGGAAGCAAAACCCGAAAAGTATCATTGTAAAGCTGCACCGCTCGTCATGGCAGCACAGACGACAAATAGCGCTCGCTACAGAAAGTTCGTGATTTCAGCAGACTGTTACACTTTAACTTTTTGTGTATGTTTCTACCGCAAAGAGACGTGAAGTAAATGCTTCACGCGAGGATAGCTAGATTTTGTAACCTGCATCACGCTAGCTTTTAGAAGTGGTTTCACTTTCTCCGCTGTTACACTGGCTTTAGAAAGGATAAAACTGCTGGAAAATCTCCAATCCGAGGAGATGTTGTTTCTAAAGTTCCCACAACTGTTTTTTTTTTACAAAAGAAAACTACAGAGACATAAAGGTGGATTGAAAATTGCTTCTCTGTTTATTACTTTCTCTACTACGTATAGTAAGTAGGGGAAGTATTGCATTCCACCCAAAAATTCGATACCGAGATTTCGCCGGAAATACATGTTTTGAGACCTCCTGAATCCAAAAAAAGCATTTTTGGAAACATGTCCGTGTGTGTGTCTGTGTGTGTGTGTGTGTGTGTGTGTCTGTGTGTCTGTGTGTGTGTGTCTGTGAACAGCATAACTCAAAAACGAACAGTCGGATAAACACCAAACTTGGTATTTAGGTTCAGTATCTTCCAGAGATGCGACACGAAGGTTTTCAAGAAAATCTCCCCACCCCAGACTACCCTTTACATGGAACATTTTTCGAAAATTTTAATTTTCTCAAAAATGGCTCTAACGATTTTGATTAAAATATCATATGTTTAAGATAATGTTATGAGAAATGAAATGTATATCTCGAATTTTCTGGGAATGTCTCCAAAAGTATTCTTCATTGTGAACGACTTTTGCATAACTGGTAAACCATAAGAGATAGACAAAATGCTACTACACAAAAAATGTAGATCGCGTTAAAATACACAACTTATGTCATATACATTTCTTTTGTTGAGTGAACCGTTTTCGAGATATTGCTTGTTATTTCCTTAAATTTTCCAATACTTATACTTTTTCTCAAATTCGTTATTCATTTTTTTTATGTCCTGGACATGCAAAGAGAATGGAATGCGCCACATAGCAACCAGCGTTAAAATATTTGACTATCGCTTAAAAGCTACCATATTCCCCTTGCTTCTACAAGAAAATTACCAATAAGATTGACATCTCGATATCTCGATTAACATAAAGCATATGGAGAATAAGCGTTTGTAAAAATAGTTTGTACAAGAGTAGAGAAAGTCATGTGAGTGTAACACATCAGATTTTTTTTATTAGTTGTCCAACGTTGTACAAATCCATCAAACCATATGTGTACAAGGGAAGGAAGAGAATATTTCTCGAAGTTTTAAAAGCGATTTTGGCCGCGTTCACAAGATTAAGCGTAAAAATCAGCCTAGATTCTACATATGGTTAAATTTTATTGTAGTGGTTTAAAAACCAAGACCGAGAATGAATTATTCTGAAAACTAGAGTTGCTGGGCGATTAAGAGTATGTCATTAAACATTTTGTACAGACCTGTCAACGCAGATTTGTACTTAGGGGTTGGAAAATAAGATATGGGCTTTTGAAAGTTGTAAGATAGCCCATAATTATAGCTTGGTCCTATAGGGTTAAGTGTACAATGCCTTGGACAGATAGTTTGAGAGTTTCTATCGTAGTAAGGAGCTGAAAATAAAATATGCAAAGAAGCCTCTAATTATTACAGGATTTTAACCACACATGATCAAGGTGTTTTTCCAAACGCTGTAGATATTTACATATGTTTAAAATAAAATAACGGTTGATTTTTAAATCTTTTTTCCCGGTCCTTAGTCATACGTACAACATTTTGTGTTGTTGGGTCAAATCACACATTTTTAAAATTAAAATATTAAAAGGAGTAATATTAATATTACATACGAGTTGGAAAGGTAGAATCAGATGACTGAAAAATTCAATGCCATAGCAAATCCCGGCTATGGCATTGAATTTTTCAGTCATCTGATTCTACCTTTCCAACCCTGTCCAACACACGGCTTGTGTGAAAGAACAATTAATTCCATTAAATAGGAGTACTTTCGGAAGTCTGAGGTAGTTTACAATGTATAAATGTTGAATATATTGGCTGAGAAATCCTATTTAATTCTGATTGTGGGAAAATGCAGTGAAAATTAAAGCATTGGAAAACGGATTTGAAGATTTGTGCACTATTTAAAAGTAAATTGCTACAGATTTTAAATAAGCCGAGTGCTTTAAAACACTACGTGCACAAAAAGGTAGCCAATGTAGGAGTATGGTGGTTTGAGTTGGTAATGAAAAGTTCAGCTCAGCTCTCTTCAAATGACACAGTTTACCTCACCTTTTGCATATTACATGGTCTGTTTGGCATAAACGTATAATGTTTTGTCCAGATAGATGAAAGGATTTAGATTTCTATGTACAGTACCCTACAACTTTTCCATGCGTTAATTAAAAGTCAGATTACAAAAGAAGTGGCTAAAAACATGTGTGGGAGTACTTTTAGAAAGTTGTGAGATTGAGCGGGATGTTTCAGGCGGTAACTATGTGATCCGCATTCAAATCCCGCGGGCAGACCAATATGACTGCGGTTTTTGTTTTTGTTTTTGTCTTTTTCCTCAATCGCTAAGGATTGGATATTTAATACCTCAAATCAAAGTTCCACCTTAAAGTATAAAACAATAATAAAAATCTGATGTGTTACATTCACATGACTTTCTCTACTCTCTAGCTTTATTAGCGAGTATACAAACTATTCCTACTAAAGCTTACTTTTCTATCTACTGCATTTTAATTAAATAAACCTTTGCGGAAATAGCTACATTACACATTTCTTATAGGTATAAAGAGAATAGCCATATTCAGTTGTTTCAGAACTGGGCGCTATACACGGCCTTAAGATTCATCTATGGAATCTCGTGAAGCAACTGAATAGTGACAGGAGTTAAAGAGAATAACCAAGTAATGAACAACTCGAAGCATTAATAACGGATATTTCAGAAATGGCTTATGCCGAAAAACAAACTTATTTGAAATAAATCGTATGTTTTAAAGAATATACATTTTCTTATAGTACGTTTTCGTCTATCGCTGAACGTTTACCAGTTGTAGAAGATTATACAAAATTGCTTCCGAATGAAGAGGACTTCATAGGCTATTCCCAGAAAATTCATGGTATACATTTTATTTGTCATATAAATATTTTTAATATCTGATATTTTAATCAAAATAGTTAGAGCTGTTTCTTAGAAAATAGAAATTTTCAAAAAATGTTCCATGTAAAGGCGTTCGGGAGGATTTTTTTTTGAATCTTTGTGTCGCATTCTTAGAAGAAACTAAACTTAAACACCAAGTTTGGTATTTATCCGAATATTTTGTTTTTGAGTTATGCTGTTCACAGGCACACACACGCGGATATGTTTTGAAAAATGCTTTATTTAGATTCAGGGAACTTCAAAACATGTATTTCCAGTGAAATCCTGAAATCAAATTTTTGAGTGGAATGCAATACCTTTCTTACCTCTTTGTACCTGATAGATAAAGTAAAAATGAAAATGGATGGTAATAGCACATGCTATGCCATCTATCCACAGATAATGGAAGCAGGTAGACTGGACGGCACCGTAATGCCATCTGCCTGGCCCATATAGAAGCAGACGTACAGTTGCCTAGCACTAAAGCCTCTATGGACACGTGCCGAAGCAAGATGAGACAGGGATGAGATCTAGAAGCTAACTGTCCCCATACACCGAGCCACGAGGTATTTCCTATCAGAACGGTCGCGATGCGACCACGTAATTAAAGAGACGTAAAATATTTTCCTATTATCGTAAATGTAGGAAACGTTGTCCCCACAGCTAAAAAGGAGTAGATTTGTATGCACTCGTTAAGAAGTTAAAAATATGGGCAGGGAACACTTATTGAAGTTTCAGCAGAATATATCATTGTTGCGGTGTTCTAAAACCAAGATTTCTAAAGTTTTGTCCTAACATAACGCATCCAACATAATGGTAGGGAATTTACGTGACCTTAAATGATAATTGGGAAAGGAAATCTGGGAAGGAAGCACCTCAGGCCTAAATTTAGGATACCTCCCGGTATTTGAGGAAAACGTGTAAGTAATCTCAGTCAGGGAGGACTGCCTGGCGGGATTTAAACCGAGGACCTCCCGTTCACGAGTCCATACCTTAATGACCTCAGCCCCTCGTGTCGACTCTAGGTCTGAGCTTTTACTCCTTATGTCTGGAATTCCATAGAACATATGCTAAGATCATAAGAAAAGACCAACGTTTAATGAAGCTGGATTGAAACTGGGTGAATAAATTTGAAAGAGCCCAGTAATCTACCATTTAGAAATTCATGGAAATGTCTTATGTCCTGTGTTTACCGGAAAATAGGGTTTATAAATGGAAAGGATTATAAGTTAGTAATTCAAAGGTTTCGAAATAATCTGGAGACACACACGGAATCCAAACAGAATCATTTGCAACCATATTTTCGATTATTCTGAATCGGATTCCATTCTAGTCTTTTTCAGAACCGTGTTTTTCAAAACTTAATTTCAGAACGAGTGTATTTCCGAATAAACACACAACTTTCAAAGAAAATTTAAACATATTGACGGATTCTTCAGATCATTCGGTTTATCACGAAGAAATGTACCCAATCCCCAACCAAGAGCTTACTTCCGGCAAATTACTTATCAATTTTTAAAAGCAACATAAAATTTATTATTATTCAACATCGCTGAATGCAAGAAAGTGGCCACTTCAGTTCAGTCACAATTTGGGAAAGAAGATTTTCCGTTATCATCTGTAGGTAACTGTGATGATTGTAAAGTTTTATGTGTTATTAAAAAAAAATTATTTACTTTCGGTTACTTACATCGCAATATTCCGAGTTCCTTGTTTATTCTCTTTGGCTTTTAAGTTACGTCCCGCTTGCATACTATTTCTTTGGATTGGGACGTGGCTTTGTGCTTCCTGCCTTGCGCTGCCTGCCGGCCTTGGTCTGACCTGATTTTTGGGTCGGTAACGTGCCACGTTACTAGGAGAGGAGGCTTGTGTGTGGCAGTGAATGCGTGGCAGTCGTCAGTATGAGAAGTGTTGGCCTGTTTTTTTAGGACTTACTGAATTTGAGAGCTTCCTACAGGAATTCTATATCCACTACTGTCCAAGGTAGGATTTTGTGTTTCAGCTCACTTCTGTGCTTAAGTTGATTCATAGTGGAAAGTATTTACGCCCATTTCGTAAGCCAATATTTATTTGAAGCGATCGTAAGTGACTGGAGGTAAAAGATTTTTTTTATAATTTTAGTGTATTAAATCTTGTGTATTTTGCTTACTCTTTCAAGTAAATGGAAATGTGGGGGTTTTCCTTTAAAATCCTGTGTTTTATCTTCTCCACTTTTACGACATTATATTGCTAGATTGTTTTTCCAGGTTCATGTTTGGCACTTTGCCATTCCGGTTGAAGGTCAATTACAAGGTAAAGTCAAATTTAAAAGTGCCTGTGTCACCTTTTTGGGTTGTTAAATGGTGTATATGCTTTTAATATTTTAAATGGTTTATTCCCGGAGAAAAAAAAATATTGGCAGTGTGAAGGCGAATGTAGATTGAATCTCATCTGCCGCCTTTGACTGCATTATTATTACAATATACCTACTTTGCTTATTGCATTCTTTTACTGTGTTAATATTGGGTTTTTGTAAGAGTTGTCTTTATATCAGGGAAAGAGCTTTTATTTTATATCTTTTCGTATTTTAAAGGCCTTAGCAAGTTTCACTTTAAACATGGAGTAATTGTGTATTGCTTTCTCCTCTGGATACAAGATTTATTTGCATTGTATGAATTTTCAGACTATTATACTAAGATTCTAGCATCACCACTAATTTTTAAGATTTCAAGTTTTACTAGAGTAATGCACATATGCACTATATAGCACATATCCATTAAAGTTTCCTTTATATACTGAATTCAGTGGGGTTGGAAAGTTGACTCTTAGCCATTATTCATTACCTTGTAGGTTTTGGTAAAGTCGCTTTCTTAGGTGTGCGCTTTCTTACCTTGTGCCTTTGTTTGCTTGTGTAGCCTGATTTTAGTTTTTTTTATTTCTTACCTTTAATCACAGTTTGAATCTAACTTGCATTACCTTTACAGTTCTCACGATTTGCTATCATCGTTTTAGTGCATATGTGCTGTTGCTTAACTTCTGTGGTTGTTAAGTGTTTCCATTTACTTTTTATTCTGGTGTGAAGGTTAAAAGTTTCCCTTTCTGGCAAAGGTAATTACGTTTTGATTCAGGCTTTCTTTCACTGGTTTCTATTTTTAAAATTTTGGAAATAGTGCTGTATCATTTTCATACATATAAGGGTATTTTAATATTAGATTTCATTGGGATTTAAAGATTTTGAACTTTAAAAGCAAGTTTTATTTCTAATCAAACTTCTATTTTTTTCGGGTTACATTTATTTTGCCTTTCCTTGGTATAGCTTAAAATTTGTAAATTGTCTTAGTATAACTAGGATATTGTTATATTTAGTTCTCTTGTTAGTTTTTCTTACTTTCAATTTGTTTAAAAGCTACTGGGATAGTTATCTTCCTCATGATTAAATTTGCTATTACTTTAAATGTGCTTTAATATTTTTTCAAGCTATCAAAGATTGAATTAATCAGTGGCAGCTTATATTATACTTCTGATTTTTGATTAATGATTTATAGAGTCTGTTGTGTTTAGTTTCCTTGTACCTTATTTATTGTTTTTCAGCTCTTTGATTATTTTATTGTTAATACATTCGTGATTCTTTCTGTCTACGAGAGAGGTTATGTATAGAAAATAAAGCATTTTGATACGGATTTTCCGTTTGTGATCACAAAAAGAAGTTTGGTTTGCGTCCAGTTTTCCTTGTGCATATACCATAGATTTCACATCCTGATTCTTTGTTTTGTTTGATACCCCCTGTTGCATTCGTTAGGGCCTCCCTTATCTCTTGCTGGCGTCCTCAGGTTGTAGACGTTTGTCGTAGCCGGCTGCTTGATTTCGGTGGCTCCATCACGTTATTTTACCTGGTGAAGCCACCGATATCATTGCATAACGCCACAAAATATCGACATAGATGAAACCAGGACTATTTTATTTTAAAAGCATTTCATAAATATTACTAAGGCTAACTTCATATCTGATGTAATTTAATTTAATTACATATCTAATTTCAAGAATGAGAAATACATTTCTTTAAAAGTATCACAAACACATGAAAATTAGATACGAGATACCAATAACTAAGCACCGGATGCTATAATTTCATTTCCACAAGTATTGAATTGATTGAACGCAATCTTGGAATGTGTCAGCCAATATCAAATGCTTGACACATAAATAGAATAAACTGTTTGCTGTCTTATCCACAGCATGTGCACAAAACAAATGTTTTAGCCAGTAACTTAGGCACATTGCACATAAAACTAACCTTTGCATTATATTTTAAAACATCTTAAATTTATCAGTGCTGTTTCAAATTGTACAATTTTACCGCAATTATTTAAAATCGACATCAAAGTACATCATTTCAAAACGGAAAATTATATACATACACGTCGAATATTTTGGGAATGGCTATAGACGAACATTTATTACATATATTGTATAGTTTAGCGGGATGGGCTTAGAAAACATCTACAATAGCTCAGATTGCAGACCATCCGTGGTTCGAATCTTTACTTTCATTTGCACGTACTTATAGGAAGTATCACATATTACCAACAAATTCCATATGGAAATTTCACCAGTAATACACGTTTTGAAGACCCGTTGAATAAAATAATATTCTTAGAGAAAGATCCGTGTCTGTGAAGAGCATAAATCAAAATCGAAATGTCTGATAAATACTGAAGTTGGTATTTAAATTCATAATCTTCCAAGGATGTGAAAAGAAGATTTTTCAAAAAATATCCCACCCGAGACTACCTTTTACCTCTACAATTTTCGAAACGGACTAACGATTTTAATTAAAATTAGTATACTATGCTTTTTACTTACTCTACTACGTATGGCAAGTAGGGGAAGTACTCTATTAAAAAATTCGATATCGAAATTTCACGGGAAATACATGTTTTGAGGCCTCCTGAATCCAAAATAATTTTCAGAAAAAGGTCTGTTTGGATGTGTGTCTAAACAGCCTAACTCAAAAATGAGAAGTCGAATAAACACCAAATGTGGTATTTAGGTTTATATCTCTCAAAGATGCGACACAAAGATTTTCAAGGGAATCCCCTCACCCCAGGCTACCCTTTACATGGAACACTTTTCGAAAATTCTGATTTTTCTCAAAAATGGCTCTAACGGGTTTTATTAAAATATCATATATTTAATATATTTTCATGACAAATAAAATGTGTATCCTGAATTTTCTGGGAATGTCCCCAAAAGTCCTCTTCTTTCTGAATGGCTTTTCTATAACTGGTAAACCGTAAGATATAGACAACATTTTGGTACCCAAAAAATGTAGATCCAGTTAAAACACACAATTTGTCGTATAATTTTTTTTCGAGTGAACCATTTCTGAAATATTCTTTGTTATTTATTTGAATGTACCAATAGTTATACTTTTTCTCAAGTGGGAATTCGTTTTTCGTTTTTAATTTCCTGGACATGCAAAGAGAATGGAATGTTCCACATAGCAACCAGCTCTTAAAGGATTTGACTATCGCTTAAAGCCTACCATATTCCCCTTGCACCTACAAGAAAATTAGCAATAAGATTAACATCTCGATATCTCGATTAACTTGAAGCGTATGGAGAATAAGCATTTGTAAAAATAGTTTATAAAAGAGAGAAAGTTATATGAGTATAACACATAAGATGTTTTTAAATATCAGTTGACTACTTTCTGATGTTTTTCTAATTTTTTAACGTTTCTTTTTTAGCCATGCTTATTATGATTGTTTTCTCTGATTTATTTTACAGCGTTATACCGCAATTACTGTTACACACGCATATCAGGCATGAACACAAACACCCATGCCCATGGCGGAACTCGAACCCGCGACCCTCAGCTTCTGCAAGTACTATATGAAGTGGTCTTCATTTTGAATGAATTTTGTCCACTTTTGCATTACTGATAAACCTTAAAACACATAATTTATGCTATACAAGTTCCTTCTGGAACAGTAATCATTTCCGAGGTATTCGCTATTATTGGGATGGTCTTCCAATACTGTACGCATTTACTGAAGTGCTAAATCGCCAGTTTCAAAGCCAGCACACAGCGATCCAATTTTTGAAGTTTTCTGCTGGTTCAGCCTCCTTTATCCCCCATGGACGTACAAAGAAATTTGTAAGAAACAATTTCTGCAAATGTTAACTTCTTTTAAAATGAAGTATATAGAAAAAATCTGGTGTTACACTCACACGACCTTCTCTACTCTTACAAACTATTTTTACAAACGCTTATTCTCCATCTACTTCATGTTAATCGAGATAAACATTTGCAGACCCTATCTTATTGCTAATTTTCTTGTAGATGTAAGGGGAATATATATTTACAAGGGCAATATAGAAATACAGTAACCTTTAAGCACATACATATCTCTTAATAGCTGGTTGCTAGGTGCAGCACCATTCCCTTTCACACAGATTAATACTCTTTGCATATCCAAGACAAAAAAATGAATAACGAATTCCCATTTTAGAAAATAGGTATTGAAAAATTTAAGGGAATAACAAGCAATATCTCGAAAATGGTTCACTCAAAAAAAATGTATATGACATAAATTGTGTATTTTAACGCGATCTATATTTTTTGTGTAGTAAAATTTTGTCTATCTCTTATGGTTTACCAGTTATGCAAAAGTCGTTCAGAATGGAGAATACTTTTGGAGACATTCCCAGAATATTCAAGATATACATTTTGTCATAAAAATATCTTAAACATATGATATTTTAATCAAAATCGTTAGAGCCATTTTTGAGAAAATTATTATTTTCGAAAAATCTTCCATGTAAAGGGTATCCTGGTGTGGGGGGATTTTCTTGAAAACCTTCGTGTCGCATCTCTGGAAGATACTGAACCTAAATACCAAGTTTGGTGTTTATCCGACTGTTCGTTTCTGAGCTATGCTGTTCACAGACAGACACACAGACACATACACGGACATGTTTCCAAAAATGCTTTTTTGGATTCAGGGTGTCTCAAAATTTGTATTTCCGGTGAAATCTCGGTATCGAATTTTTGGTGGAATACAATACTTCCCCTACTTACTGTACGTAGTAGAGAAAGTAAAAATGAATAACGAATTCCCATTTGAGAAAATAAGTATTGAAAAATGTAAGGGAATAACAAGCAATATCTCGAAAATGGTTCACTCAACAAAAAATGTATAGGACATAAATTATGTATTTTAACGCGTACTACATTTTTTTGTGTAGTAAAATTTTGTCTATCTCTAATCGTTTACCAGTTTACCAAAAGTCGTTCACAATAAAGAATACTTTTGGAGACATTTTCCAGAAAATTCAAAATATACATTTTATTTGTCATGAAAATATCTTAAACATATTATATTTTAATCAAAATCTTTAGAGCCATTTTTGAGAAAATTAAAATTTTCGAAAAATCTTCCATGTAAAGGGTATCCTGGGGTGGGGGGATTTTCTTGAAAACCTTCGTGTCGTATATCTGGAGGATACTGAACCTAAATACCAAGTTTGGTGTTTATCCGACTTTTCGTTTCTGAGTTATGCTGTACACACACACAGACACACACACGGACATGTTTCCAAAAATGCTTTTTTTGGATTCAGGGGATCTCAAAACATGTATTTCTGGTGAAATCTCGGTATTGAATTT
Organism: Deroplatys truncata; assembly: GCA_030765065.1. Classification (NCBI taxonomy): domain Eukaryota; kingdom Metazoa; phylum Arthropoda; class Insecta; order Mantodea; family Mantidae; genus Deroplatys; species Deroplatys truncata. The sequence goes on along the minus strand of CM060987.1, from coordinate 69,891,066 downwards.
TTGGGTGGAATACACTAATTCCCCTTCTTACTATAAAAATGGCTTTGTAAAGATAGTTTGTGGAATATATATATATATATATATATATATATATATATATATATATATATATAGTGACGGTGATGTGAATGATACACGTGTTTTTAAAGCATTATTCTCCTTTCCAAAGCCTTAGGTTGCTACCGATCATATCATTTTAAACCGCTCTATAAAAAGGGTAAATGAAGATTTTCGGGGCGGTATGTATGCTTAAAAATGGGTGGATGCTTTCTTTAATTTATCATATGAAGTCCGTTTATTTTGAATGAATTTGACCTGCTTTTGCATTACTGGTAAACCTTAAGAGACAAAGTCTATCCCTAAAATATAGGTTTTGTTAAAACAGTCTGTTTTATATGTCAGATATTTTCAAGATATTCGCTGTTATTGATCTCAGTTTTCCAAACCTGTATACATTTTATGAAATACTAAATCGCCATTCGTTTGTTTCTCGTAATAGCATACATTAAATGGAAATTCAAGGCCAGAATATAGACACCCAATTTTTAAAAATTTTGCTGTTACTTCACCCTCTAGTATCCCTCTTATACCTACACAAACTTTTATACAAATATTTATTTCTAATATGCATAAATATAACTTTTTGTAAGAATTGTTTGTGAAAGAATGTGACATGTTATATTTTATAAGTCTGATTCTCTTTTGTAAAACATTTGGCTGCTAACAGACTGGATGAAGACTTTTGAACCGCCGTATACTTTTTAAAAGTGAACGGGTATATGAAGAAACCCTGGGCGGTATGTATGTTTATGAATGGTTTTCTTTAATTTAGCGCTTGAAAAAACAAGATTTAATTTGGCAGCGTGACCCGAATATTTGCACTACGCCTATGTGCGCCATGGGTGTGCCTTTTTATTATTATTATCCGGGGAAGGTGTGCTTCCCTGGGCGGTGGAAATAAAAAGCTTCTTTGAATCCGGGATCGATCAAAGCTGGGAGACAGCGCTGTCACAAAGAGCAGTCTTACCGTCACGCACAAAGCATGGAGCTCTTTAGCTACCAACATTTTGTTCTGCACCGGGATCACCGAAAATGTTATCTTGGCTTGTGTTTCCACGTTTGGGTATGACAGCTTCTAATGCCTGGAGGGACCTGCAAACTCGCTCTACCTTCTTCGTTTTTCTACCCCGCACCGCCACTTTATATTACTTTGAAAACTTGCTTCGATGAACTGCACGAGTTCGCCACAATCGACACAAGGCTGGCGGGCTCTGGATGGATGAGTACCAACCTACCTACCTATCTTTGAATACGGGCACATTTTCCGGGAGATTCATCCTTTGTGGTTTAAACTACGTGAAGATTAGCACATGCTCTGTGTGTATGTGTTTCTTTTTGGGTAGCGCTCCCGCTATCTCACCATGTTTCAGCATGGTTTCTTTGCATAAATTGGGCTCTTAAATGAGACAAGGGTTTGCTCCACTGCTACGTAAGCTGTTTGCTTTTTTTTCCCCCGCTGCTAATGTAATGTATCCCCTTTGAGCATGTTTCGCCGGCGAACCGTGTATGCAAGTTACGGCTGTGATACTATCTGGGCCATTCAACAGAAAACATCTGCTACTGACGACAGCGAGTTATTTCGGAACTTATGTTTTTTTATAACATCAAGTTCTGCAGAGAACAATTGTTTCAAATATTACCGACATTACTTTCTCTACTACTTACCTATAGTATGCATTTCACCCAACAGATTCGACACCGAGACTTCGGCGGAAATACACGTTTTGAGGCTCTCGGCATGCAAAAAAAGGCATTTTTAGAAAACGGTCCTTGTGTCTGTGTGTCTCTGTTTGTGAGTATGTCTATGAACAGCATAACTAAACAATCTGATGTGTTACATTCACATTACTTTCTCTACCCTCTATCCTTATTTGTGAATATACAAATTATTCTCACGAAAGCTTATTTTCCTATCTACTTCAATTTAATCGAGACAAACCTTTGCGGAAACAGTTACATTACACATTTCGTTATAGATACAAAGAAAACAGCGATAGTCAAATGTTTAAGAACTGGACGCTATATGCAGGCCTTAAAATTCCATACTGCTTCCATGCATTCGTGAGAAACAATTGAACGTTGAAAGCACTTTAAACAATGACCAAGTAATGAACAATTCGAACCATTAATAACGGATATCTCGGAAATGGCTTATGCCAAAAAAACTTATTTTAAATAAATTATCTATTTCAAAGAGATCTTCATCTATCGCTTGACGTTTAGCAGTTATTAAGATAATACAGATTTCCCTACGAATCAAGAGAACTTCATAGATTATTCCTAGAAAATTAAGATACACATTTTATTTGCCACATTATTTAATATGACATTTTAATAAAAATCGTGAGTCATTTTTAGAAAATAAGAATTTCGAATAATTTTCCAAGTAAAGGGTAGTTTGGAGCGATTTTCTTGAACATTTTCGTTTTTGAGTTATGCTGTAACACACACATACACATATATACAGATAAATTTTTCTAAAGATCCAGCGGTCTTAAAACATGTATTTCCGGTGAAATCTCGGTATCGAATCTTTTGCTTGAAGTGCAATGCTTTCCACACCTACTGTGAACGTGTAGAGAAAGTAAAAATGAAGAGCCGGTTAAGTACCAAACTTGGTATTTAAGTTTAGCGTGTTAGGGGGATATGACAAGAAAATTTTCAGGAAAATCCTCTATCCCAAATTTCCCTTTAAATACAAAAATATTCGTTATTTTTAATTTTATAAAAAATGGCACCAACATTTTGGATTAAAATACACATGTTTAAGATATTTTCATGCCAACTAAAATGTATATAATGAACATTCTTGGAATAGCCTATGAAGTCCTCTTCATTCCGAATGACTTTTGTATAACTACTAAACCTTAAGAGAGAGACAAAATCTTTCTGCACAAAAAATGTGCATCTCATTAGAGCCTACAGTTTATGTGAAATGGATTGTTTGTGGTATAACCATTTCCGAGATATTCTTTAATACTGGTTTGAGTTTTCAAATACTTATACTGAAGTGGTAAGTCATTTTTCTTGTGGTCATGCAAAGAGCATGGAATTTAACATCCATCACATAGCGATCCGCTTTTTAAAAAGCTGACTATTATTTTAGCCTACTGTATCCTTCTTCCAATGAAATGAATAATGAAAGTTTACCTGGGTTAACAAGAAGTAGATAGAAGAATAAGCTTATATAAGAGTAGTTTGTGCAATGAATAGAGAAAGTAATGTGAATGTAATAATAAGGTTTTATTACTTTCTCTACTACGTATAGTAAGTAGGGGAAGTATTGCATTCCACCCAAAAATTCGATACCGAGATTTCACCGGAAATACATGTTTTGAGACCTCCTGAATCCAAAAAAAGCATTTTTGGAAACATGTCCGTGTGTGTGTCTGTGTGTGGGTGTGTGTGTCTGTGTGTGTGTGTGTGTGTGTGTGTGTGTCTGTGAAAACATAACTCAAAAACTAACAGTCGAATAAACACCAAACTTGGTATTTACGTTCAGTATCTTCCAGAGATGCGACACGAAGATTTTCAAGAAAATCCCCCCACCCCAGACTACCCTTTACATGGAACATTTTTCGAAAATTTTAATTTTCTCAAAAATGGCTCTAACGATTTTGATGAAAATATCATATGTTTAAGATAATATCATGAGAAATGAAATGTATATCTCGAAATTTCTGGGAATGTCTCCAAAAGTATTCTTCATTATGAACGACTTTTGCATAACTGGTAAACCATAAGAGATAGACAAAATTTTACTGCACAAAAAATGTAGATCGCGTTAAAATACACAACTTATATCATATACATTTGTTTTGTTGAGTGAACCGTTTTCGAGATATTGCTTGTTATTTCCTTAAATTTTCCAATACTTGTACTTTTTCTCAAATTCGTTATTCATTTTTTACTTTCTCTACTACGTATAGTAAGTAGGGGAAGTATTGCATTCCACCCAAAAATTCGATACCGAGATTTCACCGGAAATACACGTTTTGAGACCTCCTGAATCCAAAAAAAGCATTTTTGGAAACATGTCCGTGTGTGTGTCTGTGTGTCTGTGTGTGTGTGTGTGTCTGGGTGTGTGTCTGTGTGTGTGTGAACAGCATAACTCAAAAACGAACAGTCGGATAAACACCAAACTTGATATTTAGGTTCAGTGTCTTCCAGAGATGCGACACGAAGGTTTTCAAGAAAATCCCCCCACCCCAGACTACCCTTTACATGGAACATTTTTCGAAAATTTTAATTTTCTCAAAAATGGCTCTAACGATTTTGATTAAAATATCATATGTTTAAGTTAATGTCATGAGAAATGAAATGTATATCTCGAATTTTCTGGGAATGTCTCCAAAAGTATTCTTCATTGTGAACGACTTTTGCATAACTGGTAAACCATAAGAGATAGACAAAATTTTACTACACAAAAAATGTAGATCGCCTTAAAATACACAACTTATGTCATATACATTTCTTTTGTTGAGTGAACCGTTTTCGAGATATTGCTTGTTATTCTCTTAAATTTTCCAATACTTATACTTTTTCTCAAATTCGTTATTCATTTTTTTATGTCTTGGACTTGCAAAGAGAATGGAATGCGCCGCATAGCAACCAGCGTTAAAATATTTGACTATCGCTTAAAAGCTACCATATTCCCCTTTCATCTACATGAAAATTACCAATAAGATTGACATCTCGATATCTCGATTAACATGAAGCATATGGAGAATAGGCGTTTGTAAAAATAGATTGTACAAGAGTAGAGAAAGTCATGTGAGTGTAACACATCAGATTTTTTTATGTCCTGGACATGCAAAGAGAAGGGAATGCGCCACATAGCAACCAGCGATAAAATATTTGACTATCGCTTAAAAGCTACCATATTCACCTTGCATCTACAAGAAAATTACAAATAAGATTGACATCTCGATATCTCGATTAACATGAAGCATATGGAGAATAGGCGTTTGTAAAAATAGATTGTACAAGAGTAGAGAAAGTCATGTGAGTGTAACACATCAGATTTTTTTATGTCCTGGACATGCAAAGAGAAGGGAATGCGCCACATAGCAACCAGCGATAAAATATTTGACTATCGCTTAAAAGCTACCATATTCACCTTGCATCTACAAGAAAATTACAAATAAGATTGACATCTCGATATCTCGATTAACATGAAGCATATGGAGAATAGGCGTTTGTAAAAATAGATTGTACAAGAGTAGAGAAAGTCATGTGAGTGTAACACATCAGATTTTTTTTATTGCTATAAAATCGCTAGTTTAAAATATATTGAGAACTGCTTGCTTATACATACATGGTGATTTTAAATTTCTCTTGAGTTATAAACTGTACTCTGATTTCCAGCAATTCTTTAAGCTGTCCTTACGGCTTCCGGTACATGGTATCCTTTCACTAATAATAAGGATACTTACAGTTGGAATTTCTAAGTTATACAATTCTGAACATGCTTTTTACTTTCTCTACTATATAGTAAGTAGGGGAAGTAGGTATTGTATTCCACCAAAAAATTCGATACCGACATTTCACCCGAAATATGTTTTGAGACCCCCTGAAACCAAAAAAAAAGCATTTTTGGAAACATGTCCGTGTGTGCGTCTGTGTGTGTGTGTGTGAACAGCATAACTCAGAAATGAACAGTCGGATAAACGCCAAACTTGGTATTTAGGTTCAATATCTTACAGAGATGCGACAAGAAGGTTTTCAAGAAAATCCCCCCACCCCAGATTACCCTTTACATGGAACATTTTTCGAAAATTTTAATTTTCTGAAAAATGGCTCTAACGATTTTGATTAAAATATCATATGTTTAAGATATTTTCATGACAAATAATATGTATATCTTGAATTTTCTGGGAATGTCTCCAAAAGTATTCTTCATTGTGAACGACTTTTGCATAACTGGTAAACCATAAGAGATAGACAAAATTTTACTACATAAAAAATGTAGAGCGCGTTAAAATACACAATTTATGTCATATACATTATTTTTGTTGGGTGAACCATTTTCGAGATATTGCTTGTTATTCCCTTAAATTTTTCAATACTATTTTCTCAAATGGGAATTCGTTATTCATTTTTTTTTGTCTTGGATATGCAAAGAGTATTAATCTGTGGCAAAGGGAATGGTGCTGCACCTAGCAACCAGCTATTAAGAGATACTACGTACGTATAAGCTTAAAGGCTACTGTATTTCTATATTGCCCTTGTAAATACATATTCCCCTTACATCTACAAGAATATTAGCAATAAGGTAGAGTCTGCAAATGTTTATCTCCATTAACATGAAGTAGATGAAGAATAAGCGTTTGTAAAAATAGTTTGTACAAGAGTAGAGAAAGTCATGTGAGTGTAACATATCAGATTTTTAGAAATAGCTCAATGCGTGTGGGTGTATGAAGAGCATAACTCAATTACGAAAAATCGGATTCGTATTATACTTCTTTAATATTTAATTTCAGCATACTCCAAGGATGCGATAAAAAGAGTTTAAAGAAATACTCCCTCCCAAATTACCCTTTACAGCGACAATTCTTCATTTTCTCAAAAATACCCTCCGGCCTTTATTAAAATACAGGTTTGAAATGTGGAAATGAGAAATAAAATGTATATTTTGAATTTTCCATGAATAGCCCACGAAGTCCCTTTTATTTATTTACATCTTGTGTGCTTTTGTACAATTAGGAAACCATAAGAGATGCACAAATACTACAGGTAGAAGGTAAAATATACAACTTCTGTGATTATTATTATTATTATTATTGAATTAATTGTTCTTCCACTCAAGCTGTGTGTTGGACAAGGTTGGAAATGTAGAATCAGACGAGTGAAAAATTCGATGACATAGCCGGGATTTTAACCACGGATCTCCCGATCTCCGTCGGGTTACTCTAACCCCTGAGCTACCATGGCACTAAATCGGCACCACATTACCTCAGTGCTAATGGTAGCTCAGTGTTTAGAGCAACGGGCGGAGACCGGCAGATCCGTGGTTCAAATCCCGGCTATGGCATTGAGTTTTCCCCTCGTCTGATTCTACCTTTCCAACTTTGTCCAACACACGGCTTGTGTTGACCTAATAGTGGTTGAAACTATGAAGCACGGGAGTTAAAACACTTACCTACAACATTGTAAGTCGCCTTTGGGATATGGCATCTCAATACAATTTGAGATCTTGAGGTTTACCGGGAAAAATGCGAATCAGATGGAGAATGTAGTGTCGTGTCGGCATGTTGCCAGGGTAACTCAGTGGTTAGAGCAACCGGACGGAGACCAGGAGATACGTGTTCAAATCCTGGTTATGGCATAGAAGTTTTCACTCGTCTTATTCTATTATTATTATTATTATTATTATTATTATTATACTTATATGTATGTTTTGCAGCGTTAGCCGCTTTCAAAATATTTCATGTTGTACATTTACATTTTTTCCAGGAGTGCGTTGACTAATGGATATACTTGAAAGGACGCAATTGTTTTACTTATTTATTTATTTTCCATTCTTTTTCTCTTTCTTTCCATCGCAAGAATTTGTTACCAAGAACTTGTTTGTATGTTGTTGAGCAGTGTTGTAAGTTCGTTGTTAGTTATCTCTGATTGTAACTAAGCTCTTGTTGCTTAATCTGAAATTATCCTAAGCAAAAATGACGGGTGAAGGGGAAGGTACCACATTAATTTAAACATGTTACAGACTATATGTTACATGTTACTCACTATTTTGAACACATGCAAATTTTTACTTTCTATCACATCCTAGTTGATAGAGAAAGTATTACATTCTACCCAAAAATTTGATATCGAGATTTCACTAGAAATACACATTTGGAGCCCCTTGAATAAAACAAACGTTTTTAGAAAAAGGTGCATATGTATGTGCGTGTGGAAAATGCTCACCCCAAACCCCTTTTTGGGAAAATTTCATTTTCTAAAACATGTCTAACGATTTTGATTAAAATACCATACACTGGTGTGCAAAACCTAAGAACGAAAGTAATCTTCGCATGCTGTGACACTGCCAAGTAACATAGCTCGATGAAACTTGAATCATACATAGAGGGAACTGCTACGGTTGCTACAGTAGGCAACTAAATGAAATATGCAATGAGACGAACAGAAATGCTACTTTTATTCATAGACCATAAGCTACACTAAAGTCAATACGACATATGGTGGCTCTCTAGATTTACAGAAACAGACACATGGCGCTTAAAAGGGCGTATGATCACCACGGACAGCAATGCATGCTCTGCAGCGTGCTCCCATGCTGGCCACAAGGTTAGTAAGCAGTTCTTGTGGTAGGGCGTTCCATTCCTCCACCAGCGCTGTTCACAACTGTTGGATGGTCGTTGGTGCATGTGGATCTGCTGCAATGCGTCTCCCCAAAGCATCCCACACGTGTTCGATGGGATTTAAATCGGGGGAACGGTCAGGCCAGTCCATTTGCCGAATATCCTCTCGTTCCAAGAGATCCTCCACCTGCGCTGTTCGATGCGGTCGCGCATTGTGATCCATAAAAATGAAGTCAGGCCGACTGCACCCCTGAAAAGACGCACATGGTGAAGGAGTACAGCGTCACAATAACATCGACCAGTGAGCGTACCGTGTTCAAAGATTTGGAGGTCGGTGCGCCCATGCAACATTATGCCTCCCCAAACCAAAACGCCCGGACCACCAAAACGATCATGTTCAAGGATGTTCCTGGGTTCATTACGTGTTCCCGCCTCTCGCCAGATGAGGGTGCGTCGAGTATCACTACTTAGACCAAATCTGCTCTCATCCGAGAAGAGCACGCGATCCCATTCCTCCTTGGTCCATTTTGATGCTCTTGGGACCATCGCAAATGGTGCCACCGATGTGCCGATGTCAATGGAACACAACGTACTGGCCGTCGGGCAAAGAGACCACCTCTGTGTAGTCGCCGTGCCACTGTGTATCGTGAGATTGCGTACATAGCTGTCCTGTTAAATGTGGTTGCAATTGCACCCGCTGTTGGCGTGGATCCCTTCTTGCTTGTTGCATAATGTAGCGGTCATCTGCTGCTGTATTTGAGCGAGGTCGACCACCACCTCTCCTTGGGACAGCAGTACCTGTGGTTTGGAATGTACGTGAAACAATGCTGTGAGCAATTCCAAACTCCTGAGCAGCACTCGTCACACTTCGCCCTTCTTCCAGTTTCCCGATGATTCTTCCCCGTCTGAAGTCATCCAAATGGTGTCTAGGGCTATGTTGCAATGAAGAACACCACTACAATGCACCCTAACAGCTCACTAATTGACACACCATCTTGTCCTGTTTCGGCAACTGCCCCATGTTGGCACTATAGGCTCGCTACACTCACGCCATGTGACGTCCAGTTTTCTATGTACGTGTGAGAGACCTCTGGCAACATGCTCCTGCACCTTCATCTTCTTCCACCAAGTAGTTCATTTGTTATGTTACTTTATCTTTTGCACACCAATGTACATTAAAGATACTTTCAGGACAAATAAAATGTATATCTTGAATTTTCTGGGATTAGCCTGTGAAGTACATTTCATCGGAAGAAATTTTAAATAATCTTGAACTGGTAAACGTTAAGCGATAGACGAAAACGTACTACACAAAAATGCAAATCTGTTTAAAACACAAAATTATTTCAAATTATTTTTTCGTAGCATCAGCCATTCCGAGATAACCGTCATTAATGGTTCGAATGTTGAATACTTACCCACTCTTTTTAAGTGATGGCGATTTTCAGTTGTTTCTCGCGATGTCATGGAAAGAGTTGGAATTAAGTCCATCGCATAGCGTCCAATTCTAATATATCTGACTGTCGCTATTCCTTTTGTATTTATGATGAAGTGTGTAATGTAGCTATTTCCGAAAGGTTATCTCAATTAAAATGAAGTAGATACTTTCGTAAGAATAATTTGTATACGGACTACTAAGCGATAGAGAATAAATATAACACATCAGAGTATTTCTATAACCAATATCTGGTGAGACATTTCAAATTTTTTGGAAGCATAAAACTGTCATGCCTCTACAGAATATTCTTGGGGTTATAGGTACTCGGGATCTTTCCATTTACAGTCCAACCGAGCAGACAATGGAGCATAGCAGCATGCATACTGGAATTAATCGACAATCATCAGGCACATCACTTTTCTTTTTACAATTTGTGTCACAGGAACTAAAATTGAGTGGTTTGTACTGCCAAAAAATCAACACATTTAAAAGCATTAATAGGTTTATTATAAATGAAAATTATAAAACACATGATTTATCTTTTATTCTTATGAGGACTACTCCCTCCCACTGACACGCTGCGCTCTAAACAGGAAGAATGCTGTATGCACTTCAATATCTATGTGATAGCTCCGCCCATAATCTTTACGTCACTACCGGCAGCTGGCAATATATGAATATTTAATTATTCCAGGTATACCACAATAATCCCCAAAAGTATACCAAATGCGACAATACAGAAGTCCTGGCAACATTGCAGAGGTTGCTGACCCACATTGGGGTGGTAGTTGTGTGATTCCACCTGTTTACCTTTCAAAACCAATTAAAGGACAGCGAGCAAACACGTTTCACTTTTTCTTTCAGCCTGACGCGGCATCAAGAATGTAAATAAACAAAGCTTACGTCACTGCTACCTCTTCAACATCTTTGTAATTTGAATCTTCCGGTGATACACTGTGCAATTTAAATTCACAATCTACTGTAATTCTTTTCAGCTTGTTCCACACGAACCACTGCTTAGTAATGCACTAGTATTTAATCAAAGAATCCATTAATTTATGGCAACTAAAAGTAGGGCAACTAAATCATTGGCAATGCAAATTTATTAAGTGTACAAATGGCATTAATAAGGTTCATAAAAACAAATGATTTACTTATTTCACAGCATCCACCATTTGCGCTATTGTAAGCTGAAGCCGGAATTATGAAGTCAATAATTATCATAATAATCTGAGGATAGTGATATAAAATAAATAATAAAATATTTAATTTCAGTGTATGTATAAAAAGGAGAAGTATTGTGAAAATTTTTGACTGTTAAAAGCGACAGAAAGACCAGACAGGCACAGTTTAGCTAATTAGGGACCAGCCCCAGGTATAAAGGGTAAATACCATTGAAGCCAGTTTCTCTTGGAATTCATGGGTGCAGGTGCACTGGCCGGGATGTGGAGGTCATTAGAGGGTCCATGACGCTAAGTTTGACGAGCGTTTGAGGGGAGAGTAGGGGAAGTTAGGAGTTTTTCCTCTTTGTAACGCGGTGGTGAAATTCAGTCTGTCTTGAGTGCTTGATGAGAGCAGGATGACATTCTCGTCGTGTGGAGAAGAATGGCGGCGAACATGCTAGAGGGTAGAACGCTTAGCTGTAGTTACTATTCTTCGGTCTTGGTAAAGACAAAGTATCATCGTATGCATTTACAGGTGATCGGCAAACAGCAGTATTATTTTAAAAAGTGAATAAATGTATTCTAAGACAGCGTTCGTGTTTCTCTGTACACACCCACGCAGACCCTGAAATTAAGGTTTCATGCTGGAGCAGCCGTGGCAAAAAAGAACCATCTAGGAGGAGACAAGCAGCAACCGTGAGGCAAAGGTATTGCTTCTGTGGTTGGAGGACGTAGCGCGGCTGCGTCAAAGCATTGCACCTCTTTAATCAATTTCTTCCGACCTTGCCAAATGGCATTTGGATAGGTGCATTTCTTCTGCAGCCAATAAAATACGTTCTCTCAGAAATTCAACGCCAGCATTTGACGCGTTATAGATCCTGTTTCCTATCCCCCAGAGAAAAGGATCCTGCAGGCCAGTTGATGGGCCCACAAAGTCCAATCCACCTATGAGCAAGTCCATTATTAGATACTCACGAACATTACGAGTAATTTGACGAAGAGCACCATCATATAGGAATCACATATTTAATCTATTTTCTGAAGAGACATTTTCCAATAAGTCTGGAAGAGTTTTGCAGAATATATGTAATTAATCCTGCTCAACCGCTCGTGGAGAATGTAAGGACGTGTGAGGCGATCATCAACAGTTCCTGTCCATACGTTCACAGCAATCTCTATTGAAAGTTATATTCTCTTGTGCTGTAAGGCTTTTCTTCAGGCATGTACCTATGGGTGTTATGGAAGTTGAAAACTTCATTCGTTGTAAAGGTGGCTTCGTCTGTACCAAGAGGTGGCATTTCTGCATCTTGCTCTAGGGACCAATTGACAAAAGCTAGCTTAGGTGCGTGATCTACATTTAAGATATGCGTTTGGTAACCTTTGCACAGGAAACCTTTGGTGGTTTGTTCTGGTGGCGATTGCAGCATTCTAAGCGGTTTCGCCATAAATTAATAGCACATCAAGGTGTTCACGATGCTTCTATACCTTTCATGTACTAATATCCCCACAACTGCCTTAAATCTCATATTTAAAATTACAATTACAATGATAATAAGCTCATACCTTATCATAATTCTGTCCTTCTCTATCCACAATTTTCTGGCATCTTCTCAAGAGTTTGCATTCACACTTGAGAGTTCAATATTCGAAACTGAGTGATTTTCTCACCTGATGTTTTCTATTAGCTATTCACTGAATGGGGTTTGTTGTACGCACCTTATTTTTCAAGTTATTCCATAAATAAAAGTCAAATACATTTAAATCAGGGGATCGTGAGGGTCACACTTCTTTACTAATTGCCATATCTTCAAACATTTCCTGAATTAAATTTAATGACTCGTCAGATCCAGAATGACTTTGAACGTCGTTCCCAGTTCAAAAAACGGCGTGAGTATAACATCCCTGTGTGTGTCTGCATTTATTTGTTTTTCCACAAAACATGGGGCCTATTATTATGTATGCATTTACTGTATACCACGCAAGGAAATCATTTGTGTAAAATCGGGTTTCTCTGTACTCCAATATCTGTTATTTTGCGACGAAACCAAACCATATCAATGGAACGATGCTGTCAGAGAAGATTAGTAAACGTGGGTGAATTACTCGCAAAATACAACTAAAAATTTCTCCGACTCTGATAACATAAAAACGAGGTGTATGCAATGACTTATGCATGCATTTTAAAGACTAAAAGAAACCACCATGCGACAAATTCACTCAACACTGAACTCTTAAAGTGTGAATAAAGGTTTCTTAGAAGATGACAAGAAGATAGAGAAGAACAGCATTTCCAACATATTTTATAAGGTATGTGCTTATTATTACTGTAACTCTAACTATAAGATGAGGCATTATTTTTGACACTTAAATGATTTCAGTCTAATTATATAATATATAATAACAGCCCGCCTTATATCAATATGTGTTTACTACAATATATAAAATGTATGTAACAGTCATTGTATTATGTTTATATTATTGTGTACTTGTTTAATAATATTATGTGAATGTATTAAATTTAATAATGTTGGAGGTGTGAGAATAGAGGCCGAAAGTTGTTAACAATGAGGTAACCTTGAGGCAATAATTGATTGGAAAGTTTAATAATGCTACTAGTAATTCCTGGAACAATAATGCAATATTTAAAAACAGTTTACAGATAGCCAATAAAATACTAGAAAAGCTGAATGTTAAATAAAAGTATTCTATTGGAGTAAAATTAGACAATCAGAGACGTGAAATAGAGAAATATACAAATTTGAACTGTAAAACGCCAGTCGCTAGAAGGCAATGTACCTGAGCAGTTCGTTCGCTCAGTACGTTTTCAGTGTGAGACGACAATTCATTACTGCGAGAATATTATAAAGTTTACGTGTTAAAAAGTGCAAGTAATTAATAAATAATTTCACAGCTCTCTATGTCAGTGAAGTGTTATTTAATCGTGTGAAGGATTAATAAATGGAGTGAAGTAAAAAATTATAATTTGTGTAAGCCTACATTCTTTAGCCGCATCACCCCCTGCTAAGAGATACATGTTTCTACAAATTAATACTGACGCAGCTAAGGCAAACGTAAATATATATAATATTTAAAGAAACATTAAAATACAAAGTTGATTACTAAACGTTGGGGCGAAGGCAAATGGAAAGTAAACTTGGGGCGAAGGCCACCGGAAACATTGTACCATACGTGGGGCAGTTACTTCATCAAGTTTGGCTCCCCAACAGTCGAACTACAGTACAACTTCTCCTAAAATCAACCTTCTCAAAGAACGTGAGTTGGTTGTGGGCATATTAGGGAAAACTCCCCTATTTAGGAGAGGCTCCTTATTTTGGTGAGGTCATGTTTTTTCTGTCAAGAAGGTGAGGCAATCATGCGATGAACATTGTAACTAGAAGACAGTCATGTGACTGACCCAAAGAAGACGTTTTCAATAGAGCGACATTTTCTTGTGTTGTTACCAACAGAAAACCATTGCTCATATTTCTGAAGGTTTTGTTCATCGTGAGAAAGCTGAAAGTATATTAAAAGAGAACCTGATTAAATAATTATACATAGAGTGAATATGCTGCTTCAGGTTTTAACTTATAGAAAAATTTTGTCATTCATCAACTTCAAAGTGCAATATCTTAACATGCTTTGTTAACACATTCAAGTGCCTCAGTTTGGGGAAGTATGGCATTTCTGATATGGGACTCCCCAGATTGGGAACCCAAATTACTCTTTGTAAATTTATGTTCGTTATTTTGCTATTAATTAAGAAATACAGCATTTTTGTGTTACTATTAAAATACCTTGTATGGTATGTCATTCAAAATGCAAAATAAAAAACATCTTTACTAATTATAAGAGGAATATCTCAAATTAATCCAAGAAAATACTCTTCCTCAAACTCCAAAGTGTAGATTGTTCATAACAACTGGCATCACTCTGCCAAAAATTGGAAGCTCAGATGGATCCAGAAGCTCCCGCGCTGGGTCCTATGATCACTGGGTCTCCTTATAAACATCAGTTAGCGAAATCGAAACAAAGGGTGGTAATACCGAAACAATTTGAGACGTGGAAAGCGCGGGGTATGAAATCAAGCACCTCGACGTGACAAACCATCTGGCAAGAAACTGAGGATCATTGAATTTTCATCGGAGTGCGACACAGATGAAAGCTGTCTGATGAAAGAGAAGATGACAACGAAGACACAGCGTGCATCTATTGTGCAGGGCTGTTCTCAAACGATCACAATGCAGAGAACTACATTCGGTGCTCACAATGCGTGAAATGTGGACTTACAGCATATGTTGACTCTCCAAGTAAGAAATATATTTATAATGGGTGCCGTTAAAGGCGCTTAATGTGTTAAATATCTGAGTATTGGTTTGTATACAGTGGACATAAGACCTCTCAAATTAGGACCCATTCTCAAAAGAGGCGATTTTGCAACATTACTTGTTTTCCAGCATATCTAATGTAAATGTATAAAAATAAAAGAAACTAAACATGCGTCATCATTCTTAAGTGTTACGTAAAGCATATTTAGTGTTTGTGTTACTATTTTCTCTGTAACTGTTTTGGTGGTAGTCCGAGCAGTGGCAGCCGGCCTGCCAGCAGCCCTGCGGTGAACACAGTGTGAAGAAAACGCTGTATTAGTGGCATTCTGCAGTCAGCGATGTTTAAGCGAACAGAGGGACTCTTATTGGAAGATAAGGGCATTCTGTCCCTATCAACTTCTCTTAAGACCAATGGCCTTACCAGTTTCTACTCGCTTATTTGCCAGCGCGTGACATCTCCTTTCGTCATGTGTATTTGTAATGGATGCAGCCATTGTAAACAAAACATTGTACCCCTCCGCGTTAGTCTCGTGTTCAGTACTTATGGAAGCAGTCATGCTTATACCCTTGTAACTGCTTATCACTATCGTATGAGTACAGAAGTGTTGAACCACCACACAGTATTAAACGGAAGCTACAACCTTCTTTAGTTCGCATTATTTACTATTCCATGTTAATCAAAAGCTTCCAACTACGTTTGATTAACATATGTTTACTTTCTCTACTACGTGTGGTAAGTAGGGTAGGTAGTGTATTCTACCGAAAAATTCTACGCCCAGATTTCACCGGAAGCATGTTTTGAGGCCCTCTGAGTCAAAAAAAGCATTTTTAGAAAAAGAGCCGTATGTGTGTGGTGTCTGAACAGTATAACTCAAAAACTAAAAGCCGGATAAGCACCAAACTTTGTATTTAAGTTCAGTATCTTCCAAAGATGCGACATGAATATTTTCAAAAAAATCCCCAACCCCTATTGCCCTTTACATGAAACGCTTTTCGAAAATTTTGATTTTCTAAAACATGTCTCTAGCGATTTTGATTAAATAATATTTAAGATATTTACATGAAAAATAAATTGTGTATCTTTAATGTTCTTGGAATAAATTTTGAAGTCCCTTTCATCCGGAAGGAATTCTGTATAATCTTGTGTAACCGGTAAACGAAGACCTTTCAACATTCAGTTGTTTCTCACGATTGCATGGAAGCAGTATGGAATTTTAAGGCTAGCATATAGCGTCCAGTTCTTAAACATTTGACTGTCACTGCCCCTTCTGCATCTATAACCGAATGTGTAATGTAGCTATTTCTGCAAAGGTTTATTTGGATTAAAATCTACATATAGTAGGTATAAAAATAGGCTTTAGTAGCAACAGTTTTTATACTTGCTAATAAATGATAGAGGGTAAAGAAAGTCATGTAAAGTATCAGGTTAGATTTTTTGAAATCCGACAGAGAATCGCGTATATGTAAGGTGTGCGTATCGCGGGGTAGTTAATGACTTCATGTGTTTACATCAAGTTGGTTTCTAGAGTGGAGCTAACATAGTTTAAGGGACATTTGAGAACCAAAACCAGAAGTTACTCTTCAGCTACCTGTTCTACCTTGAACTTGTAACATTACCGCTATTCTACACCCATGTTACTTCCGATGGCAGGTGAAACTTGCAATTCATTTCCAAGAGATTATTCGAAACTGGCGTTAGAAGCATAGTTACTATCCAAAATGTGTCATAAAATAGATTCTACTCATCTTAAAAATAAAAAGAATACTATTTTGATACATTGTTATAGAATAAGCAATGTAATTTTGAATAAGAATGACTATTTTACGAAAACAGCTGGTAGGGACAAACTGTTGTTATGCTTCTTTTATTTGTAATACTAGTATGAATTATATATTAGAAGGAATCTACTAAGTATCCTCTCACCTGTATATGATAGGTAACCTACCGTGGATAGACGAATCATTTTTTGGATGAATACCATAATATATCCGTTATAGTTAAACACCTAATCCTGCATAAGTTTTGCTGTTAATGGTTCCAAGACAATCAGTTTGAGATAATAAATCAATTAGCTTGTCTACGTCGAACCATCGATTGCACGCCACTGATCATTTCCACTCCATCCGGGGCAAGCAAATTTGGAGGAAAAAAGAAGGGAAGAAAACAAACAAATAAAACAAAACCGAAGCGCCTATATTTAAGAGTCACGATGGCCAATTATACTTTAGTTCTTTATAATGCATTTTGATTTATAGGCAACCTTTATATATAATGTAAACAAGGCCTAAGCTTTTAATTTTGAATTCCTCTAATTATTTTTTTACACTTTCATGAACTATAGAACAGACCGCACTGAGAACTAAATACCATAATGTTCAACGAACTGGTATAATGAAAATGTGAATTTGTAAACCTAAAATAAATATGCGTCGGATTAATTAAAAGCGTGTATTACAGTGTCAAATGGTAAGAGTAAAGGTAAGCGAACAAACAATAGTCACTGGTGTCAAGGGATCGCTCAAAATGGCGACCTCTAATGTCAACGCAGATATTTCAACGTAGAAATGATTTCTGAACGCTTTTGAACATTATTGTGCGTTACCACCTCTATGCTGACTATAATTTTGACAACGAGCCTCTCTTCCGAATCTTCACAGCCTGAAGATGTTACAAAAAAGGAAATCCATGGGAGAACGAGGTGTAGAAGGCACGGTCGGACTACCTCCTCCGATCCAGCGATTGGAGAAGACTCGATTTAGGTGTTTCAATAAGCTTATAGCATAATGTACAGGAGCTCCATCGTGTTGGAAATGCAGTTGAGCACGAACAGCAAGTGGCATTTCTTTTAAAAGGGCTGGCCTTATATACTCTAGCGTCATGTGAAGTCGTCATTATATATATATATATATATATTCTTATAGAGCAAAATATCTACTGAAATTGACAAACACATCACAGTAAGAACATCTTTCTTGAAAATTTTTCCATCAAAGAGTTTCGGTTCTTCGAGGTATGTCATACAGTTCAGCAGCCCTTGCACCGCTACATTCTATTTCGATGGCGCAGTAATTATAGACTTAATTTCTATGCCTACTTCAGAAAAAGAAAAACACTTCATATAAACATTCTGGCTGTTGTGTATATTAATGCTATAGGTTAATATGACATTTATACGTCCATTTTTTTGTACCTTGGAATTTGTTTCAGTGCGGTCATAGAGAGCAGTGACAAGCATTTAATGGTGTTGGTAGACTATTAGGTAAACCTTAAGAAAGGAAAATAATGAAATAGAAAAAATATATTGTGATTGGTAATGGGGTGGAGAAAGTGACATTTACATTTATTTTTCTTCTCTTTTATTCCCCTCCAGATCCTACTCGTCCTGTATCTTGCAAGCTCTATCATGCACTGGTGCTACCGCTTAAGCATAGTATATTCTTCTCACTATCCCAGCCTATTGTGAATCTGACACAGGACGTAATCGTAGCAGTTAATTCAGTTGCTGTATCCACTGGTGTTCCGTAAACAGGTTATGCTAGATATCCCCAGAGGAAGAAACCGAGAGGGCTCAGATCCGATGACCTCCCGTTATGGGATAGAAAAGCGCGGAATTCAGGTAATCCTGGATAACCATGTTAGAGTGAGACGACGCTCAGTCATGCAATAATTGCATCTTTCATGGATAGCAAATATTCTTTTGAACTGAGGCCCGTACTTATACATGGACTTTATATGAAGTTAGCCTTCTTTAATTTTTGTATAGACCATAATGATGACAATGATAGTAATAATATTGTTAATAATAATATTAATAATATGCTCTACGTTGTTTTCTATACATTTCTCAGCGGCTTTTGTAACAACACATAAGTTTATTTTTTACATGCGAACTGAATATAACAAGGATTCGAGGATAATATGGTTTTTACTACTTTCTCTACTGCTTACTGATGTGCTGCATTCACACAATCTTCTCTAACCACTCATCTACAAACGATTCTTACAAACACTTATTCGTCTATCTGCTTTTTGTAATCGATATAAACTTTCTTTCGTTATAAAGAGTGGCGCAGATACAAGTGGCCCGTCTCCCGTTTGAATGCAAATACGATATCTTCGTTGTGTATTAATACAAATTTCTGTTAAAATTGGTCGTTTAAGTTGAATCGAGCTACAGTATAAGAATAGGCAATTTTATACAATATAAATAATCGATAGTTGACATAGTTGGCGCAGATAAAGGTGGCCCATGTAAGTATAGAGTAAATACAGACAAACGAATTACTGAAATGGACTCATCATTTATTGAAGATGTTGAAAGTGACCCCCCCTGCGGCATCAATACACAGCTTTGCACGTCTAACCATATTCAGATGCATCCCGCGTAAAGTTCCGATATCGATGACGACAACTTGTCTTTCAGCTCCTGTATTGGGTGTGGAGTAGTTTTATAGACCTTGCTCTTCAAATATCCCCACAGGAAGAATCAGATCGTTGTTGGATCCGGGGAACTGGTGGCCACAAGTTTTTGCTAACAGTTCGTTCCGCCGAGAAGACATCGTGGACTCGTTCGTTAATCGAATTGTTTTCATATTTACTTCCACAATTTGAATTCCTTCCTGTATCGAGAAAGTCATTTTCTAGAATGGGAACAGCAATGTGTATATAAACTGATGATATAAACTGAAATGCTGACAGAAGAGTGCTAACTATCGGTTATTCATATTCCAATAAATTGCCCAATGTTGCACTGTAGTTCGATTCAATTTTAACGAGCGATTTCAACAACATATCGGAATTATCGCATTTGCATTTTATCTGTACCACACTGTACATTTCGTTGAAGGTATAAGAAGGATACAGTAGGAGAAAAGCATATTCAGATTTAAAAAAAAAAATCTGACGTGTTACACTCAGATGACTTTCTCTACTCCTGTATAAACTATTTTTACAAACGCTTATTCTCCATATGCTTCATTAATCGAGATGTTAATCTTATTGCTAATTTTCTTGTAGATGCAAGGGGAATTGCTAGGCTATAAGCGACAGTCAAATATTTTAAGAGCTGGTTGCTATGTGGAGTATTCCATTCAGTTTGCATTACCAGGACAAAATTCCCATTTGAGAAAAAGTATAAGCATTGGAAAATTTAAGGGAATAACAAGCAATATCCCGAAAATGGTTCACTCAACAAAAAAAATGTATATGACATAAATTGTGTATTTTAACGCGATCTACATTGTTTGTGTACTAAAATTTTGTCTATCTCTTATGGTTTACCAATTATGCAAAAGTCGTTAACAATGCAGAATACTTTTGGAGACATTCCCAGAAAATTCTAGATATACATTTCATTTGTCATGAAAATATCTTAAACATATGATATTTTAATCAAAATCGTTAGAGCCATTTTTGGGAAAATTAAAATGTTCGAAAAATGTTCCATGTAAAGGTAATATGGGGTGGAGGATTTTCTTGAAAACCTTGATGTCGCATCTCTGGAAGATACTGAACCTAAATACCAAGTTTGGTGTTTATCCGACTGTTCGTTTCTGAGTTATGCTGTTCACACACAGACACACACACGGACATGTTTCCAAAAATGCTTTTTTTGGATTTAGGGGGTCTCAAAGCATATATTTCCGGTGAGATCTCGGTATCGAATTTTTGCGTGGAATACAATACTTCCCCTACTTACTATACGTCGTAGAGAAAGTAAAAAAACGCATCGCTATATGGGCACGAGAAACATAAATAGAGATTTCCACTTGATAAATTATGCCTTCGAAAATGAAAACCAATAACAAATATATCTCGGAAGTCGTTAACGCCCCAAGAATTTTTAGTAAGTGGTACTTTAACGAAATCTACATTTTAGCATAGTAACATTTACCATCTTTCTTACGGTTTACAGTTTACAAAAGTCATTCAGAACGAAGATGACTTCACACGCTATTTCCAGAAAATTCAAGATATTAATTTTATTTGTCGTATAAATGTATTAATCATGTGGTATTTTAATCAAAATTGTTTGAGAAATGTTCGAAAGCAAACATATCAAGAAATATTTTCCATCTAAAGGGTGGTTTGTGGCGGGTGATATTCTTGAAAATCTTCAAGTTGCGTTCTTGGAAGATACTGAAGATACTATCTTGGAAGATACTGAACTTAAATACCAAATTTCATATTTAACCCTATTTGAATTAAGCTATTCACTAACGGAGGGACAGAAATTTTCTAAAAATTCCGTTTGGAATTCCGGGAGCCTTAAAACTTGTATTTGCGCTGAAATCTCGGGATCGAATTTTGAATGCAACGGGTGCTGCCTGCACTTAGTATAGCTAAGTAGTAAAGAAAGTGAAAAGTATTGCTTACGCCCCAGAGTTCACTATCAAGATTTCACCAATGGATTCCGAAAAAAGGCATCTTTTCACATAACATTCGTAATTGTGTGTGTGTGTGTGTGTGTGTGTGTGTGTGTGTGTGTGTGTGTGTGTGTGGTGTCTGCTGCGAATATATGTCAGTCCTTCGAAGAATATAAATTCGTATATAATTATGATCAAACACTAAAGTGTTCAGATGTCTTCCACCCTAAACAGCACTTTATAAACTATGAAATTTTATTTAAAAGGAATTAAGTTAAGAATTAAGAATAATCATTTTATTTTGGTACTATTAATAAAATTTTATCCTGAGAAATAAAGTAAGGAGAGGTACAAAGTTGCAAATTTATAAAGTAATACTGTACCTGTATTATCTTACGATGTGAACTGTAGGCAACAGCAAAAAAAGTAAGAAAAGAAAATACCTGTATCAGAAATGTTATTCTTAAGAGGAGTTATAAACTGCTCTATACTTGATCATATGAAGATATACGTCAAGAACATAATATTTTTAATATTAACGATAAATTGAGAAATTAAAGGCGAGAATGAAAGGAGCGTGTAGAAATAATGAACAACTTAACACTGACAAAGCAAATAATGATATACGGGGTGGACCATTTAAGTTGAGACTGTACAATATCTCCAAAACTAAGCGTTGTAGAAATAAATATCTTTAATAAAGATTGCTTGATATTATGGGGGAAGGTATATTTCATTAGTCGTGTTTTATTTGGAGGAGATTGTGATGGTCATTTTCGGATCAATTTAATTTTTTTAAATGGGAGCCTACCTTTTTTATGTTGTATTCATGCTCCTCATAAAATACTAAACAACATTTGTATAAAACACTTTGCAACTGTGCTTACACCAGCGTAAATGGCAACGAAAATTCTGAATGGCTGTGTACGAAGAGTGCAATGAATGGTTGGACCACCATGGATGGCCTTTTGAGGGTCGTTCAGAATTTTCGTTGTTATTTACGTTGGTAAGAACAATTGCAAGGTACTTTATACAGAAGTTTAGTTTTTTATGAGGAAGGAGAAAACAACATACAAAATGTAGGTTCCCATTTAAAAAATTAAACTTGCCCTAAGATGACCATCATAACGTCCTCCAAACAAAACACGACCAATGACATTTACATTCCCCCATAATATCAAGCAACATTTATTCAAGAGATTTCTTTTTACAACGTTTAGTTTTGGAGATGTTGTACAGTCTCAACTTAAATGGTCCACCCTGTATATAGGCAATAGGAAGAAGATCCGAGGGAAGACCCAGGAGGAATGGTTGGAAGATGTTTGGGAACTGAACAGGCAGTTTTTGCCTATACCTTGCAGTGTAGAAGAATTAAGTTTCAAGGGTCTAATGGTCAACGTTATAAGGTTCGATTCCCGGTTGGGAATTTTTCTTGAATTAGAATCTCTCCCTACACACAGCAAAATCTGAACGTAGGAGAATGGGAGGGAACGTGAGTGTGTTTCGTAGTAAACCTTTAATGGATAATTAAGATATTTTTATTTTTTCAAATTATTTAATTTGTTTCACAAAGGCATAGTGCAGGGTCATTGACTTCTCATGCATATTTAAGATACAAGTTAAAGATTAAAAAACAGAAACAAAAGGGAAAGAAAAAGGAAACAGAAGAAAACAAATAGAAATAAATTGCCTCTGAGTAGCTAAACAAATTTGATCTGGCTTCCGGCACTTTAGCCAGGAAATTGCCCATGCTTTGCCAGTTCCTCTGGTCAGCCAGTAGATTCCAATGCCAATCCCCTTCTAGCAGGACTTAAGAGCTTTTCTTTTAGTTTAATTCTCGCTGGTTCTCCCAACGTTGAAAACCTACAATCCACGAGTTTCGAACACTAACGGTTGTTTCTCAAGTAAAATCCCCTAAATATGATCAAAGAAGCTAAGAAAACAATTTTAAATAGCTTTGAGAGATTGAATTTTCTTGTAGACATCCTCTTTATTTCAAAGCATTTTATATAACTGCGAAAATTCAAGATAATAAATTTTTCAGCAAAACATGGAAATTAAAATGCTTGCTTCATCAATCACTTTCAAAGTATTTGTTGTTGCTTGTTTGGAAGTCTCTATATTTTAGTGGTATACCATTCAATTGTTTCTCATAAGCTCATACAAAGAATATTAACATCAGGTAGCATATATCGAGTTACTTTTAAACAGACGGCGATCACTTCAGCCTCTTGAACGCCGCTCTATAGCTATAAAATGTATGCTGAAACCATTTGTAGTGAAGGTTTGTGATAATTAATAGGAAATCGATAGAATCTTTACAATACAAAATACTAATTTTTTATTGATCTGGGTGGTTGATTGTTTTAACAGGGATAATGTAAGTAAATGAATATTTCTAGAATTATGAAAATTAACCATAAGTTGAGTCATATGATTATTACACATTCAGATATTTCTGGTTTCTTCAACAAGACAATTTAAAAATATTAGGAGATATTGACAATTTGTGATCGTCATTAGCAGCTCAATTTGGTTTATTAATTCTCATGAAGACATCTTTGTATAAGGGATGTAATATCTGTGCTTCGGCTTTGTTTCCATTTTACTTTCTCTACCATGTAATAGCAGTAAGAAACGGTATTGCATACCACCCAAAAATTTGATACGGAAATTGTACATGAAATACATGTTTTGAGGTCCTCTAAATGCAAAAACGTATTTTTGGAAAAGGGTCCGTGTGTGTGTCTGTGAACAGTATAACTCAAAAATCTGATGCATAACATTCACATAACTTTCTTTTCCCTCTAGCGCTTATTAGAGGGTGTACAGATTATTCTTACGAATTATTTTCCTAACTTCATTTTAATCGATCTAAAACTTCTCGGAAATAGGTGAATTACACATTTCGTGTAGATATATAAGGGCAATAGCGATAGTCAAATGTTTAAGAACTGCACACTATGTACTAGCCTTAAAATTCTATGCTATTTGCGTGCAATCGCGAGAAACAACGGAATAACGGAAAGACTTAAGAGAATTGAACAATTCGAACCATTAATAACGGATATCTCGGAAATGGCTCTAGCCACAAAAAAGATACTGGACACAAACTGAATGTTTTAAAGAGATTTAATACTTTTTGTGGTACGTATTCGTCTATCGCTTAACGTTTACCAGTTATACAAGATTATACAAAATTCCTTCCGAATGAAGAGGACACAAAGGCTATTAAGTTCATTACCTTCCAAAGTTTCGACACGAAGATTTTAAAGAAAATTCACTACTCCCAATTATCCTTTATATGGAACATTTTTCGAAATGTTTAATTTTCGCAAACATGGCTCTAACGATTTTGATTAAAATACCATATAGGTGTTAAAGATTTTATTGGTCATGCATATGACCAATAAAATATGTATCTTGAATGTTTTTGGGAGTAGCCTGTGAAGTTCTCTTTATTTGGTAGGAATTTTGTATAACTGACATGTCAAGCGATAGACGAAAACATAAGACACAAAAATGTAGATGACTTAAAAATACACCATTTATTTCAAATACATTTGTGACATAACTATTTCCGAGATACCCATTATTAATAGTTCGAATTGTTCAATGTTTTGTCATTCTTATAAAGCCCTGTCGATTTTCAATTGTTCCTCGCGATGTCATGGAAAGACATGTCATGTCTTGGAATTTTAAGGCCAGCATATAGCGTCCAGTTCTTAAGCATTTGACTATCGCTGTTTCCTTTGTATCAATAACGAAAGTGTAATGCAACTATTTATGCAAAGGTTTATTTCATTTAAAATGAAGTAATAGGAAAATAAGCTTTCGTAAGAACAGGTTGTATATCCACTAAACTATAGAGGCTAGTGAAAGTCATGTGAATGTAACACGTCAGCTTTTCTAATTTCCATTACGGATAGTGTTACGATTGTGGATATCGTTCATTACACAACGAAGTGACCGGATCTGTATGATGTTGCTGTTAAGTCTGCTAGCTCTGCTGAATTTAGACAATGGACTTCTCTGAACGCAAATTAGGACGAACAATGCATGCACATTGTAACGCGTTTTTATGTGGTATTCCGCAGAGCTAGCAGGATTATTAGCAAGTGTAAACGAGTCAAGCAATATAAGTGGCGGTGTCAAATCGCACGGAAAGCATTCAGCATAGCGTGAACAAGATGGGAGAGACCAAGTTAGTACCAGGCGTATAAGGTACCACTAGGTATGACAACGAAAGGATGACCATTCAGGAAGCAATGTCGAGGCTCGCATTTCGAAGTCCCAGATTCAATCCCTGGTTACTGACAAGCTGGTCGACGGCTTTTAAATTTGTTTAAGCGATCTGCTATATTGGAATTTCCAAACTTTCCAGTGTAACCTTTCTATCGTTTCATTCTTTCCGATCCCTCGTGGGCATATAGCAAGATGATCTCTCCTGGAACTGCACTGCCCTTGTATGGATGCACAGGGGGCGAAGGGAGCAGCACTGAAAGATTTAGGTTCCTATTCCCTATATCGCAGCGAATCTTTCCTAGTTGCAAATCCTCCTTACGGCTCCTGACATTCATGTCTTCTTTCCGGAGTTTCAATAATTACATAATGTCCTTTAATCTCTAAATTCCTGTCTGAGAAAGAAGCCAAGACACTGAAAATTACGATAAATGCGTAATATTATAGTTCTCCACTGAAAAAATATTTCGAAGAATCATAAAATAATTAAAAAGAGTCAATGTAGTACATTACGCACATGTCGCATCCGAGTAATACATTATTAGCATGCACGTTCGCACAAAGCTTCATTGATACATAGAACGAAAATCGATAGTGGAATGTTATAAAATAGTATCCGTACCGAGACATCTGATCGTATCGTAGTGACTAATACTTCACTTTTTTGGAGAAACCGAATAGAAAAATGCCAATTTTTTTTGTGTATTTACCAGACAGAATACTCCTATAGTAACACCATCTGCTAAGATACTAAAACTAAGATCATAACATGTTATGCATAAAAAAATCTAACTTCTGTCCAAAATATCAACCAATAAGGTTTATATCCGACCATCTTAACTGAATTTTGTGAATTTGATGTATAATTTTGGTTTCTGTTAAAATAAAAGATTAGTATTATTTGGTTGGATTGTTTCAATAGCAAATGTCCATAGAACACTCCATCTCTTTGAAGAAAATGCTGATATGTACATAAAAGTAGGTCTTTTGTTCTTTTCAATATTTGCAATAGCATTTCTTACATGCTGAATGTACTCTAAACTCAGCGTTGCATAGATGTTATAAATGTATGGAAGAGTAGGAGTCCAAAGGCGGAGGGGCCTCCAGAAACTGGAGGGTGGATGAAGGCGAACAGTTCCGGAAGACGATGTGCGCTAGTAAGTACGGCGTCCTTAACGATTCCAGATGGAGCACTGGCGCTGAATAGCCACGCCTTATTCCCGCTCCCCCTTCAGGTCCTTGCGGCCCGAGACACACGGCTAGGAATAAGCCCCAAAAGACCAAACAAACGCCATGGAGCAATCTTTCCAAAGAGCACAATCCGCCGTTCTGCAACAACACGCCGAACGCCGTTGCCTGGTCCTTCAACCTTGATATAGGTGAAAAATAATAATAATGGGACAGAAAATGGATAGGAAATTCATGGCAGAAGAGGAACCACCTCAGTATTCACCTACCGAGTCGAGAAAACCACGAAGCAACCTATGGTCATAGTGCCCGGACCAACTAGAAATCGAACCGGGACTTCTAAATGTGGAGCCAACGCGCTCAGTAGTAAAAATGTATAGTGCGTGGCTTGACAGATGGCTCTGGCTGTGTGAGAATGGGCAACCAATCTGTGCATTGCAGAGTAAAGCATTCTGTCATGTACTTTCATGCATGTTCCTGCGCTGAACCGAACGGGATGGCTCAGGCCGTAACTTTGTGGTCCGCCTTCGGGGATTCGATCCCCGGCGACCGCCCACCCTTATCTCCGGTATTTTTCGGGGTTTTCCTGGGTCGTCAAGCAAATGCTGGAGTTTTTATTTCATCCCCCGAATTTCCTACCCCTTCATTTCGTCCCAGTAATCATTTCATTCATCCTTCACCCCGTTTGGTCTGTTTCAGAGTTGAAAGTGTCGGCGATGGTGTTTCAGGTGTAGCGTGGCAGAGAAAAAAGATGCTCTCTGTGCACTTTCTCTGTCCTTCAGCCTTCGGCTGGTTGCCGGGGTATAAGGACAGCCACCTGGGGGGGGGCGGCGGCATTGGACCTTGCATGGAGCTGGGTCCCTGGTCTGCCTGTCCAACTGCTCATCCCTCCCAGGGGGTGTCTGTACAACATTCGATTCCACTGGATAGGTGCCGCATCCCCGCAACTTCGCAATCCAATCCGATCCTGCAGATACCTGTTCATTATAGATTGTTTTTCTAACAAGTTACTGGTGCCAATGCACACTTCTAAGCCAGTACTCAATGGTACGAATGTTAAGTTCCATCATTTCGCTGGCTACATCAACATTTATTAGTTGCATCATTTGATTTTCTTATCTCTGTCACAGATTTTAAAGTTTGGCGTGGTGAATAATAGGTTAAATACACTGGAGTGTATTATAAGCACATACGGTCTATCTGACCCGTGCGATATATGAGCCTCTTGTAAAATGCTTTGAGAACAAATAAATCCACAACTCTACTCTATTTACATTTGTTTATATTACTTCATAATATTTATACATGATGTATAAAAATATACTTGGACAAAGGTTGGGGACAACTTCCTCATACTAAAGCAAGGAAAAATGTCAGGTAAACCTATGCTCAAAAAATGTTAGTGATTTGTATTCTTATTGAATGATATAACTTAATCTCCTAATGCACTCATTATCCCAGATAGCGAAGTGCTGCCATGGAGATTGGTTTACATTTATAATTTGTGTTCATTTGTGGTTAGTCCGTATCTTGTATTATGTACACCTGCAATTTGATATCTAATGACAAATGTATAGGTAAGAAAGGGACAGCATCATGGGCTGCACATTGATCTCATCTCAGTCCTTTGTATCTTTTGATTTTTATGTGTTGACACATGCACAAAAATTATTTTATGCAATGGAAATTCGTATCAAAAACGTGGAATGCAAGTCTACGAAACCATTCCACAGCATTTAGGATTCTCTGAAGGGGTGGCATAGTTCATGCATGTATAGAAGCAAGAGGGAGACATTTGGAACATTTTACCATGAGTTTGTGATGAGGATATTTAGAGTACTTCCTGTGGACTACAGTTTCAAATAGATGTGCCACTGTGAACTGTTCTTCCAATAACAACTTAAAATGCATTACCGGACATTTCCTCCCTGTAAGGAAAAATGCTGAGGACTTGCCCTCAATGCCTGAGCAAGTATTACGCTGAGGCAGTATTTTTAACTTGAATGATTTGAATTAAATTATATAATATGTAAATTCAATAACAGCCCGCCTTGAAGCAATATGTATGTAATTTTTTTAAAATGTAACAGTCATTGCATATGCTTATATTATTGTAAACATGTTTATTGTTATTTGAATGCATTATATAATTTAATGATGTAAGAGCTGTGAGAATAACAAGTTTAAAGTTGCTAACAATGAGGTAACAATGAGGTAACCTTGAGGCAATAATGAGTTTGATAGTTTAAATGCTACTAGTCATGATTAGGGCAGAAATAATATAAATTTTGTGACAGTTTAAAAATAGCCAATCAACAGCTAGAAAAAAGCTTTAGTAAAATGCAGATATTATATTAGACTAGGATTAGCCAATCAGAGAATTGAAATACAGGAGTTTACGGGTTTGGACGGTTGAAATATGTTCAGTTGCCTGCAGACCTTGGTAGTGACCAGATAGAAGATGTGTTCTCTAAAGAAATATTACGTATTCGTGTGAAACGTAAATTAAGTATACGCGTTAACAAAGTGCAAGTATTAAATTAAAGAATCTCACAGCTCTTAATATCAGTGTAGTGCTATTTAATTTGTGCCAAGGATTAATAAAAAGAAGTGATTTTAAACTTAAAATCTGTGTAAGCCTACATTCTTGTCGCACCACGCCCTGTCTAAAACAATACTGACGCAGCAGAGGCAAACATAAGCATAAATAATATCCATAGAACAGTTTAGTTAATATAATATTTTTTAAACTTGGAGTGTAATAACAAAAATACATGTTCAAATCGGCTTCACATACGTAGTACCATATTGCGTAACAAACCATCTTCAAATTAACACCCAAAGCGTGGTGCAAAAATCAACTAAATAACTTCAAGTTGGCTTCCCAAATGTGGGGCAAATAGTGTTATAAACTTCAATTTGAGAAAAACATCTATCTTTCTCAATGCATACACATTCATACATGTACCAAACCAGTTGTAATGGAATAACAACTGTAGTAGGAAGAATTATCAATAGATGTTTCCGAGTTATCACCTAGTCATGAATCTACTTCAAGAGCAGCCGTTGCTAAACTTTCCGATAGAGCTGCATCCACCATGATACGCCTTCTACCAACCCCTCCCACCCCAAATGTTTCAAGGTATAACTTTGGCACTACCTTTCCTACAGCACAGAAACTTTTGACGAAACATTTTTCTTATATGGGCGGTTGCATGCGCTCCTGTAATGGGCGGTGAGGTGAGGGAAAAATAGGAGGGAATTTAACGTCTGAAAGTTTGTTCGAGCATAAAAACAATAACAAGCAAACTAGCTGAGCATAAAATTAGGCCCGCACCTGCCCAGCCATGCGCTCTAACGTAGCATTCGAATTGTATAAAGATGATATAGAAGATTCTGGCTCTCAACCGAATGCTACAGGTTCGATTTACGGCTTGATCCAAACGTTTATTTTTCGTGTAATTTTGTCGGATAAGGCAATACCGAGGGAAAATAAGACGAACAAAGAATATTTTCCAAACTGAAGAGCGCCACATAAATTTATTGCAACCTCCCAAATATGGAGTACAATACACATTCAACTCGTAATCTGAAAATAAGCTAGCATGCCAGGCGTATCAAACATCTCTACTTTTACTGGATTTTGTATGCAACGTGTTAAAGTAGGTACCTATATACAGGGTTATTGAAAAAGAAGGAACAGATTTAAATATTCCTCATTGAATAGAGGAAAGTTCAAAGTTTTAAGCCCCACCTATTAGTTCCATTCAGTGCCTACAGTGACGCTGTGTTTGTTTACGAGAAAATGGCGACGCCACAGGAAAAGTAGTTTTGTGTCCTGCATTATGTAAAGAGTGAATGCATTGCTTCATTGCAGCGTGCACTTCGTTGTAAGTTCAACAACGAGCCGTCTCGTCATAAAAAATTACAATTGATACAATAGATTCGTAGAGGATGGTTGCGTATGCAAACGGAAAAGCACTGGTCGTTCTCGCATAACAAATGTTGCTCATTTTGAACACATAAAATACAATTTTGAACTTTTCTCTATACAGGGACGTATCGCATGTTTCGCCATCTATTGTCGCTCATTAGAAATAAATATGTAAAGTTTGTTCCATCTTTTTGAATAACCCTGTATTACCTGCCTCTCGCACTTTCCAGATCACATATTGAGATAGACGAAGGCTCGGTACTCAGAGAAAGACGCTGTAAGTTATGCAGATTACTTCTTTCCAAACACATAGTACTTTTTCACTGAGAACTACATCAACTTTCTATTAGATTTTATAAAATTTTACGATATAGTATATACTGTCACCTATCTTCGGAACTCCCAATGGAGGTTTGCATTGGATCCTATCACATGGATAAAATACAAAAATCAACCACCTCCAGTGAACATATATAACTAAAAAGCGATCGGCTACAAGCAATTAGAGGCACGCTTAAATGTTGCGCTGTGAAGTCATAAAGATTTAAATTAATATTTTAATTCTGCCGTAAACTATGGTATATACGTTTGATATAACATGCTTAATAGCTTATGTCGTTAGATTAGTAACGTTCAAACTCGTAGCTAGAGCTTAACGCCACATTAAAAGGCAATGTTCCGTGGTAATAGAATTCGTCTAGTTTATAGCTGGATTCGAATTTAAAACCGTGGAGTTTCAGAAATATCAAAGTGACTGAGGGAACTAATGACTAATAGCATATTTGCGGTTTCTCTTTAGTACAATTAAAAAGAATTTAGATTCTAAACGTGTATCTAAAGCAATAATTTATATATGGTGTGCATAAGATATCTACTGTACCGAAATCTGTTTATTATATGCGTACTTAAATAATCACGGTATGATGAATTTTATTTAGCTTAATCTCTTTAATAGAGCATTAGAATTAAATAATTTCACAGGAAGTGAACCTGTAAGTGATCCATTAAACTTCGAGTCCACATTACTATTTTAGGATTGTTAATTTACTAGACAATTTTGAATATATTTTAAATAGTTTAGAATGAGACAGTTCTCTATTATACGTTTTTCTCTGGCTCAACGTCATTTAAGATTTATACCTAGGCGGAAAAAATCCCTTTATACTAATTTTCTGGACTAGAGTTTCAAATAGTAAATTTATTCAAGAAATGTATATTATTCTCTCTTTCTCTCTCTTTGCTAAAGCTTCGGTGCCTTGTCCCTTAAAAGTTAAGGGGATAATGTATAATTCAATAAACCTTTTTTTGTCTGTGTTTGTTTACCTGGATTTTCACCTGTCATTTTACAGAGACTGCGGAAAGCTGGTCCTCATGGTCGCTCTCGCTAGGAAGTTGTGGGTTCGAGTCTGTCTCGGGCATGAGTGTTAGATATTTGCAAATGTGTATATATGTAAGTAATACGAAAAACAATCACGATAATGAAGACCAGCAGAAACGCAAGGTAACAATAAGAAAACAGGCTGCCCCTGTAGTCAAGTGGTCCCGGGTTCCAAACCCGGCCGGGGCGGCGGAATTTTTCTTTAATTAAACTCATTCCCTACCCTCCGCAGACTCTGGAAATATAAATATGGGAGGGAAGAGCGTGAGAGTGGGAGTAGGTTTCCTAATGAAAAATAGGTAAAAAAAAAACAGCAAGAACCTGCAGTTAACGAGTTATGTACTTGTTTCTGAAGTCAAAGCCCTTAATATGACCATAGAAATTAAAAGAGGGCCATATAAATGAAAAACAATAAAATAGTATCATACGCTCTTTTGTGGCAAACATACATTTATGCAGGAGAGAACGGTGTAAACAGAGCTAAATCTATTCTGCTGTGTGTTGGTGCTTTATTTTTTATGCTATTTTGTCATTATTCAGGAATGCTTACGGTGTTGTATTTACTTGTCTTTCTTGAATGCTTTTTAGGTAATGTAATATGGCATAACAATGCATCATAACATAAGGTTTACCGCTGCTTTGTGGTTCTTATTTAAGCTGCCAAACTTGACTATGTTTATCTTACCCTTTTATTGTAGTGAGGTTTTTGTTTTGCTTGCTTTGTTATGTCCTGTATTATAAGAGCTCGTGCATTACGGTCTGTTGGACTCGCACGATTGTTAGGGATCAGTGTATGTATGCTATAAATAAATATACTCAATCATTCACAAAGCAAATTATGCTATTCAGATCAAAGAAATTTAAAGATGTTTCTTTACTTGACTTTATATCTGCCGAATGCTATTAGAACATCTTGAGTTACTGAAATTTATTATCCCCGCCTCTCTAACCACAAATACACAATGCTAAGTTATATTACTTTATTTACTTGCTTGCGGGGATAAACAAGAATGCAATAAAGAGACGTTTGATGAAATGAAAATAGTAAACTATTGCAATGCTAAATCGATAGTGTCAAATTAGCAGTATTAAATTGTTTCTTTTCTACCAAACCATCAAACATAGACATCTGAAACTATTAAAATTGCTTTTAGAATTAGGGGATGAAAATTAGAGAGGGGGAGGTACAATATTTGAAGTGTTCCATATTTTAAATATACGACAACTTATTTATAATCCCATGTAGCGTTGTTCGGCGCGATGGGTAAATTGATGATGTAAATAAATAGATGGATACACGGAATAAATAAATTGGCTTTTTATTCATAAAAGATTGCGAGTTGAAACTATTCACACAGCACAAAACATATCCGCATGAAATATAAATAACATGAAAATATTATTGAGCCTGAATATGAAACTCTTTACATTATGTATATTGCATTAGGTGTATATCATAGTGGTTTCTCACGGTTACTTACACCACAATGTTTACCCACTGTGTACCTGGTAGAGGATTGCATCCTACTAAAAAATTCTATATCGAGATTTCACAGGAAATACATGTTTTGAGGTACCCTGAATCCAAAAGAAAAACATTTTTATAAATAGGTCGGCCCGCGCGTGTGTGAACATCATACCTCAGAAACGAAAAGTCGGTGGTATTTAAGTTGTGTCTTCCAAAGGTGCGGCAGGAAGGTTGTCAAAAAACTCCCTGCACTCCAAACTACCATTTACATGGATGATTTTGTCAAAATTTTTGATTTTATGAAAAATGGTTCAAACGAGTTTGATTGAAATAACATATATTAAAGACATTTACATGATAAATAAAACGCATATCTTGAATCTTCTAGGAATAGCCTGCAAAGTCTTCTTCATTCGAAGGTATTTTATATAAAGCCTTGAAGCTTTTCTTCTTCTTTACTTTTTTTTTAATTGCTTCACAATGAGTTTTGCTTTGAATTTTAACACATTACATAAAATATATATACAAGATGGGACATTTAAGTCGAGACTGTGCAATATCTCTAAAACTAAGCGTTCTAGAAAGAAATGTCTAATAAACGTTGATTAGTCGTGTTTTGTTTGGAGGGCGTTAAGATAGTCATTTTAGGGTCAATTTAATTTTTACTTTCTCTACTACGTATAGTAAGTAGGGGAAGTATTGTATTCCACCCAAAAATTCGATACCGATATTTCACCGGAAATACATGTTTTGAGACCCCCTGAATCTAAAAAAAAGCATTTTTGGAAACATGTCCGTGTGTGTGTGTGTGTGTGTGTGTCTGTCTGTGTGTGTGTGTGTGTGTGTGTGTCTGTCTGTCTGTCTGTGAACAGCATAACTCAGAAACGAACAGTCGTATAAACACCAAACTTGGTATTTAGGTTCAGTATTTTCCAGAGATGCGAAACGAAGCTTTTCAAGAAAATCCCCCACCCCAGATTACCCTTTACATGGGACATTTTTCGAAAATTGTAATTTTCTCAAAAATGGCTCTAACGATTTTGATTACAATATCATAGGTTTAAGATATTTTCATGACAAATAAAATGTATATCTTGAATTTTCTGGGAATGTCTCCAAAAGTATTCTTCATTGTGAACGACTTTTGGTAAACTGGTAAACCATAAGAGATAGACAAAATTTTACTACACAAAAGATGTAGATCGCGTTAAAATACACAATTTATGTCATATACATTTTTGTTGTTGAGTGAACCATTTTCGAGGTATTGCTTGTTATTCCCTTAAATGTTTCAATACTTATTTTCTGAAATGGGAATTCGTTATTCATTTTTTGTCTTGGATATGCAAAGAGTATTAATCTGTGGGAAAGGGAATGGTGCTGCACCTAGCAACCAGCTATTAAGAGATATGTATGTGCTTAAAGGCTACTGTATTTCTATATGGCCCTTGTAAATATATATTCCCCTTGCATCTACAAGAAAATTAGCAATAAGATAGAGTCTGCAAATGTTTATCTCGATTAACATGAAGCATATGGAGAATAAGCGTTTATAAAAATAGTTTGTACAAGAGTAGAGAAAGTCATGTGAGTGCAACACATCAGATTTTTTTATTGGGAGCTACAATTAGGTTCAAATTCAGTTCAATCCAATCCAGTTCAGTTCAGTTTCGTGTCAGTTTTAAGCAACCATGGTAATCACCTTCAGCAATACCATGAGTGCTAAAGGCTTTCATTAATTTAACTGAGCTTAACAAATGCTTGTTGTCGTAACAATTATTTCACACAGAAGTCGAGAGCATGAGTTGAAGCAACAAGCATGAAAATGCAATGGAACTATGTAAGACAAATTATAAGGAAGAGGGAGGATTCAGTAGTATAATCACTGAAGTGATCTGAAAATCGATTTCATATGACAGTTTTCTTTCTTTTCGTAATAGGCGCATTAGATCTTGTACCGCTTCTCTTATGTTTTGAAGTCGCAAATCAGTAAAAGTTGCTATTTTTACAATTTGCTTCAACCACCAATAGTGCACAAGAAAATGGAGTAGACTTCCTAGACTCCTAGTCGAATAAAGCAGAGGTTATAGGGTGAAGTAGGTAGTTTGTTACGTTATTTGCATCACGCTTTGGGCGTCAATTTGAAGTAGCTGTTTTGCTTCAGTATGGAAAGCCAATTTGAAGAAGGTATTTTGTTGTAACTTGTTTGCAACACGCTTTAGGCGTCAATTTGAAGTAGGTCGTATTGAAGGAGTTGTATTATATTTCAACTGTTGGGGAGCCGAACTTGTAGTAGTTGCAACCGCACGTATAGTAAACAGTTTCCGGTAGCCTTCGCCCCAAATGTACTTTCAGGTGGCCTTTACCCCAAGTTTAAAAAAAATATCAACTTTGTAATTTGACTGTTTCTTTAAATATTATGTATTTATGTTTGCCTCGGCTGCGTCAGTATTTATTTTAGAGATATGGATGTCTTGGCAGGGTTGTGGTGCGACTTAAGAATGTAGGCTTGCACAGATTATAATTTTACTTCACTCATTTTAGTAATCCTTGACACGATTTAAATAACACTTCACTGATATAGAGCTGTGGGATTGTTTTATTAATTACTTGTACTTTTTAACTCGTAAACTTGTTTTTCGTCTCACACGAATACGTATTAAATCTCTAGAGGACGCATCTCGCATCCGTTTACAAACACTGTCTGCAGGCAACTGAACTGATTTCAACCGCCTAAACTTGTAAATTTCTGTATTTCAAGTCTCTGATTGGCTTTTTCTAATCCAATAGAATACCTTCGTTTAACTAAAGGTTTTTCTGGTTGTTGGTTGGCTATTTTATAAACTGTCACAAAAATTACATTATTGCTTCCAAGAATCACAAGTAGTATTATTAAACTTTCAAATTCATTATTGCCTCAAGGTTACCTCATTGTTACCTCATTGTTAGCAACTTTTAACCTATTATTCTCACAGCTCCTACATTATTAAATTACGTAATACATTCATATAACATTATTACACATAGATACAATAATATAAACATATACAATGATTGTAATATACACTTTATATATTGTTACATACACATATTGCTTTAAGGCGGGCTGTTATTGAATTTATATATTATATAATTAGACTGAAATTATTTAAGTGTTAAAAATACTGCCTCAAGGGGTAAAAAATGAATGTAGGAGAAAGAACTATCAGTTATTAGGTTTGAGCGATGTGCTTTAAAACTAGCAATAAGTTCGATTTTGATTGAATACGTCATCAAGAGACCACACATTGGCTAAAAGATGCTCGGACATCATTATCACTGACATTTTGTTGAAATGTGATTGTTACACCTGATTCGAACTGTTTGCAAATTGTCGCAGCTGATTCGTAATTATTTCTGATTTCTAAACTAAAGAAACGAAGAAAGCTTTCTTAAAGAACATACAAGGCCGTGCTGCGTGATAATATTGGTATGCAATAAATTCAATTAAGTAACATTAGGTATATAAAATACCTGTGGTATTTTCATTTGATTAATATTGTTTATTAAACGTTTCAGTGAATACATAGCGTTAATAAATGAATCTCGTGAGTTCGATATTAGTCAGATATTTGCCCGAGCGCGTTCGAACTCACTCGTGTGAGTTATTGCAATTTATTTCCCCAAAATACTTCAAACTGAGTACCGGTACTTAAAGTTAATAAATTTCGATTCAAATTATCTAGATAAAATATGCTCTATGTGACCACCACATGCCTAAACTGCAGGCGCCTTCCCTATTTCTCAATAGTAACAGATATTTATCTTTGATGTAGCTGGCCCTAAAATTCAAAATATTCAATATCGGGCATT
The DNA here is from genome assembly GCA_030765065.1 of Deroplatys truncata. NCBI lineage: Eukaryota > Metazoa > Arthropoda > Insecta > Mantodea > Mantidae > Deroplatys > Deroplatys truncata. The sequence goes on along the minus strand of CM060987.1, from coordinate 69,853,343 downwards.
CTTTTTCCTGTGGTAACTGCCTTTTGAAGTTGGCTCCACATAAAATAGGATTAAGAGCTGGACTACAGGGTGACCATAAATTTGGTTCATCTGTAGGTGCTTCACTATGTATTTTGTCCGATTAGATGATGTCCCATCCTGCACCAAGGAATATCTTGCCATAATATTTTCTGTATCTGGAAGAATCTGAGATAATACACCTTCTCAGTATGATTGATCATTGATTTCCAATTCAATGAAGAGAAAACTTCGTATTTCCATCATTTGAATGTCTCGAGGAAACCACTACATGTCTGAGGAATGTGATCTTTGGAGCAGAAGGAGTAGGATTAGGTGCGGAGGGGACTTAGCACCTCGACCTACATTTTTGGCCCTGACGGGTTGAGGTGAGAGGAGACAGAGGGCTGGGCTCCTACCTTTTTACGGATGAAAACTCTCCGGATGGAAGCTGGTGCAACCGGCTCCCCTCCCCTCTGCAGGCTTTCGTATACCACGGGGAGCACGGGACTCGGAGACCGTCCCCTTTTCGGGGACGAAGGGTTAAATAGAGCATACTTTTCCCCTGACATGCAACATCAACACTCCCACCGACACTTTCAACCATGAAACAGGCCAAGCAGATGAAAGCTGAAGCGAAATGAGAATGGAGGTGAAATGGAGGGACAGGAAATTCGGGAGATGTAATGTACCTTCCCAGCATTCGCATAGCAACCCGGGAAAACCCCCTAAAATACCCAGAAAGGTCGGTCGCGAGCCCACGACCTCCCGAATGCGGGCCACAGACTGCCGCAGCCATTCCTCTCGGTTTTGGTGCATTAAATCTCAGGTACTACCATATATTTTCTTTCAGCCGCATTAGAAAAAATTATATCATTGTGATCGTTTTAGGAGGCTCTAACTCTCTTCATATGTGAAGCATGTTTCAGGGCTTTTGGTCTACTTGTAAATTTATTCAAGGATCTAAAGTTCCTAGCATGAGATTTCTGTGGTAAGTTTTGTCAAAGAAATTATATTGCTCTTTTTGAAACTTTTAAACCCCAAATGCAATATACCGATGCTAAGTAACGAGTTGTAGCTGTTTGTCGTTCTATCTCATGCTAAATTAAACTAGCTTTGGATTCTCATCCTCAATACAGAAATGTGAAAAAACCGTCAGAAAGTTTAGAAGACAGGTACCATCGCAGAAATGTTTCATTGCACACATTTTCATGTAGAGGGGATACAGGAGTCTGAAGTGATAGGCAAATCTTAAAAAAGTGGGTCACTTTGAAATTTGTTTGATCACAAGATACAAACGAATGATGACTTTAACGCTTCAAAATGTATAACTGTTTGAAAATGAAAACGAATAATAAGAGATATCTCAGAAAATGCATTAACACATAAATTGTGTGTTTTAACAAGATCTGAATTTTTGGTGCAGAAAGGTTTTATCTATTCGTTATGGTTTATCAGTTCAGTCATTCAGGATGAAGAAGGCTTCACATTTTGTATTTTTGAAAATACAAGATATAAATTTAATTTATCATACACACATCGTAATAATATAGTATTTGAATCAAAATCGTTGTCGTCTTTGAGAAAATAAAACTTAGCGAAACCTTTTGTGTGATTGAGCAGGGGATATTGCTAAAAATATCGATGTCGCACCCCTGGAATATACTGAACTTAAAAACCACTTTTGATATTCACACAAATACACACGTCGAGCGTTTTATAAAACTACATTTTAGATTCAGAGTTCAAAATTTGTTTAAGCTGTGAATATACCTTACATATTCGATATCGAATTTTTTGTTAAAATGCAACACTTTCTGCCCTTAGAGGAGCTAAAGAAAGTAAAATAACTAAAACGGAAATAACGTTTTAGAGTCCCTAAATAAAATGTTGAAAGTTTTAAAGATTTTGACTAAATTGTGTACTGTTTTTTTTCTTTTTTTAATACAGAGTCAACTGAAAAATTCGATGCCACAGCCCGGATTTGAACACGGCTGTCCCGCTTTCACCATTGTGCTACTGTGACAACATGCCGGTGAGACATTGAATTCCCCAATCGATTCAAGTTGTTTCCCAGACACTACTAAGATGCAACCGCACGGAGAGCGGGAGAACCGGTTCAAATCCCGGCTGTGGCATCGATTTTTAGTTGATTCTATATTAAAAAATCTGATGTGTTACATTCACATGACTTTCTCTACTCTTGTACAAATTATTTTTACAAGCTGTTATTCTCCATCTATTTCATATTAATCGAGATAAACATTTGCAGTAACGATCTTTTGACATGCAAAGAGAATTACATTTTACACATAGCGACCAGTTCTAAAAATATTTGACTATCGCTTAAGGCGTACTATGTTCCCCTTGTTTTGTATTTGCAAGGGCAATATAGAAATACAGTAGCCTTTAAGCACATACATATCTCTTAATAGCTGGTTGCTAGGTGCAGCACCATTCCCTTTGCCGCAGATTAATACTCTTTGCATATCCAAGACAAAAAAATGAATAACGAATTCCCATTTGAGAAAATAAGTATTGACAAATTTAAGGGAATAACAAGTAATATCTCGAAAATGGTTCACTCAACAAAAAAAATGTATATGACATAAATTGTGTATTTTATGCGATCTACATTTTTTGTGTAGTAAAATTTTGTCTATCTCTTATGGTTTACCAGTTATGCAAAAGTAGTTCACAATGAAGAATACTTTTGGAGACATTCCAAGAAAATTCAATATATACATTTTATTTGTCATGAAAATATCTTAAACATATGATATTTTAATCAAAATCGTTAGCCATGTTTGAGAAAATTAAAATTTTCGAAAAATGTGCCATGTAAAGGGCAATCTGGGATGGAGCGATTTTCTTGAAAAGCTTCGTGTCGTATATCCGGAAGATACTGAATCTAAATACCAAGTTTGGTGTTTATCCTACTGTTCGTTTCTGAGTTATGCTGTTCAGACAGACACACAGACACACACACGGACATGTTCCCAAAAATGCTTTTTTTTGATTCAGGAGGTCTCAAAACATGTATTTCCGGTGAAATCTCGGTATCGAATTTTTGGGTGGAATACAATACTTCCCCTACTTATTATACGTAGTAGAGAAAGTAAAACTTGCCAAGACCAGGCTAAGGTCTCTAAATGTATAATTAATTTCAATTAATTATTTATATATATAATAAAATTGTGTACTTCTGCTTTCTTTATCCATATGCTTTCCTTGCATACAAAAATTTTGTACAGCTCTGGATTTAACTTCAAGCTCTGTTGCTTCCTTCTACTAATGTACTAATTGATTACCGGGATTGAAAGGCACCAAATCATATCAGTAATTTTTTCTCTATATTCATCTAAGCCCCGCCCAGACAATTGAAACGTGTGAACAGTAGTATTCCAAGATGAGCAGACAGCAGTAATGGGAAAGTGGGCACTGCAATGCAGCACTGGGCAGGTAAGAGATACGTTGTTTCCCTTGCGATCCATGGGAACAATGATGTGGTGCCGACCCCTGCCGATTATGCAAATGTCAGGCTCTCGTCCGGCGGGCGATCAGCGACGCCGATTGTTTCAGTGTTTACCGAGGAACCATTCAATTGTGTGTCGATTTTCGCGTTCAATGCGCAGCACAGCAATTTCCGACTCCACTTTGTCGTGTGGACTAAAACAATCAGGCCCCACGAAATAATGGAATTCCCCTTTCACCCCCCCCCTCCCCCAGGTACAGTTTGCATAATTCCGGCTATCTCAGTTCATGCAAAAATTAAAAGAATTTGAAATATACACCTACACTTAACGAATTTAATAAAGTGTGTTAAAGGTGGTTCTCCATTGAATTGCTGAAGCATTACTGTTCCAGAACGAAGCATTGCTTGCAATTCAGCGGTAGTAAATAAAAAGATAATTATACAAATTTCTTTACAAAAATTATACTTGATGTGATCAGAAATAACGTGAAATACACTTACTTAACGTGTACTGCAGCTGAAAATGTAACGAAAGCTTGATCTTAGTTCGGATTACAGCGTTCAATGGATAAAAATCTAGAATGTCTAGGTAGTTCTTCCATTTGAAGAAATAAAGGCGCCTCCCCGGAATGTGGCTGCTATGATTAAAAAATACTGATGTGTTGCATTCACATTACGACTGTCAAGGACATGCGTTTTCTCGTTACATAAAGAGACTCGTTCGTTTCTTCCTGCCCAACTCGTTCGAAAAGTAGCAACGAACGTAACTATGGTCGAGCTTCTAGTTCACATGCCCTCTCGTGGGAAATGGGCATTTACTCGTTCGAGAGTTCACATCATAGGCGTATTACTTCAGTGCGCTAAGGCAAATGAACACGGGACCACCGGCTTTCCGAAGGAAGCCATGCCCGAAAAAATCCATCGACCTCCGCCGAGTTTGAACCCGCGACCTCGGGAACTAGAGGCTAGCATGGTAACCACTACACCACGGAGGACGACGAGCTAGGTATAAGGAAGGCAACAACACTAGTAAAATAAACAGATGGAGCCTTCCCCCTTGGGTCTGGTCACTCTGGCGTTAAACAAGAAGTGAGACATACACCCATTCGGTATACCAAATGTAATGATCTGAGAGGGCACCGCTTGGAATGCAGTACACCCAACACGCCCGTATGCAGCAGCTCATTTTGTGCTCGAAGACATGAATGGTACAAAATAGTGACCAAAACTCGTTCGATGGACAGCTTCTCAGTCTGTTCTCAGAAAATTCAGGATATTCGTTTTATTTGACATGCCATCAACCGACGTTTAATAAAAAAGAGTAATTTTTGTAAAAAAACCAAACAAAAATAACGAAATGTTTTTCATGTAAAATGTAGTTTAGGGTGTGGGAAATTTCTTGAAATCTTCGTGTAGTATACTTTCAAGACGCTAAACTTGAATAATAGATATGGTATTTAATAAACTTTTGGTTTTTGAATACTGTTCACAGACAGTCACACACAAATAGACCATTATTTAAAAATGATTTTTGGATTCAAAACGTGTATTTGCGTGGGATCCATAACGTTGAAACTTCAGCATCAAATTTTTGGGTGAAATTCAATACTTAACAATAGGTAAGTAGTAGAGAAAGTAAAAATGAAGCACATGATAAGGCACTATTTATACTTTCGATTGTTTTTCATAAAATAATCCTGCTTAATTTTTCTGCCACATGTCTATAGTAGGTAGAGGAAGTAGGTATCTATTGTATTCCACCCAAAACTTGATATCGAGATTTCACCGGAAATACACATTTTAGGATCCCTTTTTCCAAAGAGTATTTTAACCTTGTCTATCATTTGCGTGTAGTAAGTAGAGGAAGTATTTTATTCCATCCAAAAATTCGAAACTACACGTTTTGAGGTTGCTGGAAGCACAGAATAAAAGTGTTTTATGAAAAGGCTGTGTGTGTGTGTGTGTGTGTGTGTGTGTGTGTGCAGCTTAACTTAAAAATGAAAAGTCTGATAAATATCAAACCTGGCTTTTAAGTTGAACCATCTTCCGAAGATACGATCCTAAGATTTTGAAGAAAGTTTCCCCCAACTAGCTTTTACATGGACAATATTTCGTTATTTTTATTTTCTACAAAAATTTCTGCAGAGCTTTTGATTAAAATAACATGTGTTAAAATGTTGACAGGACTAATAACATGTAATACTAGAATGTTGCTAGGTCTGTGAAGTCCATGGACGCGCGCACACAAGCCTTTTGCTAAATGTTTTTCTTTGGCTTCATGTATCTCAAAATACACATTTCCCGCGAAATTTCAGTATCAAATCTTTTAGCTGGAATACTAGACTTACTCTAACAATGCCAGGCGTGACAAGAAATACTGTCCCACATTACTTACCTATGGAGTCAGTTGGAAGAGGTGAGAGTCACAGCACACTGGATAGCCTTATTGCTGGTCGCCAATTATAACTCAAAACTATTCAAATAGTCATGTCGCATGGGATTATTTTTAAGTGTGCAAGTAGATTTTTATCCCATATCTGAGATCATGTCTGTGATTTAAGTATTTCTAATTTTGAAAAGAGCTGCTGGCATTTTTGAGGCAAAAATAGCTTCTATACTGGCGGCAAAAGATCTCAGGCATCCATATTCTGGTCATGGTAAGTTTTTAAAAACGTTAAGCCAGGTAGATTTTTGTATTTGCATCTGTTTGTACATCTGCAAATTATGCTTACAGTTGAGGCCTGACATTCATTATATCCACTGTGAAGTCATCCACATCTAGACAAGTCATTTTCTATTGCTTTATAATCAATGAACCGTTTGTCTTCAAATTTGGTTTTCAGATTTTCTTAAACAGTTAACTTCTAAACTATTAAGTTTTCAACTTTTCGTCGAACAAGTTTGTAGGCATACAAAATTACAAATGCCCGCCTCTGTGTTGTGGAGGTAGCGTATCTGCCTCACATTCAAGAGGTCCCGAGTTCGAATCTCGGTTAGGGTGAGTTACCCGGATAGGGCTTTTCCGAGATTTTTCCTTATACAATTTTATCAGCATCACATTTCTACATGCCTAAGAAACCATTCAAATTCGATTTTAAATAACTTTATTGATGATTTAAGTTACATGGCAAGTGTATTAGATTAGATTTAGAAGAGGTGAATAATAATAATAATAATAATAATAATAATAATAATAATAATAATAATAATAATAATAATAATAATGCATGATTTGGGTAATTCAATTTAAACTTCAGAATTATTTTTGTTACAAATACTTAAAGAATATGCTCGCGAAGTTCACATACTGTTTATTACAAAAATATAATTGCATTTTATATTAATTTTGGGCGTCTCCAATAAAATTTTGGAACAAAGAAGGCACCTTACACTTTTGCTAGAAGCAGAACGGACAAAGTTTCCCTGCCATTCGCCCTTAAACGCGTAAAAGGGTTTGCTTGGATTGGACAGCCCTCAAATGATCTACCAGCTACCTCATAAGGACCAAGAGAAAGATGAATCGTCCTTCTAACATTACGTCATAACGCGTACTGCCCTCTCCTCATTCTAATAAAAAATCAGTTCGTATTTCACATTATAATTTCCTAGGTTACGTTTCATGACATCCAGAACGATTCCAAAAAAATAGTTAAGGTGACCAAACAGGCAGAAGGAAATATAAGAACGACCGCGGTGGCGCCAGGGTAACGCCACTCGCATTCGGGAGGTCCCAGGTTCGATTCCCGGTGACCTACCACTCTGACCCATGGGTTTTTCGGAGTTTTTCCGGATCGTCAGGTGAATTCTGGAGTTCTTTCCTTTAGCCCCAAGTTCCTTGTCTCTCCACTTCGTTCCATTCATTATTTCATTCATCCTTCACCCCTTTAGTGTGTTTCAGCGTTGGAAGTGTCGGCGATGGTGTTTCGGTGCGGCGTGACAGGGAAAAGGATGCACTCTGTGGAATTTTCTCCGTCCCTCGGCTTTCGGCTTCTTGCTGGGAGTAATTGGACCGCCCCTTCGGAGCGGAGATCCCCAGTCTGACTGTCTGTCGGGGCGCATCAATCTGGAAACCGTAGGGAACCTGCCATTTCTGTGCCGTCACTCTTGGTTTCGGCCGCCCGGTTTCTCCTCTCACTCCTTCTCTCCCCGGGGCCCCTCCTTGTGAGGCAGAGGTACAATATCCTCTTTGGAGCAGTGCCGAGCAACCTCCAATCATCAGAACAAATATATTTTCAGAATATATTTACATTTATCCAACACAAGAAAAGGTCGCCACAATTATAAACTAACTGGTTGCCCGATGCTTCACGGGTAACTTTTTAAACTCAAATGGCGGATTCATTTGTTACCTCCCCCCGTCCTTTATGAAATTATTGTACAATTATCTAGAAGATTTTTGTGGTGAATCCTCGACTTTAGTCCTTATAATTTTAATTTCGTACAGATTCAGCTATTCCTAATAATGGATGAAAGATCCCTGATATTCACGCAAAAGCATGTAAAACATCGCGGAACGTCTGACTTCTTTAACCCCCCCCCCCCCGTAAGTCTTTCAAGTGCAGAAATTCTTGCATAGCTTATAAGTAGGAACAATGGCTTTGGAATAATCATCGATCGCAATGGTCGAGTGACTTGTTAGATTATTATACAGGATTATTTAAAAAGAAGGAACAGATTTTAAATATTTATATACAATACATTATTGAATAGAGGAGAGTTCAAAGTTTTAAGCCCCACCTATTAGTTCCATTCAGTGCCTACAGCGGCGCTGGGTTTGTTTACTAGAAAATGGCAACGCCACAGGAAAAGTCGTTTTGTTTGCTGCATTATGCAAACAGTGAATCCATTGTTTCATTGCAGCGTGCATTTCGTTGTAAGTTCAACGAGCCGCCTCGTCATAAAAAAAATTACAATTGACACAATAAATTCGTAGAAGATGGTTACGTATGCAAACGGAAAAGCGCTGGTCGTCCTCGCATAACAAAAGGTGCTCATTTTGTACACAAAATAACATTTTGAACTTTTCTCTATTCAGTGATGTATTGCATGTTTCGGCATCTATTGCCGTTCATTATAAATGCATATTTAAAGTCTGTTCCTTCTTTCTATACTACGTGAAGTTTTAAGTTTTAAGTTATTTAATAACATTTTACAATAATTATTTAGTAACCAGTTTTCATATGATGCATAGATCCTTAACATATACACCCAAATAGAGGTGAAATTGCTGAATATGTAGATTCCGCATTCCAGGACACCAAAGAGAAACACAATCTTCTCAGCTGTTAATTAAAGAATCGATGTGATCAATTCGTATGACATTCTCTACTCTCTTTCCAAAGCTTATCTTTTTATCTACCACATTTTAATGCAAATAAACGTCTTCTTCTTTCTCTGTTTAACCTCCTCGTATGTAGGACTTACACCCCCAGGACTTACAGGCGGTCAGAGACCCGTCGAGGAGCAGACACTCATGGATCAGACAGAATATCCAGCATGGGTGATCAGCCCGATGCCTGGAATGGGAGGAAGGAAGTAGATGAAACGAAATGATTGAAAGGAAAGGGGTGATGGAGCAGTTGGTGGAACCCGAAGAAAACCCGCCCAGACGCCGCTTTGTCCACCGCAAATCCCACATGCGGGTCCTTAGGATTGAACCCGGGCCGCCTCGGTGAGAGGCGAGCGGTCTAATGAATAAATAAATCCTTGCACATTACACATTTCGCTATAGATACAAAGGGAACAGCGATAGTCAAATATTTAACAGGCTGCTATATGCTGCCCTTAAAATTCTATACGGTCTTTATGTAATTGCCAGAAACAACTGAATGTTGACAGGACTAAGAGTATGACTAAGAAATGAACAATTCAAACCTTTAATAACAAATATCTCAGAAACGGTTTATGCTACAAAAACTTATTTTAAAGAAATTGTGTTTTAAAGAGTTCTACGTTTTTTGTATAGTACGTTTTTGTCTGTTTATACAACAGTTATACAAGCTTATACAATATTTTTTCCGAATAAAGACGAATTCATAGGCCAGAAAATTCAAAATACACATTTCATTTATCATGTAAATATATTTAATATACGGTATTTCAATCAAAATCGTTAAGAGTAATTTTTTAGAAAATAAAACATTTCGAAAACATTTTCCATGTAAAGGGTAGTTTGGGGTAGGGGAATTTTGTTGAAAATCTTAGTGTCGCATCTTTGAATTATATTGAACTAAATATCAAGTTTGGTGTCTATGCGACTTTTCCTTTTGAGTTTGGTGTTCACAGACACTCGCACGGACATGTTTCCAAAAATACCTTACTTGGAATCAGGGGGCCTCAAAACTTATATTTCCGTTGAAATCTCGGTATCGAATTTTTAGATGGAATTAATACTTCCCGTACTTACTATATGAAGTAGAGAAAGTAAAAATATTGGTTCACTTATTTCCAATATTAGCAATGTTCTCTTTTTATATAATTATTTGGTAGTGAAATTGAATTTTATTTATGGACTCCCTTCAACTGCTGTGGTCCTTAGCGTCCCATTCTATATAGGACGTAAAAGAACGGAAATTTTGCTCAGAGGTCTCTCTATAAGGTTATTTAACGTGACGTAAATCTAGGACACGGGACTACCATGCCAAGTATTTTTATGCCCGAAAAAAATCCATCGTCCTTCGCCGGGTTTGAACCCGCGATCTCGGGAACTAGAACCTAGCGTGGTGCTCCTAGACCACGGAGGACGACATTATTTTGTATGCTCTGCCAACGAAGTGCATAAGTACAAAAGAAATAAAGCAAACCTTCCTAACACGAGAGTTATTAAAATATTTTGGCGCTGGTAAGGCATGCAGATCGTAGTGTTCTAAACAGATTCGATTCTCTCTTGTTTTGCCGTGCTTTAATTAGTAAATCGCGACCATCTACAGATACGGGTGCTTAGAATGAAATATCTATAGCATTTCTTTTACTTTACATAAATACTCTTTGTAGTAATAACTACTATCTACTCCATGGCATTCTCAACTAAAAGTCAAGGCTTTCTTTGTTCTTAAATAACACCAATGTGTTGGTAGTCAAGTCATTTGTAAAACATTTAGTAATTTATGAAATGAAATAAGATGTTGCTTTATAGCCTCATGTCCGTCAGAAATACTTGGGCCTTTCCATGGTGAAGGAATTATCAAAATCGGTTGATGATTTTTGTGATCCCTCCACACACAAATTTTCTCTCTTTATAATTAAATGACTTGAATAACTTTTATTGTCCTTTCTTATAATTAACAGTTCATATACGAAATGCTTTTTATGGAGAAATTGTTTTGTGATTTGTAAATTACTAAATAGTGTTTCTTAAGTTTTATGAATTATCATTCTTTTAACTAAATAAAGATATATAGATAAGGAATAAAGGTGATCCAAGAGCAGAGCCTTGCAAGCTTGATTGAAGTGTGATATTGCAGGTCTGTATTTAATTTGATGCTCAAAGAATATACATCTACAAACGAATATACAGGATTTGAAAAGTTTGTAACATTTGCTGACTGGAAACTTACTGAAGTGAAAATAAGACCGCCTTCCTCAACGTTCCACTGATGTCACGCGAAACTTACAACTTTTGCCTCGAGAAGCTACCACGCATAAAAAGCAGAAAGCAAAGCAGCAAAACGATTTTGCAGGTATACATTTTGTGTACACAGAAGAGGTATATTATGTCGACGAAGGGGAGCCCGGAACCAATAATCGCGTTGAACAAACATCTGCTTCTTCCCATTTTACTATTTATATTTCCTTCCAAGATTTCATTTATACTTGCACGGAAACGGAGTTCAAGCAAGCTACAGAAAGTCTCTTGTAGATAAACGAAACTTTTGAATTTTAATAACCGACCATTTTAATAGAAAATTACCTTAGGGATGCTGTATGTTGATGTTCATGCTGGGAAACTAGAATGCTAAGGAAGCTATCAACATAATGCTAGACTTCTCAACAAGTTCGCAGCAGTTATTACTAAGCAAGCTATTTTATTGACCTGTGAAACGTATGCCCAATTTTAATAATGTTGCTTATGCAGCTTAGAAGAAAGGTGGTTGGTTGATTTACTGCGTTCTGTCTACTCTGTTTACCACTTTGGTGACTAAGGTGGAACCAAAACTTCATATCGCCATTTCACCGGAAACATACATTGTGAGATTCCTGAATAACCAAACATTCCAATGTGTTAAATTCAAATGGCTTTCTCTACACACTATAGCTTATTTTTACATATAATCTTCAATTATATCAATTATTACCACAAATTTTATAATGGATATAAACGGAGAATAACGTTACGAGAAACAAACGAATGGTGACTTCATAATTAAATGTATAGGGCAATGTAAAATTCGAATCAATGACAACCAATGTCTCCAAAACGTCAGAGACCAAAAACTAAATAATAAAATAAAAATGAATAAAATAGATTAAAATAAATCGGTACATTGCATATTTTTTAATGAGATCTAAGTTTTTTTCAATATAGGTTACAAAGTATGGTTTACCTTAATATTAAAATGTCATTAAAATGAAAATAATTTCATAACTATTCCCAGATAATTCAAAATAAACATAACTGTCTTCACATATGATATTGTGACGTAATGGTGTCAACGACGCCATCCACAGCTTCTTCAGACATCACATAAAGGACGGGGACGTAGCATAGAATGACAGCGAGAGGGTTACAGGTTGCTATAGTTGAAAGAGTAGTGAAAGGATAACATTATAGGACATGTAAGTTTTGTTCCCAATCTTTCTAATCTTTAATTTTTCTAATATAAACTAAAGTACATTCCAGAGGGAAATAATTAGACAGCTGGAGGGTTTACCTAAGTTACATTAAATTGAGTATTAATTATGGATGCTCTTTAACTGCTGTGGTCCTTAGCGTCCCATTCTATATTGGGCGTGAAAGACTGGTAATTTTGCTCCGAGGTCTCTTTATCAGGCTTGAGGTTCTTTTACGTGCCGTAAATCTACGACGCGGGACCACCGGCGTTACTTCTCTTCTGAAAGAAGCAATACCAAGGATTTTTACGCCCAAAATAATCCATCGCACTCCGCCGGGTTTGAACCCGCGACCTGGGGAATTAGAGGCTAGCAGTTTACCTAAGTGACGCAGGAAGTTGGTGGTCCATCTTCGTCGTGCCTGCGACTATGTTGAGATGGTAAATTAGCACTAAGTACATTTTAAGGAGCTGACCAACACAGGGTCCTGCTAGGCACATGGTCGGTCGAGAACCCACCGTCAAAATCTCGTAAGTTTAAATACCCAACAAAATGCTGATTAGTGCCTAGTGGTAACTGATATACGCGTATGTCAGCAGAAATTGCACAACTCACCCACGTGTTGGAGATAAAGTGATATTTATTCCAAACGTCGTGCTACCAAATCTCTGCTTACTTCAACACCGGGAAACCACACGCAAGAAATCTAAAGTCAATTTCTTAGATTTACTTAAACATAGTTTGTCCTGAATATCTGAAACTATAAATCATATTTACCACAATCTTTTAAAATAAAATTATAACCGTCACAGCATTTTAATCAAACTCAGAAGAGCCATTTTAGAGAAAACAAACAATAACGAAACGTTTTCCAATAAAAGATAGTTTGGGGTGGATGATTTTCTTTAAAATCTTCATGTAGCATGCTTAGAAGATGCTGAATTCAAATACCAAGTTCGTACTTATACAATGTTTTGTTTTTGAGCTAGATCGTTCGCACACACGTACACAAACCGTGCTTTTTCTATAAGGATTTTCAACTCAGTGGACCCAAACCATGCATTTCCGTGGAGTATAATACTTCATACCACTAAAAAGTGTTTTACAGGTTTAAATCCCATTGGATATGTATTATCAACTGCAACGTGCATCAGAATTAGAATCCAAAGTTGAGCTTTATTACAATGACAAAAAAATTTCTTTGTTGTTTAGTATTTAATCATTGTAATGGACAAATATGAAAACACAGTTTCAGCTGTAAACTAAAGTTTATATAGATACGCAAGAACATGCTTCAATAATTATTCAGATTTAAAAATAACTGGAAATGAATAGTAAAATGAATATACCAGATCAAGGCATATATATTGGAGATTTAATGTATTTTATGCATACTTTAATTAAAACGCTTGTCTGAACGAGTGGCCAAGGTTAATTTTAGTGGGCGTTCTGATATATTGTGTTCTTCATTCATGCAATAGTAGTAAAACCCGTTGATTAATACATGCAACTATATAACCTTAAATAAAGAGCAACAAAAGGTGGCTACATAAACCATATCTGATTAGTTCTGAAGGAAATGGAACATTTCCATAAAACATTACGCTTACCAAAATGTAATCAACTTCAATATTAATTCTTTACTTCGGTAAGTCATGAAATCGTTAAAATTATCTTACTTGCTTGGTCTCTCTATTGCTGCCTCTCTAAAACGTAAGAAGAATCCAGTGCAGAAGTTTTAAAGAGAAAGGGATATCATAGTTTGTGTGTTTGGAATACACCCCCCCTTCTCGCTGGCTCCTATACTATGCCCTGGCCGTGTGCGGCACATCACATATAATTAGCTTATGGATTCAATCAGCCTCCCACACCCCGTCCCCTCACGTCAGTCAATCATCATTAATCCGTACTCAACAAGGGAGCTTTGTCTGTAATGTGCAACATAGTTTAGAATTCAAAGTTGTTCCTTTTCTCGGCGGGATTGCTCTAAAACGCTCAATGCACAACTCCGGTATTTATGCTCTAACCTATACAGGAAACGCATGAGTTATACTCTACTCCATTATGTAAAATGCGCTTGATCAAATATGTTGTGACGCAGTGGCAATTACCCAAGATTATCGGGAGCTTGGCCGACCATCCGCACAGTTGAACAGACAAATAGAGATAAGTAGACGCGGTAGCCATCATAAACACCAGATGCTATCAACAGATAATCGGCTTCTTCTGGAAGGTTCTTTCTCCCCGCCCTCTGCAAACATTCTGGAACTTTAAAAATTCCGATTGTTATATAATGTTCGCGAGTGAGTTAGTGAGTGCATTTCTGGTGCGACATAAAGTGTTGACCATTCAGTACGTTCTCCGAGTGAGGATGAGATGATAGTTATAACGTACAATGTGTGTTGCTACTGCGGGGGATTAAGAGAGGTCTTGTATTCGACTTCCCAGCATGTGAACCATCCGGAGAAGAGGCTGTGTCATGCATATTTCATTAAAGCGAGAAGTAAGTGAAGTGGCAAGGAAAATTTGAGCTAGATCGCTTTAGTAAAGTGACAGTGAAAACTTGACAAAGTCACAATATTCTGCAGGGTTTAACAGCGTCAGATAGACAGACATAATGAAGATATTAAGGTATATTTATGACTGGCCTCAGCTTAGTTGGTAGAGCCAAGAGTTTCGCCTGGACTCGAGAAACTTTTCTTTGATAAAGAAGATTCATATATATGTCCAAATCCTGATGTGTAAATGCCAGTGTGGTTGGGTGTATTTTTCGGTTATCTAATAACCGAAAAACCAGTTATATCAGAACTGTTGCTTGACAGATGCCTGAATACAGTTTCGAAGTCATTCTATATCGACATTTAACAACAAAACAATCATAACTACGACTCAAAGTGAGCTGAAATACAAAAATGCCTGATGCATCACATTCAAATGACCTGTACCCAACATGTCTTAATTTTACATCTCTTTAACAACTATTTTTTAAAAAACAATGTTTTTCTGTCCACTTCATGCTAATCGAAAGAAACTTTTTCAGAAATTATTCTATTATAGATTTAAAAAAATGTATGAAAATTCAAAGCAATAGTAACGAATCTGGGAAATACATAAAAAATCTGATGTGTTGCATTCACATGAGTTTCTCTACACTTTATCATTTATTAGTGGGTATACAAACTATTCTTACTCAAGCTTATTTTTCCATCTACTTCATTTTAAACCGAATAAACATTTGCAGAAATAGCTAGATTACACATTTCGTTATAAATACAAAGGGTACAGCGACAATCAAATGTTTAAGAACTGGGTGCTATATGTTGGCATTAAAATTCCATGCTGCTTCCATACAATCGCAAGAAACAAGTGAATATTGAAAGAACTAAGGATGACGAGGAAGTGAACAACTTGAATAACGGATATCTCAGAAACGGCTTATGCCACAAAAAACTTATTATAAATAAACTGTGTTTTAAAGAGATCTACATTTACTATATTGTACGTTTTCGTCTATCGCATAATGTTTGCCAGTTGTACAAGATTATATAAACTTCCTTCCGAATGAAGAGGTCGTTATAGGCTGTTCCCCAAAAATTCAAGCTATACATTTTATTTGTAATGTAAGTATCTATCATGTATGGTATTTTAATAAAAATAGTAGGAGCCATTTTTTAGAAAAGAAATTCGAAAAATCTTCCATATAAAAGGTAGTTCAGGGTGGAGGATTTTCTCAAAAATCTTTGTGTCGCATCTTTTGAGGATATTGAACCTAGATACCAAGTTTGGTATGTATCCGACTTTTCGTTTTTGAGTTATGGTGTTCACAGGCACACAGACAGATATACAAATAGACATATGCATGGACATGTTTCCAAAAATGCTTTATTTGTATTCAGGGGCCCTCAAAACATGAATTTCCGGTGTAATTGGTATGGCATTTTGGATGAAATGCAATATTTCCGCTACCGTTACGTAGTAGAAAGGGGAAAAAATGAAATAAACAACAAGAAAATTATTTTACATAACTTTGGATCTGTGATAAGTTGTTGTCTATATCTTATTGTTTACTTCTTATAAAACTGAACAAAATTCATTCAGAATGAAAAGGGCTGCCCAAGCTATGCTCGGAAAGTTATGCATTTTATGTCATGCAAATACCTTAAACTTATATGGCAATGATCAAAATCGTTTCGAAATGTGTTTTATGTAAAGGTTAATTGGGGCAGGGATTTTTTTTAATCTTCGTGTTGCAACCTTGAAAAATGCCCAAGTTAATACCAAGTTTGCTGTTTATCCAACTTTCCATTTTTGGGTTATCTATGCTGTTCACACACACGAAGAAAACGGTGCACACACGCGCACACACACATCAGCCTTTCTCTAAAAATTGTTACTTGGGCTCAAGAACCTCAAAACATGTATTTCTGGTGAAATCTGGACATCGAATTATTGTGTGGATTAAGCAATTGTTTTATATACTGTGGTAAATGGTAAAAAAGAAAAATTATTAACATACTTATGCTGAAAAAGTTGAATTTCTCAAACGGAATCAACAAACTTTAATATACCGGATGTATCAATCACAACTATATATCGTGTAATATGCAACCCGCAGAGTGCACTTTTGCGTGAAATGATGATGCCAGTTATTCTAAGCAGCGCTTCTTACCTATAACATATGATATTTGTCACTCTTATGCCTGACCAGCATTAGTTTTGAAACGTTATACATATTGAAAGAGATCTTTATAAAGAGATACCCTGGTGCATTTCGAAAATATTTGTTTTTAGGAAATGTTTGGAAAGCTGTCGAGTGGAGTAAGGCTCTGAAAGTAGTAACGTAGACTCTAAGACTCGTGGTTCAAGCCTAATCCCATTTAACCCTTTGTTTATTCAATTTTAACTCTATTCTGGCTGAGTCGAAGAGGTTAACTCAAACACAATAACGATCGCATTAGTTACTACTAGAGACAGGCAATATATGCAATTTCATATTCTAAACCAGAGGTGGCGAAACGTGACTCCCAGGCGCCGTTCCCTCTCTGCAACCGTCCGTTTGTTTTTTATATGCTGCTGAGTGATGCAGTGCGTGTTGCATATTTGGTGACTCGCGATAGGAAGTCGTTTTCGCCAGCCTTGTTCTAAACCATGCTTGCTATTATTGTGGGAACAATTAATTTTAAGTTTTGCAGTGAGTAGAATTCAATACACGAGACAAATTTCGCATATAATAATATTTTGGTAAAATGCTAATATTTTATGAAAATCTTCATATTTAATTATATTTTGTAGTTTTAAAATGATTGCAATTGGCAATGAATCGGATAGTTTTTTGTGAAGCACACTTAGAAAACCCTAGGCACTCTTTCCAACCAGTTGGTATAGAATAGTATTTCCTCTGTGAGACGTCATGAGTGTAAACAAACGCACTGCATTCTTGAACAGTTTTTATTTTTGTGAATCAGTGCTTTTAGTGACATATTGTAATTAGTATTAAGCGAGGACAAAATAATCAGTAACATTTTTTTCTAAGTTTATGGGTTTTGCAATGATTAAAACTTATCCATGTAATTTGTTGTATTTAATTTGACACTGCATTATTAAATTTGGACAAAAATCTACAAAGTTTACTCACTTACTTACGTATAGTAAGTAAGGGAAGTACTGCATTCCGCCCAAAAATTCCATACCGAGATTTCACGGAAATACTTGTTTTGAGGCGCCCTGAATCCAAAGAAAGCATTTTTGGAAACATGTCCGTGTATGGTTCTGTGTGTCTGATTGTGAACATCACAACTCAAAAACGAAAGGTCTGATAAATACCAAACCTGGTATTTGAGTTAGGTATCCTCCAAGAATGCGTCATGAGAATATTAAAAAAAATCTGATGCGTTACACTCACATGACTTTCTCTACTCTTGTACAAACTATTTTTACAAACGTTTATTCTCCATATGCTTCATGTTAATCGAGATATTAATCTTATTGCTAATTTTCTTGTAGGTGCAAGGGGAATATGGTAGGCTTTAAGCGATAGTCAAATCTTTTAACAGTTGGTTGCTATGTGGCGCATTCGATTCTCTTTGTATGTCCAAGACATAAAAAAAATTAATAATGAATTCCCATTTAAGAAAAATTATTGGAAAATTTAAGGGAATAACAAGCAATATCTCGAAAATGGTTCACTCAAAACAAATGTATATGACATAAATTTTGCATTTTAACGCGATTTACATTTTTTGTGTAGTAAAATTTTGTCTATCTCTTATGGTTTACCAGTTATGCAAAAGTCGTTCACAATGAAGAATACTTTTGGAGATATTCCCAGAAAATTCGGGATATACATTTCATTTGTAATGAAAATATCTTAAACATGTGATATTTTAATCAAAATTGTTAGAGCTATTTTTGAGAAAATTAAAATTTTTGAAAAATGTTCCATGTAAAGGATAATCTGGGGTGGGGGGATTTTTTTGAAAACCTTCGTGTCGCATCTATGGAAGATACTGAACCTAATACCAAGTTTGGTGTTTATCCGACTGTTCGTTTGAGTAATGCTGTTCACACACACACCACACACACACACACACACACACACACACACACACGGACATGTTTCGAAAAACGCTTTTGTTGGATTCAGGGGGTCTCAAAACATATATTTCCGGTGAAATCTCGGTATCGAATTTTTGGGTGGAATACAATACTTCCCCTACTTACTATACGTAGTGGAAAAAGTAAAAAGAATACCCACCACCAACTAACCTTGCATAGAACATTTTTCGAAAATTTTGATTTTCTAAAAAATGGCTCAAACGATTTTGATTAAAATACCACACATGAAAGATATTTACATGAAAAATGAAATGTATACCTTGAATTTTCTGGAAATAGCCTAGGAAGTCCTCATTCATAAGGTATTTTGTGTAATCTTGTATAATTTGTAAGCGTTAACCAATAAACGAAAACGTGTCACACAAAAATGTAGATCTTTTTAAAATATAATTTACTTAAAATAAGTTATTTTTGTGACATAAACCGTAAGTCCCATCGATTTTGAGTCGATTGAATAGAAACAATGGAATTTTCAAGGACAGTTAAACATTCGACTATCGCTGTTCTCTTTGTATCTATAATGAAATGTGCAATGTAACTGTTTTTGTAAAGGTTTATTTGGATTAAAATGTATTAGAGATAAAAACTAGCTTTAGTAAGAATAGTTTGGATACCCATTAACCAAGGTAGAGGTTAGAGAAAGTCATGTGAGTTTATATCATAAAGTTTTTAAGACAATGAATTGAACCTGCTCCAAACCCTTAAAATATAAGGTGTTTTGGCTTTAAAACACATATTTCATAATACAAGGTGTGTTTTTAAAGTAAGTAGTGTTGTAATATTTTGCCGCTACAGTCGCGATTTTGAGCATGCGCGGTCTCTTCCTCCATTCATTAGGAAGCCAGACGGAGCTGTGAGCGATTGTCGTTTTGTCGGACAAAGTCGGATCAGTCCTAAATCAAGATCTGATCGCATCATTGCCGTCCTCCGTGTTGTAGTGGAACAATTTGACCATCCTCCCTACAGACTGGCTTTGGCACCAAACAACTTTCATCTGTTTCTTTTTTATCTATAGAAATTCCTTGGTGGAAAACATTTCAACGACGATGATGCTGTGAAACAAGAATCGCAGACTTGACTTTTATCACAGGCGGCGTCAATCTTCGATGAAAGCATACAAAAACTGATTTCTGTTACAAGTGCCCGAATAACGGCGGTGACTACGTGGAGAGGTAGTGTAAGGGGTAAGGTAACAAATAATAATGACGTATTTGGAAAATAATGTTGTGCTATTTTTTAAAAACATTATCGGTGCTTACTTTAAAAACACGCCTCATATTTTGGATCTTTTTCTACATGTTTACATATTTTGGCCACAAAAATTCATACTTTGGAAACTATTTCTTAATATTTTTCTATTAATTATTAATTTACTGAGTTAACTAAGTTACTGAGCATCTGAGGGATTTCTGCAGTCGAAATAGAGGAGAACAATTCCAAAAAGTCTCCTCTAAATCTTTGCCTTTACAGGGATTGCTTATATAAGGCTTACATTTTAGTATTCATCTTAGTTTTAGCACTAAAGAGCTGATATGGAGAGCAGGCAAACATGCAAATAAATAATTATTGATCGTAAGGAGTTTAAATAGTGCCACGGATTAATTTGGAGATGCAAATTACATTGTACATATTAAATATGAAATTGTTAACTTCTTGAAGAGAAACCAGCCTGCAAGTGAGATATCGTGTCCCGTAACGTAGACTGAGTTTCCTCATATCAATAGTGGCATCATAAGGGGTAAACCAGGTGCCACAAAGAGCGAGAGAAACTGACTGGTTATTTTCTATGGCATGGTTTCAACTACCATGGCGTATGGCGCACAGTCAGATGCTATAACTTGGTAGCCGTTGAACCTTTAGTAGATTTTATAGGGACGGCCTGTTCCGGATCCACCTCTCAGCGCTACTAACTTACTAACCCTCACTGAAGTACGATACATTCACGCAACATTACACTTTTTGGAACTAGGAACTCTTCCTGTACTAACAGAGAATGTGCTAGTAGGCATTTATACACTCTTCTTGAAAGTGCATACTGCTGCCCCTTCCGTGCAGGTTAAACACTCGAAACGTGGATGGATAGGTATAGGTTTGTATTTCTAACCTATGTATGTACTTAGTAGTATAGGTCTCGCCAGGGATATTGGTATATGACCTTCAGGGCTAGCCCAGTCAGCCAGCCCTCTGAGTTTCAATACCTCCCATGCATGTAGCACGTGGTTGCTTCTGTCCAGTTGTGGCCCAGTTCCTTCCACTGTATACAACTCCCGTCTCAAATTGCACCATTCTTCGAGCTGCAGCCCCATGTGCCATACATCAATACGGTAAATGACTCGCATCGTAGCTTTCCATTAAAATTTTCACATGCCAAAATCCGCGAGCTATATATATTGCAGTTAATGCAGTTCTTTCAGGAGATATCCAGTGGAGACACGGGATGCGCACGGCGTGAGACCGTGGGTTTAGACGTTCTACAACACCGATTGGTGTAATTGCCAGAATGTGGACCACTGTGTGGCTCAGTGAGTGACGAGGTTGGGAAGAACACTACAAAATGTACCGCCAATTGGGGTTATTTCTGCTACAGATTCCCGGTAAACCACCTGCATTACAACATTACTATACCTGAATCATATTTACTACATTTTATTGGATAGTGGAGGTGAACCGCGATGTTGAAGAATGAACGTCTGGACAGCTCTACAATGTGGAGAAGATTAGTCAGCACCTGGTCAAAATTTGAGAGGTCAACTAATTATAAACAATAAAAAACAATGCACGAAATTTTATTTATCCGGATTTTAATTTTATATTAAAATCTTAAAAGACAAAATGTAAAAAGAAGTATTATAATAAATACAAGGTTATTCAAAAAGAAGTAACAGAATTTAAATACTAATTTTCTAATGAACGACAATAGATAGCGGCACATACTACGGCACATACTAGACGTCATTGAACAGAGGAAAGTTCAAAGTTTTAAACCCCACCTATTAGTTTCATTCAGTGCCTACCGCGGCACTGTATTTGTTTACGAGAAAATGGCGACGCTATAGGAAAACTCGTTTTGTGTGCTCATTATGCAAATAGTGAATCCATTGTCGCATTGCTGCGCGCATTTCGTTGTAAGTTCAACAATGAGCCGCCTAGTCATAAAAAAATTTACAATTTATACAATAAATTCATAGGGGATGTTTGCGTATGCAAACGGAAAAGCAGACAAATGATGCTCATTCTGAACACATAAAATGAAATTTGGAAGTTTTCTCTATTCAGTAATGTATCGCATGTGTCGCCATCTAGTGTCGTTTATTAGAAATAAATATTTAAAGTCCGTTCCTTCTTTTTGAATAACCCTGTATAAGTTAAGAAGAAGTTATCTTAAGCCGATATGACATTACTTTGATCATTAAATATTTAATAAGGAAGCTGTTAAGACAAGCATTTTCGCAATAAGATAAGGCATTTAGGAACATTTCTGAAGCAACGTTTCTTCCTTATTTTGCTGAAAGTTTTCTATGCACGAAGCATTATTCGTGAATAATCAGGTATGTTTTTCACTCATGAGTTATATCAGCAGACAAAATGTATCCTGTCGCATTTCCATCTCTCCTTTTACGCATTTACCACTATTCTATTATCTTTCTTTTACAAATATGTTTGATGTTATTTCAATATACCTGTTTAACCAAAAGCAATTATACTGTACGAGTTATTCATTTGATGCTTTCCGATTTCCATATTTCCCCAGCAAAAACAGAGGAACAAATAGAACAAATATCGAAAACATTGAATAATTACTTCGGTGTTTTGCGATATACAGTACAGGAGTGGAATGCGTAAAGGTTTGTGGCGAGGTAAATACGCCTCACTGGAATGTAATAATGCCACTTTAAAATATCGATAATATTTTGTCATGGCACATTGAAAGATAAAACCATTGGACCTAGTGTGATCTTACTAAGTAATTAACGAACAGAATTAACGAAACATACATGTATGGCAATTTTTGTTGCCAAAGGCAAACATTCGAAATTCGAGCTTGCATTATAACTGATACATATACGTAGCTGTTAACATGGTATGACAGATTCAAAACAGATATCAATTGTTATTCAGCTCGTTTATTTAAAGCGCATAATCGGTGCAACAATGTTAACCAGGGCTCGGATTCTAATTACATGTTATAATTGTTATAGATAACGTATACATAAATCTTTATTGTGGGTCCCAGAGTATAAAAGCTTTTATTAGGTCATTTTAAAATTATTTTATACCATTTTCCATTTGTAGGTCTTTTTATCCATTTTACGTCATTATTTTGTAATTTTCTTAATCATCGCGTCTTTATTTAGTCATTTTCTTGCATTGTGTATAAAGATTTTTATATAATTGGCATTTAATACAGGGATAACTTTTCAAATATCAGAAATTTCACTGCTCAACTCAGAAACATGAGTAGCTTTGAACATTCTTTACTCGCATTCTTGGGGGCAAAATTACCTTTCTATTAAATTGTTAGTTTGGAAAGTGTTACTTGTAGGTGGAGGGATGGCTATTGTCAGTGCACCAGATATAATTACAGTTATGCATTCATGTCCCAAAATAGGGATGAGACAAGTCAGATTTTCCTTTTTCGCGTTAACTGCTAGTACCCTTGTCCTTATATTGTGACATGGGCTGTGAATACTTTTCATTTGCTATACATTTTATATAATCTGAGAACTCAAAAGAGTTAATGCTACAGTTTTGTAATATCTGATATAAAAACAATTTTCCTAATTTTCTTTTCAGATTTCCTAAACAAGAACACTGAAAAAATATGTATGTAATGTATGTTATGTATGTTATGTATGTTATGTATGTGTGTGTGTGTGTTTTTCACACTATTGGAATTTAATGTTTTTCCGTTCCAAACGAGTACGTCAAATTAAACTTTTCCGTTCAGTCACCTTCTGTACAACATCCCTTCAACTGTTTAATCAACAACTTAACTGTTGGCCCTGCAAATAGCATATGAAACATATGACTGCGTCCATATCAACATAATATGCAGTAGAATATACAGGTGGACCATTTAAGTTGAGATTTTAAAATATTTCCAAAATTAAGCGTTGTAGAAAGAAATGTATTTAATAAAAATTGCTTGATATTATGGGGGAAACTAAATGCCATTAATTGTGCTTTGTTTGGAGGACATTATGATGGTCATTGTATGGTCAATTATTTTTTTTAATGGGAACCTACATTTTGTATGTTTTCGCATTGGAAAATGATTTATAGAAAGTTGTTTACTTTGTGATGAGGAATAAGGAAATAAAATAAAAATGTTGGTTCCCAATTACGAAACATAACTTGATCCTCAAATGAGCATTCATGGATGGTCCAAGCTCTTCGTACACAGCCATTCAGAATTTTCGTTGTTATCTACGTTGGTGTAAGAACAATTGAAAAGTGCTTTATACAAATATTGTTTAGTTTCTTTTATGAGGTGTGAGAAAACACAATAAAAATGGTAGGTTCCCATTAAAAAAATTAAATTGACTCTAAAATTACCATCACAACGTCCTCGAAATAAAACACGACTAATGGCATTTATGTTCCCCCATAATATCACACAACTTTTATTCAAGACATTTCTTTGTACAACGCTTAGTTTTAGAGATATTGTAGAGTCCCAACTCAAATGGTCCACCCTGTATAACCAGTATATAAAGTATTTCGACATGGTAAGAAACAAAATATTGTACATAACTTCAGGAATGTTTTATATTCTGGCATCTTACTGGATCTCATAAAACTCGCTTTCCTAAACAGTTGCATAAATAACTGTTAATTAATTTCTAAATTATCTCGTCATTATTCTTATACGTACCTAATTTTTCTACTTGTATAACAGGAAAGCAAAAGGAAACAAAGGAACAAGAAAATACTAAGGAAAAGGAATTATTCCTTTCAAGGACCTTCCACCAACCAATAGATTGATAAACCTCACTAGTTACTCTCCGCAAGTGAATGGAAAGAAGCAATTAGAATTATACGTCAAGTTATAGGTGTGTGTGTGTGCCACACCAGGCAGGGCCATAGACAATAACCGATGTAGGCGTAGGGTAGCTTTTAAAAATCAACAAAACGGATATACACTATAATCGATCCTACGGTTAGATTTGAAACTGGCGAACAACAACCTAAAGACGTCCATCGAGAAATCAAAATTCTAAGAGCCCACGGTGCACTATTATGCACAGAAATACAACTGTGCATCTATAGAAGCAACGAGAATGATGATCGTACAACATGGGTATGACTAAACGTCGTCTTACCTTTTGGAAGTATTTCCGTCTAGGTAACGCTCTGCTTAACAGTATAACTCCAAGAGCGACAAAATACCCAATTTATAATTTGAGAAACCATCTACATACCTAACTTAAATTGGCAGTATTCTGACAATTGCATTGCTAATCGTTGCATTGTTCGTTTTTGTTGTGTTGCTTTTAATATGTTTTATTATATATATATATATATATATTAGTGTATCACATTTCATATTGATCAACCGCATTTGTATTTAGCATACTTTGTCTTTACGGTCAACCCTTTCACCGGGGAAGTACAATAAATAAACCAGTTTATAAATTAACATCCTTTCTATGTACTAGGACTAGCACTAGGATTAGGAGCGAAAGAGGGCTTTGCATATCGACTTAATGAAATATTTTGTGCCTAGGCCCCTAACGGGGTGTCCCCGGGAGGGAGGGGTGAGGTGAGAGGAGACAGAGGTCGGCCGGATCAGGAGGTGGCACGGTCCCTACATTTTCCAGGTTGTCCCCCGTGGCTGCTGGTACAACCGGCTCCACTCCCCCTGCAGGCTAGCACGTTCCGCTGGGGGCCCGAGACCGCCCTCATTCCGGGAACAAAATAGTACAGAGAGCATCCTTTTCCCCTGCCATTCAACGCGGAGACTCCCGCCGACACTTGCAATCCTGAAACAACCAAGCAGATGAAAGGCGAAGTGAAATGAAAAAGAATGCGAAATGGAAGAACATGAAATTCGGAGGATGTAATTACTCTTCCCAGCATTCGCCTAGCGACCTGAGGAAACACACGAAAAAACCCAAGGGCCAGGAAGGTCGGCCGCGGTAATCAAACCCAGGACTTCCCGAATGCGAGTTACACGCACTACCGCTTGCGCCACCTTGTTCGGTTTCTATGTACTAATTTTAATGCATTAAACAAATCTCAGTTTTAATCCATTGTTTGTAATTATTATGTTATTTTGAAAATTTTTGGAGTTATTTTGTGTTGTCTTACAAACTTTCTTAGGTCATCAAAATTCGGGCTCTGATGATAAATAAAATGATGTAATTTTATGCATTCTCAAATCTAGGAGTTATTGCTTATTATCTTCACTACAATGTTAAGTATGTCAATATTTCTGATGATGAGAGATGTCAAAGTAGAAATTAAACGAAGCTTCTGTCACTTCTGCGCTCCAGTGCATGGAAACGTGCCGATGTATTTATTTTCATATAGCGTTTTTGCTTTTCCAATATTGTCAGAAGTCCCTTATCATTTGCCTTTTGATGTACTAATCTCTTATTAATTTTAAGCAAACTCCGGCTATGAACAAAGACCAGTTCCAGGTGGGAAGTGAGAGCATGAGTAATGAAAGCTTTAACACGATTAGCTGGAAGAAATTCCTTTATAAAATACATGACTTCACGACGAGGTAAATGCGAATAGGAAAAATTATTGTGCTTATTGTAAAATCTGATATGTCACACTCGCACCACTTTCTCGTATCGTTAAACTTCGTATAATCCTTATATAATACAGTATTCGCATAACATTAAATCGCTCCATTCACGCTACTGATAATAATTTTAACTAGATATAATCTTATTAACCAATGCAAACGATACTGAAAGCAAAACACAACTCTTCCTTTTCCAATATCATAACTCGGTTTTGATTATTAAAGAACTCATGTAGAAAAAAACAAAACAAACAAAAGCATAATTGCTGATAGTATTTCGAAAAGATCTACTGCTACAAAAATATTTGACATAAATTGCATATATCAGTTAGCTCTAAAGTTTTTGCCATTTCATACGGTTTACCACTTAACTCAGAACAAAGAGGACATCGCAGGCTATTCCATGTATTTCAAGGCGTACATATGCAAATATCCTACCAATATGGTATTTTAATCAAAATGGTTACAGGAATTGTTGTGAAAATAAAACAATCTGATGTGTTACACTCACCAGACTTTCTCTGCTCTTATACAAACTATTTTTACAAATGCTTATTCTCCATATGCTCCATGTTAATCGAGATGTCAATCTTATTGCTAATTTTCAGGTAGATGCAATGGGAATATGCTAGGCTTTAAGCGATAGTCAAATCTTTTAAGCGCTGGTTGCTATGTGGCGCATTCCATTCTCTTTGCATGTCCAGGACATAAAAAATGAATAACGAATTTGAGATAAAGTGTAAGTATTGGAAAATTTAAGGGAATAACAAGCAATATCTCAAAAATGGTTCACTCAACAAAAATCTATATGACATAAATTGTATATTCTAACGCAATCTATATTTTTTGTGTAGTAAAATTTTGTTTATCTCTTATGGTTTACCAGTTATGCAAAAGTCGTTCACAATGAAGAATACTTTTGGAGACATTCCCAGAAAATTCGAGATATACATTTCATTTGTCATGAAAATATCTTAAACATATAATATATTAATCAAAATTGTTAGAGCATTTTTGAGAAAATTAAAATTTATGAAAAATTTTCCATGTAAAGGGTAATCTGGGTTGGGGGGATTTTCTTGAAAACCTTCTTGTCGCATCTCTGGAAGATACTGAACCTAAATACCATGTTTGGTATTTATCCGACTGTTCGTTTCTGAGTTATGCTGTTCACAGACACACACACACACACACACACACACACACACACACACACACACACACAGACACACACACGGACCTGTTTCTAAAAAGGCTTTTTTTGGATTCAGGGGGTCTCAAAACATGTATTTCCGGTGAAATCTCGGTATCGAATTTTTGGGTGGAATACAATACTTCCCCTATTTACTGTACGTAGTAGAGAAAGTAAAAATACGAAAACAATTTCCATAGAAAGCGAAGTTTGTGAGAGAATTTTCTTGTAAATCATACTGTGTGATTGAAATAATTACAGTATTTAGTCGACTTTTTGTTTTTAAGCTATGTTGCTCCATACAAATAACCATACAGACAGAACGACAAACCTGTCTGCCTGCCGCAGCGCGCCAGCGGAGCTTTTTCAAAACGTGTAATTCCGGTGAAATGTCTTTTTCGAATTTTGGGGCGAAATGCAATAGCTAAGGGATAGAGAGAGCAAACATGTTTGCAAGGCAATACTGAATATCTAAATTTTAACTTTGTAAACCATTAATGATAAGGCCTATAATATTATGATGGAAATCGTGTAGTATTGAGCGTGACCAAATACTACGTGCGTGGTCGGTGTTAAAAATTTATTCGATATTATTATTATTATTATTATTATTATTATTATTATTATTATTATTATTATTATGATGGTATTCTCCCTGTTTTAGTTTAAACAGGTAAATATTATTTCTATGCGTTTTATTCAAATTTTGTTTAATTAAAGCAAATAAATCCAGCTAAAAAAAAGAGAAATACAGAATTTTGATGGCGAAATATCCATTTCCTTTTCAAGTTACAGTATACTCTGTTGTTTCTCTAGTTTAGAAATATTTTACATACCTTAATATCGCATAAAAGTTTTTCCAATGTTCATGGACGTATTTACAGTTTTAAAACTGTATAACCCGACCTAATATAATATAATATAATTTGGTTAATTCCAGAGCCTACTGTTTAATAAGTTTCAACATAACAAAAACATAAAATAAGTATTTATCATTTAATTTCGTGGAAGTATTACACCCATTAATTTTATTGTAAACTACAGGGCATACAATAATTAAATAAGATTAAGAGATATATTCAGAATATTGAACGCGCGCGGTAAGCTACCTGCAAGCCGCCGGTAAGGGCCTTCCGGATCGGCACCTGGGTGAGGTATTCGAACGGCCGTCGGAACAGTAGCCAGTGCGGAACAACAGCCCATTATGTGCGGCTTCCCTATTCCAGAACATTCCGCTTTGTATGCGAGACCTATATATGGGGCTACTGTTGCCGGGAGTTAGTTAAGAAGTTGCGAAGTTGAGTGCAGTTAAGAAGTCGAAGAGTTTGGACAGTTAAAAGTGGGCAGCGCCGAGTGAAGTTTAGTCGAGAGCTGTGACTGTGCAGTCCGTTATGATTCAATTCGACGGATCAATTGTGATCTGTTCTGAGTGTGTCTCAAGTCTGTGCTACACTGATCGGTTAACTGACGAATAAAGTGTGTTTATCACCAACTGGTGTTCTGATTTGTTGCAATATTGATTAAGATTTCTCAGTATATCATTTTAAAATTCGACATTTTACTACCTTGACCCATAAAAGCGCTACCGCGAACAAAAGATAAGTTTGGGCTGTCAATCAACACAAAGGCTAGAACCAGATAAGCGAGGAGGGAAACGTTTTAACAGTCCACTAGCGATACAAACCACATATATATCGGCATTTGAGTGTTGCAAAATTTTGAGATCGCGCTCAATTATGGTGGAATAGTAGCCGGACCTGAATCTTATAAGAATGAAGGATTGATTGCAACAAACTATGAAAACTTATGTGCAGAAAGGCGCATTTAGGTATCGAAATTCAACCATAATTAAATGCGGTTAAATACACTTTTGTTACTATTTGGAATCTAATTCATTGTTATACAGTTAGGTATTTTAGATCAAGACATTCTTAATAAGCTCTTTATTAATGGAATTTTTGTTTTGCTTATATGTTTTCTTACATTCCATCCATTCCTGTCCGTTCAGTAGGTTGTGGTAGTTTGTTTTCAACACCATTTTGCATTTCAAACATTTGCCTTTGAGTACACTTTACTTTTTATTCTACTTTACAAGAAAATCTTGTTTGTTAGTGTACGGGCTGATACGGTTCAACTATGCCCCGTATTTGATTTAATTGTATATAGATGAAATAAAGATGTAAAATGTCAACTCGGCTCTATATTTGATTTGATTGTATATAGATTAAACAAAGATGTAAAATATTGTCTTTAATATTATAACTCGATAAGAAAAAACTTTCATACGGAAACATTGCAAATTGTTTGAGGAAGTAAGGTTCGGGTCACTGGCCTAGCCTTTTCTTGGGTCAGGAAAGGCTGTCGGCGGCACATGTATACAAAAGCATAGAGCCATTAAAAAGGGTCTACGAGGAAAGTGCTTGTTTCTTTTCAAAGCGGAAGAAACATAAGGTTTGTGCCGAGAAAAGGTTTAAAGCCATAAACATACTACGTGCTACAGCATAAATTAAACAAATTGTAAATAGTACCGTGGGAAGAGAAAGCTGAGCAGAACTGAAATTTTAGCAGTAAATGGAATGCCATAAATACAAACTGACGAATCCGAAAACATGAGATCGTCACATGATTGAAAATCGAACGCGGAGTAGGGATGAAATCAGGCATGGCGAAATTCACAAAATACTAGTAACGACACTCTTCCTTAAACCCTAGGACAAGTAACACTCTTCGTTGAACCTTACGACAAGTAACACTCTTAGCTGAACTCTGCGACTTGTAAGTTGAATAATATCGGACATGGCGAAATTCACAGAATACTAGTAACTTCGCTTCTTCGCTGAACCTTACGACAAGTAACACTCTTAGCTGAACTCTGCACCGTGCAAGTTAGGCCGCGGCTATGAACGCAGGGAAAGCTTTACAGTACATCCTAATACTGCCGACTAACAAAGCATCTCGCGGATGAGGATAATTGACGAAATGGTGGCTCGCGTTCCTGAATGTGTAACATAACAGTATAATAAAACGAATATTTACCAGAGCCGATGTTTTTATTATCGCAATCGATATAATTTCACCACACCCTGTAGACTTTACAGAGTCGACACTGCTCAACGCTAGCCGGAGAAAGAAGAGAATTGTTACGCATCGAGGAAGCGGCCGACTTCATATGCCGCCAACGTGTTGAAGGGGGTGAACAGCTTTCTATGGCACCCAAACTTTGTGAACAGCTTCAGGGCATAGAGCATTTACGTTGCTTTGTTACTAAGCGAGATGGCTGGTCGGTGACATTTGGGAGGTCCCGGGGTCGATTCCCGTTGGGTCGCCAGTATAACCTTCCTGGTTGTCATTTCCTTATGTTTCAGGGTCGAAAGTTGAGGCTAATGGACGACGGTTGAGGCGCATGGCGGTGGATTCTGGAACTGTCTGCCCGGGCATTCAGTGTGGGCCGAGTCCCAAGAGAGACCTCTCTCCGTGGGTAGAAGTAGGTTTGTAGGAGTGCCGTCAGCGTGAGGTTGTAATAACTGGAAACGTTAGGAACCCCGCTTGTATCAGAGCCTACTACCCAGAATCTGGTCGCCCTCCGTGTCCTTCGCTTTGCCCCCTTCCTTCTGGAGGTTTCCAGAAGCACAATAAGCAACTGTGCGCTTAATGGTAGATTAAAAGCCCAATGTTTCTACTAAATTTCAACTAAATTTCTACTATACCCATTGACCGTTTTCTCAGAAACTATTTAAGATATCAGACTAACTTATTTAAAGAATGTAGATGCATGGCTTCTACATTCACGATCTGCTTTTGCATAATAAATTTGTTTACTAAGGAATACAAGATTATTATTTTAATTATACCCTCTTGTAATTAATATTTATCAGCAAATTTAAAAAATAACCATATACATTTATAGTGTTACAAAGAAAGCACGCATGTGCAGTGTTTATTTGCCTCACCATCCCCTCTTCTGTTCCCTTCCTCACGCCGCGCCGGAGAGCTTTCGACGCATTGCATTCATCTTTTAGAACTCTGAAGGATTATCTCTTCTCTCCACTGGCGCCACGAGGGCAACATTCTGACAGTAAATGTGACATGTAGACCGGGAACCGACCTACATGTCAAGTTATATACAACATCACAGTCAAAGCATAAATATTGATTCAGGTAATCCTAACATATTTAATTTTGTATCAGGGAACTATGTGTCAGTAAGTAAATATGATTTCGATGTACGGGTTTAACTTCATTTTAGAGAAGAAAGTATGTTGCAAATTATTAGCTTAAGTCAAGAAGTAGCTAGATTGTAATTCTTAGTTACGGTATAATTGTCTTCAAGTATTTATACATTTATCCTTTATACATTTATCTTTGGTAATACATCTATATAAAGTATAAACTCTTATTTATTCTTCCCATGTATCGACCCACATAGGGATTTCCTTTCAGTAACGTCTTCCAACTCTAAATTAAAAAAAAGGATTATAATGTCACAACGGCAACTGGGAAGTACAGCATGACGTAGGCAGAAATGGAGGACTTAGCACCACGGCCTAACAAGATCTTTTGTGCTAGGCCTCTAACCGGGTGCCCCCGGAGGGAGGGGTGATGTGAAGGAGAAGAGGGCGTCGTGATCAGGAGGCATGACAGAGCAGAGGAAAGGTTTCCCTACATTTTCTAGGTTAAAACCCCCGGTGGCAGCTGGTACAACCACTAGAGGCTTGTAATTCCACTGGGAACCCGGGACTCGGGGACCGCCCGGACGAAGTGTTACAGAGAGCATCCTTTTCCCCTCCATGCAATGCCGACACTTGCAACCCCGAAAGAACCGAGCAGATGAAAGGTGAAGTAGAATGAGACAGGAGGTGAAATGGGGGAACAGGAAATTGGAGAGAAGTGATTAACCTTCCCAGCTTTCGCGTAGCGACTGGGGAAACCCCCCGAAAAAATCCATGGGTCAGGAATCGAATCCACGAAGATCATACAGTAACCTGTGATGTGTGTCATGTTATTAACACCAAATTAGATCCAGAACAGCACTTAGGATTTTTTTATCTTCCTGAAATTTAATTCGGTTATCTTCAATATTTTTTGAGGAAACGGATCGTTTGTGCCAGGTATAATTCACAAACAAGTTGCACATAACAAAAATAGAGAAAACAAACTCGCATATATTTGCACATTATGAAACTACGTGGTTTAAGCACACAAAGTTGCCATACTTAACAGTTGTAAACATCTGATGTGTTGCACTCACATGAGTTTATCTACTCTTGTAAAACTATTTTTACAAATGCTTATTCTCCACCTATATCATGTAATCGAGATATCGATATGTTAATCTCATTGTTAATTTTCTTGTAGGTGCAAGAAGGTTATGGTAGGCTTTAAGCGATAGTCAAATCATTTAAGAGCTGGTTGCTATGTGAAGCATTCCATTCCCTTTGCATGTCCAGGACGTAAACAAAACGAATAACGAATTCTCATTTGAGAAAAAGTATAAGTAATGGAAAATTCAAACAAATAACAGGGAATATCTCGGAAATGGTTTACTAGACAAGAAAACTGCAGGTGACATAAATTGTGTGTTTTAACAAGATCTACATTTTTTGTATAGTAACATTTTGTCTATTTCTTACGGTTTACCAGTTATATAAGTCATTCAGAATGAAGAAGACTTTTGGGGACATTTCCAGAAAATTCAACATATACATTTCATTTGCCATTAAAATAAATATTTTAATCAAAATCATCAGAGGCATTTTTGAGAAAATAAAAATTATCTTAAGGTGTTCCATGTAAAGAGCAGTCTGGGGTAGGGGATTTTCTTGCAACTCTACGTGTCGCATCTTTAAAAGATATATTAAACCTAAATACCAAGTTTAGTATTTAACCGACTTTTTGATTTTGAGTTATGCTGTTACAGACACACAAATACACACGGTAATATTTCCAAAAATGCATTTTTTTGGATTCAGGGGGCCTCAAAACATGTATTTCCAGTGAAACCTCGGTATCGAATTTTTGAGTGGGATGTAGCACTTCTCCTTACTTAGTATACGTTGTAGAGAAAGTAAAAATTTGTGGAGCAAAACTTCCCCAAAAGATGGGTTAAAGTTTATCTCTCTTCTCCAAAGTGTGTAGATGAAGTGCAGAATTGTCATTGAAATTACAGATGTAGTACTATTTTTAAAAATCTGATGTGTTACACTCACATCACTTTCCCTCTCTTGTACAAACTATTTTTACAAATGCTTATTCTCCATATGCTTAATGTTAATGGAGAAGTCAATCTTATTGCTAATTTTCTTGTAGATGCAAGGGGAATATCGTAGGCTTTAAGCGATAGTCAAATATTTTAAGAGCTGGTTGCTATGCGGCGCATTCGATTCTCTTTGTATGTCCAGGACATAAAAAAATGAATAACGAATTCCCATTTGAGAAGAAGTATAACTATTGGAAAATTTAAGGGAATAACAAGCAATATTTCGAAAATGCTTCACTCAACAAAAAAGTGTATATGACATAAATTGTGTATTTTAACGCGATCTACATTTTTTGTGTAGTAAAATTTTGTCTATCTCTTATGGTTTACCAGTTATGCAAAAGTCGTTCACAATGAAGAATACTTTTGGAGACATTCCCAGAAAATTCGAGATATACATTTTATTTGTTATGAAAATATCTTGAACATATATATTAATCAAAATCGTTAGAGCCATTTTTGAGAAAATTAAAATTTTGGAAAAATGTTCCATGTAAAGGATAATCTGGGGTGGGGAGATTTTTTTGAAAACCTTCATGTCGCATTTCTGGAAGATACTGAACCTAAATATCAAGTTTGGTGTTTATCCGACTGTTCGTTTCTGAGTTATGGTGTTCAAAGACACACACACGGACATGTTTCCAAAAATGCCTTTTTTGGATTCAGGGGGTCTCAAAACATATATTTCCGGTGAAATCTTAGTATCGAATATTTGGGTGGAATAGAATACTTCTCCTACTTACTATAGTAGAGAAATTAAAAATATGCTTGAGGGAATTCCAATATTTAAACCTGCGGAAAAAACTAAAAGTGAAGTGTTTTTGTCACTCTTCGTACCCAAGTGCCGAAATCCTTCTCCGCTTGCTGTTAATATGTTGCTTTTACCCTAAAGCGAACATTCTATCTGTCTGACTAGGATTGCTTTCTGTAAAAAGCCTTCCTGAATGGAGAACAACAAATGAAATAGTAAAAGCTTCGGAGTAGGGGGACCGTGATCATTAATCATTGAACACAGTCCTACCATTCGGGACCTTTATCGATCCAATTCGGCGTGAAAGTCTCCCAAAGTGTTACACAGCAAATAATCTTTAGATTCACTAAAGCTACTTATCGTCTTACCAGAAAAATATGCAATGCGTTACATTCAAATAACTTTCTCTACCCACTATTATTTATTTTCGTACCTCTTACAGTAGCTTATTTTCCGATCTACCTCACATTAATTTAAATAAACACTTGCTTCATTACATATGGTTTCATTATACATATATTTTATCATGATAGAAGGGGAATACACCAAGCTGATGCGATAGTCAAAACAACTACACGTTTATATGCTGGCTTTGAAATCCCATTCTTTGCTTGATATCACTGGAAAGAAATGATAGTGTGATTTAACACTTCCAAAAAAATCCTAAAGTAACGCAAAGTTCCAAACAATAACAACGAATGCTTTGAAAATTCCACAAAAAAGTATTGAATGTAAATTTTGTGTTTTAATGAGCTTTACTATTTTCGTGTGGAGAGCTTTGTTTATCTCATTTGGTTTATCATTAAATGAAATTTATTTAGAATGAAAAGCAGTTCACAAGATATTCACAGAAAGTTCATAATGTACATTTTATTTGTCATGTAAATATTTTAAACATACGTTTTAATAAAAATCAATAGAACCCTTTTTGAGGAAATAAACAATTTTTATTTTCCATGAAAAGGGTAGTTGGGGTTTGAGGGATTTTCTAGAATATCTCCGCGTGGTATTTTTGGAAGATACTGAACTTAAATAGCAAGTTTGATATTAATCAGAGATGTCATTTTTGAGTTATGCTGTTCACAACACCCACACACACACGTACGCGCCTTTATCTAAATATGCTTTATTGGTGTTCACAGAACTCAAAACATGCGTTTTCATTCAAATCACTATGTTGAACCTTTTGGTGGAGTACAAAAATTTCCCATGTGTATTTGTCACTACTGAAAGTTAAATTATTTCGTGTCTAATTTTCCGGATTAAAGTATACTTTGGTGAACCATCTTTGTAACATACTGGAAAACGATCGCGCAATAGATACCTTATAAGCTAATGGTTTTGTCTCAACCCCCTGAGTGAAATTAAAGGCATTAGCTAATTGAAAAAATGTCTACACAGATGGTTTTGATGATTAAATTTGTGTAAAGAAGAATTAGATTTCTGTAATCAATGTTTCGAACTACATGAATTTTCAGAAGTATTCTGCAGATAGATAAATAAATAAATACAATTTTTCTGTACACATTCACGAAGCGCATCCAGAAAGTAAGCTCTCGATTTTGTTCCCTTTAGAGTGAACGTATTTAGACGGAAAATTGCACATGCGTAACATATCTATGACCTATCAATCATATGTCGACCGGACAGGTTCCGCCTGGTGCCAGTAGCGCCTTATGGCGGCTCTTATTCGTTCTCCCGCCGTCTGCGAGGTTCAGTCAGTGATGAAGTTCCTTATTGCACAAAACATAGCGCCGGTTGAAATTCATCGTCAGCTCCGCTAGTTCTACGAGCCGAACATCATGAGCAAACAGATGGTGCGTCGCTGACGTAGACAGTTTTCCGAAGGTCGCCAAGGTGCCCCTGATGAAGAGCGCAGTAGGCGACCGTCCCGCATCAACGATGACCTTGTTGAGCTGGTGCGGCAGTGCATCGTGCAGAACCGTCGCTTCACGATTACAGAGCTCAGCAGCCATTTTCCGCAGATATCGCGATCCTCGCTGTATGAAATTGTCACTGAACACCTGCTGTTCAGGAAATTGTGTGCCAAGTGGTACCGAAAAACCTGACATCCGAGCACAAAACGATAGGAGTAGCATTGACCTTTCTCAGCGGTATCATGATGATGGCGACGAGTTCCTCAACAGGATCGTCAGGCGATGAGACGAGGATTTCGCACTTTCGCAGCAGCCAACGCATTGGCGTCACAGTGGATCTCCGGTCAAGACGAAATTCAAACAGACTGTGTCGGTACAGAAAGTATGTGCACGGTGTTCTGGGACAGAAAGGGCATTCTGCTGATTGACTTCCTGCCCAGAGGTGAAACAGTGAACGCTGACCGTTACTGTAAAATACTGCGGAAATTGCACGTGTCATTCAAAACAAGAGGAGTGGAATGCTTACTGCAGGTGTTGTGCTGCTCCATGACAGTGCTCGTTCACATACGGCTCACATCGCACAGCAACTGTTCTGCAGGAGTTCGGCTGGGAGGTGTATGATTATCCACCATAAAATCTTATCTAATTCCCAGCGATTTCCATCTTTTCTTGCACCTCAAGAAATTCTTGCCCTCCGGTCAGGGTTCTGACAACGACGAAAAGCTGAAGACGACTGTCACATGCTGGTTCCACTCACAGCCGGCAGACTTCTACAACACAGGAATACAAAAGTTGATCCCACGATATACAGGTGTCCTAATTCTCGTGGTGACTATGTCGAAAAATATCTCAAACATTGCTTTACCTGTTGCCAATAAAATTTTTCATGTAACTCAGTTTTCTTGGTTTAAAAAAATAGGAGAATTTACTTTCTGGATGGGCCTCGTATATAGTGTGCGCACAAACACTGTATACACCTATATTAAATTAAAAATTAAGTGAGTAGTTTTTTCCCCTGAGGGTGGTATATATTCTCCTGTCACGTACCCATTGTCATCGACTTCGATTGTTGCTGTTAGATTGTTATGGATGCAATGAATAATGCGGCTGCAAATTAGTTGATGTCAAAGTATTGAAATAATGGCTAATACAAGCGATTACACAATTGAGGAACGCATGGTGGTCGCTGTGTGGATTCGTGTGCTGTGGAGAATCCTGGTAACGCCACACTATCTGCCGGGAATAGAGCTAAGCTTACTCGGACATGATATTCTTATGGTGGTTGTAACGTTGGCTAGAATGAGAGAGGGAGATGTTAGCCGCGAATATATGTATACAATATGTAGTGTCAATAAATGTGCAAAGGTTAAAATTGTTTACGGCGTATTCATTTGCCGCCATCGCCAGACAGACGATCCTTTCGTAGACGTTAGCTAGCTGTTTCCCCACATGTTTCGTGACAAAACCTGGGAAGGAACAAGTAGCTGACTACGGCTAACTGAAATCAGCATTGTTCAAGGAGGACAGAAGGAGTTAAATCAGGAACACTGCGAGTGCAATTACTGAAATATAATACAGAAATATTACTGAAGTGGAAAACTTCAGACTTATGTATATTTCACCAGTTTTCACTTGCAAGAGACGTGTACATTGTGCATGCATTGTTATCAACGGACGTGTCTACTATTCATCGCCATCTTGTCCATTTTGTTTACGTGTTGGCTACTGCGACTGCTGCACTCTATTGTTTCTAAACTAAACATTTCTTGCACGCTCAGTGGATAACGCAGGTTGCAACTTAAGCGAAAGGAAACTGCAAACAATTACAAAAGTCAATCGGTTGCTAAAGTGAATATTTACACAGATTCTGCCGTTTACAGGTTTAATTATTAACGCCATGTCCGCAGACGACGCACTACAAAAGTTACGAAGAAAGCGTACACGTGATAACAATAACATTACCATGTGTTCCAACACAATTAAATCCTTTACATATACTAGATTTCTTGAAGATTACAAGCACTACACAGAACGATTGTCCGGGACTTTGGAGCACCTACTGAAACTAGGTAAATTAAATTCAGTTTTATTTATGGACGCTTTTTAACACTTGTGGTTCTTAGCGTCCCATTCTATATTGGTCGTGAAAGATAGTAATTTTGCTCATAGGCCTCTTTATCAGGTTCTTGAGGCTCTTTTACGACTGAAACTAGAAGAAGAGATATACTACTACCTCACTGACGAAGAATATGATGCTCATGTGTCAACTTGCGATGAATACATTGAGACGGCAAATCGGGCAATCCAAAAGGCATCACTGAGAATACGAGATAAGGCATCCACGGTTATTGAAGCGCCAGGTTCAAGCTTCAACTCCCACTAAGGCGTCATTTCCGGTTACACCAGTCCCTCTCTCGGTCAAGTTACCTCCGATTAAATTGGAACCGTTTGCCGGAGACCTAGAATGCTGGACGCGTTTTTGAGAGCAATTCTCGTCCTCAGTAGACAGTGATTCCACACTGTCGCAAGCGAATAAACCGTATTACTACGGGGCTATTTGAAAGGCGACCCAAAATACCTGGTGAATGGAATTCAGTTAGTGGAAACACCTACAAGCAGACCAAAAACATGCTACAATCTAAGTATGGCGACAAGAACCGCATAGTCCAGGCATATTTGGATTTGTTTAAACGGCTTGAAGCCAAGTCTAGACGAAAGTGCTAAGACGCTTAACACCACTTATGTAGAATGAAACGGCGAATCCAAGCACTCACAGATCTGGGGAAGATGTTAATGCTTAAGGACGAATGTTAGCGCCAAAACTTCTTCGGGCGTTTCCTAATGAACCCTGTCGTCGCTGGATTACACACTACAAGAGTACTATCACATGAGAATAGCATTTCTAAATTAATGGAGTTGTTAGACAATGAAGGTGAGGGAGCTCTTAACAACTCAAACGATTAGAGAAGAAACTTTTTTTGGCTGCACTGCAACCGTAGCGACACTTCTTTTCCGTTCAATGAACAGGAGACCACACGTAAGACTACAAGCGAACGGTCATTGCACACGGGATCCATATAGGCGAGAGTATTGGGAAGCTAAAACAATTAATCGACGCGTTTTTGCTTGAATTGTGGTCACAACTCTCTAACATGCAACAAAAGGGGTTGAGCTTCATGCCCTAATTGTAAGGCAGGCAACATAGATCAATTTGTGAAACCAAGAAGGACTTGATAGCTAACGCATCTCATACCACTTCTACTTTAATTGGTAAGATTGACGCAATGCCACGTGATTTAACGTATCTACAGACAGCACCAGTATGAATAGTTGGTCCAGAGGGAACAAGTAGACTCACGAGATGCATTCTTAATCCGAGCAGCCAGTCTTCCTTTGTGTCTAACTCTCTTCTAGACTACTTGCTACTGGAGACATTAGAGAATAACTGACTGTAGGTTCCTAAGTCCTCAGTGCAGTACACGACGGACAGTACGTTTTATTCTAAGAGGTATATGTACCAACTTCACAACATCCATCAATGCTCCTCAGAGAAATCACTCTTTATTTTCACATCCTATCATTTGATTTACTATGTTTTTAGTGTGGTGCTTTTTAGACTTTTGAGATGTTTTTTATTGCTTAGACTAAGCGGGTTTTTGTCCCGTATTTTAATTTCTGGATTTTAAATTTTATACATTGTGAGGGCGCTGATGACCTTAACAGTTTAACGCCCTTAATCCCATATCATCATCATTTTCACATCCTAGCATTCCTTGTGATATTCAATCATTTGGGAAAATGCACAGACTGCAAATGATCGATCCTAAAGATGCCTCTGACAGTATATCTATAGAAATTCTTACAGGTGCTTACTATTACTGGAATCCTGTTAAAGACTCTGTACCCAATCTAATTTCACCATCATTAGTACTGCTACCTACACGACTGGGTTGGATACTTGGCAGCATCCGCTCAGGTATTACTGTAAAAACTGTGGCTAGACTCCAATCAGATAGTCTCAAGTATCATCTTCAAGATGATAGTTTTTGAGCTAATGGGATCTGGAAGCTTTAGGAATATCTCCAGAACAACCACGAACCTTGAATGCTATGGACTCGTCCATACTACGGACTTTTCATGACAGTTAGAAGAGGGACGCAGAGTAGTCGGTCTTCTCAGGAAATGAACAACAGCCAAAATACAGAGAAGCGATTTCGTCCTCTAGAAAAGAGACTGCGGAGGGATGGACATCTTCGCGACATTTACTACCAGCAGCTGCTGAGTTACATCCGCAACAGACACGTTGAAGCTGAGTCTTTTGAAGAGACATCGCGTGAAATATATTATTTGCCTTACAATGTAGTTAGAAAAGAAAGCGTGGTAATTGCAAATGGCGCATTGCATTTGACGGATCTTCAAGCGAAAGAAATTCATCATCACATAATGATACTCTGGAAATGAGACCCAACTTACTCCCTGACGTAATGTCAGTACTACTGAGATTTCGCTTGCACCCCATGGCGATCATCGGAGATATGCATCAAGTCTTTCTACAACTGCTGTTACGTAAGAAGGACAGTGATCTGGCACGCTTCTTGTGGTATCGCACGACACAAACACAGGGCGGAAAATACTCTACAACAGAAGAGGTTGTTTCTTATCGATTCAGAACATTTCCATTTAGTCTCCCTTGTCGCCCAGTCCTTCTATGTTCTTTGAGGGAGCTAGCCACATAGTACGGAGAAGAATTTGTACAAGTCACTGCTCTCTTGGATAAGAACATGTACGTGGATGACTTTGCAGCAGGAACAAAAACGGAATCAGACGTGATTAGCCTTTACTTCCAAATACTGTCATTGATGAACACAATACTCATGCCCATGAACAAATAGATCACCAATGCACCACAACTTAATGGCATTTGGCAGAATGAGGGCCAGGAAATTCGACAAAGGACACAACTCTTTACGAACTTCTTGGTTTACTTTCTCCCACCATTATCCTTGCAAAAATGTTATTCCAAGATACTTGGATGGGATGAACTCATTCGAAACGATCTAGCATTGCAATGACATCAATGGAAGTCTACTCTTTCATACTTGTCGCAAGTTCATGTTGCTCATCATGTTGACATTTTACACGAATGTTGCCAAATTCACACCTTTTGTGACACCTCTGAAAGGGTGTATAGAGCTGTGATTTATCCAGAATCACCGTATGCGGTACAGTTAAAGTTCATTTGATTTTTAGCAAGAGCCGACTTGTCCCACTAAAGAGGGTGACGCTTCCGCAATTGGAACTGCTTGCTACACTTCTAGTTGCCGGATTACTTCACCATGTTTGTAAAGAAACAGGCTATGCAATAACCAATGCTATTTTATGGAGCGACTCCACCGTGACTTTGGGATGGCTACGAGGAAATCCAAGCAACTGGAAGACCTTATTCTGTAATAGTGACAGAAATCTTGAACTACACTACAGATAGCTTATCTCGAAGACTTTCTGCAGGGCAATTGGTATCATTTGCCTTATGGTGGACTGGCCCTACATGGCTGTCACAACCTTCCACTAACTGATCACAGCAGACAATATTTTTAAGCCAAACACTTCCAGAAGCAAGACAGTCCATGAAACAAGTGTTGATGATAGCCACTCATGAACCTATTCTTGAGATGACCAAATTTCACACTGGAAGGTTCTGCATTACTGCTTGGGTCAAAAGAGCCATTTACTTAATGAGAAGAGACGCAAGATCAGCAAAACACCACATTAGCACCCGAAAGAAACCACACACATATTGGACACGCACTGTTCAAGCGGAGGGTTTTGCAGAAGAGCTGAGTTGTTTGGAGCAGGGGAATCCACTACCCCGAAAATCAAAGTTATTTTAATTTCACGCATTCCTGGAGGAGGGTATCATTGCTTGGACGGAAGAATTTGACTACAGGTGAAAGGCATCCGATTCTTTTGGACGGTACACATTATTTCACAAGACACGTCAGATTCCACCATTTGGGAGTTGGAATTGTTTTGACGGATCTTAGAGAGTAGGATTGAATTCTACGGGCCAGGTAAACCATTAAGAAAATTCTGCATAATTTGCTTGCCTTGTAAAATAACCCAAATAAGTATGCATACAGCATTGAAGCAAGTCTCCCAATGGATTGAGTTCGATCGCGCCCTTTACAGTTACAGGAATAGACTTACACATACGGTCAGGAAACATTTCAAGGAAACAAATATTGTTTTGTTTACTTGTGCCGTCTCGTGGGCAATACAGCTAGAGGTAACTACAGATCTGTCGACGGATAGATTTCTGATGACTTTTCAGCGATTTGGTGGTTGAAGATAATTAGCCAGCACTGTTTATTCCGACAATTATGGAAACTTTAATGTAGGCAGTAAAGAACATGTGGTCTTAATTCAATGTTAACAGGCCCAAAGATAAACCAGTATTTTTCCTATCATGTCACATGGAACTTCATTCCCCAAGGGCGGCTTGGTGGGGAGTATAGTGGGTAA
The DNA here is from genome assembly GCA_030765065.1 of Deroplatys truncata. Lineage (NCBI taxonomy): Eukaryota > Metazoa > Arthropoda > Insecta > Mantodea > Mantidae > Deroplatys > Deroplatys truncata. Next base: position 69,810,133 of record CM060987.1, on the reverse strand, counting down.
GGATGAGTGGTTCTGTGAAACGTCGCATAAGGAAAACTCTGGGAGAACTACACATCGACGAGGAAGAAACTAATTACATTGTTGATTAGCATTGAAGCCGCCTTAAACTCCAGACCACTTACATCAGGTGAAGACCAGTATGTTCTGACACCATCACATTCCTTGAATGGGGATAATTTGAAAGCAATACAAACCGGTCAAGCAGCATCAGCAACAAGATATTCTCTGCCTAAATTATGCAGACATAAGCAAAATACTGCTGAAGACTTTTGGAGACGCTGGACAAAAGAATGTCTTCTAGAACTGTAAAGTTTCCACACGTACGCATCCGCGCTGTAAACTCACAGAATTAAAGGTGAGATATATTGTTTTGTTGCAGGAGGATCATGTTCCTCGCTATATGTGGAAACTTGCCCGCATCACCGAGCTGAAGCCTGGGAGAGATGGCAGGGTGCGGACTGTGCTCCGGAGGGCTAGCCAGGGTCACAAATCGCCCGGCATATCCAGCTTATCATCGCTCTGGAGATTGGGAGAGACCAGGATGGGAGGATGGAGAAACCTGGTAACGGCATCTTTCGGAAATTGAGCTAATCTTACTCGGACATGACATTTATGTGATCCTTATAAGTTGGCTAGACTGAGAGAGGGAGATTTAGCCGCGAATATGTACACAATATGTTAGTGTCAATAAATGTGTAAATGTTAAAGTTATTGACGGTGTACTTAATTTGCTGCTATCACCAGACAGAAGATCCTTTCTAGACGTCCGCTAGGTGTTACCAACATGGGCGTCTAATTAATGGCAAATGAATTAGAAATGCCATGGGTAATTTCATTGTGCGGTTTGTGAAAGCAGCATCGCCAAAGAGGACGTTGTTAGCGCGGGAAAACAAAGCATTTTTAACGGGCAGTGTTCGAGACGCGCCGAGAAGTTGAAAACCATCCACCAGACTTGGACTTTGTGCTGACGTGGGAAAATCTATCAAACAATCTTTGGTCAAATCCATACGCAAACGTGTTTCAGAGTTGGGGATACCGGAATCAACCATGAGGAAATACATCAAAGTGGATCTGAAAATTAGATGTTGGCATTGAATGTCAATGAATTATCAGATGATGATTTGGAGAGACGAGTTAATGCTTGTGGTCGGATGTTGCAACAATTCCAAAGAATGGCTCAGAAGGCAAAAGTCATGTTCACAGACGAATGTGCGATTTATCGCAATTGCGTAGTCGCAATGTTTTCTTTTGGGGAAAAGAAAATTCACATTTGTTTTTCAAGAAACGAGGGAACCCACCTCATGTTATAATCTGGCCCGGAATGAGACAAATCTCTTTAGCCCATATTATTATGGTTCTGTTAATTAGAACAGTTATCTCTAGATGATTAATAACTGGCGCATTCCAGAGCTGCAAAATGCGGGAATCCTAAACAGTGTTGGACTGCAACAAATGGGGTGCCGGCCCAATTCGCAGTGGCTGCTCGACGTCTGAGCGCAGCCTTTGGGAATCGCTGGATCTGTCGAGGATCGGGAAATGATACAGGTTCTCTTCCATGGCTTCCATCAAGGAGAAGCTGCGGAAGCAGCGGTATGCTGGAACTGAGATTTACAAATGCGGTGCGCGAAGCTTTCCAGACAGTGACATCAAGGATGTTGCTTAAGATGGGCATGAGAACATGGCGACTGTGCAGAGACTATGGAGGGACACATAGATATTTTAGATTCTTAAGATTTAAATAAGTAAATAATGAATATATATACTTTTATATCACATCAGTTTAAATTTAATATAGAGGTATACGAATTTTGTGCCCACCTGTACATATATAAATGTGTGTTTGACATTGCCTCTACAACACGCCTTTGACGGCGATGTTGTATCGCAACCTTATATTCCAGTCTCTTTGTTACACCTGAGTCACCGTGTGTCAGACAGATCACATAATTGCACAGTCACCTTCCTGTAGATTCTGCTGATAACTTATACAGTTGTCTTTTTGTCATATTTTTTTCTGTTGATTTATTTGTAAGTGGAATTTGGATTATGGAATTCAACTTTCCTGCAAGGTTCGCTACAGTCTGTCATTCCAATATCATACTTATTTTTTCCACTCGACCTACATCGGTTGGGAACGAACTCCAGGTATCAGATTGGGACAGACTTAGGGAAGGGGTTGAAATTAGCGCTTGCGATGTACCTAGATTAAAGAACATACACGTCTCACAGCGTAGGATATTTATGCTAGCGAATTGAGGTAGCAGGAGGAGAATACCACAACTTCCGAAACAGATCGTATCCACGCCGATCGCGGTCAAAAAGAATATTCTTATAACTTGCGAATAATAAGCAATTTCACCGGATGCCAACCATATAAAATCCGAGATACCTAAAGATTTGGCCGTATGCCTTAAGAATAGAATAAAAGGCTCAAGGCATCGGCAGTAACTTTTCCTGGAATTCTCATTGTCACCGTAGCCCACAAACCCCTTCCCGAGCGCCCCTCTTCCTGGGCGGTTGCTATGTCTCTTACATCCCTGGTGCAGCACCCGGTATTTTCCGGGTCGTTACAATATTTTATTTCATTCGTTTAATCTTTGGACGGTTCGTGGAATTGAGCTATTATTTGGAAAATGAAGAAGAGTGCCAAAACCCCTAACTGATTTTATCGATTTACAGGGCTTTAATCGGGTCTTCTCGAATGCAAGATCTAAATGCTACCGCCGTCTGCATTTCGGTTAGAAAAGTTGTGTACCTTTTACGTAACAGTTTACCAAGACTGATCCAGGTACTGCAATCCTGGTCTTCTATTTATTTCACGGAATATTTTTCTGCGTCAGGTTTACAGAGAAAAAATGGGAAGTAAAGCTATTTTTTCGGAAAATGCACTTGCCTACATTTTCTTGTCTTAAGTTGTCTTAAGTAGAGGCAACATAAAGCTTTAATGTTAATTTGTTTTGCTTATACTATCATTTACTACTGTGCGAGTTCTTATAGAAGCATATTATGTGAGTGGAATTTTTTTTTCATCTATTATAACGAATTAATGTCTTTATTTCTCACATGTGAGGTATCATTGGATTCATCTACAGTTCTACGGGATTAGCATACCTGCGAAATTTCTGACATTTGCGAATTACAATGTGCTTTTTGGTCGAAAGTTTAAGGATAGTTATATGGACGAGTTTCAAGAAATTTTACAAAAAACCCAAATGTAATTTTAATGTTTAAAATCCGTTATATAGCCCTAAATCTTAAACAGTGCTATAATGGCTTCCCCTTTTAAAACTCCAACGATCTGGTGAATCTTGATGCCAATTATACATGCGCAGGCTTCTACAGCCGTTATCCATGGTTGTTCTTCCGCGTCAATTTATATTGGTTTGCTAACATATTGTCCTTTATATTGCGATCTTTTGACCGCTGCCTCAGTGGTTGCGTGGGCTCATATTTATCAGAATAGGTGGGACGTAAGATTCTCTGTGTCCAACAGCCCATGGTTCCCGAAATGCAAGTCATTCAGCTAGACTGTGATATCTGAGAATAGATACTCAGTTACTGGTAAAACATCTTAAGTATTCATCCTTCGATAGTGTTTTTTGGAGTGGAGGGGAAATACATTTACGTACCCCAGAGAAGCTGAGAGCGTGGGGCTCGCCATCAGAGAATGGTCCTACCCAGCAGACCCCGTCCACCGGAAAGGATAATTAAAGGATGTGAAATCAGTGGTGACAGTAGCGCGGTACGTGTAGCACCCGCGTTACTAAGGAGAAAGATGGAAAGCTGCCGTCTAATGGACGGGAATGGGTAGAATGTAAGATCCCAGGTTACAGCCATGACAAACTGCCCAGGCTGCGGCCTAGATGCCTCGATTTCAATGGGATAGAATTTAGCGTACAACTCTTACAATCAATTTCCTTACAAGCGTTTATTATGAAGCATTTTAACAAAATAGAGTAGTAAGTTGTCTATATATCAATATTTAAAATTCATGCTACATTTTAAATCTCATTGAGGGAAATAATTAAATATCATGTAAACTATTCTCAAAGTGGGAAATAAAGTATGTTACATACCAAGTTTCGTAGTAATGGTTCTGCGCCGAAAAAGTAACATATACACATAGACAGACATACGCAAGAACATTTTATAAAATTCGATGTTTGGCTTCGCTGTAGCCAAAATCTTAAGGCAATCCTACGCTGAAATTTTGGAGGAAACATTTTGCATTTCTTATTTTTGCCATCCTTTGATAACTTTGAATCCGTTTTAATAATGTGAATTATATTGCTGAGGAAACTTTTAAACCACGATCAAGATCAGTAGGACAAAATAATATCATATCTGTCTAATTTTCTAGGAAATAAAAATGTCCACGGCTTCAGTACATAAAACGTTCCACGTGATGAAGTTTTTCACTTATCTCAGTGCAACTTAACAGCTATGAATATAAAACCAATATAAGAAGCTCTAAATAGCTCTTCTCATTCATGTGAATGATTTAGAAATAATACTGTGTTAATCATAAAACATTATTTTTGTAATCACAGGAAAAACAATTTTTCTGTAACTCTGAAATATGTGACGGAAAAAATCTGATTTGTTACGATCAGATGACTTTCTCTAAACACTCTTCTACAAACCATTCTTACTAAAGCTTATTGTTTTACCTACGTCATATTAATCGAGATAGGCATTTGCAGAAATTATTTCACTACACATCTCATTGTAGGTACAAGAGGGATATAGGAAGGTGAAGCAATAGTCCTCTCTTTAAAAAGCGGATTGTTGTATGCTGGCTTTGAAATTCCACTTTTTGTATGGCCACGAGAAACACTTTAGCAGCTTAAAACAATATCAACCGTTTAAAAATTCAAGCTAATAATGCGTATACACGAAGTGGTTAACGAACAAATAATTTCTCACTGTTGTGTGTTTTAACGAAATCTACATTTTGTTAGTAAGTAGGCTTTTATCCATCTCTTACATTTTACGAGTTAAACAAAACTATAAAAAGTAATTCGGAATTAACAGAAGTTCACAAGCTATACACAGAAAATACAAGATATACACCTTATTTAACAGGCAAATATTAAGGAAATATTTTTCATATAAAGTGGCGCGGGGGACATTCTTGAAAATATTGTTTCGTGTCCTAGGAAGACGAACTGAAATACAAAGTTTGGTATATAACCTATATTTGTTTTTGAGTTATACTATTTTGTGCTATTTACATACAAAAAGCGAACAAAAACGCATACAGACAGACATATACAGGGAGCTTTTTCTAAATTGTGTTTGTATATAGGGGTCTCAAAACACTGATATCAAAATTTTGGGTGACAGGTGCTAGAAAACTTAAAAGGTCCAATTTAAATGCATTAACAATACTTTAATTTACTTGCATGAAAAAATTAATTATAACATAATTAATTTGATACGTGGAGTATTTTATATGCAATGTTTATAATAAAATAATTAATAACTAACCATTGGCAGCAACAACACAAAAAGTCGTGTACTATTATGTCGTAACCCTCCTAGCAATTGGGTAAAACTTCAAAGTAATAGTTAAGCATTACAGAAATATAACATTTAGTTAGAGTTGTCTTAATATTGGTTATTTGTCCAAGTTAGAAGATAATAATAATAATAATAATAATAATAATAATAATAATAATAATAATAATAATAATAATAATAATAATAATAAATAATAATAACAATAATCCAAAGATTTATTTAACTTTCAACTTTCTCAATTCAGGAGGTGCTATTATAGACAAACATGATGAACAGGCGTTTAAATGTACATATAAATTGTTTAAATTTACATAAAAATTACTTAGAAAAGATTTATGCAGGAAAACAAATTAGATAATATAAGTACAATTTAAAAGCAACACACGGAGAGAGAGAGAGAGAGAGAGAGAGAGAGAGAGAGAGAGAGAGAGCTATTTGTTACAAACGCAGCAAGAGCTGTTGACCGCAGCAACACCTAATAAATAGGTTATATTAATGCAGAATTGCTTAAGAAGTTCACCAGGTGCGGAGGTTATCGTGCCACTAGTTCCGACTACGAATCCAATCACTTGGATGGAGTTAGGGTGGTATGTATTCTTGTAATATGGGACTGTAGGCTCATTTATTCCATATTTTTGTGCATGAACTCCGCCGGTTTTATTCATGTGACTGTTCTTACTGTACAGATATTTCATCCTATGCCCTTGGTGTCTATTCCCATGTTTGCACCAAAGATGTTATTGCTTATAAGGAGAGACTAATTACGAAAATTCCCAAAATATGACATTTTTAGATTTTTGTCTTATTTATTGGATTTCCCCGTTTAATATTCCCCATGTACCGCGAGAGTCTTCTCATCCTGCGAATTGGTAACAAGGCAATCCACATTTTATAGACGAGCGAAATGCAGGTGCTGACACCGCATTCACCAACTCGCTGATTAGGGCTACGGTGGTGGTTGTTGTCACGTACTCTAGTAGCGCAATGATTAGCATGCTGGAAAGTCTTAGTGAAGTTCGAAGTTCAAATCAACCCTACGAATAAATGAGTTTTTTTATTCATTTCCCGCGTTTATTTATGATGTTCATTAAAGCATTTTCTAACAAGTAACAATCTGTTTTCTTGAAATTCACATAATTAAACTAATTTAATTTAATTATGTGAATTTCACGAAACTTCCATGCCAAACTATCAGTTCTCGTTAAATGTACTAAACATAAAAATTACCTTCAAGTGATAGTATTTGAACTTGGGACCTTCACCAATGAAGGCCAAAGCGTACACTATTGTACTACGAGTGCAAATCACTGCAGGCATAGCAGTGCAAAACAGTCATTTCAGCCGAAATTGATACAGTTCATTGCAGTGGACAGTGTTTACGGCATACTCTGTACAACGACGGAACTGCACGACTTCTCAATCCGCAGACTAAGAAGACTCATCCGGTATATAATGATTGTGAACAGGATACTGTTTTGAATGGTGCTGCATCTACATATATAGTACTGCGAATTCTGCACAATTTCACATAAAAAATCCCACACACTGGTAGAGTTAGCCCATCTTTTGTGGTAAACTACAATGGCAGCTTGTGTGTGCTCAAGTCGTGTGGTTTCTTTTTTGCAAATGTATGGAAGTTTGTTTTCTCCTTATTACTTTGAACAGTTTTTTCTGTGAATGACATTTTCTGACGTAAATGACCCCTTTTCTCAGAAATTATTGAGATAAGTAAATCACATTTTAAGACCATAAAAATAACCATTAAGTTCTGTTTTGGATGTAGTCCGGTGTTAATAACATGGTTGGTTACTTAAAAAACTTAAATAAGAATGGCATGATTAAGAAATAAAATTTATTGGATAAAAGTAGATCAGTGTACTTCAGCGGTTCAAACCCGGCGGAAGACTATGGCTTTTTTCGGGCGTAAAAATCCTTAGCATTGCTTACTTCGGAAGGGAAGTAAAGCCGGCGGTCCGTAGATTTACGACACATAAAAGAATCTCAAGCCTGATAGAGGCCTCTGAACAAAATTACCGGTCTTTGACGCTCAGTATAGAATGGGACGCTAAGGACCACAACAGTTAGAGAGCGTCTATAAAAAACTCAATCTATTTATGTAGTGTCCTTATAAGGTATGCACTTACATACTGTAAGAAGTTCACTTTGATATCTTAAATAACTTCTGAGATTATGTGTTATGAATTTAGCGGATTTAACGCGGGACTTCAATCTCATCTTAAATGAGTATCCAAGTGCAGATTCTTAAGGTTTAAATGCATAGTTGCATGTGTACAGATCACTGGTGTTATAATGATGAATGATTAGCGATAGGTCCTTGTGATAAGTAGGGCCAGTTGCTGGCGACAAAACTGTACCTCTATAATTCCATTCGTCACACGACGTGCACACAGCTTCATGATTCATGACATATTGGCCGAAGTTCTCCCTCACGGCCGGGACCTGCTGCCTCCATTATCACTAATAATCAGGTGGGATTAGGGGCCTATAATTAATGCTCTAAATTATGTATACTAAGCTTTCCTATACGCCCAGGTACAGGTGCGGCTACCAAACCGACCCTCGCTAGTCAAGTCATGCATAATGAGGAGGAAGATCATGGGATAACGTACGGTTTCATTCGTACGTACACGACTACGCACTAAACCCGTCCCCAGTCAAATCAACGTGGCAGCGACATGCGGAAAGGCCGGGCATTTAAAAATACTGTAAAAAAGTTTCCATGGAAATTAATGTAACAGGAAGATCCACCTCGGGGGACTTAACATCCCTGCACTCCACATCACAACAGTGATACCAACTGCAACATACGTTATGGGCAGGATTACTTTTGTTGACAGCTCAGGGATTAAACTTTAATTTGGATGAGCTTTCAGAAAATACAAGTGATATTTCTGAGGGTTTGAAGAATATATGCACAATTAATTCATACATTTCGTTTCGTATTTATAAATTAGCTTTTGTACACTAAAATGATTCAGAACTGACAGGTACAAAGGTAGGGTTACAGTATACCTCCTTACATTTCACCTTAATGTTATATTACGCGTCAAACCTTAACTCCTTAATGTTTGATTATATTCTTTATGACAGAGACATCTAAAATGCAGTTTAAGAGCTTAATATTGGTGAGAATGTCATACATAACGTCAAAAAGTAAATCTCCTATACTCTTCTTTATAAAGAAAGTATTATATAGATGCCCTAAATATAAATCAGTATTTAACAGCCTGATCTGTTATAGGTTTACCTTCTGTCAGGTGCAAAAACTATATTACTAATTTCGCCCCTTTGGGTAAATACTAGACACTGAGCTGCCGATTTTATTGCAGTGTATCTTTTTCTGTTATTAGACTTTCACACAGACTGCCTTCACTTTAACTTTCTCTACCATGTACCTAATAGGCAGACAAGAATTGTATTCCACCTGAAAATTCCATATCGAGCTTTCACCGGAAATATATGATTTTAGGTCCCTGAATCCAAAAAAAGTATTTTTAGAAAAAAGTCCGGTGTGTGTCTATGTGCCTGTGATCAGCATAATTAAAAAAATAAACACTCGGATGAATACTAAACTTGGTATTTAAGTTCAGTATCTTCCAAAGAAGCACACGAAGATTTTCAAGAAATCCCTCCACTCTCAACTACACTTCACAAGGTACATTTTTCGATTTTTCTTTATTTTCTCAATGCTATAACAATTTTCATTAAACTATTGCATATTAATGTTATTTACACTCAACAAACCCCCATACTTTGATTGACCCAAAAGCAAACAGGGAGAAGTTCACTCATTTTCGGATATTCAGCTCTCCAGTGTGAATGAAAATTTCCTGAAAAGATACCATAAATACGCGGACAGAGAGATAACATTTGTGCTTATTATCATTGTGATTATAACTGTATATATGATAAGTGAGGAGGTTGTGGGATACTATAACTGTTTGGGCGTGACACCTAACTGTGGTTTCGGCACGCGAGCCGCCGTGCGTGGCCACAGTATGAAGGAAAGCACTGCACATTATTTGCCGGAAATGATAATATAATAGTAATGGATTTCTTCCCCTTCATATTTATTTTCTCTACTACGTATAGTAAGTACTGGAAGTGTTGTATTCCACCCAAAAATTCGATACCGAGATTTCACTAGAAAGATATGTTTTGAGCCCCCTGAATCCAAAAAAGGCATGTTAGGAAACATGCCCGTGTGTGTGTCTGTGAACAGCATAACTCGGAAACAAACAGTCGGTAAACACCAAACTGGGTATTTAGGTTCAGTATCTTCCAGAGATACGACACAAAGGTTTTCAAGAAAATCCCCCCACCTCAGACTACCCTTCGCATGGAATATATTTCGAAAATTTTACTTTTCTCAAAAATGCTGTAACGATTTTGAATAAAACATCATAAGTTTAATTTTTTCATGACAAATGAAATGCATATCTCGAATTTTCTGGGAATGTCTCCAAAAGTATTCTTCATTGTGAGCAACTTTTGCATAACTGGTAAACCATAAGAGATAGACAACATTTTTCTACACAAAAAGTGTAGCTCTCGTTAAAATAAACAATTTATGTCATATACATTTTTGTTGAGTCAACCATTTTCGAGATATTGTTTGTTATTCCCTTAAATTTTCCAATGCTTTTTCTCAAATGGGAATTCGTTTTCATTTTTTTTCGGTAATACAAAGAGAATGGAATGCTCCACATAGCAACCAGCTCTTAAAATATTTGACTATATTTTAAAACCTACCAATTCCCCTTGCATCTACAAGAAAATTACCAATAAGATCAACATCTCGATATCTCGATTAACATGAAGCATATGAGAATAAGCGTTTGTAAAAACAGTTTGTACAAGAGTAGAGAAAGTCACGTGAGTGTAGCACATCAGATTTTTTTTAAAGTAGTGTTTAATGTCCATTCTTACCGCATATGCACCACAGGCGATGGACACTGGTGATGCGTGAAATGAAATGATAATTGGGAAACGAAATTTGGGAAGTAAACGTTTTATGACTAAGACTAAGAATTTGAACGGTGGATCTCCCGTTAACGAGTTCATGCCTTAACGACCTCGGACACCCGTGTAGGTCTCTGTATTTGTTTTATGACATCTTAAATATGTTTAACATAACAAGGAATTGCTTATTAGCGAAATGCTAACCCCTTTTACGCTTACTTCTAACCGGTGAGTGTATACACTGGTGAGGAAGCCTAGTTTGCGTGGAATGTAGGCATCTTAAACTCTTTTATACAGTCTAAATTCCTGATGTTTAGGCAACTTTTCTGCTTGAGCAGTAGAGCGGGCAACATAATGTACAGGCGAAATGAGGAGCTATACATCTCCGAACGATGCTGTAACAAATCAAAGGACTGGCCTTATCGGTACATAACATGGCACCAGGAATCAAGTCTTAATTAAAACATTCCCACCGGTGATTCCTTTTCAGAGAAACACGCTTTAATTTTATGCAAAAAAATAAATAAATAAAATAAAAAATAAAATGTATTACAGCCACACAATTTTTGTCCGTTATTGTTTCATAGTCATTCTACAATATCACGATACATTTTCACATGCGGGTTAATTACATAATGGAGAAGTGGAACAAAGAGAAGGCTTTAAGTCTTCATAGTTAGGAAGAACGAACCGCAGTCTTCTTAAAGGGCGTAACCAAAATAAAAAGGTTTAGAATGACTAATTTTCTTGCCAAATGTTGGAAACTCGGTTACACGTAGACTTTTGGAGGTCGACAACAGCCAACTGTTAATAACAGAAATACATATTTGCCAACCACGTGTTCATAACAAGCCAATGCTAAAAAACATTGCTTGATATAAATTGTATGTCTTATTGAGAAACACGTTTTATTTTGCAAACCTTTCATTTACTTTTCATGGTTTCCCATGTTTATAAAGTTCAATAAGAATGAGAAAGGTTTTACAAGAAATTCAAAATATATATTTCATTTTTTATTTCAGCCCAACAACCATGTTTTGGCACGATGAGACTAATTTCTAGTGCTTACCAGTGTTGTTGCAGTGGATCGTAAGTTGACAACCCTACATCTAACATGGTTAATATACAAACAAAGGAAAACGCAATATGTTATGGACAAAAATAGAATATTTCTGTAAAACTGTTATAATTAAATATTTATTTTAACCTATTGAATGTGAAAGTAATTTTTTCAATTGATGAACGTTACTGGATTTCCAGTATCCATTATCTCCGAATTGAATGTCCTCATATTGTCTATTTCTGCAGAAGTTAACGTAACTACTGTTCCTTGCTCATACGTCATAGTAAACGACTTTAAACTGTGCCTTTCCCATAACAGCGATTTATATTAAATACTTCAAATAATTTATTAGTAAATTTTATTAAAATTAGTGTCCATCGTCCAATAAATATCATGCAGTTCATGCTTCCCATTTATATTACAATATAATATTAATACCTAATCAAAGCCATTAAAGCCTTCTTGAGAAAATTTGAGGTAACGGACATTTTCCCAGTAAACAATTAAATGTATCTTCTGGTATTTAAACAGAAGAATTAACCCACTTAGGAAGATACAAACTTTGATTTAAGGAACCTACAAATATAATTCCGGCGAGATAAAAGCAATATTTTCTCTATTTTCAGTGAGTGGCAGAAAAACAAATCAGAACAGAAAGGAAACAAATTGTTATCAAAGTACATATTTGACATTTTAATAATAATAATGATAATAACTATATTATTACTCTTGCTCTTCATCGCAATCTAAGATCTGGGAATGGGGCGTACGAAAGGCGTAGGCATAAACAGGAAGCTGCCCCTCCCTTATTGGAGACTTTAAAATTAATAGTTTTCAATAATTTAAGAGTATAAATGCTATTGCTGTTTTAAAGCAAAACATTTAAGGTGAACGTAATTTATTGTCCTGTATTTTCTTTCTTTAATCAATGTTTACTTACTCTACTGTGTACTTATCGTAGGCAGAGGAAGTATTGTATTCCACTCAGAGGTTACCGAGGTTCCAGAAGTTACCGGAAATGCGTGTTTTGACGGCACCCAGACATAAATAAATAAATAAATATTTTTCCTCTTTTCAGTGAGGGAGAGAGAGAGAGAGAGGAGTTCTTCAGCGCGCGCCCGTGTGTGTCTGCTTGTGGACAGCAGAACTCAAAAACGATATGTACGTAAAATATAAAATTTGGAATAAGTTCAGTAGTTTTCAAAGATGAGAGACGAAGATTTTCATTAAAATTCCCCACCCCAAACTAACTTAATTTTGTCAAAATCCACCTGGTTTAAGCTATTTGTAAGACTAATAACAGTTACACCTTGAAAGTTCTGGAAATGGCTTGTTAAGTTATTTTGCATAACTGATAAACCATAGTAGATAGACAAAAGCATACTACATAAAACATTCAGAGCTTTGAAGTTGAGTCGCTACATTTTAATTCACATCACATTAGCGCACGATGTTAACTGAGAAGCGCTTTCGAGAGACATGTTTCTATCATCATCATCATCTTCGGCCGACTGATGTCTCGTTCGCTCCCCTGACCCCAAGAAGTATTTCATTAGACAATTCTTCTGCCCTCTGTTGTGAAAGATTTGAAACTTGTGGTGTTGGATTTGTTGCCATCTGTAGTGAACGTTGGGAACTCATCTGTCTTTTTTCTTCTCTCTTGTAATCTGATGGACCAGCTGAATTAAGTAGTCCGTAGGCGGTATTTGAAAATTCAAAGCTTTCTTAATGTTGAGATGGATGAAAATCTTTTCCCAAATTTCCATACTCATCTGATAATAAAAAAATCTAATAATGAATAACTTCTAGTTAAAAAAATAAAAGATAATAAAGTGTAAACGAGTCTGTATAGGTTTTAATAATTTTATATTTTGTCCTATTTCATGATTGCTGTTCCGAAAATGCTTGGCAACTGCTGATTTATCTATTTGTTTCAGTTTTATATTTCTTTGGTGTTCTTATTTTTAAGTTTCTTTTTGTTCTACCTATATATGAGCCTTAGCAATCCTGACATGATATCTGATAAATACCTGACTTTTTTAAATTAGTAGTTGTTTTAGTGAAAAGTGTATTCAGCATATTTCTCAAACTGTATATATTCTGAGGTGCCAGTTGGATCTGATATTTTCTAAATAATTGTTCAAAAAATTTGAACATCACTGGATGGTATGTAAATTTCCTGTATACTAAATCCTTTTTATTTGGATTCTGTAGGAACTAATTATATGTAAGCTATGTTTTTATAGATAGTGATAAGTTATTAATAAGTTGAGGTTTGAAGCCATTTTCAATAGCTACATTCTTGATATAATTCAATTCAGTGATATTGTCGTATGCCTCACATTTATTTATTATTTAACTTCAGAGGAGAGCTGCTACTCGCTTGCAAGAGGGATCGTTAATCAAACAAAGAACTTTACTTTAAGAGGCAACGACGAAGGGACGCAGCTAAAGTTAGATTATAAAAATAATTACTACACCAACATAATTTCTGGCTGAAGGGAGAGGCAAGGAACTCTACACTATCATAATTAAAACTGCAAGAGAATGGATAGCTGGTAGATTTATTATAAAATGTTGTCTTACCCCATGTGTCTGCCGGGCGAGGACGCCAAGTCTTAGGCAGTTATCCGTCTCACTCACGCGAAGCCTAGTCACAGAATGAAGCCACGCCAAGTCTTAGCGTCAGTAACGCCATATCCCCCCCAATGACACACTGCTTCCCCTGAATCGCCCCTACTCACAGATAAACTGCCACGCTTCGGCGTCCAGAGAGCGTATTACCATTAATATAATCTGTGCACATGCCACATCTCCCCCTGGCCACCGAAGTCGACGTCCTCGTCGACATAAGGAAAAATAAATATAATAAACATGAAAAGAACAAAACAAAATGACATACACATGTGTGATGAACCAAAATATAACAACAATATACATGTGTGGTAAGCACCCAGCCGACGATACAATATTGCTGGGCGATAACGAGATACGAGAGACGTAAGTGCTGTCGACTAGTATTGTTAATGCACTTATCTTTAGCATCCCGCACACGCACACACCACGCTGCCTCAGTTCACAGGCACACTACACTGCGCAAAATAGCGATGGTCTGCCGTAACTGTTTGTGGGTGAGTTTAGACAGTGCCCACAACGACGATTTGTCCTGGTGTAGAACTATCACCGCAGGCCTCTGGTGATGACAACAGGGTGGGCAGTCGCTGGCTTGGACTGCCCCCCGACATGGTGGCTCCTTATGCCACGGCAGTGTAGTGGCTGCCCGACAGCTTTTCTGTGGTGTTTCTTGACTTCTGGTGTGCCCCGGGGATGCTCTTGAATTTTCTCGCTCCCCGCCACAGCGAAATACTAAAACAAAACCACCACACAATAAACAGGGTGCTCCCACAAACAATCACACATAAAAGAATGGTATGTCATGTAAAATTAAAGATTTTAAAGTTTGAAAAGTGTACACTAAAAATTCTTATGACATGGGGCAAAGAAAGAGAAAAAATAAGTACAAATTGGCATAAGAACGAAATCTTACAGAGTTGCCATCCAAAATTTAACTTACAATGCTTCACAAACCAAATACAACAGTACAACAGACTCAGAATACATGAACATGACAGAAATGAAACAACCTTATTTTGGGATCCCAATATTACATCTTAATAACCAGCTGGTATCACTAACAAAAGAAAGTAAGTGCACTTACAAGACAATCACACATGACAATGAAATGAACTCATTCACACTGACCATGGCCCAAATTACACACAACACTGACTTAACTATCTACTCAAACTAGTGTATGCATCACTGCAAACTACATCCACAATACATCTCTAAACTACGCCACGTGACATGCTTTCAACTACCATTGTCCTACTCTTGTCACCAATACAACTTCTCGTCCACATCACTATCTTTCTCATCTCATTATGATCAACATCTTTCATAATCATCATCAGTAATAATGCAATCTCGATCATTACTTCAATCATCACCATCTTTCAATTTTCTCTTCAAAACAAAACATCTAACATAGGCATAACCTTCAAGAAATCACATTAACAATTCAGGAATGACACAAATAACATGACACTATACTGTTGCATCGACATCCTCCAAATGAAAATTAAGCTGGAAAACAGGTGGTATTAAAATTCGCTATCTAAGATGGTAATAAACTTGTTGCATAAACAGAGAAAAAAACATTATTTTCATTACATTCACTTCCATCCATTTAATCTCTCGTGTGAATTCATCACACACGCTATACTGGGCACGTTACAGCAACACCAATAAGCAAAATCTCTGAAAACATACAACTGTCGGGGTTACACTGTGGCACTTCCACCGAAGCTGACATCATCTCATCTCTTCTCATCTCTCCTCATCTCATTAACACCGTCGAGGTTACTCTTTGGCACTTCCACCGAGGCAAATCTCACATATATCACATAACCTCAAATACACACTATTCATGCAACAATTTTCTGCAAATAAAAATCACAGCATCATTATGAAACCCAAAGTCAAATCGAGTCAAATCAAATCATATCATATCAAATCAAATCGAATGCAACAAAACAACATCACATCATTACTCAAAACAATATTGTCACATAACATTCCTGAAAATGAAAGCTCAATTAAGCACATAGTACACCTGAAACACATTCCTGCAGCATAATACAACAAACAAAACAAATGATTTGCAGTTCCCAAAACATAATTCAAAATTTAAATTACACCCACAATAATAATACACTTGTAATTTAGCAGAGACATTCGTATCACATATTCCTGAAAAGTAAAGCTTAATTAAGCATCAGAAACTCAGACTTTACAGTCTATAGGTTCATAGTAAGGGTAAAGGCGTGACACATGAACACTCTGATGTTTGGTACGGGGAGCATGAGATCGACCAACAAGGTAGGTAACAGGAGTGACCTGTCGGATAATTTCAAAAGGGCCAAAATATCTATGTAACAACTTTGTACATTTACCTTTCTTCCTAATGGGAGTGAAAACTTTAACTAACGACCTACATTATAAACCACATCTCTATGTTTAGCATCAAATGCTTCTTTTTGCTTCACCTGCTGCTGTGTAATGTTAGCAACAGCAACCTCTCGTGCCTTCTGAATCTCTTGCAATGTCTGTCTCACCAAAAGGTCATTAGACGTAGCTTGTAGCTGAACCTGATTAGGTAAAGAAGGTTCTCGACCATATATCAAGAAAAAGGGTGAAAATTTAGTAGACTCTTGAACACTCGAGTTATATGAAAAGATGACATAGGGCAATATTGAGTCCCAATTCTTCTGATTATTATCCACAAAATGGCTGAGCATATTTAAGAGGGTTTGGTTAAATCTTTCAGTAAGTCCGTTGCAAGCTGGATGATAAGCACTGGTGAAATTGGAAGACACTGATAAAGATCTCAACAATTCTTGTGTCACCTCACTTAAGAAAACTGAGCCACGATCAGATAACAAGGCAGCAGGGGCTCCATGCTTACAGATGATGTTATGCAAAATAAATTTAGCAACTTGAGGGATTGTTGCTGAAGAAAGCGACGCAGACTCGACCCAGCGAGAAGCATACTCGGTCGCAACGACAACATACTTGTGTCCAGAATTGGAGCGTGGGAGAGGCCCAAGCAAATCAAACCCCACCGCTCGCCTACAGATGTAACCGGAATTGGTTGTAATAAGCGTGCTGGTTTCTGATTCTTCGGTCCCTTTCTTGTTTGACAGCTGGGACAGGTTCGGACAAAATGTTCAATATCTTTCTTCATACCAATCCAGTAATACCTGGAGTGAATTTTGGCAAATGTTTTCGAGAATCCTAAGTGGCCTGAAAGAGGATCATCATGACATGAAGAAAGAATTTAATGTTTTAGAGCTTCTGGAATAACCAGCAGATGGAGAGGGCCAGTGGAGCCAGCATTTTTACGATAAAGAACACCTGATTTGAGTGTGTAGTTGGAAACTTGTCTCTGAAGATTAGCAGGGGCCGACGGAGGATCATGGAGAGCATTAATAAGCTCAAGTAACCCAGTATCTTTCTTCTGATGGTCAGCAACTTCAACGGATGACAGCAAACATGTGGGGAGTTCATCAAGCTGTGCAAGATCACTTTCTGTAGGTTGTAACACAGGAAATCTCGATAGAGTATCAGCATCATGATGTTTCTTGCCAGATTTATAAGAAATGGAATAATCAAACTCTTGCAATTTCAAACTCCATCGTGCCAAACGCCCAGTCAAATCTTTCAAATTATTTAAATAACAAAGGGAGTGATGATCAGATACAATATGAACCTTGTAGCCATAAACAAAACTGCGGAAGTGGGTAAGTCCAAACAGGATGGCCAACAATTCCAACTCAGGAACACTGTAATTACGTTCACATTTAGATAGTGTCCTTGAAGCATAGCCCACTGGTTTCAACACATTATCAATCTTCTGATACAACACTGAGGCAACCCCTAATCCACTGGCATCAGAGTGTAGTTCGGTATAAGCACCAGGAGTATAGTGAGCTAAGACAGGGGCCGAAACCAATAAGTCTTTCAAATTTTGAAATGCAGTTTGCTGATCAGATCCCCAAATAAAACTTTGATTCCTCCTAGTCCACTGAATTAGAGGTTGAGCAATATTAGCATAGTCCTTGATGAATTTCCTGTAAAAATTAAACAATCCCAAAACTTTTCTCACATCTCGAACATTTTTAGGACGAGGCAAATTTTGAATGGAAACAACTTTGTCAGAATCAGCTGAAATGCCATGTTTAGAAACTTCAAAGCCTAAGAGTTTAATCTTTTGCATGGCGAAGAAACATTTTTCTGGTTTAAGTTTAAACCTGTGGTGATCCAGACGTTGAAAAACAGCCTCAGGATTTTGCAACAACTCCTCAAAGGTTTTAGCAAAAACAACAATGTCATCCAGATATGCAATAGCCTTTTTAAAATTCAAATCGCCTAACAACTTGTCTGCGATGTAACTGAAAAACCTAGGGGCATTTGCCAACCCAAAACTCAAGCGTGTAAATTGATATTGACCCTGAAAAGTGACAAAAGAGGTGTACTTCTGGCTATCCTCTGCAATAGGTACCTGAAAGTATGCTGACAGTAAATCTAATGAGACACACCATTTAGCCTCCCCCAAATAACTTAACAAAACATCTATCAATGGTAAAGGGAAAGAGGTGGTCTCTGTAACAGCATTCAATTTTCTATAGTCGACACAAAATCTCATGTAGCCATCTTTCTTTTTGACAAGTACTACAGGAGAAGCCCAGGAGGACTGTGATTCCTTGATAATGCCAGCATCTTGCATCTCTTTAACTTGCTCAGCAATAATTTCCTTTTGTTTATGAGGAACTCTATATGGTCTTTGCTTAATTGGCTTAGAGTCATTTACTTTGATATCAAATTCTGCAACATCCGTAGTACCAAGTTCTTGTAATGTTGTGGCAAACAGATCACTATATTTCAATAACAAAGCATGTAAGTCAGCCTTTTGGGTTTCCAAGAGCTTACCATTAACATTAAAATTACAATTTGGAGCTGGCAGAGGAGTAACATCGGATGAGAAAACAGAATTACTCTGAACAAGTGCAACATCATAAGCTGTAGCTAAGACTGTATTTGCAAACAATGTTTGTGGAACTGAAGTATTATTATGCACTGGAATCGTAAGTTCAGAGGTAGAATGACACAATAACGGTGGAATAGAAAGATTCTTCTTTTGCATTATGTTAACAGCAGGTTCAAACATAACCTCATTACTAATGGCTGACAAAGGCTTAACTGATAGATAGCATGTAGACAGAGGTGGAATTTTAACATCATGCATAACTGCCATTTTAACACCAGAATCTGCACAATCATCATCTAGGAGAGGGTTTACTGCCATATCAACAAAAGGTCCTTGTGTTAGAGTTATTGGTATACTGAACGCATCATTCTTAGAAGATTTCAAGGTTATCAGATTATGTGCATAGTCAATTATAACATCATGGGTCTGCAAAAAGTCATTGCCTAAAATCAAATCATGGGACAACTCTTTCACAACTAGTACATCCTCCTGAAAAAGAACATCATTAATATGGAAATCTAACACAGCGTGGTAAGGTGCACAAGTAACTTGTTTCCTGCTGTGCGGAGCATCATCTCTATAGGTTTTAATGTAGAATGATCAAGAACATGTGCAGCATTCACAATACTCACTGCGCTTCCTGTATCGAGCAAGATGGAGAGCTCTGTCTGGGCAATACGACCAGGAACTTGCAATATCTGACCTGATAATGCAGACACATCCCGTTGAAGTGTAGCTATGTCCCGATGAGGTGCAGCCATGCTGGTGGGTGCTGCTGCTGCTGCTGCTGCTGCTGCTGCTGCTACTACTACTACTACTACTACTACTACTACTGCTACTGCTACTGCTACTGCTACTGCTACTGCTACTGCTACTGCTACTGCTACTGCTACTGCTACGACGTCTCGTCGCGCGAGGCTCGGCGCCAGTCGTTTTTTGACTGCGGGAGGCGGCTCCGGCAAAAGCGAGCCAGGTGGCCCTGCCTGTTGCATCTATAGCAGGTGACGGGTGGATCCCTCCGGTTGAAGTCAGCTGACCGTGGAAGCTGTGAATGCTGGGAAGTTCTCTCCGAAGATGGTAACTGAAACTGGTTAACTCTGTTACATAACTGTTCCACACGATCAATCAACTGATGCATAGGATCGATAGGTACGCCCACAAGAGAAGAAGCCTGAGAAGGCTGAGGAGAGGCTGGTAAAGTAACAGCAGGAACAGATCCATTATTAAATATAACAGAGGGTGGCGTAACCACTGCAGCCTGAGATTGAGCAGACACTAGATGTTCACGGTTCTGCATGTAAAACTGTGCTTTGTCCACTCGTCGAATGATTTGTATTACCTCATCAACAGTTTGAGGATTTAATGGCAATAAAGCTTGTACATACAGAGGTCTAAGACCTTTAAGCAAGTGTTTAATTTGTTCCAACTGCAACATAGCTGGGTTGACTTGGTCACATAAAGATAGCACGTCATAGATGTAATAATAACAGGTTCATCATCCAACTGTACCCGCTGTCTGAGTTTCATTTCCAGAATATCACTCTGGTTTGTTATCTGAAATGCATTTAAAAATTGTGTAGACAAGAAAATCCAATCATGGTGAGGGTGCCGATGGCGAAAAGTTTGAAACCATGATGCAGCAGTATCTCGTAAATAGCATGGAAAGCATTTCAATTTCATTTCTTCTGACCAGCCATTAGCAGCAGCGACCATTTCAAAGTTCTGCAGAAATTCATGCGCCGACATCCTACTGGAATTCTCAAAGTACGAGGGGTCAATGACCGGGCGGCAGACAGCTGATTGCGGTGCATTGGCCACGAGAGGCGGATTAGACATCGCTAGTAACTGAGTAACAACAGGCGTACTAACACTGGACATAGATTCTACTTCACTGTGCTCGCTAACTGGAGCAATTGCTATATCAGATTTCTGTGCAGTACGTCGCTTAGGCATGATTGCAGCACAAAAGATAACGCAACCAATAAACAAACAGTAGGACCAAGCAATACAGATTACACCAAACTAAACACTTATAGCATCACATGAATGTAAGTAGCAAGATCAGAACATAACCAAATAAAACAGTTGCAGAAAGAATACAATTAAGCGCCCGCGGCGAAATATCAGAAAATTATACCAACACGCGTCTACACAAGCCACTTGGACACAATACCAAGATTTTTAATCAGAATGAACACATGGAAGAAAACAAAATGATAGCTTCAGTGAGAAACCTCGAACTGGAAGTTAAAAAAAAACCACGTCACACCTACTGTGACCACCGCTAAGATTCTCAAAAGGAGCAGAATACAGACTTGTAATTTATACTAGCACACCAAACTTCTCTTTTGTCTTTTGTTTTTTTTTAACTTAAAACAAATGTATCTGACCTGATATACACACGCAAATAAACGCGCCAAAACACGTCCTGAGGAAGACTGGTTTCACAAGCTAAAATTATTGCTGAAATGCACGACCACGCGGGAATTACATAACACACGTGCGTACATAAAAGTTACACGAAAAAATGTCCCAGAAAAGTGCAGTAAGTAGCTAGAAATTACAATCACTGGAATATAGTTATACGTTTCCAAACCACTGCTAATAAGCACAGAAAACAAGATTTGCAAACAGATAGCCAACACGTGACGAGCACATTTCAAACTACAACTATCTCGCTCGTTTCACAATTCAACTTTCACAAAAACATTTTTTTGAAAACAACCAGCACGAACCACTTAGCACAGCAATACAATTTAAAAAGAAATGAAGCCAAAACAAGGGGAAAATGGAGTCAGAAGTTTTAGCGTCACGCCGGCAGACAATGGAAAAATACAAAAATGAGCTCAAAATTAAAATTTCGAAACCAGACTTTCAGATATGATGGAAACAAAATTTAGAAGAAGAGAATCACAAATTAAAGTATAAAAATCCTTACCCTTTAGCCAGAAACAAATTTTACATTTTTTCGCGACCACGTGGAGAAACACAAACCGTTAAATTTGGAGGGAAAAAAAAATTTGCACTTAAAATCTCAAAACAAATCAAACCAATTACTCGGCGCCACCGCCAATTTGTCGTATGCCTCACATTTATTTATTATTTAACTTCAGAGGAGAGCTGCTACTCGCTTGCAAGAGGGATCGTTAATCAAACAAAGAACTTTACTTTAAGAGGCAACGACGAAGGGACGCAGCTAAAGTTAGATTATAAAAATAATTACTACACCAACATAATTTCTGGCTGAAGGGAGAGGCAAGGAACTCTACACTATCATAATTAAAACTGCAAGAGAATGGATAGCTGGTAGATTTATTATAAAATGTTGTCTTACCCCATGTGTCTGCCGGGCGAGGACGCCAAGTCTTAGGCAGTTATCCGTCTAACTCACGGGAAGCCTAGTCACAGAATGAAGCCACGCCAAGTCTTAGCGTCAGTAACGCCATATCCCCCCCAATGACACACTGCTTCCCCTGAATCGCCCCTACTCACAGATAAACTGCCACGCTTCGGCGTCCAGAGAGCGTATTACCATTAATATAATCTGTGCACATGCCACAATATAATATTCTTTTTCCAAAGGCACGTTAATCAATCTGTAGACCAAACTTCTAAAGACAGCATATGTTGATGTGAAGTAGGGTTAAAAAATATTTTTTTATATAATTGTGCACATGTTTAGGTTTTCTGTAAATACCAAACTTTATATTATGATCTTTTCTTTTTACAAGTACATCTAAAAAGGGTAATGAATTATTTGTTTCTATTTCCATAGTAAATTTGATGTGTATGTCTTGTTTGTTCAAAATATTTAACGCTAAATTTGTACAATCTTGAGGAATAATAGCAAAAATGTCATCTACATATCTGTGCCAAATCTTGAAAATATGTGGGTATGAAGCAGTAACAGCTTTTTCCAAGGACTTATATAAAGATCTGCAAGAAGAGGAGATAGTGAGTTACCCATTGCCAGACCATGTGTCTGCTTGTAGAAATTCTTATTAAAGGTAAAATAATTTTGATTAATGCAGCAGGTGGTGTGATCATTTCTTGAATATAATTCTCTTGTAGTATGAGTGATTCTAGCCAAGTTTTTAACAAATCTGGAATGCTATCTGGAGGTACATTTGTAAATAAAAATGTGACATCAAAGGACACTAGTATATCTTCTTTAGTAATTGTGAAATTCTGAATATTGTTAATTAATTCAGCAGGGTTCTTGATACTTAATGATGAAAATTTTTCTAAGGATGTGATTTCTTTTGTCAACCATTTAGGTAAACCATAGCTGGGCGAACCTATATTATTGATGATAGGTCGCATACTATTATCTGTATTATGAGTTTTTGGTAAGCAGTATATTTTAGATAAAGTTGGATTGCTACTTTTACGCTGTCGTTTTTTATTAGTTGATCTTATAGTTGATTTTGATATCACTTGGTTAACCTGTTTTATGCATGAATTTAAAGGATCTTTACTAATTATCACAAAATCATCTGTTTTTAAAAATTATTTAACACTGTTATAGTAGTCATCAGTATTTAAAATTACAACTTGATTGCCTTTGTCTGCTTTTAAATATACAACAGCTTTCTCATTGAGTTTTTAATAGTTTTTTTACTGAAGTTATTATTCATAGTGAAATCCATGTTTTTAATAATTTCTGTACATTGTAATTTTAAACTGCTGGTTAAAGCTGAAGTTATGGCTATTTCTGTATCTGCTATGTAATCTTGAACATTGTTGGAAAAAGAAATACAGGTTTTAAATCCTTTTCCTAATAGTTGCAATTCTTGTAAAGCTAAGGTTGATCAGACTGATTAACTACTGTTTTGGGTTTGCCCGCATTTTTAATCTTATTGTAATTCCAATATGGCAGCTGTGTTTCTTTCAAGTAATAAAGTTTTATCTTTAGAGTATAAGTTTTATTTTGCATATAGTATTGTAATTGGGAATAACATCTATCTTCAAAGTTATTCCACATTTGAGGTCCCAAATCTTTTGTTAGCAATAAATGCAATTCGTAAAGTTGTAATTGAATAGGTTTAGGTTACTATACTGTTTCACAATTTCGGTTTTCAAAATGCTTCTTTCTGCTGTTTTTGGTGTTGGCCATTATCGGTATATTGTATGTATTTCTTAACAAAGCATGGTACCACCATGTATGTAAGGCAAAGTTGTATGAATTTAATACTGGCTAAACAATTAATTTTTTTATATTGCAGTTCAACGTAATTTTTTAGATTAGATTTTTGTTCTTCTAAATACAAATTGAAATATGGAAATGGTACCTTTTGACACATGTTGAGATGATTGTCTGTGAGTCGATCTTTTTCACTTCTCTGGCTTGAAAGCCCAATCTAGATTATAATAAACAGAAATATTTTTAATTGTGATGTTATCATATGATATTTGAAGTTGAGTCGTTATACTTTGAAATACTTCTTGGCGTCAGGGGGAGCGAACGAGATATCAGTCGGCCGAAGCTGATGATGAGAGAAACATATCTCTCAAAAGAGCTTCTCAGTTAACATAGAGCGCTAATGTGATGTGAATTAAAATGTAGCGATTCAACTTCAAATATCATATGATTACATCACAATTAAAAATACTTCTGTTTATTATAATATAATTCAGATCTTGTTAAAGTGTGCACTTTGCGTCTAATATATTATTTTTGCAGTAGCCATTTCCGAGATATTGTTTGCTTTTGGCTTTACTTTTACAAATGATTGGGCAGCATTATTGTATCTCTTGATGTCATGCGAAGTGTGGAATTTCAAAGCCTTTTAAACGTTTGACCATCGCTTTAGTCTCCTGTACTTGCAGCAAGTATGTAAAGAAGCCATTTCCGCAAACATTTATCTGAAATGACATGACATAGAAAAATCTGATATGTTGCTTCACATTCAACTTATATACAAATTATTCTTATATAAGCTTATTCTTGTATCTACTAATTTTCTAAATTTTCATTACACATTTACACATTTCTTTGTAGGCATTAGAAGAATACAATACGCTAGCGCGATAGTCAAGGTTTTTAAAAGGCGGATGGCTATGCGTGGCTTTGAAATTCCCTGCACTTTGCATGACAAAACCAATAACAAGGAATATTTCGGAAACGGTTAGCGACACTCGCTCTTATGATTTACCAATTATATGAACGTCATTCAGAATGAGCAGTATTTAACAGGTTATTTGCAGAAAATTCAAGATATATATTTTAGTTTTCATGCAAATATCTTAAACAAATTGTATTTTAATCCAACTCGTTAGGACCACTTTTGAGAAAATCAGAAAAATAACAAAAGTATTTCTATATAAAAGGGGAGATTTTCATGAGAGTCTTCGGAAGTCCATGGAAGATGCTGAAGTCAAACACCAAATTTGGCATTCATCAAACTTTTTTATTTTTACTATACTGCACACACATATGCGTGCGTGCGTGCGCGCGCGCGCGTACATTTTTCTAACAATGTGATTTTTGTGGGTGCCCCAAAATGTGTATTTTCGGAAAATCCCGGTATCGAATTTTTGGGCGTAATGCAGTTCTTCCTCTGATTATCATAAATAAGTAGCAGGGAAAGTAATGATACTCTAAGAATAATTTGTGGAAAGTACAGATAAAATTAAACGGTGTATACCTACTTAAGCTTTCACGACCGGCGTCAATGTTATAGAAATTATTATTAAAATTTTTAACACAAACTGGACTTTCGGGCTGTAAAATTAAATTGGGCTTTATTTATGGACGCTCTTTAACCACTATGGTCCTTAGCGTCCCATTCTATATTGGGCGTGAAAGACCGGGAATTTTGCTCAGAGGCCTCTTATCAGGCTTGAGGTTCTTTTACATGCCATAAATCTACGACACGGGACCACCGGCTTTACTTCCCTTCCGAAGGAAGCCATGCTAAGGAATTTTACGCCCGAAAAAATCCATCGCCGACCGCCCGGGTTTGAACCCGCGACCTTGGGAACTAGAGACTAGCACGGTACCACTAGTCCACGGGAAACGATAAAACATCGCCTGACGTTTCGCCTGACATCCTGGCGGACATCTTCAGAGGACAAACTGAACGACTTCTATCACCGCACTGTTCATTATTCAGTAACCGGCTGTATTTATAGCAGGGACAGTACGACACTGTTTGAACAATCATTGCGCTGTCGTGCCTGGAATTTGACAATTAGAGCGGGTATACTTTTGTATATTGTATATTTTTTTACTATAACATGTAGTATTGATACAAGAACAAGGAGCATAAAGTCTGCTGCACACTATGACAAACAGAAGTCTGCAGTAGCAGAACACGGCACTATTACACAAGGCTACGATATAAAATTTCACGAGACAGACGCGCTCAACAAAACACCTTAGAATCATGCCAAGCTATATCACGATGCTATAGTAGTCTTTAAACATCGTAACAGTTTTAATAAAAAAGAAGAATAAACCCGATCACATAAAGCTTGGCTACTGGTATTGAGAAAACTGCACACAAAACCAATTGTCAAATTCCAGGCCCGGCAGCGCAATGATTGGCCGTCATTCAACCAGAAACAGTGCGGGTCGTACTGTCCCATCTATAAATACAGACCGGTTAATGAATAATGTGGTGATAGAAGTCATTCACTGTGTCCTGTGAAGATGCCCGACAGATAGTCGGGTGAAACGCCAACTGACGTTTTATCGTTTAAACCCCGGCCACAAAACACAGTTTGTTTTAATAATTTTAGTAATAATTTCTATAACTAAACGGTAGTGTATACAGAAAGCCCTGTGACTATAGCGCATCAGATTTTTAAAATAGTGTACTGTGACATACCTATGGGAACTGGAAAATGTCAAACTAAATTCAAATATTTATAAAAATTCGTTTAACCTAGTCTCTACATACATTCCAAATCTCGGTTTTTCCGCACATTACTTGGTGGTATTGTGCCTGATGTTTTTAATGTCTTCAGCGCTGAACATTTTTATACGACAGACATTTCTTATTGTTGGTACATATTATTTTTTTTATTTTAAACTTCCTTTATTAAAAGGCTACCTCTTGGAGAAAGCATAAAAATACAGAATTACCAATAAATACACACATATAAATGGTTGAATAGGGCAATTAAAAAGGTGGTCATATAATGAAACTATTTTAGAAGAAAGAAATAATAATGTTAAGATTAGAAAATGTTTTTAAAACTTTTACGAATATCCATGCAGAAGAGTTTGAAATATAAACTGCGGGTTGTTTTCAAAATTCAGGATGGTTTGGGGGAAGCCAGCGGAAGAACATGGGAGACATTACTGTGGATAACAAGTCTATATAGGTTGGGCAAAAAGTCACTACCATTACTACTTCTACTCTATTATGGTTTTAATCCCCCATGAATTTCAAATTATCCGCCTGTGACGTTCATATAATAATTAGTTACTCACATGCACACTAGAGGACATTGCTAAATCATCAGTCCACTGTTAGATTTTATTTAGGGGTTTATCTTGCTTAGGTATGTAGGTACTGTGTCCATGTTCTTGATATGTTGTTGAAAGAAGAAAGAAGTTTTTGTATTCAAAGATGGTACAAAGGTGGTTATGCGCATTAATTGATAAATGGAATGGACACTTCAATGTTGTTCAACCAAAACGGAAGGCGGTCTACAATTTACGGAAACTTTAGAAGCAAATGGATCAGTGATAGACTGCCGTAGGCTATCATTAAGTGAGAAGACAAAGTGAAAGTGTTACAAGTTTTTGTACAAAGTCGTAAAAAGTCTACTCGCAGGCTTGCTGTGGGACAGAATGTTTCCCGAACGGAATGTTACATCAAGCTAAATTTAAGCACCACATACCGCGTGTCATACACGGTCTACTAGAATGCGATCCTGATCGTAGGCTTCAATTTTGCGAATCAATTCTGAATGAGCTTCAGCAGTGAAGTCGTCGTAAAATAATTTGGAGCAACATTGAAATTATCTGTCAGTCAACAGACATAATTGCACGTATTGGTATACAGAAAATCATCACATCACTTTTGAAAAACAATCTGGGGTCACTGTGGGGTGCTATATCATGTCATGGTTCAGGGGCCTTGGTATTTTTATGGTACAGTAACAGGTGAAAAGCAACTAGAAATGTTTGCTACCATGTCGTTCCAGGTTTACAAATTAACTACAATAATTTCAACTCAATTTAGTTTCAGCATGATGGTGTTCCAGCACATTACGTTGTAGCTGTGGGAAACTACCTTCATGAGGTGTTTTGTGGAAGAGTTATTATTGGAAGACGACTGACAGTAGAAATATCTCCCAGATTCACCAGACCTCATTCCAATGGATTTTTCATTTTGGGGATCGATTAAAGATATGGTGTATGCTTCAAAACCAACCACAGTCGAGGACTTCAAAGACGCCATTGATACTGTTTTTTCAATTATTGATTCGAATCCTCAACTACGTGAAGAAATATGCTTAAGTGTCCCAGATCGTCTTCAGAGACGTATCAATGCAGAGGAAAGACAATTTGAAAAAGTGTACTATAAATAACCCACATAGTGTAAGTATTAAAACCATCATAGAGTGGAAGTAGGAAGGTGAGGTGACTTTTGGCCCGTCCTGGACACATCAATTACGATAATAGCCTTGGTTTCTTGCGGGTTCTAACTTTTATTCCGAATGGATTGATTAAATATTTTAATTATAGAAGTCTGAAAGCATCTAAAACGTGGATAGGGTTTATTTTAATTTCACTCAAGCTTGGTAAATGCATTATCGATGTCAAAGCTGATTGTAGTGACTGAAAATACAGTGAAGGATAAATATGTACATCTACGTTTTATAACATCAACATGTTATAATGTTGAGTATCAAGAAATACTCAACATGTTATAATGTTGAGTATCAGGAAATACATACTGTCTGCAACAAGTGATTCTTTAAAATACAAAAAACGGATGACATTTGGCAGTGGCAAATTATAGCATCTAAGCTACCGTCTACTGCTAAAGACATTTAATGTCACAATTACTTTCAGCCATATCGGTAACCACCGCGCCTTAACACTGTAAGCTATGTTTCTATTTAATGTTAAACAACATTTATATTGTATGCCACATTTTAATACGGAGTCTAGAACTAAACGTTATTCAACGCTAACAGCGTGATGTGCTTTTGTTATCAAACTAGGTAAATTTAAATGACCACCTGCTTTCGAAAATGTGTTGCCCTTGGTCTGAAGGGCAGGATCTCTCTTGAGTGTTTAACGCTCACAGTATAGAGCTATGGTAAGCATGGTTTTGGGAAATCAGCTTGTGGAAATTATTCATCCAATTATTGTGTAACTCTTTTATGAAATTTGAACCCTTGGGCTAACAACCTGCCGGGTGATATTTTTTCTAATTGCTTTCAATTGTAACAACAATCTTCCTACGGGCACGTGGCTAATTGTGTTTAATGATTTATTAATGTTTGGAAGTATAACTCTTGCTCCATGTATTTATAAATAGAAATCTAACCTTGCATTTACTATCACAAATGTAAGCGTATGCTTTAGGTTGCCCGCACAGATAATACGATAAGTGAGAACGGGCAATTAATCTGCTGCGGATGATGCAATTTACTGCGAGAAGCTTTTTACTTATTTTACGGTATATTACTTTCCGCCAATAAAATGAAAGCATACGAGCAATTTTAACCAATCAAGGCAGTTTATCGCTGTGAATTTATCACCAAGAGTTTATGGTTTGGTTTTATAACTTCCCTACTTTTGTTTCATAGCAATCGTTCACTCTGGACGATGACAAAATTGCATTGGCTGGCCGTAGCCATGATAAAATGTAAAATAAAGGTTTTGAATAGCTTTGTTTTTAAAATAAATTATCTGTATTTTGTCGCCCTCAATTAAATTTGAGTAGTCTTTCTTTTACATTGTACATATTTTAATTTAACTCATTGCTGTCATCGGGATTTGTTTTAAGCAGTAATGAAGGTTAGGGTAAATATTGTGTTACTTTTTGTATAATAGCAGTTACTTATATGATTTATTAATATTTTGTATGCAAAATTATCACTATGTTTTTAAATTTGTTTAAACAAATCTACTGTTGCTTCGTATTCACAGTTACTTATAAAACCTAAAACGTTCTGCGAGATTACCACAGTTGAAAATTTGAATTAGTTACTTGAGTTTGTAAGCAATACTTCATCCTCTTTGATTATACAGTGCTTTTCTTTCACACTGCGGCCACCGCACGGCGCCTCGCGAGCCGGGCGCTATAGCTACGACTCCCTCGAAACAGTTATAATATCCACCGTCTCACGTTCTCATATTTACAGTTGCAATTACAAGGATTAATAAGCAGTACCTTATCATAAGAGAGGCTGGAAATGTCCTTCCCTATCCACACACTTCTGGCATCTTCTCAGGAAATTTTCACTTACACTGGGGAGTTCAATATCTGAAACTACTCCGCCAAGATGAGGGTCTCGAGTTCGAGTCCCGCCATGGGCATGGGTGCTTGTGTGTGTGTGTTGTGTAATTCCGGTGACAAGCGGTAACGAAAACAGTAAAAACACAGTATCATTAACAAGGGAACTTAAAATAGAAATACTCAGGAATTTCTTGCCCGATGTTTTCTGTTTAGTTGTTCCAATGCATGGGGCTTGTTGCATACACTTTATTTTTCACATGGACATCAGAGTGGGGTTAATTTCTGTAAACGGATTTGCGAAACATCAATGATAGTGAAATTGACCCACGCTTAATATTCTTCTCTAACGAAACATGATTCGTAAGATGCATAGAGAATAATATGATCTATATTTTCTAACAAATAATAAATGCAGAGGTATAGGAGTCAGTTACACCGTATTTTGAACAGCTGACCGAGTTGAACGCCGGTCTGGATATTTCTAACAAGTCTTTTGCTACCGCGCAATCGCTAATGAGTCTTTAAGTTTAATTCAGGTTATTTTTGAAGATAGGATAATTAGCAAAGGGATATGGCCCTCAAGATCCCCTGATGTAAGTGTATGCGATTTTAATGTAGGGAAACTTAAAAATAAAGTGTATGCAACAAACCTCTATACATTGGAAGAACCAGAACAAAACATCAGGCGAGAAATTGGAGTGGATATATTTGTTAGTAGTTGGAATATGGAAGACACTTCATATTTATCTGCACCACGTATGGAAGCCAATTTGTCGCGGTCACTTCGTGTTATCTTTTACTGGGCGTCTGTTATTGTATTACTACTTTGAATGTTGGGTTCATTGTCCTCCGGCTAGCTATTGTTTCTCGGTCAAGCACATCTCTTGAACAGGGTGTGGAAACGGAAAGGATTTGTTACTCAAAGATAACACTGATTAAAGAATTTGTTTTTTCACTTTTATTACCGTCACAATTAATTAAGTTCACATATTGACTCTTGATACACGCCCGACTGAAACTGTTATGTTTTCTAATGTTACTATAATCACTTATTTGCCGCACATAATTAATTCGCGTGTTTCACATTTATAACAAACTTTAAGACGCGAGAGATTCTGTAGAATTGCGTAACGTGTACTTTATGTATGCTTCCGTTGAACTACGCGACGTATAACTCACGAATACTTATGTTGAACTGATCGACGTATTACACGCGAATGCTTCTGTTGGACTGACGAAACCTGCCTCTGACTTTAGCTTTTTATACTCCCACACCCCGATATGCCTAAAGATTATAACCGAGCTGCTATTGGTTAATAAAACGCGCCAACATTAGCGTCTATTTTTATATCCAATCAAAAATTACGAAAACATATGCTCTAAGGAAGATATTCCCTCCATTTCTAAGAAAAGCGCGCCAATCTGACGTCATTTGTTTGTCTCTTCTAATTGATAAACAACTCACCCCCTCGCTCATTGTTACTCGCTCTTATTGTCAGTTTTAGTGAGGCCGTGTAAACTTATTTCCTAACAATGCTTATAATTAACAAAGATCTCAAATCAATGTCATACAATAATGCTTATTTGCACTACAATCACTCTGGCATTTACATTATTGTGATACAAATTACTGCCACAAAATTCAGTCAATTTTAGATACTGAACTCTCGAGTGAAAATGAAAATTTCCTGAGAAGATGCCAGAAATGTGCATATAGAGAAGGACAACTTTTCCAGCATCTCTTATGATAAGGTACATATGTGGTTATTATCACTGTAATTGTTACCAAATATGAGTACGCGAGGCGGTTGCGCCGTTATTGCAACTTTCGGCGACAGTCTGATGCGCGAGCCGCCGTGTGGTGGTACTGTATGGAACAAAAGCAATATAGTATACGTGGTTGTAAAACAACTGACCATATAATAACGCGACAGTTTAGGTTGGAATTGAAATCTGTCGCTCTGCCCTTACAAGCATCACTATTCTTGCATAAATCTGGTCTTTTGATTGAATGACAAGATTTTTACTCGATCCCAAAATATGGGTGGAGGGTAACACTGCCAATGAGCTGTCTGTTTCTTGCGAGTAATCACTGATCATGATAATAATATTGAAATGAAATTCGGTAGGATATGAGGAAAAGAAATAGAAGAAGCAATTAAGAGGAGTGGGTGCATTTTCTGAGATGCTGAGAACGGGGTGTATTTGAGGAGAAAGATTGTGAAGCAAACGGAAGGTAAGGCTGCATGTCTCTAACATAGCATAGCTAATGGTGAATTCTTGATTGTCATACCACGTGGTACGAGGAAGAATTGTGAGGTTTCCTGTGGTTGATAAAGTCAAAGCTATAATTCCTGGAATTATATCATAAATATGCTGGTATTAGTCCGATATATATGGCACATTATTATTTCTTCATTTTTTATCCGAGACTGGAGTGCAGATGTATGGAATACATTCATTTAGGATGTATTTTAGAATATGTTTCAGCATACTTTGTGAAACTCCCTCAGGCTGAAATGAATACAAAGAACTGCTTCAAACAAACTTCAGCTACTCATGTTGCCAATGCTGTCTGAAACGCCTCGACAGCTGGCGTTCTTCTTGGATAAGAAGAAAAAATACCAAGATTGATTTTGGGATAGAACCAACGCTCCACTTCAACATTAAATTATTGTGTGTCATCGTGCCAGTCCATTTTTCCAGCATCCAGCCGTACATACGCAGAAAATGTCAGAGGTCATAATAGTACTTTTTAATTTTTTGGTGACAATTTCAGGTTTACAAAAAAACTGCATTTCAAAGATCCAAATGATATGGTTTATTCGAGCTGAATTACAGTCAGATCCGAGCTTTGTATGAAACTTAGTAATTTCCAGTATTTATACTCACAGTTTGCCTACCTGTCGCGCAGCCCTAAACTTGGAGGACCGAGATTTACTCAACTATTAATTTTTGACGAGAAATTTCTGAAGTTTAGGTTCTTCCACTTGTTTAATGTGCTGGTAGTCATTTCAAAAATCAATGAATGAGGAATTTCCTAATTAATAGGGGTGAAAAAAGCGACAGAAAAATTATAGAGATGCATATCAGCTTAGCATAGTTTATAAAATATTGTGATGAGCTGAGGAGCATTAATTTGGATTTTTAGGGTTTTGTATACATTGCTTGCTATAAATCATCCATTCGGTTCTTCATTGTTTTTATAGGGATTATTACACATTTCTGGGTATTTACGCAACCAAGTTTAGCGTTTTAGGCCACAATATCCGGTGTTTGTGCAAACATGTACCTCCGTAAGAAAACCTAGTGGTAAACAATTTCAGCTAACGAACACAGGAATGGCTACTTGTTTCGTGGATTTTTGGAAAGTCTCGATGACGTACACGGTTAAAACCAACACCACCATTTCGTAGAACGAACCGGAAATTGAGCCAGTATTTAAATGGTAGGTAAGTTGGTCCTCCCAGGACAGGCAGTAAGAACTGGGTTGTCAGGACGAATCCACGTCAGTTAGCTTCGAGATAAGGCGTTGCCATTGGGCGAACTTGCACCATGTCTACTCCTCAGCTCTGATCAGCAGACCATGGGTAAACATCTTCCCGGAGGGTGCCTTATTATGCTTCATTAAAGCCGTGGTCAGGACTCATGTCTCGTGTATGACTCTCTTATCCTCTGAGCTCTCACAGACGTCCCCAATTCTCCCATTTTGTCATGGCGAAGGTCGTGACAATATACAGTAAACTGCTGAATGAAAGGCTTCTAAATCTCTGATGAAGTTATAACAGAACAGACTAGATTCCGAAGAGGAAGATTCTGCATACGCAATGCTTTTACTTCACAAAGATAACACAAAAAGAAGGTATATTAAAAGAGACACCTAAACTTCATTGACTATGATAAAGCATTTGATAGAGTGCACAAAGAGAAAGGATGGTCTATTGTGGACAGAAGGGAGAACCAAAATAATTAATTTGTCCAAAATCTGCACAAATATATAAGGATTATAACAGAATTAATAGAGGACATATGATTCTAGAAGTTATATAAATCAGAGCTGTAGTTTGTCGCCTGCCGTTATCTATATTTAAAGTATGAGGGAATGTAATGGGGAAGGAAATGCACAAAGCCCCCCTCTGGTATAAAACTTAATAAAATTTTCAGCTTGAACATATTATTATATGTTGACGTGACATAATTATTGAACAATCTGAAAAAGATTTAAGAGTTGCACTATATAATCTACGTTTCGACTATTTGGGAAATAATACGAAGAAGATAAAGATGTGACGACAGAAATTAAGATTTACCAGGGGTAAGTAAGGGGTATTATAAGAGGAGAATTAAATAAAACGGCGTTGAAAGTGACGCAATACAACTTTACAAAGTTATGGCTGTTAATGCTTTATTATATTCACATTTTTTAGATGCATCAAAGTTTGAACGAGATTGGATAAAATAAGAACAGAGCTTATAAGTGAACAACGAGGGATATAGGCAGTCACTGAAATAGTCTCTCCATACAAAACCAAATGGAAAGAGAAGTTTTATTGTATGCTTGTGGAAAGAATAACAAAAGAAGCCAACAAGCAAACTAAATATTGGAAGGCAAATATGATGAACCCGGAACAGGCTTAGAGCCCACTTTTGGGTGGATAGAAGAAGAAAAGCATAAGACTGAATTATAATTGAAATGAGTGTGTTGCAGTTGTTATATTTAGTCCGCTGAATTGTTGCTTTGGCGGACTGTTTTCGGGTCCCAAAACTTAAAATTTTAGGGAGCGTATACAGAAAGTTATTCCTGAAGCAAATATAAGCAAGATTGATAAATCGAAATATGTATGTCAAAGCAAGCTCTGGGTAAAGCATTCTTAATGCACAGAACGGTTTCCGATTTTAAGGACATAATCTGTCCTAAACAGCGTGGAGTACCGGTTCCAGTACGGGAACAGAAAAGAGACTAGACGTGTTCATCTCTAGAAGATCCGTATTGCAGTGCATGTGAAGGGAATTAGCACGGGCTGCTCTGTCCTAAATCTGATGAAACTACAGTGAGGGTGTCAAAGGACTTGTTGATGCGACGTTAAACCTACACAAAGTGCCATACGGCAACTCACAAATTAAAGTATAATCCTACAACTGCCACTGCATCCACCACGTTGCACAACAAAACACAGTTTGTCCTGTCAATATAATCTCCCGTTTTATAATCGGCAAGATGCATTGGATAAAACGGTTAATGCACATCCAATTCATTTTGCGCAAGCGTGACTGTAAAGTGGCATCAAACATTTCATTGAAAGCTTCACAGCTTTAGCCACTATTTCTTTTACAGCATATGAAGTTTTTCAAACTTCACAACGTATTTTAAAATTGGCAAGAAACACTTTGAATATAAATGTATTACGATAAATAAAATTACTCTAACAAACATTTTTGTTCCATTTATATGCCGCCTATAACATCTAAGTTCATATCGGCGACTTTGCATTTGGAACAATTGATCATCGGCGATGATGTTCACGCGTTTCCTATTCTGTATCTTTGGGTTTGTTTTACGTTGGGTTTTTCTTTATAAACATTAAATTCACACACGGACACTTTCACTCATACTTCTAGACTTTGGGGAGGATGGGGAATAATGCTGAATAAAGAAAAAAATCCCATCATTCAGCTGGGATTTGATCCTGAGGACTCTGGATTTGGAAGCTACCAAACTAGCCACCAGACCACAGAGGCATCTTAATGACAGATATAATCCCCACTTTAAAACTCCATGATGTCGGATGGTGAATGAATGAAACGAGTGAAACGATGCTGAAGTCAAGGGAGCTTATAGTTATGCGACATTCGCCTTTTCGGGATAAGGCAAAATCTTGGGGGAAAAAAAATTGAAAAGAAAACAGGACTTCAAACTCGCTAAGCGAGATCGTTAAGGTACGGACTCGTGAACGAGAGGTCAGTGGTTCAAAATCCGCCAGAACCGTCCACTCTGACTGAGTTTCTTCCAGGTTTTCCTCAATCTTTATACATGGCAAATGCGGGGAGGTACCCAAAATGTAGGCCTGAAGCTTTTCCTTCCCAAATTTCATTTTCTAATATTGTAATTTTACTTCATGAATCATGTATGAATGCGTTGGCCCTGCAATGAGTATATGAAACATATGAGTGCATCCTGAAATAGTATTCTAGTAATTTCTAGAAGGTGTTTCTTGTTTCATACTATCGTGTTTTTCCGTCTCCTAACCGGGGTCGTCTTCCGTGATCTAGAGGTAACATGCCAGTCGCTAGTTCTCGAGGTCGCAGATACAAACCCGTCAGAGGGCGTACGAATCCTTAGATGGCTTCCTTCGGAAGGGAAGTAAAGCCGATAGTCCGTGTCATAGCCTTACGCAAGCCTGATAAAGAGGCCTCTGAGCAAAATTTCCGGTCTTTCACGCCCAAAAGAGAATGGGACGCTAAGAACCACAGTAGTCAAAGAACGTTCATATATAAAACTCAATTTTTCTCCAAACCAGAACGGCAAATTTAACTTTCGTACGCTTACTTTCTGTACTCCAACACTAACCTTCAAGTATTCCCTTCAACTGCTTAATCAACAAGTTAACTTAAATATATGATTCGTCCATGTCCAACATATACAGTACAATATTTAACCAATATATAAAGTATTTCGACATAGTATGAAGCAAAATACCCTACGTAATTGTAAGAAAGTTGTCTTTTTATTTTTTCAGGACTCGTTTCCATATTGCTCGTCCTGATAAAATTCACTTTCCTATGCAGATGCGTAATTAAGTATTTTAGTATACAAATTACAGTTAAACAATGCATACACAGGAATTACTTAAGTGAGTTCTTTTTTAAGTCAAAATAAAGTTTTAGTACAGATAAAGTAAAGCATTTGGTACAAGGGGCATTTTGTATTACTTTATAGAAATGTCAAAACGGGCTTGATATAATTAATTTACATTTGGTATTTGTATGATATTCTGCACATGTCTTAAATATTGTAACATACTAACCAAACTATGAGCTTTTACTTTTCCACAGATGCATTGCCTCAAAGGAATTCTGTTTCAAATAATAAATACACATTAGGTCACCTTGCAAGTATTTGATCATGTAGGAGTAAATCTAGATTTTGAATTACTCTATTTGTGTATCATACTTAGTATTAAGCGAGTGCTCTGAGCTTGAAATATAAGGTAGAAAGCTTTCTTTTTCTATCCGCATTTGCTTGTTTATCTGTGAGGTATAGCCAAACTATATTTACCTCTAGGTTGCACTAAGAGCAACCCCAACATACAAATGAAGTCCCAATGGATATTCTCCATTAGGGTTCACGTTTCAGTGCTTCTAATGTGGAATAACTGGGATCTGGATTTGCACAGCTGAATGCAGTAGCGCCATACCTCTTTATAAGTTATTCATGCCAACCTCCATGTGGACTGCAAGGCTTAGCTCTGCTAAACATTACATGTATATCATGCACACTATAGCATTCCTTTTTTCACAACTTCTCCTACAGTGGAGACTGTTGAACTCAAAGCAGCGGCAGGATTAAAGCACAGGCAGCAGAATTGTTATTTTCTTTTGTTACAGTAGTCAATTTTCCAAACTCCTATAATTCTTCTCGAGTTATTTATCCGGCTGTGTTTGGGCTGTAGAGCTGGCACTACTGCGTTAGAGGTTTTAAGAACACATGTTCTAATTTACAACATCTGTAAAGAATGCTATCGTCATGGTTAAATTCGTTATTATGGTGCATAAAACATGTGATATTTTCGTTATTTTTTCTTTTCTAAAACAATGGCTCTAACAAACCTCATTAAAATATCAGTTTAAGACATTTACATGACAAATAAAAAATATATCTCGAAATTTCTGAGAATAGCCTGTGAAGTCTCATCGTTCTGAATGATTTGTATACCTTGAGGCAGTATTTTTAACACTAAAATAATTTCAGTCTAATTATATAATATATAATTCAATAACAGCCCGCCTAAAACAATATGTGTATGTAACAATATATAAAAAGTGTATATTACAGTCATTATATATATTAGTATTATTGTATCCATGTGTAATAATGTTATGTGAATGCATTACGTAATTTAATAATGTAGGAGCTGTGAGAATAATAGGTTAAAAGTTGCTAACAATGAGGTAACAATAAGGTAACCTTGAGGCAATAATGAGTAAGAATGTTTAGTAATGCTACTAGTCATTATTGGAGCAACAATAATATAATTTTAGTGACAGTTTATAAAATAGCCAATTAACAACCAGAAAAAGCTTTAGTTAAATGAAGGTATTCTATGGAGTAGGATTAGCCAATCACAAACTGAAAGGGAGAACAATTTTACAAATTTAGAATTCAGTTGCCTGCAAACAGTGTTCCTAACCGGACGCGAGACAACGTCCTCGAGAAGTATAATACGTATTCGTGTGAGACGAAAATAGTTTACGTATTAAAAAGTGCAAGTATTTAATAAAAACACCTCACAGCTCTCTCTCTATATCAGTGAAGTGTTATTTAAATCGTATTCAATCATTAATAAAAGAAGTGAAGTAAAATTATAATCTGTGTAAGCCTACATTCTTGTCGCACCATAACCCTACAAAGAGAAACATGTCTCTAACAATAATACTGACGCAGCCGAGGCAAACATAAATATAATATTTAAAGAATCGGTCAAATTACAAAGTTAATATTTTTTTAAACTTTGGGCAAAGGCCACCTGAAAGTACATTTGGGGAGAAGGCTACCGGAAACTGTTTACTATACGTGCGGTTGCAACTACAAGTTCGGCTCCCCAACACCTGAACTACAATACAACTCCTACTTCAAATCGGCTTTCCATACGTAGCAACAAGTAACAACAAAACATCTCAACCTAACTGGTTAACCGTTGGCGACAAAAACATAGATCTCGCCAGCTTTCTGTCGTATTAATCACTGCATATATATTCTTTGTTATTGGTTTTAATTTTCAAATACTTGTGCTTTTCTCAAGTCGTAGTTTATACTTTCTTTACCAAGTACAAGGTAGGTAGAGAAGGTATTGCATTTCACTCAAAAATGCGACACCAAGATTTTACCGGAAATACATGATTTGAAGCCCCCTGAATCCAAAAAGGAATTTAGTAAAAGATCCCTGTGTGTCTGTCTGTGAACAGCATTACTCAAAAACGAAAAGCCGGATGAACACCAAACATAGTATTTATGTTCAGTACCATCCAGAGATGCAACACAAAGATTTTCAAGAAAATCCCCCCCAATCTATCCCTTATATGAAGGTTTTTTGGAAATTTTTGTTTCTTAAAATTGATTGTTAATTTGATTTGATTACAATACCATATATTAAAAACATTTACATGACAAATAAAATCTTGAATTTTGTGGGAATAGCCTATGAAGTTCTCTTCAATCGGAAGCAATGTTGTGTACTCTTGTATAATTGGTAAACGTTAAGCGATAGACGAAAGCGTACTACACAAAAAGTTTAGCTCTCTCTAAAACACACAATATATTTCAAATAATGTTTTGTGGCATGAGCCATTTTTGAGATATCGGTTATTAATGGTTAGAGTTGTTCATTTCTTGTGCATTCCCTTAAAGTCCTGCCAACATTCAGTTGTTTCTGACGATTCTGGCGATTACATGGAATTTTAAGACCTGCATATAGCGTTCAGTTCTTAAACATTTGACTATCGCTGTTCGCATTGTATCAATAACGAAATGTATAATGTAGCTATTTCTGCAAAGGTTTATTTGGATTAAAATGTAGTAGATAGAAAAATAAGCTTGAGTAAGAAGAGTTTGTACACCACTAATAAACGAGAGAGCGTAGGGAAAGTCATGTGAGTGTGTCACATAAGATTTTTTTCTCAGTGTAATGCAAAGAATACGGAATTTCAAAGCCATCACATATCGATTAATTTGACTAGCAATTAAGTATATTGTATTGCTCTTGAACCTGTAACGAAATGTGTAAAAAATAACCATATCACTAGATGTTTATCTCGATTAACAGAAAGAGCAACAATCTTTCGTAGGAATAGTTTGCAGAAAGGTTGGTAGGTACAGGTATAAGTAGTTGAACTGAGGGGGCACCGGCACCTACATAGGTCTATTGTGCCTACCACCCCCACAAGAGGAAGGTATGAACTGAAGGAACCACACAGAAGGCTACAGGTGTAGGCAGACAGGTCACAGAGACGCGAGAAAGTCCATAACATTTCTAAGCTCGCAGACTCCTCCCTTATGAAAGAGGGCGATGGACGACCCACCAGTCGAACAGCCCTCTTGTGTCCTCCACAGAGAATAGTCTTTCCATTGAGCACATATCCGCGCCATTTGTCTGGCCGCCACACATCATGAAACCCACAAGTTCACCGGAAAGATGAGAAGGAAATGGAATAAAAGGAAAATAACGGAAAGGACATCTTGGCAGAGAAGAAACCATCCAGCATTCGCCTGTCGACCCGGGGAAACCACGAAAATACCTATGTATCAGAGTGGGCAGTCTCCGAGGATTGGACCTGAAACCTCTCGAATCGGGCCACAGACTTTGCCCTCCCACTCGGTGAAGAGTGAGTAGAGAAAGTCATGTAAATGAAATACATCACAATTTTCTTAATGCATGTTTCCCATACTTATGGGTGCCTGAAAATTCTCTTGCGATAAAGCTTCATTCCAGCTTTGCGAAATTAATGATGTAGTGCTTTCTTGAAGTTCTCCATGCTTTCCAAGTGTTGGTCTCGCATTTTCCGATATCTTGAAATTTTGATAATGTCCCGGGCTGCATTGTGACCTCTTTCATTTTTTGCCGCAATTTCATTCTACAGTTACTCTGAAGGAGGAGTTGTATTGTAGTTCCACTTTTGGTGAGCCAAACTTGATGAAGTAACTGTCCCACGTATGGTACAAAGTTTCCGGTGGCCTTCGTCCCAACGTTCACTTTCCGGTGGCCTTCGCCCCAACGTTTAGGAATCAACTTTGTATTTTAATGTTTCTTTAAATATATATGTGTTTGCCTCGGCTGCGCCAGTATTAATTTGCAGAAACACGTATCTCTTAGCAGGGGGTGATGCGGCTAAAAAATGTAGGCTTATACAAATTATAACTTTTACTTCACTCCTTTTATTAATCCGTCACACGATTATATAACACTTCATTTATATAGAGAGCTGTGAGATTATTTATTAAATACTTGCTCTTTTTAACACGTAAACTTTATAATATTCTCGCCGTAATGAGTTTTATATGTCTCACACTGAATACGTACCGAGCGAACTGCTCAGGAACGTTGCCTTCTAGCATCCGGTTGGGTACGCTATCTTCTAGCGACTGCCTTCTACCGCTTAAGTTTGTAAATTTCTCTATTTCAAGATTCTGACTGGTTAATTTTACTCCAAGAGAATACTTTTATTTAGCTTTCAGCTTTTCTAGTTTTTGATTGGCTATTTATAAACTGTTTTAAATATTACATTATTGTTGCAAGAATTACTAGTAGCATTATTAAACTTTCCAATTCATTATTGCCTCAAGGTTATCTCATTGTTAGCAACTTTCAGCTTCTATTCTCGCACCTCCTACATTATTAAATTACGTAATACATGTGTACATGTATAACATTATTATACATGTACACAATAATATAAACATAATACAATGACTGTTACATACATTTTCTGTATTATATTTTACACATATTGCTTAAAGGTGGGCTGTTATTTTTTTATATTATATAATTAGACTGAAATTATTTAAGTGTTAAAAATACTGCCTCAACTCCTCGGTCTTGCTTAATGATCTCATCCATTTTTTCCTTATTGCATTCATTAAGAATTAATCCGTAAAAGGGCCCATTTCGATGCATGTTTCTTTTTAAAATGCCTTAACAAGTTTTTTACACTGGCTGCACACACTGGGACGCAGTATTTCTTACTTAATCTGCAGTTCCAAAATTTACTATAACCATCCCAAACATACCAACCTGGAGTAGGTTGAGACAGTACGTTCTGCGTAGATAAATATAAAATGATAATCTAGTTAAAATAAATATTAATAACAGTAGAAATAGTATTATTAAATAAGGCTGGGAAGCGAATATTACCGTAAAGGTGAATATGGGTTGAAAAGACAGTGCCAGCAGCAGGCAGGAAACGGGATTGGTTCCCCCCCTCCCATTATAGCCAAGTGAGGATAGAATACGCTTTGTTAGTGTACCGTTAGGTCACTTGGAAAACAGATGCATAGGAAGGGAAGGTCAGTGCACCGATAGCTGCAAGAAGTCGAGTTCAGGGGAAAACTTGAGGTAAGGAACCAATAAGAAAGGAGGCATGTGATAACGAAATGGGCGATACGGAAATTTCGAAATAAAGAAACAGGAGAGTTTAGAAAACACTTGTTCGTGGTATTTCCTTGGATGTTGTTCTGAAAACAAATGTGAGTGTCGGCGGATAGGCGCGGTTGTGTGAAGCACAGCAGCAAAGAAATGCGTGTATGTGGCAAGGTGATATCAGGAGTCAGATTTAAAAACAAAAAAGTGACGGGAAATAAACGGGCAGGAAAAAGAACCAGTCGTATTAACCACCAACCTTAGATCCAAGATCCATGCGAGTTGCTGAGCTAGCATCGAACCCGGGACATTCCTGCAAATTCCGTGTCGCTAAATTGGTGCACACCACCTCCCATGCCGTACCCCCACAAGGTGTCATGACATATAAACAAAGAGCTAACGTACACTGTATTGTTATAATGCTTCTCCACCTTCAGCACTATCGATTTCTTAACTGCTATAGTCATAAACCTAATTTTAGACAACTGGCACTAAAAGTAAAACTTTAAACACGAGCCACTCCTGCTAGAAATTGAAGATTATAACACTCAGTGGAATAACACCCTCAATTGTTACTACTTTTGTTTCTTGTGTGCCGTTATATGTATGTATATCGATACTATACTATTTAATACGTACGCTATAATCTCCGTTGGAAAATTCGCGATGCTAGTTACCGCGTCATCTGTATGTTGCTTCACTGCCTTCTTTGCCTGTTTCTCGATATTCCCACTACGCCGCGCGTAAATAGCTCTTCACCTTTTGTTCACCTTAGCCATCGGTTGGACGAGAGACGGTGGTCGGTCTGTCCTGGAAACCAGGGCTTGCAAAGCTTTCTCAGGGGAGTTCTCTGAAATTTTCTCGTGGTGTACAGAAGCAGTAATTTACGGGGGACATGAATGGTTGAAGTCGCCGCTTGGCCATTTTCTAGATGTTGGCAGTTAGCATTTTTATGCTGTTAGCCGTATTTGTAAAAAGGTAATGGCATTTACACGCTCTCTGTTTTGTTATTTTGTAAATTTGTAGTACCAGTGCTGCAAGTTTCTGATTGATCGTTTTACTGAATGCAAACCTTCCCTTTTTAGGGAGCAACGTAGGCAGTTGAAAATTCCTGTGTTAGGTAAATTCTAATACGGCTTGTTAATTAACTCTTTTTAGACCAGCTACTGCTTGGAACTGAAGTAGATTTAGAAGTACGGTTTAACTGGTGAATGTATGAATTTACATCTCTT
The DNA here is from genome assembly GCA_030765065.1 of Deroplatys truncata. Lineage (NCBI taxonomy): Eukaryota > Metazoa > Arthropoda > Insecta > Mantodea > Mantidae > Deroplatys > Deroplatys truncata. The sequence goes on along the minus strand of CM060987.1, from coordinate 69,765,944 downwards.
CCGCGTAATTTAATTTCTATAATTATCTACATTTTTTTTCTTTTTTTTTTACAAAAGGTGAAGTACCCGACATACAAACATTTATTTATTTATTTATTTATTTATTTATTTATTTATTTATTTATTGAGAACGTACATTTCTAAATTTCCGTGCAAATAAATGTACTATATGTGCGAGTCGAGATTGTCATAATTTGTGCCAGATTATATTTTGTGTGTGTGTGCTAGGCGTGTCCAAGTTTCATGGGTGTTTCATTTTACCTTTATCTTGTTTGTAACAGTTATGTAACGGAAGTTTATTGTAAGGGAAGGTGGTGTCATATTGGGCAACATGTGAAATTTAATGTGTAAATCTATTATCTAATATTGTGATCTTAAGCATCACTGAGTTTAGCTTAGTTTTGTGCTTACTAAAGTGAACCCTTTACAGCACCATGGTACAAACTTAGTAGTTTCTTTAAGTAATTCAGAATTTGTGTCTACCAACTATTTAAAATTATCTCGTAACGCATTCACGTTTACTCGAGTCGTGGCTTTTTCAGGATATTTTCTTGAATATAACTAATATAGGGTGAATCACCTAAAACTTGCACCGCAAATATTTCGGAAATGGAAAGTGCTATTGATGTGCAGTTTTCACAGCATTGATTGGTAGTCGGGGCTCGTACATTTAGCCTATAAACAGATTTTAATAATACTGTGGAAGTGTATTTTTTGAGCAAACATGCAATTTTTTTAAATCGAATAATGCCTAGTTACATCAACAGAATAAAGGTAGGGTGAATTAGAATGTCAGTGGCGTTTGTTGCAAGATTCTAGTGCAAGTGATTTACGGGAAATGTTGTTTTGAAACTTTTATGCACCGACACTTGTACAACCTGTGGTAGCACAAACTAAAGAAAAACAAAAGGGAATTACAATATTTCTGTGGATTCTTACAAGTAAAGACAACATAGCCCTTCAAACGTTGTGTTTAAAATGACCACCGGCAGCTTCAATACACGCTTCCAGGCTGCTATGGAAAGACTGCTGCACACGTTCTAGCATTTCAGCGGAAATGTCAGAGCAGGCAGCAGTAACACGTCGTTTCATATCGTGTAGTTGGTACATCCTGGTAGACAGTGTCTTTCAGCCTTCCCCACAGAAAAAAGTCTAAAGGGGTGAGATCCGGTGATACCGGCCAAGGTACAGGTCGTATTTGTCCAATTCAACGATTTGGAAACAATCCGTTAAGACAAGCTCTAGTACTTCGTGCACTATGGGCTGGACAGCCATCATGTTGGTACCACAGGTTCCTCCTAGTCTGCAAAGGAACGTCTTTTAGCATCTGTGGCAGATGGTCTGTTGTCAGGAGTCTGCGATACTTGTGCGAGTTCATTGTTCCTTCTAAGAACAAAGGACCTATGAGCTGATGGTTCACTATCCCACACCACACGTTTAAACTCCATGGACGCTGACGTTCCACCTGACGAAGCCAACGGGGATTGTCAACAGACCAACAGTGCATGTTTCTGCGGTTTACCTGGCCATGATTAGTAAATGTTGCCACATCACTAAACAAGATACATGATGAATCTGTAGTATCATGTCCTAATGCCCATGTACAAAAGTTAATACGATTCTCAAAATCGTTTCCATGCACCTCTTGATGGAGAGAGATGTGAAAGGGATGGAACCTATGTCGATGAAGAATGCGCAGTACACTTGCCTGACTTATGCCACTTCCACGTGCGATTGTGCTTGTGCGGGAACTAATTTGCGGATTTACTGCAACGGCATCTAAAACATTAATTTCTGCCTCCTCTCCAGTCACTTCTTTGTTTTTGTTACGTTTTCTAGGTGTTAGAATACCACTTTCACGTAATTGGTTGAAGAGGTTGATAAATAATTGCCGATATGGTTGACGTCTACATACTGCGATACGTTTCCGCATACACCATACAGGAACGAACTGCATTCTTCCTACACTCTCCATGCACCATGAGCATGTCGGCTTTTTCTGCATTAGTAAACCGCATCTTCCACTCCCGATGTGCTTAAACTGTCACAAACTAACTGACCAGAAAGTCGCAATGTAATCAATGAACAGAAAACACAATGCAAACGAACATAACACCGTACCTACAACTAAGCAGGTTGAATGGGACAAACAATTGTCGGGGTGGAAACTTTTCAAAATACGATTTATCGTAAACTACTTGCACTAGAATCTCGCAACAAAGACCGTTGACATTCTAATTTACCCTAGCTTTATTCTGTTGATGTAACTAGCCTTGTTCTATTTAAAATGCTGTATGTTTGCTAAAAAAATACACCTTCTCAGTATTATTAAAATCTGTTTATAGGCTAAATGTACGAGCTCTGACTACCAATCAATGCTGTGAAAACTGCACAATAGCACTTTCCATTTCCGAAATATTTGCGGTGCAAGCTTTAGGTGATTCATCCTGTATACATATTGCCTGGATACGACCCATGGTTTCTTATTCAAGCTGTACATTATTTCATGGGTGCTTTTGATTTTTCTATAATATCACTTCTAAAATTTATTCTTTGAACTTTATGTGAATGCCCAGTTAATTCCATTTTATTGGAATTCTACTCGGGGCAAATAAAGTGCGTGGTTTTCATTATATTATATTTATGCACTTTATTAAAGGGATACTTGTATTAATTATGCGTTATTCATAACTTTAAGGTTCTTAACATGAAAGAGGTGGTATCATGGTGTGTCAAGCTTTCACTTTCTTTATTTAAATGTCTTTCTCTATATTAACGCAGTGTTCCATTTGTATAATGATATCAGTCTTTAAACATAAAGAAGGTGACTGCATAATTTGTTGTGCCTTTGATCACCTTTTCAAAAATATATTAGCCTGCTTTAAGAATTAACTTTTATCTGGGCCTCTATAGCTTTGCCATAAGTGTAATACACACTTATGTTTCTAATGTTTTGTGACCGAGTTAAGGCATTAAGTTCTGCTATGCTTTATTTTTTTATATCAATGTATTAAAAGCCTTAAGTTTCAGCTCATTTCATTAAATTGCTAAAATGATTTATTCCGTTTAAGGAGTTTTGTTTGTATTTTGGAGTTTGTTTAAGGAGTTTCTTATTTTATTAGTCATTTGTACTCAGCATTTTTGGACGTTATTTCTGCATAGCATTTATAGGCTTGATTATCACTCATTATCTCAGTTATGAGTAAGTTTCTTAACCGGCTCCAAATTATTTCATTGTCAGTGTAAATTAAATTATAACTAGTTAATCATGCTAGCTCACGTAACTGTTATTACTAGCTCGGGCATATTTACTCATTCTTTGTTTTCAAATGGGGTGCAATGTGTTTGTGTTATACAGTGATGAGAGACAGTACGGAACTGTGGTTTCTTATCGCTTGTCTTATACTTTTGTACCACGTTATTTAAGCAAGGTATTATTAGCACCTTTCTGTTTTACCTTAACGCTTTCAAGCCACAAACTTATCAGTTTTAAGGATAGCGAATGAAGCAGAATTCTTCCCTGGTGTAATTCGTTTATTGTAGTGCAGAGTTTGGGTCAGTATTTTCTCCCTTTTATTATTAATTGTATTAATGTATTAATTGTTCCTATTTGAGATTTATTTTATAATCATTTGTTAATAAAGGAAGCGACTAAAGTCTGGATCTAGACTGCTTTCTCACTTTCGCGGTACCACGTCCTCTAAGGTTAGTTTATTCTTCTTTTAATTAAGTTATTAATAATTAACAGGAACGTTTCTCACTTGTAATGGAAATTACATGTATATTAAGTGAAGGCCCTGTATCGATTAATGAACGACGGATTATTCGAATGACTCGCAAATGCATTCTTCCAATGAATTCAACTGCTTCAAATCTATTCGGTGTTATCAATGCCAATGTTAACTTAGGCACAATGATAACTTCACAATCACCATCACATCAAAATAATAATAACAATAATAATGTTAAATAAAACATATTTTTATTAATAACATTGTTGTTAGTTATTCCTCCCACTTATTTTTTCCCCACAGGCTTCTGTATATTATAGAATGTTACGAGGCCTCATTGGACCCCTCTCCGATGCCATTGTTAATTTATAATAACTAACAGGACACAGACATGGATAATTGTATGAATAATTTTTATTAGAGCTATGGAAATAAATGGCAGGGGTGGAGGGTATTGTATGATCTGACCTTTTACGTTATGGTTTGTATTCTGGTCCACTAAAGCAGTGATCCAACGTGGCTAACACTAGCATCATTTGATACAGGTTGCCTAAAATTTCAGTACAGTCGCTCAATCACATCTGAGGCCAGTGGGTCAGATTCTGCATGCGGCCCCGCAGGAAAATATCAAATAGAGCTAGATCTGGTGATGCAGAGGCTGCGCAATATGGTCACTTCTGCCTATCCATATTTGCTTGAATAATAAATTAATCTCGAACGACAGAATCAAAGTGAAGAGGTGCACCATCGTGCTGAAACTAGTTCATTTATTGACGAATGTTAAATTGGCACATCTTCTAAAGCCTGCACAGCAGAATCGGAGATAAACTTTAAAGTTAAAAACCGCTATACGTGTGGCAGGGAAGCATTTTCATGGATATTTTCAAACGCTCTTTATATTATTCACTTATAAACCTTAGTTAGTTATATCGCACTCATGAAATAAATAAGGCAAAATACTTTTTGTGATAGGAAATGAAGTAAATAAGGTCTCTTGAAGACTTTTATATGGTTTTCAAATATTTCAATTATTTTTATTAAAAATGTAATATGTTGCTCAATTGCACATACAAAGACTTGTCACAGTGCTTCAATATTACTCATTACTTTGTGTGAAAGGACCTAAAACAATTCCTCATAGAACAAAACGTATTTCTTGCATAAAGCACATGTTAAATTGATGTTGCTTGTGAGCAACATTACCAGATAAAGATTAAGCTGCTTTGTGCTTGATAATAATCCTCGTTGCACAGTTGTTAATCTGTACTTAGCGTTGAAATGTTACATTTGTTACACATCTCTCGTGCTCTTATTACAGAAAAGAAAATAGTTGTAATGTAGTTGTAGGAATCTGAATTTAAGATTATCACTTAAGACTATTGGCATGTATATTAATTAATATATATAGTTTTATTCTTGAGAAAATATGAAAACTTTGTGTGTGTATATATAGCCAACGTTTAGAAGTGCATTTTAGTAGATCGAAGGCTGCTATAAAATAGAAACTATATTCTTTTTAATTGTATTAGTGTACTAAAAGGAGAAATTCCATGACTTTGAGTCGGCTGTCATATGAGTTTTCAGTTAAATGTACCTGAAAATATAACATTCCGAAAGTCCAGAATATACTTTTATTAAAGAATAACAGCAAATAGTTCCTGTTGATGTTTTCATTCTTCTCCCTGTGGATTTGCATTTGGTTCTGTGCGTGCTCCTAAGGTGTGGTTTTAATTAGGGGAACATAGGCAGCAGAATTTGCAGGTGAAACTTAGTTAACATTACTAATATAAAAACGCTTAGAGAAATGGAAGGAACAAGCATTTTTTTTAATTCAGACTCTTTCTCTGTGTACCTTCTCGATAAATACCGAAGTTGAAGCTATGAAATGTCTGTGCTAAAACGAATTATACGTCTTGTTAACACTACATATTAAAGTATACTAATATAATATGTTTATCAGACATATGAAGTTGTCTTTTATATTAGCATCATGGTTGCTAGGAGCAAATAGAGAATTAAATTCTCAAAACTTGCTGCGTAACAAGTGGTTAAAAACCTAAACGAAATTATACGGGTTTTCAGATTTACTCGGTCTTCACCGCCAGTCCGTTTAAATGAATGACGTCATTGTTAGTTCAGCCAGCCCTTTGTCTCAAAGGGGAGGTGCGGAATTGAACCTAGGACTGCATGCGTTTACGACTTCGTAAGCAGGTTGATCTACGAGGCGTGTTTATAAAGCACGTACCAATAATTAACCAAAAAATATTAGAACATTATTTTCCAAATACTTTATTATCATTCATTACCTTATGCTATTTCTCCACATAGTCGCCGCTGTTATTCTGCCACTTGTCATAACGGAAACCGTTTTTGTATGCCTTCGTCAAAGAATGATGCCGCCTGTAATGAAAGTCAAATAATCGCCATTGAAATGTTTTCCGCCAAAGAGTTTCTACGGATGAAGAACAGCTGAAAATAGCTTTGTGCCAAATCCGATTGTAGCAAGGGTGGTCGAATTGTTCCCAACGAAATGATGCGATCAGATCTTGAATTTATTTGGTTGTGTGTGCCAGGCATTGTCATTCATTATTGTTTCCCCATAAACCTCAGACAATTGGCGATGAATGTTTGCTGGTGCAACATTTCTCGCATTTAAAAAATGAATCAATGATCTGACTTTTCAATTGGCGAGTCGTTCGATTATTTTGGACTTTTCGAAACGCTCTAACAACAAGAAAATGCAAAGTGACGATCGCTCACAGCCACGTCTGGCTTCCTAATGAATGAAGTGATCGCGCATGCTCAAAATCGCGCTGCAGCGGGAAAAGATTTAAACTCTACTCACTGTAAAAATACGCCTCGTACTGCGTCGGTGCAGATCTGTTTTTCACTAGGACATTCAGTGGGTTTTTTTGCCCGCGAGATGGAAGTGACCACCGAGTGTATGGTTGAATGTTCAGCCGAGACACTCTACGCTACAAAACCGTCTATACGTGTTGAGATTGCGAGTTTACGAGAAGCAAGCGAATGGGTTTCGAATGTAAATACTAGAACGGTACGATACAGATTCCATTTCACTAAGGTGACCTCGAAACTATTGACATCCACCCCTTCCACTCATCTTTCGCTAGTCTTTACCAGAGGCACTGGTGATACTCACTTCAAAGTATTGATGTCATGCGCAGACAACCGACTGGCGGCAACGGCTGAATCAATCTGAATACCCATTCATATGTCAAGTCAGTAAGTTATTAACGCAAGTTATTACACGCGTTGGCAGTCTTCTCTACATTAGACAAATATGTTAGGAAAAAATTGTGATTTATACCAGCAACATTCTTCTTAGTTCTCCAAATATTCAACTTATTCCCTCTCTAAAATTTGTTTTCTTTTTAAATTTCGAGGTAATAAACTGATTGTGGCCCCCTTAGCCTCTTCTAACACAATGTCACAGGAATACGCATATTTGCTTCGGTAGCCATATTACAATTAGCTATTTATAATACAAAAACCAAACATTATTTACAATACATACTAAGAAGATTCCTTACCTTTCAAAAAAGCTATTACATTAAAAAATTCCCGGTGTTAGTATTTTCTTTCACACACACCTTCTATAAGTTTGACCATAATGGCGATTTTAGTACAGACAATTTCTCATGAAGGTGACTCGATATGTCTTCATTCACACCAGTTGATCCATTTTATTCATAACATATTTTAAAAACTGCCGTATTCTTCGCTTACATGCACAGTGAATACTCGTAAACTAAGCCAAACAATGAGATCCGAACTGTTCCTTACTGTTTTGTGCAAACAGAGTTTTTCCCTGGCAGAAATGGCTCAGTGCCGAAGTTCTAAGTTTGAAGCTCAGGGTGCTAATCGGGAAGTAAGTTCGAACCCAGCGACCCGCCTAGGCTTTTTTTTTTCTTCATATTAGCACCTCTTATATCGATGTAGATTACGTTCTATAATACAAAATTCAGTCTACGATGTGCGAAATATTTATCTGCTGTTCTCGTAAAACAGAAAACAAATAAAAACGTAGCGACTTGATCTCCGGTTGCTTTTAAATATAACAAAAAGCTAATAAAACGAGAGAAAGGGAAAAACAAAACAAACCCTAATGCTTTGTGTGGTCCCTGTTATTTTCTATCACTGCCCTCAATATTCGGGGCATGGAACCCGTCAGCGTTTTAAAATAACTGACGTCTTCTGCTAGTGATTCCCATTGTGTCTGTCATTGTGCACCAGAGTTGTGCAGCATTAGTCAATCTGGAACCGCGGAAAAGCCTCTGCTTTACTTTCGCCCAAAGATGTTCTATTGGGTTCAAATCTGTTGACTTCGGGGGCCACGGTATCTGTGGAGATCTCTTTGTAAGGTATCCGTGTGCTCCGAAAACACTTTTGAACCTTGGCCGAATTGTTTGATTGTAATAACACTTTCAGGATAACCCTCTCGGGCAGACGGGAGCAAAACGTGTTCTAGGAGTTCAGAATAGTTTTCCCCATTCAGCTTTTCATGAACACGCTCCAGCATACCTGCCCCTTCCCGAGATATCCACGCCCAAGCAGTACGAGTGATCGATCACTCCTTGCACGTGCAGTCAGATAACGTCTGTTATATCGAGTCCCACTGGGCGTGGAAATAAACGTAGTAGAATTGACACTTGCAGTACAGAACGTAACTTTGTCCGAGAAAATTACTTCTCTCCAATCGAAGTTCTCATACTGCACAGCAAATACCAACCTGTCCATTTTGTGGGCATGGTTAACCCTTCCTTAATAGCCGCACGTCTACGCCGAATTTCGGCATCTTTAAAACGCTTGATAACCATACGTGCACTATCCGGGAACACAGACAAAGCCTTGTATTCAGCTGCCGTTAGAAACGGATCTGTTTCGACTTCTGCCAAGAGAAACATGTCCTCATTCCTTGTAGATACACGTGAGCGATCTGTATCTTTCTTGAAACAACCTGCCCATTTACACGATACAGCTTCACCCACCTCCTCTCAGTGGACTGTTTAGCACTAAAATGCTACCTGCTCTGGTGCTCTATAGCCCCCAGGGTGAGAACAGTAATACGTTTATCAACGTCCGCTGCCATTGCGAATGAATGCGCCATTGTAGAGTACTAGTAGCGATTGATGATCCCTTTCGGTGTTGAACGGAACTAATAACAAGACTATGACCAACACGTGAAGCAAGGGAACAAAATAATGATAAAAGAATCAAGCTTACCACCAATAGTTGCAAGCGTTTGCTCTGATATAGATATACCTGCATTAAATGGTTGAAACCACATGGACTAGAGGAACATGCACTATACGCAAAATTAATAACTAAGCAATCTTTTCAATCGCACTCCATTCATGAAAACTGCTGAATTATATTTTTATGTATGAGACTTGTAAAGGATCGAGGCTAACTTCCAGAAATACCGTAAGAATACTGCAATGTACCATGCCGGAATGAATAATAGTGTTTTCATTACAAACACTCGAATTTCCAATTTAAGTACTAGATTATCAACAAAAGTTCTTTTGTGATGTGCTGTTCTCGTATATATTTTGCACCGTCTAAGGAAATAAATTTCCGGAGTTTGGATATATTTAGTTGTTTCAGGTGAAATGATTCATTTTTAGAAATTCTGTCCTTGTGTACGCTGCATGAAGTACGCAGCAGACACGTTTGATTACCGTCAAGTTTTTCAGACAGAACATTGGAGAAATGGTCTTTAGATACTTACCCCTCTTACATATCTTTTACATATACATTTGGGAGAAGTTTCCTCCGTTATATTTCCTTATTTTCGGCCAAGGTCTTTTTTTCTTGAAGACAGATATATAGCTTTTATTATAGATGACCACTAATTGTATATTATACATCTGTTGTATAACTCTGGAAAATTTGTATCTTGATTGAGGTGATGCCGTGGTAACGGGAGTGATTCGCTTTCGAGAGGTCCCGGGTTCAAATTCCTGGGGCCGACCAATCTGACCGAAGGTTTTGTCGCGATTTTTCTCGGACGCTAGGCGAAAGCTGGGTTGTAAAACTTGATGCGCGAATTTTCCTACCATCCCTTTCAAAACGACATTTCATTTTCTTCTTCACCACCATACCAGGCATTAGGCTGATCATTCAGGATGGTTCTGCTATGATCCAAAGTTTACTTGCTTCTCGACAGGATACTGACACGACGTTGGCTTGTAAGTCCTTAGGGAGTAAGTCCTTCAAAGAGCAGCGTAATCCGAAGAAGAAGATGAAGATTACGCTGGTATATAGCTGTTGGTTGTTCTCCTCTTTTGAATTATTGAATCCACTTTGGTCACGCTTCCAAATACACAGTTACTGTATTACCAGTAAGATCCACTATCCTCAACTTTTACAGTGATTAAATAATAAACTGCAAATTACAAAAGCGAATGCTTTTGAGAGTTTTATGGAGGTGTAAAGATAAATTTCGGACAAGAAATTCCTGTCCGAACTGAATACCTCTTCTTGTTATTAGATAAAGCTCCGATAAGGATGTTATATTCAGAAACGCGCCGTTTTAAAACTACACAGACGACAAATCAAATATCACGGTTCAAATCTTCTACTTTATTAGTTTACTTGCGTAACTACAGGAGCTGCTCGAAGTGGTGGCCCTGGAACTCGAAGCAAACAGTGTACCTCTGAAGGAAGATTTCGTACATACGCTCAAAACACCTAAATCATTTCTGCTACAGTCAGAACTGGTGCAGCTAGGTCTTTCTCCAACTCAAAGGAGTCTCATAAATAAAACTCATGTCGCCCGTATGAAAACGTCAATTAGATCATAGGCCACCACGACCTATCCATCTGTCCCCGCATGTTTGATTGAGATGTAGCACGTCGTCTAATAGCTGCGTCAATATTTCTTACAGGAAAGTCACATTAGCGTACCCTAAAGAGGGTATGCAAAGCCTAATATTACCAGTCCCTATATTGATATCAAACCGTTTCTGAAATCCATGAAAATGTATGTGAACCCAAATGAATAGGCTGGCATACAAGTGACTGATTGAATGACTTCCATGGTGAAATGCGCTTCATCCATAAAAACGAAAAGGCAAGGAAACTCAGAATCGTCCTCACAACGTTGCAGAAACCACGCTCAATAGCTGATGCACAGCACGTCTGCCATACCCACTGTCTGTAGCCTCTGGGGGTGACAGGCGTGAAAAATGTTTGTTATGAAAACTACGTCATACACTGCTTTGAGAGACATTCATGTTACGTGTAATGATCGATTGCTTATCGATGGGTTCTCTTCAATTCATGAAGGATGTCCTCTTCAATATCGAGAATCGGCTCGGTTAACTTTGAGGGTACCTGTTTCTCGCAACCGTTGCTTTAATCGGGCAAAAGTTGAATCTGATGTAGTGACATCTGTTAGAGAACTATCTGCAGCAACGCCTAAATAGTAAAAAACGTGAAAACAGAAGCATACCGAGCTGTAAGCTGAACACTGTCTGTAACTTTGGTAGAATAGCAAGTGGCATGAAGGTCGAAGCACTCCAGATTATAAACAGAGGACCAAGAGGACTCTCTGCGGCAAGGACTTAATAGCGCGTGACGTGAAGGTCGAAGCACACCCTGTTGAAAACAGAGAACTGTCTGCAGCAACGAGTGAGTAGCAAGTGATATGAAGTCGAAGCATACCGAACTATAAACAATGGACTATCTGTAGCAGCAACGACGTGAAATTAGAAACAAAACACAACTGATTGTAAACAGACTCAAATGGCCCTAAGTATAACTTAGGATCAAACCCGTTTCTATTTCTGAGAAGTACACCAGCTGGCAGCTGCGGAACCTGAATGAAATCCGTCTCGATTGAGCGGGGCCTCAGTCTTGTTCCTTGTTACATGTAAGATTAAATTTGAGATACTGGTAGTAGATAGTTTAATTTAACTAAGTGTGTGCTTCTTATACTGACCTACACAAGATGACAACTAATGAGGCTTTGTCTGCGGATAGGAGCAGGACAAATTAATCGTTATTGATTTACTCAGGAAGGAGTTTCTGAGGTATGTCAGAGTTTCCTTAGGATGAATGCTGTCCAAAAGGTTTATATCTGAGCCATTTATGCTCCCCAAAGTTACTGAGTAGCTGTATTGGCAGGTACGACCCACAGTTAGTATAAGAACCGCTTGAAGCTTCATCAAGAGCAAGTTCTCGGTCCCTGTTACACCAGTGCAACAGCGTAACAAGCTCCATTACCGGCTGGAGGACATGTTCTCAGTTCTCACCAGGTTGCCATTGTCAGCCAGGATGGACGGTGCCATGTTTGCAGCAACATTATCTCACGTGACCTACCTCCGAGGGTAGGCCAACTTCCACCAGAAGAGAAAGATTTGGGTTTCGGCCATCGACTTGGAAAGACTTCTTCGTGCTCCGCGTCTTGGAAAGCGATCGCGTCCACACTGTTCGGCCTTGTCAAAATGATGCATATATAATTATGAAATTATTAAATTCGCAAATATGGTGCAAAAAGAACAGAATTCAAAATGTATATTAAGAACATGACAGGTGTAACTTTTCTTTGTTAATGCTGTTAAAGCTTTACATTAATATATTCATTGTTATCCAGCTGCAAGAAGATTAGGGTTTCATTTTCAAGAAGTGTATTGAATTCTTGATTAATTCCTTTTCAATGACATTTTCTTTTAAATAATTATTACTCTTAGGAATGCTTCACACGGGGATGAGTTCCAGAACGAGCCCAGCACGTAATAGTTAATGCTTATTGCTTGCTGCGACTTAAATTCTGTAAGGTTGCACATAAACGAAATAGTGGTTATGTGGAACTTAATAAACTTAAATTAGGGTGTTATAAATGTAAAATGCATTTGTAACAAACTGTTACAAAAGCGGAGCAGAAAAGTGCAAGGACTACATTAACTTTGGATTTGGAAATATAAAGCATTGCACTGTTAAAAAAACAAGAACAATCTCCGAAACATTCAATAGGAGGTATAGATGATACTGGTGGTTCCTGGTGGTCGAACATTTTCGAGAAGGAGTGGTTGAATGGCTGGAGAAGCTGTGTAGTTGAAGGATTTAGAGTGCCAAAAATATTTGCATCTAAGCTGAAGGCATCACTTGACAACTTCAACTGGAATTGGTTGAAAATAGGTACTAAAGTGGAAAGTAAGCCTTGCGTAAGAAGACGATTTCATGTTTTACGAGAGAAATGAAAGAGAAGTTGATGACGCCCGGAACTTCGTTGAGGACCTGGGGGTTATATTTTGGAATAGTATAACTTAAGTACATGTGGACGAGGTAGATCAAGGACCTTTGAGATCCGCAGAGACAGCCAAAATGAGAACGTTGTTGGGGACTTTAGGTGCCTAGAAATAGAGAGGCCACATTTAAGATAGGCCGAGTATAGCTTAAATTTTTCCAGCTGCTGATGCTCACAACGGCAAACCTGCAGTCGTCCAAATCTGATTAACATTAGATAATGTGACGGCATCTTGATAAATCTCACATGTTTAGTGAAATAAAAATGTTGCATCCGCTGTGCATTATCCTATGTAGCAACTGCTGCGATAGGATACATAAGATATGTAAACATTTTCTTACATTTTGGGGCAATGGCTGCTAGTGACAACTTTATGATGGTTCACATTGTATGTATTCGTATAGCTATGAAGCAAGAGAGAGAGACTACGTATCTGATATATCTGATAATGTTGGGAGTGCTATCTCACTGTATTGATTGCTGACTATGTTAGTCATTCTGAATTTCTAAATTTACTATAAGTAAATTTAATTTATGTTGCTCTATGACAGTGTGATAATGACAGTATAAAAATTATGTACTAGCAATGTTGAAACCCAAGCATTTCTATGTCTTTGTTGAAGTGATGGTAACTAGTACCATCTAAGAATGCATGACCATAACATTCTAAAACAATTTATAAATTACATAGCAAAGAGATATAAAGATGTGGTCGACTTCTTGTGTGGAATCTTCTCATGTTGGAACTGGCCACACGCCACTCGGAGTACCCACATATGAAAAACAAGACAGCAAGGAGGATGAAGGGGACGACAAGAGGAACAGAAACAAGCATCATGTTCGCATTTCTATAGCCACATTACTTCCACAGAAACCTTCAGGTTATAGTTATTACTATAGTTATTATTATATGGCAAGTAACAAAGGACGAACAAAGCTAACATACGTCTGTGCTCCATTCTCGTCACGATACCGGGAACTATTTCACGCCATGTTGCCGACACTTCATCTAATGGAAAAATACAATTAATAACCCAATAATTCAACATTAGCGTGGGAACATGGCCAATCACCATAGAGGATGCGCATTTATAACCACATTTATGGCAGAGGGTAAAACGGCTTGGTGCCTGGGGTGGTAATAAAATATTCCTCGCCGTGGGAAATTAATGTCCCGGTAATGAAATATACGTTTATTCTCACCCTGAAATAACAGCCGGCCCTCAATAACTCTGTTTGCTACCCTATCAAATCCTGAGCCAAATGCATTCTTTTCATGTATCTCTCACTTCCTAGTAACATCATTCCAAAACTAAAGCTTCTGTGTTGCTACTGAATTTTACAAATCTGCAATATGTATTTGTGTAACATCGTATAAATATTCTTTGTTAATTTTCAAACAAATTCTGACATTAAATTATGCATCATATGTCTCACTGGGATTTTTCGACGTTTTTCTCAGTTCTCATAACTGGCAAGTGTCAGGGAGGTGCCCGAAAAGCTTAGTCCTGGAACGGTGCTGTCCTAAATATCATTTCATTTCATGTATCATCAGTGCCCGCCATCTGGGCTGTAAGAATTGGTGTCAAAACGCTATTAAAAAAAAACAGTAAATCATAACACATGTCTAGTAAAATGCTTTCATCTCAGCAGAAATTTTAAGTTGGTGTATTTTGCGTTTTAACTCCATACGTTGATTTCAGTCAGACAACTTCTGTCAAACACGTTCGCCAACACTGAAAACTGTAAGAGATCTTTAAATGCTGCGACGAAAATTACATCCTGCCTGATATAGCATAGCACGTTTCACAGATCTAGCTTCCTTTCTACATATTTTATGGCTTAATTGCCTTTTAAAATGTTTAATGAGGTTTTGTATTTATGATTATTACTCCTGGTATACACATCCACTATTTATACACATATACCATTCAGACAGTATTTTCAGTTGACGAAATTTGCCTCGCACAAAATTTGAGAAGGTGGTTGTATCACAAAAGTAGTGCCTATTTTTGCTACTGGAGGCAGCTTGTTGCGTTGCCACGATCAGAGATGTGTGTAACGCGGCTGATTTGGTTTTGTGGGCATTCCAGCAGAGGGTGTACATAGCCTTCAATCTGTATTCCCGTTTCTTCTTAATTGCGTGATGTTTCTAATTTTCGATAGTGAAATTGTCTTAAGCTTAGTATATTCCATTTACGGAGCTTGGGCAGGTGTATATATACATATATATATATATATTTAATTCCAACTGTATACGACAACAAATTACGAGGCGCGCCTTTAAAGTAGGTACTAGCTGTTTTTTAAAAAACATAACAAAACATTATTTTCCAAATAATTTATCATCATTACTTTATACCTTATATACTTATGCACATAGTTACCGCCGTTATTCAGAAACTTGTCGTAGCGGGAAACCAGTTTTTGTATGCCTTTGTCAAAGAATGATGCCGCCTGTGATGAAAGTAAAGTCTGCATTTCTTGTTTTACATCATCGCCTTGAAATGTTTCCCCACCAAGGAATCTTTTCAGATGAAAAAACAGATGAAAATCGATTGACGCCAAATCCGGGCTGTAAGAGGATGATCGAATGGTTCCCAGCCAAATGATGCGATCAGATCTTGAGTTTGTTTGTCTGTGTGTGGCCGGGCATTGTCACTCATTTTTACTTTCTCTACTACGTATAGTAAGTAAGGGAAGTATTGCATTCCACCCAAAAATTCGATACCGAGATTTCACCGGAAATACATGTTTTGAGACCTCCGGAATCCAAAAAAAAACACTTTTGGAAACATGTCCGTGTGTGTGTCTGTGTGTGTGTATGTGTGTGTGTGTGTCTGTGAACAGCATAACTCAAAAACGAACAGTTGGATAAGCACCAAACTTGGTATTTAGGTTCAGTATCTTCCAGAGATGCGACACGAAGGTTTTCAAGAAAATCCCCCTACCCCAGACTACCCTTTACATGGAACATTTTTCGAAAATTTTAATTTTCTCAAAAATGGCTTTAACGATTTTGATGAAAATATTATGCGTTTAAGATAATGTCATGAGAAATGAAATGTATATCTCGAAGTTTCTGGGAATGTCTCCAAAAGTATTCTTCATTGTGAACGACTTTTGCATAACTGGTAAACCATAAGAGATAGACAAAATTTTACTACACAAAAAATGTAGATCGCGTTAAAATACACAACTTATGTCATATACATTTCTTTTGTTGAGTGAACCGTTTTCGAGATATTGCTAGTTATTTCCTTAAATTTTCCAATAATTATACTTTTTCTCAAATTCGTTATTCATTTTTTTTATGTTCTGGACATGCAAAGAGAATGGAATGCGCCACATAGCAACTAGCGCTTAAAAGATTTGACTATCGCTTAAAACCTACCATTTTCTTGCACCTACAAGAAAATTACCAATAAGATTGACATCTCGATATCTCGATTAACATGAAGCATATGGAGAATAGGCGTTTGTAAAATTAGATTGTACAAGAGTAGAGAAAGTCATGTGAGTGTAACACATCAGATTTTTTTCTTCATAAACCTCACACGGTTGGCGATGAATGTTTGCTGGCATAACATTTCTGGCATTCAAAAAAAAAAAAAAAAATTACAGATCTGAGTTCTCAGTCGGCTGGTCGCTCGATTATTTTGAACGTTTCAAACTACAGCAAAACACAAAGTGACAATCGTTCACCGCTGCGTCTGGCTTCCTAATGAAAGCAGGAAATGATCGCGCATGCTCAAAATAGCGACTGCAGCGCTGCAGTGGCAACATATTAAAATGGTAATTACTTTAAAAACACGCCTCGTATACAACTTTGTTAATAAAGATGGAATTTGATTTGAACCTCTGTATTAATGAAACATCTTCAGCTACGGCGCTATTGAGGTATGATTTCTTCTTTCTTCTTCTTTTCGGCGCTGCGAAGTGTATATCATTGAGAAAGCGGATAATTAAAACTTACTTCGAAGTAAGCTTTCATCACATACAAATAATTTGTATGACTCCTAGAGATTTGCTAATTTATCCTCGTTGCTTTCTTGTTTACTGTTGAGGTAGTGGGAATAAAAATGTATATATTTTATGGAGAATTAGTTTTTGCTGGTAATTACAGTCTGTCATAAATAATCCTGAGTTTTATTCTAGAGTGGCCGAGCCGGATGGCTCAGGCCGTTACGTCTGTAGCCTGCATTCGAGAGGCCCCGGGATCGATTCCGGCGACCGCCCATTCTAGCCATGGGTTTTTCGTGGTTTTCCCGTGTCGCCATGCGAATGCTGAGGTGGTTCGCCTTCTACCACGATTCTCCTTCCTCTCATTTCCTGTACCCTTCATCTTCCTTGTCATCTATTTTAGGGTTTTAGGACCAGGCGACGGTCTTCGGCGGTTGCAGCTGGGCAGTGGCTTGCGTTCTGTAAAGGTTTCTTCCCTGGCGTCACTGCGGTACCGCTCAGTTAGGTGTCTCCTCAGCGTGGGGCTCCGCTCCGGGGGACCCTGGCGGTTGGTTTGTGGGCAGGGACCGTTCGGCATCGGATGCGTTCTATCTGGAAACGTTGGGGACCCCGTCCATGCCTGCGCCCGCCGGAATCCAATCTGGTTGCCCTTCGGGTCTCTCCCCTCAACCCTCCCTCCCAGGGGTCAGTTGGAAGCACTGCCCTGCATACGGTGCCCTGTCCCGGTTCGGAGGCCCCTCTGTGATACATACCTTTACTTCTAGAGTGGAGTAACTTTCCTGAGTCTTAATAATTCCATTCCGAATACATCTATGATACTGTAAACCAGGAAATATCGAATAACTTCCGATGTAGGTTAATTACGTCTATGTAAAGTTCAGTAACCTGGCCTATTTAAAACAAATTTAGGTAAAACTTTACGCCCGAGTGAGTGTGCACCAATCTGCATCTCACAAAGTACGGCTTACTGGGTTCTTTGTTATAATGGATGCTGGAAATGAATATAAACGCAAATGTTTTGTCATCCACAAATGGAAAGTGGATGTAATGTTATTTGGATTTTTTCCTGCTGGTTATAGTACAGAGTCTCGTATTGCCTGTTGTGAGTGTCTGTTCACAGTCTACTACTGCAGGCCAATAAGGACTTACTGTTCTGATGCTCTGTTATTATGAATGCAAAAGAAAGAAGGCGAGTGAGAAATAGTTACAAAAAGTGTCTGAGAAGGAAACAAAAACGAGGATGTAGTTGGAAAAACTATATTTTGAATGCACTTTAAAAGGACGCGCTTTTTTTTCGAGTGGAGGAGAAAATGATTTAATCACTAACCCCAGCCCCGATGGGAGTTGGTGCTGAGAGTGTAGGACTCTCCAAAGAGTCGGCATACCCACTAAAAACTCCTCCACCGGATTGAAAGGAGAAGGTTTGCTGCGGTACCGCCTAAAGCACCCGCGCATTCCAAGGAGATGGTTGAAACTGGGCCGCAGTGCGGTCGCCAGAGGAGTAAGGATTCTGTGCTGGGAGGCAGGCTTGACCAAGGCCCACCCTGCCCCCACAGCGAAGTTAAGGTGAGGATAAGAAAGGATTCCTGGTGGTAGTGGTAAAGGTTAGTGACGGTGATGCCTTTTGTTCGGCGGCGTGTTGAAGTTCGCTGCCAAGCGAACTTGAGACGGTAGAGACGGTCGTAGCCTTTCTGTAGCCGGGCTGGAACTTCGGTGGCGATGGCCTGGTGGTTAATTTCCACAAGTGTTTGTAAATTTGAAGTTCTTGGAGTTTCTATGTGATGTCTGCTATGGACTCTTCCAGAGCGGCTAAACGGGCACCGAAGTTCAGGAACTCGGCATGAAGATCCTGAATGGTTTCCCGCGTCGCTGCTCCGGAAGAGTGTGCTGGTGATGATTCCAAGGTGACTGCTGTAGGCTGTAGTGGTGGTGATGGTGTCAGCTGCGGTGGCGTGGAAGGAGCAGGCGTTTTCGGCGATGCCTTCCTGCGAGGATGCAGGGGGCTGAGCGCCTGGCCGGTGAAGTGAATCGTCCCTCCACAAGTTGCACAAATACGTCGCAGATCTGCTGCTTGCACGAAGCAGTGGTGCTGCAGGCGCCACAGCAGTGGCACTTCGGTTGTGCTGTGCAGGACGTCTCACTGTGCCCGTAGGCACAGCAGCGTCGGCAGGGAGCCTGGCGTTCCACTCGGCTGGCCTCGATGCTTAAGCACTGCCCTAACAAGGGCAGGCCCGCCTTCAAGGCCGCTTCGTAGTCGCCAGGGTCTACAAACTCCATCCTGACGAGCGAAGTGGGTCCTTGTGCTCCGATGATCCTGGTGGCCTTCAAGGCTGAAGGCCACTGCTGGTGAGGAACCTGACTGGCAGGTCCCTCGGGACCCCTCTGATGACAGCACTATACCTCCCTTGATGCACAGGCTGATCTGCGGTGACTCGGAAGTTCCCAGAATCGGCAGCGTGGATGCCAGTGAGTGTGGCGGTGACTCCTGGTGCGGTCGGGCGAAGCTGTGCTGGCGGGTGGCGAAGCTGCGGCCAAGGCATAGGTTGGCCCAGGCTGTGGCGGGTGCGCCAAAATTCCCTCGGCAGATGCCGGGGCAGAAGAGGAGAGTCCTGCCTTAGCAGGCTCGGCGGCTCTGCGATGCTTCCTCTTCGCCATCTCCTGACGCGTAATGTCATTGTAATGTTGTACTTGTAAAACATAGCTGAAAAAATCACTAAACAGGGAGAACGAACGTGATTATTATTATTAAAAAGTACTGCCTAGTTTATATTGACTTTATCTACTACGTGTTTGAACATTTTGGCATTTAGCTATGGATATTTGACAAGAACGTACCAGCCCCTATCGTTTTTGACAAAACCGTAACTTTCTCAAAATATAATTGCTTTTAAATTAAAAAAGTATAAGATTAATACAACCATTCAGTTATTGGCGACATAATTAATAGACGCTGGTGTTCTGAAACATTCAAAGCTCTTCTGTTAGTTGTTACCGAGAAGGAGGAAGAGCTACGCTGAAAAATAAAGTTACACTAAACGGAATGAAAAACTTTAAAACTTTTTAACCAACCGATTAACTTCTGACAATGCTCCACCTCCGTGAGCTTAACTTACCAAGAGTGTTATTAGTTTTGATTATACATAAGCAAAATCTTTAACTCAATTATTGCCTTACTGTGGAGACTTCTCTTCTCTTTCTCTCCCCCTCTCTTTGTTCCTTCTTATTCTTTTCCCGTGTTTGACTTTCTCTCTCTCTCTTTCTCTCTCTCTCTCTCTCTCTTCGTTCATTTCACATATTTCGTGTTTTCAACACCACCATCGAAATTCTTTTCTGCGTTGTTTATATATGGATGAAGACAAAAGTAAAATCATAATAGAACAAAAAAAATATGCCTGACTTTGTTGTAATACGATTGGAGATGCATGTGTTTCCGAAGTAATCAGAAAACGAGCACAAAATACTACAATTATGATTGTAGGCCTTCACAGCCGGTGTTATTAGTAAAATTGGCATATTCCCCGTGCTTGTAGGCCATGGTCAACAATAACGCTATTATAAACTTGACGTTTCGTTCTCAACTGTAGAGGACATCATCGGAAGAGAAGAGTGCTGACGACTGCAGTCATCAAGTTTTTAATAACTTTATTGTTTATTTATATTCACAGGTCTTGCAACGATAATCATTTTATAGCAGCATTTAACTTTTATTGCAATATCGGTGTACTTGAGAGACAACTTACTCATACTTTTTACTTTCTGTTACTCTCTGAACTCTGTTTACTCTCACATTCACTCCCGCATTTATATTAGACTACGGAGTGGAGGGGATGGTTCTGGATAAACAAAAATTCCCTCCCTCACCCGGGGACTCTGGGTTGAGAAGTCAGAACACTGAGCACTCGATCACAGGAGCAGCCAATGAAAAAATTGTATAACATTCTTAGTACACTACATGTTGGGGTCCTGTAAATAACACAGTCACAATAAGTATTATTCTTATGGTATCTTATGTAGTAAGTTTCACGAAACTTAAAAGTAAAACACATATTTGGATTTTTTTTATTTCTTGCTACAATACAACACCCCTTCCAGTCATTCCATATATATTCCATTCATAATATACATTGCCGTTTGTGAAAATTGCAACACCAAGAAGGAAACGCATGAATTCAATGAAATTTAGGACCACAGGTTAGGTACACGACAAGTAACAAATGAGACTTTTCCAATTTATACATGACCTTTGAGAGCCGTAATATTCAGTATTTGGTGTGGCCTCATTCGCTGCAATTAGAGCTGCTATACGCCGTGGCATTGAATCAGAAAGGTTCTGAATAAGTTATTGAGGGATTTTCCTCCACGCAGTTTGTATTCGAGCCCACAAATCCGTGACAATGGTTACTGGAGGACCGTAACGCACTAGGTGCCGACCAACCATATCCCAGACATGTTCGATGGGCGATATGTCAGGCGAACGTGCAGGCCAGGGAAGCAATGGTACCCGTCCCTCTTCGATGAAGGCTTGTATATTCCTCGCAATATGTGGCGGAGTATTGTCCTGCTGAAATGTGGCCTGTGGAATGCCTGAAGCAGGGGGAGTACCTCAGGCTCTACAACTACCGTAAGGTGGAGGTGAGATCAGTTATTGTAACCAATGGCGCCCCAAACCATCATACCTAGTGTTTGTCCTCTATGCCGCTTAACAATGCAATCCTCCAGGTTGCACTCATCACGGTACCACCGGACACGTATGCGGCCATCACTGTAGGACACGTTGAAGTGGGACTCGTCCGAAAAGACTACATTTTGCACTCAGCACCAGTGACGGTGTTCGCACGCCCATTGCAGTCTGAGGAGCTTGTGATTTCTGGACAATGGAAGCCAACGTAATGACATGCATGCAACCAGGCCAACCTGCAGAAGACGGAGCCGGACCGTTGATGCAGAGAAGTTCACACCTGTTGCAGTGCTCCAGCGTCGAGCCAACACTGTGGATGTAGCTGTACGGTCCGTTATGGCCATGCGGACAAGATGACGCTTATCTCGTGCTGTGGTCATGTTCCGTGGTCCAGTACCCGCTCATCGCTGCGTACGACCTTCATCTATCCGCTGCTTCCACACACGCATCATTGTCGTAGCAGCATGCCCTGTGCGAGCCGAAATATCACGTATGACAAACCCGCTTCCCGGAGACCGATCATTCTGCTCCGTTCGAACTCAATCACATGCCGATATGGCTCCCTTTGACGTCGAGAGGTATACTGGTACTCACTCTATTGTTTCCACCTTGTTTGATAGCGCTTCACTGACTACACTGGGCGCAACACTCACCTTGTCGGTTCGACACGAGAGGGCTCTGCTCGGCCTACGTGTACCCCATCTCTCTGCAAACATAACCACTTATTGCTTACACACTCTTCTACACCTACACCAAGTTTGGAGTTATTCGGGAAATTCTTTCTTGGTGTTGCAATTTTCACAAACAGTAGTGTATATTATGTATGGTATACATCAAGGTTCATAGCCGTCACATAATCATTCTTCAGTAAAAAAGTAACTTACCCACCCCACCTAACTAATCTACCTACTTAACTATTTACATTCATATATTAAATCATTCAATCAAAAGTTATACCAGATGAAATTACCAGGATTTTTTGTTTGCAAGTTTATAGTTTGTCGTATTTGTTAAACAGATTATTCCTAGCTAATGATAAAAATTCCTGCATTTAACTTCTTCTCTTAAAAAGGCAACAAATAAATTTGCTAATTCAAAGGTTTGATTAATTATCTCTTCACTAAAACAGAATAGCCGAATAAAACACGGTAAGCCTTTAGGTTCATTTTTGTACAATATGTGATGTGGGTCGCATTGTAATCATAGAGGATGTTACATTTATTACATCTTTTGATACAATGTTGGCCATTGTGACTTGATGGATGAGATAGTAAGACCAGATGCAAGGGAAGAGTTAATTTCTCTTCTGAACGTAGCCATCGATTTCCATAAGACAGCATAGGCAACTGAACTTGAGATATTCGATCAAACCCCAAACCGATGGTTCAATAAAAAAGTTCTTCAGACTTCCCAATCCTTCTTCTTTCTCTCTTTTCTTTCTTGAATGTTTTAGCTGGACTCTTAGATTCTCTCCCTCTAAAATCACAAGTAAAAATGTTGGATAAATTTGGAACTATGTTTAATTGATTTAATCCTGCAGTACCAAAACTTGAACGTAGGGAAAGGGAAACATATCTTTAGCAAAACCGTTTGGGTAAATAAGGCTGAATGAAACTTTAACTTTCCACAATTCCCTATCTTCACTGCTACATATTTGGGTGCAATATTTTAATCTATTACTATTGGAAAGTATTAAATGAAATATTTATGTTATTTATATTATAAATAACATTTATTTTAAGGTGGATGAAATTTCGTTATTTTTTAAAAACGATTACTTAGCCATAGACATTTCTTCCAAGGACAGAAGCACCTAAGATTGGCCTTACGGTTTCGGAAACTGGTTTCATTAAAACATTAATCATGGTTAAGACGTGTTGAGGTACAAGGTCAACAATGCTTCTCTATCACAATTGCTCTTTCCACACCGCTGTAAATAATTTAATTTCTTGATGCTGATGAATATTCGCCAGAAACTCCCTTCGAAATATTTCTTACTCTGTCATATTTTGATTTATTTATCTTTTATTTATGAATATCGCCATTGACATTTCATTTTTATTTGTGACTTATTTCATTTTTCGATTTATATATCGTTCATTCACCTGAGAAACTATATTTTACCTTAACATAGATCAACTGAATAATTCAATGCCACAGCCGGGATTTGAACACGGTTTTCCCGTTCTCCGTGCGGTTGCCCTAACCATTGAGCTACTTTGGCAATATGTCGAGTGGATATTGAATTTCCCAATTGACTAAATTTGTTTCCCAGACCGACCACCAAGGCATCTCACTATAGATGACAATCTCAGTGGCGACCTGCAATCTCAAGTACTTCAGTGCTGGGTGTTTATGTAGTTCTTAAGGTTTCACTTATTATTATTATATATATAATTAATTGAAATTGGTTATACTTTTTGGAGACCTTAGCCTGGTCTTGGCAAGCTTTTAATATTGCCACCCAGATGTGGAATTGAATTTTTCAGTTGACTCTAATAATAAATAAGTAAAATATATTTTACGTATTATTTATTTTAAATAATTACTCTAATTTTGTTTATGCAAAGAATCCGTTACAGATACCCAGATACATAAATAAATTGTATCACCAACAAACATGTAAAGTTTTAGTGATTGGCTATCGAACTGGCGCTATTACGTCACCGAGCGATAAACCAATCAGAATCGTGGATTTAAATTAACTAGCATGGAAAGAAAATTGAAGCTTAATCACCGGGCTTCGCTTCACTGCACGAGTAGCATATTATGCAACTTGCTTGTACAATGATTTAATTTATCTTCATAACATGCTTCGACATACGATTGCATAATCAAATGTGGTTTATATAAGTGAAGGTATATTTGTTAATGTACAAATTGTGAATATTAACGTGTGAATAAATATCTGAGCAGTGAAATGGAAATTTACACTTTTGGGATTTCTACATACGCAGCCATTACCTTCCTGAATACTACGTACTATAGTGTTATTCTGGAAGGCTACCTAAGCATTTCTTATTGCTTAAAAACACAAACAAAGGCGGTATGGATTTTCGATGTACCTTTATAGAGTAGCTTGATCTCAGCTAGAGGCGACTACTCGGGAAAGCTAGGCAACCTGGACCCGTGTATCCCATTTCTGAGACGGAGCACTCATCCCATTCAAGGAGTACCGATCGTTCTTTTACAGCAAAAGTAGAAAAAAAATTACTTTTCAGGGGCAGTACCAATGTATTATATTTGCATTCGAAGAGCAGATAAAAAACAACTTCAAAAGAATAACTCACTTGGATACCTTTTCAAATCAAGAGTTCTACATACCGGTCGGATTGATAAGTCCATGACTTTGACGAGAGATAGCGTTCTAATCGTAGCTTTCTTTTGCACTCAAGTCTTTCACCTATTCTGGGTATAATCGCAGAAATTCGTCGTCATTTTTTTCTTAGAACATTGTTGGAAGCGTCTAAAATAAACAGATGTATGCAGCTTCGTGGAAAATGGAGAAAAGTGACGCTGAAGGAAACGGAAGAAAAGCTGAACAAGTATTATGGGGACTGCTCCATCACATGACATGGTTAACAGAATTTCAATGTGGCCGTTCGAGCACAAGAGATGCCGTGCGCACCGTGCCGGTTGAGGTCACAACAGAAGAAATGGTGAATAAAGTTCATGAGATTGTGTTGGAAGACCGCCGAGTGAAAATCCATGAGATAGCTAAGACCGTAAGCATCTCGAGTGAACGGGTGTATAACATTCTGCACGGGTATGACAAAGGTTCTCTTTCACCAGGATAATGCATCAAGTCAGACATGTTCATCGCAAAATTTGTGGAATTGGGTTACGAACTGCTAATATTCTCCAAATTTGGCTCCGAACGACTTCTTCCTCTGCGCAAACCTGAAAAATTGGCTCGCTGGGAAGAAATTCACGTCCAGTGAACACATCATGGCAGAAACAACCTCATTTTGTACACATATTTTTTGGAAGGGTTAAAAAAATTGGAAAAAATGTTGGACAACGTGTATTGAATTGAAAGGAGACTATGTTGAGAAATAAAATTGATTTCTTGGAAAAAAATGTTATCAATCCGCCCTCGTATATCGTTCGTCCGTACTATAAGCAGGTAATATACTTTATACGATTTTGAGCGACCTACACATATATGTTATTAAATACACCTTCTGATGCTGGAAGTAAATAATAAAATTTATGAATTAATTCATCTTTAAATAAAGCTGAGATTTTATGTATGTCAGAATTCAGTTTCTCACACATTTCAAGTTTAGCTGAAACGGCTGCAGAATTATGGTGGTTTGTATGGAGAGCCTCATACACATTTTCAATTTTTAAGCGAATCACTGCTCGCGTTGAGCTGAAATGTTATACACAGAAGCTCAAACAAAATCTGTCAAAATATTTGATATTTGATTAAATTTGCTACAAAATTAATGGTAGTTAAGTTAAAGGTGCTCGAAAGCAGGATGCAGCTGAATATTTCCGAACCGAATCTTAAAATCTTTACTAGCTAAACGGAGTGTCGCAAAGAAATGTATAGGAAAATTGACTGCAAACCAATGAGAGGGAATAAATACCTTGTTTTCAATTGTTTTTCTTTACCACGTACATAATAGGTGGGGAAGGTATTGTATTCCATACAAAAATTATATACCGAGATTTGACGTGAATACATGTTTGAGGCCCCCTGAATAAAAAAATAGAAACATTTTGTATATGTCTGTGTATGTCTGTCCCTCTGTGTGTCTGGATATTTACATGACAAATAAAATGTATATGTTAAATTTTATGGGAATAGCCTGTGAAGTCTTCATTCGGAAGGAATTATGTATAATCTTGTATAACTGTAAACGCTAAGGAATAGACAAAAACGTACTACAGAAAAAATGTAGATTACCTTAAAACACACAATGTATTTCAATTTTGTGTGGCATAAGCCATTTCTGGGATGTCCGATATTAATGGTTTGAATTGTTCATTTCTTGGTAATTCTCTTAAAGTCCTGTCAACATTCACTTGTTTCTTGCGATTGCATGGAAACAGCGATTCGATATAATTTGAAATTTATAAAATTGTTTATGTAGTATGGAATTTTAAGGCCAGCATATAGCGTTCATTTCTTAAACAGTTTACTATCATGTTCTCTTTGTCTCTGTAAAGAAATCTGTTATGTCGTTATTTTTGCAAAAGGTTTATCTCGATTAAAATGTAGTAGATAGAAAAATTAGCTTTATAAGAATAGTTTGTATATCCACTAATAAAGATGGAGGGTAGAGAAAGTCATGTGAATGTATCACATCATATTTTTATTCAGTGTTTGTTATTAGAAGCGGAATACAATCATAATAGAATCCAGAAAGGCTATTAATGTGCTTATAGTATCCTCTGTGATGTAATGAGTTGTGCTCTCGCTTGTTGCGCGGGAAACCGAGGTTTGGTTTCACATGGGATGTAAAATTTCAATCTACTTTATTAAGTCTAAAATGAGCTACAGGGGGTTTTAGTTATATACAAATAACTCGGATTTTCATTTAAAATTTTTGTTTATGAACTGAAACTTTTTAAAACATCTCAGATGCATCAGCAAGCACCAGAAAATATCTTTATCCGTATCCTTACAAATTAAAATACCATATCACACAACGCAACAGTAAAACAATAGACATATAGATGAGCTTGCAAAATGCAAGCTCTACATTCATGGCTATAATGAGAGCATGTCGATTATGTTGGAATTTTTTAAATGAATAGAAAACGAGCCAAAGTGTTAAATAAAGAATTCATCAAATGCTAAGAATATTCATTGATGCAATTTCCTTGAAACCGACGTAATAGTGTATATGGATAGTCTGCTAAAAATGTAAGATTGTTTGCTAAAGTTTCTACTAAATATCGGAGCGTAAGAAAGAATGTTAGGAACGGTTCTGAGATGTAATGTCGTGTACGCTTACAATTTTGCACATTTCTTTTATAAAATACTTTATTCTTCCTTTTGTTTTCCTGTATCCGCTGGATGTAATCTGTTTTAGGTTTTTATCTTGCACACAAATACAAACAAGGTGGCACACCAACCAGCATGCCCTCACGCATAAAGCACCAAAGCGGAACGTCTTAGCCAGGGTGACCGGCAAGCATGATAGAGGAACTAACCTAAAAAACGTTGCTATTTTAATATTTATTTTTAGGCATGTTTGCTATTGTCGGAAAAGTTATGAGCTTCGTTTTAGTCCTCTGTCCATGTTTACCATGATACACCGTCATTAACCGTTACACTTGGTGAGTTGACATATGTAAGTATCGCGGGAACGCACATAACTTTCAATAATCAATATCGCGAAGCAGTAGCGTAGTAAGAAAATTAACCGGATCATGCAAATTATAAATATGCATTAATTCTAAGTTGAAATATTTAAATAAATCCATTTTATACAAGGAGGTTATAATTAAACTTTCGCTACTTGAGCCAGTGTAGACGGAAAACTATTTACCGTATGGGTACCCAACTTTATAGGAATGATCTTCAGATTGTGCCCTGCAGGATTTGCGTTGTTGTTAGTGTTAGTGTCATGATTTGCGTTAGGCGCTGGTATTGGTACGGCAATGTGGAGTTGAAACACTAGCATCAATGTGTATTACAGTTAGATAGTCAACATGGGTGTGGACAAGATTAGCGGGGCTTTACACGTAAAGCTGTTTTATCAAAACAACATTAATCCTGCTGCTCTTCGCGACTATCGACGCATTAAAGGAATACGGAGAGTCCTTTTTCCGCACCGAGGTTGAAGAACATGATTCGGAAGTTCGAATTAATTGTCTATTTGGGAATTTCTGGGAGAGGCCGATGGCCAATTGCGACACAAATTGTTGACAGAGTTACTGTTGCCATGGCTGAGAATGCTGGACACATGTGCAATCTTGAAGCAGTGCACAAGCTGTGTCACGACAGCTAAACATTCCATGGTCCACCGTTCGAAAAGTGCTGCGAACAATTGTGAAATGGTACTTGTATAAACTTCACATTACTCACCAACTGTTGTCATGGATGCAGACATTCGAGTGGATTTTGCTCTTAGGTTTCTTGCAAGGGTAGAAGTTGAGGACATGTGGCCTTGAAACATTTTGTGGAGTGATGAAGTACACTTTACGCTTACTGTGGTAGTGGACACTCACAGTTGTCGCAATTAGGGATCGTCGCCACCAACGAATGTTCATGAAGCTCCCCCGCATAGTGAACGCCTCTCTGTGTGGTGTGGCTTAACGGCACACTTCCTAAGTGGTCTATTTTTCTTTGAGGAACGGACCCCAAGGACCAACAACATGCAGCGTGAACCGCACACATTACTGTGATCCGCTTCCCCAACATGTGGTCCCTGCTCTACGGGAGAGAGGTGTTTGGGCTCAACTATTTGGATGCACGATGGAAGTCCACTTCACCTTGCTCGTGAGCTCACTCAGTTACTCCGTAACACATTTGGAGAAAACCAAATCATTTTGCCGATCGTTCCAAACTGCGTGGCCACCAAGATCACCAAATTTAAACCCGCGTGGTATCTGGGGATTACCTGAAGAACAGGGTTTATCAAAGGAACACTAACACACATTGGAGGTTGAAGAGGGATGCAGCCAACATCCCACCTGAGATGTCTCGGGCAGCAGTAGAACAATATCTAGTGATGTTCTAGGCTGTGGTGTATGCAGCTGGTCGTTACATCGAGCAACGTTTGTAACCTGCAAAGTAAACATGCTAAGCAATTAACAAATGTTACCCTTTCATGAGGAAATTATTACGTGCTTTTTTCAATTTTTATACGTTATTTCTCTTCCGCATGTCCTTACTAATCTTTCCACAATGTTTCATTGTCCTTCTCAAGTAGCGATAGCTTAATTATAACCACCCTGTATTTAGAGGTTAAGGTGCGAGAATTAGAATTAAAATTAGGATAGGATGTTTTGCGTGTTGTGACAAGAATTAATGACCGCTGAAGTATTTTATGTTACCACTGCAGGCCGTTTTATTTCACTACAAAATAGGATTTCTAGTTATGTTCTAAACTGGGAGATACTGCACTAATTTGAAACCACTCAAATGTAACACCGAAACGAATAGATGCCCCTGATATCTTAACATGGTTGTACCACGTACGCCATCTGATGTACGGCACCTTTGGTCATATTGTCCAGGACATGTTGCGTAAATATAGCGCTACCAGTGATACAATTAGGAAGTATCTCGTTCCCGCCAGCCTAGAAATGTGCTATTATTTTAACGAAGCTAATTTTTATATTTTTTTAGTAACCCCTCCTTAGTTATGCCTCTGTCACGAAGTATCGGCAATCACACACGTCGATTTCAACCGAGTAAGCAAAACTTTGTAACAGAGATTGAAAAGCTTCAAATATGCAACAGATACGCCACAGAATACGTCGTTCATTATTTCCGAGCACCATCGACCCAAGTTACATTCAATAATACATTGCCGTAGAAGTACCATAAGTCAAGGAAGGTTTTGAAAATACGAGATGAAGTCGAGTATTTTTTAATCCGAGATTCTCCAATTAATTTATTATTTATTGCATACTTTTTGCGACTATAGTGAATAATATAGTACTGACACGTAAATAAAATTAATAATATAGTAAAGCTGTTTAACACGATGGTTCCAATAACAAGGTCATACATTAGCCTTAATGGCGAAGTGGCGATTGTTTACCTACGGCTGATTTTTGACCTTATAAATTTCATTAACCTGCAGATCACACAGCGAATTAAACAGTAAGCAAATATTAAAAATGAAAATGGAAGTATAAATATCCAAGTAAGATTTAAATGGTAAACTTCAATTGTCAAATATGATTATGCTCCATGTCTGCAGGAACAAATACACCAGGTGGCCCAAGCGCGCCCTATTTGACGTGTGCAGATAACCCTTCGTGCGTTAAGAGCTGCAGAATTCAACGGGTCAATTCCAAGTAAACACAGGTCAGCGGGGAAATTGCGCATTAGTGCCCTAGAAACCCACCACCACTACTATTACTACTACTACTACTACTACTACTACTACTACTACTACTACTACTACTACAGCTGCTGCTGCGTTTCTCATAAACGTCCATATGGATACACGGAGACGCTTGAAATATCGTATTTATCAACAGGAGCAAAATTTCGAACACCTACTCAATGAGCGATGTCAGCATAACAGTACTGTTAGATGACGATGATGATAATATGTATAATAGCAAGCGAAAAAATAGCATTGAAATACCGCGTACTGTTATGTTTGTTGCTTATATTACGAAATGTTAGACAAGAAAAGCGTCAGCACAGTTTAAAAAATAGCTATGGGCGTATACGGGTAGGTCATTTGAATTATTTGTCAGTCTAAAAAGTGAGTTTATTCTCTCGAAAATAAATTCTGAGTAACTGAAGTGGAAAATATTCTTGTCTATATTTTTGTCTATCATCATGGATTTTACACTCTATTGCAATCCTGGAAAGTGCCTCCCAAAGAGCGCGATCCGCTCATCGTCTTTGCTGACAAGCACGAGGACTAGACGAAGCTCGGCTGGCCCCGTAGCTCAGTCGCTAGAGCGCCTTCCTGCTATGTGAGGGGTTCCAGGTCCTATTCCCGGTTGAGGTGGGAATTTTTCTCTAGCCAAGAATATTAGCTTTCATTCCTAGAGATGGAAGTATGAATGAGACAGTGAATTTGTGTGTGTGTGTGTGATCTAATGGTAAAAACACAAAGTTTCTAATAAACTCAAAGACAAGCTAAGACGAGTTAACACTATTAAGGCCACTGTTAAGACCATTGTAGTTAAAGTTAAATGAAATTAAAAAAAAACGAAAAATTAAGCTCGTCCTCGCTAATTCGCTAGTTTCCCACTGACCCGTGTTTACTTGGAATTGCCCCGTTGAGTTTTGCAAGTCTTTTAAAGCACGAAGGGATATCTGTACACTTGAAATACGGCGAGGTTGAGCCACCTGGTATAAGTAGCTAGAGAAAAAACATGCGGTATAAGAAGCAACACACGTAGATTAGGTTACTAGCACTGAATGCAGGAAATGCAACCTTTAAGCATGAATGGTAAATGGATAAAAAAACATTATTGTTGAAAACGGCAATTTACAGCATCTCATAACAGCTTCACCAGAGAATTTAAGAGCCGTAACAATAAGGAAGAAGGCGGTGAGTGCGGCAACATTTGCAATCAAGTGTATGGAATTGTGTCCATATAATGCACAGTGGTTTATGCGCCTCTGCCACTCCAATTTCTCACACCTTACCTGGTTCTAGCACTCCATTTAATATTTGTTCTGCTAACCCATTTTACTTCGCTCCTGAGCCTGAAAGCTACCTGTATTCATAGGTTAATGTTTGAGGCCAGACTTTTGACATCACTCAATACTCGATGACTCATTGAGGGACCGTTGTGGACCGTCTTGCGAAGTAAGCCTTCCAGCCACTCAGGTGAAACATATGTACTCCCCCCTTTTGCCGCTCATCTAGGCCGGACCTTTCTTCATAGTCTAATGCGTGTGGTTGGACTTCAATTCAAACCAATGAAAGATTAGCTCACACAGGACTAGCGTGGAACAGAGATAAAGAGATTCTGCCAACATTAAATAAAAAACACTATGGGAAACCAAAAGCATACGCACGTTTTCGTACACTCGAGTGTACTTCGTGGCAAACATTATAGCGAGGCCGCTCAGTACTGCGCTGCTTCAACAAAGAGCCATAACATGAGACAGTAACTATGGCCATATACGCCATATATACTTTAATGTGAATTATAATGTGAAATGGTATTAATAAGCGAAATATTTGTTATATAAATATATGTTAAGGCATAAGTTTTATGTATATGTAAGTGTTTAGCTGGAGTTGTGGAACCCTTGTTAAAAGCCGACAAACATGTTTTGGGTAGAATATGGGCCCAGGCAAAAAGGACTTGTAAGGGTAAGTCATAAAAGCATGACCAAGTAAAAATGCGGCAAGCGAACACAACTTATTTTTGTAGAGAGGTCACATGTTTGGAAATAACGAACAATATCCTGGTAAATCTTCTAGAAGGTACCAAGCTGAACGAAAACAGCCAATTATATTTTAAGAAAGAATATGTTTAAAAGGTTTAAGTTTAAGAAAGATAGTTATAGCGTCGCCTCAGCCAAGGCGGTTGCGCATAAAGTGCTGTGATGTGAATAACATACATGCAAGCTCTCAGAAGCAGGCGCTATTATTTACTTCTCATAATGTAGTGGGAACGTTGAAATGTTATCAATTTAAAAGTCCACGTTATGAGAAGGGAAGTAAATTATAGTTTAGGAACGTGTGATAAATACTACTATTATTTCTAGATCACTTATAAAAATACTTGATTGCTCAGCGACGTTCTACAGCTCCAACTAACTAAAGTAAACTTACTAAAGCAGAAAATGCTTATGTCATTAAAGCTTGTGTTCTTCATTGACTTAATCTTTTGTTAGAGAAGTTACTTCTTACTTTCCTTCCTGTACCACACCCTGAAAAATTAAACAAGCTCTACCAAAAACCCAAACAGCAGCAGCCGTGACAAGAAATAATAATATCATAAAAAAATGTAATAGTAACAACAAAAACACAAGATAATCACCATAGTTCATATATTAATATATCGGACATACTGCGAGTTATGCTCCCAACACGAGTATACCGCAAACACTTATCATTAATTAAACACTAGATATATCAAATTTCAAAATATTATCAACAAATACATTACAGCCCTCGCCCCCAAAAATATCCCCCCGCTTCTTTGAAGCGCTTCCTGAATCTAAATTACATGTCCCTACATTGTTTTATCCGCGATGCAATGCTGATTTTGACTTGCATCTACAGAAGACAACTCAGACGACCTACGCAGACTCGTCGGTTGCTCTTTATCGCTTCTCCGCACACACGGAATTCCAGACCCCTTTCTTTCTGGGGTTTTACTTAACCTTCCCTTCACTCATCAAGTGGTTAATTTCTTACAGCCCCCTCCACCATCCCTTTCATGGCCTCGCTATCAAGAAAATAATTTTCTGCCTCAGAAAGCTTCTGACAACAAAAGCAACCGCGGTTTAGCACCAGCTTTCAAACTTTAGCAGCTCTATTTTCTCCTTTCTTCTTTTTGTATTTCGGCAGAAAAGTTTCTCTGGAGTGTAACGGAGTCAATAAAAAGGCAAAGAATGGTAAGGTGCTTGTTGGAATACCTTTCTGGGGTGGGAGGGAAGGGCTTTCTTGTGGCGAAGTAACGGTAAAGCAAAGGCGATGCGAACAAGCTTCGCCATCAATTAAACGCGAATCTCAAAATAAGTGTCACATAAACACCTACCTTACTTGAGTGTAGAGCGCGCAGTAGGGGGCTGAGCTGGTTCCTAATTGCTTGTTATTTTAACTTATAGACTATGTGGTCGATTGGGGGAGCTGTTTCTATTTTGAAATTTTATTTCTTATATCTGTATTATAGAGTAGAGCGGTGTATTTATTGGTCTTAAATGTTTTACATGCTCAGTCGTACATCACACGCGTCAGATAGACCGTACATGCTTATATAATACACTGTAGTTCATAGTTTTCAAACTTTATTCATCACTCTGAACTTCAAAGCTATTGATATTCACAAGAAATGAAAAGAAAGAATGAAAAAATCTACAGATAAATTAATAATAAAAATCATACGAAGAAAAGAGAAAAAGAAGAAAAAAAACTTGTTCACAAGCATACGCTATTGTTTACAAAACAAACAAATACCCGCCCCTAAGCCACCAAACCTCTCCCTACCCACCTTTTAACCTCTTCCTTACACTCCGATTGAGCTGCATAAACTTTTGTAAAGATGTACCAATTGCTTCCCCCTCCCCCCTTCCAGCCAGTAAGGTCCAACAAGCTTGTAAGCCTCTTCTTGAGTTAACAAAGGAACCTGACAGGTACTGATAGACCACGAGATGAAGGCAAGCAAGAGGAATGTGTAACATCAACACTTTCCTGCGTCCGTATCATACTTACACTCGCCGTGTGAATACGATAAGCATGTTAAGGAGGTTGAAAACTACTACACAGTGTTGTCAAGTACTCACCCATGGCAACAGCCAATGCGTTAGCACCTATACGGCGGTTGCTGTTCTACTAGTATCAGATCTGGCAGCATGGATGGTTCATTTGCACACAAACACATTTCGTAGTAAACAATCGACAGTACGTGAGCAGATAAACAGTTACAGAATCCCGCTCGCCTTCTTCTCGTTGTCTAACAGTACTTGCACCTCAACTGTTATTTCTTAGTACAATGCATACAATGCTATTATGAATCCAAGTTTCTTCCTCTCTGCGCTAGGGACACATTCTTATGCCTTCTTCTTTAACGAATTTAGTCGCACGCCACGATCCCAGTCTGAGTCAAGCAAGCCCTTGCTGTCTTGTAAGAACTTTGAGTACTGGGACTTAAAAAAGAATCTATCTTTAAATTAAGTTTTCTTCTTTTTTTTTTCTAAATATGACGCGTATGCTCAGTTCTCTTGAGATTATCCGTTAAAATTTTTATATTGTGTTTTTAGCTAATTACAAATACTTAAAAACTCCATTTTGTTTTATTAATCTTATTTAATTTGATAACATATCAATACATGTAAGTAAATAAAAACAATGGCTTTTACTGGCAATAACCCAGGGAGATCGTAACTACGCCTCGAAAAACAAATAGTGGAGCACATAAATTGTTTTAAATATCTTGGGTGTAATATATCAAATCCAGAAAAAGCAGATGTACAGCATATAATAGAAGGATTTAACCGATATGTGGTACAATATAAATAACACAAGGAAGACCAAAAACAAAATTCTATAAACCTATGGCCATACCTATGTGTTTATGTGGTAGTGGCAGCTAAACACTAAAAAGATCTGATGTGTCACAATGACATGACTTTCTCTACCCTCTTAGTGGGTATACCAATTCTTTTTACGAAAGCTTATTTTTCTATTTCATTCCAGTCCAATTAAATCTTTGCAGAAATAGCTACATTACTCACTTCGTTAGAACACAAAGAGAACAGTGATGGTCAAATGTTTTAAGAACTGGACGCACTTTTAAGGTACTTCACTGGCCTTAAAATTCCATACTGTTTCTATACAATTGCAAAAAACACCTGAAAACCGATGGGACTTAAAAAGAAATTGCAAAGTATTAAAAAAATAAAGGATATTTCGGAAACGGCTAATGCCACAAAAAACTAGTTTTCGTCTATCGCTTAACGTTTACAGCTATACAGGATTATACAAAACTTCTTCCCAATAAAGAGGACTTCACAGGCTATTTCCAGAAAATTCAAAGTATGCTTTTTGTTTGTCATGTAAATACCTTTAATACGAATTGTAATAAAATTCGTTAGCCATTTTTTAGAAAATAAGAAAATTTAGAAAAGTGTTCCGTGTAAAGGGTAGTTTGGGGCGGGGGGTTGCTTGAAAATTTTCGTGTTGCATCTTTGGAAGGTACTGAACCTAAATAACAAACTGGGTGTTTATCCCACTTTTGATTTTTGACTATTCAAGACACACACAGAGACAGATAAACGCACACACGCACTTTTTTGTAGAAATACTTTTTACTTTCTCTACTACGTATAGTAAGTAGGGGAAGTATTGTATTCCACACAAAAATTCGATACCGAGATTTCACCGGATATACATGTTTTGAGATCCCCTGAATCCAAAAAAAGAATTTTTGGAAACATGTCCGTGTGTGTGTCTGTGTGTCTGTGAACAGCATAGCTCAGTAACGAACAGTCGGATAAACACCAAACTTGGTATTTAGGTTCAGTATCTTCCAAGGATGCGACACGAAGGTTTTCATGAAAATCCCCCCACCACAGAGTACCCTTTACATGGAACATTTTTCGAAAATTTTAATTTTCTCATAAATGGCTCTAACGATTTTGATTAAAATATCATATGTTTAAGATATTTTCATGACAAATAAAATGTATATCTTGAATTTTCTGGGAATGTCTCCAAAAGTATTCTTCATTGTGAACGACTTTTGGTAAACTGGTAAACCATAAGAGATAGACAAAATTTTACTACACAAAAAATGTAGATCGCGTTAAAATACACAATTTATGTCATATACATTTTTTTTGTTGAGTGAACCATTTTCGAGATATTGCTTGTTATTCCCTTAAATTTTTCAATACTTATTTTCTCAAATGGGAATTCGTTATTCATTTTTTTTGTCTTGGATATGCAAAGAGTATTAATCTGTGGAAAAGGGAATAGTGTTGCACCTAGCAACCAGCTATTAAGAGATATGTATGTGCTTAAAGGCTACTGTATTTCTATATTGCCCTTGTAAATATATATTCCCCTTACATCTACAAGGAAATTAGCAATAAGATAGACTCTGCAAATGTTTATCTCGATTAACATGAAGTAGATGGAGAATAAGCGTTTGTAAAATAGTTTGTACAGGAGTAGAGAAAGTCATGTGAGTGTAACACATCAGATTTTTTGGATTCAAGGGGCCTCGAAACATGTATTTCCTATGAAATCTCGGTATCAAATTTTTGAGTGGAATACAACAACTTCTCTACCTACTACGTAAGAGCGAAGAAGTAAGAGAGATGTAAGTCCAATATAAGCAGCTGAGTTTGAGATTGAAGTCAATCGTGCCGTGTAAAGACGAGATAGAATAAGAAATAAAACAATAAGACAAGAATTGGGGATATATAATATAAACGAAATAATAAGCAAGTTAGAAATTAATTGGCTACAACACGTACATCCAATACCAAGCGAGATAAGCCCAAGAAGAGCTCTAAGTTATAGACCACAAGGCTGGAGAAAAGTAGGAAAACTCAACAAACGATTGCTCGATCAGCGCATCGGAGTAAAGAGCTCAACACTAGTAGCAGAAGAAAATTGATTAAATCCTTTTTACTTTCTCCACTGCTTACCTAGAAAGTATGACATTCCACTCAAAAATTCTCTGGAAATACTCGTTTTGAGGCCTCCTGTATCCAAAAGAAGCATTTTTAGAAGAAAATAGAACTAAAGAAAACATCAGACGAGAATTAACTCAATTTCGAATATTGAACTCTTAGAGTGTGAATGAAAATTTCCTGAGTAGATGCCAAAAATATGCGGCTAGAGAAGGATAACACTTCCAACATATCCAGTGATAAGGTATGTGGTTATTATGATTGTAATTGCAAATATAAGAACGCGAGGCGGTTGCGGGAATATAACTGTTTCGGCGGGATTCCGAGCTGCGATATATTCTGAAAGGATAATACCAGTTTAGTTAGCTGATCAGTTTTAAGCTTGACTAAAATGTTCAGTTTCAAAAGTCTCCGACTGTTGAATTTATGAATTAAATGGTTTCTATAATAATAATAACAATAATAATAATTAATGGTAGGAAACGTCAATTGCCGTAACTCGCAGAAACGTTACTTACAAAGATACCTCGCGCTAGTCGCTAAATGTTACTCATGCGCGTCACTAGGAACTACTTAAAATGAAACTCGCACTCGCTAGGATCATCGCACGAATAAATCGTCACCCCTACCAACGTTCCTTCATACGCGGACCAATCTTAAAACACTACGTATGCGTATCTTAAGCTGTTGCTATGTCGTACCTTTTACTTTTCTAATTTGCAGAATTGCTGCCTACGTGACTTTGCAAACGTATAGAGCTTAACCCTAACTGCATTCCAAGAATCTTTAAGCTAATATGTTCTATACTCGCCTGTTGCTAATGTATTCCTTACATGATTTGCTAATTATCTTTTTCTTTTCGGGCAAATCTTTCAAGTGTGGATTATTGCATTATACATTGATTTAATATACGGAAATTATTTATTACGGCGGCGCCGTGGCCGAGTGGTTAGACCGCTCGCCTCTCACCGAGGCGGCCCGGGTTCAATCCAAGGGCCCCGCATTTGAGATTTGTGGTGGACAAAGCGGCGTCTGGGCGGGTTTTCTCCGGGTTCTCCGGTTTCCCCCGCCATTCATTCCACCAACTGCTCCATCATCACCTTTCCTTTCATCCATTTCAACATCATTTTGTTTCATCTACTTTCTTCCTTCCATATCAGGCATCGGACTGATCACCCATCCTGGATATTCTGTCTGATCCACGAGAGAGTGCTCCTCGACGGGCCTCTGACCCTGGGCATCCGCCTGTAAGTCCTGGGGGTGTAAGTCCTACATAAGAGGAGGTTAAACAGATAAAGAAGAAGAAATTGTTTGTTACAATTGTGTCTATGCATTACTATCATTTCTTTGTTTATTTATATCCTCCGGTCAATAGTTACGATGTCAGTTGGTTTTGAAGTTGTTGTTAATTGGCTAAGTTAGTAATAAAATTGAATTGGTTCACTTTACAAGTCCCATAAATTATTTACAAGCTTGAAAGAAAACATTCAATATCCAGACAACAGAATATTAGTGAACTTATTGCATCCATAGGTCTGGAATCGCCTATCAGAGTGATTTTGTCGATAAGCATTTAAAATCTAAAATTTTCTTAATCAAAGTGACAATTTTTCTTAACTTTATTTGCAACATTGGAGTAAAAATAACAATTTGGATTTAATTTACCAAGTTGTATTCCTAAGGTAAACATATATTCAAACAAATAAAATTAAAAGTAAACAAATAAATGACGATTAGACACAAAGCTTAAATAGTCGTTGCATTGTGTCAATTGTGTGCACGTATTTAAAACGTGGAATAATAATCCGTGGTGCTAGAGCCCATGAAGGGCTCAGACCTGCTAACTCGACTGCGGGCCTCACCCCCACGTATGTACGACAGAGATGAGCGTTCATCCAACCGATATGGAGAGGTGATATGGTCAGCATCATGCATCCATCAGTCAGAATGTTGGCCTTCGTGGCCAGAATCGCTGCCTATCGCAGCTCCTCATTTGCCTCACGATGATGAGTGGGCACTGGTCCTATACCCGGGACTTAAAATCCGCACCACCGTGGACGGGATCGAACCCGGGCGCATTCCGTGGCCGGAAACCAGAGCTCCACGCTTAGTCCACAACGCCGCGGCGCAGGAATTTAAAACGCGGAAGGTATAGCAAGATTATAGCGCATAAAAACCTTGTGTAAAAGATATGTATTCGCAGCGCTGCATTCAAAACTGAAATATTATTTTCTTTACTTACACTGTTTTGCAGGTCTGGAAAACATGAACATATATTGGTAAATGCGACATGTGTATATGATATGAACTACCTACTTTAAAAAATTGCTTTTAGTATATTCCTCTAGTGAGTTCAGTTTCATCTGTTTCTCTGTATGTGGTTTCTGAAGCTTAACAATGTAGCATTATTTATAAGCTTACAATATACGAGGGCTGATCAACAAAGATTGAGACTGATTTTTTTCACAGATGTTTATTACTCCAATTCAATGTTTACATGATCTTTTTCAAAGTAGTCCCCTCCTAATTCAATGCACTTTTTATAGCGTCTCTGCCAGTCCTTGAACACGTGCTGCAGACCACTCTTTGTCAGGTCCTTGAGAATTGCCTCACTTTTCTTGAGCACTGCTTCAGAGTTCTCAAATCGAATACCCCTAAGCTTTGCCTTTAGTGATGGGAATAAAAAAAAGTCACAGGGTGCAAGATCGGGGCTATAAGGTGGATGTGGTACACAGGTAACGTTGTATCGAGCCAGAAATTGCATGACTTGATTTGCGACGTGAGGCCGTGCATTGTCATGATGAAGACGCCACCCAGTCTGAGAAAGCTCTGGTCGTTTCTTTGCAATGTGCTTCCTCAGTGAAGCCAATACTGACGTGTAGTATGCTGCTGTAACAGTAGTGTGAGGAGGAACTGCATGTTGGTAAATCATTCCATTACAGTCAAAAAATGTGATCACCATCACTTTCACTGCAGATGGAACAACCTTTGCCTTTTTTGGTGTTGGAGAACCTGGCGATTTCCACACTGTGCTGGCTTGTTTTCCTTCAAGATCATAATGATGCAGCCATGACTCATCACCGGTGATAATCGATTTGAAAAATGCTTCACCTCCATTGTCTGGTATGCGAAATGCACGTAGGTCTACAAAATAGAGCATTACTACCAACTTACCAATACGAGAGTGCTGCCGCCTACCAACATTATACATAAAGACCCGCTCTTTTCAAATATTTGTTACAGATACGAAACTATCACGGAAGCTACAGGAAAAAATCAGTCTGTCTTTGTTGATCAGCCCTCGTATTATAATTAGAGTATGTCACTTTATGCTCACGCCCCTAATATGTATTGATAAAATGTTTTAGCTGTGTTTTGTCACTGTATTAAGATTTTTGGATAGATGAGGTCCGAATATTCATTAAAAATGAGTGTTTAAATTCACAAAACTATGAAATTCTTTGGCATATCTCCTACCAAGTTACCTAGTTCATTATTCAGTCGTTGTTTGTAGAAACTTGTGGCCATACATTTGAAGAAATCTTCATCTAACATCAGTCCCTCCCAGTCTAACAAGGAAGCCTCGTGATCTTGCTGCTTCAGATTCCAACGAGACTTCCACAATACTTAGCGATGATATCGGACATATGCATCCCAGGTTTAGCAAGCGTTTTGAACACGTTTGCAAATTGGCATTTGTTAAACGGTTCCACCGCGCTGCTGGCGCCCGGTACATATGCATTCCAACATTCATTAGTGACATAGGTTGAAACAACCTTGAACTCTCGAGACGAATATTCTAGTATCGGCATAGGGTATTTGTAAACGACCGTGGAATCTTTCTGTAATACTATTTCTTTTGACAGAATAAGTTATTTGCAAGGATTGAGAAATATATTAGCTGGGGGAATAAAGCAATAAACTGCAGCTAGTTATTTATCTTAAAAACGCACAGCCTCGGTTAAGTTCTACAAAATACTACCCCATGTTACTACCCCATGTTTTCATGACAAACAAAAAATAACAAAATCGTTTTCAAGAATGTCCTAGACATAAATTTCAGCCCTTATTCTGAATGTGCCACTACAAACTGTGAAAAAGATGCCATGTAGCTGATGCGATATGCACACATGCTGTTTGAAGTTATACCACGCTCAGGAATAAAATATACTGTGACAACAAGGATTTCATGTTAATATTATGTATGTTACTTTGTATCCATACATTTTATCCCTGCTTCAGTTAAGCAGGACTATAGATCTATGCAATTGTACTGATTAACAGGCATAGGAACAGGCATTTGACTTGAAGTTATTTTCACTGAAACCAAATATCAATATAAATAATGCAAACAACAGCGGTCGTGTCACTGATGGACATGTAAACACGGTATGGTGAGTGCTCTCTGCAAACGCTAACAGACTGTACGAGGGATGGGATGGTTTGTAACCTGCAACATCACTGCGTAAAATCCAGAAACAGTTCAACTTCATTTCCTTTTATATTGGCTTTAATGCTTAGAAATTCCTATGCCTGCTGATTACATTTAATATGTCCATTTACTGAAATAAAATAATAAATGGAAAGTGGTTGTTCTCTGTATCTATTTATATCGCGCCCTGCAGTTAAATGTGATTAAACCGCAATTAGAGGTCTCCTTCTCTCCCTAGGGGTTTTCGATTATTAAGGACAGTGGTTGCATATGTGCCAGGAGCTAGCGCCGGGGAAAATTCACATAAGTGAAACCGATTAACAATCACAGTAACATATTCATAGAACCAGCGTCCAGACCTGGATTACAGGTTAATCCTTAATTTATCGTTAAAACACTGATTTAGGATATGAAAACTTCAGCTGTTTACATGATAACCTATAGGTGAAAAATCTCAACGCATTTCGATTCAAATATTTGATGTGGTAAGTTGGACTGAAACATTTTTGTCTACATACTAAACATCAAGCCCTAATCATCATTCTTACAGTCCTTGTACATGGTAAAAAAGTAAAAAGTGTAATTTAATTTAAACAGATGTTTGAATTTAGTAGCTTTTGCACTTTAAAGATGCGAGTTTTGAGACATTATTAGTTTCAATTCTTTAATGTTTTGTTGTAAACCTTCTGGCCTCTGAAAGTGCCCTTTTCGAACATTTATTTTCATTCTAAAGCAATTTAAGTTCTTTTGCATTCTGTATCAATTAAAACCAAGAGGAATGAGATACTCTGCACGTTCATAATGTTACAAGTATTCAAACTTTTGGAGCTTATTAGCTATGGATTTTCCTCCAAATGATCTAAAAGTTGTATTTAAGCACCAATGTGTACCTCTGCGATAGTGTTGCTTCCCTAATTCCCCCTTTCCTGGTCACACTGATCCGGTGTGTAGTATCTAGCAGTCATGTATACTTTACACAGGGTGTCATGTATGTTTGCTCTAGGAGCGGAAAGAGCAACCCTCTTCCTTGGGCAGCGTAGAAGCAATGCTGTTGGGATAACCTTTATTTAGAGAGATAAATAAGAGACCATGTACAGCTAGTAATAATGATGCTTCAGTGACCTATGTGATTAAGGAAAAGGCGGCTATTTTCATCGGTTAGAGTCAGAGATCAATTCCGGAGGACCATAGAAGACACCAAATGTAGGAGCGGTAACCCTAATTGCAAAGTTCATGAAACTCAAAGGTTTCGAAGTAGTGGCAACCGGACTGTATAGTTGTCCAAATCAAACAGACTGTATGGCAGTGCCGTTGCTCAAAGCGACGACAGAACATAGCATATACGACCAGTAGAGTCCTCAAAAGTGTTACGCTTATTTTATCCTTTGGTTGAACTAAACCAAAGCAAACCTAATAACGCACGTCAGCCGTCGGGGGTCTTGTTGCCTGCACGCATAGAAATAGTTCGCGTGCATATACGTAATTTGTAGTAATTATATATGTAATACGGGCGAAGTATTAGCACAACATTAACACGCTACTGAATAACACGGATTGGGGTTTAATAAAAGACTTTAACAGAAAAATAGTTACAATTAGCAATTCCCTACAGACGCCGTCTGTGTTGCTGCAGTATGGTCAACTTTGAGGCAGTAAACACTAAAATGATTTAAGTCTGATTATATAATACAAAATATAATAACAGCCCGCCTTAAAAGCAATATGTGTATAAAATAATATTAAAATGTATGTTACAGGCATTGCATAATGTTTATATTATTATTTACAAGTTTAATAATGTTATGTGAATGTATTACGTAATTTAACAATGTAGGAGCTGTGAGAATAGAGGCCGAAAGTTGCTAACAATGAGGTAACAATGAGGTAACCTTGAGGCA
Source organism: Deroplatys truncata (assembly GCA_030765065.1). Taxonomy (NCBI): domain Eukaryota; kingdom Metazoa; phylum Arthropoda; class Insecta; order Mantodea; family Mantidae; genus Deroplatys; species Deroplatys truncata. The sequence continues at coordinate 69,721,989 of CM060987.1, read as the reverse complement.
TAACGGATTAGAAAGTTTAATAATGCTACTAATAATTTTGGGAACAATAATGTAATATTTAAATCAGTTTATAAATAGCAAATCAATAAATAGAAAAGCTGAAAGTTAAATAAAAGCATTCTATTGGAGTAAAATTAGCAAATCAGAGACTTGGAACAGAGAAATTTTGCAAATTTAAGCGGTAAACGCCAATCGCTAGAAGGCAACGTACCTGAGCAGTTCGTTCGCTCGGTACGTATTCAGTGTGAGACATATAAAATTCATCACGGCGGGAATATTATAAAGTTTACGTGTTAAAAGGTGCAATAATTAATAAATAATCTCACAGCTCTCTATATCAGTGAAGTGTTATTTAATCGTGTGAAGGAGTAATAAAAGGAGTGAAGTAAAAATTATAATTTGTGTAAGCCTACATTCTTTAGCCGCATCACCACCTGTTAAGAGATACATGTTACTACAAATTAATACTGACGCAGCCGAAGCAAACATAAATATATATAATATTTAAAGAAACATTAAAATACAAAGTTGATTCCTAAACGTTGGGACGAAGTCCACCGGAAAGTGAACGTTGGGGAGAAGACCACCGGAAAGTGAACGTAGGGGCGAAGGCCATCGGAAACTTTGTATCGTACGTGGGGCGAACACTCCAAGAAACTATCTGAAGTTTTTGGCTCCCCAACAGTCGAACTGCAACACAACTCCTCCTAAAATAAACCTTCTTCAACTTTACATTCAAATCAGTCCGTTGCTTGTTAGTGTAAACATGCAACAACAAACGGGGTGCATCTTAAGCAATTTCAAAACACAGAAAAGCAAAACTGTTTAACAAGAAGTATCTAACCTCTTCCATAGATGGCATTGTGACAACCTCAGAATTCCTGGTGTGTCCAAGACGAGCACATATAGTGCGAGAAACGCATTTTGAAGGAGTCAAACCCCTTTCAGAATCTGATTAATGTAACCACTTTTTCTGTGAACAAGGTTTTGCATCAACCTACGTGTTTAAATGATAACAGTAGTAATATTAACAATGGGTTACTGCTTATGAGTCACTCTTCCTACGATGAAAGGTTGCACCACCTCTAGCATCAGCTTGTCACGTGAGCGGCGAGCAATACATTACTTCATAATAACAGTAAAAAATCTGACTGCACTCACATGACTTACACTACTCTTGTACAAACTATTTTTACAAACCTTATTCTCCATCTACTTCATGTTAGTCGATATACACTTGCAGAATCTTATTGCTAATTTTCTTATAGGTGCAAGGGGAATATGATAGGCTTTAAGCGATAGTCAAATCTTTTAAGAGCTGGTTGCTATATCTCGATTTTCTTGAAAACCTTCTCTGGAAGATACTGAACCTAAATACCAAGTTTGGTGTTTATCCGGATGTTCATTTCTGACAGACAGACATAAAGCACACACGGACATGTTTCCAAAAATACTTTTTTTGGGTTCAGGAGGCCTCAAGGCATGTATTTCGGTGAAATCTCGGTATGGAATTTTTGAGTGGAATGCAATACTTACTATACGTAGGAGAGAAAGTAATAAAACAGAAATAAACTGCCGGAAATGCGACTATAAGCCATGCATGTGATCGATAACAACGACTGAAGGCTTGTCTCCGCCGAATTTCAAAAACATCACGCCGCAGCTGCGACAATGGAAACCATTGGCTATGACAGTAAAAATTACCACGAAGTTTTCACGAAACTTCTACCATATTTTAAACTATAAAAACATTTTATATATTTTTCACGAAATGTTTAAAAGATAAACACTAAAAATGTAGCCTGGCCCTGGTGATGTGGTATGTCAAGATTTGCTACCGCGCTCCTGTGAGCGGCGGAGCGATACATTACTTCATAGTAACAGTAAAAAAAGGTGTGATTACTGGTGGCATATGCAGAAGCAGGAACAAATAGGGAGAATCCACAATGATTTCGTCCAAATTTAACAGCATGCAATTATTCAGTTTTTTTGAGTCCTGCATTATGATTTCCACAACTCCGACGAATTTACCTTGTCTTTGGACCACTAAAAGTAGTCAGATATAGGAGTATGACCTCCAGGGCTAGTCCAGTCAGCCGCTCCCTGATGTTTCAACACCTCCCTTGCAAGAAGCACGTGGCTCCTCCTGTCCAGTTCCTTCTACTGTATAAACTCCGTTTCAACTTGCACCATTCTTCGAGCTGCAGCCCTGTGTGTGTCATACATCTATGCGGTAAATGACTCGCATCGTAACTTTCCGTTAAAATTTTCACACGCCAAAATCCGTGGCGCGACCTATACCGCAAAAGGTGATCAGGTCGAAGAATACGTCTACAAACATTGGCGTATTGTGACGCAGCGGCTATAGTTATCGGCAGGTCGGCGCCGAGTAGTCGAAGATAAACAAAGATAAGTCGCGTTATCGCCCGACGCAAACACCAGAAGCGCTATTGACGGATAAACAGTTACCTTCCCCCCTCTTCCAGAATGTGTCTACAGATAGTTCTACAATTTTCTGTGGAAGATTCCATTGCCTACATTAAGCCAGTTCTCGCAAGAGAGTCGGTAGTTGAGAAACTGATGTCGATCAGTGAGATAGAGTGTCGGTGAGTGCGATTCTCCGAGCGAGTTGGTGACAATTGCTGTGACGTGCAGCGAGTGCTACTACAGAGCGAGAGATTGTAGAAGGCTTACGTTCGACTCCTCAGCGAGTGAAGCGAGGACTGTGAAAACTAACGGTTGAAAAACTGGATGAAGCCACATTATACATCATAAAATGGATCGTTGGAACACTTGCTGAATCGGTAAGACATATTGTTACCTATGTTTACTTCTGTAGGTGTAACTTATTCAAAACTAAATAAACCGTTATGAAAAATTAACATGAGTCACAGTTTCATTTGGGCAGTCTTATACAGGGTTGTTATTACGACTAGTGGCCGGCGGAGCGGCCAGCCGAATGACCGGCAGAGCGCGGTAGATTTTGCAAAAAAGAGACTGCGAATCGTCGGGCGTAAAAAGTTTACGAACGCATTGGTGAATAATATGATAATAATAATAATAATAATAATAATAATAATAATAATAATAATAATAATAATAATAATAGAATACTAAACTGTGTTATAAACGATGTTAATAAATGTTATACCTCAGCAGCAATACATCGATGATATCTGCGTATGAAATTCGCATTCACTTCCATTTACTTCTGAGACTTTTTTGCAGAGTTTGTTGTGCCATATTTGATTTTAGATCCTCAGTTGTAAGGGGGTTGTTCTGATAACCTTGTTCTTTAAGTTTCCCCATAAATAAAAAAGTAACAGATCGTCAAATCAGGGCTATGAGCGGGCCACAGCCCAATACTGATACTTCTGTGCTCAAAAATCTCGGCAACCAAATCAAATGTTTTGTAAGCGGTGTGTGCCGAGTCCTGCTGAAAGAATGGCTGTTGACATTCAGCGTCTATCAGTTGTTCGAAGAAATGCTCTCTCTTCGATATCTTACACCATCAATAGTATTTTCAAAAAAATTGACTCCTTGATTTTTATTGATAGGGAAACTTAAAAAAAACAAGATTATTTAGACCAACCCGCATACAATGAGTAACCAAAAGCAAATATCAAACAGCAAATTGCTGCAATTACGTCTCAGGGGCTAATGGAAGTGAACGGGAATTTCATACGCAGATGCCGTTGATGCATTGCTGCTGAGAGAATATTTTCAACATCGGTTATAACACAGATTAGTGTTGTTCCATTGTTTTTTGTTATTATTATTGTTTTCAGTAATGCGTTCAGCAAACATTTTACGTCCTACGATTCGGAGTCTCTCGCGTAACCTACCGCGTTCTGCAGGCCACTCACCGGCCGCTCCACGGGCACTTGTATTAACAACCCTGTACATGAAACAGCCTATACCACAAACATCTATCAAGTTGAAATTTGTGGTTTGAAATGTTTCACAAATGTAAAGAAAGGAATTACCTATTGAACAGTTTAAGATTGCTATAATACCTATGTCCTCCAGATATGGTCAATACCGGCATTAGCTTATGCTGCGGAGACTGGGCCGCTAACAAAATGGGGTAAACAAAGAATAAATTAAATTACTTGGAGCTGTGGCAGGCTACAATGGAACTACGTTGTCACTTAAATTGGTTTATGTAAGCCCTCCCATCGAAAGCAAATATATGTCTCCAAAAACGTTTGAAACGGGAACAGCAAGCTCTGATGCAATTGATGATGATGATATTTACCCAGATAAATAACTGATAATTATGTTTTAGAAAGCACTTACTAAATCGTTTATTGGGACGCAATTCTTAAACTGTTGTCTCTTAAATCAGAACCTCCTTTGTTACTTTTCAGCACTCACCTTTATGAAAAAAGTAATCACAGCCCATAATCCGTATCCCACTTTAGACTTACAAAACAAACTTAAATTTCTCAAAAATCAATAGATCCCACTTCGATATCCAAACAAAACGAAGCGTTGATTTTGGATGAACAGATGCATTAAAGTATTATAAACACTTTGCGGAACTGAACGATGAAAAATGAACTCTGCGAATCATTTACTCTCATTCACGTTTTACATGCAGCTCAAAACAAAGAGGAAAAAATTCGTTTTATCACACAAGCCACACAATGATCCATTCTTTGTGCGCATCCCGTATTCACCGCTGGATGTCAATATTCGAGCATAATAAATTAAATACGATCACTAATTAGCAAACTCAAGCTCATTAGTTCCACCTCCATAATGAAAAGATGAACATCGGACGTATGAGGGTAACATTTTCCCTGGGCTTTGTTTCATACAAGCTAAGATACAACTGTAACATGTTTTCAAACGTATTTTGTATGTTCTTTGAGGTACATTAGGCCCATATTTTCAATGATACTACGTTTTTATGTCCCATTTCCTCAGCTGTATATCACATTACATTTTGAGCAGTCGTCCTCCGTGGTCTAGGGGTACCATGCTCGACTGTAGTTCCCGAGGTTGCAGGTTCAAACTCGGCGTAGGGGTTGGATTTTTTGGAACGTAAAAATCCTTAGCATGCCTTCCTTCGGAAGGGAAGTAAAGCCGGTGGTCTCGTAGATTTACGACACAGAAAAAGAACCTCAAACCTGATAAAGAGACCTCCGAGTAAAATTTCCGGTCTTTCACGCCCAATATAGAATGTGACGCTAAGGACCATAGTAGTTAAAGAGCGTCCATAAATAAAAAAACTCAATTCAATTATTACATTTTTGAGTAATATTGTGATTTAAAATTGTTTCTAATATACTTTGTATTGAAATTATTTGTGTGAATTTTTATTCCTGTTTCTCCGTCTTTTGTGTGCATGAAATAACGCGCCAACCGCTATAAATATGGAGACAATATGTTGTATATAGGGATTTCAGATTTGGTTGAAATAAGTACAAAATTAAGGGTAGTTCAGTTAATTTAGATGAATCACTCTGTTTAAAGTTTTTGATGTAAGAGTTTCAATAAAATTTATCGAAGGTTTACAATTTGATTAAAATCGGTACAAAATTATGGTTGGTTAAGATAAAGAAACCTCCAATCGAGGTTGGAACCGAGGAGAGAGACTTTGAAATCTGGCTAGCTAAAAGAAATAACTGCTATGAAATATACAGGCTGGACCATTTATGTTGAGACTGTACAGTATCTCCAAAACTAAACGTTGTAGAAAGAAAAGTCTTTTATAAAAGTTGCTCTAAACATCAAAAAGGTAGGTTCCCATTAAAAAAAAATTAAATTGACACTAAAATGATCATCACAGCGTCCTTTAAATAAAACACGACTAATGGGATTTACTTTTCCCCATAATATCAAGCAACCGTATTAAAGCATTTTTTCTAGAACGCTTACTTTTGGAGATATTGTGCAGTCCCAGCTTAAATGGTCCACCCTGTATACGTAATTGACTGAAAATTGGAGGCTAGAAATAAATGTCGTATATTTTATTCAGCTTTTATTACCTTTAGAAGCGGAATACAATCATAATGAAATCCACGGCAATGGCTGACATGATGCTGACGTGTTTATAGACTTCCATTCCAAACAACTGCTGTGGTGTAACAGCTTGTGCTCTCGCTTGTCATGCGGGGAATTAGTTTTTCACATCCACACAGTATATTATAATGTTAATAAAATGTTACCTTATTAAGCCTTAAATGGTTTAAACGCATTCTTAGTTATCTGTAGCTCCACTTAAGAACATAAATGTTGTTGTTATTATTATTATTATTATTATTATTATTATTATTATTATTATTATATTTTAAACTTATTGTCATGAATTGAGACCATTTAAAGCATCTCCGATCCAGCGGTATGCCTCAGGAAATGCCAGGTTTACATCGGCACACCTTAAGATATTTTCACAAAATAAAATACCAAAGATACCATTAAAAGTAAATACAACTTTGGAGGATCTCATAGATTTACAAAACACCCTAACAGACAACCTAATGGTAAAACGTTGGTGAGGATTATGAAGTGCAAACTGCACGCTGATGTATGCAATGAAACTACATATAGATTTTAGTATTTTCTCTACTAGATACTTGCAGCAAGTAGATGAAGTATTTGTATTCAAACGAAAAATTGGAAGTCTATGTTTCCCCGGAAATACATGTTTTGAGATCCCAGAGTGTGCGATTATTTGTCCCAGGCAATGGGTGCGACAGTCTGTTTGTGACATTTCCTACCAAACTAATTGGTACCAACGTTTTAATTGCACTATTCATGGAACAAAGTGATAATGTAGAATACTGCTAGAATTGTTTCAGTGGTAGACCGATCCGAGGCGCCGGCCACAGTGAGAGGTAAAAGCATTGTAGTATTCAGTACACATTTTGGGAAACAATTCTAAAATCCTTACGCACTTAGCGGACTCCCATACAAACCACTTTAAAGGCTAGTGGATTTCAAACAAATTCCTTCCATGAATATCCCCTTAGCCTTCACTTATTAAATCATACTAAAATTGTGATGTGTTGCATTCACACGACTTTCCCTACTCACTTTTCTTCCAACTATTCCTACAGAAACTTATTCTTCTACCTACTTCTTGTTAATACAGATAAACCTTTATTACACATTTCGTTGTAGCTATAAGGAGGATACAGTAGGTTAAAGCTGTAGTCAAAATTCTAAGCCGGTCGCCATGTAACGGCTTTGAGATTCTGTTCTCTTTGCATAACACGAAAAAAAAAAGAACAACGAATATAGAGATTTGCATTTGAGAAAAGATAATATGCTTGAAAATACAAGCCAAAAACAAAGAATATCTCGGAAATGCTTAATGTCACAAGAATGAAGTTGAGTTTATTATCAACGTAACAAGAATGTTTATTATAAACTCCGGGCATAGTGAAACCAAGTGCACGCAGATAATGCACCTCTATTCTGTAATCTCTGTAACGGTTGATTGTTCTCCCGATATGACGATCTGTATCGACTTCAGCTTTCTTCCTTTTTTGGGAGAACCGCCGGTATCTATACTACCGCCGTTTTATCTCCGACATTTAGCGCGATCAAGAGAGGAAGTGTTCCCAATTCTTTTCCGTGCTGTAAACACGTGTGCATTCTTGTACCATCTCTTTATAAAATGTAAACAATGTAATAGTTGCGTATGTTAGAGTATTTAAAGTATGAATATAGCATTTACAAGAAACTTAGTAACAAGGGTAACGCAGCAAATCGCAACTTCACCTGGACTAAAGCAAACAGCTATTGACACCTGCTTCTCTTACAAGAGAATCGGCAACACAGCCTAAGCTGCAGTGGAAGCACACCGAGAGGGAGCCTGTAATTGGTCCTAGCAGACAACTTCCACTCTTTGCTGTGTAAGTCAACCCAGCACTGCAAACCTTGCCGGAATTTTATTCTTTTCTTTCGTGTGGTGTTTTGCATGTAGCAAAGCTGTAAGAGACAACGGTAGACTATATTTATTACAGCCTTACAAGAAAACAAATTACAGCCCCGATTTATCTGTTAAAACGAATCAGAATAGCTTTTTTTACTATGGAAATTCACAGCACTAGTATTGCTAAAGGTGGCCATTCTGATATAAGCCTATCTCTTTCTTTACCCCCACGAAAAGTCTGAGCCGGACATGCAGTGGCGTAAGTATAAACGAGGAATCTACCTAGTTACCTCGGCTATCTCATTCTGAAAATTTTGTAGAAACTAGGTGAAGGACGGATGGCCCTTACCCATGATGAAGTTCAAAACATTTTTAGGAAAAAGTCCGCGCGTGCGTTGTAGTATCTGTGTGTTTGTGAACAGCATAACACAAAAATGAAAAGTAGATTAAATTCCAAATTTGGTTCAGCATCTTCCGTGGATGCGATACAAAGATTTCCAAGAAAATCCCCCCACATCAAACTATCCTTTATATGCATAATTTTTCGTAATTTTTGAGAAAGTTGAAAATGCTCTAACGATTTTGATAAAGTGGCATACGTTTAAGATATTTTCATGACAAATAAAATGTATGTCTAAATTTTCTGAGAATAGTCTGTGAAGTTTTCTTTATTCTAAATGGATTTTGTACAGTTGGTAAACCGTAAGAGAGAACATATTGCTATACAACACATTTAGACCTTTATTTATGTCAAATAATATTTCTTGTGGAATTAACCATATCCAAGATATTCTTTGTTTTTGGCTTGTATTTTCAAACAGCTAATCTTTTCTTAACTGCAAATCTCTATTCGTTGTTCTTTTTTTCCTGTTCATGCAAAGAGAACAGAATCTCAAAGCCGTTACATTGCGACCGGTTTAGAATTTTGACTACAGGTTTAACCTAATGTATCCTCCTTATATCTACAACGAAATGTGTAATAAAGGTTTGTCTGCATTAACAAAAAGTAGGTAGAAGAATAAGCATCTGTAGGAGTAGTTGGAAGAAAAGTGAGTAGGGAAAGCCATGTGAATGCAACACATCAATTTTTGTATGATTAAATAAGTGAAGGCTAAGGGGATATTATTGTTTCCCAAAATGTGCACTGAACACAATGCTTTTCCTCACACTGTGGCCGGCGCCTCGGATCGGTCTACCGCTGAAACAAGTGTAATATCCCCGCAATCGCCTCATGTTCTCATAGTTACAATTGCAGTGATAATAACCGCATACCTAATCATGAGAGATTTTGCAAATGTTGTCCTCTATCCACACATTTCTGGCATCTTCTCTCCACACTCGAGAGTTCAGTATCCGAAATTGAGTGAATGTCTAACCTGATATATATATTCTTTTTACTTGTTACAATATATTGGGGTTTGTTGCATACACTTTATTTTTTAAGTTACCCCATGGATAAAAATTGCATAGAGTTAAATCCCTAGATCGCGAGGGCCTTAATCCCTTATTAATTACCCTATCTTAAAACATTTCCTGAATGAAATTTAACGACTCATCAGCATTATGCGCGGTAGCAGAATGCTGATAAAATCCAGACTGACATTCAATGTCGGTCAACTGTTCAAAAATGGTGTATGACATTACTGTATCTCTCTGCATTTATTGTTTGAACAAAAAAATGTAGATCCCGTTATTCTGTGCTTATCATTGTAATTGTAACTATGAGAACGTAAGGCAGCTGTGGGGATATTATAACTGTTACGGCGGGAGTCCTTGCTGCGACGGCCGGCGCGCAAGCAGCAGTGCATAGGCCACAGCGTGAAGGAAAAATACTTATAACGCAATATATGGTTATTTTAATAAAATATGGTTGCAATTTATTTAGTCCAAAAGGTACATCGTTACCTATTTTCGTTAATTACTCTTGTTACAATTAAAAATAAATTGTTTATCCTGGTCTGCATTTTAAAACCTTTTCTTGTTGTTTTACATCTCATATACAATTCTTAATGACTTCTATGTGCTGAATTTTTAAAATAATCTCCAATTTTTCCTTACACGTTTTCATACAAATCATAAAAATGTTAATTAAATGACATTATAATAACAATTGCTACCTACAAATAAAGCTATAACTTTTTCAAATGCCTAAGAATTATTTTCCACAAGCATATGCTGTGGACTATGCTGTTAAATATTAAAAATCACATGCGCAATGTCACCTTATTATTGCACTTCAAAATTTTCTTCTTTTGACCTCCGAGGAGTACCTTTGTAACATTCACCAATAGTCCCATTATGTTAATATTCCACTTCCCTTGATATCTCATTTCCGTTTTTTATGTGCCGGTTAAATACGTATGTCACCTTGAGGCCCACTAAAATCTTCTAACTTATCAGAAAAGTAATTTAGATGGAAATTAAGAGAATATACTTTGATATCCATGTTGCAACCTATATTTTTGAAACTTTGTAACATAATTTTACTCTGTTAGCATTATTTGGATGCTTTTTATTTCTGAGAAAATTAAAAGGGTTTCTGAATGGAACCCAGGTATCCATTGATAATATTCTGAAATTGCTTTATCACCAAGTTGGAATTTGTGGACCCAATAAAAATACCACGTTTAATTTTTTCATCGGCTAATGAGGGAAATTTAACACAAATATATAATATATTGAAAACAATCATTAACCTTATCTAGGGCTTGCGAACAGTTTTTCACTAAACCTAATTTCACACGCAGAGATGGTAACAGCATTTTTGAGAGATTGATTGAAGTCTCACGTCTTAGAGATATATATTTTTTTTACCCGGCGTCAAATTCGTCAAGTTGATAATTATTATTACCTTCACTGTTTATTTTAGTAAATTCTTAGCTTTGGAAAAAAACTCACACTTGCATATGTTTGTGCACTTCATGATTACTTAGGCTTTTATATTGTGCATGCTTGAATTTTAATGTAAAATTATTTGCGAATTAGCAAGGCTAACGCTAAGGGTTAGCATTCAGAACACATCTGAAACAAATGGCGAACGAGCTAAACTATATATGCTTGTAAATGTTGGTTATAGCAATTCAGATACAAGCCATAAATATGTATATGGAAAATTGCTTTTGTATGAATGGTTGAACCAATAACTTTATTCATACTTTTTATCTCAGCCAATAAGAACCATGATCGATCACAGAAGCGAAACCGGAGCCAGACTCACTTCTACGGTAAACAGGTTCGCTTGCAACTCCTAACGAAGTTTCAAAACACCAGCATCGTACTCAACCTCACACAGTTTTCTAAATCAATTTAGAAACGCGAAGTACTGGCAATTAAAGTAATTTGGATTTCCTGAAGTATCCGCAAACAGAATTAATGATAATATAAATAAATAATTTATTGCAAAAATACATGCTTGAAAGCTAAAAAGTTGATGTTTTAAATTCACATGAGTTTCTCTATTCACTCTTCCACAAACTATGGCATATTAATTTTATTGTCATTACCAGACGCACTGTTGTACAGTATTGTTGCTACCAAACGTAGCATTATTGGGTCTCCTTAGTTATATTTCGGTTTGACGATCTTTCCTTTTTGCGCGCACCACCTCAAAGGGAAAGCTCTGTTTGAAATTGTCTGGTATGACGTTAGCCCTGTCTGGATCTGGCAAGTTAGCGTCACTCGAAAGTAAGTGGTCGTTGGAACCAGTCGTGTGTGACCGGTCTACGGTCTGTGGCATCTCCCTTCATCCTGTTTCCTTTGTTAACTATGTAGAGAAGCCAAACGTCGTTGTGAATAAATCCCAGGTAATGTGTGCTATGTAATCTTTCAATATATATAAAAACCCACGCCTTCCCCATAAATTTACCACCAAGATCCCGGACATTTTGCTGCCAGCGAGTTGTGGCCCCCCCCCGCATGTGCGTGCTGGGGTGACATAAATTAATCATTTTCTGGTAACCTTTTCGGCCTTCACCCCAACATGTAACTATCGAGCGGGATGGCACAGGCGCATTCGGGCTCGCATTCGGGAGGTCCCGGGATCGACACCCACTCTGACGCATGGGTTTCTTGGATGGTTTTCCCGGGTGTCAGATGAATGCTAGGGTGATTTCTTTCGGCCGAATTTCCTTTCGCTCATTTCGTTCCATTCTTCATTCCGTTGGTCTCTTTACGGTAGGAAGTGTCGGCGATGGTGTTCGGTACATGGTAGGGGAAAAGGATGCTCTTTGTAACTCTCCGTCTGTCGACTGGCTGCCGGGGTATTCGAACCCCCTTTGAAGGGCGTTGGACCCCCTCTGTGCGGGGTGGGGTCATTGTTGTACCGTCGCTCTCGGTTCCTGCCGCCCGTTGTCTCCTCTCCCCTCATCCTACCGGGGACGCCCCCCTGCGGGGCGTAGGTACATTATCCACTCTGGAACGGTGCCAGTCGCCTCCGTAACAGAAATAAGATAAGATCTCATTCAATGTAGGTATAGGAAGGAAACAGTAGGCTAAAGTGACATCAGATTTTTAAAAAGCTGATCGCTATCCGATGACGTTGAAATTCCATGCTCCTTGCATGACCACGAAGAAAAACTAATAGCTGCTTATCACTTGAAAAGAGTAAAACATTTTAAAATTCAAACTAACAACAAAGAATATGTCGGAAAAATGTTAAAAACCACTTGTTTTTTCAGATAAATTGTGTCTTTAACGAGATACACATTTGTTGTATACCGCGACAGTTACACAACGTTATTAAGAATGAAGAGAACTTCATAGGCTATTCACAGAAAATTAATGATACACATTTTATTTATCATGCAAATATCTTAAACATATGCATTTTAATAAAATTTTTTAACAATTTTTGAGAAAATGAAAAATGAACTTTTCTATGTAAAGGAATGTTTGGAGTGAAGGGATTTTTCTGAATTTAAATACCAAGTTTAGTATTTAACAGTCTTTTCGCGTTTAAGTTGTTTTGCTCAGGACAGACAGACGCACGCACACAGACACAAACGAACACACACACGGATATTTTCTAAAAAAAATCGGATGTGCTACATTCACATAACTTTTTCTCCTCTCTTAGGCTTATTAGTGGGTATACAATTTATTCTACTAAATTTTAATCGAGATAAAATCCAGAAATTACTACGTTACACGTTTCTTTATAGATACAAAGGAACATCAATAGTCAAATGTTCAAGAACTGGACGCCATACGCTGTCTTAAAATTCCATTCTGCTTTCATGCAATCGCGAGAAACAACTGAAAATCGATGGAACTTAAAAAAGAATGAAAAATATTGAACAATTCAAAGCATTAATAAGCGGATATCTCGGAATGATGCTACAAAAATTTTCGTCTATCGCTTAACATTTGCCAGTTATTCAAGATTATACAAAATTCCTTCCGAAGGAAGAGGACTTCAAGGCTATTCCCAGAAAATTCAAATTATACTTTTTATTTCCTATATAAACATCTTTAATATATGGCATTTTAATCAAAATCGTTGGAGGCGTTTTTTAGAAAATCAAAATTTCGAAAAATGTTCCATGTAAAGAGTAATTTGGGATGGGGAAGATTTCTGGAAAATCTTCGTGTCACATCCATGAAAAATACTGAACTTAAATACCAAGTTTGGTGTTTCTCCAACTTTTCGTTGTTAGTCATGCTGTTCAAGACACACACACACACACACACACACACACACGGATCTTTCTCTAAAGATGCTTTTTGGTGGGAGGTGTTCAGGGAGTCTCAAAGCATATATTTTAGGTGAAATCTCGACATCGAATTATTGTGTGGAATGCAACACTTACCCTACATAGTGGAGCAGGTAAAAATTATTTTTTATTCAGGAAGTCTCAAAACGTATCAGTTTTTTTTTGGGGTGTTATACAACACTTCCACTAGATAGTTAGCATACCTAGATAAGAAGTACAGAAGGTAAAAATAGAGGTTCAATGGCTAAAAAATATGCTGGATTATTTAGCTTTAGTAGGGCCCACGTGAGTAGCAATTTGATTTCCACAAGATCTCAAATGCAATGTTTCTACCACCACTTGTGGTTTCAGTATGGTTGTACTCCATTTCTAATTGTAATACAACTATATAAAGGTAAAGATTATGGCATTTAGTTTTTCTCTGGCAGGTTTGCAGTCGCGTAATTTCATCACAGTATTTGTTTTGGCTGGGAAAGTTAAAAGATTTTAGCCTGGTTACGGAAATATTCAGTTGCAAGCTCGATTCAAATCCTTATCTTAAACACCCTTAATTTAGTACCGATTACAACCAAATTTGAAATGTTTCGAACATTTATTTTCAACTCCTCCGTGAAAACTTTCATACATGCAATGGTTCGCATAAAAATTTAAAATGTGGTGGTTCTCCATCTAAGTTACCTTAGTTTTGTACCAATTTCAAAGACATTTGAAATGTGTGTATACATTTTGTTCAAACTCTTGTACATAACATTTAAAGTACCTAGAGTAGTGGTTCGCCTTAGAACTGAACGTATGTAGGGGTCTGCATCTAAGCTGGCCTTAAAACTTTAATGCCTAGTGTTGCGAATTTTTGACGCGTATGCATTTGGTGACAAATGGTACATGTTTTACGAAACAAGAATGAATTTATGACCTTTGTCGTGGAAGGTCTCTACAGGCAAGACAAAGATAGAACAAGAAAAATGAGAAGCATACTGTCTGAAATAAAGAGACAGAGCTATAAATGAAATGGTAGGGTAGATGGGCGCAATAAAATCTACACTTCCCAGTGGTCCCGATCCTGTTGAAGGGGTCATTCTATAAACGAAATAACATAAAAACTCAAGATATCAAATAGTTAGGAATATAACACAGTCAATTTCACCAGTCAAGTAAAAATATTATCAGTGACCAAACATCATAACAGGGTATGGAGGGAACATCTCGTGCACTACGACCTGTGGGAGATCTATTGCGGCTATCACCCCCAGTAGGAAAGGGCGAAGTGAACAAACCACAAGAGGCTACAGGCCGCCGGCAGACAGGCAACAGAGACGCGCGGAAGTCCCTACAGCTCCTAGCTCGAAGACCCGTACCACTACCGAAGCTGTTCAACCAAGCAGTGCCCTCTAGTGTCCACTCTTTCCTTTGAGCAAGCATCCGTGCAGTCTGTCCAGCACCGCCACGAAACCTAGAAGTAGACCTGAAAGACGAGAAGGAAACGTTATAAAAGGGAAAGAGGGAAACGATATCGTGGTAAATGATAAATCACACTAGAATTCACCTAACTGGCCGGGAAAAACACGAAAATTCCAAGGTCAGACTGGGCGGTCGACGGGAATCGAACTGGGACCTATCGAATGCGAACCTCATATTTTGCTGCGGAACCATCTCGGTCGGTAAACTTCATAGCATTCAGCTCATAGTCCCTTCAAGTGGAACTTAATTCAGGCACTTAGGTGTTACCAATTTTAACTGCATTCAAAACATTTCTTCAAACTCCTATTTATAAGCTCTCAACCCGCAATTGCAGGGTTGAAGAGATGTTTCTGCATACGGATGGACGATATGGACGAACAGAGGGACAGACAGACAAAGCGATGTTAACGGGTGTTCTGCAGTAACTTAAGCAAATAGAAATAAATTGTTTTGTTCCAAACAAGCATCCAATGTCCTTAAAGTTTGATGTATTCTTATAAGCGAAGCAGAACGAAAACGTTCACCTGGCTCCTAAAAACCGAGGTCAGGTGAGTTCAGTGTTTATAATAACAAAGATCAGGCGCACAAGTGGAGTTTAAGAGCTTTGAGAACACGTGTTTCTTTAGCGTGCGTCTGGCCTTTGTAAGGTACGCTCTCAGCTTACATTAGGGATCGACGCCTTTGATCCTCCACTACCAAGAATTGGAGCCATAAATAATAACTTGCTAAAACACGCCACGCTACCTTCCCAACTTGAAAGAGAACATTGTTAATTATACACTCAAAGCGCGGAGGTAGATTTGTCAATGTGTACTAGGTTTTAATCTAGCCTTTGATTTGTTGGCATTCCTTCAAATGGCTTTGATGATCTATTCAAAGAGAAAATATAGACTCCCCAGGATTTCTTTCGATAAATGCTATAACTTCTACATATTATGTTGATCTTGTGTAATCAGTGGATTTATGTAATGTCTTAGGTTTCTCGGTTTTCGTTAAATTGATTTAGTATAAGTTAATAGTTTAGTATAAGATCGTTATTAAAGAATAGTTTATTTGTGCAAGGATCTTATAATTGCAGTTATTAAGATCCGAGTGACGTGTAACTCGAAATCTTCACGAGCGTCTTAATAACCATTATAGGAGAGTTGCATACAATAGTTCTTCTACGACATTTATATATACAATGAATATTTAATATTTAGATGCATACGAAATAAAATAAAAATGTGATAAATAAAATTTATCGATACATATTTAGGTGCGCTTCGATAACAAGTGAATATCGATTCAAGGTTGCGGTATTGATTTCACAAGATAGAGACAGAAATGTTTATTAGTGAATTTGAAGAAATAGAATTTAGTTCCATACCGCCTGATATTCTGGAGAAGACGATGAATGTAAGCAAGAATTTACTTCCTAAAAATCAAAGAAAATGTATGAAAAGTTGTATGACAAGTTCATGGTTTGGCGAGCAAGAAAAAATGTAACTTCATTGTCAGAAAGTGTGCTCATAGTTTACTTTGAAGAAATGTAAAAAATAATGAAATCCCAAACCTGGTGGACAAATTATTCGATATTGAAGACTACTCTAAATGTAAAACATGGAACTGATATATCCAAGTATAAAAAGCTGTATTACCTGTTAAAACAGAAAACGATAGTGTACAGAGGAAGAAAAACAAAAACATTTTCGACAAATGGAATTAAAACTTTCATTGTAAAACATCCGAGAATACGTATCTACTGATAATGGTATGTAAATATAACTACTTTCGTAAAAATAAACTGTTCTTCAGTGGCTTGAGTAGGACAGGGTAAAAGTGCAGAAATCTATATCGAAATGAAGTCCATTTTGATACAGATTTCTAACAACAAATGAACACATTTAAGTATAGGAATCGAAGACAACTTTTAGAGTCGTTAAATGCATGCATACGCAAAATGTCACATACTCTCTCATTCTACAGGAAGAGAACGTTCAAAGCACATAAGCTTACCTTGCATATCAAATTAACTTGAAAATGTAATAAACAATATCGTCTGTGTGTTAAAACTTGAAGCAACATTAGCTGCAATACTTACAACGAATGAACACAAATAGACTATCAAAGATAGTTTTTTGAGTATATTCCGCAATGAAGACCAAAATGACGATGAGAAAATAGTCTTTAAGACAGAATAGGGGTTTTGCCTATTATTATTATTATTATTATTATTATTTATTTATTTATTTATTTATTTATTGATGGTAATAGTGATAATAGTAGTAAGGGTTGCAAAGTTATCCCGTTTCGAACCAACGATACCGTCATGATAAAACTGATCTTTCGATCTGCTTCTCGGATGACTTATATCTCGTCTTCCATTTAGTTTATTAAGGAATGTTTACTGTGGTAGACGGTCTGAGAATATCCTTTTAACATGATTTTTCTCAGATTATTATTATTATTATTATTATTATTATTATTTATTATTATTATTATTATTATTATTATTATTATTATTATTATTATTATTAATTCGGTGGCGGCAATATTCTCGACTTCGCTTCAATGTCTGCTTCAGAAAAACCTTTTGACATAAAAATTAAGGGTGTTGTGCATTTCAAAGCAACAGATAGCTCAACCACACCTACGTCTGCAAGTTGAAGTTAATCATGTTACATTGGCTATGTGAGCTGTAATTGTTTACACGTATCAGAGTATGATTCATTAAATAGGTTATTTCTAACCTTCCTTCGTTTCATATTGCCTATAATGTCGCCATTGGTGCCTTTTGTTTCTTAGGATGTATTTCCAACAGTCACAGAGAATAACAAGTGCTGGTTTGAATCTGTTGGTTAGATAAATGAGATTTTACTGCGATCTACTGGAATGAACCACTTTTCTTTTCCCGAGTGTACTTAATTTCTACTTCATATAATGCTACTAATTTGAATTTGGTGAACGTTAAATTTAAGATGAACTCTGAATATTATTTATTAATATTTTAAAAAGATAATATTCATTGAATCTATTCAAGGAAATATCTACTTAAAGGATAAGCAGACATAATATTGAATGTTACCATAATTGGTAATTTTAATGACTACCTTATGGAATTGGATTTGACATAAGCTCAGTAAAGTTCAATGACCTAAACGCTTGCTGAAGGTTCCATTATACAGGGTTATTAAAAAGAAGGATCAGATTTTAAATATTCATTTTTAATGAACGACAATAGATAGCGACACATACAAAACATTATTGAATAGAGGAAAGTTGAAAGTTTTAAGCCTCACCTATTAGTTCCATTCAGTGCCTACAGCGGCGCTGTGTTTGTTTACGAGAAAATGGCGTTCCACAAGAAAAGTCGTTTTGTGTACTGCATTATGCAAAGAGCGAATCCATTGTTTCATTGCAGCGTGCATTTCGTTGTAAGTTCAACAATGAGCCGCCTCGTCATAAAAAATTTACAATTGATACAATAAATTCGTAGAAGATGGTTGCGTATGCAAACGGAAAAGCACTGGTCGTCCTCGCATAACAAAAGGTGCTCATAAAATAAAAATTTGAACTTTTCTCTGTTCAGTGATGTATCGCATCTGTGACATCTATTGCCGTTCATTAGAGATAAATATATAAAGTCTGATCCTTCTTTTTAATCATCCTGTATATATTACGAAAATCCTCATTCTTGCACCCTATTTGATGTGCGAGATATTCAATCCCGGTTTTTTGCCTAGCGACTGAAAAAACGGCGAATAACTGCAATCAAACTGATCATTAGAGTAGAATTTGAAACTAGAATCTCTTAAATGGAATCGACAGACCCCATTCCCAACGGCACTTTCTGCGTTTTTGATGATATTTTTTTGGAATTTATATACAATGATATCAGAAGAGAAGTGTTCATCTTCACTTCAAAAGAATTCTGGCGGCTAATATGCAGAAATACCAAACGATATTACGGTTTATATGCTATGGCGCTTTTCCAGGTTTTGTTTTATTTTATAAGCCTCACAATTTGGTTTTAAAAATTACATCGATTTTTCAACATTTTCCTGTGGAATGTTTGCAAACTTATTTTATATGCATTTATTATAGGAATTTTTTAAATGTAATACCTCACAGTTTCACCGATATATGATTTAAATTGTGATTCATCAAAAGTGTGATAATTCCAGACTTGTAAATGCTTTCCTCTGTCAGAGCAAAACCCATTTTCAAAAGAATTTCAGATATCGCAATAATATTTGCTCTACTAAACACACATTTCTTTTTTGTAAACACCACACACCAAATTGTTTCAAATTCGATGCAATTTTCAAAGAATTAAGAAAAGTATTGCAATGAAGAATCTTGAAAAACGATATCGCCTTATCCTTTTCATTAAGAATAAAAATGTTTTATTCGTTATTATTTTTGTTAATTGAGGAAGTCACCATACCCACTATATCTAGTATTTTAATAAAGTTTCGTTTTTTAAACCCAGAGTAGCTTGGTGCTATGAAAATTTCATTCGATATTACTAGACATTAAGACAGGCTTAAAGGGAATCTAGCTTCAAAACATTCCTTTTGCAACCTCCCATGTAAAGGATGATTTAAGACGCATTGTTTATATACTATCGCAAGGAATTAACGCTTTGTTTCTCTCAATAAGTGTATCTTCCATTAAAGCTAAGGCCCAATAAAAACTTATACATCGTTATCACTATAGCTTCAACTGAATCCCAATGTCTATATTTGTGTAAGCCGAAAAAAATCATTGCAACCAAATGAAAATTAATAACGGTTGTTACTACGAGATAATTTATGGAGTTAAAAACTGGTAGCTTTAGTCATTAAGAATGAGGTAATTATTTAAACCCTCAAGGAAATAACATGGCAAATTCATATAGCTTCTATATGATGCATACCAGTTTTTCATACAGTCGAGTTCACGGAATCGTGCCGATGCATTTGTTTCCTATAGTATTTTTCTTTATTTGATGTTGGCAGAAACTCCTTATCTGTGTTCCACACGAGCACTGCTGAGCCATTCTCTTATTGGTTTCAATTCCAATCCGACACACACACAAACATTAATCAATGGATAAAAGTCGGGCTTAGGTGAGCGGCAAAAGGAGAGGAGTACTGAAAAGTTTCACCTGATTGATTGGAAGGCATGCTTCGCAACGACTGTCCACACCAGCCCCTGGATGATTCCGTTTCGTATGGGTCGATGTCAAAAGCCTGGCACTCAAAAATTAAACAATGAACACAAGTCGGTTTCAAGCCAAAGAGCGACGAAGGCAATAAGACAAACATTAAGTAGAAATCTCGAACCAGGTAAAGGATGGGGCCTGGGAGTGCCAGGGGCGGTTTGCTATTTCCTTGCCACCATAAACCACTGCGCGATTCCATGCACCCGACTGTACAAGCTAACGCAAACATATGTATAATACGGTCCGTGAAGTTCCGTGAGTATTTCCAGATGTTATAAGTTCATTATCTATATCACGATCAAATTATATCATACAGGCTATTCTAAAAATCCAGTGCCATAATACAATCATTTCCAAATTACCAATATGCCAATGATTACAATTAACAGCATTTAATCACAAAAAGCAAAAATGCATGTCAGAAATGCACAGATGTACTGCAAAATTTAGATACAGATCAAAGGTTCCCAGACCTCCCATAATATTGCAGTTACCTGCATTTTAGTTACAATTTGCAAAGAGCTCTGCTAAACACACAAGCTGTGCAAAATTCCCTTTTTAAAACTCTTGTGTACACTATTTATTTATTTACCCATAATTCATGAAAAAAATTGAGGTCATAAGGTCAACTTTTCCACCCTACTTGGAAATAACAATAACATTACCATTACAGGATACAAGAAAGAACGACTGTCCTTATGGCTCCCTTCGTGTTTAAAAAAAGACAAACAAAATAAAACCATAAAATCTGCCTGCTGCTCCAAGGGCTCGGGTTGGAATTACGGGTATGCTAGAGAAAAAGTTCTCTGATAAAAAAAAAAAAGTTCAACATATCCAGAATATAATCGTGAATGTGGATGTACTTGTGTGTTATTTAAACTCGTTTGCCTATGTCAGGACTATCGCTATTCAGGCAGATGTCTGAATATCTGATCCACATTCATTTATATAACTTACAGAGACTCGCAGCCAAATAAATACAGAAAAAATATTTTAATATGGCGTTTTTCCATAATTTTCGTTTTATTGTGTATATATATTTTTTGAAAGCTATTCGGGTTTTACAACTTTTTCGTAAGTGGTGTTTACAAACGTATTTTAAATCATTTAATATTGCGAATTTCTTGGTATAAAACCTGAAAATGTGGAGCTTAATTCTTCACAAATTTCTTTCTTTCTCAGTTTAAATCATTTGTCGATGGCTTGTCAGGAGTTATCTAGAAAAAACTGCTAGAATAAATGTAAATAACAATTTTTAAAAACCAAATATAAAGTTGAAAACATAAGTAGAATTTTCAAAAACACTGTAAAACACAAATGAAATACCCGGTCACTGGTCTGGTCACCCTTCACCCTTCCTCCTGAGGGTCACATTGGAAGCACAAATGGCATACGTGGGTGCTGTGTTCCAATTAGCACTCCTATCTCATGCTTGATATCAACGTGTTAATCGTCTCCAGCGATTTCGGAGAGAGGTAAACTATTGTGCAGTAGGAGGAGGAGAAGCCGGAGCTAAACATTTCATTACCATCCTGAATCCTATACGCGCAACCTTTTTTTGTACGCAAGTGTGCAGACCCTCAAGGTATGGCTCATTAATGATCATTTGCCCTAACTTCGCGAAAAGGCTTCCGTATATTACACATGACACAAAGTACACGAACGAATTCACTGTTTTACTTATCGAAACAAATGAGGTGGAACAAAAACAAAGCGCGCCACAGAAAGAATCTGATAATACTTCACAGAAGTCAATAGTTATCGACTTGTCTATACCAGAGCTGGTCGCTTGGGGGACACGGGTTGCTTTTTGTGTCCATCCCGCCACATGCAGAATTTTGTGGCAGTGATTTTGATGTAGCAAAACTTGAAAAAAAGGTCCTCCCCTCCCCTTCATTGTGAGCTGGTACATAATGGACGGAGCGTGACACAGAAAAGCCACGCAAAGGGCACGTTTAAAAATATATAATATGACATTGCTAATGGCGCAACCAATCTGTTTATTCTTCTGGGGTTCAAAATGCTGGATTAAATATAAACGTTTTGTTTTGTTTACTTTTGCTTTGGTGGGAGACATTCGTGCGTTTTTATTTTTATTTTTTTCTGAATGTATTGGGCAGTTAGCCGCGCGAACTACATTCCACTGACGATGAAGCCATTCAAATACATTTTTTGGTACAGCATGCTTAAAATATTTACTGTGACCATTCGATGGAAGCGAAATAAAAGTTGCCGTGTTTAAAACCTTTATAACACCTACATACATATTTATCAAATGCGAATTATTGTGAGCATTTTTAAATAATACACGATTTAATATAAACGTATTGTGCAATAATATAGTGTTGTTTGCCTGTATGCATTCAAAACTTTTTTAAGACTAGTATTATATTCCAAAATGTCACCTCAATTGAGGTCGTCTAAGTCATGAATTTTATTTATCTCTGATATTCTTCCTCATCTAAAGAGCTAAATTATGACATTTTACTATTGAAAGATTTATACAAATTAGAGGAACTTAATCATTCCAAAATAATCATTTTCAGTAAGGTTTAGCTGAACTTTAAAAATAAAGCTTAACCTTGGTAACCGAATTATTCCCTTAGTTGTTCTGATGTTTTCTCTTTGAATTGTATCTCCCATACTGTTGCTTTCGATCTTCATATCCGCATAAACCCAAACGTCAATACCCGAGGCGGTACTCGAACAAGCAGACTCCTACGTCTTACCGATTGTAGCCACGGGGGTCAGGCTATTGCTCTTATCCGACCTCAAGATATTCGTATCTCCTCAGCTTCTGCTACGGAATCACTTTCAGTTGTATGAGTATAATGTTTTTGGAATACATTCTACATTTAATGAAATGTAATCTCTAAGCAAAACATCTGCAAACCGGTCCCTTACACCATCTTCTGGAAACGCTTAAAACAGGTAAACATTTTAAGAAGGCTTTGATAGTTTCGTCGATCTGGTTTGATATGTTTTAGAATATGTTACATTAGTAGTTTCACAGTGTTTTAACATTATAAAATCATTGAAGATGCTATAACGTTTTCAATGGTTATCAATTTTGCATAGATAATAGGAGATAGGACCTCGAAACCGTCGATACTTCGATACTCTGTGTTATCGAAACATGTCTAATATTTGAATTTCATGTAAACATACTTTAGTTTGCGTTACACGTAAAACATATATTTGTTTATATTTTCAAGGTTGCAGAATAAAGAATTTCTAGTATTTGTTTTTCTATGGTTAGAAATTCCAAAATAGAAAGTTTTCAGCACAAAATACAGGTACATAAAAAGGGGAGTAAAGTAAATTTTATATTATTATTATTATTATTATTATTATTATTATTATTATTATTATTATTATTATCCTTGTCTAACGATATATAGGGTGGACAATTTAAGTTATCCAAAATTAAGCTTGTAGAAAGAAATGTCTTTAATAAAAGTTGCTTGATATTATGGGGGAAAGTAAATGCCATTAGTCGTGTTATTTGGAGGTGTTATGATGGTGATTTTAGGGTCAATATACTTTGACCCTAGTTGTAGGTTCGCATTTAAAAATTAAAATGACCCTAAAATCATAACGCCCTCCAAACAAAGCACGAGTAATGGCATTTACTTTCCCCCATAATATCAAGCAACTTTTATCCAAACCATTTCTTTCTACAATGCTTAGTTTTGGACATTATACAGTCTCAACTTTATTGGTTTATCCTGTGTAAACCTGTGGCATTATCAAGATAAACAAAATTTCTGCCAATTGGAGAACGTCAAATAGGAATAATTTCGCAATTAGTATACAATACAAAATTCGTTACGTGCCTTTATACACGGAAAACTATTAAGTACATATTCAGTGAACAATTCTTTATAAAGCGAGTATCGGTGCTCAAAATCCGTATCGCTATCGAGTATCCAGAAATAGTGGTATTGTCCCAAAACTAATAAATAATGTCGAGGAAATCGATAATTAGAAAGTAATAAACCGACACGTTTATCTTTATTTTTTGCCTAAAGATAGTATGAAATAAAAGTGGAACAGTCCCTAAAAGTATTTGTTTGTCATCTATGTTTTACTTAAGAGTGCATAAATATTAAATTCGACCTAAAATTTGCGATCCCCAATTCCAAACACAGCACGTTTAGAGAAAAGAATTGATGCATGAGTGTGTGTGTGTGTGTGTGTGTGTGTGTGTGTGTGTGTCTGTGTGTGTGTGTGTGTGATACAAAAGACATTCAACCGATTTTGATAATCTTTTCACCATTGAAAAGTGCTATTCTTTCTGACGGACGTGCTATATAAAACACCTTATAATTTCATTTCATAATTTACTAAACTATTAAAAAGGAATTGTATTTGAATACGAGCACTTTGAACACTTTGAACGTGCTTGCGAGGATGGCTTTGACTTGTAGTTGAGAATGTCATGAAGTACAAAATAGCTTTAGTTACGCCACAGAATATGCGTGTAAAATAAGACAAATACCACGGATATTAAGTTCAAAGCAATATATACACATGTGTGTAGATGGTCACGGTTTAGCAACTAAGACACAGCAAAACAAAAGAGAATCGAATTTACTTATAACGGCACGATACGTATGCGAAACCAAAGCCAACATCCTGTATATATTATAATCAAGAACGTTATCACTGCATGTTAAAAATTGCATAAAGAGAGAAAATTATGTCCAACTAAAATTAATAATCGGTCAACCGATATTTTATAACCAACAACTCAAAGGATCACTTTTCTCAATGTTCGCATATTATGTGTCTTTTTCAGAGTGGTAAATTTGATGACCTGGGAATGAAGAATCTTCATATTCACCAGCTTCACACCTACTTCTTCGTTGTATATATTCAAGGTCTATGTATTATGTGAAAACTATGTAGTTTATTAACATACCTTTCATCTCTAATTCGCGACTTTCAGTTTGTTCCAGACAATCTCATTTTCGCCCACAATAATGCTTCATTCCATAGTTGATGTTATTTTAAACACATATGAATAAAACCAAATAAAACGTTCTGGTTTTAGAAATTAAGAGGGCTTTTGACAAGTTAGCCCCAAATTTGCTCCATATAAAAAAAACTTCCAGGCACGTACCTCAGGCTTGTGAGAGTCCTATCTCACCAGTAGAAGCTTTAACGTCAAAGTGGAAAATTTTGGATCAGAATCTCATAGTAAAAGCTGGTGTAACACAGGAAAGTGCCCTTGGTCCCCTTAAATATCTCATATAGATTTTCCCACACCAGCGTTACAATAGAAACATTGCCTAAGGATGCAGTATTTTAAGCAAAGAAGTTTTCGAATCCTTTCTAAATGTACCACAGATCTAGAATTGGTCTAAGAATAAAAATGAACACCCAAAAATCTAAAATAGCAAATTTCACTTACAAAAGTATTATAGACAACTCTTTCTTTCCTTGGAACCGAAAGCATACCACATAGGCAAACAGCAACATACTGGGTCTACATAGTCCTGTGCAAATCACGTATTTAGTCCAAAAACTAGCGCAGTCTTAATGCAAGGAAAGTATTCTACACATAAACTAATTTGGAGTTATTCCTGTAGCATAGTGACTCTACAGCAGATTCCAACATCAAGAAACCAAATATATTCCAGAATCGGAACTTAAGACTAATCTTTGATGCATCTTGGCTGATTAGTAATGCTACTTTCCACAAGGATATTCATGTTCATGTTGCCAGCACAATTTATTCTTAAACGTTATACCATACTTAGTCTGAGAGGGATGATCCGGTGGTAGCATCTGAGGCTCTCATTCGGGAGGTCCCGGTTCGATTCTCGTTTCATCAACCTGGCTTTCTTGTTTCGTCAGGCGAAATCTACCACGAATTTCCCTGCCTCACATTTCATTTACTTTCATCTTCGGGGTTGTAGGGTCATGGTCGGTGAAGTGCGCCTTAAGTGGAGAACAGCTTTTTCCCTGGTATGGTACCTTGTGCCCCGACCTGTCCATCATTTACTCGAAGAGGGGCATTATAGGGGCCTCCGGGGTGCTAAGACCTGGTAACGATATGAACCCAGCTGCGCGTGCCTGACGCCATCAGATCAGGCTGCCCTTCTTCCTCTCTCCTGATACTTTCTTCCCGGAGGTTCAATAGGCGCAATAGACTTAGCCTTGGCCAGGATACAAAATCCTCTTCCACTTTTTAACCCTAGCCCTACCAGACTTTATCAGACTTTCACTGACCATCCTCATTTCATTTGTAAATGAAATTCCAACGCAGATGTTGAGGCAGTAACTATAGTTATATATGCCATATATATAATAATGTGAATTATAATGTGAAATTGTATTAATAAGAAAAATACTTGTTGTATAAATAGGAGTTAAGGCATAAGTTTTATGTATGTGCAAGTGTAGCTGGAGCTGTGGAATTCGTGTTAAAAGCCGAAAACATATCTTTTGTGTTAAAATTAGGGCCCAAAGGACTTTACGGGAAGGTCATAAAAGCCAGACCTTGAGCCTTTGTGAAACAGAAAAAGGCGACAAGCGAAAATAACATATGTTTGTAGAGAGGCCACCTGCTTGCAAACGTAGAACAATAGCCGGGTAAGTCTTCTGGAAGGTTCCAAGCTGAACGAAGACAGACAATGAAATTTTAAGGAAGAATATGTTTAAAATCTTTAAGGGAAGAAATGTTAGTTCTAACGTCGCCATCAGCCAGGGCGGTTGAGTATAAAGTGCTGCGATGTGAATAAGATACATGTAAGCTCTCAGAAGCAGGCGATATTATTTACTTCTTATAATGTAGTAGGAACGGTGAAACGTTATCGATTTAAAGGTCTATAGGAACGTGTGATAAATGTTACAATTATTTCTAGAGCACGTATAAAATACTTGATTGCTCAGCGACCGCAAGTTTGGCTTACGAACAGGGTAGGGCTCGACCGTTCTACAGCTCCAACTAACTTAAGAACTGTGTAGATTATTAATAAGACAGTCAATGCGTGTGCCATTAAAGCATAGTGTTCTTCAATAACTTAATCTATCGTTAGAGTTGTTACTTATTACCTTCCTTCCCGTATTACACCCTGCTAAGTTATACATGCTTTACCAAAAACCTAAATAACAGCAGCCGTGGCAAGAAATAATAATAAACAATAAGAGTAACAACTAAAACATCAGATATTTAACAACATTACCATAGTTCATATATTAATATATCGGACATACTGCGAGTTATGCTCTCCCTCCACGAGTATACCGTAATGTCACATATTAAAGAAAAGATAATATTCAAACGGAATGGACACGCTGATCTCTTAGATATAAAATAGAGAATCTTCCCTGCCAGACTCTCCGCATATGCTTCATGTTACCTTGTACACCCGTGGACAAAATTAGTAATTTCCATATTCCTGTGACGATCGGAGGGCTTCGTGTACCTTCGTAACAGTTGTGTTCACAACGCACATGCAAGAACTGTAGAAACTATGAGCCTAATGACTATATTATAACGGTGTTTCTCGGTTGTGACGTTTATAAGCTACGAAAAAACATTTCGTTAGTCGAGAGGTAAGAGGGTATCACTTACCCCCATAGGCTCCTCGGTTTAAATCTCGCATTAGTAGTTGTTAATTTCTATAATGTCTGTTTTATGACTGGATGTGTAGAACATAATATTGCATTAATATAACTTTAGCATTTTAAGTTTTAGGCATAATCTATGCACACAAAATACAGTTATAATACATATTCGTTTTAAATAACTAAACAAGTAAATGCAAGTAAACTATTATCTTGTAAAATTAAAACATATAAAAATAAACAAAATTAATACCGAGTGTATGAACCCTGGGCATGCATAACTTGCCCTCATTTTCGGGTTACAGATAAAATTAAATCCTTGTAGTAACATAGAAGAGAAGCAACAACATCCCAGGCTTTTTGAATTTGTGCCTAGAATCCTGTACGAATTCAAAAGTTCATTAGGATATCTTATCCCCACGGAGGGAATCGAAATATTCAAAAGTATTAGCGTGTATTGCGCAATCTGTATCGCCAAGCTGCCACAACACACCTAAACCGTCCCTTGATATCCAATAAGATACAGATATGTGACCATGATGAAATTGTGGCGTTAGTGTTTGCATCGTAACAACTATTCTATAGGGTCTTTCAACAAGTGTGTCCTATCTTTGAACTTAAATAAAACACGTTCTATAAATGATAGAGGTTTATTTCTTTTTTTATTTTGGAACATAATTAATGTCATTACCTGTGGAAGAGAGCATCAGTTAAGTGACCGCCGCGTCTTCGTTGGGTTGCGCGCATACGGTTGACCCAATTTTCAATGACAGAAGAACGTAAATTAGGTCCAACTTCACGAATAACACACGTGATGTTATTCATAAGATCATTTACTGTTTCTGGCTTGTTGACATAAACTCGAGATTTAACATAACACCACAAAAAGTAATCCAACGGCGTTAAATCACATGACTTCGGTGGGCAGTTAACATCACCACCACGGGAAATGATGAAACCTCTGAACTTTTCCTTCAAAAGATCGATTGTTTCGAGAGCAGTATGACATGTGGCACCATCTTGATGGAACCAGATATTTCTGAGATTCCTACCGTCTTGAGGCCAAAAATAGTCCCTTATAAGAGCCCGGTATCTTTATCCATTGACAGTTAGAGCTTCTCCATCTTCATCTTGGAAAAAATATGGACCAATCATTCCACTATATCAAAATCCACACCACACAGTAACCTTCTGGGGATGAAGTGGTCGCTCTTGAATCTACATTGGATTGTGATCGCTCCAATAGCGGCAATTTTGTTTGTTAACACAACCATCCATCCAAAAGTGGGCTTCGTCGCTGGAGATGATTTTTCGACAAAACTCCGGGTCAGCTTCCAATTGCTCCATAGCCCAGTCAGCGAATACACGGCGCAACCTATGGTCGTTGGGCTTTAGTTCTTAAGTTAACACCATTTAGTAAGCGTGAAACTTCAAGTCCAGATGCAGAATTCGCCAAGTCGTGGTCGGCGAAAGCCCCAAATTCTTGTGTTCGACGAGCAATTGATTTGTTTTCGTACTCGCGTACGCTCTCACGAACGGCACCTATGTTTTCGTTGGAGCGCTTACGTCGATTACGTACAGGCGTCTTTGATCGCTGACAGAACCACTTCTTTCAAATTTATCGATCAAACCGAATCATTCTCTCGCAGGGACGATTATGCACACCTAAACTTCACGCAATACACGGAAGGTTTGGCGAACAGATGATCCATTTTGATAATAAATTTTCACAATTTCTACGCGTTGCTGTGACGTTCCATGGCTATTTTTCAATAACAACTGTAACCACCTGAAAAACATGACTGCTGTAACTCAATAACAACGGTAGCTATCACATGTTAAAGATAGGACACTTGTTGAAAGAGCCTATATTATGAACTTTACCAAATGCCGCGTATAAAATGAAATATATCGAAAATAGTAGTCACTATATGTTGATTAAACATTATTAATAGAAGAAAAAAGTGTTGCTACATGCCAGAAGCGAACCTGCGGTCTTAACCACAGAAATACAGTATGTTTTGCCACAAGAATGTTAAATTAACTCCTACAAATATTGTAAAGAATTGACTTTTTAATCAGTTTGAGTTTAATGATAATCCGGTAAATCACACAAAGAGTAGCATGTTCAATAATGCCGTACAACAACTTGCTGCAGCGGCTACACAACTTTATTGCGTATGGTGTAAAAAAGGCGTTATACCGTGTTGGACTTTAAAAGATTTGGCGCTCAAGATATGTCTCTTTTTTCCACGGTTGCACTTGTTTATTATCAATTACAATTCAAATTTTGCAGCTAAGTTATCCAATTAAACAAGGTGTTTATGCTGTATAATACTTCTCAGAAGAAAAACAAGTAGTCGTGGTAGGATTGTATAACAAAGGTATTTTTTGCGGGGGAGATGATCTTTGAGAAACGTAAACCCGAACATAGTTTCTATGAACCAGTACCAGCATGTAAGTGACAATAAACGAACGATTTCAAAGATTATTTTTATGGATGTGTGCAACAAAAGCTACCAATCTGCTGTTGATGGTTTTTGTTGCACCGATCCACTTGAATTACATTTGAGATATATGTGCTTTAATTTGCGTCTTTATCTTAATACACTAAGTTCACAATTGCAATATGCCGGCTTTATCGAGGTGTTGGTTACTATTTCCAACCGAGCGGGATGGCTCAGGCGGTAACGTCTGTGTCGCGCATTCGGGAGGTCATGGGTTGCATTCCCGCGGCCGACCTTTCCGAGCCATTTTTCGGGGTTTCCCCGGATCGCTAGGTGAATGATGGGAAGGGTCATTACATCCCCCGAATTTCCTGTCTCTCCATTTCATCGCCATTCTCATTTCCCTTCACCTTTCATCTGTGTGGTCTGTTTCGGGATGGAAAGTGTCGTCCGGAGTAGCATGACAGGGGAAAAGGATGCTCTACATAACAATCGTTCCCATGAATGGGGCGGTCTCCGTGTTCTGGACACCCTAGTGGCATGTATAAGCCTGCGTGGGGAGGGGAGTCGGTTGCACCGACTGCCATCCGGAGAGTTTCAATCTTTAAAAGGTAGGGACGCTACCCTCTGCCCTGTCGTGCCTCCTGGTCCGGTCGCACCCTGTCTCTTCTCACCGCACCCTTCCCTCCCGGGGGCACCCCGTCAGGCACTAAATATGTTGTAGGTCGAGCGCTTAAGCCCCCTTCCGAAGTTAGGCCTGCTGCTACTATTTCCAGGAATAGCTTAAGGTCGTAGGGGAGCTGTTTTTACCGCTATTATATCCTAGATAACAGCAAGCATTGTAAGATGAAGAGGATAGAAAGATATGATGTATTCAAATTGTGATTAATACAGGTAACAAAAGAACAAAATTGTTAAAATTAATGGAGGGGAACTAGGGTGTACTTTATCTACAATTATATATTGGCATTGTAAGACTATGTAAAGTTGAGGTAAATGCAGATATGAATACATCCCACGAAAAAAAATATGTATAAATACTTTGACATTTGCAAACCAAACGAGATGGCTCCGCGGTAACGTGAGACTCGCATTTGAGAGGTCCGGGGTTTTATTTCATCGGGCTGCTCACTCTGACCATGGTAATTATTTGCTAGTTTCCCCGCGTTGATATGCAAATGCTGGGGTGGTTCCCATACTACCAAACATTTCCTGTCCCCATCATTTCTTTCATCTGTTTCGGTGTTGTAGGACCAGGCGACGACGGTTGGTGTGTTGCGGCATGACGGTGAAATTTGTGGTATGGAAAGAATTCTCCCTGGCTCTTGGGGGACTACTAAGAACTCCTTCCCTGCTGCTAGTATCTGGTCTACATCCGGAACCATCAGGAAGTTGCGGGTGGCTAGCCGACATCGGGATTGCTAGCGCAGATTGCCATCTGGATCTTATAGTTCTTCGGGTCTGCCTTTCGTCCCTTCCTCCCTGGGTGACGTTGAAAGCACAAAGGGCTCACTGTGACCTGCGTGCGGTGTTGTGCTTCAGTTAATGGAGGACCCTCCGTCTTGACTACTCATGGCTACCCGTGATATTTGCAGATCAGGTTATTATTATAATACTAAAAGCATTATACCGTTTGGACCAGTGTGTGTAAGAATTATACTTTTAGAATATCTTATAAGGAGACGAAGGTTTGCTTCTTTGAAGGAAGGATCCAATAAATTGTGAAACAGGCATCAATGGAAATATAACAACGAGGGTCCCATTTTAATTTCACATGATGTCATTAGTTAAAAGCGTGAAAACAATATAGATAAAACTACTGAGTCTCAAAAATGATGTGTGGTATAATCCAGCCAATAATCCATTCTTAAGAAGTTAAACAAAAGAAAGAAAGAAAGAAAGAAAGAATGTAAAACATTAAAAAGTATTCATGAAATAATGGCTACACTTATTTTAACACACGGAAGTGAAACGCGGGCTTTAATAACAATGCAGTTATAGAGAAAACAAGCTGAGATATTACATTTTTAAGGACGACAGTATTGAAGTGCAATATGAAAATATGAGAAGAGAGCTGAACATGTATTTCTTTGATTGTATACGACAAAATATACTGCGTTTGATGCAATATACTGAGTCCGATTTTGGAAAATAAGCCACCCTTCATGCCGCTATTGGGCTTTAAGTCCATTTTCTTCATTTACGAATTCGCACTAAAGTACAGTTAAGACATACACTCATTTACTGACAGCAGATTCCGGAATTCCTGCAGAGCTTACAAATCTTTTCGTTACAGCATATACAGCTATTTAACTGATTAACCCCGATAAAATGGACGAATCATATGTGTTCAGTAACAGTGCTATTAAGACAAAATGGAGTCTTGTAAACAGAGACAGGATAGGCTACGCTAAATTAGAATCACGTCTGTATCCAAAATAGACGTTGTACGGTCAAGACACAAAGATTACTAAATAAAGCTTCATTTCAATTTCGGCGTAAACTACGACACGAACATCGCAAATAACGCACATAATAACTTATAAAAGTTAAATCATCATTGTAGACGTCCATCAAAGGGTTAAAACACGCTTAAAAGTTTATAGCATACAGGCAAAGCAGCAAGATGATACCTGCGCGGCGTCTGCCAGGTAAGAGCTAAGGTTTAACCAAGAAGGTTCTCTAAACCAACCATCCAAGTGGGCGAGTGCAATTATCTTGGTGAGCGTTAATCACCAATAACCTGGGTTTGAGTCTTCGCGTTGTTCACGTCCCCCGCCCTTTCCCATTAACGCTTGGAAATCGATTACATAATAATGTAGTTTTAGAACCCCCCAGTCTTTAACGAAATTATAATCTAAATAGTTCTTGATTGTATAAATTTTGTAATAGAAGCAGTGTTCTAACCTAAACACAAACTGTGATTTTATACCTTTCTTTCCCATTTGAACGGTATTAAACCGAAAAGTGATGTGTGAAATGTCGATTCCCTCATTCCTCATGCGTATGCAGTTGTGACAGCGTACAGTCACATTTGTGCCAGTGCATCGTTATGTATTCGGCAGACGAGCACGTTGATATACTGCTTATCTACGGAGAGGCGAAAGCGAATGCGCAACAAGCTCATCCAGGAGAGATATCCAAATAGACGCAACCAACACCAAAACTTTACAGAATGTTCAGAGAGGTCTATATACAACATCGTCACTTGCTAGTTTGTCTCCTGTGAGAGATGTACCAGTGACATCCCATGTGGAAGCTGCTTTGAATGCCATACGAAATGATCCGTATAACTAGTACACAGGTAATTGCTCAAGAGGTAAACATTAGTCAATCTTCTGTGGTGTGAGTACTGCAAGCCAATAAGTTCCATTCATATAATTTGCACCACCTACACCAAGCACTCCACGGAAGAGATTTCGAAGCTCGAGTGCACTTCTGTGAATGAGCTGGACCGAGTGGGCTCGTCTCCAGAATACTCTTTTAGGATGAATCAAGATTCCACAACTAGGGATCGTAAACCACAACGTGCATTATTAGAGTGTTGATAATCCTCACTGGAAAAGGGGGGTAGCTTTGCAAGAGCGGTGGGGAGTGAATGTCTGGTGTGGAATTATTGGAACTAGTTTTCTTTGAGAGGCATGTAACAGGATCAAGCTACCTGGAACTTCTCCGTAATGAGCTCTCCTTGCTACTAGAAAATGTACCACTGCAAGAGCGATTAACGATGGCTTTTAATACGATGGTGCTCTACCGCACAGGTCGATGATCGCCTGCAATCATCTAAATAGGCACATCCTGGCCATTGGATAGGAAGACAGGGGCCAGTTTCCTGGCCAGGCAGATTACCTGATCTAACGCCTCTGCAATTGTTCATCTGGGCCAAGTTTATGCACAGGAGTCAGAAGATCCAGAAAACCTTCGCCAACGTATTACGGTGGCCTGTAGTCCATCACACCCGTCATGTTACACTGAGTCAGAGTTTCTATAAAGCAGCGTGCTAAGGCGTGCATTAACCAACAAGGAGATCAGTTTGAGCATTTACTTTGTTAAGAGAGTCGTATTCGAGCACTGGTAACCACCAGTGATTTCAAACAAGTAGAACTATGTTACAAAAGGGTCGTTTTAGAGCCATCATAACATACAAACAGGGGGTGATATACCAGGTGAGTCAGCTGCCCCTAGGTATTTGTATCTATGCAACCCGCAGTTTATCTTCTATTGCGAAAACATTGACTCTTTTAGCAAACAGACTGTTATTGTAGCTCTGCCCTTCTATTTGGTACTATACACAATCCCCATTAACGATTAAAGGCCTGAATGAGAACCAAAGAGCTGCGAAAGCCTTAAAGACGGCATTTCATAGATACAATGCTTGTAAGGAAATTGAGGAACGTTTTCCCGAAGAGTGAGATAAATTACGTGGGTTTTGGCCGAGTGGTTTAGCTGCCGGAATATGGTGAAACAAAGGTTAGCTTCGGAGGTTGGAATCTGATACAAACATAAAATTGTTTTGGTTTCTTCTTTTTCTCTCCTTGTGTTTATTTACTGTATTTTGGTGCACTGATTTATTTATTTTTCTTACTGGCTCTCCTGTGAGCCAAAGACATAAGAATTACAATCAGACAATTGTGTATCATATTTACCCTAATAGTCTGTACCGTATCTGGTGTTGTAAACCGTGTTACGTAGTTAGCTTTCATTCTCTTGGACGCATATCGATGATATTAAACATAATAGGTTTTGTTTCATGTTTAAACCTTATGTTTCACTTCTTCTGTTGACAAAGGAGTCGTAAATCTGCTAAGTTCACGGTTAAACAGAAAAATAAATTGTTAAAGAGCGTGGATTTCATCAAGGAAGTAAATGTTCAAAATGACGACTCCCTTATCAATGCAAATTTGCCTACGTTGCCGGAGAGACCTTCTTGCATGTAATCTGCCAGCATTCTTCGCGTATGAGTGTGCCCGTATGGAATTGGGCTTTGCGCTCTTCTTCTTTGCGGTGGAAAACATGACGATTATTCTATTTTGTACACACTTATATTGTTATCAAAAATGTTATTTATTTCATAATACCAAATTATAAGCCCAAAGAGATAAAACAAAAGGTAATAAACAGTTTGAAATTCACCAGAAGGATTTGAACGCGAATTAAAGTGGCACAGTATTAAAACTACCTTGATAATACCATTCGGCTAATGCTACCTGCGAGCTGAGGTTCCTATACGAATTAGTAATCGCAGAATTAGACCCCACCTCGAATCTTTATACGTTTTGTGCAGCGCCATACAGAGTTTTAAGCTCCGTTTGGTAGTTTTAATTCAAACAAACAAACTACATCAGTCATTACAATTACTGTATAATCTGAAATACGGCATAATTTGTGAAATAAGAGAAATTATCTACCTAATACTTAGCATTTTTTGACAAGGCTGTACATTGACTAACGGCTTAAATTCAATTGGTCCACTGCGTAGATCTGCCATTTTGTTTTCAAATGGTTTTGTCAACCGATGCATGTGATAGGTTGTTCCTTCAGGGGCGTTTTCAAAGGGGTGCATGGATGTATGCTACAGAATAAAAGTTTGTAAAATTGGCTAAAAGCTACTGCAGCTCTCAGTGTCAGAGAGGGATGTTTTTTGCATCGACATACATAGCGATTGCATTCTGTCGCGTAAAACACTTATGCACTGATTTGTCTCCCTCCTCTATAAAGTGTTACGCAAATCAGCCATTAGAAGGCATTCAAGAAAGGCGTAAGTCACATATATCGCATAGCACGTTGCATAAATTAAAAAGTAAATAGCCGCAGGTGACTCACCTGGTATATTACAAATTAAATTTCTGTGCACTGCATCCAAGAACTTACTATTACAACTTCCATGCTAAACATTGTCTTAAGTAATTTGCTTATTGCCTGAGATCAAACGCAACAATCCTTATTCATCAACATCAAATGTACATACTCATTTCGGTTTAAACACACGCCTGACTATAGTTTACAAAAAGGAGCACTAAACAATGTTATAAAAACAAAAAACCTAATTGCAAATTAAACAATATTAGCATTGTGAAACGTAGTATTAGTTTAAACCAAAATTATTTATGAATATTACAACACGTTGAAAAGTAAATTCACCCAAGCGATTCGAAACACTTTTACTCCAAGCAGGTGCTTTACAACTAAGCGCTTCTTCCAACTGAGCTGTCTAGAAGCACGAGACTTTGCTAATCAAGTTAACATAGAATATGCTTGTCATAGTACACATTTTCAGTTGTGAAAAGGTTTCCTTAGCGTCAACTGTGTATTACAAATGCGTTAAAAGCAGCACTATAACATCTGCCTATTAGTCATCTTGCTAAGTGTGAAACCAAAGATATCCATGTTACAGAATTTCCTTAAATACCACGGGGCCTAATGTTTTCATGTTAAAGTATAAATTGCGGATTGCATAAAGCTGATCGGTAGGGGTGGCTGACTCACCTGGTATAGGACGATGATTAAATATTGCAATATCCATGCAAGTGTAAAAAGGCCTGTTGTGAGGTATACCCATACTATTTAAGAATCATTTAGTTATTATTGGAAGGTTTATATTTGCAATTAAAGGGAAAGCAAACTGGAGGAAACTTTTGTTCAAATACTGGATGCTGAAGCGCATTCACCGCCTACATTCACTCACATTTTGCTAATTTGGGAAATGCCTTTCTCTGGTGGGATATGAAATTAGCGATATTAGCAGCTTGCCCAATGACGTATGAGTATGGTTATTATGGGGAGCGTAGCGAAGTCCACTTCCAGGAGAAACATACGAACGAATTCAGCGCCGTATCGATCGTTAATGCCTGCACAGCCAGCAGCAACAGTACACTCTGCCATGATGATGAATTTATAACAGAGGAAAATACACCTGCGAGTGCATCGAGGGAGTAATTCGAGAATCATGGATTTTTCACGGACAGCGGAGAAGCACGGTGTGCGTGTAACTTGATTTAATAAGTTGCCATACATGCCGCCGCAGCTTCAACCAGCATACAGGCACTTTAAACTAACGCTGTAAAATCACCAAAAACTCAACACGCGGAATAATGTTTCTCAGGGCCCATAAGCCATAGCTTCGCTAGTCTATAATATTTTAAAGGAACTTTGTGTTTGATGCTCCTCAATAGTATAAGAAGAATTAATAGCGAGTTTCGTCCAGCGTTTTTTTGACAGTTCAATCATACATATCTTCATAATGGAGAGAAACAAATGTATTTGTTGCACTCACATAGTTTTCTCTACTCACAGCTCTGCAAGCTGTTCTTCTAAATCTGTTAATATATAACAAATAATGGCTACTCCTACTCGACTCAACTCGCAGCTGGCAGCCTGAGGTTCAGTCTGAGTGTTTTTGCTGTGTACCCACCCTCAAGAGGGTTTTTATTTCGGGATGGATGGCTTTTTTCTGGTTTGGGATAAATAGAAATAGATAGGAGGAAGCACATTGGTCCTCGACGGTTGTCTTGCTAGGATGCTGCGACCCTTCTGCACTCTGGCGAATGTGTTTTAAAAATCTTTGATTTAATTGGCTGATGAATTTGAATTTTGAAGCCAATCAGCTCTTGGCTGGATTAAAATGGAGATCAGCTTTGCTGCTGCTGGTGAGTAACTAAACTGCCCAAGCAATCCTTCTTTATTATAGCCCGCAACAAAGCGAGAATGTTCTTGATGGGGAGGCTTCTCAGACCTGACGGGGAAATTTCCAGAAGGGGAGCGCACATAATGAGTTTGTTACTTGGGAAATTATTGGGCAGACCATTTGTTCTAAAAGCCATTATTGCGCGGACCATGTTCTTAAAGGTGCCGGCCGCATGGGCCAACAGTCATGCGGCCAGGTAATGGGGGCTGGCATGTTCTCACATATGACGCGACTGGCTGGCATCTTCATGCACGTGGTCAAAATACAGATAAACCTTCATTACTCATTTACACATTTCCTTATAGGTATCAGGAGAATATATTAAACTAAAGCGATGCTCAAATGTTTTAAAACTGGTGGCTTTGAAATTCCGTAATCAGGAGGGAAAGAAAGAAGAAAAAAATCAATAAAGACTTCCCAATTGAGGAAATTACTAGATAATTCAAACTAATAACAAGGAATATCTAGGAAATGGTTAATTAACGAAAAACCTTATTTCACGTAAATTGTGCAGAGGACTTCATTCTGACTTCATTCATATTAACAGGAAATTCAAGATATACATTTCATTTTGTCATAAACATATCTTAAACATATGATATTTTAATCCAAATTATCAGGGCCATTTTTGAGAAAGTTAACATTTTCGAAAAAAGTTTCCATATTTGGGGTGGGGGATTTTCTAGAAAATGTTCGTTTTGCATCCTTGGAAGACAAAATACAAGTTTTTGTATTTTAGTTATGCTGTTCACAGACACACACAAGGATCTTTCTAAAAATGTATTTTTGTGCCTCAAAAAATCTCCGGTGAAAACTAGAACATCAAATTTTTGGGTGGAATACAATACCTCCCCTACTTACTCTACGTAGTTTGGTCACATTCACCATCTATCACAGTAAGACAGATCTAATAAAAAGGTTGGAGTGTATGTTATACTGAATAATATACCGAATAAACTCTTTTAGACAGCTGGCATCAAAAGTAGAGCTTTTAGCATTTGCCAGTCATACAGACTAGAAATTGAAGATTGACACTCAGTGTAGTAAAATTGTTATAACATTGTTACAGCTCTTGTTTCTTGCAATGGAAATTATGTATGTAAAGCGGAGGCCTTTATCGAATGATGCATTATTTGAATTATTTCGCAAATAGATTCAGCAGAACCAGAAGAAATTTTGCCATCAGCAGAGGATAACGGAATTATCACCAAAGAAGACGAGGAAACAGCACATTGCATGCAACAAATTATGATTGTGTAAATGATCATGTTGTTAGCACTGGTGCTGTGGGGGTCAAACGACAACGAAGGCCAAACAACAACAAAGAGGTCATCAATACGCATTTCCGATTCCGTACTGGTGTTTCAATACAAATTTCAGCTGGATACTAATGAAGCAAACGTGCTTCAAACTTTTAACGAGTATGATGTATTGCTTTTAAAGTGTATACTTCAAAATACTTAGGGATCTTTTTTCTTCTTATTTTGGAAACTTTTTCTTCAGACGATATTTTGCCTGTGTCTAGTTATAATCTATAGGGAAAGAAACATGAGAAGCTCTGCAAGGATCAAGAAATGTAAACTCCTACAGCCAATATTACTGTTTATGGCATGAAGGATGATGGTGATGATGAATAATCCTCTGAATCAACAACACATATTTTCCTATCATTATTTCTAATATATCGGTTTGGGCATATCTTCATTCGACATGTTTATAGTCTGTGAAACCGCGCACAACATCAAGTGAACACACCTGCTGAATGCCATGCACATCCGCGACTACGGTGCTCAGAAATGAACTATGGGCGAGTCATTGATGCTTGCACTAAATAATCAGTGAAAAAATATATTCTTTTATTAAGCTGCCTCCAGGGGACCCATTCGCTAATGCATATTATGAAATAGATACCATGATTCGCTCATTCGTGAACCGTCCTGCTTTTTATTTGACTAATCGGACTATTGAATTCATACATCTGATATCAGAAATAAAGAGCTCACTTGTAAGAATGTATTGAATGATAACTAAAAATAAATTTGAGTTACTATCACTTTATCTCATTTCTTTGTCACACTCCTTTAATCTGCCTCAGTTTTCTTTAAACTTCAATCGGGTTGGGGAATCTCTGTAGAGAGTTTTAAGACGTATTGGTAGTAGATCTGCAGCAAAATTGGCGAGTAGAAGCTTCAATGAAACACCTGTTTTTAAATACCACTTATAATATTTTGTAATTTCATTCTCTTACTACAAGATTTTACTTCCAAATTTGAGGTTAGGTTCGTTGGTTTCAATATATTGCCATATTAACGATTTGTTTTTAAAGTTCAGAACAAAAATAAATAAAGAAGTTAATTAATTAAAGGAATTTGAATTTCATATTGAGTATTCTTCCTAGTTTAACGATTAAATTTATTTGTTAGATTATTTAATGTCATTTGAACATCTTAGGTCAGAAAATTGTGCCTATAGGTTTTTAGCAAACAGATGACTTCAGTTACGTAGGATACTTCCAGTATCATCCTCTGGGGTACTTAGTAGTTACCTAGTCGCCTTCTTGTGCAATCTTTTTACTTGTATATCTTTTGTTCTGTGGGTGTAGGTTTGGGCCGTGATATTGTACGTATATCTATATCGGGGATTGACCTGACCTTAGGGAAAACAAGAAAAGAAACCAATAAGATTTTTAGGTAACGGGCTTTGTACCTGGGGCTTCCCGCATGCAAATGACAGACACAATCACATACGCCACCTCGCTTGATAACTTAATTTTGTTTTTAAATTATACTTTGCTGGTCAACATTGACAAGGGTTGCATAAATGTAAAATGTTGATAATTTCTTTGTATTCGTGCCAACGATTATGCACTACGCAGTTATCTTATTCACTAGCTTCATTGTGAGTACAATCTCTGCAGGGGTACATCAAGGCATTCAGGATTCAGTGCAACGGTGTGGATGCATCCTTGTAAAAGAACTTTTGGCACTTCCTTTGAAACAGGTTTCACATGTTATGGCATTTTTATATAATTTGCCACATATATAATGTTATAAACACAGAAAATAATGAAGAAAATAATAAGGCCCTAAAAATCAAAACATCAATTTCTAATCCATGTTTACAAAAAAAAAAAAATATTTTGATCCTCTTAATGCAAAGAATAGAACTAACTTATAACCCATGTTTTGTTACATTCTTTAAATTAGTCTGTAAATTAGAAGTAAATTAACTTCTGCAAGAGTGTAGAAAGCTTACCTGTGACTTGGTCTATTTATTAGAAATAAGCTGAAGCTATTAAAGTATAACTTTACCTTGTGAACCTTGCAGGGAATATTCTACCTTAACCAGGGATCAATTATTATAAAATATTCACTGTAAATGTGCTACCGCAAAAAGTTTGTTCAAATAGTAAACTTAACTTAGTTACTTTCTGTACTTTTTCTATCACATTACTGTTTTCTTCAGATACTCTCCTCATAGCATAAT
This sequence comes from Deroplatys truncata, assembly GCA_030765065.1. Lineage (NCBI taxonomy): Eukaryota > Metazoa > Arthropoda > Insecta > Mantodea > Mantidae > Deroplatys > Deroplatys truncata. The sequence goes on along the minus strand of CM060987.1, from coordinate 69,680,549 downwards.
ATAGGAAAATTAGTGTACACTATGCTATGATTACTTTCTGAAGAAAAGTTAACACATTATTAACAATAGCAAGTTTTGAAGGAACATTTATTATGTTCAAGACATACATCTCTAGTCTTACCTTAATTTTAACTATTTTTTTTTATTTTCAACTCCATCTCAACGTTTCAGGATACCTTTCTTTTTGCATCTTTTTTCGCTCTATCTATAGGTAGAGGGAACCAAATTAATTTCTTAGGTAAGGAACAAGAGGTAAGAGAGTAGTAACTTAAAGAAAAGTTTAAGTTTGCGCAGGAGGAGTACAAAGTCAATATTTACTGAAAAGTTCCTTTCTTCGTAACAGTCCCACTTGACTAAATTAATTACTAATAGATTCTTCAGTTCCACTAAAAGAACATTCGAAACGATTTTGATACTACTCTGCATCTCATTGTTAATTCATATCAGGACAATTATATCTCTATTACATCTCTATAACTATTATATCTCTATTCTACAAGCAAGTAAACTTTAAGAAGTCAGATGTTGAGTCCCTCTTACAAATGATACCGCTCACTTCGTTATCTCTCCTGTTATGAGGATCGGCGTAATTATTCTAAAAGAATTAACTGTACCTTACCGAGAGAAACTAAATGCGTTTTGTTTATTTATCTTGGGAAACAGAATATAAACACGATTGTTAATTAAATTTCTTGGAATCTGGGTTGATAGTAACCTTGACTGGGAAATCCACATTGATGTACTATCTAAAAATCATCCCAAACATGTTTTTCATTATATACCCTTAAAATTTCAGTTAATCTTTATGTACCTAAATTGGGCTACTTTGCATATTTCCATAGTCATTGATCACATGGTATAATATTCTTGGGAAAGTCCAGGTATAAAAATGGAATCTTTATAATACAAAAAAGGGCAATCAGAATAACATTAAACCTTTGCAGCATCACAAGCTGCAAACCTTACTTCATACTGTTAAATATCTTAACAGTTCCTTCGCTGTACATTTTTAAAACTCTGGTAACAATGTATAAGCAGCAAAATGGTTTTAACACAAATGCTGATATTCATGACTATAATACAAGAAATAAATCTAAACTGCACATTACATGTCAAAAAAGAACCCTATATGAAAAAAGTTTATATATAATGGCATTACATTGTTTAATAAACTCCCCACATGTTTGAAAAAAGTTAAAACCCTAACAGTCTTCAAAAAAGATTTGAAAAAAATCCTAATACAGGGTTGTTTTTATTCAGTGGAAGAATATGTAGAAATGAGTTTGTTTATAAACTTTCTTATGGAATATTATATGTTTACGATTCCAAAATTTAGTTTAGGTACCTGCTTATGTAATAAATTAGAATTTCTGTATTTGTGTATTACATCTAATTAAACCTGTTCATTTTGTACTAATAATTGTATTGTTGATGAAGCCAACATTCTGTATTGAAATCAAACGGTGAATAAATTTGTTTCCCGCATCAAGAAGTAGAATTTCGCCTTATTGTCTTCGGAGAGGTAAGCTTTACTTTTCCTTTCGGTTGATGGTACGGTATAATCCACGAAACCTGTTGAATTATATTTATTTTAAATGATGCAAATAATACGTTATATTTTGTATTATTGCTATTAGGCTGTAAGTGTTCGGTTCTATTCTTATTTCTTCATTTTGCTATTTAGTTGTGTATATCCTGTTACAGAACGTAAGAACTTCTTTTCGACAACCTCCAATTTTCTTTTATGTAATCTGTTCATTGCTCAGTTTTCACAGTCATGTGTGGGCGTAGCTAGACCCGCAGTGTTTTATTTCATAAATCTTATTTTTATTGCTCTATACCTTTATAGAATGTATTTACTGACTCTCTCTGTGGTCTGATGGTTTTATGTATTTAAGCTATTAATTATGTATGTATTGAAATATCTTTGGCCGTAAAACACACACTAAATAATCCTAAATAATTGAAGTTATATTAATTTGTTATTAATTGCATAGTATGTGTTTAGTCACTTCAAGCCCCAATACTCACTCTTTTCCTTCCCCGAAACTTGTACTCGATTGCTAATTAACTTAGTCTGATCTGTTAGTGACAATCACATGATAGTCTACAAACAATATGTTGTTCAAGACTGATAAAAAAGCACGATAACATCGTCGTATACCGGAGTATCATAAAGCGAAGTAGCAAATCTACACTTATGGCACGTATGCATTTGAAATATTTCATGTGGAGCTTTCCGTTTATTGCTTTTCGAAATATTCCATCTCTTCCTTCCTACCATTTGCGTTTTAATAGTTGAGTAATATTCGCCATAAAAACAAAATGTAAAGTAACAAATACCAATCACAAATATATCTTCTCCCATAAACAATTCAGAAACATTATGTGCAAGTCAAACCCTCCCCCAAATACACGATCACTAATTCCAAAATTACAATATTAAATGACGTAGCGTAAATTTAGTAGGGTTATTAAGAAAACAAAGTTTAAAACGAGGTTGTTTACACCATATGAACACTCTCACATTAACGTCTCCAGTTTTCTCTATCTGTCACTATCTGTTATTTGACTATTTTCAATATACTGTATTGCGCAATTACTCTATAGCTGTCGTGGTCTTCCTCTCTTCTTCCATCGTGGAGGTTACCGATTATATACTTTTAATGGTCATCTCTCCGCTGACCTCCTTCTGTTATAGCTTCATGAACTTCTCCAATAGTCCATTTCCATCGCCTTTAATTTGTATTCATTTATCTTTGAGACCTTAAGAAGCTCTTAGCCATACAACACAGTACTTTCAGTTACACTATGTGATCAAAAGTAACCGGATACTTCCACAAACATACGTTTGTCATCTTAGGTGCATTGTGCTGCCACCTACTGCGTGATACTCATTATCCGCGACCTTAGTAGTCATTAGACATCGTGAAACAGCAGAATGGGAAGTTCCTGAAACTCACGGACTTCGAACGTGGTCAGGTGATTGTGTGTCACTTGTGTCAGAAATCTGTACGCGAGATTTCCACACTCCTATTCATTTCTAGGTCCGCTGTTTCTGATGCGATAGTGAAGTGGAAACGTGAAGCGACATGTACAGCACAAAAGCGTACAGGCCGACCTCGTCTGTTGACTGATAGAGACCGCCGACATTTGAGGAGGGTCGTAAACCCTCCAGACATCTATCCAGACCATCACACAAGAATTCAAAACTGCGCCAGGATCCACTCCAAGTACTATGACAGTTAGGCGTGAGGTGAGAAACCTTGGATTCCATGGTCGAGCGGCTGCTAATAAGCCACACATCACGCAGGAAAATGCTAAACGACGCCTTGCTTGGTGTAAGGAGCGTCAACATTACACGACTGAACAGTGGCAAAAAGAAGTGTGGAGTGACGAATCACGGTACACAATGTGGCGATCCGATGACAGCGTGTGGGTATGACGAATGCCCGGTGAACATCATGTGCCAGCGTGTGTAGTGCCAGTGAAATTCGGAGGTGGTGGTATTATGGTGTGGTCGTGTTTTTCCTGGTGGGGGCTTGCACCCCTTGTTGTTTTGCGTGGTACTATCACAGCGCAGACCTATATTGATATTTTATGCACCTTCTTGCTTCCCACTGTTGAAGAGCAATTCGGGGATGGCGATTGCATCTTTCAACATGATCGAGACCTGTTCATACTGTACGGGCTGTGGCGGAGTAGTTACACGACAATATCATCCCTGCAATGGACTGGCCTGGACAGAGTCCTGACTTAAATCCTATAGAGCACTTTTGGGATGTTTTGGAACGACGACTTCGTGCCAGACCTCACCGACCTACAGCGATACCTCTCCTCAGTTCCGCACTCCATGAAGAATGGGCTGCCATGCGCCAAGAAACCTTCCAGCACCTGATTGAAAGTATGCCTGCGAGAGTGAACGCTGTCATCAAGGCTAAGGGTGGGCCAACACCATATTGACTTCCAGCATTACCGATGGAGGGCGCTACGAACTTGTACGTCATTTTCAGCCAGGTGTCGGGATACTTTTGATCACGTAGTGTATTTATTAATATATCCTCTTATATAGCTATGAAAGATTTGGTTCTAAATTATGGAACGTAATTGTCTTACAGCAACTCTTCCTTTTCGCATTCTTAATCAATTTCAGTCTGATTATCTCTTTACTTGACATTATTGTCCCTAAGTGCTTAGGAGCTTTTATCTCACTTCAAAATACATAAAATTAAAGCCGGCATAATTGTGCAATAGGTCAGAAGCCAGGCTACACTCTCCATCTCCTCCACAAATACATCATTTTATGGTGGATCACTCACATAGTTTATAAGCCACTATTATGAGCTGTAAAGATGTCATTATTCGCGTGTGGACTGTGTAAGGAAACCTCGCTTTTCCCAAGTGTATATTCCTGAATTACTTTACACTTCCCATAAAAATATTGGTTGTTGCGAAAGGTCTGAAGATGCACATACCACGGCATCAAGCAACTGCCAAGGCAAATTAAACTCCAGAACTCATGGTGTGGTCATTGATGTACAGTTCTGTTTTGCTGGCATCAAGAGTAAGAGGAGATCTACCTAGGATACTTAGTATCTTTGAGTTCATGATTGTTTGCGATAGATCAAAATCAATAACGAGCCAGTGTTCCATTGATAAAACTTCCCTGAGTTGCAGCTACTTGCAAGCTATCATAGGCATGCTATGTTCAACCATTCCATGTGAATATTTCTGTAACATGTACTTAAAACTTTGAAAGAAACGCGAGAAATTAACATTTTGTGTACTCAAATGACGTACGTCACTTATCTCTTTGGAAAAACAAATGTTCAACGGCTTGTACTGAGTTTGAGCCCAGCACAACAATTAACAGCCAAGCACACTACTGATTGTGCTATTTCTACACCTAACTGTCGTTTGTCCTTCTTATACATATGATTCTCTATGTGAACGTGGAGGTGTCAGTAGTGAATTGTACCTTTCGGAGGGAGCATTTTTCTTGAAAAAGCAAAGCTCATAACTTGGAAGATACCGCAATGGTAGTTATCTATTTTCGCACTTGTGAAAGAGAAATTAACTATTTTAGAGTGAAAATCACTGCCGCATTCGTGTTATGTTTTTATTTGTTTTGCATTTATTAGTATGAATATTCACATGAAAAACCATTACGTAACCAGAGTTCGTCGTCGCAGACCATAAGTGTCGTATATTAAGGTGTTCATATAGCAGGTATGGGCGAGCGCGTCACATCCAGGAGGGAGAGATACTGTGACGTAACCTCTTCTATCTGAGCAGTGGCGTATTGCGATTCTTAAATTTTAACAGCTAGAAATGCCTATTTATTAAAATGCAAGGTGTGCAGCAAATGACAAAACAAAATCAATTACTTTATTCATTATTATTCCTAAAATAAAGGTTTGAAACTGAAAATATTCCATACTTGTTATCAAATTGAACAAATAAATACAATTTCGTTTATGAAATGAAGAGAAAATGAACAAACAATACTCAAGACTTAGTTTTTACAGTACATAAGTAGCTTGTCGTCCTCCGTGGACTAGTGGTACCGTGCTAACCTCTAGTTCCCAAGGTCGAGGGTTCAAACCCGGCGGAGGGCGATGGATTTTTTCGGGCGTAAAAATCCTTAGCGTGGCTTCCTTCGGAAGGGAAGTAAAGCCGGTGGTCCCGTATCGTAGATTTACGGCACGTAAAAGATCCTCAAGGCTGATAAAGAGGCCTCTGAGCAAAATTACCGGTCTTTCACGCCCAATATAGAATGGGACGCTAAGAACCACAACAGTGAAAGAGCGTCCATAAATAAAAAACTCAAAAAAACTCAATAGATGTCGTTGACTTACTAATTAGAGCCAGAGGTACTATCCCATGCTTTTTACTTTCTCTACCATGTACTTAGCAGTTATAGAAGGTATTGGATTACACGCAAAGATTCGATACCAGATTTCATCGGAAATACAAGTTTTGAAGCCAGGCCCCCTGAATAAATAGGTAAGTAAATAAATAAATAAAAAGCATTTTAGAAAAATACCAGTGAGTGTGTGTGTGTCCGTGAACAGCACAATTCAAAAACGAAATCTCGGGTACTTACTAAACTTCGTAATTAAATTCAGTACCTTCCAAAGATGCGACACGATGATTAAAAACAACACCTAAACTTCCCTTTATATGGAGTATTTTCGAAAATTTTTATTGTCTAACATATGTCTCCAACGATTTTGAATAAAATACCATATTTTGATTTTGTAAAACATGGTTCTAATAATTTTGATTAAAATACCCCATATTATCTATAGATATTTAGATGACAAGTAAAATGTATATCCTGAATTTTCTGGGAACAGCCTGTGCAGTCCTCTTCATTCGGAAGGAATTTTGTATAATCTTATGTAACTGGTAAACGTTAAGCGATAGACGAAAACGTACTACACAAAAAATGTAAACCTCTCTAAAACACACAATGTATTATATATATTGTATACACACACAAAGTACATTGGAGCTTCTTAGTATGCTACAGAATATGAAACAGCCCATTCTCCCCTAAATGTCTCACCAATTCTTGTGGAATGCATCTTGTAATTGCGTTAAGCAGTGTTCCACCACTGGATTAGAACACTGCTTGTGTGTTGTAAACAGCAAACGAGAAGGGGAGGAGCGGACGTTGCTTGACATGAGGGGTCAAGAATGCCGAAACCTATCCTACAGCATCCATCTATGGCACCTTAAGCTTTGTCGGTTGAATTGTAAGGAAAATGATAACAGATTTACCGGGCGATGACATTAAAGTGTAATTAAAGGCAACACCGTGTCAGTAGGTTACTGGCATATAAGACAACCTCTACGCAGGTTAACTCTCAATATATAGTTATAATAAAGCAATGTATTTGAATAAACTTGTCTCTATAGTAGAAAATAGGCATTTTATGTGATTCTCTGTTACAGACAATAGATAAATTTATGTAAATCACAAACCTTAGTGAACTATATATTTATCTAATATCTCGAAAGATGTTACATTAAATACACTACGTGATCAAAAGTATCCGGACACCTGGCTGAAAATGACGTACAAGTTTGTGGCGTCCTCCATCGGTAATGCTGGAAGTCAATATGGTGTTGGCCCACACTTAACCTTGATGACAGCGTTTATTCTCGCAGGCATACTTTCAATCAGGTGCTGGAAGATTTCTTGAGGAATGGCAGACCATTCTTCAAGGAGTGCGAAACTGAAGAGAGTATCGATATAAGTCGGTGAGGCCTGGCACGAAGTCGACGTTCCAAAACATCCCAAAGGTACTGTATAGGATTCAAGTCAGGACTCTGTGTAGGCCAGTCCATTATAGGGATGTTATTGTCGTGTAACCACTCCGCCACAGCCGTGCAGTATGAACAGGTGCTCGATCGTGTTGAAAGATGCAATCGCCATCCCCAAATTGCTCTTCAACAGTGGGAAGCAAGAAGGTGCTTAAAATATCAATTTAGGTCTGCGCTGTGATCCTGCCACGTAAAACAACAAGGGGTGCAAGCCCCCTCCAGGAAAAACACGGCCATACCATAACACCACCAGCTCCGAATTTCACTGTTGGCACTACACACGCTGGTAGATGACGTTCATCGGGTATTCGCCATACCCACACCCTGCCATCGGATCGCCACATTGTGTACCTTGATTCGTCACTGCACACAACGTTTTGCCACTGTTCAATCGTGTAATGTTGACGCTCCTTACACCAAGCGAGGCGTCGTTTGGCATTTTCCTGCGTGATGTGTGGCTTATGAGCAGCTGCTCGACCAGGGAATCCAAGGTTTCTCACCTCACGCCTAACTGTCATAGTACTTGATGTGGATGCTGATGCAGTTTGGAATTCCTGTGTGATGGTCTGGATAGATGTCTGCCTATTGCTCTTTACGAACCGCTTCAAATGTCGGCGGTCGCTGTCAGTCAACAGACGAAGTGGCCTGTACGCTTTTGTGCTGTACGTGTCCCTTCGCGTTTCCACTTCACTATCACATCAGAAACGGTGGACCTAGGGATGTTTAGGAGTGTGGAAATCTCGCGTACAGGCTTCTGACACAAGTGACACCCAATACCCTGACCACATTCGAAGTTCGTGAGTTTCAGGAACGTCCCATTCTGCTGTTTCACGATGTGTAATGACTACTGAGGTGGCGGACAATGAGTACCAGGCAGTAGGTTGCAGCACAATGCATCTAAGTTGAAAAATGTATGTTCTTGGAGTTGTCCGGATACTTTTGAACACATAGTGTATCTGCTTTTACTTGCTCTATTTATCTAGTTCAGATGATTAGTTTCACCTCTCAAATTATTCCGCTTTATCACATCATACAAACCCGTTAGTTTAATTTTAAATGGCTTATATTACCTCAGGTGATTCCTGCATGTTAGGTTCAATCAATGTAGTAAATACCTCGTGGGCTGAGGCGCCAGCATGAGCAATGACCTGCTCACAATCAGCTTCCTTCCAGCATGTTTACATCAGATAATATATTCTTAGGTGAAACAGTACATAGTACCCCTGACCAACACAATAAATACGTGTGCGTTATTTTAATGCAGAGATTCAGCCATTGTTGAAGCTAGCTATCCGAGGTTTGATGCGAATAATTTAACATCATTTAGAAAGGGAATGTTTGCTCTCTGGCAGTAACGGACTTGTAGTGTTTCTAAGTAAAGGGTGACACAGATAAAAGTGGCCCGTCTGCTCTTCAAATATCCCCACAGGAAAAAAATCACACGTTGTTAGATCCGGGGAACGGGTGGCGACAAAGTTTTGCTAAATGCTCGAGAAGACATCATGGACTCGCTCGTTATCGAACCTGTTTTCACATATGCTTCCACAACTTGAATTCTTTCTTGTATTCAGAAAGTCATTTTCCAGAATGCGAATAGCAAAGTATGTATGAACTGATGAAATAAATTGAAATGCTGACAGAAGAATGCCAACTATCGATTACTCATAAGGCATAAAATTGTCCATTGTACTGTAGCGTTGTACTATTAAATTCTAACGACGAATTTTAACAGACATTTATATTAATACACAAAGGAAATATTGCATTTGCATTCAAACGTAAGACAGAATGTGCCCGAAGTAATTTTATTATGTGCTAAATTTTTCAGTGTATATTTTGATATGTAAATGATACATGTGTACGATGTGAAAACCATGTAAATAGTAATTTTGTGTATAATTTAATATTTGTCGTGTACATAATGTTCCTGTTTAACTAAGTTTAGAATGCCTTGAAATCTGCAGTTAGGGTAGAAATATGTAGTTTGCATGTGCAGCGAAACGGGATCTTTTGTGTTAGTCTAGGGTAAGGTTTTATGACTATTTGATTCCGCTCCGGAAGTATGGAGCGAGGCAAATATAACATAGAACGGCAGTTTACCAAGAGAAGCCCGGGAAAAAGGTCACATGATATAAACAAACTGACCAATAATAAATCCGATACCAAAATTTTAGGTGGGAGATTGTGTTCTTTACAGTTAAATTCACGATACTCCGTCAAACGAAATTGACGCCCAAAAAAGGTGAGAAGTGAACAGGGACATTTTGTAGTGTTAGAGTGAGGAAGTAACAATAAATAGGCATAAAACAAACTTTACAGTGAGTAGTAAATTCTCCTCTGAGCTCCTAGTACCACCTCTGAGATCGACGAGCTTATTACCAAACATGATAGGCAGAGTCCATGCAAACATCACCGCTGAGATCCAACTAGCCAGGGTAACAGCGAGAAGGACAACAAGACGAAGCCACGTCGGATGGAGAAAACGGGTACCTACAGTGAATTTTAGCATTACCACTACACCGCGTTCGACTCCAACCCGAGCGGGCATCGAGCCCGGGACTGCCACCAACGGCGCAGTCTTCGAAACAATTATAGAGGACGGGTTCCGACGCAAACGAGAGACGGACCATGTTTATATGCACCATCCTGTATAAATGGTATTTCTTCATGACAACATCAACAGCAATAATATCGGCTACTAGAATTAGTCATTAAGGATACCAAACTGCTCCTTCTGTTTTTGTCATATTATTTCCTTAGAACTAGTCCGTTTTCCAGGTTTGATTCTCATTAGGCATCTATAAAGCATCTTACCGACTATTTCCCCGCATGACTTTCCATATGCTAACAGTTCTATTCAAAAGTTCATCGCGAGTTCAAGTTCAATGTTACGCGAACAGAACAATCACTTTTATTTGAATACTAATGTATGCGGGAATATGCATGGTTGTAGTACCTAGCATGTGTGTGTGCAACACCTCAGATTTTTACTTTCTCTACCTGTATGTAGCGAAGGAATAATTGCATTTCACCCAAAAATTCGATACCACGATTTCAATATAAATAAATTTTTGAGATCCTGTATCCACAAAATAAGCGTTTCTTAGAAAAAGGTCCGTGTGTATGTTCGTGAAAGGCATGTCAAAAACTAAAAGTTGGATAAATTCCAGACGTGGTATTTAATTTCAGTATTTTCCAAAGATGCGCTACGAAGATTTACAAGAGAAATACACTTACTCTAAATTATACTTCATGTAGAACAATTTTCAAAACTTCTAATTTTCTCCAAAATGGCTGTAAGGATTTTGATTAAAATACCACATATTTTAGATATTTACATGACAAATAAAATGTGGATTTTGAATGCCCTGTGAATAACCTGTGAAATCTTCATTCGGAAGGAATTTTGTATAATTGGTAAAAGTTAAAAGTTAGACAAAAACGCACATGGAAAGTGTAGATATATTGAAAACACGCATTGTGTTTCAAATAACCTATCAGTATTTCCAAGATATCAGTTATTATCGGTTTGAATTTTTCAAAACTGCCATTTCAGAGTGCTTACTATTCAGTTGTCATGGAAAGAGTACGGAATTTCTAGGCCAACATATAGGAACTCTAAATAAACATCTGTCTACCGATTGGGTTCCTCTATTCTCCTTGTACCTACAATGAAACATGAAATGACATTTTTTTTCGCAAAGGTTTATCTCGATTAATATGAAGCAGATAGAAATATAAGCTTTCGTAAAAATATTTTGTTGAAGTTATATAAAAATAAACGACAATGGGCAGAGAATTCCATGTAAATGTAATACATAACTTGTGTCATTCCTCTGAAGTCTTGTTCAGCAACTTCCAACGCAGAAACAGCTGAGGAGAAAATTTTTAGATTTCTAATTAAATATCAGCAACGAGTTACAATCATTTAGTGCCCTCGTGAGAATTTTTTCCTCACCTTGTGATAAGTAGAGAAAGTATTGTATTCTATACAGAAATTGGATATGGGGATTCAAGAAAATATACCCAACTATCCCGAACAAACCTACATATCCAAAAATGCATTTTTTACACGATATGATTCTATTCCGATCACAACGCCCTTTGTTTTTAGATATTTGCATCACAAATAAAATGTATACGTGAAGCTCTCGCCATTTTAACTGAATGCTACAACATTTAGAAAGCTTAACAGACATACAAAACTACTACAAAAAATGTAGAACTTATAAAAGTATCAGTTTGTAATATAGAACTTTTCTCGTTGTATCAGCTGTTTCCCTGAAAATATGGGATTCTTATATTTTCCATTTGAATGATTTTTTAACAAAAATTGTCGTAGGTATGACATATGCAGTTGTGTTTTGTCTTCACTACCCTCATAATTATAACATCCTTATTGTAACCTTTGAAACCAGTTATAGTAGTGATGGGAGTATTTCTCTATACTCGATACTCTATGAAAACTACAAAGGCAATAGCTTGTAATTTCAGTTATGTTCTTATAAGTAGTTTTATTGTATAGATCTATGCAACCAATTTTGTATTTTATGTTAACCCCAAAATTGTTTCTGTTTTAAATTCGCCGATTAGAACAGTTTTTTTATCCTAATAATGCCACAGGTTATATATATATATATATCCTATTGTTAATAAAGGTTAATAATAATATATTATTATTTATATTTAACTATAAGTTATGCTGAAAACTTTCTTTTAAAGGATTTTCTATCAATAGAAAATCAAATACGCGTAATTCTTCTTTATTCTGCAATCTTGAAACTATAAACTATTACATGTTTAAACAAAGATTTCATTTGCGTAAACATAAGCCAACAGATGGAAGGAAAGGACAAATATTTCTATGCCCTGTATTATCTCAAGTCTCGTTCTGACTTTGTTTTTAGTTCCATTTATACCCACCTTTAACTACATTGGTTTTATCGGCGGCATCTTTGGAACTTATTGCCTAAGGCAATGGTATTAACTCGTATTCGCTTATCGTTGGGTTTCCTGCACTTTGGGCAAGATCACGCACACACATTTACACCTCATTCATACTCATACAGACTCTAGGGAGGATAGGGAATAATATTGGCTAGAGAAAAATTCCCACCCCCCAGCCGGGAATCGAACCGAGGACCCCTCACAGAGTCGGACCCCTCACAGAGTCGGACCCCTCACTCTACCGACTGAGCTACATCGTTCTGACTTGTTTCTGCTGGATTCACAAATTTTGGTCACCGGATAGATAAGTGTAATGCCTGAGAGTGAGTCACCAAGTCAGGATATTGTAGAAACGTGATTTAGTGCGTCAGCGTCATTCACAATTCAGTTAATGCTGCATGTTGCACGAGTACCTCTACTCCTTTCCCCATTGTTTTGCATAACTTCATTGACACAAGAGTCTATGGACTGTTGCATTCCCTCACTCTCGGGAAACGCAGTCAAGTTCTATCAATAACTTGACGCAGTAATTTGTATCACAAATTATGTAAATGTCAGAGTGATTGTACTGTGATTGTTGTGTGACATTGATTTGATATGTTTGTTGATTGTAATTATTGTCGAGAAGTAAGTTTATACGGCCTTACTGAAACTGACAATAATAGCGTGCAATAATGTAGCGAGGGGGTGAGCTGTTTATCATTATTAGAGACGAGCAAATGACGTAATATTGGCGCGTTTTTCTTAGGAATTTGCGGGAACATTTTTCCCTAGAGCATATGTGTTCATAATTTTCATTGGATATAAAAATAGACGCTAATGTTGGCGCGTTTTATTAACCAATAGCAGCTCGGTTATAATCTTTAGGTATATTGGGGTGTGGGAGTATAAAAAGGGCTAAGTCAGAGGTAGATCCCTCCAGTTCATCGGAAACATTTGTGCATTACACGTCGTCGAGTTCAACAGAAACAGTCATGGTGAATACATAGCATAGTTTATCGATTCGCAGGTTACGCGTAGCAAAGTTATGAAAAATCTTAAGTGTCGTAAAGTTAATTACATAAAAAGTTGAAGTATGCGAATTAAGAATGGGCAGTAAAGAATTTTATTATAACAGTTTCAGTTTGGTGTCACGATTAATAAGTGAATAATGTGTTAAGACAATAAAAAGTGTAAAACAAATTCTTTCATCCGTGTTATCTTTGGATAAAAACTCCTTTCCGTTTACACACCTGTATAAGATAAGTGCTTGACCGAGAGATCATAGCTAGCCGGAGGACAGTGAACCCAAAATTAAATACAATAATAGGCGCTCAGCAAAAGATAACACGAAGTGACCGCGACAAATTGTCTTTTATACGTGCGGCAAATAAACAGTAGCATTCTTTCAAACAAACACTAATAACGTCACAAATTGGCTACCACAACGTGGGGCTCGACAAACAAAAATGAATAATACCACTACAAATTGGCTCCCAAACGTGGGGCTAACAAAAATGAATAATACCACTACAAACTGTAGTCCATCAACTCTTCGAAAACACGTGCGTGGCAATAACATGAAGTCACGACTCCTTTCATTCCTTGCCTAGTTTAAAGTTAAATACAACTTTCAATAATCCAAAACTTAAGAAGTCAAAGTACTCAGAAATGGTCAAAAATCGCATTTTTTGTTTTAGGCACTAATAAAATCTCTATTATTTCCAGCTTCGGAAAATATATACTTTTGTGGGATTAAGAGGCTTATAAGACATTTAAACACCATTTAAATGCTAGTCTGCATTCCTTTAAAGCTCTCATGCAACACCCTTTTTAGAACATTTTTGTATCTTTCAACAACGAACGACTTATCATGCCCAGCGAGCAGTTCAGCAACCAACAAAAGAGACCAGGACCAAGAGAAGGCAAACAGAAAAGCTGAAGTAATACAGGAATGAAGGTGCAGATGATTATGACCCTGGAATGTACTGAAGTGTCGGAATTTTAATGTTCAAACTTTAAATTCAGTTTTCTCAAAACAATGTTTTTGGATACTTTGTACCTTTTTTCAGAAAGTATGAGAGGTAGAGAGCTGAAATTTTAAGTACCACAATCACAATTTTATAATGCATATTAGTTATATTAAGAAAGCAACAACATTGCAAATTTTCCACATTTTTACTTTTTTGACTTTGAATTAATTTTTTTAGATTCTAGTGAACTGACACACGTAACCAAATAACTGAGGCTCAGAAGAAGCTGATTACACTAAGAGCAAGCATGCAAAAGTGTAGTTCTGCATTGCAAGCAGTATCAGAGAAGGTATATGAATTCACATGTCTTAAGAGTAAATTTTATTATTTTTCTGCTGAATGAAATAATTTTTACGGACTCATCTGCATAAGCTATCAATGCAAAAACCACTTAAAATAACGGTCATGATTTTGCAGTATACCCCGGTGCTGGGAGCATAACTCGCAGTATGTTCGATATATTAATATATAAATTAATATATTAATTATGATGTTTATCTTGTCTTTCGGTTGTTACTATTACATTTTTATGATGTTGTTATACTCCTTGCCACGGCTGTTCTTTTTTGGGTTTTTGGGTAGAGCAAGTTTAACTTTTCAGGGTGTGGTACGGGAAGGAAGGTAAGAAGTAACAACACTAACAAAAGATTAAATCCGTGGAAGAACACAATGCTTTAATAGCACACGCATTTTCTGCTTTAGTACGAAGCTACACAGTTACTTTAGTTACTTGGAGCTGTATAATGGTCGCTGAGCAATCAAGTATTTTATAAGTGCTCCAGTAATAATGGTAGTATTTATCACAGTTTCCTAAACTGCACGTTGTTTCCCTTCTCATAACTTGAACTTTTAAGTTGATAACATTTCAACGTTCCCACTACATCATGTGAGGTAATTAATAACGCCTGCTTCGGAGAGCTTACATGTATGTTCTTCACATCGCCGCACTTTATACGCAACCACATTTGCTGATGGGGACGCTACACGAACGTCCCTAAACTTAAACATTTTAAACATATTCTTTCTTAAAATTTCATTGGCTGTTTTCGTTCAGCTTGGAACATTCTGGAAGACTTACGGCTATTTTTCATTGTTTTCAAACATGTGACCTCTCTACAAAAATATGTTGTGTTAGTTTGTCGCATTTTCTCTTGCACAAAGACTCAAGGTCCTGCTTTTGTGACTTACCCCTACAAGTCTTTTTTGTCTGGGCCCATATTCTAACAAAAACATGTTTGTCGGCTTTTAACAAGGGTTCCACAGCTCAAGCTAAACTCTTGCACATACATAAAACTTATGCTTATTAATATTATTTGCATTATAATTTACATTATTATATACATGATATATATAACCATAGTTGCTGTCTCAATTTATAGAATAATTCATAAAAATTTCAGGAAAAAACATTGAGAACTTAGGAGCAGTGGTAATTTAATATACTTAATGTATGATTTCCGTGTGTTCAGACTACCTTGTCCTCTTAAAAGTTTAAAAGTATCGAAAAAAGCCGAGTTTATCACAAAGTATTAGACATACTTAGATATCTCCGTGTATCGAGACCATCGAGGCATCGACGAAATCGAAGTCCTATTCCTAATTTTTAGGAAATAAAATATTGTGACCTGTGTAAACTGGTCAGAAGAATAAATCTTTGTGTAAAACATATAACAAATAAGGGATACCGTGAAATGGTAGAATAAGTGTAAAAATTTGTTTTTAGTTTGTCTCCCTCAATTTATGGTAAGTTTTATATCCTACGTTTCTTTAATAGATTCATACTGAAAATGTATTTCATAAAAGCTCTTTCTTTTCTGGAGTAATTAACACGATCTTTCAAATCACTGTCTAGAAATCACACCTCAAGCTTGCAGATTTAAGCTTGAAGAAGCATGCAGGAGAAGAGAAAATGATGCCAAGTGTTTATATTACTCCAAAAGTTTTCCTTCGCCGCCCTTTTACCTCCAGTGAAAATTAGCTGCTCAGGGAGGGAAAAAGCTGGTCTGCAGTAGCTACCTATTCTTATTATGTCGCCCGCCCAGACATTGTTCACGCTGCTCGGGCGCTCAAGTAAATCACTAAGCAGAAGAAAGAACCTCAAATGTTTCATTCTTTATTGTCAGGAAGGCCAACTATTTACATATTTTACAAGCGAACACAATTTCTGCCAACAAAACAATGACGTCCAGTGCAGCGCGGCCTTGCTAAGAAACTAAGAACATAGAAAATTACAAAGCACGACGTTAATTATGCATCATGAATAAACTGCCTCGTGAAAATGCGGCGAACTTTTTACGGTTCACCACAGGGATTATGTTTTAAAAAGAATTAAGGTAATTTGGGTTTTCGCATGAACACTGTGCACTGGAGTTATGCAAAGGTAGGAAAATAACATCTCATATGAAATTCCAGCAAAAGAAATAAACAAGGAAGCTAAAGAAAGATTTACGTGTACGCATGTAAAATATATTAGATTTCCATAAAAATAGGAGCAGCATACACTGCATAATAAGAGTCTAAAGAATGTGTTTCAATATATTTGAAAAATATAAAACACTCAACAAGTTCGACCACTTCTGAACTAAAGACGTAAACTTGAGGAATACAGCATACAAACAATTTGTCTGTATTCGCATGAGCTCATGACAAAATAAAAGAAAAAAAATACCCTCACTGTGATACCAACAGCTTTATATTGTCTTCGCATCTGCATAACCATAGCGTATTTCACGGAGAAAAATTTACACAACTTCACTGAAATCATTTTGTAGGTGCTTAACGACCGGGAGGGAGAGATGAATGGTAGCCGCTGCACGGCGGCTTTACAACCAGGAGTGATTCGTCGTGATGTAGAGGATAGATCCATAACATTTCCAGAGTGCTCAAGGAGCTCTCCCTTCACCCCAGGTCAGGATCCTACCATACGCGTGTGGGAGAGCAGTACTATGGATGAAGCGGCAGAAAGAATGGGAAATGTTGGAGATTCCACATCCGACATTAAAAACCCAGGATCAGATTGGCCGTAATCGGTGACTGATTTCGAGACCTCCCGGTTGAGAGCCACAAGACGATCATTAATCCTACTTATATGATGAGGCAATTGTGGTTCTTTCACCGAGTGTCTGATTTTGCAGAGATGGCAGTTCATTTATGTAGCTGCAATCATGAACTATAATTTTCGTCCCCTGCTTGTTAATGCGCGGCAGCCTGCTTAACACCAGCAGTCGGCTGCCCCAGGTTTCAGCGCTCACCAGGTTGTGTCCTCTCCGCCAGTATAGGTAGCGCTTATGCTGTCTCCCCGTCATCATCATCTGACCTTCCCAGCGCTCATCCCGAGCGATGCGTCAAGAGGAAAAAGAGCGTGATAGTTCTCGACGACCATCGAAAAAGGACTTTTATTGAGCTTCGTGACTGGGAGCGGCCTTGTCTAAATTATCCATAACATATACTTTTGGCGTAAGTAAAATACTAAATTCTTGTAGCGTGTGGAGCGGATTTAAAATCTCATGGAAGCGAGTTTAGATCATATTATCGCGTGTTGATTTCATGTCAAAATGGCAAATGTGTGAGATGGACAAATTCAAATGCAATGTGCTTAAATTGTAATGTATATCTGTATCTACATTTGGTATTAATATATTCAGTACTTTTGGGGCTGTATGGATTGTTATTTTTATTTAAAGCTGCTTTAAATCCTCCTTCAATTCCTTTAACCTTTGGTAGTACTAAACAATTATTACTCTAGGGGAATGCTTTATTTCCAATGCATTCTATAATGGGTCCGACATTTTACTTTTCTAGTTTATTTATTTTTTTAAGTATTTGTGATATTCTATGCATCGACTACTTCTAAATCGGCATTGCATGAACGTTACAATAAGTAATATAATATATAACATATAACATTCCTGGGATTTATTCGGCCTTTACCGTCGGTCAGTTTAAACAATGGTGCAATTAATTAGTTCAACGAGCCCCTTGTCTCAAAGATGAGGTGCGGAATTGAACCTCAAACTGTATGCGTTTCCTGGTTGACGTAAACAGGTTGACATAAATCCCGGTGCAGAACCGGTTTTCACTAGGACTTTTTGTGCATTCTGTGCACGCGAGATGGAAGTGATCACCGATTACAGAATTTGATGGTTGAGTGCTACTTCCTAAGTGGAAGGATACGAGGGGAGTCCATCGTTACGATATTGGCCGCTGTGTGAATGATTTTCTCCGTTCTTGCCCAGAATCTCATGAGTTGACAAATATGATAAAAAAGTGCTTTTCATTTATAAAAAAGGAGAAACAACTAAAACAATTAAACATATTTAAAAGTATTTAACAGTTTTATAAACGTTACTACATTGTTTTTATTTAAAAGGTGCGATACAAGTCCCATTTCACTAAGGTAACCTGTGACTGTTGACATCCACCCTTTCCACTCATCTTTCGCTAGTGCTCTGCATTGGTGATAAACTCACCACAAAGTATTGACGTCATGCGCAGACAACCGACTGGCGGCAAAGGGCGAATAAATCTGAATACCCTGTATAAGTATAATGTGCACTTATATTACAAAAAGAGAAAAACTCTGTGTGTGTGTGTGTGTGTGTGTGTGTGTGTGTGTGTGTGTGTAGTACATGTGAGCGACTTTGTGCGAGTGGTGTCTGCATATGTGTGGGAGTGTGTGTGTGTGTGTGTGTGTGTGTGTGTAAGTGGTGAATGCCTATGTGTGACTGGTGAGTGCCTATGTGAGTGAGTACATGTGTGTGTCTGCGTATGAGTGGTGAGGGTGTGGGTGTGGGTGTGGTCTATGTGTGTGAGTGGTGAGTGCCTGTGTGTGTGTGTGTGTGTGTGTGTGCTGGAATCTTTGTTTGAGTGGTGAGTGCCTGTGAGTGTTTGTGTGTGTGCGTCTGTGTGAGTGGTGAGTGTCTGTGTGTGCATTTGTGTGAGTGGTGAGTGTGTGTGTGTGTGTGTCTGTGTGTGGGTGTCTGTGTATGAATGAGCGCATGTGTGTGTCTGTCTCTTTGTGTGTGAGTGTGTGTGTATGAATGAGCGCATGTGTGTGTCTGTCTCTTTGTGTGTGAGTGTGTGTGTATGAATGAGCGCATGTGTGTGTCTGTCTCTTTGTGTGTGAGTGTGTGTGTATGAATGAGCGCATGTGTGTGTCTGTCTCTTTGTGTGTGAGTGTGTGTGTATGAATGAGCGCATGTGTGTGTCTGTCTCTTTGTGTGTGGGTGTCTGTGTATGAATGAGCGCATGTGTGTGTCTGTCTCTTTGTGTGTGAGTGTGTGTGTATGAATGAGCGCATGTGTGTGTCTGTCTCTTTGTGTGTGAGTGTGTGTGTATGAGTGGTAAGTGTGTGTGGTGTGTGTGGTGAATGTCTGTGTGTGTGGTGAATGTCTGTGTGTGTGGTTGTGTGTTGGGGGTAATCTCGCAAAGTACGGAACCGATTTGGTATTTGTTTCGTCAATGAAAGGCACTGTTCTTCCCTACGGACATTGAAATGGAGCAGCCACAATTTAATATTTCAGAGGTACGGTCTTAAATTCTACAAGCGACCCATTGGAGAGTCGCCATGTTCATTAGAGAAGTGAGAGTTGCTGACGACTCGAGTGTGGGAAGTCCTTCCCCTATAGCTCCATCATTTACCGAGTATACTGTTGTAGAAAGTATTTTTCCTAAATCGCATATCTGATGTGCGCTATGGTGCAGAACGTGGTATAGACACAGAATGTGGCACTTCTTCCATCTAGTGGCGGATACAGGGGAAAAGAAAAAAAATGTTAGCACATAACTGCTGCAGTGAAAATAAAAATAGTAACTATTTAATTATTCTTAGTAAGTAATTTTAAAAACTGGATCGCTGAAGCAGGCTCCATTTTAAGTTTCCAAGAATGCCACATTAAGTTCTGATCTCTCTTTTTCGGAGCTGTCATCTTAAAAGCGATGTTTAATTTATTCCTGGAGAAAAGCAGCTTAGTCTCTTAGCTACTCAAGCCTCTGAAAAGATTTATGATGTTGGTAACAAACATAATCTGCGCCATTGCCGATCATTCTTCATTTGCGCACTCTGCTGAATATGTGCAGACATCAACGCGACGGACTTATTCCAAGTCTGACACATTGTATTCTAACAGTTAAAACAAATAACTTTCGGAGTATAGTCATATTGCCACTATCATTAGCAGCAGGATTATCCTGCTTATTTCTTTAATAAAATGTCTCTTTACTTACGATTCATGAGAAAAATAATGAAAACTGTTTCAAAAGGCATTTGTGATATATTCTGTTTTTTGCTTCTATTTACTTTACCTACTAGATAGTTTTCTGTAATAAGTAGAGGAAACAATATTACACCCAAAATTTCTATACCGGATTGCATCGGGAATACACGTTATGAGACGTTTTAACTTTTTGAATTAAAAATTAAACATTTTTTTAGGGAACGGTCCACATGTGTTTGTGTGTGTTGGTAGATGTGGGTGTGTGAATAGCATAACTCAAAGACGAAAAGTCCTTTGTTTAAGTTCAGCGCCTTTCAAGGATACGACACAAATTATCCTTTTCATATATAAATGTTCGTTATTTTTTATTTTCTCTAAAGATTTCAATTAAAACACTATATGTTTTAGATATGTGCATCACAAATAAAAGATATATCTTGAATTCTCTGAGAAAAACCTATTAGGTCCTATTCATTCTAAATGAGTTTTGTACAATTTTATTGATAAATGGCAAGGGAGAGAAAAAAATCCTACTGCTGAAAAGTATATATCTTCATAAGATACAAAGTTTATGTGCAATCTTTGATGCTAACAATTTCCGAGACATTTTTACTTTCTCTACTACGTATAGTAAGTAGGGGAAGTATTGCATTCCACCCAAAAATTCGATACTGAGATTTCACCCAAATCCGTGTGTGTGTCTGTCTGTGAACAGCATAACTCAGAAACGAACAGTCGGATAAACACCAGGCATTTACGCTCAGTATCTTCCAGAGATGCGACACGAAGGTTTTCAAGAAAATCCCCCCACCCCAGATTACCCTTTACATGGAAGATTTTTCGAAAATTTTAATTTTCTCAAAAATGGCTCTTAACGATTTTGATTAAAATATCATATGTTTAAGATGTTTTCATGACAAACAAAATGTATATCTTGAATTTTCTGGGAATGTCTCCAAAAGTATTCTTCATTGTGAACGACTTTTGCATAACTGGTAAACCATAAGAGATAGACAAACTTTTACTACACAGGTGTACAAACTGCCGTGGAATCCTCTTCGTTCTGAATGACTTGTATAGTTGGTGAACCGCAAGAAATACACAAAATATTGCTACACAAAAAGTTTACATGTCATTAGAGCATAGGATTACACGATTTAGGCCCTTTTATGTGGGAAGGACGTCACCATTTATAACATATTCTTTATTGTTTTTAGTTTTCAAATACTTAACTTTTTTCTACTGATAACTCGCTTTTCATTTCTCGAGGGAACAGGGGATTTTAAAGCCGTTACACAGTGATCGCCTTTTAAACAGCTGACTATCACTTTACTTACTGTATCCATCTTATACAACGAATGTGTAAAACGTACACACATTGGAGGTTTATTTGGATTATCAAATACAGGGTAATTCAAAAAGAAGGAACAGAGTTTAAATATGTATTTCTAATGAACGACAATACATGGCGACACATGCCATACATCACTGAATAGAGGAAAATTCTAATTTTTGTTTTATGTGTTCTAAATGAGCACCATTTTTTATGCGAGGTCGACCAATGCTTTTCCGTTTGCATACGCAACCATTGTGGCAGTATTTTATATCACAACAATGTAAATGCCAGAGTGATTGTAGTGTAAATAAGCATTATTGTATGACATTGATTTGAGATGTTTGTTAATTATAAGCATTGTTAGGAAATAAGTTTACACGACCTCACTGAAACTGACAATAAGAGCGGGCAACAATGAGCGAGGGGGTGAGTTGTTTATTAATTAGAAGAGGCAAGCAAATGACGTCAGATTAGCGCGCTTTTCTTAGAAATGGAGGGGATATCTTCCCTAGAGCACATGTGTTCGTAATTTTGATTGGATATAAACATAGACGCTAATGTTGGCGCGCTTTATTAACCAATAGCAGCTCTGTTATAATGTTTAGGCATATCGGGGCGAGGGAGTATAAAAAGCTAAAGCCAGAGGAAAGTATTGTCCAGTTCAACAGGATCATTCACGCATTCCACGTTGCTCAGTTTGACAGAATAATTCACGAAGTAAACGTCGCTCAGTCCAATAGAATCATACAAAGGTTATACGTCGCACAGTTTAAGAGAATCGTTCACGCGTTATACGTCGTGCAATTCTACAAAATCTCTCGCGTTGTAAAGCTAGTTATAAATGTGAAATACGCGAATTAATAACGTGCAGTAAATAAGTGATTATAGTGATATCAGAAAATATAACAGTTTCAATCTGGCGTGTATC
Source organism: Deroplatys truncata (assembly GCA_030765065.1). NCBI lineage: Eukaryota > Metazoa > Arthropoda > Insecta > Mantodea > Mantidae > Deroplatys > Deroplatys truncata. Next base: position 69,657,779 of record CM060987.1, on the reverse strand, counting down.
AAGAGTCAGTATGTGAAATTAACTAATTGTGACGGTAATAAAAGTGTAAAAACAAATTCTTTTATAAGTGTTATCTTTCAGTAACAAATCCTTTCCGTTTACACACCCTGTTCAAGAGATATGCTCGACTGAGTAGTAATAATAGCTAGCCGGAGGACAAAGAGCCCAACATTCAAACTATTAATACAATAACAGACGCCCAACAATACATAACACGAAGTGACCGCAACAAATTGGCTCCCATACGTTGTGCAGATAAACATGAGGCATCTTCCAACTACCAACAAACGTGGGGCTAACAAATAATCTACTACACCATCTTCTACGAATTTATTGTATCAATTGTAAATTTTTTATGAAGAGGTGGCTCTTTGTTGAACTTACAACGAAGCACCCTGAAATGAAACAATGGATTCACCCTTTACATACTGCAGCATACAAAACGACTTTTCCTGTGGTGTTGCCATTTTTCGTAAACAAACACAGCGCCTCTGTAGGCACTGAATGGAACTATTAGGACTTTCCTCTATTCAATGATCTGTCGTATGTGTTGCTATCTATTTTCGTTCGTTAAAAATGAATATTTAAAATCTGTTCCTTCTTTTGGAATAACCCTATAGATAGAAGAAAAACTTTTGTAAGAATAGTTTGTACAGGAGTAAGTGAAGAAGGTACTATGAATGCAACACAGAAGATTGTTTTTTAATGTTGTGCCTTCCTTTTGCTTTTATGACTACAGCCTGGAACTGAAGTTAATGCAACAAATTTGAAGAAAATGGCGTGGAATGTTAACCCCCTTGTACACGATCAAACTTTTTTTTCAATTCAAGGGTTTACAAGAAAAGTTGTCAAACATTTTTCAATATGTGACAAGATTGGACGAGACTTGACAATGTCATAAATGTGTATTTACAACTTGTCTTTTTTCAAACTGATATCCTTCAGAACACAATAATAAATAATTAATCACGCACAAAACAAGTTACTATTTGCGTCGCGGTATAACAGTTTGCAGTGAAATACTGTTCTATACCAATATTATATAACACTTTCACGTATTATATCCAATGAAATCACATTACGATTAGTGAATATAATGGAAATAACACCAACTAATAGGTTAGCCACACTATATAACATTGTATTAACGTACACTTAGTTCGGAAATCTGCCTGGCAATTATTTCTTCATAACCTCCTTCATCTGCTTCATCTTGTGGTAACCCACAGAGACCTAGATATACGGAATGACCAGCTTATGTATAACCTAATCAGTTTGCATCAACGTACCTTGGCCGGGTATTTTGTTTACTTTTCCCTTTACGCAATGTTGCACATTTCGTGAAGCACTGTAAATATTCGCATTTCATTGGCTAAAGCCATCAAATCATTGTCAAATCTTTGATCGTTTCGAGCATGCCTTTATTTACTTTCAAAGAGCAGTTGTATTGGAAGCAATTTGACAAGAAAAGTTGGAAAGTAGTGACAACTCTTGAAAGGCCTTGTAAAGTATTGAATTTGACAAAAATTTGACCGTGTACAAGAGGCTTAAAGGTATAGATTATTGATATGAATCTGCCTTCTCCAAACTTCACAAGTATAAAATTGTAAAAATGTAGCAATGTCGGAAGCAAAACATTTATTCAATGGAGAAAGAATTATTCATATTTTTGAAGTGAACACCCCAAGTTTACTTTACCATATACATAGGTAGAGGAGCTTTTGCATACCATACAAAATTTGATACCAAGATTTCATCGGAAAGACATGTTGTGAGGCCCCCTGAATCCAAATAAAGCACTTTGGAAAAATGTCGGTTTGTGTGTGTGTCTGTATGTGAACAGCATAACTGAAACGAGAAGTCGGATAAATACTAAATTTGGTATTTAGTTAATATGTTCCAAAGATGCGACACGGAGATTTTAAATAAAATCCCCCACCACAAACTAGTCTTTACATGAAAGATTTTTCGAAATTTCTGATTTTCTCAATGGCTCTAACGATTTTTATTAAAATGGTGCATATTTGATATATTTACATGAAAAATAAAATGCATATCTTGGATTTTCTGGAATAGTTTGTGAAATCCCGTTTATTTGATTGAATTTGCTATACATTTTTATAACTAGTTATAACATTTATAACTAGAAAACCATAACAGCTAGACAAAAAATATTTGAGATGAATTGTAGAGCTCATTGAAACACATTATTTGATTTTTTTCGTAGCATTAGCAGTTTTAGAAATATTCCATGTTTTAAGTTTACATTTTCCGAATTGTGCCCCTAAAGGGCATGCATGAAGTTGTGCGATCATCCTTTGTTTCTTTCTTTTTATCGCAAGCGCTTGTTACTACGAATGAAACATTTGAATGTTTCCACTGAGAAATCAATTTACTGCTGTGATTTTATGAACAAAATATAAACATCTATGGTAACTTTATAACATATACAATTTGTGAATGTTCTTTCAGCGGCTTGTGCTTCGAAGGAGTGCTGATTGAACCAATTTCATACGACTGTTTCATTTTATTAATTCATATCTTATTATTTGTTACAGTAGATATTATTTTCAAGTGCTCCTTGTTTTCGTTTGTTCTTTTTTTCGTTGCTTATATTTTAAGGCGTTTCATTATGCCTAGCAACAGATGCATGAGCTTAGTTTTAATGCTAAGATGTGTTTTTCTTGAAAGCAGCCAAAGTGATTGCTGTTTCCATGAGTCAAAATGATTGGTGAGGTTAAAAACACACAATGCATTATCTGCTTTAATGAGAACAGTTTGTATCCGCACTAATAATCTATAGAGGGTAGAGAAAGTCACGTGAATGTATCACATCAGACTTTTGGAATTCCTTTAAACACTCTTGGTGACCATTAAACGGAACCAAGAGAGTCTTATTATACTTGTACAAGAGATAATCATGAATCTGAATATGATGTGTGTATGGTATGGTACGATGGTATGATATGGTATGTATGATGGTTTGGTATGGGTTGGATATGCTATGGTATATACGTATACAGGCTGGACCATTTAAGTTGAGACTCGGCAATATCTCCATAACTAAGCGTCGTAGAAAGAAATGTCTTGAATAAAAGTTGCTTCTAATTATGGGGGAAAGTAAATGACATTAGTCGTGTTATATTTGGAGGACGATGTGCTAGTCAGTTTAGGGTCAGTTTAAATTGACCTTAATTATAGGTTCCCATTTTAAAAAAATCTGATGTGTTACACTCACATGACTTTCTCTACTCTTGTACAATCTATTTTTACAAACGCCTATTCTCCATATGCTTCATGTTAATCGAGATATCGAAATGTCAATCTTATTGGTAATTTTCTTGTAGATGCAAGGGGAATATGGTAGGTTATAAGCGATAGTCAAATATTTTAACGCTGGTTGCTATGTGGCGCATTCCATTCTCTTTGCATGTCCAGGATATAAAAAAATCTGATGTGTTACACTCACATGACTTTCTCTACTCTTGTACAATCTATTTTTACAAACGCCTTTTCTCCAAATGCTTCATGTTAATCGAGAAATCGAGATGTCAATCTTATTGGTAATTTTCTTGTAGATGCGAGGGGAATATGGTAGCTTTTAAGCGATAGTCAAATATTTTAGCGCTGGTTGCTATGCGGCGAATTCCATTCTCTTTGTATGTCTAGGACATAAAAAAATGAATAACGAATTTGAGAAAAACTATAAGTATTGGAAAATTTAAGGAAATAACAAGCAATATCTCGAAAACGGTTCACTCAACAAAAGAAATGTATATGCCATAAGTTGTGTATTTCAACGCGATCTACATTTTTTGTGTAGTAAAATTTTGTCTATCTCTTATGGTTTACCAGTTATGCAAAAGTCGTTCACAATGAAGAATACTTTTGGAGACATTCCCAGAAAATTCGAGATATACATTTCATTTCTCATGACTTTATCTTAAACATATGATATTTTCATCAAAATCGTTAGAGCCATTTTTGAGAAAATTAAAATTTTCGAAAAATGTTCCATGTATAGGGTAGTCTGGGGTGGGGGGATTTTCTTGAAAAACTTCGTGTCGCATCTCTGGAAGATACTGAACCTAAATACCAAGTTTGGTGTTTATCCGACTGTTCGTTTTTGAGTTATGCTGTTCACAGACACACTGACACACACACACACACAGACACACACACAGACACACACACACACACACACACACACACAGACACACACACGGACATGTTTCCAAAAATGCTTTTTTTGGATTCAGGAGGTCTCAAAACATGTATTTCCAGTGAAATCTCGGTATCGAATTTTTGGGTGGAATGCAATACTTCCCCTACTTACTATACGTAGTAGAGAAAGTAAAAATGAATAACGAATTTGAGAAAAACTATAAGTATTGGAAAATTTAAGGAAATAACAAGCAATATCTCGAAAACGGTTCACTCAACAAAAGAAATGTATATGCCATAAGTTGTGTATTTCAACGCGATCTACATTTTTTGTGTAGTAAAATTTTGTCTATCTCTTATGGTTTACCAGTTATGCAAAAGTCGTTCACAATGAAGAATACTTTTGGAGACATTCCCAGAAAATTCGAGATATACATTTCATTTCTCATGACTTTATCTTAAACATATGATATTTTCATCAAAATCGTTAGAGCCATTTTTGAGAAAATTAAAATTTTCGAAAAATGTTCCATGTATAGGGTAGTCTGGGGTGGGGGGATTTTCTTGAAAAACTTCGTGTCGCATCTCTGGAAGATACTGAACCTAAATACCAAGTTTGGTGTTTATCCGACTGTTCGTTTTTGAGTTATGCTGTTCACAGACACACTGACACACACACACACACACACACAGACACACACACACACACACACACACAGACACACACACGGACATGTTTCCAAAAATGCTTTTTTTGGATTCAGGAGGTCTCAAAACATGTATTTCCAGTGAAATCTCGGTATCGAATTTTTGGGTGGAATGCAATACTTCCCCTACTTACTATACGTAGTAGAGAAAGTAAAAATGAATAACGTATTTGAGAAATATTTAAGGAAATAACTAGCAATATCTCGAAAACGGTTTACTCAACAAAAGAAATGTATATGCCATAAGTTGTGTATTTTAACGCGATCTACATTTTTTGTGTAGTAAAATTCTGTCTATCTCTTACGGTTTACCAGTTATGCAAAAGTCGTTCACAATGAAGAATACTTTTGGAGACATTCCCAGAAAATTCGAGATATACATTTCATTTCTCATGACATTATCTTAAACATATGATATTTTCATCAAAATCGTTAGAGCCATTTTTGAGAAAATTAAAATTTTCGAAAAATGTTCCATGTAAAGGGTAGTCTGGGGTATGGGGATTTTCTTGAAAACCTTCGTGTCGCATCTCTGGAAGATACTGAACCTAAATACCAAGTTTGGTGTTTATCCGACTGTTCGTTTTTGAGTTATGCTGTTCACACACACACACACACACACACAGACACACACACGGACATGTTTCCAAAAATGCTTTTTTTGGATTCAGTGGGTCTCAAAACATATATTTCCGGTGAAATCTCGGTATCGAATTTTTGGGTGGAATGCAATACTTCCCCTACTTACTATACGTAGTAGAGAAAGTAAAAATAAATTATGGTGAGTCAGCTGCCCCTATTTATTTTTGAATTTATGCAACGCGCTAAGCGGCATATCTGAATATCTTGAATGCCTTCTAATGGCTGATATGCATAACACTTTATAGAGGAGGTATAGATAACTCAGTGCGTGAGTGTTTTACGGGACAGAATGCAATCGCCATGTATCTCGATGCCAAAAACCAACCACCCTGACACTGGGAATTGCAGTAGCACTTTTAGCTGATTTTACAAACTTTCATTCGTTAGCAACATTCATCACCTCTTTGAAAACGCCTCTGAAGGAACAACTTATCTCGTACATCGGTTACAAAACTATTTGAAAACAAAATGACAGTTCTACGCAGTGCGACCAATTGGATTTAAGCCGTCAGCCAACAAAGGTTTATTGTACAGCCATGCCAAAAAATGCTAAGTATAGGTAGATAATTTCTCTTTTGTCACAAACTATAGTATATTTCAATTCATATAGTAATTGAAATGGCTGATGAAGTTTATTTATTTGAGTTAAAACTAACAAAATAAACTCCAAACACCGCGAAGCTTCAAAAAGCGTATAAAGGTTCGAGGTGGGGTCTTATTTCTGCAAATATTTATTCGTATAAGAAACCCAACTCACAAGATAGTATTGACAGACTGGTATTATCATGGTACTTTACCACTGTGTCACTTCAGTTCTGGTTCAAATCCTTCGTGTCAAGCTTAAAATTTTATTACCTTTTGCTCTATCTCTTTGGGCCTATAATTTGATATTATGATACAAAGAACATTTTTATAACATTATAAGTGTGTACACAATAGAATAATCGCCATGTTTTCCACTGACAGGTGGATAATTTATACTTCATAGTAGGCATTTTATTGTCCTCGGTATTATGCTTGACACATTCAACCAAGTTTAAAGCACTTCACACATGCAAAGCGCTTTAGCTATTTGCGCCTGCGTCAATACTTGGTGTGCATAAACTCTCCATTACCTACCGAGTATTTGAAACCTTCCTACGAGACACGGCTGCTGTCATAATGTACACAAACGGCGAGTATGTTGAAATGCTGTTAATTTATGGAGAAACAAGGTGTAATGCACTGTCAGCAAAGCTCCTGTATGAAGAACGATTTCCAGGAGGGAGGGCACCTACTGCAGACACTTTTCGAAGGATTGAAAGACGCCTTCGTGAAACAGAATGATTTGGAAGAGCACCACCTGTTCGCGATGCTCCAGTAAACTCCAGAGGTAATAAATAAGCTGTGTGAAACCAATAGAAAACAATCCACATACCAGTTCAAGGGCCATAGCACAAGATCTGTACACAAGTCTAAGTCGGCCCTCAGTGATGCGCATATTGCACCGTAATAAATACCATCTGCGCCATCTACAAATACATCAGGCTCTCCACGGACGCAACTTTCAAGCGCGAGTGATATATGTACAGTGGCCTCAGCAGCGAGCGCAAATGGATGCAGAGTTTTTAAGAAATGTTCTCTTCAGTGATGAAGCCACATTCACAATAACGGAACTGTTAACCGCCATAATATGCACTGCTAGAGTATAGGCAATCCTCACTGAATGTAATGCTGCATTCCAGAGTGGAGCATCAATGTCTGGTGCGAAATATTAGGCTAATTGGACCGCACTTCTTTGAAGGTATCCTCACAGGACCACGGTACCTTGCATTTCTACAAGAAGAATTGCCATTGCTACTAGAATATGTACCACTAGTGTAAAGGACAGGAATGTGGATCCAGCAGGATGGAGCTCCACCACACTGTCACTGATTGTAAGGAATCCCTTACATAGAACATATCCACAAAAATGAATTAGCCTCCTAGGTCACCTGATCTCATCCCACTGGATTTCTGTGGGGTCATTTAAAGGAACGGATCTGCACTCAAGAACCGCAGAGCCCAAATCATCTACGGGCACTCGTACGTACAGAATGCAGACAGATTACACCGCGCATGTTACAACATGCAAGAAGGTCTCTCCGCCAACGTACCCAAATGTGCATTGATGAAGGGAGTCGTCATTTTGCATGTTAATTCTTTGATGAAATCCACGCTCCTTAACAACTTATGTTTACCCGTGAACTTAGCACATTTACAACTCCTTTGTCAGTAGAAGTAGTAAAAGATAAAGTTTAAAATGAAACAAAATGTGCCAGATTTAATATCATCGATATGCGCCCAAACGAATGAAAACTAACTACGTAACACGATTTACAACACCAGATACGGTACAGATTGTTAGGGTAAGCATGATATACAATTATCTGATTGTAATTCTTGTCCCTTTGACTCGCTGGAGAGCCAATAACAAAAATAATTAAATTAGTATACTAAAATGCAGAGAATAAACACAAGGATAAAGACAAAAACAACCAAAAGTATATGATATAAGCATTAGATTCGAACCTCCGAGGCTAACATTTGTTTTACTACATTCCGTCAGCTAACTCACTCGTCAGAACCCACGTATTGTGTTCCGCTCTTCGGGAGAACATTCCTCTACCTCCTTGCAAGTATTATATCCATGAAGAGCCGTCTTTTTTAAGCCTTTTGCAGCTCCATGGCTCATTCAGGCCTTTAGTCATTAGTGCTGGTTGCGTATAGTACCGAATAGATAGGCAGAGTGCATTTTTATGATTCTCTGGAGGGAACCTTTATTGAGGGCTCAGCGCTGGTGTCTAGATCAGCACATTTTGATATTGTTTGGGATCCTAGCATCGTTTAGCGCACCGCCATCTGAACCTGGTCGCCCTACAGTTTCCTTTATTTCACCCTTCTCTCCCGGAGATCCCTGTAGAGCACAATAGACCTACCTGAGGCCTATGGGCATGCGCTTGCTCCAATGGTTTGGTATTCCCTTCACACTCCTTCACCTTTAGCTTTGCCCATTTGTTAATTTTTCTTCAAATATTTCGTAATCAAAAAATTTACTATTTTACGTTAAAGGATTTCAAAGTATATTATATACTGTAGAGTGTTAAATTATTTACTAAATTTAGACAAAAGAAAACACATTTCTGTATTATCTTGGAAAAGCTGATTCTAATGGATATTAGTTCAAATTTTTGCGAATAGCAATGCAATAATCGTTATGAAAGTTATTTAAACAAAACCTGGAAATGTTGACAGATTTTTAATGAGATGGGAGCCTCTAGTTTTAATCCTGACAATGAGGTAACTGTATACCTCCGTGTGAATTCTTTGTGTAGTAACTGAAGTCGTTATTTTTGCTGTAAGCACTCCTTATCAGTGAAATTTGATTAGGCTGTGTTAAATGTTAATGTTTTGCTTTTCTATTATAGGACATTTATTCATAGCAAGATTCTAATTCACGTACGGTAAGAAATCGTTTGCCTACATTAGTATTCTCGGCAGCATATAATTTCCCTAAAAATTGAGAACAATACTCTCCCTCTTATCTTATGTCCCAAAAAATGCGCGTGAAATATAGGCTATGCATACATTCCCCATTTTGTTAATGTGAAGGTAAAATGGCGTATACATTTATACATGTCTTTCTTGAACACAGGAGAATCTTAGCGAGTATACTTAATTAGTTTATCAGCATTTCTCTTCTGTCTCATAGATTCGTGTAAGAAACACTAAAGAATGAGACACCGTCTGCCCCTTTTCCTCACAGTCCCCACATATCCGTCCCTCTCCCGTTTTTTCCCTTCATTATCCCTTACTCTTTCTCACTATCTCCCTCCCTTTCCACTCTCTCCCCCTGTTCTGACATATCTCTCCTCTCTGTGTATAATGTGTGTGTTTTAATAGCAGATAGTAAAACTGCTTTTTCTGGGATGGTATTAAAGTTAAAATACTAGAAAAAGATTGAACAGTAAATAAACCTGTGACTCTTCCTTATGCTGTTTTCAAGTGACAAGTTGCTGTTCTTGTTTTTTCCCCTCGCGGTTATTGAAATGACATGGAATTTCAAAGCCATCACATGGCGATCCGTTTTCAAAAATCGGACAATCGCTTTAGCATACTGAATGCTTCTTATAGCTAAAGAATGCGTAAATGTGATGAAAGATTATCTCGATTTACAAGAAGGCTGCTGTTGTAAGAATAACTTTTAGAAGAATGAGTATAGAAGGCATATGAATGCAATATATCAAGTTTTTAATTTCTCTGCTACGTATAGTAAGTAGCGGAAGTATTGCATTCCACACAAAAATTCGATACCGAGATTTCACCGGAAATGGATACATGCTTTGAGGTGCCCTGAATCCAGATGAAGTATTTTTGGAAACGTATCCGTGTGCGTGTGTCTGCTGTGAGCAGCTAACTCAAAAATGAAAAGTCAGATAAATACTAACTTGATATCTGAGTTTAGTATCTTCCAAGGATGCGACAAGAAGATTTTCAAGAAAATCCCCCCCACTCCAGTCTACCTTGTACATGGAATATTTTTCAAAATTTTGATTTCTCAAAAATGGCTCTAAGAATTTTGATTAAAATATTATGTGTTGAAGGAATTTTCATGCCAAATGAAATGCATATCTTGATTTTCTAGGTATGTCCCCAAAACTCCTCTTCATTCTGAATGACTTTCGCATAACTTACCACTTTAATCACGATGAAGCTTTCCGGCAATGCTGCATTACACATTTTCTTATAGATACAAAGGGAATAGCGATAACCAAATCTTTTAGAACTGGACGCTATACGCTGGTCTTAAAATGCTATGCTCTTTGCATACAGAAACAACTGAATATCGAAAGAACTTAAAAGAATAACAAAAGTATTGAACAATTCGAACCAATATTAACGGATATCTCGGAAATGACTGATGCCACCAAATAGATATTCCAAATAAATGTGTGTTTTAAAGAGATTGTATCTTTTGTGTAGTACGTTTTCGTCTATCGCTTGACGTTTTGCAGTTACACAAGATTATAGAAAACTCCTTTTGAATGAAGTGGACTTGTCAATGTATTCCCAGAGAATTCAAGATATACAATTGTTTGCCATGTAAATATCTTTAGTGTATAGTATTTTAATTAGAAAGTTAGAGCCATTTTTTAGAAAATAAAAAATCTCGAAAAATGTTTTATGTAAAGGGTAGTTTGGTGTGCGAGGATTTTCTTGAAAAACTTCCTGTCGCATCTTTGGAAGGTACTGAACCTAAATATCAAGTTTGGGATTTATCCAGCTTTTCAATTTTGAGTTATGCCGTTTACACACACACACACACACACACACACACACACACACACACACATGCAGAATTATAGATACACGGAACTTTTCCTAAAAATGCTCGTTTTTCTTCAAGTTTCTTCAAAACATGTATTTCTGGTGAAATCACGGTATCGAATTTTTGGGTGGAATGTAATACCTTCTGTACCTTCTATGTACGTGATAGAGAAGGTAAAATACTTATTTTAAATATATTTGTTAAGAATGGTGCTGCATCTGCTATTTGTTATTCTGAATTCTCCACCACTTCACAGAACAAATCTAAGTCATTTTTAGGTCATCTTTTACGGAAGTTTTGCTCCATAAATTGGTACTACTGTTACGTATGCCAACTTCTGTTTGTTCAAGTGATGGGGCTTCTTTCTTGCAGATATTCTAAGTTTTTCTCCATTTTTGTTTTGAATATCTTTTTCTGCGAATGACATTTTCTGTTATAAATGACCTTTTTTCTCAAATTATTGAACATACCTGAATCAAACTTTAGGATGATAAAAATAATCTATAAGTGCTATTGCGGATCTGCTTTGGTGTTATTCGGATGGTTGGTTATTTTCTATAAAATAACTGCTGGTAAGTTTCAATTAAAACATGCTATAACTGAGAAAAAATAATCCTATCTTCTTTAGTATACAAGCTTATTGGATAAAGATAGATCGATCAACTTGGAAGGCACTGATCTATTTCCTGTAAAATTTTCATCTGATATCTGAAATAGTTTTCTGAGATAATAGGTCATTTAGTTTATTTAACGTTGGCAGAAAAGGGCTTTTAATCCACCCTTAAACAGTTGTACCACAGACACCAGATACTGCTAGTTGCTGTTCTGAAATTATATGCCATATGTCGTCGTGGTAGAGAGGTAGCCGATTCAAGCCTTATCAGTGCGATACTTTACTTAAGTTTGCAAGTATCCATTAAGATAGTTTAGAGGAAAAGTTAACATTATGTAAACTGGCCTTACGGCAGCAATACAATCATCCCTCGAGAATGTTGAAATCTGAGCGTGAGCAGCAAGTGGTTTCGACAGTACGGCGCTCCAGCTCATTACTTTAGACGTTATCTTGAGCAAATTGCACAACACTGGATACCACATCAAGCAACGGTTCGGACCAACGAAAGTTGTTATACAAGATAAAATTACATGAAACATCTTGGAAGCAATCTAGTAAATTGCCATGAATGTAGCGGAGTCACGGTATGGTCTTCTCTTGCGAATCTGGTTACATGCAAATAATATTGGCGAACTTATCGTACTCGTAATGTTATATTGGCCCCCACTCTCCAAACGCCAATCGTATTTCCCTACATGCTTTCTGAACCAAAGCGTATGTTAGGTGCAATTGTGGTTAATATTCTCGGTGAATTTTTTGTGCTTGTTTCCAGTAACTGAACATTTTAACCCTTGCAGAACTGAGTTATTACTTTCTCTACTACGCATAGTAAGTATGGGAAGTATTATATTCCACACAAAAATTAGATATTGAGTTTTCACCGGAAATACCGGCCCTCCGAATCAAAAACAAAAGCATTTTTAGAAAAACGTCCGTGTGTGTCTGTGAACAGCAAAACTCAAAAATGAAAAGTCGGATAAATACCAAACTCTATTTAGGTTCACTATCTTTCAAAGATGCGACACGAAGATTTTCAAGAAAATACCCCACCCCAAACTACACTTTACATGGAATATTTTTCGAAAATTTTGATTTACTCAAAAATGGCTTTAACGATTTTGATTAAAATATCATATGTTTAAGATACTTTCATGGCAAATGAAATACGAGTATATACCTTGAATTTTCTGGTAATGTCGCCAAAAGTATTCTTCATTTTTCATGGCTTTTGCATAACTGGTAAACCGTAAGAGATAGACAAAATGTTAGTAAACAAAAAATGTAGAGCTCATTAAAACACAAAAATTTAAGTTATACATTTTTTTCGAGTGCACCATTTCCGAGATATTCCTTGTTATTTCTTTGAGTTTTCCAATTCTTATATTTCTTATCAGGAATTCGTTATTCGTTTTTTATGTCCTGAACATGCAAAGAAAATGAAATGCTCCACAGAGCAACCAGCTCTTAAAAGATTTGACTATCGCTTAAAGCCTAACACATACTCCCCTTGCACCTTTTATGAAAATTAGCAATACGAGAGTTTCAGAAAATTTTTATATAGATGAATATGAAATAGATAGAGAATAAGCGTTTGTAAAATAGTTTTTACAAGAGGAGAGAAAGTCATGTGAGTGCAACACATCAGATTTTTTTTTTACTAAGATCGGTTACTCAAGCTTAAGAAATGTGGTAACTGCTTGATACACTGCTCTCGGGGATTATATCTCAGTTGGCTGAAGCACTGATTTCAGTCTCTCTGCGAGCTACCATATTTATGGTAAAGAACAGGGTGGGCGTATATAAAATAAATGGTGGTTGGCGTTCGTTGATGCACATGGGAATTCTGTTGTGAAGACACACGTTGTTCATTTAAACATAAAAGTATACATTTGTGTCTTCTGTTTGGCGAAACATAAATGAACCCTGATAGTAGGAGTAGGTGTTAAATATACATACATAGCAAAAATTAAGAGGTACTTGTAATGTTGCTAGCCTCCTCTAGACATGATATATCAGATATTTGAAAACGCCCTGAACGTTTACAATTACAGCATCGCAGAGAAAACCGTGGTTCTAGTACTACCAGTGGAAATGAGGTTTTCAGGACCGATTCAGCTTTCCAGCTTAATGTCTATACACGGATGACGTGAAAAAACAATTATCTCAATGTAAACACTCATAAATGCAGGATTTCAGAGCAAAATAATCTGAACACAGTATTGTACAGCAAAGAATCTAAATAAGGTTCTGATGAGGAAATATAAAATGCTCAAACGAAGGCAGTAATGGTAAACGAGGAGCGATATTTTAAAATGTTGAAAACTTTGTAATACCATTACAGAATTACGAAATTAAAAATAGGAGTGGAATTCTTCTGCCTTCAATTCAGTTCCCTAAAGACGAAGACGATGCAAGCCTTCAAAACGTTGGAATTACAACACTTGATCTGGCTGGAAACCCGAGAGCAATTTGAAGTAAATATTTGCCAGGAAAACCTCAGCTCTTGTTGAGAATATTGTTTGTATGCAAGACAGTGCTATGCCTCGCATACACAACCCTATAAAAACCCTATTGCTCAGCACATTTGGTGCTCGTGTAATTACCAGTAGACTTTTTTTTCTCGAAAATTTGACCCTCTAGGCTACCATACATAAACCTGGCTGCATGTTCAGAGAAAATATGTAACTTTAAAACCCCTGTAATCATGTGTGTACACCCGTATTTCTCAACAAACGTAGCACATCTCTTCGTGCCGATGCTCTTACCGCTTGAGCTACAGGGCGAGATAACCGTTTGCGCTTTAAATCATCTCACATGATTGAAATACCCAGGTTGCAATCATGACATCGAAGGAGGCCAATACGGACCATAAAACCATCATCAGAGTGATTTTTCTACCACTTCCGCCAATATTTGAAACCACTAGTGTTTATATATGTAGCACACATTTGCTATAGTAGCGAAAGTTTCTATAGTTTCCCTCTAGAGCATAATTATATTCATTACGGAACCAAACTGCTAATATGCACAGAAAGTGCACACATTTCAAATAGGGAACGCACTTTAGAATAACGCTATATTTCCGCTAAAAGTCAAATAAAACCACAGCCTTCTACAGCACACAGTTTACGAGATATACGTTTATAAATGCAGAAGAGAAACCAAATCATAATGCGAGAAACAAAATAATTAAATACTAGTAAAATTATTCCTAATAATGCAAAGACAAGGCATTGTAGGGCAAATTAAGTGAAGTTGTCCAAATATTATCCTAATATAAAAGGAAAACATACGATTTTACTTTTATTTTGCTACTTTATATCACCTCAATTTACTCCACTTTATGAAATTTAACCGGTACTTAACGCATTTTTAAAATACCCAGGTGATTTACAGGTAAATGCTCTTGGAATCCTCTACAAGGCCATGTTTAGGAAAAGCAAGGAGACTTAGACCCCTTTCGCATCAAACATGAGTTTTTCCGAAAGAGTAGGCACCACCGTATTTTGTTGCATGACGACCACAATAGTGCGCTACACAAAACAGAATAAACATCATCGCAGTGATGATGTTATTGTACATGATGACCGCTCCGGTTTGTGGAAAGCAGCCCCAGGTGGGCCGAGTTTCCCATTGAAGGTCCACCAGCTTATTTATGTATGCTAATTCCATTCGCCCTTCCAGCACTGGAGGCTATTCCAGCCCCACCGTGTGGCACAGAAGACGACAACAGTAAACTGTTTATATTCTATGTGCACTCTTTTATCATCAGAACCCGCAGTAAATTGTTTACTACCTCTTTTTGTTTTTTCGTTACTTCTACTACAATATCAGAGTATTTGTGTTTTTATACACGCATTGATAGCTTCTGAGGGAAAAAAATCTGCGGGGCTAAAGCTCGGTTCTGCATTCTCGATAACGCAGAGTAAAGGTTCGAAGAAGGAAGAATACCTTTGAAGCAACTGAGTCTCCTCTGGTTACAAATATTTTATCTGAAGAATTAAAGAGTGGCAGGCATGTAGAAGTTTAAAATCTGTGGCATGAGAGTCTTTGTGCGTCTTGGCCTACCCACCTGGTTCCCGACCTCATGTACACATGCGCATGGCAGAGCTGTACGATCAATCAGCTGATATGGGAGATGTCAGCTGAATGCTTCCTCTAGCAGAGCTACAGACCGCTACCTTTCATACCTCCTCTAATGCATCACAATTCTGAGTGGTAAGCGGTCCTATAAATGAGCCAAAAGATTACCACCTGTATGATTGGGCTGAAACCCACTCGCAATCTGTGGTTGGAAACGGAACTTTCTAGATTATCAACTTAGGAATCAAAATGTATTCCTAAAAATGTGCTTTAGGTTTTTTATAGCAACAGATTAAAGTTAAGGGTTTCCTTTACACTGAAATTATTTATCGTGGGATTGGATGTAACTAGTATTATTACCTAAGTTACTAAGGTAGCAATTTAATTTTACAATGTAGCCTGCTTTAATGCAACTTCATATCACAATGTTCCGAGCTGGGAAAATTTCCGTCGATAATATTCCCTTTTATCTTTTTAAGGTTTATAGTAGAAATTATAACCCATGGGTTCCGATGCTTTAACATGTTATAGCAAGTGAAAAAGTAAGGCAAAATTATTATTTTTCCATAATCTAAAAGCAAAAATAAATTTAAAATATGATCAGCTTTATTTCATGATAATATTTTATCGTTTTAGAAGGCTAGCCATTTCTTTCAGTGCACAATAACTTTTCTTTCTTGTAATCGGCAGATGACGGGTACAATATATCTACAACGGGTTGTACATAAGTAAATAAATGAAGTTGGAAAAGAACACAGATATTTATAAGGGCCATAAATGAGTCTCACTTACCATTTCGAAGTGTATCGAAAGGGTGTACTGCAGTCCTACTAACCTGTAAACAATAAAATGTTTCAGTTAAAAGCCATCAAGTATGATTAAAAACTTTTAGTTTTAAAACAGTTGGTCTTAAAAAGTGATAAAAGTTCATAAAATGGATACACATTTAATATTTAAATGTATTTTTGAATAGTAGCTTCTGAGCAAGCCTGAATGAAAATCTCCTGTGCTATAACAAGTTTCCCAACATTGCCGGCTGCATGTTGAATTGTTGATTGTAAACAGCACAATTTTAAGTGTTTGCTTTCTTTTGTTTTTTATGTATGTCGTCGTCATATATGGTCATTTTATATAGGCTATCTGAATTCGGTGGTGCCATACAAGAAAATGAAATTGAGTTTTATTTGTGGACGCTCTTTAACTGCTTAGCGGAGGCCTTTTTTATCAGGCTTGAGGTTCTTTTACGTGCCGTAAATCCACGACACGGCACCACCGTCTTTAATTCCCTTCCGAAGGAAGTCATGCTAAGGATTTTTACGCCGAAAAAAAATCCATCGCCCTCCGCCGGTTTCGAAACGACGACCTCGGGATCTAGAGGCTAGCATGGTATCTTTAGACTACGGAGGACGACCTTATCATACATGATAAATATCCTAGTTCTTCATGCAGAAGTGGCCCTTCTAATGCTTTTTACTTTTTTACCCTTTAGTTCTGGTAGATTGAGTATAGGAGAAGGCCCACAATTCCAGATTGAGTTTGTACCGGAAAGAAAGAGTTTGAGATTCGCTGAAACCCCCTTCCAAAAAAATCCTCTTTGTCAGGTTTATAGCAGAACTCAAAAATGAAAAATCGAAAAAATACCATAATTCAAGCATGAGCTAAATCGTGAAGGATAAAGCCTTTCAAAATTCCAAACCAATGTTTTACATGGAGAAGTTATAGTTTTGTCTGTTCACAATTTTGATATAAATGTAATATCCTCTTAGATACAATTAAGTAAAATAAACGGTGTATCTTGAATTTTATGTAAATCGCCTATAAAGTTGAATTTTACATAGCTGGAATATCATCAGAGATATTTCTGCTGCAAAAACGCAGAGCGCATTGACATAAAACAACACATATTAAGTCCAATAATGTTTTCTTACCGAAAACATTTCAGAAATATCCCTTGTTGTGTATTTAATTCTTCCGAGATTGATTTAGTTTGTTGCGGTATATTATGTTATCTACCAGTTTTGTATTGTTTTGCACAATCTCATTACAGACAAGTCTATATCTAATATAAGCATTGTTTTCGCATTTTTATGGAATCAATTCTGCTCCATTTCTAGGTGAACATTTATCGTAATTAATATAACGTGGACAACAGAGAGCACTAGTTTGTTACTAGATAACCCGTGCTAATAATTAGCATAACCTCGATAAATATGTAAATAGACAATAAACATAGTATTTAAACATGTTTAAATACTGAGCACGCATAGCTGATAGTAGTTATATATGGAGAGTGTAATGTAATCACAGTTTTCTGTTATTTAAATTTAATAATTTTTATTTGGATGCTTACTTTTCCCTATGATGATATTTGTATGCGTTTTTCTTTTTGGGCGCCCTCGAAGAACGACAGAAACATCTTTAAACACCCATTATGCTATGTGCAGGAAAATCTAAATTGCAGATTGCTTGGCCATAGATGGAAATATTTATGATGTATATTTTTTTTTGAGTAAACCCTTAAATTAGTGATTAGAGATTCTTACTGCAGTTGTAGTTTCAATGTGTCTAGTATAGTTCCATCAGCAGACAGGTTTAAAATCAGTCACTTACTTTATTAATAATGCCATTATCTCCACAAATGAAATCAGAATACTCATGCCAGAGATCGACTTTTGTTCTACAGCTTTGAGCCTTATGCCATTGTACTTGTTGTAACTGTTTATATATAATAGAATATATAAATAATAATAATAATAATATATAAATAAGAAAACAGCTGAATAAATAGTTACTATCACCATTAACCGACCCCACTCTTAACTTATACTCCACTCCCAGGAAGGTTCTCAATGGTATCACCATAAAGCCGTTATTAATTGCTTCTGATTTTGTTTTTCCAGCAAATATTATTGCCACAGAAGATATCTTTTTTTTTAGAAAGTAAGGAAACCGTTGTTATATTTTTGACAGTGAATATTTATTGGCACGAAATTTCTAAATAAAACTAATTACGCTAAGTGTGAATAATTTGCATGCTCTATATTTGTGACTTTGTCTAGATTTAGGAAGTAAGGTATTGTACTCCACTCAAACATTCCATACCGAAATATCACCGGAAATACATATTTTGAGGCACCTTGAATCAAACAAAAAGCATTTTTAGAAAAAGGCCCGTGTGTGTGTGTGTGTGTGTGTGTGTGTGTGTGTGTGTGTGTGTGTGTGTGAGCATTATAACATAAAAACGATAAGTCGCATAAATACCAAACTTGGTATTTAGGTTTACTACCTTCCAAAGATGCGACACAGAATTTACCAGAAAATCCCCCACCCCAAATTACCCGTTACATATAACAATTTTCGAAATTTTTCATTTTCTAAAAATGGTTATTACGAGTTTTATGAAAATACATATTTTAAATACATTTACATGACAAGTAAAATGTATATATTTAATTTATTGTGAATAGCCTGTAAAGACCTCTTCATTCGGAAGGGATTTTGTGTAATCTTGTATAACTGGTAAACCTTAAGCGATAGACAAAAATGCATTGCACAAAAAATGTAAATGACTTTTTTTTGTGAGATCAGCAATCTCCGAGATATCCGTTATTAATGGTTCGAATCGTTTATTACTTGGTGATTATTTTTAAATCTTGTCAATTTTCAGTTGTTTCTCGCGATTGCATGGAAACAGTATGGAATTTTAAGGCCAGCATATAGCGTCCAATTCTTAAACATTTGGCTGTCGTCGCTGTTCCCTTTGTATCTATAAAGAAATGTGTAATGTAGCTATTTCTGCAAAGGTTTATCTCAATTAAAATGAAGTAGAAAAATAAACTTTAGCAAGACTAATTTATATACCCACTAATAAACCAATAATAGAGAAAGTTATGTGAATGCAACACATCAGGGTTTTTAACTGTCACTTCACTAAGCTCTCACTGTCTCTTCGTTATGTGACTCACTTCAATTTTTCACTGACACTTCACTTTGTTTTCGCTATCACTTCACTTTCTTCGTGATGCAGCGTAGCAATGAAACACGCACGCATAGTGTCTTCTTCTGGGCGGTTCTCTCGCTCGGCAGTCGAACACAAGACTTCTACAATATCTCGCAGAAGCAGTCACCAGTCGTCACAAACTCGCTAGGAGAACAGCACTTTTCGTCGCACTCGCTAACTCACTGACCCGCACTTGCGCCAGGAAAGTTTCCAGAGCTCTAGAAGTTCGAGAAGGAGAAACATCCAGAAGATTCTGGCTATCTACCGATAGCGCTTCCGGTGTTTACGCTGGTGAACGCGCGACTTATCTGTGTTTATCTTCGACTGGCCGGTGCCGACTTCCCGGTAACCTTGAGCCATAGCTGCTGTGTCACAGTATTCTAATTTGGCCACCATTTAGCCACATATACTTCTAAGGACCCTTGCTTGCACACAGCCATGAAGGCGACCAACCGAGATCCGAATTTGGGTCCTCTGCCGGTCCAGTTCTAGTATAAATGGTTTTGGTGAACCTATATATCTACACTACATGATCAAAAGTATCCGGATACCTGGCCGAAAATGACGTACAAGTTCGTGGCGCCCTCCATCGGTAATGCTGGAAGTCAATACGGTGTTGGCCCACCCTTAACCTTGATGACAGCGTTCACTCTCGCAGGCATACTTTCAATCAGGTGCTGGAAGGTTTATTGGGAAATTACAGCCCATTCTTCATAGAGTGCAGAACTGAGGAGGGATATCGGTGCAGGTCGGTGAGGCCTGGCACGAAGTCGGCGTTCCAAAACATCCCAAAGGTGTTCTATAGGATTCAGGTCAGGACTCTGTGCAGGCCAGTCCATTATAGGGATGTTATTGTCGTGTAACCACTTCGCCACAGCTCGTGCAGTATGAACAGGTGCTCGATCGTGTTGAAAGATGCAATCGCCATTCCCGAATTGCTCTTCAACAGTAGGAAGCAAGAAGGTGCTTAAAATATCAATGCAGTTCTGCGCTGTGATCGTGCCACGCAAAACAACAAGGGGTGCAAGCCCCCTCCAGGAAAAACACGACCACACCATAACACCACCACCTCCGAATTTCACTGTTGGCACTACACACGCTGGCAGATGACGTTCACCGGGCATTCGCCATACCCACACCCTGCCATCGGATCGCCACATTGTGTACCGTGATTCGTCACTCCACACAACGTTTTGCCACTGTTCAATCGTGTAATGTTGACGCTCCTTACACCAAGCGAGGCGTCGTTTAGCATTTTCCTGCGTGATGTGTGGCTTATTAGCAGCCGCTCGAATATGGAATCCAAGGTTTCTCACCTCACGCCTAACTGTCACAGTACTTGGAGTGGATCCTGATTCATTTTGGAATTCCTGTGTGATGGCCTGGATAGATGTCTGCCTATAACTCTTTACGACCCTCTTCAAATGTCGGCGGTCTCTGTCGGTCAACAGACGAGTTCGGCCTGTACGCTTTTGTGCTGTACATGTCACTTCACGTTTCCACTTCACTATCACATCAGAAACAGTGGACCTAGGGATGTTTAGGAGTGTGGAAATCTCGCGTACAGACTTCTGACACAAGTGACACCCAATCACCTGATCACGTTCGAAGTCCGTGAGTTCTACGGAGCGTCCCACTCTGCTGTTTCACGATGTCTAATGACTACTGAGGTCGCGGATAATGAGTACCAGGCAGTAGGTGGCAGCACTATGTACCTAAGATGAAAAAGTATGTTTGTGGGGTGGCCGGATACTTTTGATCACATAGTGTAAGTGTGTTTACATTTTGCAAGCGTATCTATCTGTGTAGGGATTTTACGGTTACGTTTGTGATAGGATGTTCTGTAAATCTATGAGATCCCCCAATATAGCAGTAGCAGTGTGTTGATATCTTAGGTGTCCTCACACTCCTGACATCTGAGGCATTCTCAATTCACGGCAATAAATGTAAACCAGAAAGCATATTAATTATGGTAATCGACGGTATAACAGACTGCTGACAATAATATTAGCCATCAAGGCCTTGTCATGAAGGACGAAAAAAAGCTTTTTATTAAGGCTTCGCAACCCTTTTAAGTCAAGTGATAGGCGCCTTTCTATACCATTACATTACCAAACTCATGAGTGGTTGTCAGCTATAAAACATGAATAGCATTACAGCCCCTGCGCAGTAAGCCATTGTGGATTTACTTCACCTCTAATAACGATAAAAACTAAATAAAAGAGCTGATCTATCCTCCCATCGAATTGCAGTCCATTAGACAGATATTTGATTTCACTCTATTGTACTTTTAGCTAATAACAAAAAAAATAAGCAGGGAATAATAATTATTCTAAGGAATGCGACACATCCATCACATCAATGGTAAAGTGCCAATGAGGCATTTCCAGCTTTTTAAAACTAGGAATCAGTATTACGCCACTGCTCTGATTGAGGGGTAGCTACATTACGTTACACTACTCCTCCACGGCCTTCCCTCCTCAATGTGACATACGGCTTGTCCATACCTGATCTAAAAAATCAGTATATTCCTTCGAAACTAAAGTCTCTGTAACTGAATTGTCTTGATGTTTCAGTTGGTTAAGCGCTGGCCTTCTCCAGAGTCGCGGGTTAAAACCTAGCCCGGACCGATGGTTTTTAAATGTGTTTAAAAGCGCCAGCCCCATGTCAGTAGATTTACTAGCATGTAAAAGAACTCCTGCGGGACGACATACCGGCACACCGGCAGCGTTCAAATGATCCTGGTAATTGACAGCTTCGTTAAAAAACAAAATACATTCTTTAAACAGCATGGCCTGAAAGTAGAACTTTTAATATAGCGCAAACGAAAACTAAGAGCTTCACATTTCGTACTAATGCGGTAAAAATTTCATACCGCTTCATTGTGACCAACTTTGATTTCAAGTCCAATCACATGGCAATTACCCTTTGTATTTGCACATGTTTAATAATTGGGCTTGGTTTCATTAAGTTTACGTTTTATTGTGGCGTTTTATATAATTAATTTCTCATGGTGTTTGCATTATATGTTCACAGTACAAATCGATGTATCAATTTATCGCAATCCATTGTGGAGTTAACCTGTATCTTTTACTGGCAGCCTTGTGATTTCTTTGTTCTAAAACGTTATTATTTATCTAGTGTACTCGTAGTCCACGTAAAGATTAAATAACAGCAATTATGAATGCAGAAGGAACTGAAACAGACATATGAGGTGAAATTACAGAAGCAGCAGAAAGAATAACTTAGAACTACACACCCAAAAATCCAGTGAGCAATATGCGATAGCATTTAATCGCTTCATTGCCTGCTGTAAGGCCAAACATGTTGAAAATAATACCACTGAAAATTACTGCTAGCGAATCAACAAAACATCAAAACATCTGGAATCTCGCTGCACACGAGAGTTGATCTCGTTCTAAACATGATTTCTCTTAGTTTCAGGAATCAATATAATATTATTTTATTTATGTTTTACAAATTGAGTGCTGTCTAAAACTAGTATATGCCACACGTGTTAAAAGTTATTTTATGTTTGCTCATAGGTTTACAAAACTAGGCCCACAATATTCGTCTCACAAACATTCCTAATTGCAAAATAAAATCCTACTTTAAACATTTGTATCGTATTCTGTTATTATTTGTAACTAAAGTGGAAGAAGTTTTGTTACCCGTTTTTGTCTATCATCACGGGCTGTACACTCTAGTGCAAACTTAGATAGAAACTGGCTCTCGGCGAGCGTGGTAAGCTCATCGTCTTCGCTGATAAGCAAAGGAGCAGAATGAAGGTCGTTCACGTTAATGCCCAGCTGTCTAATGATCCGTGTTTACCTGGAATCGCCGCTTTGAATTCTGCAATTCCTTTAACGCACGGAGGGATATCTATACACATGGAATGCAGTACTGTTAGGCCACTTGGTTACGATAACTTAAATCAGGCATCATCAGTATGTAGCTCTAGGGAGTCGACTTTACATACGTTTGCCATTAGGAAATCTGAGCAGCAGGCCGGTTTGTAAACTCAGTGGCGTTTCCTATAGCTACACGGGAGTAACTATGGGATACAATCTAATTTGAAGTGTTATAATCATATTATGATAGTATATTGCATATGTCATTATTATTATTATTATTATTATTATTATTGAATAATACAATTAACAATGTTCAATATAGCGAGATGATATTCATTTGTGCATTGCATCCTAAGAGGGGTTATACCAGCAATGAATAGTAAATTATTTATTAAAAGCCCAATAATTCGTATGTTTAAAGGCAAAATAAATAAGTTGTGAGTCTGACCAGCATGAACAAATTCAGCAATAGCAATAAATTACAGTATAAAACGTACTGGGCTTGCATCCACAAAGTTGTACATTTTAATTGTTCAAATAAAGGTGATATTTCTTCTCCTTGATATTTTTCATACTGATTCGCAAGACAAGATGAATAATGGCGCTTTAGATTCAACTTTTTATATGGTTTAACATCTTATTACAAATTAAACAGTTTACACCATTATCTTTTGCTGTAATAAAATGTTTGCTCCCAAGCAGGGTTGAACCAGTTGGTGTCGTTGATTTACACCGCTGCGCCGAGGGAGAGTACGAATGACGTCAACATTTTCCCCTTTGATCCTCTTTCAGTTGCTCCCATCACGCTTATGTACTGAGCAGGCAAGTTCCCAACCGGTGTGCGCAATACTTGACGATAGCTGTCTTAAATAGTTTATAATATTATAATGGTTCCTGAATTTAGAAGATTTAACATCGGCGCGATAAGACTTTTAATCTCCCGTTAAGCTTATAGAATCAATTTCACTGGGAAAAGAAAGTCGTTGACACATTCATAGTGAGACAATATCTTAAGAATGAGAGCATTATTGCATGTCGTATTGTGTTGCTGCAACCTGTTTACTAAAATGTGCACGTGCCGCCAGCTGCAATGTTCAAGAGTCTGTTGTATGCCTAGCAAGTCACATGGAAATTCCGAAGCAAGCACAAGACATAGTAATCCAATCTCTGGCATAGGAAGGCGCTAGTGCATATGCCAAGCCATAATGCCATTAAACAACAATACCAGGCATAAATCGAGGTACATGGACACTGTTGTGCTTGTGATGGGAAATGCTGGCCATTCTGCTTGAGGCTACACCTGCCACAGTTCAGTGAAAAGGTCTTACGTATTGCAGCTACTATTGCATTTACTTCTTGCAACATAAATGAATATGTTCTCAAAATTAGAAAACTAGAGAAGATTGTGCCTTTTACGTTCCGCAAACTTTATACAGGGCAGAGAGGAATACCATCTTAGCCAAGTATTCACACCGCAATATTACAGTTAATATAAGAATCTGTCATATCCAATAGTAAACGCTTCCAAAAGGGGAGCACTATTGCCTAATAGTCATGTAAATTTTTTCGTTTCGTTTCGCCTGTCCTAGAGCTGTTACAACTTACTAACATAACATTTTCAGGAATTCTTTATTAGAGTCGTAGGTGCTCAAGAACTAAGAATATTCAGAATTTTTAATTTCTACTATTTTTAAGATAAATAGAAATCACAGAGCTACATTTCTTATTTTTCCTGTTACATCCCTACTGTAAGTAGGAAAGTATTTCATTATAGCCAAAAATTCAATATTGAGACATTACGCCGAATAAAAAAAATTATAAAAAGAAATATATAAAATAATAAAAGCGTTTTTAGGAAAAGCTTCTGTGTATAATTGTATGTCTGTGAACAGAAAACCCTAAAAGCCAAAGGTCGGTTAAATACCAAACTTAGTATTTAAGTTCAGTATTCTCAAAGGAAGATTTTCAAGAAAATATCAGTACCCAAAACTATTCTTTGTATGGAAAGTTTTTTATGTTTTATTTTCTCAAAAATGGCTCCACCAATTTTGATTAAAATACCACATATTTAAAAATATTTACATGATATATAAAAGGTAATCTTAAATATGCTGCGGTTAACCTGTGGAATCTTCTTCGTTCTGAATGACTTTTGTATAACTTGTAAACCGTAACAGATATACAAAATATTACTGCATAAAACATCTAGATCTCGTTAAATCACACAATTTAATTCAAATAATATTCTTTATCGGATTAACTTTTCCGAGACATTCTTTGTTGTGGTTTGAATTTCAAATACCCCCTTTTAACTATAAGTCACTAATCGGTTTTTCTTTTTAGAGAGAATTAGTGCATAAAATATCAAAATTCTTACTTCAGTTTATTTTTTTCGCTTTGCACCTGTCACTCCTCCATAGACTCAGCGTTTTTTCCAAGAGTACGACGCTGGGAATGATTATTGTAATGTGTATTCCTGTACCTTTTAGGTGGTCCCCAATTAGCCATTAACACATATTACGGAAAAGAACTGTTATTGTCCTCTGCAGCCTTGAGGAAGACTTCGTGACTTCGTGCAGAGTTTACAGTGCTATCAACCAGCGCCGCCGAGAAAGTCTGTAATGTCCTTCCAGTACTCCTTGCTGGAGCATTCAACAATGTTTTGATTCTGTAACAGCTGCATAATACACAATACAGAAGTCACGCACCCTAGGTAATCTAAAACCTCTACTCAAACAACTTGAGGGAAATTGTGCGATAAAGATCCATAGATCAGAAGACTTCCTTTTCTTTCTTCTTAAATATATCAAAAGGTTTCGATTCCGCCAGGGCTTTCACCGCTGCACTACATGTGTCTTGAATCAACTGAATAATGTAGGATGGATTGTTTGTAGAATAGAGGTTCCCACCTTTGCCAGAGCATCGGCATTTTCATTTACAGCAAAGCCTGTGCGTCTGAGAATAGGTTACAAACTGAGTTTTCATTATTTCTTCTAGAGGTGCTTCAGTACCAGACGTAGGAAAACATCACACATCGGTTAGTGTCTCATTGTAGGAATGGCTTCGTGCAGTGTTTACGAATGTATTAAAGAGACGGCTTTCGGGCAAAATAACTTCTAACTGGGAGACTGGCGCTGAGACAGAAAGCACTAACAAATTTAGTTTAAGTCAAAAGTCATGAAACAAGGCTGACATGCCAATGATGAGTAAGTTTCAAATACTTGTGTGTTATCATTAGATGCGTCATTGCCTATGTCGCAAAATTATATAACAGCTTAAACAAGAGTGCCTCAATGCTTTAAGGGAACATTAAAAGTCTTATTACGCCAATATTAAATATCTAAATACATGACCTATTGTCTTGGAAACCATGTAAGATATTAGAGTAAAAATTTTACAGGACATACATGCACACCTTTTATAGGTTATAGGTTGTTCAACGGAGGGGACTCCTCGGTACCGCGACTTACGAGATCTATTATGCCTATAGGAAGAAGGCATGAAATGAAGGAACCACACAGGAGGCCACAGGCCGTAGGTAGACAGGCCACAGAGACGCGCGGAAATATATAACATTTGCAAGCTCACATATCCGTGTATCACCGCCAGATCCACCGGCGGAGGGCGTGCATGTCTTCTAAGTTCACTTTTATATGATAGGTTTGTTTATTAAGGTTTATTGTTTTCTTAATTAGACCGTATTTTGAATAAAATGTATCAGCAATTATTTTTAAAAAACAACCGCAACAGCATCTGGAGGTTGTTTTTATCGTCCCAGAATTTAAGTTAGCAATCTTCAGTAGTTTCTGAGAAAACTAGTTATTTATACCAGAAAATATCATTCACATGTTCAAAGAAGAAATTGAGAGAAGAAATCACATGACTTGAGCACACAGAAGCTGCCACACTTGACAGTGGTTCCAAATTGTAGAGCAAACTGTCATCTGAAAGATGGACCATGTGTAGGAGTTATGGTGAAGTGGCGCAGAATTCACAGTACAATATGGCAGATGCAGTATTATTTTTATAAATATCTCTAAAATATAAGTATTTTGTTAACAACAGTATACCCGGTGAGTCAGCTGCCCCTAGGTATTCGTATCTATGCAACCCGCAGTTTATAGTCTAATGTAAAAACATTGACCCTTTTAGCAAACAAAGTGTTATTGTAGCTCTGCCCCCATTAATGATTAAAGGACTGATTGAGATCCAAAGAGCTGCGAAAGCCTTAAAAAAGACGGCGTTTCGTGGATATAATATTTGCAAGGAGATAGCGGAATGTTTTCCCGAGGAGCGAGATAAACTACGTTGGTTCTGGCCGAGTGGTTTAGGTGCCGGACTGTGGTGAAGCAAAGGTTGGCTTCGGAGATTGGAATCTGATACAAACATAGAATTGTTTTGGGTCTTTTTTTCCCCTCTTCTTGTGTTTATTTTCTGTATTTTAGTGTACTAATTTATTTATGTTTGTTATATAAGAATTACAATCAGATAGTTGTGTATCTGTTTACCATAATAATCTGTATTCTATCTGGTGTTGTAAACCGTGTTACGTAGTTAGCTTTCATTCTCTTGGGCGCATATCGACGATATTAAACATAACAGTTTTTGTTTCGTGTTTAAACCTTACGTTTCACTATTTCCATTGACGAAGGAGTTGTAAATGTGCTAAGTTCATGGGTAAAGAGAATAATACATTGTTAAAGAGCGTGGATTTCATCAAGGAAGTAAATGTTCAAAATGACGACCCCCTTCATCAATGCACATTTGTGTACGTTGCCGGATAGACCTTCTTGCATGCTGTAACATGCGCGGTGTAATCTGCCTGCATTCTTCACGTATGAGTGTGCCCGTATATGATTTAGGGTTTTCTGTGGAAAACATGATGATTATTCTATATTGTACACACTTATAATGTTATCAAAATGTTATTTATAACAAATTATAGACCCAAAGAGATAAGACCAAAGCTAATAAACAGTTTGAAATTCAGCCCCAGGATTTGAACCCGAATTAAAGTGGCACGGTGTTAAAGCAACCATGATAATACCATTCGGCCAATGCTACCTTGCGAGCTGAGGTTCCTATACGAACTGGCAGTCGCAGAACTAGACCCCACGTCGAATCTTTGCACACTTTTTGCAGCGTCATACAGTGTTGCCCGGTTTGGTAGTTTTAATTCAAACAAATAAACTGCATCAGTCATTACAATTACTGTATGATCTGAAATACGCCACAGTTTGTGAAGTAAGAGAAATTATCTACCTAATACTTAGCATTTTTTGACAAGGATGTACATTGACTAACGGCTTAAATCCAATTGGTCGCTTTGCGTAGTTCTGCCATTTTCTTTTCAAATGGTTTTGTCAACCGATGCATGCGACAAGTTGTTCCTTCAGGGGTGCATGAATGTATGCTAAATAATAAAAATTTGTAGAATAGGCTAAAAGTGCTACTGCAGCTCTCAGTGACAGGGTGGGATGTTTTTTGCATCGACATACATAGCGATTGCATTCTGTCCCATAAAACACTTATGCACCGAGTTATGTATCCGTCATCTATAAAGTGTTACGCAAATCAGCTATTAGAAGGCATTCAAGAAAGGCGTAAGTCACATATATCGCTTAGTACGTTACATATATTGAAAAATAAATAGGCACAGCTGACTCACCTGGTATACATACATACATACATGCATACATGCATACATACTGCGAAGAATTCGGTGAGACCCACTTTCATAGCTTCTATGTTTTCGAAACTTCTTCCACGCAAGAACTGTACCATGGATCCAAGCAGATGGTAATCTAATGGCGCAAGATTAGCGCTGTATGCTAGGTGTGCTAGCAGTTTGACTTCTTACAATTCCTGAATTTTTGTCATGGTTGTTCATGCAGTATAGGGTGTTGCATTGTCCTGCTGCAAGAGAATTCTGTTTCGGTTAACTTATGCTGGGTATCTCCGTCCCAAAATTTCATGAACTCGTTCCAGTTGTTGAGAATAAAGATCCGCATTGATTGCACGCCCGTTTGGAACAAACTCCCACTGAATCACTCCTTCAACATTACACCAGGCACATATTACTTTGGGGCCGAACTGATTTTTTTTAACGAAGACTTTGGCAGGTTGACGGGGATTGAGCCACTATTTCGAGGCGTCAGTGTTGCGGTAATAGACCCATTTTCCATGACATGTGGCAATTCTCCTGATAAATCTATCATCCATGGGATTACCGATAAGCTGACGACAAATATCCAGTCTACGTTGAGCCTGTTGAGGTGTCAATTCATGAGGTACAGATCTACAACTCCTGTTTGATTCTCCAAGTTTCTTAATCTGGCGATGTATGGTATCTTATGATGGACCAAGTTCTTCTGACAGCCTACGAGTAGATTTTTGCAAATTTTCTGCCAAAACTCTGCGTGTATTCTCAATATTCCATAATTTAGGGCTTCCAAAATGTGGTAAATTTTTAGCGTTTTCTTCTCCAGTGTTAAAACGTTGGAACCATCGTTGAGTCACATGCTCAATAACGACACATTCTCCTTTCCCTTCACATATTTTTTGAGCCTCGGCAGCAGCTTTATAATCTTGTTTCCAGTAGTGCTTTAGAAGGACTTTAATCTCAAACTTTGTAACTTCCATTTTGTGATTGTGTATTAATAACTGACGACTGACACATTCTCGTAATATACACAATACTAGCATAGCATCAATGAAAGCTAATGCTATCTTATACAACACCAAACTTAAAAACCGACATTACTTATGAGATAACCTAATATATATAAAATTAAGGAATGAAAACCAATTTATAAGACTGCATAGAGAATAAGAAGTATACTGTTTGGCAATTTTCGCATTTAGTCTCCCCTTAAAATTATATCCAAATCTCTTGTTAGGTAGCCAAAGGCGATATGTCATCCAATATGGCAACTTTTTGTCATTCTGCACAATTTTGCAACTTGTAAGTAAATACGTCCAATAATTCTGCAAATTGAGCGACTATGTATATTGTTTAACCCTATGGACTTCTTTTTATATTGCGCATAATATTGTGCACAGTAAAATGCTCCTTCTGATCTAGTAAATAATGTACGGATAGAAGATTCTTAATCCCTAAGTGATACCTGTCTCGATTGACACCTAACTGGTTCACAACGTTCTGTTAACACCATTTAAATTAAGATATGTGACGCACGTCACTTCATAAATGGATAATAAATCGTAGGTGGGGATTGACAAGACGAGTACGGGACATATATCTTCAGTAATCAACACCACCACAAGCATTGTATCTATGGAAGTCATACTATTATAGAAAACGATCCTTAATGGACACGTGTAGCTCTGGGACCCTAAGCAAATCAACCCCTTGTCAGCGGCGTTTGGGATTTAGAGGCTTAAAAATAATGCACATTAGGGTGCATTATGTACGATAGCTGGGCTCCTCATAAATCTCGTGCAGGGAAAGCGCAATGGGATATAATTTATTCAGTTGAAATAGAAGAGAGACTGGAATTGGTCGTACAGATACTAAGTGCGGGTAATTAGTATGCAAGGTTTATAGATTAAACAGAAACTATGAACTAGGATATTAGCATACAGGGAAAAGGGTGATCTAGAAAAAGAACATATTTATGATTCTTATATAGAAGAAAGAAAAAATATATGTGATACATTCACATGACTTTCTTTACCCTCCATAGTTTATTAATCGGTATAGTAACGAATCTTAGAAACTCTTATTTTTATATCTACTTCGTTTTAATACAAATAAACCTTTGCAAAAATAGCTGCATTACACATTTCATTATATACACAAAGGGAACAGCGGTAGTTAAATTTTTAAGAACTGGACGCTATAAGCTGGCCTTAAAATTCCATACTGTTTCCATGCAATCGCGAGAAATATCTGAATGTTGACAGGACTTTAAAAGAATGGCTAAGTATTAATCAATTCGAACCATTATTAACGAATATCTCGGAAATAGCTGATGCCCAAAAAAGTTATTTTAAATAAATTGTGTGTTTTAAACAGATATACATTTTTTGTGCAGCACGTTTTCGCCTATCGCTTAACGTTTACTAGTTAGACAAGATTGTACAAAATGTCTTTCGAATGAAGAGGGCTTCGAATGCTATTCCCAGAAATTCAATATATACATTTATTTCTCGTGTAAATATCTTTAACATATGGTATTTCAATCAAAGTCGTTCGAGCCATTTTAAAACTAAAACTTTTTTAAAAATATTCCATGTAAAGGGTAATTTGGGGTAGGGAAATTTTGCTGAAAATCTCCGTGCCGCATCTTTGGAAGATACTAAACATAAATACCAAGTTTTGGCATTGATCCGTCTTTTTATTTTTGAATTATACTGTTCACAGACACACACGAACCTTTTACTAAAAATGCTTCTCTTTGTATTCAGGGGACCTCAAAACACGCATTTCCGGGGAAATCTCAGTATAGAATTTTTGGATGGAATGCAGCACCTTCCTTACCTAATAGGTATGTGGTTACGAAAGTAAAAAATGAAAGTCAGAGACGCGTTTCATGTATATTAACAGAGGCAATTTCAAAGTTCAGAAAACAGTTTTAGAAATCCCAGAAATTTAGATATCAGTTGCACAAGGAAAGTACTGGTTATTTATATAAAATTCATGACCAGGCATAGGAATTCTTAAGCAGTTGGCTTCAAGTATCTTCATCAAACCATTATCACTACACATGCAAAACAGCAGCAACCAAGGTCACAGACAGGCAGGTAAAATACGGTCCGAGTGTTGTCTGTAAACGCCAAAAGGCTCAACAAGGGATAGGGGTAGTTGTCAGCTGTACGTCCCCGCTTATAGTCCAATAACAATTCAAATTTGTTTCTATCCTGGCTTTAATACCTTTAAATTCCTATGCCTGGTCATAGGTATAGTAAAGGGGATCTTTGATTTCATTTGGCACTCTTGTTTTGATGTTTCCGTTCAACAAACAGTGTTCTGTTAAATGCACACACTCAACAGGCAATAAACTTAAAACTTTTCTGTATCCAATGTCGTGAATGTGTTTCTTTTCTTCATGGTTTCTTTGATATATGATTTTGAAACCTGCTCCTTTTTGTTTAACAATCCTGTGCAAGAAATAAGAACGGTTTACAATATTACATAAAGAAGGGAGGGAAAGAATGTCAATTTCTGCTTCAAAGTAAAAACTGAAGTTTTTGCATCCAGGCAATGACAGAAGTGATAAGATTAAGCAGACTAAAATTGACAAAATAGATGTGCTCATTAAGCGCAAATATAGATAGAACAGAAAAATATAAAGATAAGAGGTCAGAATTGAGATAATATCACCAGATGGAAGTTTTGGATAAATATTATAGAATAGATTGATAGGATCCATGGTACATAAACAACCAGGGTGTTACTTGTAAAGGATGTTGTTAATATTGAAGTGCTTAAAGCTCAGTACAATACAGGATGTTTTACGAGGGGGTCCAATAAGTAAGTTTCCCTATTTTATAAAAAAATTACACACAATTGATCATGTTGAATTAATTTTATTTATATTGTATAATCCTTCTTTAGTTTTATACATAGTCAACATGTTTTCCAAACATTTTTGGGGACGTGACACAAGTTTTCCAAGCCAGTGTTGTACCAGGTCGGGTCCTGTGCTCGCAAGTAACTGTTCACTGATTTGACCTCATCAGTGTTAAAAGTGCTTACCTTTGAGTTGGAGTAACATGTGAAAATCACTCGGGGCAAGCTCCGGTGAATACGGAGGATACGAGAAAACTTCCAAGTTGAATCTTGACTCCAGGCTCCAGAAGTGAACAGCTGGTTACGAGCACAGGACCAGACTTCTGGTTCACTTCTGATTGATCTTCTTTATGGTGTTAAAGTGCTTACCTCCATAATGACCTTTGAGTTAGGGGAACATGTGAAAATCACTTGCCAAAGTATCTGGTGAATATGACGGATGTGAGAAATCTTCCCAGTTGAATCTTCTGAACTCCGCCTGGGTCAAGATTCAACTTGGAAGTTTTCTCGTCCTCCGTATTCACCGGAGCTTGCCCCAAGTGATTTTCACATGTTCCTCCAACTCAAAGGTAAGCACTTTTAACACCGATGATGAAGTCAAATAAGTGAACAGCTAGTTGCGAGCACAGGACCCGACCTGGCACAACACTGGCTTGGAAAAACTTGTGTCACGTTCCCAAAAATGCTTGAAAAAACATGTTGACTATGAAGAAAAGTAACAGAAGGATTTTACAATATAAATAAAATTAATTCAGCATGATCAAATGTGGGTAATGTTTTTTTATAAAATAGGGAAACTTACTTATTGGACGATCCTCGTAAAAGTGGTGAACACATTTTGAGAATAAACTTTTCGTACTGACATACAAATTACAATCACAATATGGGTGCGAAAATGGTTCATTTCCTAGTCGTTGCCCTACTTTTTTGGAGTGATGTCCAGGTGGAGAGGTAATTAATATGCAGTTGTTGTTTAGGTTGTCATATCAAGATGGAGCATCCTCTGCTACACATTTGAAAATTATGTGCTCGAATCTTCTTCTCTCCTTCAGTGCATCAGTTCTGAGGATTATTGATTTTCCAATCATGAATATTATTTATTAAAGGGTACCTGCTAGTCAAGGCTGTCGTTGAACATGGATATGGAGTCCAGATCGTGTGAGCGGTATGAAGGTTGTGAAATGACTACACTGAAGTGAACTGCTTAACTGTAAATCTTTACTTTTTATATCCCCAATAAAATTTAGTTGAACACTTTTTACAAATATGTAACGATGATGAGTATCTGAGCAGTTCTTAAAAACTAATCGTACGTTTCTGCATGTCATCGCGCAATTATATTTAATTAATATACTTTGATTAAGTTATTTTTACTTTCTCTACTACGTATAGTAAGTAGGGGAAGTATTGTATTCCACCCAAAAATTCGATACTGAGATTTCACCGGAAATGCATGTTTTGAGACCCCCTGAATCCAAACAAAGCATTTTTGGACACATGTCTGTGTGTGTGCGTGTGTGTGTGTGTGTGTGTGTGTGTGAACAGCATAACTCAGAAACGAACAGTCGGATAAACACCAAACTTGGTATTTAGGTTCAGTATCTTCCAGAGATGCGACACGAAGGTTTTCAAGAAAATCCCCCACCCCAGATTACTCTTTACATGGAACATTTTTCGAAAATGTTAATTTTCTCAAAAATGGCTCTAACGATTTTGATTAAAATATCATATGATTAAGTTATTGTCATGAGAAATGAAATGTATATCTCGAATTTTCTGGGAATGTCTCCAAAAGTATTCTTCAATGTGAACGATTTTTGCATAACTGGTAAACCATAAGAGATAGACAAGATTTTACTACACAAAAAATGTAGATCGCGTTAAAATACACAATTTATGTCATATACATTTCTTTTGTCGAGTGAACCGTTTGCGAGATATTGCTTGTTATTCCCTTAAATTTTCCAATACTTATACTTTTTCTCAAATTCGTTATTAATTTTTTTTATGTCCTGGACATGCAAAGAGAATGCAATGCGCCACATAGCAACCAGCGTTAAAATATTTGACAATCGCTTAAAACCTACCATATTCCCCTTACATCTACAAGAAAATTACCAATAAAATTGACATCTCGATATCTCGATTAACATGAAGTATATGGAGAATAAGCGTTTGTAAAAATAGTTTGTACAAGAGTAGAGAAAGTCGTGTGAGTGTAACACATCAGATTTTTTATTAACACTTTTTTCCGATCTTCATCCACTGCCTTCTTTATCGTTTGTTACACAAGTATGTGGAATTAGTCACTTAGCTATTTTCGGCGCCACAAGTTCACAATGTGATAAGCGCAGACTTGTCGTGTGAAACTTCAGATAGATCTCCTCTTCCTACCAGCTCTTGAAGCTTCCAAACGGTCCTCCTTCGATATTCGAAAACTTAACTCCTACGCCTTAGATTCTTATAGGCTAAAATCAGTATCCTGTGACTTTACTTCGAATGTTTAAAAGTAGCGTCATCCTTGACGACTATTTCCTTTTTACTTGCCTTTTAATATTCGTTGATCGTACGGCTTGTGCTATCCCAACTTTCTTTCTCTTCTCTTTGGCAACTGGGTTTTCAGCTACTCAGCTTCCAACTCAAATATTCATTACCTTATGAAATTACAACATTCTACTTGCGTGTTTATGTTACATGATTAAATATACAATACGAAAGTGAGCACTACATAAATTTATCTATAATTAGATATTCACTCGAGTTGCTTTATGTTTAAATTTACTATGATTGTTTATTAATAATCATTGATAATTTGATCAATATTTAATAATTACGGATAAAGCTCCGGCTTCAACATGTATATAAATCAATTAAAGTTTTAATTTTCCCTTAAGAAGTTGTTAAAATATTCACCTTGAAAGAGTTGCATTTTTACGTTATAAGTACCACGCTTTGGGAGCAAATTTAAAGGAGTAGTTGTATGCCCCACGTTTAGGTGCCAATTTGAAGGATGATGTAGTTGTATTGTAGTTCTACTGTTGGGGAGACAAACGTGATGAAGTAACTGCCCCACGTTTAGGTACAGAGTTTCCGGTGGCCTTCGCCCCAACGTTTAGGAATCAACTTTGTATTTTTATGTTTCTTTATATATTATATATATTTATGTTTGCCTCGGCTGCGTCAGTATTAATTTGTAGAAACATGCATCGCTTAGCAGGGGGTCATGCGGCTAAAGAATGTAGGCTTACACAAATTATAATTTTTACTTCACTCCTTTTATTAGTCCTTCACACGATTAAGTAACACTTCACTTATATAGAGAGCTGTGAGATTATTTATTAATTACTTGCACTTTTTAATACGTAAACTTTATGATGTTCTCGCCGTAATGAATTTTCGTCTCTCACTGAATACGTACCGAGCGAATGAACTGCTCAGGTACGCTGCCGTCTAGCGTCCGGTTGGGAACGCTGTCTAATAGCGACTGGCGTTTACGGGTGTTTATCGCTAACATTTTTTAAATTTTTCTATTTCAAGTCTCTGATTGGCTAATCATACTCCAATAGAATACTTTTATTTAACTTAAACTTTTTCTAGTTTTTGATTGGCTATTTATAAACTGTTTTAAATATTACATTATTGTTCCAAGAATTACTAGTAGCATCATTAAACTTTCCAATTCAATGTTATATCCATGTTACCTCATTGTTAGCAAGTTTCGGCTTCTATTCTCACAGCTCCTACATTGTTAAATTACGTAATACATTCACATAACATTATTATACATGTACATAATAATATAAACATAATACAATGACTGTTACATACATTTTATATATTATATTATACACATATTGCTTTAAGGCGGGCTGTAATTAAATTTCATATTATATAATTGGACTGAAATCATTTAAGTGTTAAAAATGCTGCCTCAACCTCCTACTTGAATACAGACCCCATAGTGACATATCATGGTCCTGCAAATATGATCCCAACTTATTGGATTTTTACGTATATCCTCAACATCTGCACAAATCTCTTCTAAGGAGTTCCCATGCCAGAAACCGGAGACTAACACAAAATACCCACAAATAAAAATTGAATGGGTTCTGTCTACTTATCCATTAACAAGAAAACCTCCAAGAGCATGTCACAGCATAAGGTATACATCATTGGATAATAAAAATGTTGATGGATACTTTCAAATGTCTTCCTATATGGACATATTTGCTGCGAATACTTGAGATAAAGTGACAAATCAGCACAGTATTGTCATCTGTATTATGTGTATGTAGTGCGTATCTGCAAGCTTTTAATTTTAGTTCATGTCGTTAATCAACTTCGTAGTCACATGTATGTAAACTGTGAGAGTGTCTGAAATTGGCATCTTCTGAAAACTGCAACCATCTGCTAGATGGAAATCCTTCCGTTGAGTGTCATCGTTTTGGAGGCCAGAGCTGCGAAAAGCCAAGAATTTTCGGATCCATGTTGTAATAAAGAATATGTTTCTTCTACCTATGAGCAATTCATTTTTGAACAATCTTGTATTATATTCTTAAACGCAATAATTATAATGTATTACAGGGTTATGGATTACAAGAGATATATATCTTTGTAGTAGACACAGAAAATGGAGTAACACAAGACACAATTTCATCCTCACCTGTGCTTATTTATTTGCATTCATTAAACAAAGAAGCAGTTGAGAAATTACCAACCAATCTTTTGTTCTTGAGGAAAACACAGGAAAGTGGTGATGGTGATAGAAGGACTTTAATTGTGAACAGTTTTAGTCTATTCTTGTGAAACACAGCAATCGCATGCGTCTCATTGCCGTACATGTTTTTCCTGTCCCTATAATCTAACAATGTGTCTATAATACTAAATATATACTTTCGGTAACTACATAGTAGCCTAATGAAGTAAGGATGAAAGAAAAGAGGGAAAAGAATAATAAGCAGGAATTACAATTATATTACAAATATATACAGTGCTCCGACCCATAAGAACTCTCTCTTATGTACCGTCCCCCCTTTCGTTCTCCAGGACAATTAATCTCCTTTGACAAAAAAGACCCCATTTTATGACAGCCCGCGACCAACATTACATTCAAGCAGGACTCCATTACCCTATTGGACTCCAGAAAGTGTGGTGGTGAATATTGTTTTCTTAGTAATTCCGTTTACCTGCACTGAGCCAGAACATGATTCCATGTTTCCCTTTTACCACAAATTGGACATATTCTCACTCCGGTGTCATCACTTAACTTGTTGCCTCTCCAGATGTCCAATCTGAACCACGCCAAACCACTACTTTACTCTCGCGTACAGTTCTCTAAATAGGCCTCCCTTCCCCAGCCCCGCGTTATTTGAAACTGTAAGTTAAGTGAAATTTTAGCCGTACATTGTGATTCTAAACTCTGTCTGTCAATATCCCGCAGTCGACGTCTCCTCCCCTGTAGCCAAATCTACCCCATTCTAATTTCTTCTAAGCCCCTGCGCAATTTCGTTGCCCAACACATATTCCTTCCTTCCCGTACTTGCTCCCTGAAACACACCGCCTGATCCCCTAATATCATGTTTAACCAGTATTTAACTGCCCTTATTTCTAGATGTATGGTTTAACTGTGTAAGCCAAATTCTTTAAGAACCCCACAAATTGCAGTACCCCTCCCCACCTGTAGAATTCGCTTCAGAAAATGTATCTGGATTTGGTTTAGTTTTTCAATCTTTTCCCAACACCAAGTTTCTACCCTATGTGATAAACTCGTCGTAATAACAGCTCTGTATACCATTTCCATTGTCCTCATTGGTGTATCAGGAGCTTTCATAAGAGACTTTGATGACTCTATATTTCTTACTATGCATTTCTCTCGCCTTCCGTTAAATTACATTATTTATGCAATTATGATAACAGTTTTCATATCAGTGATTACGATTTTTGTTATTGTAATGATTCTGAAACAAAGTTAAATTAAATTAACAATAACTTTAGATTTATTAATCCCCATCATTTCGTTTTAAGCGTGTCGTTAAAAATACCAGAACTGAACATGTGAACAATAAAAAGCTAAACACATACAAAGTGATAAAGTGTTTAATATTTTAGTGGTGGTTGTACTCGTCAAAAAGAACAAAAAAGTCCTATGAACTTCCTTATTAAAATTAATAGTTTATACGAAAAATTAGCAAAAGATTCGTTTACGGACTATGCAAATATGTAAACAGAGCTGCAATCTTATGGTAAATGGCACAAATGGCTGGCAAGAACAAATCATATGTTCTTTCATTTTCCTGGAGGAGGATAAGTATAATCAGTAATGTGCCCAGCGTGTTTGAAAGAAACAACAAAACAACACAGTACAACCCAAATCTGGTAAGTGTAACAAGTATTAAATTGTATTAAAGCTTTCTCATTTACTGATATTTTTCCTTCTGGCCTAAATTATAACAACCTGCCTTTGCCATGCTACAGCTTGAAGCTCCCGCACGGCTAAAATATAGCAGGTCGATCAGGTGTAGCCACTGGGCTTTTAGGTCATCTTAGCCTTAGTTTTAGGTTTTCACTACCCTTAAGATAGAGATTTTTAGGTTTCATTTGTGGATTGCGTTTAATTGTTCGCTTCAGCTTCGAAGAACGTGTAACCCCCACTGGTTTGGGTAGGTACTTGTTTCCAGAAACATTGCCAGTGTAGTGGTTGAAACTATGAAGCCCGGTCAATGTATTGAGATATTAAGATCTCTTACTAAAGTACTAGAGTACTTACAACATTGTAAGTCGCCATTGGGGTATGTCGTCTCAATACGATTAGATATCTTCCTGTGGTTTACCGGGAAAAATGCGAATCAGTTCGGGAATTTAATGTCGTGCCGGCATGTTGTCATGGTAGTCAGTGGTTAGAGCAACCGTACGGAGACCGGGAGATCCGTGGTTCAAATCCCGGCTATGACATTGCATTTTTCAGTCGTCTGATTCTACCTTTGCAACAACGTATCTTCTGAATGTTGACAAAAGGGCTTAATACGAAGGGCTGCAGTAGTCATCGAAACGGAGTAATGAGTCAATAAATGTAATTTTTAAAATTAATCGTATTACTTCATAAGTAAATTAGAATTAGTGTAGTAGTGATAGAACATAAAACTAACTTCTGTAATACAGCGAGTCCTCTT
This sequence comes from Deroplatys truncata, assembly GCA_030765065.1. Taxonomy (NCBI): domain Eukaryota; kingdom Metazoa; phylum Arthropoda; class Insecta; order Mantodea; family Mantidae; genus Deroplatys; species Deroplatys truncata. The sequence goes on along the minus strand of CM060987.1, from coordinate 69,617,665 downwards.
GTTCATTAATCTATTTTATGTTTAATGGATGTCATATAGAGCCATTACTATGAACAGTTGCATAAAATATTAATTTCATAACACATGCATAAAGTTCTGGGTTATATCTCTTTACACCCTATTTTAAGACCTGTACATACAGGAAGAGAAGCATATAGTACAAACAAATATTTTCTGTATCAACGGAGAACAATGGCATGAAGTAATAGACCTACTAAATGTTTCAATATTTGAAAGCTATGCTCATTTGCACAAGCATAGCTACTTTTATTTTGGAATAGTTAAAATGTCCTGGAACGACACTCCGTTTTCCCATCTTTGCTCGTTCACATTGGTACAGTTGAGAAGTTTAGCGGGAGTTTTATGCAGGATAGGGAACAGAGATGGTGTCACAGATAAGGGTACAGTTATCGTATAGCTATATATTGTATGTTGTGTCTTTGAGAAATACAAATTCCTGGCTTTCAATGACAAACACCACATGATAGACATATTCAGCTGTTACATCTACCATCATTAGTTAATGTTTTCACAAAGTCGTTTGTAGCTCTAGTGGAAACGATGCGAAACATTGTTCCTTCGACAGTTGTGATAGAAATGCACAACATACAGTCAAGCAGTCCCTCTGTACAAAAGGCGTTCTGGAAACAGCGCTCTTTATGTGTGGGTTGGCTTCGTTATGCCGGAAAGTTTGCATACAGAAATTCAGTGAAAGTCAAGTACTTGCATTTACACACGTCTGTCTGCATACATGATGGTAGGGAACGTATTAAATTCCTTCTAATATGTACTTCACAGAGACATTAAAAAGAAAAAGGTATAAAAACATTTTGTTCTACGATTAGCCGTTAAAAAATGCAAACTAGAAGGTTTATCCCACGAGTATGTATGAAAATAAGTTTACTTGTAAGATGGGGCTTGAATTGTTCAGTCGTCTGATTCTATCTTTCCAACCTTCTCCAACGCACGGCTTGTTGAAAGAGCAAGTAATTCCATTAATTGACCAATAGTGGTCGAAGCTATGAAGCCTGGGGCTTAAAGCCTTTGTAAGTTGCCATTGGGGAATGTAATGACAATGTATTGAGATATTAAGATCTCCTTGTGTGGTTTACCGCGTAAAGTGCGAATATGTTCTGGAATTTAATGTACTACCGGCATTCTGTCACGGTGGCTCATTGGTTAGAGCAACCGGACGGAAACCGGGATATCCGTGGTTCAAATCCTGACGATGCATTTAATTTTTCAGTCTTCTCATTCTACCTTTTCAACCTTATCCAACACACAGCTTGTGTGGAAGAACAATTAATTATATTCGGGGAATAGCTCGCAAGGTCTGCGTATCCCATTGGTTTGTTCTCAGGACCCTGAAAGAACAGTTATTACGCCGTATCATATCCAACGTGCAGTGTCTCACAGCAGCGGATTACGCGCCTAGGTTGGCTTTCGTCAATTGGTTCCTAGAAAAAGGTGCGGATATGCTACAATTAATTATGGCAACAGACCAAGCTACCTTTTCAAAAAACGGTATTTTCAGTTTTCATAATACCAATATATGGGCGGAAGAAAACCCTCACAGCATCAGAGAGCATAATTTTCAACAGAGATTTGCTGTGGACGTATGAGTAGTAGCACAAGAAGCGTTTATCTACACTCATGAACCACACGTCTAAGTGAAACTTGTTTACGCGCTGACCTACTTCTGGTTTTGAAAGGGAGATTTCCACCCCTGCTCCCAGCTACCGTTCCGTTACCGCGCACTGCAACGTTGTCAAGTGTACGGTTTAAGTTCTTGAATAACTTAAGATACCTCCGCAGAAAATGAAAAATACAAAATATTTTCCGAATAATGAAATCTGTAACTGGTTTAAATTAATGCAATGGCTTCCCTTACCTCCGGCATATGATTGCGAGCTCTGTAATAGTACATTGTTAAATAAGTGTGGGAAATGCATTATTTTAGAATCGAGAGGTAGCTTGAAAAGACGAAACGTTTCCATTTCCGAGATTGTTATGCATTTCAGATACATGTATTGCATACTATTTTTATTACAAACGTGTGTTTTATAATTTTTAAGGAGTTATTAATAAAAAAATTCTAACGAACTTACATTCATCACTTCGGATTTCCGGTAACGCATTGCTGCCAATTTAATAGTTATAACCATAGATAACCACAACGAATAGATTGTTAACTCAATGAGGGAAAGCGGTCTTGCATTCGTTTCTGGTGATCGACGCGTTTCCAAGAGATGGAAGCTTAATGCGAAGTATAAATCGCTCATTGGAGCTGGACGAGGTTGGCTATAACTATCACTATGGCGTAGTAAAATTGTACTACAATGTAGGACATTTGAGCAATGATTTGATGGTTTATTTGAAAATACTAATATGGTGACGCAACGGCCATGGCTCAAGGTTATCGCCAGGCAGTCGGAGATAAAAGATAAGTCCCGCTCTCGCCCGGTGTAAACACCAGAAACACTATGAGCAGATAACCAGAATCTTCTGGAAGTTTCTTTCCCTCGCCTCTAAAACGTGTTTCCAGATAGTTCTAGAGTATTCTGTGGAACATTCCATGAAATTAAATGTCATTAGTCGTGTTTTCTTTGGAGGACGCTATGATTGGTATTTTAGGGTCAATTTAATTTTTTAAAATGGGGAACTACAATTAGATTCAAATTAAATTGACCCTAAAGTGACCTTCTAACATCCTTCAAATAAATCACGACTATTGCCATTTACTTTTCCCCCATATTATCAAGCAACTCTTATTCAAAACATATCTTTCTACAACGCTTAGTTTTGGAGATGTTGTGCAGTCTTAACTTAAATGGTCTACCCTGTATAAGCAAGCGTTCTCGCTAGAGGAATCAGTTGAGTCCGTCATGAACGAGTAGGCAATTTGGTGAGCGCGTTTCTGCTGTGATATCAAGTGCTGTTCTCCGAGCGAGTTAGTGATGACTGCTGTGACGGGCAGCGAGTGCTACTGTGGAGCGAGAGATTTTAGAAGTCTTGTAGCGAAGGAGAGGCTACGTCGTGCGTATTTCGTTACACCGCTAAGTCACGAAGAAAGTGAAGTGACGGGGAAATTGTACTAGTTCATATTAGTGATAGTGTGGTAACTAAGTGAAGTGACATTGAGAATTTAAACTGGACAAAATCACAATACGGAGATAAATAGAGATTCAGTATTTCAATAAGAATTTGAAGTGGATGATGAAGCAGATACTGAAGAAGCATGCAAAATTGGGTGCGCGTCATTGATGCCTGAAAAATCTAGAATGAGGTATGAAATGTTCATTCACCTTTAATTACAGTGAATTAGTTTACAATAATGTTTGAAATAATGCAAGTTATTCTATTCGAATACGTCATTACCGGTTTAAAAAGTGTAAATTAAGGCTTCAGGTGTATTTTACTTCCCACTCTGTTGTATGTTATTACAGCTATCAAATTTGTGTTCGTTGATATGGACTTGGAAATGAATTTATGTGTTGAAATTATAAACTTCCCTCTGTAAATATAGAAAACACACTATTTTGCAGAAAATACGTGTTCTATTTTAGATTTTTGATGGACAAGGATTGTGATATCATGATGTTTAAACACTCAACCCAAAACACATAAACAGTGATGAAAGTTGAGGGGTAGAGTTCCACCCTATTTTTATAAACTATGGCTATGATACAACATTCCCTATGACATGGTACAAGAGATTGTGGATTTTCTCATAAATGTACAACAATGTATCACCAAGTATTTCTTAATAAATTTCAAATATGTGATACGGAAAGCATTTCTAGGTCTTGTATTCTATCACACTGCTGCAGTTTGCTGTTCCAACGTGCAATATGCGTGAAGGTCTAAAATAGAGCAAGAGGTGTAAATAAAGAGCAAATTTAGAGTAGGCTTATTGCCTTTGTTGCCATTGAGACAATATCTCAGAAAAATCAAGAATGTACGAGAATCGTTTGTAGAGACCTATGTTACATCGTGAAGCTGTTAAGTATTAAAGGAATATTTCTCTTCCTCAAATGGAATTTAATTATTTTACCACATTGATTTTGTTACATTTTATCCGGAAGTGATGGCAGGAAACTTAAGTTAATTGAAAGAAACAAGTTTACTTTTTTAATTCACAAGATACCATTCGGAAATTGAAAGCTATCATTTTTTCCTATATTTGCTGAGAAACGCAAATCTGATTTACTAGCACCTCCCTGGCAGCAGTAAATATAATTTAATAAGCATTTCTCTTCGGAAATGTTTTTCTCTTCTGAATGGTGGATTCAGAGAAAATGTAGGAGCTGCCATTAAATGATGCAAGGTTTCATTTGCGAGATGTCATAATGATTACGTAATATGTTTTTACGTAAGTTATTAGAACTTGAAGATCTTATGTTGTGTTGCTTTTGTTTTGTTTGGTTACATAATTTTAACTGCCCCAAGTATGGTAGCCAATTTGCGATGTACTTGCAAATGTTTGTTTACATCAGTGTTGAAGCCATCTTGTGACGTCATTCATTTGTTTGGTTTGTAGCTCCATCTGGCGTAGCAATTTGCGGTTCTTAGTATGAGTTTTTGAAATAATTCATTTCAAATGTCCTCCGGCTAGCTATTATCTTATCTTGGGTCGAACATGTGTCTCAATACAGGTTGTGAAACGGAAAGGAATCTTTTATCCAAAAATTACACTGATGAAGAAATTTGTTTTATAATTTTTATTGTCGAACACGTTCACTATCACTTTTACATATTGATCTAGATACTCGCCAAACTGAAACTGTTATAATACTTCTTACTGATCACTTTTAATCAACGTACTTCAACCTTTTATATAATTAACTTTACCATATTTTAGATCTTTCATAATTCTGCTGCGCGTAACTTGTGAATCTATATCCGATGTATGACGAACTAATACTTTCGACGAACTGACTGACTGAAGACGACGTGTAGTGTATGAATGCTTTCGGCGAACTGAAGGACTGACTGACTTTACCTCAAACTTGGCTTCTATTTATAATCCTGCATCAAGATACTCCTAAAGATTATAACTGAGCTGCTATTGGCTAAGAAAACGCGCCAACATTAGCGTCTATTTTAATATCCAATGAAAACCACGAATACATATTGCTTTTAGGGAGAACACATTCCAGAAGTTTCTACCGAAAACGCGCCAAACATTACGTAACTTCCTTGTTTCCAATAATGATAAACAGCTCACCCCCCTCGCTGCATTATTGCACTATTATTGACAGTTTCAGTAAGGCCGTATAAACTTACTTCTAAACAATATTTACAATCAATAAACATCTGAAATCAATGTCACATAAAAATGCATATTCATATTACAATCATTATTTACATTAGGTAATTTGAGATACAAATTACTGCATCATATGCCCCACTAGAAACATAATTATAAATATTTACAACTTGTTTGGAAATTTTATAATTGGGTTTTTAGTCTCCTAAATCTTGGAACACACGCTATCACTTTCACTTTACACTTCACACGCATTTAACACACGACATATGTTGTTTTTTTTTTATCTTGCCACTACTTACTGGCTCTGGTTGAATTAATTTAGATATTAATCTGACATCACAAAAAAAAAATTTTATAGCAAATACTGTACCCTGAATCATTTATTTACTGTTATAAAATTGTTTACTTTTTTAAGTTGTTGACAAAAATTTATACATTTAAGAATTTTGTAATTATTACACATATTTACCAAAATATTCACCCTTTATACAAATATATTGATATCTCTTAAATCTAGACAATGTTTCACCTTTTCTGTTTGCTACATAAGTATTTGTTTTTTTTTTGTTTTTTTTAATTATTTTTACCCATTTTTGTTATTTTGTACTTTATTTTAACAATACTCTTGGAATAGTATTTACGTACTTTTAATTTAATATCATATTAAGTTTCAATCTTTACATTCTTAATTTCCAAAAACTGTTATAGTTACAAAAAAAAGTGTTATTTCCCTTTTTTTTTAAATTTAATTATGTCCAAAATTTTATTTCTCCTTTCACATGACGTACATATTTATTTAACCCTCTTACGTTCCAATACATTGCTCTGCATTTCGTCTTTAACTATCCAGCATCAACTTGACATCTCATTGTTATTTACCCTCCTGGATCAAATTGTGTGTGGCTAAACATTACTCGTAGCCGTTTCCTAACCTTCAAATTTTTGTTCATGGATAACCTCTTGTATTCATATGATATTTCATCCCATGATAACATTTGAAAACAATCTAAAGTTTCCTGAACAATACATCTTTTGACAACTTTCATTTTCAATTCATCTACCATCTTTTTAACTTGAGAATACTCTGACAAATCTGTACTAAACTGTACTGGACTGGAGTTTTCATTTTGAACATCTTGGTACAATTTATTTCTTTGCATTTCTGTCTCATTCTGTATTTCTGATATTTCCCCTCTGAAATTGACTTGCGCCTTATTCACATCTACATTCATAACCTCTTTTATCTCTCTTAGCTCACTTGAAGTGATACTCATTCTACTACCTGACTCCGTACATTCTACATCAACATGTTCACTTTTAGTATTAACCTCACTTTCTTTGTTAGCTATTTCCCTGCTCATGTCTAGCATTTTCTTTGAAACGTCTCCTATCTCACTTACCATTACTTTTTGATTTTCATCTCTCATTTTTGGCATATTACTATCGAGCTTCATAACTCTCTTTTCAATTTCTTCACTACTTTGATCTACTTTTTGCTCTAATATCTCATTACTCCTACCAATATTTTCAATTGATTTCCTGTTTTGTTCTAAGCTCTTACCAATATCTTCCCTCAATTCCCTATTATTCTTTTGCATATCTTCCCTTAATTGATCTGTAATACTCTTACTAATATCTTCCCTCAATTCTTTCTTATTCTTTTCCATATCTTCCCTTAATTTCTCATTACTCTGAGTTAATTTTTCTAATTTCTCATTATTCTTTTGCATATTCTCATTAGTCTTTTTCATATCTTCTCTCAATTCCCTATTATTCTTTTCCATATTCTCATTCAAATTTTTCAGCATTTCCATAATCATACTATTATCAGAATTAACATTTCCAGCTATTCTATTCTGACTTTCTGCACTAACATTTCCACCCTCAAATCCTAAAAAGTCTGGGCTGTTTTCTGTAACCTGTATTGAATTACAGCTAACTGTTACATTATCTCCCTCCATAATTATTTCTTCTGTATTATTAGTAGCCATTGTTTTCTATATCCTACCGCTCCTAAGGTACATTTGTAGGTTACAATTTTGTTTTCTAAAAAAAATTACAATACTCTGACCTTTGTGATGCTGTCTGTTGCTGTTACTTTGATGTCCAGCTTCCTGCCCCTTTCTCCTAGATTTGTATGTCGCTTCTGCGTTGTATTATGATGAATCTACGTTGTCTCGATGTTTTTGTGTCCACTTATCCGCGTCGTTTGTCGCTCCTCTAGTTGTTTCTTGAATCTGCGTCTTGTAGATCATTTCACTGCTGCATTCGCCCCTTCCTGGTCATCTCACTTCTTCCTGGTTAATTCTGATCCTTTCCTGGTCATCGTGTTCCTTTCCTGGTTATCGTGCCCCACGTTGGGCGCCAATTTGAAGTAACATGATTGCTTACGTAATGTGTTTTTACGTAAATTATTAGAACTTGAAGATCTTATATTGTGCTGCTTTTGTTTTGTTTGGTTACATAACTTTAACTGCCCCACGTATGGGAGCCAAATTTGCGAGTGTATTACTTATAATGTTTGTTTACATCACGTGTGTTGAAGCCATCTTGTGACGTCATTCTTTGTTCGGTTTGTAGCTCCATCTGGCGTTAGCAATTTGCGGTTCCTAGTTTTGTGTTTGAAAGAATTTAACTTTTAATTTCTATTCAGTTCTGTTTCACTGTCCTCCGGCTAGCTATTATCTTATCTTGGGTCGAACATGTGTCTCTATACAGGTTGTGAAGCGGAAAGGAATCTTTTATCCAAAAATTACACTGATGAAGAAATTTGTTTTATAATTTTTATTGTCTATCACTTTTACATATTGATCTGGATACTCGCCAAACTGAAACTGTTATAATACTTCTTACTGATCACTTTTAATTCACGTATTTCAAATTTGTGTATAATTAACTTTATAATACTTTAGATTTTCGTAACTTGTGAATATATAGCCGACGTATCTCATACAAATATTTTGACGAACTGACGAACTTAAGACGACGTGTATTGCACTAAGAATTTTGATGAACTGCACACAAGCTACCTCAAACCTACCCTATTTATACGCCTGCATCAAGATACGCCTAAAGATTATAAATGAATTACTATTGGCTAATAAAACGCGCCAACATTAGCGTCTATTTTAATATCCAATGAAAACCACGAATACATATTGCCTTTAGGGAGAAAATATTCCAGAAGTTTCTACTGAAAACGCGCCAACATTACGTAACTTCCTTGTTTCCAATAATAATAAACAGCTCACCCCCCTCGCTGCATTATTGCGCTATTATTGACAGTTTCAGTAAAGCCGTATAAACCTATTTCCCAATAATAATTACAATTAATAAACATCTGAAATCAATGTCACATAAAAATGCATATTCATATTACAATCATTATTTACATTTAAGTAATTTGTGATACAAATTACTGCATCACATTTCTTCCGTCTATTTCCCAACTGACGATGATGATGAAGATGATGATGATGATAATAATAATAATAATATCTTAAACTTTTGATTCATTTTTCTTGAAATTGAGTAAATAAGTATCAAAAGAATAAATAAATAAAAAGATGTTTGAACAATAAAATTAATTTAAATCATTTTATAGACAGCAAGGCCTAAAAGTAGAACTTCTAACACAGAGCATACGAATTAAAAGCTTTAGATTATCACATCAGTGCGATAATCTGCATTGTGACAACTTTGTTTTCAAGTCCAAGCACCTGTTGCACATGTTTAACAACTCGACTTGGTTTGATCAGGTTTTTCTTGTCATTATGTCGTTTTACTTGTTATGTCGTTTCACATGATTAATTTCTCATGGCGCTCGTATTATCTGTTCACAATTCAAATCATCATACTTCAATTTAGCGCAATTCGTTGTAGAGTTAACCTATATGTTATATTGGCTGCCTTCTGCTGATCTAAAACGTTACTCTTTTATATAACCTACATTAGGATTAAATGGCGGAAATTATGAAATCAGATGAAACTGAAATGGAAGTGAAATTACAGAAGCAGCAGAAAGAACAACCCTAGCACTAGAAGTACTCAAAAGGTACTATCAGAGAAATCCAGAAAACAATATCATATAACATTTAATCGCTTCATTGCCTGGTGTAAGGCAAAACATGTGAAAATAATTTCACTGTAAATGACTGCTAGCGAATCAACAAAACATCAAAACATTCTGACGTTCCAGTTTTTTTACGTCATTACTCTTGTTTCAAGAACGCGTTCTAAACGTGATCTCTGTTAGTTTCAGGAATCAATAAAAATATTATTGATATTTTACAAATTCGAGCGGTGTCTAACAAATAGTATATGCCACAGGTGTTAAAAGTGGTTTTATTTTGCGCGTACGAGTACGGTACACGGGCAATGGCCTTCGTTCATTTTCTTATTCTACCATTATCTACTATTTCATTAACAACTTAGCCTCTTAATTTTATAGCCAGCGCTGCACAGGTGGTTTAATAAAATATATCGAATAATGATTTAATTAATAAATTGGTCAAAGCTTCCAGGCTCAAATTCCATGGGTTATGTGTACATTTGTTCACACCTGACGTTTCGGTTAACTCTTTGGTTGCCATCTTCAAAGAATAAGACCCTGGGCTGGTTAACAACCCTTATTACAATGAGCCGGAATATGACTCAAGTTTCTTCCTCTCTACACCAAGGAGAGATTCTTACGCCTTACACGTTAACACATTTGTTGCTCGCCATGGTCTCACCTAAGCTAAGTAAGCCCGTGTTTGTTTACTCTATTTCCTGCCAAAATACAGTGTTTTCCCTCACATTGCGGCCACCGTTTGACGGCTCGCTCGCCGGTCGCCTCGGCTCGGTCTACCGCCGAAAAAGTTTCATTATCCCGTCAACCATAAACGTTTTCATAGTTACAATTTCAATAATAATACGCACATACCCTATCATAAGAGATATTGGAAATGCTGTCTTCTTCAAAAAGTTTCTGGCGTGTTTATATTGACGCTCAAGAGTTATATATCCGAAATTGAGTGAATTTCTTGCCTGATATTTTCTTTTAGTTCTTCCAATGTTTGGTAGTGTGTTGCATACACTTTGTTTTTCAAGCTCCCCCATAGATAAAAATCATATACAGCTAAATCAGGAGCGTGAGGGCCATAATCCTTTACTAATTGCCTTATTTTAAAAAAATTCCCGAATTAAATTTAACGAGTAATCAGCAGTATGCACGGTATTAGAATCTTGTTGGAAAAATCCAGTCTGACATCGAACACCAGTCAGCTGTTCAAAAAATGTTGTGTATGAAATTTCTGTAGCTCTTTGCATTTATTGCTTGTTCAAAAAATACTGTTATTCTGTATGCATTTAGTGCACACCAATTTTTGCGTCGTGCAAAGGAATCTCGTGTGTAAAATCGGGTTTCTCTGTACTTCAAATTCTGTTATCTTGCGATGAAACATACCAATACAAATAAAACCATCCTTAGAATATTAAGAATAATAACCATGGATCAATTTGTATAGAATTTCGCAAAACCCAAATACAGAAATGTACCCGCTCTGAAGATCACGTGAGAAATAAGGTGTATGCAATAAATCCGATACATTAGAAGAACCAAAAGAAAAAATCAGGCGAGAAATTCACTCAATTTCGGATATTGAACTCTCGAGTGAGAATGAAAATGTTCAGATGCCAGAAATGTGTGGATAGAGAAGCATAACATTTCCAACATTTCTTATGATAAGGAATGTGCTTATTATCATTGTAATTGCAATTTTTACTAGGAAGTCGTGAGGCGGTTGCGGGAATATTATAGCTGTTTCGGCGGGAGTCAGAGCTGCGGGAGCCGGCGCGCAAGCAGCCTTGCGGTGGCCGCAGTGTGAAGGAAAAGCACTGTATATTGTGTTTTCAGTATCTACTGTAAGCGTAATGAAGAATTCTCCTTACATTGTGACAATATCTGCTGTCGATCTACGTCTTTCAATCGATCCTGTACTTTTTGCCACACATTCGCTCTATATCCTTGGGAAACGAAATGTGGAAACATGTTGGCAAGTACATCAATACTCTTTGTTTGGCCCTGAGTGAGTAGCTCTGTACTTTGTTGAAGCACTTTGGATAGAAGTTGAAGATGATTTACTATTTAATGTAAGTTATTATAATTTATTATAATAATATGATTGGTGTAATAGTTATTACGCTAATGTGTTATCATTTCTAGCAGAACCCGCAGCTCTGCTCGCATAATTGTATTAACTCCAGTGATTCTACTCTGCGTCGCTCCCTCTCTCACTTTCTTTTACTTCCTCTTTCCCTCGCTCTCCCTCTATCCGTCTTCCTCTCTGAATCTCGCTTTCTCCAAATTCTGCCTTTTGAAAAAAAATATACGTGTGAATATGACACACGTTAATTCTTATATTTTAATTTCTTATTGTTTTCTGTGGATATCTATTCACATGGGGGAGAGAGGGATATAACAGGATAGTATATTAAAATGAGGTACCGGGTTTTTCTCGTTTTGTATGAAGCGACATCTTTAATTGAACATAGTAACTTCTTTACCATTTGTTTACTACCATTTTGAGGGTAATCACAATTTGTTGTGTGCAAGCGTATGTTCTGTGCGTCAAAAACTTTTTTTTACATCGTTGTGTTGTAATTTGCAACTTTGAAAGCGGTGTTTATACCTGGAAGACACTATTGTAAAGACAGTATTACATAAATTAACCCCTGTCTGCAATGCATAGCCACATATGTTTCAGAATGTATATCCCGCTAATTTTCCATTGTTGTGTAGTTGTTCACAGTATGGCGCTGTCGGGTAAAAGGGAGTACAACTAAGTTGGTTAAAACAGAAGAGTACCCGATTTTATCCGACATTTGGCAAACTTAGAAATGCTTATTTACTTAGCGAACACTATTATTATTATTATTATTTATTGTCATCATAATTATCATTATCATAATTACTGTAATTCTTAGGACTTGACAACTCTATTATTTTGATATTAATGAAAGTAAGACTGGCGGAAAGGAAAGATGAAATCACCAAAAGAGGAAAGATAGTAAACCTATCAAGTTCTCCTAACATAGACGAAATAATTTCTTCTACGCGGGCTGCGAAAAGGAAACTTAAAAAATGAAGCCAAATGATACAAAATATACTGGACAGAGACAAATGGCGGAGGAAAGAAGAAGCCAAAGCAATCTGTCATAGTACAGGATTGTACGAGGCTATTCCAAAACTAAGGTCCGTATGGTCATAATAACATCGCTCATGAGACAAGGTTTTTATTGACAGTAATATGTGCCTATATATATATATACTTTACTTCTCCACATAATCTCCGTTCACATCTAACGCTGCACCAGCTTCTTTATCTCCTCGGCATAGAAGTCTGCCGCCTGGAACTTGAACCAATTGGTAACGCTCGTCTTGAGTTCGTCGGTTTGAAATCGTTGTCCACCCAGCCACCGTTTCAAATGCAAGAAGAGGAAATAGTCGCTTGTTGCCAGGTCAGGACTGCACGGAGGGTGGTCAAAGAGTTCCCAACGAAACTCTTGAATCTTTTCTTTGGTTTGGCAGAGGTGTGCGGGCGTGCGTTGTCGTGCAGGAGGATGATGCCAGGCGACAGTTACCCGCGGCGTCCATTTTGGATCGCACGTCTCAGTTTGTTAAGCGCTGCACAGTGCACGTCAGCTGTAATTGTTGACCCACGGTCCATGAAATTAATCAAAAGGACGACCTTTTCGTCCCAAAACACGGTAAGCATCATTCGTGTACGGCGATTGTTTACACATTTTTGGTTTCGATGAACCGGAACGGCGCCACTACATTGACCCTTGTTTCAATTCAACGATGGTGTACGCTATCCATGTCTCGTCGACCGTAACAATGTGGAAAAAAAAACCATCTCACCTACGTTCTCTTACATCTCCATCATGTCTATAGCGCTCCAAAAAATATCGTGCACTACGCATTCGTTGCTCTTTGTGCTGACCGGTGAGCAGTTTTGGCACCCACCTCGCCCAAAGTTTCCGATATTCAAACTGTTCAGTGACAATCCTGTAAAGTGAGGTTCGAGTAACATTTGGGGATTCATCAGCTAGACCACTAATCGTCAAACGCAGACCACTTCGAAGCTTTTGGTTCATTTGCTCAACGATGTCGTCGGTCCGAATACTGGGCCTACCACTCCGCTGTTCTTCATGCACATTTCTGCTGCCGTTTCGAAATTCTCGACACCAATGTCGAACCTTTTTGTCACTCATCTCCGGTCCATACACGAGGCATAACTCGCAGCTGACGTGCGTAGCTGACGATCATCTTGCCATCAAAAATCTAATCACACCGCACACTTCACAACTGGCGGGATCTACGATTGTCGCGGGCATTGCGATCTGCTCTCACCGACTGCTAAACTCCTACTGCGTCGCTGCAGTAGGTTCCCCAGGAGTCGGTAGACAGCGCTGCAGACGTGAAACGTCATTCAGGCCTATCATGCGTTAAATATTGTATAAAAATCACCGGACCGTAGTTTTGGAATACGCCGCGTAATAAATCCTCAATAGAAGAAGCAGAAGATGATAACGCAGCTTGCTTTATTGTAACCAGCTATTTTTTAATTCTGAATCTGAAGAGAATAGATGAAATGTTGTATGTGTAGTCAATGGGCTCATAAACAATGTACTGGCGCTTATGATGAGGATGACAAACCTTATGCTTGTGATTTGAGTGAATCTGAACATTTCAAAAAGTATTTTGTAGTTTCAAATTTACAGTTTAATCTTAAGTACGCTGGTTTATCCAACCAGTCTGACAAAACGGGTCTTTGATATAAATTAAGAACAAAAGATTTTTTATGGTTGTGCTTATTATAAAATTATTTTGTCAATACCAATTTGAAGCAGACATATCGGCAATTAACTTTTAAATAACAAAGTATCATGATAACTTTATAGGATATCTGAAATTACTTATTAAGTATACCCTGTTTTTTCCGACCTTCTCCTACGTTAATAATTAATTTTTGAATTACCCGTGTATGTCGACGTCTTAATATAATGTGCATTTAATCAAAATTAAGCATAGTTTAAAATCAAATCGGATTATAACAGCCTTCTATGAATGAAACTCCGCTGCCATAACCCAGAAGAGTTTTACTACTCTTATTGACCATAACGAACACAATATACACATTTATTTGGCATATTGTTACTCGAAATGCTACGAAAATGTGTAGATAAGTTATAAGATAACCAAGAACAAATGACAATTATTCTTTGAGAGCACTTCGTATCGATCTTTCAGTGCTATCGGTCCAAGACACTATGACAGTAACATGACAATACATTACGAAAAGTAGCACATACAAAATGCTTGTTCAGATTAATTAGGATTAATTTTCAATTTAACAAAACGAACAACATTCATATTTTGAGTGGAAATTTGGAGACTTTAAAACGTTGGTATTTTTTATTATTCATGATAGTCGCGAAAAATGTTTTATAACTACTAAAGGTATCTATATGTTTCACAATAATGGAATACATTAAACCTGTAATATTTTACGAATTTTTACGAATTTCGGTTTTCCTGCAAAAGCCTTTATTTGCGCGATAAATAAGACAATTAGCATATTTTAAAAATTAATTACAAAACTTAAAAAAAACTAATTAGGTATTATTTATGGACGCTGTTTAACTGCTGTGTTCTTTAGCGCTCCATTCTATATTGGGTGTGGAAGATCGGTAATTTTGCTCAGAGGCCTCTTTATCAGTCTTGAGGTTCTTTTACGTGCCGCAAGTCTATGACCCGGAACCACCGGTTTTATTTCCTTTCCGAAGGAAGCTATGCTGATTTTTACGCCCGAAAAAATCCATCACCCTCCGACGGATTTGAAAACGCGAGCTCAGGAACCATCTAAGCATGATAACCACTACACCACGGAGGACGGCACAAAACTTACATGTTGACGATATAAAGGTAATCAAAACGCTCTTATTTTCTTTTGGAGCCATTTATATTAATTGCAGAATACGATTATCAAACTCGATTTAACAAAAATTATGTATAAACAACTACCTGAATTTCCGAGTGAAAATAATATGTATGTATTCAATTCTGCAACTATTTCCGAAATTTGTACCAGGAGAGTAATGAAATCGATGTACTGCATGTTCTGTAAACATTAAAAGCTTAAGGTTTTATAGAGTT
Organism: Deroplatys truncata; assembly: GCA_030765065.1. NCBI lineage: Eukaryota > Metazoa > Arthropoda > Insecta > Mantodea > Mantidae > Deroplatys > Deroplatys truncata. Next base: position 69,602,192 of record CM060987.1, on the reverse strand, counting down.
TGTTATTATCTGTTCATGCATAATGACCACCATCAAACGCGGGCTGTGAAAGATTCTACTCGCGCTGTAATTTAGGTACTGACGAGATCTTCAATAGCCTGAAAACATTTCAATTTGTTGTATTTTGCAATTTGGTGTCGTGGAATAAACAATTAGGCTAAATATTTAATTCAGTATTTACTGCCACGCAATAATATTCTTTCAAAATAACTTGCATCTCTGTTAAACCTCGTATAAATACTGCTGATATTAATAATTCAATTTTAAGTATAATATAATTTTGTGTTGTATAAGATAACTTAATGCAATGAATTTCAAAGTAGGTTATTATTTTTTGTTTATTTTTATCACGAAATTTTGTTGTATTATTAACAAGAAATTGCAAAAATTTAAAAATAAAACGCAAATTCTTAAAAAAAGACCACCAATAAAACCGGTCACTGCTCATCATCTTCAACATTCAATTCTACTTCAAATCATAGCTAACTTTGCGCCTCGTTAAATCCATTCAATTTCAGTGGAGCTCCAACGTGTAAGGTTCCCTTATTTCACATTTTCAATTATAACTATGTTCAGTTCAACCACTAAACATTCCATTCAATGTTCCATTATTTCCCCCCTCAGTCGCTTGTTCTCCATATCTCTCCCTTTCTCTCTCTCTCTCTCTCTCTCTCTCTCTCTGTACAATGTACAAGTTATGGAACGTTTTGAAAAGCAGTAAGAAAACGACTTCTTTCTGCGATGTCCATAAAAATTGAAACATAAGTAAGATGTTTAACAGTACACACATTTGCGCCTCATCCTTATGTTTGCAATGCGATCGAAACTATATGTTTATCGTGGTAAAAGGTTTATGTATACGAATAATTGTAAAGATGATTTGCACAATTTCTTAAATACTAATTCTATGGTCCGTTTGTGCATTATAAAACTTTCCAGAAACAATTTTATGCATTTTTGTTATTTCACGTTTTAAAACTGAATAAGTAAGATATTTCTATTTTTCATTTTGTGCCTTATTAAGGAACTTTTATGCCTATATGGCATATAACATAACCATAGAAATAGACTATATGCATTCAGATCCTATGGGTGGGCCAATTAAGTTGAGACTGTACAATATCTCCAAAATTAAGCGTTTCAGAAATTCAGAATGTTTGTTATTTATGTTGGTTTAGAACAATTGCAATGTGCTGTAAACAAATGTTGTTTAGTTCTTTTATGAGGAGTGAGAAAGCAACATAAAAAGGTAAGTTCTCATTTTAAAAAACGAAATTGACCCTAAAACGACCCTCACAACATCTTCCAAATAAAACACGACTAATGGCATTTACTTTCCCCCATAATATTAAGCAACTTTTATTAAAGACATTTCTTTCTATAACGTTTTAACTAAGATATTGTGCAGTCTCAACTTAAATGGGACACCCTATATAGCCTGTTTTCTATACAAACTTTAATGATAATAGATTTAGTAATTGCGTGATAAGAGAATACGCGCAAACAAACTCACACATTCACACACAAAGTATTTCAAAACACTATTTTTGACTTGAATGTTGTCCAAAATTACAATTTTGGGCTATTTGCCCAAAATGAAAGATTATCACAAATATTTCGTAAAGTTTTATTATATGTATAAATTATTTAATTATCCTCACAATCATTTTGCACTATTTTCTGATGTAAAAATCCTTCGCAAGGGAAGTAAAGCCGGTGGCCCCGTGCCGTAGATTTACGGCACGTAAAAGAACCTGACGCGTGATAAAGAGGCCTCTGAGCAAAATTTCCGGTCTTTCACGCCCAATATAGAATGGGACGCTAAGAACTATAGTAGTTAAAGAGCGTCCATAAATAAAAGAAAAAAGAAAAGAAATCACTGTCATTATAGCTGTAGCCTCCGTTAGCCCAGACTTATTACATTGCCATCATATAAATTACTCATTTTTAGTTCCCACTATAACACATTAGTACAGAGTTTCCTGCATGAGTGATTTCTGTTTTAAACACTTCTTAATAAGATAATTTCTCGTTTGGAAAGTATTGGGTAGCTGTGTAAAGCGTTCTCGATTGCAAATAAATAATTTTTAAGTTTAAAAATGAGGCAGTAGTTTTAACACTTAAATGATTTTAGTCAAATTATATAATATAAAATATAATAACAGCCCGCCTTAAAGCAAAATATGTATAATATAATATAAAAATGCAAGTAACAGTCATTCTATTAATGTTTATATTATTATGTACATGTTCAATAATGTTATGTGAATGTATTACGTAATTTAATAATGTAGGAGCTGTGAGAATAATAAGTCAAAAATTGCTAACAATGAGGTAACCTTGAGGCAATAATGAATTAGAAAGTTAATAATGCTACTAGTAAATCTTGGAGCAACACTAATGTAATTTTTGAGACAGTTTATAAATAACCAATCAAAAACAACAACAACAAAAAGCTTAAGTTAAATAAAAGTATTCTATTGGAGTAGGATTAGCCAATCAGAAACTGAAATAGAGCAAATTTTACAAATTCAGAAGTCAGTTGCTAGCAGACAGCGTTCCTAACCGGACGCGAGACGCGTCCTCGAGAAGTTTAATACGTATTCAGTGTGAGACGAATATAGTTTACGTGTTTAATAAGTGCAAGTAATTAATAAATAATCTCACAGCTCTCTATATCAGTGAAGTGTTATTTAAATCGTGTCAAGCATTAATAAAACGAGTGAAGTAAAAATTATAATCTGTGTAAGCCTACATTCTTCAGCCGCACCACGCCCTGTTAAGAAATTCATGTCTCTACAAATTAATACTGACGCAGCCGAGGCAAACATAAATATATAATATTTAAAGAAACAGTCAAATTACAAAGTTAATATTTTTAAACTTGGGGCGAAGGCTACCGGAAGCTTTTTACCAAACGTGCGGTTGCAACTACATCAAATTCGGCTCCCCAGCAGTCGAAATACAACTACTGCTTCAATACAACCTACTTCAAAAATAGACAAACTATGCTAAGCTCTTATACTTCCCAATAATCTAAAAATGGTAACTGAGAATTTATTTGGTTAAAGGCTTCTGTGAAATGTGATGCAAGTCCGACAGATATCTGTCCCAAAATTAGCAACTTGTGTGTGCTGCAGTACCAACGGAGCCTGGCTGCAGTCACCTCCATTTGTTTCCACGATAAATTGGATCCTCGACACCACAATAATAATTATTGTCAATGATCACAATAATAGCGTCACGTTTCGTTTTACTGCCCTTCGTGTATACCTTGTTTAAAAAACTTTCATCCAAACTCATTATCTCCTCTTTCATAGACTGTGTAATTCTTCACTGTCATTTCTCTTGAGGCGGTTTTGTATGCGCTTCAGCTAAAATATATGCAGAGTGCGTTTTTTAATTTAAATTAAAATTTCGCGCTATTCTCATTAACACCATGTATATTCGCAAAGTGACTGGATGCAGCACACAGCGCTGCTGAGATTAACGAACCAAGAACGAGCAGCGTTGGTTGCGATATCAGATGCATGGGCGTTAATATGCTATTTAGCAACGCAGTCTACAGCTTTACGGGAAAAAAGCGCTACATTTTTAATCTGTTCTTATTTGCACAATTTTTTTAGGGTCAATCGGTACTGCTAATTGGAAAACATTGCAGTGAGTTGTGCTGATTGCACATCAATTGTTTCGCGAACTCTAAATGATTGTTTTAGATCCCGTCAGGTGGCATTGGTTTCCTTTGTAATTTGATTTTTTCCACTTTTGGCGTGTTGATGGTTTTCTAGCTTGTGTTGGTTGTTTCGTTACGACGTGTGGACAGTTCCTTCTTTGCCAGCCCTACGGGACATATCTTGAGATTGGTGAGCTTTCAAATGGCTTAGTAAGCTGGTAAATTTGTATTTTACTAGGAGGTTACTGACCGCAGGGGTCATTCGTTGTTATTTGTTCAGAAGCCTGCCGTTGTCTATAAAAGGGAATTCTTTGCGGAGCCAGAGACGGGATTCAGATTTTTTATTTTTAATATTCGTTGTGACGATGACCTGGTCATTTAGTTTAATGAATGTAATTTCCAGATTCCATTGTCGTTTTAGACAACCTTAACAGTTTTAAATAACCGTTGTTTCGATAAGCTTTACGTAATTATGAAATTGCCAGTAGTCTACGTAAATTTGTTAATTTTTGTTGCTTATTAAAATTGTTAGTTTTTCCCAGAGTTTAGTAAATTGCTATTTTTAACTTTAGATGATAATTATTAATTCTTTAAAGTCTATTTGGTGCTTTGTTTTGTAATTTACTGATTTACGACCTCACGGATTTAGCATAGTCATGTTTCTTGTTTCATGACCAAGCTAGCGTGAGGTGTAGAGTTTGGGATACACAGTTAAAAGGGCCTGCAATTTCATCATAAATATGTTACGTTATTCTGGTTTTCTTATCACAAAACTTGCATAATAAGTAGTATTATTCTCAAGTACATGAGACTGACAATTTGGCAATTCATGCTGCATGTATGAGGTGTATTATATTTTGTGAAAAGCTTTGTTTTATAAACCCAGAATATAAGACTTCCTGTTTTTCATAAAGTGCTAAGGGGAGGCATTCGTAATACCTGTTATCGGTCTGGGCGTTACTCCTTAGCCATGGTTCGAATACTCCTTGGTAGTTTTTGAACTCTTCTTTAGGTAACGTCATTGAATACAAGGCAAACTAGAGAGAGAGAGAGAGAGAGAGAGAGAGAGAGAGAGAGAGTGTGCAGAGTATATTCACTCAAAATTCATATGAATTGTTTTTAGGATAAGCATTTATTATCATAACATTAATATTACACAACTACGGTTCACTGAAACGCCTTTCGGTGCTAAATAACTACATTTATTCAATTTATATTCTAAGCTTCCTCTAATATCCTTTAAGACTTGAGGTCTACATCTGCATTATGATAATACATAGCATTAATGTGAAGACTGTTCCGCACGCACGATATCTGAATCTCGGCGCCTGGGAGTGGTGCTTCCCACTATTTCCCCTGCAAGTCGCGCAAGGCGTATTATCGGCCCGACTTTTTACGAGACGACAATAGATGCAGAAAGGTACAGAAGAGATATTTTGACCATATTTTTCAGCATCTTTTAGCAGAAAAGAAAGAATATGGATGTTTTCAACAGGATTCTGCATACAACAGCAGAGTCCATGAATGAAATGAAGGAAGCATTTGAAGACAATGTTAATGCATGGCACTCTCGCTCACCTGAATTAAGAATGTGTGGCTTCTATCTATGGAGCTGCCTGGATGGCAGAGTTTATAAAACAAACCCTCATACATTAGAGAAAGTAAAGCGAAATATCACAAATTAATTAAAAGAGATTATAGTGGTCGAACATAAACGTGTCAAAGTGATTGAGTTTTCCCGATATATGCCTTTTTACTCAAAGCGGGACGATATTTTCGGCAACTTCCATGAGGTAACACTTTATACACAATATTAGGAGCGAAGTTAAAGTAAATTTTCGGGCGGCCACGACACGTCCAACCGCCGAGAATTAAAACACCGTGCATGCGGAATAGTTTTAACATGGAAGCTCTGTATGTGGTTAAATTTGGCCTATTTGCATGTTGGTACTGTTTGAGACAACAATCATGAACTATATCGCTTTATTTAAACATGTTAACTCAAGACTATCGTGAACTGAAGCAAACGTACTTTGCAAACCATGCCGTAGGTACCTGACTTGAGTTGACAAATCCTGCTTTGAAGTTTTTTTTAGTTCCATTATACCTCGTCTTTAATCACATTGGTCTTATCGGCGCCTTACCTTTGGAACCTGTTGCCTATTGGTAATGGTGTTAACTGGTATTCTGTTGTTATTGGTTTTCTTGCACTTTTTGGGTTTTTATCATTAGATCTCACAGACACACACGCACGCGCACACATTCACACCCCTATTCATACTTCTGGCTAGAGAAAAATGTTTGTTCATTCAGTATACTTTTAGCCTTTTCCATGAACTTATTTTCCGCTATGACACGCATATGAAAGGTTATTCTAAACTATTTCTAAATATTGAGATAATATTTAAATAAAATGCTAACTAAGGTAAGAATAAAATAACATAATCATTATTTAATGATCAGCTTCATGAAGTGAACTGGTTCAGAAAACAAGCAAAAGCTACATTTAAACAGTTTAAAACTAACTGCTCTTCAACTTCGCACTGAAGCGATCTTCTGTTATTATTTTCTCTACTGGTTACCTATAGTAAGTAGAGTAAATGTTGCATTCCATCCAAAAATTCGACATTTTACTAGAAATGCACGTTTTCATGTCCCCTGAATACAAAAAGGTATTTTTACAAAATGGCACGTGTGTCTATGAATAAGATAACTGAAAAACAAACAGTCGGTTAAATACCACACTTCCAAGGGTGCAACAAAAGATTTTCAAGAAAATGTCCCCAAACCAAACTACCTTTACATGGAAAAAATTAATTATATTTTACTTTCTCAAAAATGGCTCTAACCATGTTTATTAACATATCATATGTTTTAGATATTTGCATGAAAATTAAAGTGCATATTTTGAATTATCTGGTTTTAGCCTATGAAGTCCTCTTCATTCTGAATGACTTTTCGTATACTTGGTAAACCGTAAGAGATAAAGTGTTATTACACAAAAAAATCACAAATAAAGCTTTTTGTGTCATTAAGCATTTCTGAAATAATCTTTATTATAGATTTGAATTGTCAAATGCTTTATACTTTTTCAGTTGTAAAATCGCTATTCGTAAGCCACCACATAGCGACCTGCTCTAAAACATTTGACTATCGCTTAAGCCTATTGTATTCCCCTAATCCAATTGTACCTACAAGGAAATATGTAATGGAAATATTTCTGCGAACGTTTATCTCGATTAGCATAAAGTAGAAAGAAAAGGAGTTTTAAGAATACTTCGTGGAAGAATGGGTGGAGAAAATCATGTGAATGTAACGCATAAGAATGTTTAACCACTAATTCCAAAAGTAAACCTCTTAAGTGCAGAGTACTTTGTACAGTTGTGATTGGAACTTAGAGTAACCCATTAGACATCTTGCAGCCAATCAGATCCAATTACGTATTTTCTTTTGAGTTGTTGCGTTATACATTTAAAGGCAATTAATTATCAGATATGCTGTTTGGAGCACATAATCATTAGCCTCGTGGAAATTGATGCCAAACGGCTACTACGCTAATGATAGACGCGGATTCTGTTAATATGAGGTTAGTGAGCAATAATTACAATCCATATTTGGATATAGCGTATAGGTATTGTTGTTAACAGTAGGTTATGATTCAGTTATTGAATGCAGTATACATAGTATTTGATGAACACTGTGAAATGTACTAACCGATAAAGTGTTAGCAGTGTTGTTTTTGGAATCCATTTGATGTGCTGATACACTGTACATATTTAATTTATATGTTTCTTTTGCCTTCATTGGATTAGCTTAAGCTGTATGCCATATTATTTTTCACAATAAAACATTAAAAAAATGCAGATGTGGAGGGAGAGAAGAAGGAAGGGGAGCATCGTTTTCCGTTACTCTGAAAGGGACGATGAATCAGGACTTGATGCAAAAGAACACGAGTCAAGCAATGTACCTCCCCCAACTCCGAAAGGTTACCATGGATTAATCTACCAGACCGCTAGATGCCGAGAGAGGCGGCATTTCCATCTGCAGGCTGGTCACGTGGTAGCAACTGCCGCTCTTCTACGTTGGATACGGTAGCCGAGTGACGTAACAGGCTGCTCTAGCGGCGAAAACTGCAAGCTCGTGTGTGGCGAGTGGCAACATGGACAAGAAAGGAAAAGTGCGGCGAGCTTTCAGGTCGCAACAAGAGAGACGAACGTGTAGGGTATCAATGAGTCAGTACTTCAAAATTCCTTTTCGGCTCTAAATTTTCTATCTACATATATTTTGGTGAGTATTCCTCTAAATTCCCTTTTGGTAATAATTGTACAGACATTCTAGCCAGAGTAATGCATTTTCACTTTCTCTACTACGTATAGTAAGTAGGGGAAGTATTGTATTCCACCCAAAAATTCGATACCGAGATTTCACCGGAAATACATGTTTTGAGATCCCCTGAATCCAAAAAAAGCATTTTTGGAAACATGTCCGTGTGTGTCTGTCTGTGTGTCTGTCTGTGAACAGCATAACTCAGAAACGAACAGTCGGATAAACACAACTTGGTATTTAGGTTCAGTATCTTCCAGAGATGCGACACGAAGGTTTTCAAGAAAATCCCCCCCACCCCAGAGTACCCTTTACATGGAACATTTTTCGAAAATTTTAATTTTCTCAAAAATGGCTCTAACGATTTTGATTAAAATGTCATATGTTTAAGATATTTTCATGACAGAAATTTCTGGGAATGTCTCCAAAAGTATTCTTCATTGTGAACGACTTTTGGTAAACTGGTAAACTATAAGAGATAGACAAAATTTTACTACACAAAAGATGTAGATCGCGTTAAAATACGCAATTTATGTCATATACATTTTTGTTGTTGAGTGAACCATTTTCGAGATATTGCTTGTTATTCCCTTAAATTTTTCAATACTTATTTTCTCAAATGGGAATTCGTTATTCATTTTTTTGTCTTGGATATGCAAAGAGTATTAATCTGTGGCAAAGGGAATAGTGCTGCACCTAGCAACCAGGTATTAAGAGATATGTATATGCTTAAATGCTACTGTATTTCGATACTACCCTTGTAAATATATATTCCCCTTACATCTACAAGAAAATTAGCAATAAGACAGAGTCTGCAAATGTTTATCTCGATTAACATGAAGTAGATGGAGAATAACCGTTTGTATAAATCGTTTGTACAAGAGTAGAGAAAGTCATGTGAGTGTAACACATCAGATTTTTAGGGATATCCGTTCAGGAGCTTCAAAACACAAGAGTAATTTCCTTTCCCATAATATATTGTCTAACTTTTGCAATTCTTTAAAGTCATGGAAGAAAGAGAACCGTTGAAGGTTATGTAAGTTTTCAGTTTAATGTAATGATGTTATTTGGCAAACATTTAAGGTTTATCTCATGTTACAATTTTAAAACTTACTTTTGTTAAAATTTCCAAAGTTTAAATTAACGTTAAATTGACTGAAGATTATCCAAGCTGTATACTTATTGTTAAATGAAGTGAACAGATAATCAGACATAGTGAATGGACACACACATCTTTGGGCACGTTCGTTACGTCGAAGTCCAACGATTCTTAAGACTTTGTAGTGAACATGGTCAGAACAATAAATTAACGTATGGTTTTATTTAACTGTTTATTCAGAGACAATTTAAGAAGCAAACAAGAAAAATATCAGGTTAAAAGAAAAATATGTACTTTGACAACTTAAAGTAAATTATCGAATGTTGTAAAAAGTGTTGTATTCGAATTTCCTTGCTTTCCTTTACATGTGCTCATCTTTCCATCTACGGACTTTAAAATTTGCATGTTGTATAGGAAGCAGTTAAGTACCAATACAGGAAAGCACAGCAACTAACAGTGGACCAAGCAAGTGAACTTGCTGCTATGGTTATGTATAAATACAAATTGTTCACGGACGTATTTTTTGGCATGCTTATTGAGAATCTAGTATTTTTACTTTCTCTACTGCGTATAAGTAGGGTAACTACTGTATTCCACCCAAAAATTCGATACCAAGATTTCAACGGAAATATGTTTTGAGCCCGCTGAATCAAAAAAAAGCATTTTTGGAAACATGTCCAAGTGTGTGTGTGTGTGTGTGTGTGTGTGTGTGTGTGTGTGTGTGTGTGTGTGTGTGTCTGTGAACAGCATAACTCAGAAACGAACACTCGGATAAACACCAAACTTGGTATTTAGGTTCAGTATCCTCCAGAGATACGACACGAAGTGTTTTTAAGTAAATCCCCCACCGCAGATTACCCTTTACATGGAACATTTTTCGAAGATTTTAATTTTTTCAGAAATGGCTCTAACGATTTTGATTAAAATATCATATATTTAAGATACTTTCATGACAAATAAAATGTATATATTGAATTTTATGGGAATGTCTCCAAAAGTATTATTCATTGTGAACGACTTTTGCATAACTGGTAAACCATAAGCTATAGACAAGATTTTACTACACAAAAAATGTAGATCGCTTTAAAATATGCAATTTATGTCATATAAATTTTTTTTATTGAGTGAACCATTTTCGAGATATTGGTTGTTATTCCCTTAAATTTTTCAATATTTATACTTTTTCTCAAGTGGGAATATCTTATTCATGTTTTTTATGTCCTGGAAATGCAAAGAGAATGAAATGATCCACATAGCAAGCAGCTCTTTAAAGATTTGACTTAAAGCCTACCATTTTCCCCTTGCACCTACAAACAATTAGCAATAAGAGTAACATCTCGATTAACATGAAGCATATGGAGAATAAGCGTTTGTAAAAATAGTTTGTACAAGAGTAGAGAAAGTCATGTGAGTGTAACACATCAGAATTTTTGGAGGTGTTACTGAGAAATATTTTTCCCACCTCTAGGTATTACTCTAAGAATTATGCCAATCACTTTTCTGATTCTGATATTTACAGCTTTTTGTAATTTGTTAAGGAATCTTTAAAAATGATTGCATAATAAAATATATAATAAATTAATCTTTAAAATGTAATGGAATAAAAGTTTTTGTTATTAATATACGACAAATCAATGTTTTAGCCATATTAAAAAAAAACTGACTTTTACTCCACGTGAATTACTAGAAAGCAGTATCAATTCGTTTCGGGTATTATGTGTGCTATCGTTAATTTTCGTAATGGTGATAATATCTTTACTTTCCTGTATTATATTTTCCGTTGAAATACACACAGCTGGGAATGGCTTCTGGCGCTGTTGCAAAACCTGTCTGGCCGATGCTGTAGCTCAGCCGTAGATAATAAATGCAGGTCGTTGCGCACGCACTGGGAGTTCTGAATAAATAATAAATGTGTTTCAAATTACATATGTCCAAATTAAACGAACATCGCAATTAATAAAAACAAAGAACGAATGGTTAATATGTGAGTAAAGTTTAATGAGTATACAGCACAACAGATCACACGTGTATACCGGTATACCGATTTATTAATTAATGATTTAATATGTTACGGGCAAATTATATGCGATATACTTTTTCCGTAGGATTCATTTACAGCGGATCGACCACATCAGCAATGGAAAGCATTTAATACACAGGGAAATTTTGCTAATGCGTTTATGTTGATGTATCGTAATGTATGTACTGACATTTTACATAACCAAGAACAAAAACACCACCTGATTTTTACCAAGTGAAATGGCTCTGCAGTAACGTGTGAGGCTCATATTCGGGAGGTTCCGGTTCGATTCCCGTCGACCGTCAACTCTGACCTTCAGTTTTTCATGGTTTTCCCGGTCGGTACGAATGCTGGGGTGATTTCTCATCTACCACGGTATCCTTTCCCTCATTTCCCTTCATTCCGGTTCCTTTTCACGTTTCAGGTGTGCTTCTCGGTTTCGTGGCGTGTGGCGGTGCCGGCAAGATGCCGAGAATGCTTGGTGCAAATAAAGGGTACTCCCCGCGGACACCAGAGCACTGTCTTGGTTCGACGGGTCCTTCATTGCCCTCTCTGAGGAGCTCCATTAATAAAACGGGTCTTCGAGCCAGGAATTGTAGGAACTTCCGCGCGTCACTGTGGCCTATCTGCCTCGACTGTAGCCACCTGTGCTTCCCTCACTTCATCCCTTCCTCCTGGGAATTGGCAGCAGCAACAGATCTGAGGTAGTCGCAGTGTCCGAGTTGTGACCTCCCTGACCGTTACCGCCTGTAGTTCCTTCACTTCATCCCTTCTTCCTGGGAGTTGGTAGCCGCAATAGATCTCCGATAGCTCGCAGTGTGCGAGTTGTCCCTTTCTCCGGCTGTAACCGCATGTAGTGCCTTCACTTAATCCCTTCTTCCTGAGAGTTGGTAGCTCGTAGTGTGCTAGTTGTCCCTTTCTCCGGCTGTAACCGCCTGTAATTCCTTCACTTCATCCCTTTCTCCTCAGAGTTGCTAGCCGCAGTAGATCTCAGGTAGCTAGCAGTGTGCGAGTTGTGCCCCTCCCCGGCTGTAACCGCCTGTAGTTCATTCACTTCATCCCTTCCACCTGATAGTTGGTATCCGCAATAGATCTGAAGTAGGTCGCAGTGTGCGAGGTGGCCCCCTCCCCTATATCCTAGACTGATTTTAAGAGAGGGCTACATAGCTACAGTGTAAATTTATAAATTTGGGATTTAATATTCTCCATAAGCTTGCATTAATAGAATTAAGTTAACTGTTCAGTTGTAGATTTAATTTAAGTAGATAAACAGTTTCAGTATATAAATGCAGATAATGCTTGGGAAAATAAATCCCCAAATTTATAAATTTCAGACAGCATTATCTGCATTAATATCCTGAAAATGTTTATACACTTAAATTAAATCTACAATGGAATAGTGAATTTAATAAGAGGTTATAAAAAATATTATACAATATGCTAGTTACATAGAGGGGTGAGTATGTAGTTAAACATTTCTACATTTTAGAAATTAATATAATATATTAACATTGGTTTCTTTGCACAGCCGTATATTAAATCAATCTATTTGTGAAATTTTAACACACAGTTTTGTAAAGCTTCTAAGAAATACAAAATATAACAAAAATTAAATATTGTCTTTTTCTTTGCTGTAGGATCATCCTTTATATTAGCAACTAATTTCCCTTATCTAAAGTTCATCCCAGTTCGTTTCATCTCTCTGAGATTCAACATCATTCTTCTTTTGCTTTCTTTTAAAATCAACTGTGTCAATGTGTTACCATTCAGAAGTTCCAGTTTTTTCTAAATTCATATTTCTAATGTTTTAATTGTTTTCGTGTTCCATACCACACAGAAGAACTTGCTTCTTTGATATTAACAGCTGTTTTTTCCATTGCTAAACTCTGAATTCTTGACAGGAGTCGAAGTATTTGAAGATGCTTATATGCTCCACTACATCATCTGGAATTTGCAAAGTAATCTTGTTTGCTCTCCAAAATATACATGCAGTCTTCGCCAATTTTTGTACATATTATCATCACTTCCGGCTTGATATTGTTGTACTATTTTCATGATCTCAAGTCAAGTTCGCTACACTGTTGTGATCTATCCCCATAATATACTCTTTAGGATATAGGTTAGCAGTGTAACATCACTAGGAGGCCTTATGTAGTGCATCATTCTCTTAGTAACAACCTCCCTTGGTTTCGAAACTGTTCGTCGCCCAAATTAGTCCGACTGTTTTGCCTTAGTTGGATTATATCAGGTGGCCCAACCATGCCCTATTTCAAGTGATAGATATCCTTTCGTGCGTTAAAAGAGTTGCAGAACTCAACGCCGCAATTCCAAGTAAACACAGGCAGTGGGGAACTGGTGAATTAGCGTGAGCGAACTTCGTGTTTCTGTTCTTTTTTTTGTTTTGTTTTGTTAAGTTTTCCATTTATATCCCACTTTGAACTACAATTTTCTTATCGGCAGCCTTTCCTTGGGAACATATTATTGCCTATAGTCAATGGCGTTAACTCGTATTCGCTTGTCTTTGGGTTTCTATAAATTTTGGGTTTTATACATTATATCACACACAGATTCACACTCTCATTGCTATTTCCAGACTCTGGCGAGGATAGGAAATAATTTTGGCTAGAGGAAAATTCCCATCCCCAGCCGGAATTCGAACCCGGAACCTCTCGCACAGCAGACAGATGAACTACCGACTGAGCTACGGGCCAGACGAGCTTCGTTCTACTCCTCTTGCTTATCAGTAAAGACGATCGCGCTCATTGAGAGGCACTTACCAGGCTTGCAATATAATGTACAGTCGATGATAATAGACAAAAATAGACCCTAGAACTAGAGTGTATTGTCCGTGATAGATAAAAATAGGCCGAAAAGGTCTTAGAATATTTCCCATAAAATAGACCGAAAAAGCCTTAGAATATTTTCCACTTCAGTTACACATGCATTATTTTGGAGGGAATAAACTAACTTTTTAGACTCACAAATAATTAAAATTTCCTTTACGCATTCTCCCATAGCTATTTTTTATGATGCGTTTACCTGTTCTTGTCTAGCATTACGGACTACAAGCAAGAAGCAGAGCACGCAATATTTCACTGTCATTTTTTCAGCTTCGTGTTACAAGTGTTATTCTTATTATTATTACTATTATTATCATCATCATCATCATTATAAACATAATAATCTAACGGTACTGTATGCTGACATCGCTCCTTGACTAGGTGTTCGTAATTTTGCCCTAGTTGTACGATGTTCCAACCGTCTCCGTGCATCCATATGGAGATTTCTGAGAACCGCTGGTGTAGTAGTAGTGGATTTCGGGGAGCTTAATGCATCAGTTCCCCACTGAGCTGTGTTTTCTTGGAATTGTCCCGTTGAGTTCTGGAACTCTTTTAAAGCAGTTATCTGCACACATCAAATACGGCGCAGTTGGGCCACCTGGTATAGTGACTTCAAACTAAGTCATTAGATTTCGTCACTTCTCTCACTCCAAAGATTCCAATTTAGAAGGAGAACATGTTAAAAATTACATGCTTGATGATTAATTCATATTGGCTCGAATGGGTTGATTTGAGCGAAGAATACATAAATAATTTCATATAATATACTTATAACGGATGGCCCATCTGCTGCAACAGCAGTTGTTTAGGTTTTCGCCGTGCACACCATGATAAACACTTGCTGAATTTAAATGTATAATGAGTTGTTTATTTTCTCTGAAATGGAAGTCTCATGATATTGTCCCTTCAACATTGAAAACCCTTCGTGTTTTCTACTGTTTGAATGGTTGCGTATATTTGATTTCCAGCCGGCGCCAAATAGACCAACTGGTATATGTGGCAGAAACATGTTCTTGTGATAAAATGATGATTTAAAATTAAAAATCTGACCACCACATGTGTACCTATTTCAAGTGTAGTTTAAATTAAACAGAGAAAAAACTGATTATGCCAAAATATTCAAAAACAATAATAGTAACCATAAAAAGTTGGAAGGCTAGTGTAGGGATGAAAACCACGAACGAGAAGAGTTAACATTTCGTTAGAACGCTGCTCATTCTACTACATGTTTACACAACGATGCACACAAAGATGCATAGATTAATATTTAAAGTTTTCATCCTAGACCCTTCTGCAGTCTTTCCTTAAGCAATTTAGTCTCTTGGAAGAACTTTTGTTCTCTTGATTTAACATTCTACTATCCAGGCAAGGGAAATTGGAAAGTCTTTCTGGGCACAATCAGAAGAGAGTCTATGGCTGTTAATGGGAATATACCATTCGCTATTAATGTTTCATACCTCGCTTCAAATCCCTAAGTGATGCACAATATAACAAAGAAAGCTGAAGGCAGACCCGAAATGATTACGTGGAATATCCAACTGAAAAGGCCAGCAAAGTTAAGAAAGAGTGTTTAAAAGTGTGGATTAAAACAATTTATATGGTGTAATTACTTTTGCCAATTACAAAGTTTACGGCAGTGCTTAAATGAAATAAAAGCTAGAATCAGACGAATGAAAAATTCAATGCCTAGACGGGATTTGAATTTTTCAATCGCCTGATTCCACATTTCCAACCTTGTCCAACACACGGCTTGTGTGGAAGAACAATTAATTCCAATTTGAGAACTCCTAAAGTTTACCGGAAAAAAAATCGAATCAGCTAGGAAATTTAATGTTCAACCGGAATGTTGCCATGGTAGCTCAGTGGTTAGTGCAACCGACGGAAATTGGGAGATCCATGGCTCAAACCCCGGGTATGGCATCGAATTTTTAAGTCGTCTCATTCCAGCTTTCCAACATGCATGTATATTTATTTATTTCCATTATGCTATACAAAATTCTTACAATTTTTAATACATTACTTTGAGTTGCTATTTTTTCTTTCTTTGGTCCATCATGCATTTTAACACCGTGGTTATTTATGTATGGTGGGTCGTAACAAATTCATATTGCTTTATTTTTCTAAACCATTTTTCTCTTACTCTCCCCATATATTCTCCTGTTCTTTTTGTATTTTCATTATCCTAACTTTTAATACTTATTTGTTAGCATTCTACCATTCTTAAGGTAAAAACTGATCTCTCCATAACTTAGTTTCTTCACAATCAATTATATAATGCAAATCATTATCTGCCTCTCCACAAAGAGGACACCTATTCAAATTCGCACCCTTCCTATCTCCCCTTAGCCTATATGCACTTAATCTGGACCAGGCCCACCCTTCTCTCACTAACGTATTACCTACATCCACATATTTCTCCCTTCCCCAGTCCACCTTTAATTGTCTATATAGTTCCAAACTTTTCTTTCCTTCCAGACTTTGAAATAATTCTTGTTTCTCTATATCTTCTACTCAGTTCCTCACTTCTTTCTAGACACCTTTAACTAACCCCTCTCTCTCCTCCCATAAGTTACCCATTCCTATTTCCTGTAGGATTCTCCTTATTCCTTGAGCCCAGTTCATCCCATCACTGGATTTTTCTTGTATTATTAAACATTGCCTTAAGATATTATGCTCGTCCAGTGATTTCAATCTATGTCAATATTTAAGTATCCTTTCTACTATCATGCCCTTGCTACCTACTCTTCCCTTCTCCAACATCGCTGCTCCTTTCCAACATAGAAAATCCATTGTGTTTAGGACGTGTGGCGGCAGTGCTTCCTAAGCTGGTGTCTCCCTCTGGGTGTCCTTGGTTCGTTGTCCGCCTGGCTGCTCGTTCTTGTAGAAGCTGTGAATCAAGTTCTACCTCTATTCAGGGTTTGTGTGGGTGAAGGCAGTTCGTGAAATTATGACCACGTGTTCCAGTTTTAAACATATATTTTATTAAAGAAGAATGTGTAACAAGTTACTGAATAATACATTTAATAGCGATTTGCATAACAACAATTTTCTTCTAAATATATATGAAAGTAATTTCTTTACCCACAATATGAGTATATTTACGGGGTAACTATGTATCTCAAGACACAGGTAATCATTTTCCCCTTCCCTTGCAAACGAAGATGCAGCGTGGCGTCGTCACAGCGAGAGCCAGAATAAATGAGCAATGAATGAATTTCTGGGCAAGTTTCCCCATGTTATACCTTCTTACCCTGGCGCTACTTTTCGCATCGGTATATGCAACACGCCTTTTGGTTTGGCGGTGACAATAGCATTGGCTGATATATATATATATAAATGATAAATGAATTGTACATTTTTTTTAAGCGTAGATTCACCGTGACTCTTTGGTTTTATATACTGTCTGTCTCTTTCTTGTTCGTCGACTTGTCTAACTTGTTCTCCTTTCAGGCAACTCCCTGTGCCGGAACTGACTCTTCCAAGAACTGGATACATTGCTGTCCTTTTCTACTAACTACCCTCTCGCTGTGCCTGCCGTTTTCCACCAACCTTTATACAACGTATCTTATAAATTTTGGTGTTTTGCAATACATATAAATTAATTATATTATTTATATGTCTTGTGATATTTAATATTTACCTTATTTCAATCTATCTGTGCCGGATACTGTGTATAGGTGGTCCCTTAAGAATTATATCATAAGTTTCAATTTCAACAAGCTAAATTCTTTTCTCATTTGATAAAGAGTTATTGACTGAATTTCAAAACCTCAAATCTATAGCTCATTATTAAAAAATCTTGTGTTACACTCACATGACTTTCTCTACTCTTGTACAAACTATTTTTTTCAAATGCTCATTCACCATCTACTTCATGTTAATCGAGAAAAACATTTGCAGAAACTATCGCATTGTTAATTTTCTTGTAGGTGCAAGGGGAATACGGTAGGCTTTATGCGATATTCAAATCTTTTAAGGGCTGCTTGCTATGTGGAGCATTCCATTCTCTTTGTATTTCCAGGGCATAAAAAAATTAATAAATAACGAATTCCCATTTGAGGAAAAGTACAAGTATTGGAAAATTGAAACAAATAACAAGGAATATCTCAGAAATGGTTCACTTGGGGGAAAAAAGTGTATATGGCATAAATTATCTGTTTTATCGAGATCTACATTTATCGTGTAGTAAAATGTTGTCTATCTCTTACGATTTTCCAGATATGCAAAAGTGATTCAGAATAAAGAGGAATTTTGGGGACATTCCCAGAAAATTCATAATATACATTTTATTTGCCATAAAAATATCTTAAACATATATTTTAATCAAAATCGTTACAGCCATTTTTAATAAAATCAACATTTTCGAAAAATGTTTCCGTGAAAACTGTAGTCTGAGGTGGAGGATGTTCTTGAAAATCTTCGTGTCGCATCTTTGAAGGATACTGAACCTTGATACCAAGTTTGATATTTATCCGACTTTTCATTTTTGAGCTATGCTGTTCACAGACAAACAGGAATCTTTTTCTAAAAATGATTTTTTTTTTGGTGACTGATTAATAGTGATTACAATAAAGCAATAATATTGAGAAGCTAACAACAAATGTTAAACATAAAGGTCAAACAATTGAAACGCAACAAAGGAAATAATTGCATTATATTCCATTATAGAAGTTTATGTGGCCCGCAAACGGGAAATTGTGGATTCGATTCCTTGGTCAACCTTGCTGACCCATGGGGTTTTCCGGGGATTTCTTCGGGTCGCTAGGTGAATGTTGGGAATGTCCATTACATCCCCCGAATTTCCTGTCCATTCATTTCAACTCCATTCTCATTTCACTTCACATTTCATCCGCTTGGCTGTCAGGAGTTGGGTGTTGCATGGCAGGAGAGGAGGATGCTCTATGTAGGACTAAGTCCGGAATGGGGACGGTCCCCGAGTCCCGGGCTTCCCAGTGGATGTGCAAGCCTGCAGGGGGAGGTGTGTCGGTTTTACCAGCTGCCATCCGGTCAGTTTCAATCAGAGATATTCTCATCACATAAGCTGATCATTGTTTCATATTCTTCGGACTTTAAAACCACTGCACTAACCTTTCTCTTTTCCGGAAACTTTTGGAGCAGTTTTCTTTACGCGTTCCTTGCATCTATCGCCTCTTGAAACTGCTGGTCTACAAATGGAATGAACTTTATATACTATTCCTTAAAATGAATTTCTTGTAGAATTTTAGCTGTTACATTCCACATTGTTTTATCTCATCAGTATGAGAAAATCAAACGGATAAGAGTACAAGGAATACACTATAAAATTAACAAGATAATTGTGCTTTTAAATTTATTCATTCATTATCTGTTTACCCTCCTCTTATGTAGTAGTACTTACACCCCCCAGGACTTACAGGCGGGTGCCTGGGGTCAGAGGCCCGTCAAGGAGCATCAAGGATGGGTGATCAGCCCGATGCCTGGTATGGGATGAAGGAAGTAGATGAAACGAAATGTTGGTGAAATGGATGAAAGGAAAGGTGATGATGGAGCAGTTGGTGGAATGAATGGCGGGGGAAACCGGAGAACCCGGAGTAAACCCGCCCAGACGCCGCTTCGTCCACCACAAATCCCACATGCAGGTCCCTGGGATTGAACCCGGGCCGCCTCGGTGGGAGGCGAGCGGTCTAACCACTAGGCCACGGCGCCGCCCGTGCTTTTAAATAATGTTCATAATAAACCAATGAACTGAACTAAGTTAACATTTATCAGCCTTTTTCTGTAAAGAAAGTCATAACCTATAATGTTGATAATATAGGTTTTATTCGTTTTATATTTCCTCTACTAGGAGAGTACTACTGCAAGTTCCGCACGCCGGATGGCAGAAAATAATTTCTACATCTACGCAACGCCACTTATATTGCAAATAAATATAAATATTTTACGATTTTATTATAATAATAATGATTTTTAGGCAAATCAGTTTATTGTATTCGTAAAATAGTCTTAGCAAATGCCACTCATGATTTCCAAATCCTCTAGATAAATTCTCGAGTCACTTTGCTATTTATCCGACATATGTTTTGGAGTTATTCTATTCAAAGGCAGACAGTCGCAGACACAACAGACACACTCACACACATACAAGCGCGCGCACGTGGCGAGTCCTTTTCCTAAAAGTGCCCATTTTTATTCCGCGAGTCCCAAAATGTTTATTTCCGATGAAATGTCGGTATGGAATTTTTATGTTAAATTCAGTACTTCCTTTATTTATTCTGGTAAGCAGTAGAAAAAGTAAAGCTATTTACTTATTGACCTCCAAAGATAGATTATATTCGAATTATAATCATCAACATCAACAGCAACGCTCACTTTTACTGTTAAGGGGGAATGAGCGATTTACTTTGTTTCAGAGGGATTCGAAATCCTTACAATCGGCATATCAGGCTGAAGGATTAAAGACTCACTAGGCTGCCTAGCTCATCAGACAAACGAAGGCAAGCATGTTGCCGTCGTTGTATTGCTGCGGCGGAAATTTTATTATTAAAGCGCAAGTTGTGATTTGTTTAGTGTGTTCAAGTTGCTACAATATAAAGACCGTTGGTTTAGGTGACGTGTACCATATGATTGCATTACAGCAGTTAGGGTC
The DNA here is from genome assembly GCA_030765065.1 of Deroplatys truncata. Lineage (NCBI taxonomy): Eukaryota > Metazoa > Arthropoda > Insecta > Mantodea > Mantidae > Deroplatys > Deroplatys truncata. Next base: position 69,581,612 of record CM060987.1, on the reverse strand, counting down.
ATCAATGATTCACAATGCTGAAGGACCGCAGTTGTGTCGTTGGTCGGCGGTCCAAGCCGGAAGGATTCTCGAAGTTCTCCGGCCGTATCCCACATCCGCCACCGAGGGAATGGATGCCCTCTGCGTGGCTTTGTGCTGTTCTCCAGGGAGATTACGTATATGAACCGAGGAAGTGGATATTTCCGTCTCTTAGGCCCACATATGAGGAAACTTTTCATTGTTCAGTGATTTCTTCGACCCAAAAGCACCCCTTTTCGGTCAAGATACGCTACAACCAAAACAGATGGGTTAGTCCCTATCAAGGTTTCGTTATTGTTAAAAAGTTACAATATCACCAGGCTGCTCTCATAAACGTATGAAACTTCTCTGTTTAACTTGAGCTTAGCATTCTGTCCCCTTATGAAATTTAGCCTGCCACTTAAGTATATGGTTTACATTCTATAGTAAAGAGGGTGGTTATTTATTAACTCCACGTATGGAACCCAATTTTATGAAGGTTTGTTACGTTATTTGCACCACGCTTTGGCCGTCAATTTGAAGTAGGTCGTATTGAAGTAGTTGTATTATAGTTCTTATGTTGGGGAGCCGAACTTGTAGTGGTTGCAGCCGCACGTATATTAAACAGTTTCCGGTAGCCTTCGCCCCAAATGTACTTTCAGGTGGCCTTTGCCCCAAGTTTAAAAAAATATTAACTTTGTAATTTGACTGTGACTTTAAGTATTAAATATTATGTTTGCCTCGGCTGCGTCAGTATTTGTTACAGACACGTTTCTCTTAGCAGGGTTATGGTGCGACAAGAATGTAGGCTTACACAGATTATAATTTTACTTCACTCCTTTTATTAATACTTGATACGATTTAAATAACACTTCACTGATATAGAGAGCTGTGAGATTCTTTTTATTAATTAATTAAACTTTTTTAACACATAAACTTATTTTTCGTCTCACACGAATACATATTATATTTCTTGAGGACACTTTTTGCGTCTGGTTAGTAACTCTGTCTGCAGGCAACTGACTTCTAGTTATAAGCGCTGTCTAGAAGCAACAGAACTCTGTATTTGAAAATTTTGCTATATTTCAGTTTCTGATTGGCTAATCCTACTCCAATAGAATACCTTCATTTAACTATAGGTTTTTGTGGTTGTTGATTGACTATTTTATAAACTGTCACTAAAATTACATTATTGGCTTCCAAGAATCACAAGTAGTACTGTTAAACTTTCTTACTCATTATTGACTCAAGGTTACCTCATTGTTAGCAACTTTTAACTTATTATTCTCACAGCTCCTACATTATTAAATTAGGTAATATATTCACATAACATTATTACACATGGCTACAATAATATAAGCATATGCAATGATTGTTACATACATTTTACAAAGAATCACATATTGCTTCAAGGCGGGCTGTTGTTGATTTTACATATTATATAATTAGACTGAAATTATTTAAGTGTTAAAAATACTGCCTCAACAGTTACCTATGAAGATCAAGCTGTGTTGCTTTTAGTTTCCTTTTTCCTTTCCGGGGTGGCGTAGACCTGAAGTTTCGTAATGTGAAAGTTTTAAAATGTTCACGTTCACTGTCTAAATCTCGTGTACACGATCAAATTTTTGTCAAATTCAATGCTTTACAAAACTTTCCAAGAGTTGTCACAACTTTTCTTGTCAAATTGCTTCCAATACTTTTAAAGTCTTTGCAAGTCTTGAAAACAAATAAGGACATGTTCTAAACGGTCAAAGGTTTGGCAATGTTTTGATGCGATTATTTACAGTGCGTCACGAAATCTGCAACCTGATTGAAACAAAAGTAAACAAAAACGGCTAACTGGGCAAGGGATATCATATGCGAGCTAATTAGGTTATATGAAAACTGGCCTTGTCTGTACATTGTGGACCTCGTGAATTACCACAAGATGAAAGCGAGAGCATTGCAGGGCAGATTTCCGAAGTGTACAATAATGCAGTAATGCAATGTTACATAGTGTAGTTAATCCATCAAATCGTATTACTTCCATTGATTCCTTTAGTCGTAATCTGATTTCATGGGCTATAATACGTGAAAGTGCTACGTAATATTACGTAGAGAGTAATATTTTATCACAAATTATTATATAGTGAAGATAATAGTAATTTACTTTGCACATGATAAATTATCAATGTGTTCTGAAAAGGTTAAGCTTGAAAAAGAGACAACGTATAAATTCATTTATGACATTGTCAAGTCTTGCCAGTTCTAATCAAGTCTTGTTCAATCTTGTCAAATATTAAAAAGCATTTGACAATTTTTCTTGTAAATATTGAATTGAAAAAAAGGTTTTATCATGTACAAGAGGCTTAAAATACTAAATACTGTATGCTTTGTTTTGTCCATGTGGGGCGTTTGTTTAGACTCCATTTATTTGCCGATTTTAGCATCTCGTGTCATATCGGCGGCTTAAGAACAACTGCTCATCGGTAAAGACGTTCACTTGCCTTACAGTGGTGTTAATCTTTGGGTTGATGTTACTTTGGATAATTACATTCAATTATCAGACACATTCACACTCTCATTCATGTTTCCAGACTTCAGGGAAGATAGTGAATAAATCCTCCTAAAGAAATATTCCTACCCTCCAGCCGGAATCGAACACACCACCTCTGGATTTGGAGGATGGCATACTAACCAGACGGCCACAGAGGCAGTCAGTAAACAAATGAGTTTTATTTATGGACGATCTTTAACTGATGTGGTTTCTTAGCGTCCCATTCTATACTGGGCGTGAAAGACCAGAAATTTTGTTCCGAGGCCTCTTCATCAGGCTTGAGGTTCTTTTACGTGCCGTACACAGTACCACCGGATTTACTTACCTTCCGAAGAAAGCCATGCTAAGGATATTTACGCCCGAAAAATCCCATCGCCCTCCGCCGGGTTTGAACCCGCGACCTCGGGAACGAGACTAGCATGGTAACCACTACAACACGGAGACGACGAGGCAGTCAGCAGAGCATTAGTCTGTTTTAAATTTACCACATATTTGTAAGCATACTACAAAGCCATGATTACAATCATACAACTTTCACTACCCGCCATCACCTATTTTCATACCTATTCCACAATTTATATTGTACAATTTAATGATAAATAGAAACAGTTTCAATACACATTTCATAATAGCTGCAGAGGAGTATTACTTGAATATGCTTATTATACGCTCTTTGCACGAGTCCAGAAGAAACAAACGGAAGGCAGTTGAAACTCCATTTCTTAAAATACTGGCGAACAACAATGCACACCTCAGAAACGGCTTATTTGACCCAAATCGCGTAGTTTAAGGAACTCTATATTTTCTTCCGAGGAAAGATATTTTATAAATATTTACGGTTTCCCAGTTATATGATATTATATAACATTCAATAAGAAAGAAACAATATCCAGACAAAATTTAAAATATACATATTATTTGTCAGGTTAATATCTAAAACATGATATTTTAATTAAAACCCTTGAGGCCATTTTTGCGAAAAAAACGCTCATTTATTGTGGGGAGGTTTCCCTTTATTTACTTATTTATTTATTTTAATCTCCTGTCATCAAAGGTGTCTGACTCAAGTATGAAATTGTCCGACAACGTGTTATTGTGTGGCACAAATACACGCCGGACTAATTTCTAAAACTCTTTATTAGAGTCCAGAGGAAATCACCGTTCAGTAAAAAACTGATATCTAATTTATGACTGAAATGCAACATCTGTACCTATTGCACATAAACGTGAAAAAGCAAAAATTAACTTTCAGACCTAATTACTGCTTAAATATGATTGACATAAGTAAACATTAAGGTGACTTTAAATTAATTCAGACTTTAATTTCTTTTCCAATTCGTTCACGAACACACCACCACATGTATACGCATTATTACCTTAAGTATGCTTTTTAAGTAATAATGCTAACATACTCGGAACGAGAGTAAATAGTTATTATTAAAATAATTCCATTTAAATGAATATCGACTATAAAATGACGATGTAACTAATGCGTTTTGAATAGCGAGAATGCCACAATAAGTATGATTCTAAAGATGAAAGAATAGACTCTAATAATGAAAAGGAATTCATTTCATAACAGCAAAAATATTATGCCAATAAAACGAGGGTAAGTATTCAAATCGGGTTATATATATTTATGCGTTCGAGGTATAGCCGGCCCACAGATCGCGTATATGCGTAGTTGCTTTCACCTCGGTGTTTTGCAGTGGACTAGTGCAAATTATACTTCCAAGGCTATGTTTATCAGCTATGTTATACTACTTCAGTTCCTGCATTTAGTTCGTATTGTAAAGACTAGAGTTTGTTCATTGTGCATCTCAAGGCTTCTTCAAGATATGTGTTGTGTGTGAATTACTTTAGAGAATTTTTATTATTGTTGCTGCTCTTATCTTTTTGTTAGTCCACTGAAGTGTCTATCGTAAACTTTACGCTTAAACAAAGAATTTTCATGTACGAAACATACATAAAAACCGAATCATGTAGACAGGTGCGTAGACAATTTCAAGAGAAATTTCCTGGTATTCCAGTTCCAGGTAGAGAAACTTTTAGATGGCTACTTAATAAGTTTAGGACAATGAGATCGCTAAAAGCTAAACCTAAGAAGCGAAAAAGACGTGTTATAACGGAGGGAAATAATTGACGCAATTGGTGCATAATTCGAACGCTTCAAAAAAGTCTCTTAAGACGTGTTGCATAGCAAGTGGGTGTTTCAAAAACCTCTGTTATACTGCAACTAAGCGTTTAAATTGAAACCCTACAGAGCAACTATAATTAATGAATTACCACCTCGTGATGACGAAAAACGGGTCAATTTCTGTAACTCGATTTTGCAAAATATCGATGTCGGCACTGTTAACCCACATTTAATAATTTTCTCAGATGAGACATGGTTTCATTTAAATGGTCATGTTGACCCACACAACAATAGGTACACGGACACAGAGAATCCCCATTTAATTCATGAAATTCCGTTGCATGATGTATAAATGGGTATACGGGAGGTGTGGTGTAATAGCAAAACGATAATAGGCCCCGTATTTTTCAGTGTAAGCTTCAATAGGTCCCGTAGGGATATTCTTGCACTATTTTTTCAAATTTTCTCAGGTAATGAGAGAGAAAACGGTTTCTACCACAGCCCATACTGCTCTAAACTCCTTGGAATGACATAATGGCGGTTTTTGTTGACAGGATAATTCCTAAAGGATTATGTCCTCTCCCCGGTTCCCCTCCCCTTCTGTTTGTGAGGAACTTTAAAAAAATTAAGTTAATAGGAATAATCCCTACATCATAAGCGAACTTAAGGACAATATAAGAGCAGAAATTATAAAAATTACGCAAATAAAACTTATGCGTGTGAATGGAAATTCCATCCGAAGATGCTAGGAATGAGAAATGTCTCTATGCAAATGGACACCACTTTCAACCCAACTTATAATAAGGTTAGTACTCATAGTGCATGTAACTATCACATGTGTATAAGCAACGCGGATTTTAAAACGGAAAGCCCTCCAGTGTAATACACACAGTCACGGAGCACGCATATGCGCGTCCGTGGTCCGGCAATACAACGTACATACCGTATACAGCGTGGACCGTATACCATTAAGTTGAGACTGGGCTATATTTACAAAACTAAGCGTTGTAGAAAGGAATGCCTTGAATAAAAGTTGCTTGATATTGTGGGGGAAAGTAAATGCTACTAGTGTGTTTTATTTAGAGGACGCTGTGATGGCCATTTTAGGGCCAATTTAATTTTTTAAAATAGGAACCTACCTTTTTTGTGTTATTCTCAGATTCCTCATAAAAAACTAAACAACAATTGTATAAAGTACTTTGCAATTGTTCTTACACCAGCGTAAATAACAACGAAATTCTAAGACTGTGTACGAAAAGCACAATGGACGGTTAGACCATCCATGGATGGTCATTTGAGGGTCAAGTTACGTTTCGTGATTGGGAACCAACATTTTTTATTTTGTTTCCTTATTCCTCAACACAAAATAAACAGCTTCTTATATGTATTTTCTAATGAGGAAACAACATATACAAAATGTAGGTTCCTATTTAAAAAATTAAGTTTACCGTAAAACGACTATCACAACGTCCTTCAAACAAAACGCGACTAATGGCATTTACTTTCCTTCTAATACCAAGCAACTTTTATTCAAGACATTTCTTTCTTCAACGCTTAGTTTCGTAGATATTGTACAGTCTCAACTTAATTACTCCACCCTGTATAACAGATTTAATCACAAATTTAATTTCGAAAATAGTAATGACTATTACTAAACACTAAGCATTGCAAGAGAACACACTTTTTATGCATTTGCTGTTCTCTTTTGACTTGTCCATCTGCGCAGAGCACAAAACAGAGTGATATGTTACGCCAACAATCGTCATAATAAGTGAATTGGAGCAAAACACAATCTGGAACCAATGAGCACGCTTCACTAGGTTCACAAAGTTGGTATATCCGTTTAACTAGAAGATGCAAATAATAGTTTTCACTATAAGTTAGGAGAACAATGGAGTGAAAACGTTATGACATTGCCTCGAGATATAGGCTACAGGAAATCGATTCCGGAACGTCCAGAAAGAAAACTTGCGCGACCCAGAACAATGGTGTCACGTACATATGTCTCCCTGTGACACTAATGTGAATAACAACTAGGAACAAAAAAGGATGCACGTCCGAACTTGACGAGAGAACTTCTGTAACAATATAGGAACACCTGTGGCATTACATCATATTCTGCAGATGCTAGACAATAGTCTCTCGCAACACATTCACGGTATAATGAAAATCACCCACAGGGAACAAACCATGCGTTTTCATGAATAAAAGAATAAAAAGACAGTTTTATGATAAACGTTCATCTTCCTATGCATTCTGGTTTTCGGACCCCGCTGTTTTAATGACATACTATGTTCAAGGAATAGGTACAGGAGGGGAGGATGTTTCTGGCTCCCATATTTCGAGATGCATATAACTTTTAGGACTCGCTGGCAGAACGAGTCATTGCAGTATTCCTTCGAACCTTACATCCGAATGAAGATATGAAAGAAATATATGTTTTAGCTGTTATGGAAATACTTGATATGATATTTTAAACAAGATTGTTACAGCCAATTTAAGTGTAGATAAATGTGAATTTACGAGATTCCTTTTTGCTTGCTTTAAAACTATCTGACTTAAGCATGATACGTATTTTTTAAATTATTTTTTGAATATTGGTTGTAAAATATATATAAATATTTTAAAATATAAACTGTATTACACCGAAATTATCATTGCATACCCTGATTTCTTTATAAATGTCTGTACTGATGAATGCAGCACAGGCAAATAAGTACTATATACCCTTATCCGCAAATACCTGGAGTTATTCAATATTGCAACTATAAAAAGCTTTCGACACAATGCACAGATTAAAATTATTTGAAATATTAAGTAATGATGATAAATTTACATAACATATATGCATATAACCTAATAACAATGTGAGTAAACCATGAATTAACAGCCTTGAAACGCATATAAGATAAGTTCCTCAAAGATGTTGTTTTCCTACTGTTTTTCATAGTTGATACATTAATTCAGTAATTAGAGACGGAGGATAACAACACCAGGGAAATAAATTATCGATCGCAAACTGAAATTATATAATCAGTTGGTATAATTTGATCATCAAATACGTATCCTTAAATAAAATTGTTACAGAGCATAACAAACATAATCAGCAGAAAAGGTGAAATATTAGTTGCGGCAGTATTTTTAACACTTAAATGATTTCAGTCAAATTATATAATATATAAATTCAATAACAGCCCGCCTTAAAGCAATATGTGTATGTAACTATATATAAAAATGTATATTACAGTCATTGTAAATGTTTATATTATTGTATCCATGTTTAATAATGTTATGTGAATGTATTACGTAATTGAATAATGTAAGGGCTGTGAGAATAATAGGTTAAACGTTGCTAACAGTGAGGTAACAATGAGATAACCTTGAGGAAATAATGAGTTTGAGAGTTTGAGAGTTTAACAATACTACTTCTGATTCTTCGAAGCAATAATGTAATTTTAGTGACAGTTTATAAAAATAGCCAATCAACAACCAGAAAAAGCTTTAGTTAAATGACGGTATTCTATTGGAGTAGGATTAGCCAATCAGAAACTGAAAAGGAGAAAAATGTTACAAATTTAGAGTTCAGTTGCCTACAGACAGCGTTACTAACCAGACGCAAAAAGTGTCCTCAAGAAATATAATATGTACTCATGTGAGACGAAAAATAAGTTTACGTGTTAAAAAGTGTAATTAATTAATAAAAAGAATCTCGCAGTTCTCTATATCAGTGAAGTGTTATTTAAATTGTGTCAAGGATTAATAAATGTAGTGAAGTAAAATTATAATCTGTGTAAGCCTACATTCTTCAGTCGCACCACAACCCCGCTAAGAGAAACGTGTCTCTAACAATAATACTGATGCAGCCGAGGCAAACATAAATATATAATATTTAAAGAAACAGTCAAATTACAAACTAAATATATTTTTAAACTTGGGGCAAAGGCTGCCGAAAGCTGTTTACTATACGTGCGGTTGCAACTCCTTCAATATAAACAACTTCAAATCGGCTTTCCATACATGGTGCAAATAACGTAACAAACCAACTACTTCATAGTCTTACCAGGAATGGCACGCTAAGGAGTAACAGACTTCAATTATTACTTTGGATAGTCTCGGTCTTTAGCTGATGATAGTGACACATCAAATAAAATGATCATAGCCATATACATTCTGACTTTAAGCTAAACACACCACGGGAAAAGACCAGATTTACAAAATCGAAACGCTCCCATTCTGTCTAATGATTGTGAAGCATTGACCTTCAAACTGCGAGAATCATTAAGAATTACAGCAGCAGAAAGACCCTTTATGTGAAGAATACGGCTTAGGAGGGTCATTCTCAAAGACGTTTCTTTGGAGAGAGTTCAAAGCAGCTACTGCAGCTTCAGGTGCTTCAAACCGTTGAGCTCGAATTGTTTATTTTATTTTGGAGAATAGAAAAAAGTCGCATTGGTCCAGATCTGAACTGTAGGGAGCACAAAACAAATATTTGACTTCTGACTTCTGCAGAAATTGGGTTGTTTCTAGTGCACCGTGGACAGAGTCGTTGTCATAGTGCAACAAAATTGTACGCCAATCAGTCTTACGACGATTTGTCCTCAGTTCATTGAACACTTGTGGCAGACATTTTGTAGTGTACCATCTGGCAGTGACAGTCTTTTGTCCCTCAAGCGGAGTTTTCACAATATGGTCTCTAGCTGAGAAGAACAAACAGATTATCTTCTTGCCAACACTTCTTGCACGCCTCACTCTTGTTGGGAGATCCTCTCCTGGGAAGATACAGACCGATGATTTTCGCTTAGTTACTGGACATAACTGGCATATTCAGCTTTCCTCACTCATTACGATGTTAAATATATTTTTGGGTCTTCCCCCCATCGATTTTTTCTATCATTTCTTGGCACTATTCCACAGTGCCTGTTTCTGCTCATTTGTGTCGTGGTGGAGGATCCAGTGACTGCAGAGCTTCCTGACGTAAAGTTTTCTTTAAGGATGGTGTTCACTACTGCTGATGTGAAGGACTTCTTCAATCAGACATGTGCAACGATGATCTTCCCGCAATATGTGGTGTGTTTTCATCACATTTTTATCCGTTGTTGTCGTCCTGCGTGGTTTTCATCTTCGAGGGAAACTCTTCCTCTTCTAAACTCTGTAAACCATCCATAAATCGTGGATTGCAAAAGGTAAAGATCCCAAATGTCCGATGCAGTCTTTCAAGGCATTGTTTCTCCTTAAACCGATTTTAAACTCAAAGAAAATCCTCGCATGGAAATGCTCTCACTTGAGATCCATCCTAGCACATGACACAACACTTGGATACACAATATACACAAAGTGCTGAGCTGCACATTGTTGAAAGCCCCTTTTTCAGAAGAATAGCGACTTACGCTTGATGGGACAATGGAAAGAATGAAGCTTTAGAACAATTGAACATGATATCAATTGTTTTACATACGGAAAGCGTAAGAGGAAAATTTTGGCGATCGAACAAGAATCTCAAGACAAACACCACAATAGTTACCTCGTGGCACAAGACATACAGGAAGACCAGTCAAGCAATGAATTGGGTCCGCAACACACCATGCTTGCTTGCTTTACCTGTGGTGATGGAATTCTTGTCCGACTCTTCAATTCTTAATTGTGCTGTTCTCAGACACACATAATCATTTACCCTCCTCCCAACTCCCATCATGCAGTCTCAGATTTTTCTTTTACTTTGGAAGAGAAAGTGGAGCTGGTACAGGATGAACAGTTTACCCTCCACTTTCAGCCAGAATTGCTCAAGTATGTCATTCCAGTAATATTTTGAAGCGGAATTTTGGAACCGCAGGACACGATTATCTACCTAAGGGCAGGAGTAGAAAAGGTAAAAAGCTACTTCGACTTTTATGTCATTTGTTTAAAAAACTTTTTTAATTCCATTTATACCCCACTTGAAGCTACAAAGGTCTTATCAGCGGCCTTTTCTCTGGAACATATTATTGCCTATAGGTTAACTCGCATTCGCTTGTTGTTGAATTTCTGGAAAACTTCTGGTTTTATTCATTAGAGCACACACACATTCACAGGATAGGAATAATCTTGGCTAGAGAAGAACTTCCCACCCTTCAGCCGGGGATCGAACTCGGGACCCTCGTATAAAAGGCAAGTGCTTTACTGACTGAGCTTAGAGTGCAGTATATTAATTTTTTACATACATTTTAATTTATTTTAGCGGTTACTTATGTATATACAAGTATTGTATTCCACTAAAAGAATCCCTCTGCAGATTTCATTGTAAATGCAAGTTATAAGATCCCCTGAATAAATAAACAAATAAATAAGTATTTGTAGAAAAGATCCCTGTATGTGTATGCCGGAAAATATACCAAACTTTGTGTATCAGCACAGCATCTCCCAAGGATGCCAAGCGAAAGTTTTTAAGAAGGTTCTCTCACATCAAGCTACTCTCTACATAGAAACAGCCTGGTTATTTCTTATTTCCTCAAAAATAGTTCTAACGATTTTGATTAAAACACCATACGTTTAAAATGTTTATATGATAACACAATATGTATTGAATGTTCTACAAATAGGGTGATTTCCTCATTTGGAATGAACTTTATGTAACTGGTAAACCATAAAAGATAAGCAAAAACTTACTGCACAAAAATTATAAATGCCCTCAAAGCTCACAATTTATCTCATACACATTAAATGTTTGTGGCATTGTAACATTGCTGAGATATACGTCATTATTGTTTTGAATGTTTCAAAACGTTAAAGTTTTTGAGGTGCTGTTACAGTTGTTTGTGGCGATTTTTTGGAAAGAGTATAAAATTTCAATGACACTATACAGCAACCTGCCCTTTAAATTTAACTACTACTTCAGCCTTCCATATCTCTTTTGTACACAGAGCGCCAAAGAAAATCTTCGGCGGATTTTGTATCGTTTTCTGGAGTCTTTTGAGGCGTGTCCTTCACCTTACCTATTGCAGAGCGTGGTGTGGCCTAATAAGAGGGAAAAGAGGGGAGGTTGATGCCTTTGCTTTTTCTAGAATCATTTGAAACCAAAAAGTGTTTATTGTCTCAGAGCCAGTCATGCCGTATACTAGCGAAATTACTCGTGGACGTATCCTGGGATGTGTGGGAGGCTGGTCGCACTGTTACAACAATTGCAACGGCTGCATAAAATGATTTTATAGTAAATTACTGGATAAAAATATTTCAGGAAGGTGGGGAAGACGGTCTACATACTCGTCAGAAAAGTGCCATTCCCCGTAAAACATCCGCACATGATGATATTCGTTTACTAAATGCAAATTACTTTTTTGTTGGACTAATCATGTTTAGAAACTAGAGATAAATATGTATATGTATATGGTTTACCGAATATGACATGCATATTATGGCCATTAAATTGGATTATATTTGAGTCTATAATCCTATTGTATTCCTATGATCAGCAATATGTTAGTAAAGTTATACTAACCAATTATAGTTTGAATTAGATGGAAAACATGCTGCTTTATTTATTTCTTATTTAGTTATGTTTGATTCTATGCTTCTATGCAGCAACAGAATATCACTGTGAGAAACAGTTCTGTTTTTTTTTGTTATAAATACTGCCTTGCGATGTACTTAATGAATACCTACCATTCAAGCTTTAATTTGCACCCCCTGAAAATCTTCTCACACTACGCATTCTACATTTCGCTAACCTGGGCGCTCTTCAAGTTTTCCCCTTAACTTTTAGCCCTTTCAAAGGCACTAGCCGATAAGGTATGGTTGCCAATCACGATAAGAGGTCTGTATGACAAACCACATGCGCTCACTCTACCAATATGATCGAGAGCGTAAACATATATTTCGTTGGCTACGCCATTTTGTTGTGGTTATTGGTGCGCAGAAGGATTGGCGCACCCTTGCACCGTGGCCTAAAACAAACCAATGAAATTACCATTGTTTCGTAAGGCCACGTACAACGATAAATAATGTGACACAGACTTGAGGTGCAGTGAGATTTTCTTTGGCGCTCTTTATATCTACAACTAAATGTGTAATAAAGCTATTTATGTAAACTTTTATCTGGATTAACATGACGTAGTCAAATATTATAATTATGAATGATTGTAGCTAGAATAACTCCAGTAAATGTAACACTTAGATATTTGGTGTAAATTGTGTATGTACGTGTTTAATTCCCATTTGAATGACTTTTATTTTATTTTTATTACTCGAGTTTAATGATTATTGTGCATGAAACGAAGGCAGTAATTTTGATCGTTTTATACGTTTTACAGTTATTTGATTTCTCAGTTTATTGAAATTGTTTTGAATGCCCTTTGAAACAGAGAGATAGTTTCAACCTACATGGACCTCACATTTACTTAACGAATTGAAGTTTGACGGAGCGTTAGTAGCATCCCTAATCACTCTTAGATATGCATCAACTCAGAGTTTTGTTAAAACAGTGAACACATCTACAACGCCGCCTGTATCGCTCCCGGCATTCCAACACTGGAGGTACATATTACGTGTGTGGAGCCAATTTTCAGCTCGGATGCCTTCTGAAACGCAACAGTTTGCTTTTCTATTGTTAAATTTTATTTGAATCTCTTACTTTTGGCAGACCAGCGGTGATGAAAACAGGGGAAGGCTGCATGTCTAAGCAAACACACATACATACGCTTGACTATACACAAGTTAACAATGCATTTTCTGTGAATGTGGTGGACGGAAAAGTTAGAAAACGCAAAACTGCAGAGTTCCTCTGTGGAAGGGTATGGGTTAATGAATAAAATAGTCAGGAAAAAAAAGAGCCACAGAGGTTAGCATTTACATTCCCCGCACAGACATATCACTGATGGAACGGAATTTTAAAATTTCATAAGCTTTTCCAATTCAATGAACAGAAGTACAATACGCATGCAGATATTTTAGTCGGAAATCATTCATGACATCTAGATCCATGTAAAAATGTCCGAATCTAGTCCGCAGGATGCATGTATATGCTCAAAATCCGTTGCATTATTAATTCGGTATGAAATGCTGGCAGGCATTAATAAAAATACTAGGCAAAAAATGTAATCCATTAATTAAAACAAGGCCTTGCTATTGGCGGAAGGCTTCCAATGAACGGATATTGGTTGGAAGGTTTGGAGGAGGGGGCAAGGGAGATGAGTGCTCGATTATTCGAAAACGGCAACTTTGTCAACCGCAGTTCCAGGGTTGTAACTAGAAGGGAGTTCAGGCTGGTATTGGCATTGTATAAAAGTTCAAACCTCCCTCTTATTTTGTTTCCAGATAAAACAGGTTATGCTTTCTTTTTCAGTCTGTGAGGATGTAGACAAAGTAAAAAAACCAATAGCAAGTCTTGGAGCTGGCTTTTAGGACTCCTATGCACGTTAACCTTCCCATCCTGTACCTGCACATCTTAGTGATGTTTGTTATTCGTAAAGTGATGTGTTCATATTATTCGACCTGCAACTGCGTTAGTTTTTCTTGAGCAGCATTACAGGTGATTATTCCTGACCTCTAGGATTGGTATTTGGTCGGGGATAAGATTTGTAACCCTTGTGGGCTTTGGATTCACTTCGCTTTAACCTCAAGATAAGGTTTGTCTTCCTGAAATAAAATAAGCAAAACATGCAGACTTAATAACTTATCGTCTGCTACTTATGTACAGTAATCAGGCGAAGTATTTGTGGTCTTCGCCTCTAACGCTCCCCATATATGGTCTAGGACCTTCGGGGTTGCGTCTCATTCCACCAAGCAATTACTGGACCCTTTTTCTGAGGTGGAGGCATGCAGAGGGTGGCGTCCGTTACCTCCAATGGAGGGTGATAATGCGGATGGGGTGGTTTGAGAGGAACCACAGGTTTTACCGTGGACTCCGAACAACGTTGGGCCTTGGGGATACTCCACACGAGCAAGTGATGGCCGTAATCGAAGTATTCTATTCCATCCAAAAATTCAATACTGGGACTTCACCGGCAATATACTTTCGAGGCTAATAATAATAACAACAGCATATACATTCATGTAAAAACATTGTGCTGTTAACAACGCTTTCTAGGCTCACGGGCTAATCACTGCGTTAGTGCGTAAAAGGTAGTTGCAGATATTATGTGATCAAGTCATTCTTCGTGCGTAAATGAAGACACCAGAGACGGTCGTGATTCCTGTGTCTGTTTTGTGTTGGCATTGCACTACGCAAACTCCATGCTGTTAGGGAAACCTCGGATAACAAGGCAATAAAGCCACATATCTATTGGAAACACACACATACTAAGGCCAGTTTTGTATTCACTTCTTTTCCTTGTACAATGAGGTAAATGGAACAAGGTATATGGTTCTATTAATTATAAGTCCTATTAAGTAAATCATATACAAATTTTAATTACGATAATCAGTGTCCCTATTTGCTGTTAGGATGCAATTGCAACAGGAACGGGATTTGAGTGATTATTAAATTATATAAAATTTACACTTATGTTGGTGTGCGGTTCCTACGATATCCGCAAATTGAAATTATTCTATATTAAACACGAGTTTACAGCATTGGTATTCTTATATTACTATAGTGTTATTTAATTTGTTGTTTCAAAATTAACTCTCACATTGCTAATTTTGTAATTCATGTCTTTCTTACCGTTTGTTATCAAAATATTGTTAGTAAGCCACATATGAACTTTCCTTGAGCTTGTCGTCATCTGTGATGTAGTAGTTACCATGCTAGTCTCTAGTTCACGAGGTCTCGGGTTCAAACCCGGTGGAAGATCATGGATTTTTCGGGTGTAAAAATCCTTAGCGTGGCTTCCTTCGGAAGGGAAGTAAAGCCGGTGATCCCGTGTCGTAGATTTATGGCAGTAAAAGAACCTCAAGCCATATTAAGAGGCCTCTGAGGAAAATTACCAGTCTTTCACTCCCAATATAGAATGGGACGCTAAGAACCACTCAATTTAATTTAATTTTCCTTGAGCTTGATTTTATCAATCAGCCGTAATCGGAAGTGGGGTCAGTGACGCATCGCTTTAAAATTCCAAATGTGAATGGGGATCGAGTAGGGTGCTCTTCAAACTAACTTTCGTATCAAACGCTTTTAGTAATTCAAACCTTTCAAGGAGAAAAGCGTATGTCTATTTTTGTCGTGTCTAAGTTGCAGTTGTCCAATTGCTTGTGCACGATCAGCAACATACTGAAAACATTACAACATTGACGAGCACGTTGAGGGGATCTCTCAGCGTAGATACGCTCAGCAGCATTACATTCGTCGAATACCACAACCTTCCTTTTTTTCGAACACATTTATACGAATCTTCAGATTTATTCGGTCGTTACCGTCAGTCGCTTGTCTGTGCCTGATGTCCATACTTTGAAGCGAGTTCATCCCAATGTCTCTGGCAGAGGACTAGCGAAAATAGGTGAAAGGGGTAGATATCAACAGTTTCGAGGTCACCTTTGTTAGACGGTACTTGTATCGTATCTTTCCAATGTTTACATTTGAAACTTCTTTCGCTTGCGTCTTGTAAACTCGCAATCTCAGCACGTATGCTGATAGGTAACTCAAATAATTGTGCGTTTTTGTAGCGTAGAGTATCTCGGCTTTAACTTTTTAATAAGAAACAACGAAGCAACCTTATATATATTTTAAAATATTTTAATTTCTTTTGTTAATAAAAATAACTGTTTTTTATTATGTTTAGGCCTGGGACTTGACTAAATTCTGGGCAAGAATGGCGCAAATCATTCACACAGCGGCAATATTGCAAAGATAGACTCCCTCCTCATACCCTTCCAGTTCGGAAGTACCACTCAACCATGCAAATTCCGTGATCGGTGGTCAGTTCCATCTTGTGCGCAAAGAACGCACAAACTTTTCTAGTGAAAATCAGTTCTGCATCGCCACAGTACATCAACGTATTTACAAAGTCGGAAACGCATGCTTTGAGACCTCTGCTTTGAGACAAAGGGCACGCTCAACTATAAATGACGTCATTCTTTTAAACCGAATAGGGGTAAAGGTCGAAGAATCTGAAGACACGTTATTTATTTCTTTGGTCACAAAAATAGCCACAAAGACAACATTATTAATGTATTGTGTAAAGCCATCTGAGTTTGCTTGTCAGCATTAATTTTGATTTGCCTTTTGTAATATTTCTCATGTGTTTGGCTGTTTACATATTTATGTGGTTCGGGTGCGCTGTCGTTTTGTATGCTTTTCTTCTTAAAGGATTATGAATTAATAAAACGTTTCCTGTTAAAGTTGTTTGCATTGAAGAGCTCTATCTAATGGCACCCTATTTGACTTTCCTTCCATTTGAAATTTTAAAGTTACATACCACTTCTGGTTATGGTTGACTGATGAAGTTAAACTCAAGTGAAAGTTATGTGTGCTTTAGTTATAAATATTTTTGTCTCGAAAGCTTTAATGCCGTGTTTACTGAAATAAAATTCCTGTTATGGAAGGTCTGGTTCACACTAACAGGGTGAATCACCTAAACCTTGCACCGCAAATATTTAGGAAATGAAAAGTGCTATTGATGTGCAGTTTTCACAGAATTGATTGTTAGTTAGGGAATCGTACACTTAGCCTATAAACATATTTTAAGAATACTGAGGAAGTGTATTTTTTGAACAAACATACAATTTTTTTAAATCGAACAATGCCTAGTTACATCTACAGAATAAAGGTAGGGTAAATTAAAATGTCAGTGGCGTTTGTTGTAAGATTCTAGTGCACGTGGTTTACGAGAAATCTTACTTTGAAACTTTCACGCACCGACACTTGCACAACCTGTGGTAGCACAAACAAAGAAAAACAAAAGGGAATTACAATACTTCTGTGGATTCTTACAAGTAAAGAGAACATAGCCGTTCAAAAGTTGTGTTCAAAATGACCATCGGCAGCTTCATTACATGCTTCCAGTCTGCTATGGAAAGACTGCTGCACACGTTCTAGCATTTCAGCGGAAATTTCAGAGCAGGCAGCAGTAATACGTCGTTTCATATCATTTTTGTAGTTGGTACATCCTTGTAGACAGTGTCTTTCAGCCTTCCACCCAGAAAAAAGTCTAAAGGGGTCAGATTCGGTGAATGGGCCGGCCAAGGTACAGGTCCTTTTCGTCCAATCCAACGATTTGGAAACAATCCGTTAAGACAAGCTGTAGTACTTTGTACACCGTGGGCTGGACAGCCATCATGTTGGTACCACAGGTTCCTCCTAGTCTGCAAAGGAACGTCTTTTAGCATCTGTGGCAGATGGTCTGTCAGGAGGCTGCGATACTTGTGCGAGTTCATTGTTCCTTCTATGAACAAAGGGCCTATGAGCTGATGGTTCACTATCCCACACCACAAGTTTAAATTCCATGGACGCTGACGTTCCACCTGACGAAGCCAACGGGGATTGTCAACAGAGCAATAGTGCATGTTTCTGCTGTTTACCTGGTCATGATTAGTAAATTTTGGCTCATCACTAAACAAGATGCATGATGAATCTGGAGTATTATATCTTAATGCCCATGTACAAAAGTTAACACGATTCTCAAAATCGTTTCCATGCACCTCTTGATGGAGAGAGATGTGAAAGGGATGGAATTTATGTCGATGGAGAATGCGCAGTACACTTGCCTGACTTATGCCACTTCCACGTGCGATTGTGCGGGAACTAATCTACGGATCTACTGCAACGGCAGCCAAAACATTAATTATGCCTCTTCTCTAGTCGTTTATTTCTGTTACGTTTTCTAGGTGTTACAGTACCACTTTCACGTAATTGGTTGAAGAGGTTGATAAATAATTGTCGAGATGGTTGACGTCTGTTGGGATACGTTTCCGCATACACCGTACAGGAACGAACTTCATTCTTCCTACACTCTCCATACACCATGAGCATGTCGGTTTTTTCTGCATTAGTAAACCCCATCTTCCACTCTCGACTTACTGCTTGAACTGTCACAAACTAACTGACCAGAAAGTTGCAATGCAATCAATGAACAGAAAGCACAATGCAAACAAACATAACAACATCTTACTTAGCAAGTAAGCAGGTTGAATGGGACAAACAATTGTAGGGGTGGAATCTTTTCAAAATAAGATTTCTCGTAAACCACTTGCACTAGAATCCTGCAACAAAGACCATTGACATTCTAATTTACCGTACCTGTATTCTGTTGATGTAACTAGGCATTGTTGCATTTAAAAAATGTATGTTTGCTCAAAAAATACACTGTATCAGCATTATTAAAATCTGTTTATAGCCTAAATGTACGAACCCCTGACTACAAACAATACTGTGAAAACAGCACATCAATAACACATTCCATTTCCGAAATATTTGTGGTGCAAGTTTTAGGTGATTCACTCTGTATACAAGGAGTTGAAAATAAGGACGAAGAGGCTTTAGAAAGTAATGAGTAGGCCATTTTTCGCTGAGACCTCAAGTACAAGTGCCCATAATTGTGTCCAAAGTTGTCAAATGTAAGTTCGTACGTAAGCGTCTGGATGGAATGCTTAAGATGGCCTATAGCTTTCTCAGAATCTTATCAAGTGCATAAGTTTATATCTGGGTTGATCTGCGGTGCAGGTATGTATATAAGGGTTTGAGAGTAAGAGTAAAGCTAGCTTTGGAAATATATAAGCTAACCTAAGCTTTTATCAGGTCATACAGTGTAATTGTACGGTTAAACGGTGTAAACGTTGAAAATACGCCAAAATGTATCGTTTGGAACCTGTAAGGTAGCGTATCAGTTTTACCTTGTCTTACAGCGTAACTTTACCTTAAGTTCTATTCATAAACCTGAAAGTCTTCACGTAAGAGGTTGAAAATATAGCTCGGAAACTCGTGAGTAGCTTGCAATTTTCGCTTGGACCTTAAGGTAAGTGTCCAAACTTTTTTCCTAAGGGATTGAAAATAGGAGTAGGAGTAGGGGTAGTTGTAAAATAGCCTATACTTTTCGTGGAGCCCTATGCTTCTAGTACACAAATTTGTAACACGATAGGTCAAGGGGTGTAGTTTTGTACATAAGACGTTGAAAATAAAGGTAAGGATATTAATTGTTCTTTCACACAAGCCGTGTGTTGGACAGGGTTGGAAAGGTAGAATCAGATGACTGAAAAATTCAATGCCATAGCCGGGATTTGAACCACGGATCTCCCGGTTTCCGTCCTGTTGCTCTAACCACTGAGCCACCAACCTGTCCAACCCTGTCCAACACACGGCTTGTGTGAAAGAACAATTGATTCCATTAATTGACCTAATAGTGGTTGAAACTAAAAGCCCGGGACTTATGTACTTACAAAGAATGTAAGTCGCCATTGGGGTATGACATCTCAATACAATTTGAGATCTCCTTTTGGTTTACCGGGAGAAATGCGAGTCAGCTGGAGAATTTAATGGCGTGCCGGCATGTTCCTATGGTGGCTCAGTGGTTAGAGCAACCGGACGGAGACCGGGAGATCCGTGGTTCAAATCCCGGCTATGGAATTGAATTTTTCAGTCATCTGATTCTACCTTTCCAAAGGTAAGGATAGTTTTAACAATATTTAAGAGAAGCAAATTTTACTGTAATATCAGGAGTAGTCACATGGTAAATTTGGATCAATCCGATCATTAGTATGGTCACAATTGACCTCCTAATTCGTATGTGACCTTTGCCGGTGTATTTCTTATTTGGTTTTCCTGAAACCATTTCAATAAATGGAAAAGAAAAGGAAGAAAATATTTTTAGACCTTTTGTGGCGTCCCCACGAAAAACACATTTAAAAATTCGTCAAATGTGTAGCATTTCAGGCATAGTGCGTTTTGAAAATTTCAACAGACACGCATACAAACTTTCAACCTTATATATAGGGTGGATCATTTAAGTTGAGCCTATACAATAACTCCAAACCTAAGCGCTTTAGAAAGAAATGTCCTTAGTAAAAGTTGCTTGATATTATGGGGGGAAGTAAATGCCATTAGTCGTGTTTTGTTGGAGAGCGTTAGGATGGTCATTTTAGGTTCAATTTAATTTTTTAAATGGGAACCTACAATAGGGTCAATTTAAATTGGTCCTAAAATGCCCATCACACCTTTTATTCAAAATATTTCTTTCTAAAACGCCTAGTTTTGGAGATATTGTACAGTCTCCACTTAAACGTCCACCTTGTGTACATGATTTTGCAGAGTTCAACCGACTGTCTTTGAGTTCATGGCAATAAATAAGAATCAATAACGATATAGTACATCATTGATAGAACTTTCTTGAGCTGCTAACACTTGCAGGTAATCGTGGCCTTCATATGCTCCAACATTTCAGGCGAGTACCTCCGCAACATTTAAAAACTGGGATCACCAAAAGTACCACATTCAAATGTCTAAAACAAAAACAAAAATTGAGTTAGCACCACCAGATTGACGGCCGAGCACGTTAATGACTACGCTCTTACTACAGCTAACTGTTGTTTGACACTGTTACATGTGACTCTCCATGCTGAAAGTGTAGGTATCAGTAGTGCACTGGCCTTTAATAATGGGGCAGTTTGCTAGAAACGCAAAGTTCATTGTTTTTAAAACACTACAAAGCTAGTTATTTTGGCGCTTGTGGAAGATAAAGTAACTATTTTGGTGTGACAATCAGTACCGCATTCGTAATAATTCTTTATTTATTTGCATTTATCAGTACTAATATTTACATGAAAAGCATTACGTATCTTCAGAGTTTGTCGTCATAGAGATAGGTGTTCCCACACCATCCCTCTGTAAGTCCTGAATGTTTGTCGCTTGAATTCTTATAACACTCTATTTATATTGATTGCAGTATACTATTCTCAAATACACGCTATCCAGATCCCGACTGTCTGTGGGCTATAACTACAGTTCTTTCTAATATATTTATTATCTGCCCTTTTCGTTTACTTATACAAGTGTAACGGATAATGTCGTTGTGCATTTAATAAATATGACGTTTAATCTAAATGTCCTGATGATTCAACAAAGCAAGACCATTAGCAGCATTTTTTGGTAAGAAATATGTATCTAATTAGAAGCAGTGATCCTCGTATAAGTTTCTCCTTTATAATGGAGTAATTACAAACAGGCACAGGTCTTTTTTTATACTTTGAGAGAGAAAAGACCTATCGCTGATATAACTTCAAATCCTTGTCAAGAGCTATTTGCATTGGAGCCTCAGATGTCCCCTATTTAGAAAATTGCACAAAATGTACTTTAACGCAATTTTCGAAGACATTTGGTATATGCTATATAAAAACGATCCTTCCATTATCCCAATTGAAAACATACCGTAAATTTTGCTTTCCATTTTATTCGAGGGTAGCAGAGGCAAGCCCGGCTCTTTTTCATCTGCGCCCCTCTTCCTCTTTCCAGTGCTTCCAGTTTTAATGAAGATTGCTCTTGTGCAGCATCTCCCGAAGGACCACCAATGAGATAATTAAAATATAGTAAATGCATTATACTTCTAGGATGTCGCCGTATATTGTAAAACACATTCGGCTGTGGTAGATTTTTACCTTCTCTCTGCCAATGTTTATTATATTCCGACTCTTTTTATGTATTTATCCATAGCTTAATCTCTGAAAAGTTTCAATTTTCTAAATTAGGAATCTTTTTTCAAAATTAAGCATACCCATAGTATTAAAATTTAGAGGGAATGCTAACACTGTCCATCCTGGTAATACATTTGCCCTTTTTCTTCGATGAAAACATGTAAAAACCCGACCTGTTACACTCGCATGAATTTCTCTACTCTTGTACAAACTATTCTTACAAACTCTTATTCTCCATATGACTCATGTTAATCGAGATATCGAGATGTTAATCTTATTCCTAATTTTCTTATAGATGCAAGGGGAATTGGTAGGCTTTAAGCGATAGTCAAATATTTTAAGAGCTGGTTGCTATGTGGAGTATTCCATTCTCTCTACATTATCATGACAAAAAAAATAATTTGATAAAAGGTATAAGTATTGGAAAATTTAAGGGAATAACAAGCAATATCTCGAAAATGGTTCACTCAACAAAAAAAAATGTATATAACATAAATTCTGTATTTTAACGCGATCTACATTTTTTGTGTAGTAAAATTTTGTCTCTCTCTTATGGTTTACCAGTTATGCAAAAGTCATTCACAATGAAGAATACTTTTGGAGACATTCCCAGAAAATTCGAGATATACATTTCACTTTTCATGAAAATATCTTAAACTATTACATTTTAATCAAAATCGTTAAGAGCCATTTTTGAGAAAATTAAAATTTTCGAAAAATCTTCCATGTAAAGGGTAGTCCGGGATGGGGATATTTTCTTGAAAACCTTCGTGTCGCATCTCTGGAAGGTACTGAACCTAATTACCAAGTTTGGTGTTTATCCGACCGTTCGTTTCTAAGTTATGATGTTCACACACACACACACACACACATACACACACACACACACACACACAGGCAGACACACACACGGGCATGTTTCCAAAAATGCTTTTTTTGGATTCAGGGGGTCCCAAACATGTATTTCCGGTGAAATCTCGGTATCGAATTTTTGGGTGGAATACAATACTTCCCCTAATTACTATACATAGTAGAGAAAGTAAAAAACATGAATGACGAATTCCCATTTGAGAAGTATAGGTATTCGAAAATTTAAGGGAATAACAAGCAATATCTCGAAAATGGTTCTCTCTCTCTCAAAAAAAAATGTATATGACATAAATTGCGTATTTTGACGCGATCTACATCTTTTGGGTAGTAAAACTTTGTCTATCTCTTATGGTTTACCAGTTATGCAAAAGTCGTTCACAATGAAGAATACTTTTGGAGACATTCCCAGAAAATTCGAGATATACAATTCATTTGCCATAGAAATGCTTTAAACTATATACATTTCATTTTTCATGAAAATATCTTAAACATATGACATTTTAATCAAAATCGTTAGCCATTTTTGGGAAAATTAAAATTTTCGAAAAAATGTTCCATGTAAAGTGTAAGCGCGGGTGGGGGATTTTCTTGAAAACCTTCGTGTCGCATCTCTGGAGGATACTGACAGACACACACACGGACATGTTTCCAAAAATGCTTTATATGCATTCAGTGCACCTCAAGCATGTATTTCCGGTGAAATCTTGGTATGGAATTTTTGGGTGGAATGCAATACTTCCCCTACTTACCATACGTAGTAGAGAAAATAAAAATTGCAAAGGCTGCGGGAAAGTTGTTCACAACTACGAACACCATACACCGTACTCTTTAGCCACCAATTTATAAATAATTCTTATACTCTTCTAAACTATTCATATAAAAAGTGATTTTTCTATCGATTTTACTTTAATTGTAATAAATCTTTGCCTAGAAAAACTTTCAAATTAGGTAATCACAAGTCAATTCTATTAAGAAGAGGGTCATGCTCAAAAGAAAGAAATCCCACATTCTACAACATAAATTTCAATTTAGGAATATGTAAGTGTGTAACAACGAAGACTTCGGAGACATGGATGCTACAGAAACACCTTTATATGACATATATGGTACACCTAAAAAAGTTGTACATTTTCCTTATAAAATATTGTATCTATGTCATACAGTTTACTAGACATAGAACATTCAAAAAGGTTCACAGGCTATTCACAAAAAGTGCAACGTGTACATTTTATTCACATGCCATTATCCAGTAAATTTGGTATTTTAACCAATATCGTTCTAGCCAATTTTTAGAAAATAAACAAATTACAAATGTTTTTCCATGTAGAGCAGCGTCAGTTAACACAGCGCTCTGTAACGTCAGCGAGCAAGTTTGTTCTTGCTTCCGCTCGCAGCTATAACTCCGTAAGAGGTGTAGGGCAGGTGAGACGAGAGGAAATAAATAACTAAAGAAATAACTAAGTTTTAGTGAAGGACTAGCGAGGTAAGGGGAATGTATCTTGTACTGTGTACTTATGTGGTTGTACCTGTTCTTTCATTCCCTCCGAAATCTTGCTGCAAATCTCCGAAGCGGTGTTGCGTCACATGACTTAATCGTCACGTTAATTTTGTTGGTTGATTCTGCCTTATTTAGGGCGAGGGTATCCCATTTAAATCTTGGCCTTTTATTCATAAAATCAAAATGCTTTAGTTATATTTAAGGTTCATTTTATCGGCGCTGTATACACACACACATAAAATTTATTTCGGAAGAGATCGTGGAATAGAATTGTTGAGTGAGAGTCCTTTACCTTAGGTAAGTCGTACAGAGAGTAAAAGCAGGATTATCTAGGATATTTTGTTTTCAAATTGCCATACAGAAACATTTGTGGCTATTAAGTTTCACTAAGCGTGGTGAATATATTTAATTAATAAATCATAGTAAAAATGTCCTAAATGTTCACCAATGATGTCATATCAACATAATTTGAGATCTCCTTGCGGTTTACCGGGAAAAATGCGAGTCAGCTGGGAACTTTAATGCCCTACCGGCATATTACCAGTAGCTCAGTGGTTAGAGCAACCGGACGGAAACCGGGAGATCCATGGTTTGAATCCCGGCTATGGCATTGAATTTTTCAGCTCTCTGATTCTAGCTTTCTATCCTTGTCCTATACATCTGTTAATGTGGACGGACAATTATTTCATTAATCAATTCAAATATCGATCGATACGAGAATAAATTTTCATGAAGAACTCGTTCACTTAGTGTTCCCTGAATGCCTTTTTCCGGACCTTTAGAACCTACTATGGTTGTGAAATAGCGTATTGCAATACACATGCGACACTGTGCATCATTGGGGGAAAAGGAAGGGTTTGAAAATACGAGACGAAGTCGACTACGTGTAGGTCTGTGTTGTAAATAGGATAACTGAAAACTGTAACGTCAGTTGAATACCAAATTTGGTATTTAATTTCAGCGTTTTCCAACGATAAACCTCAAAGGTTTTGAAGAAAACCCCCACATCCCAAACTACTTTTTATATAGAAACATTTTCGTTATTTTTGAGTATCTAAAATGGATATAACGAGTTTAATTAAAATCCCACACACACACACACACAATATATATATATATATATATATATATATATATATATATATATATATATATATATATTCAAGATGTTTGCATGAAAATAACACATCCTGAACATTCCTCTTCATTCTGAATGACTTAGCATAATTGGTAAACTGTATGAGATAAAACAGAAACTTACTATACAAAAAGAGTAGATGTCATTAAAGCACAGTTTTTCAAAATTGTTTGTGGTGTCAACCATTTTCCAGTTATTCTTTGTTATTCGTTTGAATTTTTAAATACGTATTACTTTTTCTACTACGTACATAGTAGATAGAGAAAATATTGTATTCCACCCAAAAATTATATACCGAGATGTCACTGGAAATACCTACATGTTTTGAGGTTCCTTGAATAAAAAAGCCGTTTTAGAAAAAGGTCCATTTGTAGTGTAGGGTAGTGTGTGTGTGTGTGTGTGTGTGTGTGTGTGTGTGTGTGTGTGAGATCAGCAAAACTCAAAAATGAAAAGTCAAACACCAAACCTGGTATTTAGGTACAGTAGCTGCCAAAGATGCGACCAAACTACTCTTTACATGGAAGCTTTTTCGAAAATTTTGATTTTCTGAAAAATGGATCCAATATTTTGATTAAAAAACCATATATTAGATATTCATATAACAAACAAAATGTTTAACTTGAATTAACTTCATTCGGAAGGAATTTTGTATAATCTTGTATAATGGTAAACGTTAAGCGACAGAGGAAAATGTATTACACAAAAAATGTACCTCCTTAAAACAGACAATTTATTTCAAATAGCTTTTGGTACTAGCAATTTCCGAGATATCCGTTATTAACGGTTCGAATTGATCAATGCTTGGCCATTCTTTTAAACTCCTGCCAATTTTCAGCTGTTTCTCGTAATTTAAGGCCTCGTATAGCGTCCAGTTCTTAAATATTTGACTGTCGCTATTCCTTTTGTATCTATAACGAAATGTGTAATTGCAGCTATTTCCGGAAAGAATTATCTCGTTTAAAATGAAGTGCATGCATAGAAAAATAAACTTTCGTAAGAACATTTTACTTTTTTGAAGTGGTAAGTCGTTCGTTATTCGTGTATCCTCGTGGCTATGCATAGAGAACGGAATTTCAAAGGAATCACATAGCGACCCGATTTTAAAACATTTGGCAATCACCTTAACCTCGTGTATCATTATTATGCCTACTACGAAAAGTGTAAATGTGCAGAAAAGGTTTTAATGGATTAATAACACACTGAAGAATAAGGTTTTGTAAGAATAGTTTTGTAAGCCATGTGAATGCAACACAGATATTTTTAAATGAGTCAACAATAATTCGTTTGTGTGAAAGCCTTGGCAAGCCTTTCAGCAGGTAAAAGCAGAAATTTAGAAAGCCAGCTAGGGCCAGTTGTTCGAACTCGGAATAAACCTCTGTTAAACGTTATTCCATGGTTAGGCGTTAAATTGTGCTGTACGACATCGGAATAGAGCCTATGAAAGGAATAATCATGGACTAACTTATTCCGGATTCTATGCGGGGATAAGCCGTTATTCCGAGAATAGAGTATAAAAAGGAAAATGGCTGCTTAGACACTGGACACAATTTTGTCCGGTATAAATGATGGATTTCCTTATCTTTTGAGAACCAGAAATCTTAACAAAATATTTTGTGGAAGTGGTTCGATAAATGAATACGACGGCAATGAAATTTAAATTGAGAAAGGATATCGCTCTGAGATAATTTGATCGTTATTTAGAACATATGATAGGCAGATAATAAAATAAAGTTACTTATTTAAAGCAGTATAAAGTACCTAGAATATTATCAGCAAAATATTAGTTTTATGGATACAATGAAATTAAATACTACCCAAGATAAACACAAAACGCCAACAGTATAGCAATTCGCTACTATGACGCGTAGCGATGTAAAGAGTGAGGTTAAGTTATTATCGAGATACACAAAGGATGGTTACTTATACAGACAAGAACATCATTCAAAATGTAACGTAGCCACAAGTGTGAATTTGCGGTATTCAGTATTTGGAGGTTCTGTGTGTGTTTAACAACGGTGAAGCTAATGACACCACAAGCTTCCGATGTGGGGAGGAGGTGTCAGTGATGACCAAATTAGTAGAGGCCTCCAGAGCTCTCATATATTAATATAATATTGAGTTTAAATTATTTGGGAGCAAAATTATAACTTGTGCACGTTTACACACTGGGTTTACTCCAAACCAATGCAGAGATAAACTCACTTTCATCATTGTTGCTTGTCTGGGTACGACGCAAAGCAACTGGATGACATTAGAAACAACTTTGGTCGAATAGAGAACACGGCTAGTGAAAATAATGCGCTAGATGTCATTGCTTTGAATAATACTTTCTAGCTGTTGCACTTAAGTATTGACATCAAAAAATGCCAGCTGTAATGGGAGTCTTTTTCTAATATCCTACTTGTACTAAGCATTGTAATATTTCTGTTGGTTAATAATACCTGCTTAGCAAATAGTTGGTGCAGCGATTCAATTATGTCTTCAGTTGACAGTGGCGTTAAAATAGCTAAAATATAAGTTTTCAAAACTCGAACAAAAAGTTATCTTAAGGAATACAATTACAGAAGTCAGGTAAATGCATTAGCTGTTTCGAGCATAGAAAACGAAAGATACCGTAAACTGGTATATCAGCACAAGTTGCAGCTTTGCACTCAAATACCGTTATCAAATCGCAACAAGTCACAGCATCTGTGTGTGTATTTTTTATAATGTAATTGCAATATCATAATTTTGCATGCGAACATTCTTGGAAGCATTCATAATAATTATTTCACAATACTACAAAGGGTTCAAAAGTAATAATAATAATAATAATAATAATAATAATAATAATAATAATAATAGTTATGGGGCAGTTGATTGTGAAAACAATGCAAATTGCTGTACAAGTTTCAGTAAAACAAGGCAGTGATTACTCATTAAGTTGCCCATGAATGGATCGCAATGTAGCCAACATTAGTTTTAAAACTGAAACAGTCGAATAGCCATCTCAGGAATAAAGCTATGTCGTACAACTCGCCATATTTATACCCTTGATAGGATTTTACAAGATTTATTCCGAGTTCGTACAACCGGTCCTTAGGGATATTATTGTGGCTTCAACCTCTTTCAGGTTAAAATAATGGCAGTGTGAGAATTAACGTTAGTAAAATACTCACAGCACGACCCATGGCGAGTTAACTTATTCTCCATTAGCAGAGCAGCAGCGAAATGCATAATACAAAAACAAGCGAAAAATGAGAACATGATCAAATATCGCTATACAATGGCTGCCTTTCTGTTTCTCCAATTCCATCGGTTTACACGTAAAGCAAATAAACCGACGGGCATATCGCCGACAGCGTGCGTTTAGTATTGATGTCTTACGGGTCAGTAGCACGGCCCTGCATTGTTCGTCCGCAACTGCGCCATATTTTAAACATAATCAATCTCTAACAAAGCACGGCAGCGGCATCCCGCGGCCGGCCGGTACACATTGCTTGTTGGAGCACGTAATTGCAGTCCGCCAATATTTAGCGACAGTTTCCGGTGTAGTTGGGGTGGGTGAGGCAGCAAAACACATAGCGCCTCGACAAATTATTGCTTATATGCACGCTCTTACAGCCTTTGCATTGGGAACAATTTGTTATGCGCATTTCTGAGACTTTCGGAGTTATAGAACTGCTTTTATTTTAACATAATGAGCATTTTGTGAGTGTAAAATGTTCATAAGGGGAGACTAAATGGCGAAATTGCCAAAAATGACGTTTTTATTCTTCTGTGCTGACTTATTAACTGGAATTTCCTTTTACTTTGATATATACTTTATCTCTGCAGGCACAACACTTATATTTTAAATATATTTTTAAAAATCTCATGTGTTACATTCACATGACTATCTCTACCCTCTCATTTATTGGTGGGTGTGCAAACCAGTCTTAATAAAGCTTATTCTCCTATATATTTCATTTTAATCCAAATAAACCCTTGCAGAAACAGCTACATTACACATTTCGTTGTAGGTACAAACGGAACAGCATAGCCAGATGTTTAAGAATTGGACGCTATACACTAAGCTTAAAGTTCCATACTCTTTCCATGCAATCGCGAGAAACAACCGAATGTTGACAGGACTTTAAAAGAATGACCAAGATATCAACTATTCAAATCTTTAATAACGGATATTTTGGAACTGGCTGTTGCCACCAAAAGTTATGTGAAATAAATCGTATGTTTTAAAGAGATATACATTTTTCATTGTAGTACGTTTTGGTTTATCGCCTGTTTACCAGTTATACAACTTTATACATAATTCCTTCCGAATAAAGAGGACCAATGCTTTTCCCAGAAAATTTAACTTGTCATGTAAATATCATTAATACATGGTATTTTAATCAAAGCTGTTAGAGCTATTTTTATAAAATAAAAAATTTCGAAAACACTTAAATGTAAGGGGTAGTTTGGGGAGGGAGATTTCTTGAAAATCTTCGTGTTGCATCTATAGAAGATACTGAACCTAAATACCAACATTGGTGTTTATGTGACTTTTCGTTTTTGAGTTATGCTGTTTACAAATACAGATACGCACAACACCCACTCACCCACCTTGTGAAAATATTCCACTGGCTATATAAGCGAGCGCTCAAACGAGTCAGTCTCCGCTACTGCGTAGTGACGGGTTGTGGAGTGTTCTGTTCGATTCCCTAATGAAGTGAATCGTTCGGCGTAAAGAGGCTGCGTTACGAAGGGAGTGAAGTGACGGAGAATTGAACTAGTTCTTAGTGAAATGAACTCCCTGTGAAGGTGAACTACATAAAAAAACAGTGACAGTGTGAACTAAGAAAAATGGCGATTGAAAAACTGGAAAAAGTCAAATATCAGCTTTGCAAGTAGTGTTAAGTTACCAATACATCTCTTTCTTGTATTTTTCAACGAAATATTTCATTGTAAGGGATAGAAGCTAAAAGCTACAGCCAATAAAGAAAAATACACGTTCCAAAATAAAAGTTCTCGTATTTTGCATTTAATGCAAATACCAAATACTTATATGCTATAATTATCAAAACACTTCACGTGCTTATCTTAGTATTTATTGTCAGTGGGTATTTTATCTAATAATTTAAGGAAACGCAACAAAGTAAAACAAATGACTTTATTTTAACATTGCAACCAGTACACTTTGTGACTTAGTTCAGTGTTCACTGTGACTTCATTTTATTTCTTCGCGTAACGTTGTACTAAAACGAGGCAAAACAACCTCTTCTCTCTCGTGATCACTCACTAGAGGCCCAACGACTCTTCTTCCGGTCTATCGTTAACTGTAAAAACATAGGACTCTCTCTTCTCTCTTCAGTCGCTCTTTAACTATCGGATAGAAAACTAAACTGCCGTATTACTTTCTCTAACCTGCCTATAATAGTTCCTGGAAATGCTGCTTTCCATCCATAAAAATATACCTATATATCCAGATATAACCTCAAATACATGTTTGAAATCCCCTGAATAAAAACAATTTTAGGAAGAAAGGAAAAAAAATAATAAGGCTCCGTGTACATGATGAATATGTATGTATGTGTGTGAGTGTGTATATGTCTCTAAATACCATAACTCAAAAACGCGTTGGATGAATACCAAATCTCATATTCAGTTCAGAATCTTAAGGATGCAACACGGCATTTCAAAAAAAATTCCCCCACTTAAAAGTACCGTTTAAATGCAAATCTTTTCGTTATTTGAAAATTCAAACGAATAACAAGGAATGTCTCGGAAATGGTTAACTTCACAAAAAATTGACATAAATTTCTGCTTTAACGAGATCTACATTTTTGTGTAATATGATTATGTCCATCTCTTATAGTTTGCTTTTTATGCAAACGTTATTCAGAATGAAGAGAACTACAGCAGCTATTCTCAGAAAATTTAAGATGCACATTTCATTTGTCATAGAAATATCTTAAACAAATGGTATCATAATCAAAATCGTTAGAATCATTTTATGAGAAAATAAGAATTTTCTAAACGTTTTCTATGTAAAGGGTAATATGGGGTGAGGCATTTTCTTGAAAATATTCGTGTCGTATCCTTGGAAGATGGTGAACTTAACTACGAAATTTGGTATTTAACCGATTGTTTGTCTTTTGAGTTATGCGGTTCACACATACCCGCACACAGACCTTTTTCTAAAAAAAATATTATTTGTGTATTTCCGGTGAAATATCGAATTCGAATTTTGGGTGCAATGTAATACTTGTCTACTTACTGTAGATAATTGTAGAGAAAGTAAAAGAAGGAATATATTGTGACATAAGACTACTTTGCCCAAGCCGGCGCCTATACCAGATGTGATGATGCTCAGGGATGTCATCGAAAGGGTTATAGGTTGCGGGTAGCTGGAAGGGTGATGAAAGGATAACACTGTTATGCGTCTAATTCTGATTCCAAGAGAGGCTCTAATCTTTCTAATAACTAATCTAAAGTACATTGCAAGAGGTAGAGTCAAATAGCTTTTGGGTTTACCTGGTTGACAGTCCGGTGTTGCACCTCCACCGTGCCTAGACCTACGTCTGAGTTGTAAGCTAGTATAAAATAAATTTAAAGAGCTGATTGTCACAGCGTCCTGCTAGACAAGAGATAGGCAGAGAGGCAGCCGTCAAAAAACTCTTAAGCTTAAATACCCGAGGAGTGTGCTAACTGTGCTTTAGCCAGCACTGACGTAAGTGGGTATCAGCATCATTTGCATAAACCACCCACGTGTCGGAGATGCAGTGATCATTCCCTTCAAAAGCATAATACCAAACCGCTGCTTACATAAGCATCCGGGAAATGACTCACAAGAATTCTAAATCCAATTTCATGATTTGCCCTGAATATCTCGACTTGAATACAATTTTATTTATGGACGCTCTTTAATTACATTCTATTTTGGGCGTGAACGACCGGAAACTTTGTTCAGAGACCTCTTTATCAGGCTTGAGGTTCTTTTACGTGTCGTAAATGTATGATATGGGCCACTGACTTTACTTTCCTTCAAAAGGAAGCCATGCTAATGATTTCTACGACCGAAAAAATCCATCGCCCTCTGCTGGGTTTAAACCCAGACTTCGGGTGAATACCTCGAGCTATATAAAGTTATATTGATTACATTCTTGTAAAATAAATTTGTAACAGTCGTAATATATATTTCGGAGATGGAAATTGCATTTTAAGTGAAATGTTAAGTTAATGCAGCGTGCATGTTTATTTCCACCACGCCGAGGAAGGAAGGTTTTTCTAACCCCAGTCACTAGTTCAGAAGTCCATTCCGGTAAAATGGCTACCGGACTTTGCTGCTGCAGCGGACGTTTTAAAAGTTTGATTACGTCAGGTTGTTACAGCCCTAGCCTCTCACTCTCTCTCTCTCCCCCTCACTTCTGAGTACCACCACTGCGGTGATCATGTATTCAATTGTTTCCGTTTGGATGCTGCAACCTGTCATTTGGGCTTAGAGAATTGAAACGTATTGCTCTCCCTTGCCAATACCCATCCCCCAACCCTATCTCCATGACTGACGTCACGTTAGCACGATCCATGACAGCTCCTCACAACTTGAGGGAAATGATAAACACCGCGTTGGACTGGGCAAGAAGCAGAATGATATCCACCAAGTTTATAATATCAAGAAGTATTGGTTTTTCTTTTTATGAACTCACAGTGCAGTCATCCCCTTTCGAGTAAGATGCAATTTAAGGAAAGCCAACTCGCAGGTGTGAAGATAAATAAATTATCATTGTTGAAGGTGTACGGGTATTGTAGCATTCGATTATTCAATTTAATACAGAGAACTCGCCTAAAATAATTGGATTGAAAATACTTCCTTAGGATGCAAAATGACCTTTTATTGGATTTCTCCCCATCCAAAAGAACCTTTACATAGAACGTTTTTCGTTATTTTTTATCTTTGAAAATATTTGACAATGTTTATTAAAATATCGTACGTTTTGGAAATTAACAAAACGAATAAATTGCATATAACATTTGTGTATATATTTCTATTATTGTTATTTTTGGTTCCATTTATATTCCGCCTTATCGGCGGCCTTTCCTTTGGAACATTATTGTCTGTAGGCATTGGTGTTAACTTGTATTCGCTTATCGTTGGGTTTCTTGTAAACTTTGAGTTTTCTTCATTAGATCTCGCACACATTCACTCTCTCATTCTTACTTCCAAAATCTGGAGGGAGTAATCTTGGTTAGAGAAAAATTCTCGCCCCAGCTGGTAATCCAATCCGGAACCCCTGCAAGCAGGTGCTCTAACGACTGAGCTACCAGGCCAGCCATTTGTAATTATTGTATACACTGTATAGGATCCTGAATTTAGATAATATTAATTTGTTAAAACGTGGGGCAATACCTAGAAAAAGTAAAGAATGTATGAATGGAAATAGACTGTTAAAAAAGGAAAGAAGCATTAATTTATTAGTATGTAAATAAGAATTTAAACTAGTAATGCACATATACTGTAGTTTGTAACGTAAGATGGGTTACCACCTGAACAGTGGCCAGGGCGAATTTCAGTGCACACCCGATATAGGTAATGCCATAGCACTTCGATAAATTATTATTATTGTAAACTGCGTATATTAAAATATATTTTCAAGAGTCTGTGAAGCCTTCCGTGTTTTAATAATTGTACACAGCGGAAAGTCGCATGATAAGGCCATAAACTACAGTAGACTCCTTTTAATCTGCAGGTTTTGTGAAATAAAAAGGATTTATTAAATTAACCATTAGCGATTCTTTTTTAGTTTAACGTCCTTTAACCGGATAGGTCAGACGGTGAATAAACAAAATGGTTGAAATGATGCTCAAATGAACCCGGGGTCCCTAGAGCTTCGGCTTCTCAGTATAGGGGAAAACCCCGGAAAAACCTTTTCCAGATAATTCACCCTAACCGAGATTCGAACTCGAGACATCTTGAATGTGAAGCAGATACGCTACCCGCACACCACAGAGGTGGGCGCAATGTATTTGCTTAAATACTCCTTAATATGTAACATAACGTATGTGCATCGTGAAGTTGATTATTTTGTATTGTCATTTTTATGTTGTTATTTGCCACACGCTTTGGGAGCCAATTTGAAGAAGATTGTTTGCTTCACGTATGGAAAGCCAGTTTGAAGTAAGAGTTGTAATTGTACTTCAACTGTTGGGGAGCCGAACTTGAAGTAGTTGCAACCGCACGTATGGTAAAAAGTTTCTGGTAGCCTTCGCCCCAAATTTAAAAATATTAACTTAGTATTTTTACTCTTTCTTTAAATATTATATATTTAACTTTGCCTCGGCTGCGTCAGTATTATTGTTAGAGACATGGATTCCTTTGCAAGGCGTGGTGCGGCTGAAGAATGTAGGCTTACCCAGAATATAATTTTTTAATTCACTGCTTTTTATTAATTCTTGACACGATTTAAATAACACTGCACTGATATAGAGAGCTGTGAGATTCTTTTATTAATTACTTGCACTTTTTAACACGTAAACCATTTTTGTCTCACACTGAATACGTATTAAATTTCTCGAGGACGCATCTCGCGTCCGGTTAGGAACACTGTCTACAACCAACTGAACTCTGAATCTGTAAATGTTGCTATATTTCACTTTCTGATTGGCTAATCCTAGTCCAATAGAATACTTTAATTTTACGTAAGCTTTCTTTCTGGTTGTTGATTGGCTATTTAATAAACTGTCTCAAAAATTTACATCGTTGTTGCTCCAATAATGACTAGTAGCATTATTAAACTTTCTCACTCATTATTGCCTCAAGGTTACCTCATTGTTACCTCATTGTTAGCAACTTTTAACCTATTATTCTCACAGCTCCTACATTATTAAATTACGTATTACATTCACATAACATTATTGAACATGTATAAATAATATTAACATATTCAAAGACTGTAATATACACTTTTTATATATTGTTACATACACATATTGCTTTAAGGGGGCTGTTATTGAATTTATATGATATAATTTGACTGAAATCATTTAAGTGTTGTTAAAAATACTGCCTCAATCGCACAGCTTACTTCCTTTATGGAAGCATTTGAAGTTTGGAATCCCGAGACGACTGATACATGTTTGGACGACAGTGAAGAAATTGAAATTCTGAATCGGAGAAGGTCTCTATAGACAAGAAAAGGGTAGCGCAAGAAACGTGAGGGACAGAGCTAGAAAAGAATCGCTAATGTAGGGAACCCGACAAAATGTGCAACCCGTATGCACCCTAACTTGCAATGTGGCGATTCACATTCTATAACGAAACTCCTTAAATAGTTAAGAAACAAATCTGAAGTAATGCTTTCACACGACTTCCTTTACCAATAACAAATTTACGCATATCCACTATTTGTATATTATATGCATATAAAAGTTATTCTGCTATCCACATTAAGTTATTCACGATATATTCTTGCTTAGGAATGATTTCAAATTAAGCAAGATTTGCTTAATTACTTACGATGGAAATGCACAAATAAAGGGCACTTCACAGGATATTCACAGAACATTCAAGATATATACATTGTATTTCTCATATCAGTATATTAGATATGCCGTGTTAACCACAACCGTCAGGGCTCTTTTCGAGAAAATAAAAACGAACAAATATTTCTTTATAAAGGACAGTTTGGAATTGGAACATTTTCCTGAAAATCTGATGCCGCATCCTACGGTATACTCGTGCTGGGAGCATAACTCGCAGCATGTCCGATATATTAATATATGAATTAATATATGAACTATGGTGATTATCTTGTGTTTTGGTTGTCACTATTACATTTTTATGATGTTATTGCCACGGCTACTGTTGTTTGGGTTTTTGGGTAGAGCAAGTTTAACTTTTCAGGGTGCGGTACGGGAAGGAAGGAAAGTAGTAACAACACTAAAAAAAAGATTAAATCCGTGGAAGAACACAATGCTTTAATGGCACACGCATTTTCTGCTTTAGTAAGAAGCTACACAATTACTTTAGTTAGATGGAGCTGTAAAACGGTCGCTGAGCAATCAAGTATTTTTATGAGTGATCTAGAAATAATGTAGTATTTATCACACGTTCCTAAATTATACTTGGTTTCCCTTCTCATTTATTTAACTTTTAAATTTATAACATTTCAATGTTCCCACTACATTATGAGAAGTAACTAATATCGCCTGCTTCTGAAAGCTTACCCGTATGTTCTTCACATCGCAGCACTTTATGCGCAACCGCCTTGGCTGATGGGGACGCTATAACTAACTTTGCTGAACTTAAATATTTGAATATACTCTTTCTAAAATCTCATTGGCTGCCTTAGTTCAGCTTGGAACCTTCTAGGAAACTTACCAGGCTATTGCTCGTTGTTTCCAAACATGTGATCTATCCACAAAAATATGTTGTTTTCGCTTATCGCATTTTCTATTGCACAAAGACTCAAGGTCTTGCTTTTATGACTTTCCCGTACAAGTACTTTATGCCTGGGCCCTAATTCTAACACAAAAACATGTTTGTCGGCTTTTAACAAGGGTTCCACAGCTCCAGCTAGACTCTTACACATACATAAAACTTATGCCTTAACATATATTTATATAACAAGTATTTTGCTTATTAATACCATTTCACATTATAATTCACATTAATGTATATGAGGCCTATATGGCCATAGTTACTGTCTCAATCCTGAACTTAAACACGTGTTTGATGTTTAACCGACTTTTCATTTTTGGGTTATGCTGTTCACAAACAGACAGACACACGGACGGCGGAAGGACGGACGGACGGATGTACAAACAGCGCCAAAGAAAATCTTCGGCGGATTTTGTATCATTTTCTGGGGTCTTTGAGGCGTGTCCTTCACCTTATCTATCGCAGCGCGTGGTGGCTTGATAACACAGCAATAAGGGGGAAAAGAGGGGAGGTTGATGCCTTTGCTTTTTCTGGTGTTATTGAAACCAAAACGTGTTCATTGTCTCAGAACCAGCCATGCCATAAACTAGCGATATTACTCGTGGACGTATCGTGGGTATATGGGTGGATGATCGCACGGTTACGGTAATTGCAACGGTAGTGCAAAAAGGTGTTTTTATAGTAAATTATTGGATAAAAATATTTCAGGAAGGTGGGGAAAATGGTCTACATACTCGTCAGAAAGTGGGCACTCCCGTAAAACATCCGTAGATGATTATATTCGTTTACTGAATGCAAATTACTCTTTTGTTATAATTGACTGATCATGTTTAGAAACTAGAGATAAATATGTATATGGTTTGCCGAATATTACATACACATTATGGTAATAAAATTGGGTTATATTTTTGTCTATAATCCTGTTGCGCCATTCAAGCTTTAATTTGCATTCCCTGAAAATCTTCCTACAGTATATATATACTGGTAGCCCATACCTTATCGGCTAGTGCAGGACACGGCTTAGAAAGGGTTAAAAGCTAATGGGAAAACTTGATGAGTGTCCAGGTTAGCGAAATATATATATATAAGGTATGGGCTACCAATCACCATAAGAGGTTTGTATGACAAATTGAGTGTACTCACTCTACCTCTTTCTCTGTTAGCCAATAGGATCGAGAGCGTAAACTTATATTTCGTTTCTACGCCATTTTGTACACTCACGCGCACGGAACTTTTTCTAAAAATGATCCTTTTTCAGGGTCCTCAAGGTGTTCTCCGTTGAAATATCGTCATCGAATTTTTAGTGGTAGTGGTAGTGGTAGTAGGTGGTCTTTATTATATACTTAATATTACCCTAATTGTGGAAAACAGTCGTATGGATAAAACGACAGTACATGCTCTCTAGAAAAATAGTTGCTTTGGTATTATTAACTTGCAAAATGGACCAACAACATCCATTTTATATTCATAATATTGTAAACATGCACACGTACTACGAAAAATACTCTGAATTGCACATAGACACACACACGCACACAAAACTGCTCAAGTACGAAATATGTTTAAACAATATTTACAAAAATACCTTATCTCTTAGTACATGTACTTCCATTAAGTATCCGCCTAGCTTGTCCAGTTTTGCACGTTTAGAATCATGTATCAGCATGCAGTACTCTATCTATTGGAAGCCAAAAATACCTCCAGCAATATTTTTCCTGGCACCTCCGTCTGCACACATGTTCCAAAATATGCGTCCAACATTCCTGTTCCCCGCATAAAGCGCAAATCCTCCTACCAGCAACGTCAACAATCTTACGAGCTTTTCACCCTCCCAACCTAAGTCATGCTATTCCCTCCTCGTTTCACACCCAACTCCAAAATTTATGTTTGCTTACCTTACAAAGTTTTGATTTCATTGTGCAGCTCCAATGATAGTCGTTACATACAGATTCTATTTCCTGCCTGTTTATATCAGTTGGTCGTCTTCTGAATTTTTACGGCACTGATTCATTGCCAGATATAATTTAAGCCAATTTTTTTTATAATCCCTGTTGTAGCCCCGCCGCCACAATCTTGTTATTCATTTGATGACGATAACATATTACTCTTGGTCACCTTTGCAGGCCGCATTTAGCTATATTTAGTTTAGTAAATACGGCATCTTCCCAGCATCCTACCTCACGAAGAACTCCGTAACTTGAAATTCTACCCAATCCAGAATACGCTTCCAGAAATTACATTGCATTTTATTTACATTATCTACCCTCTCCCATCCCCATATCTCACTGCCGTATAGACATGTTGACCTAGCCTCATGTATGGTTTATAATGTTTTTACTGACATATCTGGTACCCAGGTGAATAGCTTCAGATGTTCAATCCCTTTGTGTCTTATTAACTCTGTGTTTCTGCTCAATTTTCCAGCTATTTCATAGAATTTTTGGGTGGAAGCAGAAAAGTAGATCATTATATGCAATTCATCGAATTCCGCTTATTAAATTGGTATGATATTTCTTACTTCTGATGTTATGTTTGGCAAAACTTTCAATGCCACACCAATGGTTGTATTTGTTGTTAAATTAAATGGAATTTAATTCAGGTATTACGGTTTTTTTGTATTGAAATGTTGGTTATAAGGAAATTATAAGTGTTAAGTAAACAATAAGAAGAATAAGGGAAGATCAGTTTAATCCAGACTGAGTGATAAGCTTAATAAAATTACTAAATACTGTAATTTAGTACTGTAATTTACTTAAAGTATATCATAAGAAATGAATACTTAAAGTATACATTTTTTAGGAAAGTGTGTTGAAGTAATATAGAAACGATAAATAAATATATATAACAGTTAGAATTTTGAATTTCGATATATAAAGGAGGATTATGTTTGTTATAAAGTTCTCTAAGATTAATTGAAAATGCATACATAGATATACATTAAGTGTAGCTTGGACACTGGATACCATCGGTTAGAATGTAGTTTAGATTAGTACAGAATATTTTGTTACATTCGTCTTATTAAATTTACTAATTATTTTCTAGAAGTTACAAAGAGTGGGGTACAAGTTGTTTTATGTTGCCGGCTTCCAGTAACAGTAGTTGAATATAATTTTTTATTCATTTTCAATTATAATTGTTACATTTGGTATTTTTACGTTATTATTTTTATTTTATTCATGTTGAACAAATTTCTTTTTATTTGCTAGATTATAAGTAAAATCTCTAAAATAATAATGTATAAAAGAAATGTATAAAATGAAAGAAGTGTTAAATAAATCACAAATTTGGAATACACATCCTGGTGTAGGAAACAATGTACCAGGATAGCGTATTGCACATTTTATTTTTACTCTTTGCAATGTTAAACTTCCGTTCTTTTGTTTATCATGACATCATGCAGGAATATCATGCTCAGCACTTATCGATCTGCTTTTAAGCAGCTGACAGTGTTCTTTATGCTGTCTATTAACTAAAAACGAAATGCGCAATAAAAGTGTTACTAAAATATTTATCAAACAAAAGGACGTGGGCAGAGAAATAAGTTAACTTTTTGTAAACCATCTATACGATGGGACGCAAACAAATATGAGTGTGGAGAATTATGCCATTGTTACACACTGAGATTTCTATGCAAATCTATTAGATGCATTAATATTTACTTTCTTTACTATGTATAGTAAACAGGGGAAGTATTGCATTCCATCAAAAACTTCGATACCGAGATTTCACGGAAATACATGTTTTGAGGAGCTCTGAATAAAAAAAAGCATTTTTAGAGAAAGGTCCGTGTGTGTGCCTGTGAACTGTATAACTCAAAACCGAAAGGTTGAATAAACACCAAACTTGGTATTTAGGTTCAGTATCTTTCAAAGATGCTACACGATATTTTCAAGAAAATTCCCCACCCCAAACTACCCTTTACATAGAACATTTTTCGAAAATGCTGATATTTCAAAAATGGCTAACGATTTTGATTAAAATATCATATGTTTAAGATATTTTCATAGCAAATTAACTGTATATCTTGAATTTTCTGGGAATGTCCCCAAAAGTCGTCTTCATTCTGAATGAGTTTTGCGTAACTGGTAAACCGTAAGAGATAGACAAAAATTTTACTACACAAAAATGTAGATCTTGCTGAGATATTCCTTGTTATTTGTTTAATTTATCAATACTTATGCTTTATTTTCAAATGGAAATTCGTTACTCTTTTTTTTTCCTGGACATGCAAAGAGAACGAAATACTCCACATAGCAAACCAGCTCTTAAAAGATTTGACTATCGCTTAAAGCCTACCGTATTCCCCTTACACCTACAAGAAAATTAGCAATAAGATTAATATTTCGATATATCGATTAACATGAAGTAGATGGGAAAAAAGCATTTGTAAAAATATTTTGTACAAATGTAACACATCAGATTTTTCTTTTTATATTAGAAACATTCCTTCCTACATATTAACTAAATATGCGTACGTATACCGATATATTGTTAGCTGATTAATAAAATTAAAAATAGGTTTCATATGCTATACCATTTTTAATTGTTGCACGTCAAACTATCAATTGCAAAGATTTTCAGAAGTTTATTTTTTCTGTGATAGGGATGTGATAAACAGTTATTTTCGGGTAACGGTTATAACTGTGCGTTAACGGTTATCAGTAACGATTAAGCTATTTTTTGCATAATTATCACTCTCGCAGTTACATTACATTAGATTATGTGTAACTATGTTTCAACATGAACGATGTAGATACAGACTTATTTTATTGTTTGAAGTTTCACTAACTGTATCAATACTTTGATACTACGGTGGCTTATACTCCCAAATTGTATTCGCACTTGCTTCTACATTCCTGCACGTACAGTGAACTGACAACCTAAATATAAACATCACGTGATGCAGATATAGCAAAGGAAAGCACATCATTATTGCCAACATAAACATGACTGAGGTGAAGCATATAATAACTTAAATATTCTCGTAGAACGTTAGATAAAACGGGGTAATTACATTTTGAAAGGCGTTGTTGCTAGAGAAGAGAAACATTAAGGCCCAGACACACATTGTTGTCTATCATCACTAAACATACAGATAATCTGAGTTGATTACATACATGTAATAAAGCGGATAATTAGTAGGTATATCCCCACCAAATGGTATAATAGATCCACTAGCCACTCATGATCTCTTGCGGAAGAGATTAGTACTGTGTAAGGAGTAGAAATAGCTATATCTCAATGCACATGCAGTGAATGATGTCAATCGTTAGCAGTATAAGTAGTGACTGTATTCATTAGTTTTCTCTAGCCAAGATAATTCCCCTATTCTTCCCAGAGTCTGGAAGTATGAATATGTGAGTAATCTCATTAACAACACCTAAAGAAATACAAGGGATAACAAGTGCATACGAGTTAACACCATTACCGATAAGGCAATATGCTCCAAAGATAAAAGGCCGCCGATATGACTATAGCTGTTAAAGGCAGGGTATAAATGGAACAAAAATAAAATCTGATGTGTTACACTCACATGACTTTCTCTGACTTTTTATACTCTTATACAAACTATTTCTACAAACGCTTATTCTCCATATGCTTCATGATAATCGAGATATCGATCTGTTAATCTTATTGCTAATTTTCTTGTAGATGCAAGCGGAATTGATAGGCTTTAAGCTATAGTGAAATATTTTAAGAGCTGGTTGCTATGTGGAGTATTCCATTCTCTTTGCATTACCAGGACAAAAAAAATTAATAACGAATTTGAGAATAAGTATAAGTATTGGAAAATTTAAGAGAATAACAAGCAATATCTCGAAAATGGTTCACTCAATAAAAAAAATTTATAAGACATAAATTGTATATTTTAACGTGATCTACAGTTTTTTGTGTAGTAAAATTTTCTAAATCTCTTATGCATTACCAGTTATTAAAAGTCGTTCACAATGAAGAATACTTCGAGATATACATCTTATTTGTCATGAAAATATCTTAAACGTATAATATTTTAATCAAAATCGTTAGAGCCATTTTTGAGAAAATTAAAATTTTCGAAAAATGTTCCATGTAAAGAGTAATCTGGGGTGGGGGATTTTCTTGAAAACCTTCGTGTCGCATCTCTGGAAGATACTGAACCTAAATACCAAGTTTGGTGTTTATCCGACTGTTCGTTTCTGAGTTATGCTGTTCACAGACATACACACGCAGACACACACACACGGACATGTTTCCAAAAATGCTTTTTTTTGGATTCAGGGGGTATCAAAACATGTATTTCCAGTGAAATCTCGGTATCGAATTTTTGGGTGGAATGCAATACTTCCCCTACTTAATATACGTAGTAGAGAAAGTAAAAAGATGCACTATCCTAAATAATATCATGAATAGGTTTTATGTTCAACAATATGCATGCACCTCAAGAACGTTTTCTTCCTTTCTTTAGCTTACATATCAGAAACAATGCGAATTAAATGCAAGTTCGCTTTGTGATAAGATTTCAGTGAGGGTATATTGGTTCAAACTGACACGGGTAACGAATGAACATTGGAATGGTCAATCTTGAATACCTGATCATGAAGCAAATAGATATATAATAAAACTGAAAATCAGTGACTCTGATTCATCAGTAGAACTCGGTAACTACATGGATAAAATCCTGAAATGATGCGCAGGTTTATTTCCATCACGAAAGCTCCATCAAGAAAGGATCTGAAGAAACTGCAAGGAATTAACGAGTACATTAGATAATATTTTCTCAGTTTCAAAAACGACAATGTTTCCTGTCTCATACGCAAGATGCGGAGAGAACACTCGTCTGTTTCGTATCGTTACATGGTTTTGATAGTGATTAGGTCATTAGAAGTAAAGAATAATCCTTCATTTTACTCGTTAAATTCAAAGTAAATTCTGTCTGGGTTTTCATATCTGTGAGTATTTTATAGACAAATAATATAAAACAGTTTACTACTATTTCAATAAGTTCTACATGTTTCTTATAGCGAGCCTTCGTTTTCTTGTGGCCTCACAGGTACACAAAATTAGAAGAGAATATACATCACTTCATTAGCTGTTTATAGAAAATTCAAGTTATGCTCTATTTGCCCATATTTTTAATAAATCGTTTGACAGATGATAGGGGCAATTTTAACATTCTCTGCCACCTACCTATAGTAGGCAGGAGAGATTGTGTTTCAACTAAAAATTCGATTTCACCGGAAGTACAGTTTTCGAATATTTGAACCCAAGAAAAGAATTGCTAGGAAAACCTCCCTGTGTTGTGACGTGTATGTGTGTGTATGTATGTGTGTGCATTTGAGCAGCATAAGTCAAAAACTAACGTCAGTTAGATACCAAACTTGGTATTTAAGTTCAGAATCTTCCAAGGATGAGACACAAAGATTATCAATATACATATATATATATATATATATATATATATATATATATCCCAACCCAAACTTCCCTTTACATTGAAACATTTTCGTTATTTTTTATTTTCTCAAAAACGGCTTTAACCATTCTGATAAAAGTGGCATATGTTTAATATAAGTACATAAGAAATACAAT
Organism: Deroplatys truncata; assembly: GCA_030765065.1. NCBI lineage: Eukaryota > Metazoa > Arthropoda > Insecta > Mantodea > Mantidae > Deroplatys > Deroplatys truncata. The sequence goes on along the minus strand of CM060987.1, from coordinate 69,536,943 downwards.
GTATAAGTAAAATTTTCCGTGAACTTCCCGCGAATTTACCGTTATTTTATTTAATTTTGTCTAAATTTCTACAAGGAAATCTTACGAAATAGACAAAACTGGAGCAGAAGAAATGCAGAGCTAATTAAAATACAAATTTGTGTCAAATACATTTTTGTTTCATAGAGTTCGGAGTTTTCGAAATATTCCATGTTGCAAGTTTAGACCTTTCCTGTCACCTAAGGGATATGTTTGAAAGTTTGCGATACTTGTTACCTCTACAATATATCAATGTGTGGTGTATCGATATATATACTTTCAGGGTTTTTTATGGGGGGAGAGGGGTTCTCAAATCTACCCTAATGGCGATTTCCACCAGCTTGCTCGAGGGTATATTTTACTTCATACATCATCTGAATAACAGACCTGAATATCGGCCATCATTTGCACTTGATGGGCTACAAACAAATAAAAATAGTTCAGTTTTGGCTCAGCATTTAGCACATGATACCCTAATTAAACAATTAATTTTGAGTTATCATGATTAAGTTAAAGTGTTCAGTGCAAATTTAATATAGATGGTACATAAAATCCCTAAAAATCATAATGGTATAGAAGATAATGTGACACTCATGCAGCATATTTTTTAAATACGAGTAGAAAGCAATAAGTGCATACAAATATGTGTACCTCCCTCCCACTGATTGGTGAGGGTAAAAATCTCATTAAGGGAATTCATTAAACCTGGACCTCCAATTGAATTTGTTTTTTCACAGATATTACGTTACATGCATGACATTTCAATAACAATTCTTTATTGTAAACGTTCGCTGTTTGCTTGTATAGAAAAAAAAACAGTCGTGCGTTTTCACAGAAGCTATGTATTGAATAAAATAAAAGGCCAACGGTTATATAGCCCTTTAAAGGCACAAGAAAAATTAAATTAAATTGGTTTATTCATTTTTGAAGTGTTTTTCTTCATTAACACCGAGCCGGAAAAAACGGAAAACAACTTCAAAGCGGTTGTAGTATTGTTTTCCGTCTAGTGTTTTGCCATTTATTCACTAGTGTTACGGGATAGACCTTTTCTCATGTTTAAGGGAGAAACAGAGTAAAACCTGGAACATATACACTTACGGTATATATTAAAATTTCTGTCTCAATGAATTACTGAAAATATTGCCTTTTTCACATTTTGGAATATTTGTTTCACAACACCAACTTTTTACCAATACATTGATATCCACTAGTCTACGACAGGAATACAATATTATGTTTTAAACACAAACATCTGCCTTAAGGTGGTACAAGAATGATTCTAAACGATCCTTATTTACGGCGTCCTACTGAAATAGATGAGAGGGCTGGTATCCATTTAGGAAGGATGATGTTTAAATGGTAAAAAATTCAAATATGAGTCATTGTGAGACTATATATTTGAAGATGGTTTATTTTAAGAGGTAGTTCTACTGTTGGGGAGCCAAACTTGATGAAGTAACTGCCCCACGTATGGTACAAAATTTCCGGTGGCCTTCGCCCCAATGTTCACTTTCCGGTGGTCTGCGCCCCAAGTTTACTTTCCGGTGGCCTTCGCCCCAAGTTTAGGGAATCAACTTTGTATTTTAATATTTTCTTTAAATATTATATATTTAGGTTTGCCCTGGCTGCGTCGGTATTAATTTTTAGAAACACGTGTCTCTTTGCAGGGGTTGATTCGGCTAAGAAATGTAGGCTTACACAAATTATAATTTTTACTTCACTCCATTTATTAATCCTTCACACGATTAAATAACGCTTCATTTATATAGAGAGCTGTGAGATTATTTATTAATTGCACTTTTAAACACACTTTTTAACATTCTCGCCATAATGAATTTTCGTCTCACACTGGATACGTACGCGTCTAGCGTCCGGTTAGGAACGCTGTCTACTAGCGACTGACTTCTACCACCAGAATTTGCAAATTTAATGTATTTCAAGTCTCTGATTGGCTAATCCTACTCCAATAGAATACTTTTATTTAACGTTTAACCTTTCTAGTTGTTGATTGGCTATTTATAAACTGTTTTAAAAATGACATTATTGTTCCAAGAATTACTAGTAGCATTATTAAACTTTCCAATTCATTATTTCCTCAAGGTTACCTCATTGTTAGCAACTTTCGGCCTCTATTCTCACAGCTCCAACACTATTAAATTACCTAATACATTCACATAACATTATTAAACATGTACCAAAATAATATAAACATAATACTATGACTATTACATACATTTTATATGTTATGTATACACATATTGCTTTAAGGCGGGCTGTTATTATATTTTATATTATATAATTAGACTGATATGATTTAAGTGTTAAAAATACTGCCTCAATATCGCATACTAATGTAATATGAAGTGCCGAATAATTGTATAACTTATTATTAAATCATACCATCACCAAAAGTATGCAAAGTATTCATTGGGTGTAATAGTAAAGTATACTCATAGATCATATTATTGTAAGTAGAATTTCATATATTTAATAGCACAGGAATATTACCTGCTTTAAGTATGAAGAATTATTGCAGTCAAGATGTACGGGAAATATTTTTTAACAAACGAGATGCTTCGAGTTTCTGCAATCCCGAACACATCTGCGTTTTACTTTGTGTTCCCAAGATAAGCATCTCGGTGACCTGAAGTGTAGCAAAAAAGTCTGCAAATACGTTCCTAATGACAGTCAAGGTGAATGTACGAAAAATCTTGTGTCGAGGCAAATCTCAGCAGGTGATGTATTTGCTTCCGGACCTTCTAGAATGAGGGAAAATTTTACTTTATTGCCAATGAAACCGTAAGGAGATTTGAAAGTTTCCGGTAAAGAAATCAGAAATAAGTTAGTACACTATCGATGGAAACAACTTATCGGGTGACTTTTCGGAGTAAGATTAAAATTAGAATGATGAACGCATAGATTTATTAGCAAAGTCACTCTTCGAAATATCTTCACATGGCTTGACGTGCACCTGTCACGCTCAATCAGTCAAGAGAGAATGGTGACGTCAGGAAACGAAATGGCGGCGAGAAGGTTCAATAAATATTCGGCAACAAACAAGTAAGCCATATTTTAATTAATTGTTCTTCCACACATGCTGTATGTAGGCTAAACTTGGAACGGTAAAAACATACTGAACAATTTAATACAATAGCCGAGATTTGAACTACAGATCTTGGCTTACCATCAACTCTGAGCTTCGCATTTTCGCGGTTTTCCCAGATCGGTAGGCGAATGCTGGAGAGGTTTCTGCGAATGTTCGTCACTTCCATGTCAAGTTTCAGGACGAGTGGGTGGCGCGGCGAGGTGTCTGGCGGTGAAATTTGCTTTGAATCAATCCTGGCGTTTGATGTGTGACAAACTCTCAGGAAGACCTCTCCTTGGGGAAGGAGGGCTTGTGTGGGTGGTCCCGTCGGCGTCAGGAACTCACACTTGGACATGTTACGGAACCGCCTTGCGTCTGAGCTTGCCGCCCCGGATCTAGTCGCCCTCTGTGTCCTTTGCTTCACCCTTCCTCCCGGAGGTTCAGTAATTGCAATAGGTCCCCTATGTACTTACGTGCCGAAACCCTCCTCCGCACCTTATCTACTCTTCTATCGTCCACTTGTGTATACGTAGAATTTTCCGTGAATGTATTCATCAGTGTAACCTTAGATTGCAAACATTCTACGTAGTTCGGCTATGGAAATTCAATACCATAGTCGGGATTTGAACCAGCTATCTTCCGATTTCCGTCCGGCTGTTCTAGCCAACTGAGTTAGCATAGTAAGATGGTGGCACGACATTAAATTCTCCAACTGACTCACATTTTTTCTGGTAAACCATAAGGCGTACACAAATTGATTTTAAGATAACATACCAATGGCATGTTGGAATTTCATAATTATTGTAAGCCTAGGAAAAACTATGAATCATATAAAATGTAGGCAGTGCGAAAAGGACTTCACAGGCTAATAACGCTAATCCAGAAAATTCAAGACACATGTTTTATTAGTTATCCGAATATCTTAAACATAAGGAATTATATCAAAATTGTCACAGCCATTTTGGAGTAAATAACGAAACGTTTTCCTGGTAATAGGATAGTTTTCTTGAAAATCTTCGTGAGATGCTTCGACTTTTAATTGTGCTGTCTCCTTGTGTGAAAGAACAGTTAATTACCACTGATTGACCTAATAGTTGGTTAAACTTGAAGCCCGGCAGTTGAAGTACTTACGACACTATAAGTAACCATTTGTGTATGTCATCGCGTAAAAATCCTTAGCGTGGCTTTCTTAGGATGGGAAGTAAAGCCATGTTGTAGATTTATGGTAGGTAAAAGAACCTCAAGCGTGATAAAGAAACCTCTAAGCAAAATTACCGATCTTTCACGCCCAATATAGAATGGAACCTAAGGACCACAGGAGTTAAAGAGTGTCATAAATAAAACTCAATTTAATTTTCAAAATAATTAACGATCTCCTTGTGGTTTAGCGAAAAAAATCCGACTAACTCGTGGAATTTAATGTCGTACTGGCATGTTGCTCCTGGCAGTTGGTTAGAGCAACTGGACAAAAACCGGAAGATCCACGGTTCAAATCCCGGCTATGTAATTGAATTTTACAGTCTGATGCTACATTTCCAACCTTGTCCTACACACGGCTTATGTGAAAGAACAATTAATTACCTTTGTAAGAATAGTTTATAGGAGAATGAGTAGAGAAAGTCATGTTGTGGCGGGTTCGGGACGCCGGTCTGGATTACGCTAGGTTCACCTTATCACAGGTTCGAAGTTCCACCGGCTGCTGTATTGTGCTTGAGGATGTTGTAATTAAGCCTATCTCTATCGATTCTTATCTCAGGAGTGGGTGAGAACAGTAGTACAACCGCGTGTTCAGTTATTAGCTAAATTTTACTCCAGATATAAAAGTATAAAGGCTAGTTAAGTTATTTCCCTTGACTACATGTTCGCACTTGTTTTATATTCTTAGCTCTTTCTCCCGATATCCCACTACTTGTAATGATTAATGGATAGCTAAGCTCATTGTCGTCACACGATATTTTTCCTACACTTCACATAACGCGCCGTGGGCACAGCATCTCGCTTAGGAAATCAGAATCACAGTGGCTCGGAAACAGTTCACCTTTTCATAGGAAAATATCCTGACGCGCACATTCGCACTAATAATGTAACATCTACTTTGAATGGTGCTTCACCTAGCGTTGTATGGGACTTCAATCGCTCGTATTTCTGCGATCACGCTTCAGATAGCATATCTGGGAATTCCTGTATATCTGTGTCTTTCTCTCGTCGGTCTTCTCTCTTTTCTCTCTCTCTCTCTACATACAAATTGTCACTTTTACCAACACCCTGTGCTGCTAAAGTCCAGTTGCTAATTATTTTAGCTTGCAGCTCGCTTTTCCTGTCCAGGGTTTCTTTCACAATGTTCCATGTATTTTTTATTTAAGAACTATCTACTATACAGTAGTTTTCCTACAACCAGTTCATAGTTTTATTTTATCATATATCCCTATCCTCTGCATCTTCATCTGTTAGTCCTCTGGAAGCCATGCCTCTTCGGACCCCATTCGATCATTGTTTTCTTCTCCTGTCCTCTCTTTCCTTCAGCTTCCCAATTCTAGCACTATTCTTACTGTTCTATCGTTTCCCATTTTTTTCAGATGGTCGAACTATTTTAAACCTCTCTCTTCTATTATTCCAACACATTATTTTCTACATCATTATTTCCCAAACTTTTTTACTTCTAATTTTATCCCTACTTGAAATTCCAAAACCCCTCCGCCAAAAACCCATCTCTGTTGTCAATAATTTTCTTTCTTGTTGCATATTCGTTGTCCACGTTTCTGCTCCATACTTAATTTTATTTAAAATAATACATCAAGTTCAACATTCCAATTGTATTTTTTTCTTCACTTATACTTTTGTCTACCTCTAACTTACTAGTTCCATCTGCTTATATGATTGATCCCAATACTTAAATTTATCGACTATTCTAATTTCCTCATTGATAACGTCCAATTTTTCATCCGTGTTCATTGTTGATTACAAATATCCTGTTTTGTTAAAGTTAATATTAAATCAGTGCCCACATTTTATATTCAATGTATTTGCTCATTATGTATGAAACGTCCTCAGTATCTTGTGGCATTATTACTTGTTCGTTTACAGAAGTATTTGATGTGGGTATAATTTTGATTAATTGGAATTCACATCGTATTGCATATTTCGGACCATTGGAGTAAGCAAGGATCTGTATATACAGACTGGACCATTTAAGTTGGGACTATACAATATCTCCAAAACTAAGCGTTGTAGAAAGAAATGTCTTTGATAAAACTTACTTGAAAGTATGGGGGAAAGTAAATGCCATTAGTTGTGTTTTATTTTTTAAATGGGAACCTAGAATTTGGGTCAATTTAAATGTACCCAAAAATGACCATCACAACGTCCTCCAAATAAAACACGACTAATGATATTTACTTTCCCCCATAATATCAAGCAACTTTTATTAAGGACATTTCTTTCTACAACACTTAGTTTTGGAGATATTGTACAGTCTTAACTTAAATAGTCCACCCTATATAAATATTAAAGGGTACTGGTGATAAACATCCTTAGTAGTATAAAATTCTCTGGATATATAATTCCCAATTTTACTTGGCACTTATTTTCAACATAAGCTTATAATATCGTATATTACATGATATTTACAATATTATTTACAAGACTTCCACTATTTGCTCTTTCCTATTTATTTCTCTTTTAGTATATTTTTCTGTTATAAGTTTCCTGTTGTTTATTAACATATCTGTGATCATATTGTTTATATTCACTTGTGCACATTAATTATGGGGTAGGTATTTCCCTACACTGTGAATGCAACACATAAGCTTTGTTTAATCCTTTCCCCGGATTGGATAAAAACAACTTCCCAACCTCATATCGTAATATGCTATAACATATTATCGGAACCTATAGTTTTTAACCCAAAAGAGAGGAATAACAATGAGTTTGCTGCAGGACATGATGTCAGTGGAACTGACAGTTGAATTCGGTAAGCAATTGATGCGTTTGAGCTGCAACCAGGAAGGAAGTAACAAAAGCCGCTTGTACCGCAATTAAAGAACCACGATACAATTAGCACTGGCGTTCACAAGCTGGCCCACATCAAATTGAACGGATAAACATGGTATTTATATAGGCATCTATCAGTGTCGCAATTGTGGCCTGCCTATGGACAGCGATAGCACGTGCTCTGCAGTAGATCATGCTGTAATCCCCGCAGTGGAGTATGAAATTGCAAACAGTGACAGTTCCCTGGCATTGATTCTTGCTTTTTATTCTTTGTCATTCAATTACCAGCTACGTGTCCATGTTTTTAATCGTGTAGTGTTATATACATCTACCTATTGATGGTACATGATTAACCTAAACTTAATAAGACAAAAATCGGATGTGATGCATTCACACTACTTTCTCCACCCTCTATCGTTTATTAGTGAGCATACAAACCATTTTTATTCAAGCTTATTTTTCTGTCTACTACATTTTAATGCAAATAAACCTTTGCAGAAATAGCTACATTGCACATTTCGTTATAGATACAAAGGGAACAGCGATAGTCAAATATTTAAGAACTGCTCTGGTCTTAAAATGCCATGGTATTTCCATGCAATTACGAGAAACAAGTGAAAGTTGACAGGACTTGAGAATGACCAATGAACAATTCGAACTTTTAATAATGGATATCTCAGAAATGCTGAACGTCACAGAAAACGTATCTGAAATAAACTGTGTGTTTTAAACAGATGTACATTTTTTGTGTAGTACGCTTTCGTCTACCGCCAAACGTTTACCAGTTATACAAGATTATACAAAATTCCTTCCGAATGAAGAGGACTTCACGGGCTATTACCAGAAAATTCAAGATATACATATTATTTGTCATGTAAATGTCTTTAATACATGGTATTTTATTCAAAATCGTTACAGCCATCTTTTATAAAACAAAAAACTTCGAAAAAACTTCAATGTAAAGGGTAGTCTGGGGTGAGGGATTTTCTTGAAAATCTCTGTCGCATCTTTGGAAGGTGCTGAACCTAAATACTAAGATTGTCATTCATTCGACTTTTCGTTTTTGAGTTATGCTGTTCACAGACACATGCACACGCACACGTACACACGGCCTTTTTCTAAATATGCTTTTTTATATTCAGGGGTCCTATTTATTTGTGGTTAAATATCGATATCGAATTTTCCCCTATATTAAACATAGTAGAGAAAGTAAAAGAAACTGATGCACGGCATTTCCATCACCTTTTCTACTCACTGTTCTACAAACTATTCTTACAAAAGCTTATTTTTATGTTTGCTTCTGGTTAATAGAGATAAACTTTCATTGTACCGTAATACATTTCGATGTAGATATAATAACGACACAGTAAGCTAAAGCAGTAGGCCGATTTTTAAGAAACGCATCGCTATGTGATGACTGAAATTCCAGGCTTTTTGCATGACCACGAGAAGAAAAGAATAGCAACCTACCACTTGAAAAATGTATATGTATTTCAAAATTCAAACGGATAACAAACAATATCTCGGGAATGGTTAACGCCACAAACATTTTTATTTAACGTAAATTCTGTCCTTTAAAGAGATCTATGTACATTTTCTCTGTAGTAAGATTTTGTTAATCTCTTAAGCCCTGTACAGACGGAGACATTTCTTGTGCAAGAGATGGCACATCTTGCGCCACTGGCTTGTATGCCATCTAGCACGGACGTATGTACACGCGGCACCACTTCAGGTAACCTCAAAATTACTGTTGCTTGAGAAGCTCTATCGCTCGAGCAGTGGCCGTACTGGTCGCTTTTGTGAGCTGAACATGGTCCTTCAGAAATATCTATTTTTCAAAGTACCACACTGTGGGCTTGTAAATTTGTTGTCCTCCAGAGCCCCCCGTAGAGGAGGGGTTCCGACCCCTTCAGCTGCCGTGGTGTGGGCGCTAAGTACCCCTAGCACTCGTGGTACTTCTGACGTTACTAGAATTACCTCGTGCCGAACATTCGAGCCCCCCCCCCGTTGGGGAGCTGTTTGGATTGGGTTGGTCTCGACGTGACAGTGGCTCCCGATACCCGTGGGAGATTGGGTATAGTATGGTTTTCCATGCAGCCGGGGTTGTGAGACGCATCAATGTCCTCCAGTACCGCCCTGGAGAGCCGGTATATTAGTGTTGACCCCACCGAGGTTTATCGGTAGTCGCCCTTTGAGGTTGACGCGGGTAAGTGGCGTATCCATTTCCATCTCCGCGCAAGCGGGGGGCCTTTTCAGGAAACAAGTTATTGACCTCGTGGGAAACCCCCACAGTTTGGAGGGTCACTGGATTGGCGCTGAACCCTGGGTATAGAGGGGAACTTGGGCTCCAGCTCTTGTCCTGGTAGACCTTCGCTCAGCATGTCCTTCAGAGCCACATTTTGGATGTATTTACTTTGTTAAACACTGTAACAAAAGTGATGCGTAAACTTTTCATCCTGTTTGTGATTTCCACATTTGTTAAAGGGCTTATTTCCTTTAACGCATTACATACATTTTTACGCCCTTTGTCTTACATGTTTATTATGATATAAGGGCAACTTGTAGAGGCAATCTTCCTTACTATAAGCTTCGGTGAGCACATCTGTCGCAGCTTTGGACGATTTCAAGTTTAGAAATTTATAGAAAATTATAAATAAGCAGCAATAGTATGACAAACAAGCTTAAGTATTTAGCATAACATATAAAATCAAAATTGCGATCGAACAATACTCTCGGAATGGCTACCAAATGGTAAGGAATAATAGCTTCCCATGACTTGCTTCCAAATGGCATGTCATTAGATGGCATGGAAGATGAGACTCACACGGCGATAGTTCTATATGGCGCCATCACTTGTGTAAGAAATGTCTCCGTCTGTGCAGGGTTTACGGTTTAAGTTAAACAAAAATAATTCAAAATGCAAAGAACTTCACAGGATATTCCCAGAAAATTTAAGCTATACATTTTGTTTATCATGCAAAAATCTTGAAAATATGATTTTATTTTGATAAAAATCGTTAGCCATTTTTTACAAAATAAAAATGAATGAAACTTTTCCATGTAAAGGCTAGTTAACACTAGCCAGATTTTCTTGAAAATCTTCGTGTCGTATACCTAGAAGACGCTGAGCTTCAATACCAAGTTTATATTTCACCGAATTGTAGTTTTTGAGTTATGCTGCTAACGGACAGGCGGACAGACAGACACACATACACACGCAGACCTTCTAAAAATTATTTTTTAATTTCAGGGGGGCTCAAATCATCTATTTTCAGTGAAATCTCGATATAGGATTTTTGAGTGGAATACAATACTTCCTCTAGTGCTGTTCCCGTAGCTCAGTCAGCGGAGCACCTGCTCCTATACGTGAGGTTCCGGATTCGATTCCCGGCTGAGAGGTGAGAATTTTTCTCTAGCCAAGATTACTCCCTATTTTCCTCAGAGTCTGGAAGTATGAATGTCTTTGTGTGATCTAATGAATAAATCCTAAAGAAAATCCAGAAATCCAATGACAACTGTATACGAGTTAACAGCAATGCCGATAAGCTATATGTTCCAAAGGTAAAATGCTGCCGATATAATCACTGCAGTTAAAGTAAGAGTAAAAATGGAATAAAAATTACTTACTCTACTTTATAGTAGTGAATAGTAGATTATGATACAAGGGGTAAAAGTAGGGTTTCATTTTGGAATGTTTGCGAAACGATGGCCGTAGGCCGAGTTCTGCAATAATATGAGCAGAAACTAACAGATTATGTTTAGAACGTGTTCTTGAAACAAGAAAATTACGTTAAAAAAGCGAGATGACAGATATTTTATTGATTCCCTAGCAGTCATTTTCAGTAAAATTATTTTCACCATGTTTTCCTTTCTTCAGGGAATGAAGCGATTAAATGCTATATCATATTGTTTTCTGGATTTTTTGGGTAAGTACTTCTGGTGTTTTTCTTTCTACTGCTTCACAATTTCACTTCCATTTCAGTTTCTTCTCCATTCATAATTTCCGCCATTTAATCTTTATGTAGGTTAGATAAAAGTGTAGCGTTTGTGATCAAAGAAAGCTACCAATATAACGAATAGGTTAACTCTACAACGAATTGCAGTAAATTGAAGTATGACGATTTATATTGTGAACAGATAATGCGAGCGCTATGAAATTAATCGTGTAAAAAGACATAATGAAAAGTAAAACCTAATGCAAACGTACATAGAGTGCAGTAAGATGAATTACCCGTAGTAGCAGGGGCTTTGATAAATCAATTTACTCTATCCAACAGAATTTATCTGCTTTAGCTGCACAACTGAATATTCTACACACTCTGTATGAGTTATTCATATCTTGCAGTACTGTCTAACGAAAACACTCGCTTTTTATTTAAAAGCGTGTAAAACATCGTAAATACAGGCCTTAGAACGGTTATTTCTAAAATTAATTTTAAGTGTTTAACTTTCCAAAAGCATCTAAAAATTCCTCTCCGTCTATTTAACGATCCTCGATTGGCCATTTAAATGTCTAGACGCGCGGAGAGAAATATTCCTGCTGGCACTATTGTCGAGTGGTCAGCGTTTGTCAATCCCTTACGGTTTACCAATGCTACAAAAGTCTTTCAGAATGAAAAAAAACTTCGCAGGCTATTCACAGAAATCTCAACATACACATTTCGTTCCGCATGTGAATAACTTAAACTAATTGTATTTTAATAAAATTCGTTAGAGCATTTTGAAAAATAAAAAATAACGAAACATTTTGCCTGTAAAGGGTAGTTTGGAGTGGGGGAGATTTTCCTGAATATCTTTCTGGTATCCTTAAAAGACGATAAACTCTCATACATACTAAGTTTTGTATTTAACCGACCTTTCATTTTTAGTTATGCTGTTCAGAAAGATCCGCGTGCGCGCACACTCACAAACACATACACACACTTGCGCGCGAAACTGTTTCTACAAATGAATTTTTTGGATTCAAGGACCTCAAAACGTGTATTTCAGTGAAATCTCAATATCGAATTTTTGGCTGCAATACAATACTTACTCACTATAGGTAAGAATAGAGAAAATAAACAGAAACAACGTCAAACCCTGCAGACCAGGAGAATAACACCAAGCAGCTAATCTACCAACTTATTTAAATAAAAGCTAGAAAAATACACAACCAATCTCTGCATCTATACCAGTGATTCTAAAACTGAAAAAGGCAATGGATGTGCTGTGGTATGTGGAGATATCACCCTACAATACAAGTTACCATCCTTGTTCTCTATATTTAGTTGTGGATTATATGTTATTAAAAAGGCACTAGAATACGCTCTAAAAACTGCACATAGCAACTCTTACATAATTATCAGTAAAAAAAATTAGTTGTATTTATGGAATCTCTTTAACTGCTGTGGTCCTTAGCGTCCCATTACTTACTTAAACCTTTAAAAGAAAATTTTAAATCCTGAATAAAAAGATTAAAAATTTAAACATAAAGGTAAAACAATTGTTTTGGTATTATGTTATATTATTTAATAATAATAATAATAATAATAATAATAAGAGGAGGAGAATTGTATATAACAATAATTTGTTTGTTAAGCAAATTGTAACCTGTATTGTATAGATAATGTATAAGTATTATCATTGTAATCCAATATTATAAGCAACTGTACGTGGAAGGTCGTGATAAGACCTAGGAAGGGTAAAATGACCTTAAATAAAACTTAATTTAAAAAAAAACAGGAGAGCAACTCTATCAGTTCTTTCTGAATTCAGAGCCAAATAATACCACAGAAGTTTAAGAGGGCTATTTTCTCAGTGACATTAGATGATTTAAAATGTTAGTTCAATTAGATAGAATATTCAGTATAATAATAAAACTTCGTTCATAGTTTAATTGTATAATATTGAGGATGTGGTAAACCTTGCAGGCTAATTAGGGAACATTTGTGAAAGATAGACATTTCACTATTCCCTCGCTTAAGGAGTTAAGTATGTATATATAGACCTCTCGTACTTATATCCTTAAGAGCAGTTCGCTCGCTGTACAACTCATCGTACAGTTGCCTACATATTAGGAGTTACACTTCAAATCGGGGTTTCACAGTCACTTCTTAGTATAAACAACAAAATTAGTGCACACTACGTATGTACAACATGCTTTGCATTTTATTACTTTCTAGTAGATAAAGAAGGTATTGTATTCCACCCAAAATTCGATATGAATACATGTCCTGTTTCCCCTGAATCCAATAAAAGCATTTTTAGTAGAGTCCGTATTAGTATCCTTGTATGCGTGTGTGTGTGTGTGTGTGTGTGTACACCAAACTTCGTATTTAAGTTCAGCTTGTTCCAAGGATGCGATACAAAGATTTTCAATAAAATCCCCAACCCCTAACCACCACTTATATGGAGCATATAAAAAAGCTTTTCGATTCTCTCAAAAATGGCTAACGATTTTTATTAAAGTACCATATGTTTAACATATTTACACGATAAATAAAATGCATATCTTGAATGTTCTGGGAATAACATGTGAAGTCCTCTTCGTTTGGAAAGAATTTTGTATCATTTTGCATAAGGATAAGGATAAAGGATAAGAGATAGACAAAACGTACTACACAGAACATGTAGATCTATTTGAAACACACAATTTATTTCTAATAAATTTTTTTCTGACATCAACCATTTCCGAGATATCCGTTATTATTGGGCTGAAATTTCCAATACCTTGTCACTTGTCACTTGTTTGAAGTGCTCTCGCTGTTCAGTTGTTTCTCACGATGTCATGGAAAGAGTAGGTATCTGACTATCAGTTCGGTTTGCTCTTGTACCTAAAACGAAATGTGTAACGCAAGTATTTCTGCAAAGGTTTATCTCGAAGTACATAGGAAAATAAACTTTCATAAGAATAGTTTGTAGAAACGATGTAAATATGAACGATAATGGATAGAGGAAGTCATATGTGACACATCAGCTTTTGTTTTTAAAATTGAATCACTGTTATGACATTTAAGCGATTAAGACAACAAATTCCAGAAGATTGTTTTTAAGAGAGGATGTTTAAAGCGATATTAACTCGTTTGTATGTTTTAATCGCTGAACGAGTAAACTGCAACGTTTATCGGCATTTCCAGGCAGAGGTTTCAAGAAGACTCTCTCTCACTCTCACTCTCTCTATACGATGCGACATTCTTACCACAGAGAGAAGAGTATTTTTACGGTTCGGTTGTTAATTACTTGCCGTTGGAGCTTCAGAGAACCACGTCCAACGTGTCAGCATTGGCAGGGAAGGGAAAAAGAAAAGAAAAACACAAAAGAGAGAAGGATTAATTTTCGTGGCAAGCACTTACAAGAGAAAGAGGTAAAGTACATATGACAGGAGCGTTTGGGTCTTGTAAAACAGATGTGGCCCTCTGTGGCCTAGAAGTGCAAACATCCATTCAGTAAGAGCACGTGACTGTGTTATAGTCCATTCCAAATGAGTATGGAGAGAAAGTACCTACACAGGAGTCTAAGGGAAAGACAAAAGTGACCAAAAATTCCAATGACAGCAGCAAGATGGTCAATAATAAAATCAATCACTGAGACGTATAACCTGTGACGAACGATGTAGATCTTCAACGGCCAGTTTTAGCTTTTCATACGCACACAGAAAGTACACTATGAACGTTTAGGTTGTACTTAATAACAAAAACATTGCAGAAACTTTTATTATTTTTGAAAGCATGCTCATACCATTACCAAATTTAATCGAAATTACGATTCATTTTCCTATATCTCGGATCGTAAGGAAATGCTGAAATATTCCTGTAACTGAATGCGGATTTATTTAAATTTAAACGTACATTTATTCAAAAGAAAACTTTCAGCTTTCCCAAAAGTAGGGACTGCCAAACAGATATAGCTTAATACTTTTACAAATTATTATATAAAAACAAGAATAGCACAAGAAGACAAAACATGGTTATCACTGAAATAAATTTCAATAATGAGTAAAAGAAAACAGCGAAAAATGCTATAAATTTATAAAAGTTTGGCTATTCTTCTGTTAATCATACGCTACAGAATGAAATTAATTTGAATATATATGATTTTGAAAAATTTTTATTGAACCTTTAAGAGCAAAGCTGCAATGTTGTTTTTGTATTTCGAATTCTGCACCACTTAGCACTCTTTGAAGTAAAGGGGTAGATTTTAGCCCATACTTTAGTGAAAGATTTGTCCTACAAATTGGTACCTCTTCTTAATATTTGAGGTCAATATGTTGAACCATTTTGATTCTTTTATTTGTAAATATATATCCATTTTTTCTCCATTGTTATTCAGAACAGCGTTTTTCTGAATGACATTTTCGGATAGGTAAAAATGAACTGTTTTCTCATAAACTATTAAAGACAACTAAATAAAATCTTGATCTGATAAAATCAACACCGCAATCCCATTACTGATCTACCTTGATGTAGATAAGCTGGTTAGTTATGTATTAAAATTAATTGCTGATAAACTTGAATAAAATGTGTAATTAAGAAAATATGCTACCTTTATTAATAAATCACATTACTGTACAAAAGTAGATCATCTACATGCTGTAAAAGGCTTAGTCTAATATGTTAGTTTCTGACATAATGGGACAAGCAGTTAGCAAATTTAACATTGGCGGGATAGGGCTTTTAATATCCCCTTGCGTATTTAACGATTAGCTTGAAGTCGGTAGAGCGATGCGTTCTTACATCTCTTAAGGGTCGACGATACCCAGGGAAGGTAAATAAACGAATAAAAATCTGATTCAGTGAATAAATAATAATAATAATAATAATAATAATAATAATAATGTGTAATTCCACACAAACAATATGATACAGTTCGTGCTATTTTAGCTTCAAATAAATATATGCGGCAAGGCATACTCGTTGAGAGTTGCAGGAAGTATTTTTCAGCTACATATTCACGCATGTACACTCGTTACGACTTCGCGTTCCCGTAGCAAAATAAAAATCACAAAAAATCAGCATACGACTTTTCTTAATTACTTGATAGAATAAACATTTTTTCGGCAGAAAATAAATTACCTATTAATTTCAGAAAACTTTCTCGTTTAACTTTTCCCACATTTTGCTATATTAGCATTTTGAAACGTACAATGTCCGCTCTTTTTTGACAGCAGTTGGCCAATATCTATAACAATTGTTTTACGAACAGTTGACTGTTGTCTCAACTACAATAATTATACTATAGCCAAGTTGAAACTATTTAAAAGCGAACGTGCTCAAATAATAGCATGCAATGAATAGAAATAGAATATTAAAATATCACATCGGAAAGCGAGGTTTATAGAGATTTATATAGGGAGAAATATTTTTAAAAGACCGTAAGCAAATAATTAATTTCCGAGATTTTATAAATCATTTCACAAATAGATGTTCTACAATATCTTTGTGCAATGGTATTTTTTGAAAATATAAAATGCTCAAGTATACTAAAAAAATACGGAGTATTGGGAATAATTGCCCACTCCGTTGCAAGAGTTATACTCAAAAGGGCTGCAAGCATGCGCGCACGGATTTTTTAATTCTACGATGCCTTTTATGGTTTCAGGAGTCTTTAAAACATGTATTTAGAGAAATATGGACATCGAATTTTCCGAGCGGGATGGCTCAGGCGACATTCGGGAGCTCATGGGTTCGATTCCCGCGGCCAATTCCTGAGCCATGGTTTTTACAGGATTTCCCCGGGTCGCTGGGAAGGTTCATTACATCCCTCGAATTTTCTGTCCCTCCATTTCACCTCCATTCTCACTTCACTTCACTTTTCATCTGTTTGGCTGTTTCAGGGTTGAAAGCGTCGGGGAAGTCTCGGCATTGCATGACAGGGGAGAAGGATGCTCTATGTAACACTTCCTCATTCGGAATGGGGGCAGTCTCGGAGTCCGGCCCCTCCAGTGGGATATGCACGCCTGCAATGGGAGGGGAGCCGGCTTTACCAGCTGCTATACGGGGTGCTTCAACCTGGATAATGCCCTCTGCTCTTTCGTGCCTCCTGATTCAGTCGCCCTCTGTCTCCTGTCACTTCACCCCTCTATCCCGGGGATGCCCCGCCAGGGGCTTAGGCACAAGTTCAAGGAGCTAAGTCCCCCTCCTCTCCTAGTCCTATGCTTCCTCTACGTACTATACGTAGGTGGTAATGAAAGTAAAAAGCTTACTTTGGTATTACATCCTCTTTGCCTGGGCTGACAAGAAACAAAGGAATGCTTACTTAACGCTTCAAATACTTATAATCTGTGGCGCGACAGTACTTGTAGGCCTAGGTCTAACAATCCGGTTGCTATCTCACGCCTACATGCCTATGATAGAGGGGGAGATGTTAGCAGCACCATGCTTCCCCAGCCGGAATGTTGGTTTTCATGACATACAAACCTCTACCTATATTAGCTCCTCAAATGTATTATGATACTGAGTGGCCATCGGTCCTACACAACGGTAAAAAAATCCGCACGGTGTTGGTGGGCTCGAACCCACGCACATTCTGTGACTGGATACACGGTACAAGACACTTCAAAATGCGTTCTATTTAAAATAAGGGATAACTCACACTAAAAACAACGAACATCTCAAAAAACGTTAATTTCACTAAAATACGTACTTTAATTTCATTTGTAGTTCTCTATAGCAAATATTGTTTATTTCTTACGGTATTTCGTTATATTAAAATATAAAAATTTCAATGAGAGTAAAGAGGACTCAAGAAATTTCAAGTTGTACATATTGTTATCCGTATCAATATCTCAAAATTATTAGTTAACCAAATCCGGGGCTATTTTTGAGTGTATAAATGATTTTGATTAATGAATTTTTTCTTTCATGTAATGGGAAGATTGAGGTGGGGAATTTCGTGAAAGTTTTCGCGTTGAATCCTTGAAAGATGCTGACTTAAATACGAAATTTGGTTTTCGTCTAACTTTTCGTTTTTGTGTTATGATGTCCACAAACACAGGGATATTTTTCTAAATATTATTTGGGGAGAAAGTTCAGGGGACTCAAAAAGTGTATTTCTATAAAATCTGGAAATAAAAAATTTTAGATGTAGAAGATATTTCGGATTTTTTAGAAAGGATGATACAAAATATTCACATAGAAACTATGTAACCAGCATTTATTAGATCTGAGAAAAGCGTTTGACTATTGATACAAGCAGAGAAATGAACACATTAAGTGCGACAAGCGTTTAATATATTTAGTTTATAAAATATTAGAATCTTAATAAAGAGGTAGCGGTTTGTTAAATTAAATCAGAGCATTGGTAAAGGTACTTACAGATTAGAAATATAACCCACGGTGTTCCCCAGAGATCTATTCTTGGGCCTCTTAACTTTTTCTTTATACATGCACGATATTACTCAAATGTTTCTGTGAAAATATATGAGTTTGCTGATGATACTATTACAACAATAAACAGTAAAAGTGATTTAATGATGGAACCTGGAAGGAATAATGTTGTCACTAATTTCGTTATTATTTACAAGAGTCTAACTTAAAAGCCAATCCAGTGAAATGTGAGTTAATAATGTTTGCTTATAAGAACACACGTCAATCACTGCAATTATCTGTCGATGCAGAAACAGTAAGTAATTTCGATGATGTATAGGAGAAAGACCTTCATACAATGCCCATGTAGATAAGCTTGTTGTGAAAATTAGGCAACATCTTCAATTTTTGAGCAATTATTTCCAAACTGCTAGAATAAGAATAATTTATTTCTCACGTACCCATTCACTGCTTTCCTATGGATTGAATTATGGGATAATGCATATATACCAGATTTAAACAGAGCTTTTATATTGCAATAAAGGCAGTTAGGCAAGTCAGACAGTTAGAGAGAGAGAGAGAGAGAGAGATAGAGAGATAGAGAGAGAGAGAGAGAGAGAGGAGGACATTCATGAAGTAGTGAATTCTTGCATTACAATTTATTTATTTACAAACTTGATTATAACCAAATACAAATTTGTCATGTAAACAAGTGATATATTCAGCTATAACAGAAGAGACAAGCTTGCTCTTAACCTCCAGACACAGGCTGTAGCCATATGTAAGCATGTCTAGTTATATTGGAGTTCAGGTGTATTGTTATCCGAGCATCTACATAAAACATGTGAAAATAGCCAGAAGTTCAAATATAAATTTAAAACGTTTAAAGCCTATTATAACGTTAACAAGTTTTTAAATAATTAAATTTAACGGTGCCTTTGTCTATAATAATAATAATAATAATAACTTATGTAACAATAAGATAGTCTTGATGATTATGGCACGATAAAATGTTCTTCGCACGGATGACAGTTTTCACGCGTTCATATGAAAATTATTCACGAGTTGGATATAACACTTTATATAACTTTAGCATTATACTTTGTGGGAAATAAATAATTATATAATTCAGCATCCTTAACCAACATAAGTGAGAGCGCCTTCATAATGTGTTCGTAAATGTAATGTTAGCTCCTCTACTGGCATTTAATTTGTTATTACCTGACATGTTGAGCCGATACGCAAGACAGTCACTTGCATGCATTCGCTTGTTGAGAAAAAAGTGAGCAGGTGTTATCGACTGTGATGTGGCCTATTATCAGCACATCATGGTAAGTAATTATAAATTCAGATCTTAATTATTCTATATTTAATAATGTGTAATAATATCATAAAATTGTGTCATTTTCTCTCTATAAGCCCCGGGAACTTGGAATACCGCTGTTACGTCATTGATGCACGCGTGCCATAATGAGACAGTCAGGCAAAATATTGATCACAGTAGCAAGCTGTTTATAACGATAGGATTGTATAAACATAATTTTATATTTAGTATACGAAATAGAGTCATTTATAATATGTGCTTTTATTTACAATATCTATTTTAACTAGCAAATATGTAACTTAACTTGTGTATGCACATTTCAACTACATGCACATTCATATGTTTGTTACTTAGACATGGTTCAGTGGTGTTAATACACTGTACTGTATAAACAAATAAATAATTAGATAAATAAAGTATTTCTTGTGACCGAGTCAATACTATGCGTTCACTTTTTGCGTGAAGTAGTAGTAACGAAAAGGACCTAAACAAGTAAAAACGAGAAAGTCAAGGAGGTTTCTTGCAGCCCCAGGGCAGTAGTTAATGCAGTGAAGTTATTTTGTCAAAAACAAATCACGGAAAGTACTAGATTCTGTTCAGTTCAACACTTTGGAATAGTATCCCGCTATTTTGAATGCATACGCACGGCTGCTTTAAAACTTGAAGAGCTTCGGGTGTTTTCACTGGTCCCTTTGAAAACACCGATGTCTCCGAGCACCAAAATCAGCTTTTATTTACCGCTCTAATTAAGAGCTTCTTTTCATGCTTAAAGCGCTTCACCATGTTATAATGGCTTTGAAGAACAGACACTCCAAGCGATTCAGAACAATTTGAAATACTTAAGCAACGAAAGCATTTTATTGGTTTAGACGTGTATGTAGAGAAGGACAAAAATTAAGCACGACATACCAACTTCTGCACTTGATCTCTAGCTTAGAAAATATCACTTGACAAACCACTCAGAATTGAGTTTCGTCAAAAGCGACCACTAGACATGAGCGAACTTGCGAAGTCTGCCCCCCAGTAAGGACTGTTTGCGTTCCTCGGCTACTGAACAAGCTTCTGTAAATCTGAAGAACCTCAATCAAAAAGTTGTTCAAAGGAATTCTGGTGCGTTTGTGTGCACTATCATAATATTAAAAATCTGATGTGTTACACTCAAATGACTTTCTCTACTCTTATACAAAGTATTTTTACAAACGCTTATTCTTCATATGCTTCATGTTAATCGAGATGTTAATCTTATTGCTAATTTTCTTGTAGATGCAAGGGGAATACGGTAGGCTTTAAGCAATAGTCAAATATTTTAAGCGCTGGTTGCTATGTGGTGTATTCCATTCTCTTTGCATGTCCAGGACATAAAAAAATTAATAACGAATTCCCATTTGAGAAAAAGTATAAGTGTTGGAAAATTTAAGGGAATAACAAGCAATGTCTCAAAAATGGTTAACCTAACAAAAAAACATGTATATCACATAAAATGTGTATTTTAACGCGATCTACATTTTTTTGTAATAAAATTTTGTCTATCTCTAATGGTTTACCAGTTATGCAAAAGTCGTTCACAATGAAGAATACTTTTGGAGACATTCCCAGAAAATTCGAGATATACATTTCATTTGTCATGAACATATCTTAAACATATGATATTTTAATCAAAATCGTTAGAGCCATTTTTGAGAAAATTAAAATTTTCGAAAAATGTTCCATGTAAAGGGTAATCTGGGATGGGGGATTTTCTTAAAAACCTTCGTGTCGCATCTCTGGAAGATACTGAACCTAAATACCAAGTTTGGTGTTTATCCGACTGTTCGTTTCTGAGTTATGCTGTTCACAGACTCACAGACTCACACATACGGACATGTTTCCAAAAATGCTTTTTTTGGATTCAGGGGATCTCAAAACATATATTTCTGGTGAAATCTCGGTTTCGAATTTTTGGGTGGAATACAATATACGTAGTACTTACTATACGTAGTAGAGAAAGTAAAAATCTGATGTGCTGCACACGACTTTCTCTGCTCCTTCGACTACAAACTGTTCTTATAACTGCTCATTCTACCATCTACTTCTTGTTAATCGAAATAACGTTCATTACACATTTTTAAATTGTAGGTGTAAGACGACTAAAGCGATAGTAAGATTTTTTAAAAAGTAAGTCACAATGTGATGACTCTGAAATTCCATGCTACTTTCATGACCGCGAGATGAAACGAATATCTGCTTACTACTTGAAAAGTAATAAATATCGAAAATTGGAAACAATAACTCGGAAATGGTTAACTCAAAAATAAATTTATCTCGCGTAATCTCCTTGATTTAATAAGATCTACGTTTTTTTAAATAAGAGCTTGTCCTTTACGGTTACCGATTGTACAAACAATTCAAAATACGCACTTTATTTCATTAATCAAATTCTTGTTAGCTGTTTTAGAGACAATAACATTCATTCATTATCTGTTTACCCTCCTCTTATGTAGGATTTACATCCCCCAGGACTTACAAGCGAGTGCCTGGAGTCAGAGGCCCGTCGAGGAGCAGACACTCATGGATCAGACGGGGGAATGGCGGGGAAACCGGAGAACCCGGAGAAAACCCGCCCAGACGCTGCTTCCTCCTCCACAAATCCCACATGCAGGTCCCTGGGATTGAACCCGGGCCGCCTCGGTGGGAGCCGAGCGATCTAACCACTCGGCCACGGCGCCGCCTCATAGAGACAATAACAAAATTTCGAAAAATGTATGTGTTAAGGGTAGTTTGAGCTGGGGGGATTTTATTGAAAGTCTTCTTTTTAAATTACAGATTTAAATACGGATTTTCGAAGTTGAGTTATGCTTTTATTAAAATGCTATTATTTTTGTTTTTAAATTTGGTGATATCTCGATATTCAATTTTTGGATGGATTACAATACCTTCACTATCTAGTATGCATGTGGTAGATAAGGTAAAAATATATTCTGATGTGGTACACACACGAATTTCTCTACCCAGTACAAAATCACACATACACGTTATATATTATAACATTCATATAAAAAGTTATTGTTTCATCTACTTTGTCTTATCTGAGCCCACATTTCAGATAGATGTGAAGATGAATAGCAAGCGGAAAACTTCAGTTTGGGTGGTATTAAAATTAGAAAAATCTGATGTGTTACACTCACATGACTTTCTCTACTCTTGTACAAACTATTTTTACAAACGCTTATTCTTCATATGCTTCATGTTAATCGAGATATCGAGATGTTAATCTTATGCTATTTTTCTTGTAGATGCAAGGGGAATTGGTTTTAACCTATACTCAAATATTTTAAGAGCTGGTTGCTATGTGGAGTATTCCATTCTCTTTTTCATTACCAGGATAAAAAAATGAATAACGAATTTGAGAAAAAGTATAAGTATTGGAAAATTTAGGGACATAACAAGCAATGTATCGAAAATGGTTCACTCAACAAAAACAATGTATATGGCATAAATTGTGTATTTTAACGCGATCTCCATTTTTTGTGTAGTAAACGTTTGTCTATCTCTTATGGTTTACCAGTTATGCAAAAGTCATTCACAGTGAACAATACTTTTGGAGACATTCCCAGAAAATTCGAGATATGCATTTAATTTGTAATGAAAATATCTTAAATATATGACATTTTAATCAAAATCGTTATAGCCGTTTTTGAGAAAATTAAAATTTTCGGAAAATGTTGCATGTAAAGGGTAATCTGGGGTGGGGGTTTTTCTTGAAAACCTTCGTGTCGCATCTCTGGAAGATACTGAACCTAAATACCAAGTTTGGTGTTTATCCTACTGTTCGTTTCTGTTCACAGACACACACACGATATGTTTTCAAAAATGCATTTTTTGGATTCAGGGGGTCTCATGTATTTTCGGTGAAATCTCGGTATTGAATTTTTGGGTGGAATGCAATACTTCCCCTACTTACTATATGTAGTAGAGAAAGTAAAAATGAGCATTGTCAAGAAGTCAGAACATAGAAGTGTAAAGCAAGCTTTTAAAAGAACAAAACATTGTTATGGACCTTTGAAGAAATAACTAAAAAAGAGAGAAATGAAGCGTTTGGTGGCATTATACAATGTGAAAATTTGTGCTTGACGAAGTGAAGTAAAATGCTGGATACATTTGAAATAGCAGGACCTGTAATTTTGCTCCGTAACCGGATTGAATTCGCAAATCGTCTGTTTCTCTCTCCGTCTCACCCATTCACCCTATCTTTCCTTTCCCAATACCTCTCCTCCATTGCTTTCCCTCTCTCTGTGTAACCTTCATGTTTCGTAATTTTTGAAAACCAGCAACAAAACTGCTTTTTCTTAAGTAATAAATATTACAGTGTAAGTAAACGATTTCATAGGACATAAACGTGTGCCTCTTGCTTATGTAGGTTGTGTGATGGGAATTTAGAGAATACCCTGGTAGCTGGTTTGCTGTGCACTAAAAGTAATAAGGGAAAACTGAGAATACTTTTAGACATTCACCTTATTTCGAAAATAGTAAAATTTATGGAGTAATACAATTGTTATACAATTATTTTTTTCAAAAAATTAGATATTTAGATGCCTTGATTTCGCGCTCATTTAAAATCCTGTCGGAAACATAATTAAGGTGCCTCAGATCCTATTTTATAATTAGGACTCAAGGTAGATATGTTTGTTATAAAAAGTTTTTTTAATAATAATTTTTACTTTCTCTACTACGTATAGTAAGTAGGGGAAGTATTGCATTCCACCCAAAAATTCGATACCGAGATTTCACCGGAAATACATGTTTTGAGACCTCCTGAATCCAAAAAAAGCATTTTTGGAAACATGTCCGTGTGTGTGTGTGTCTGTGTGTGTGTGTGTGTGTGTGTGTGTGTCTGTGTGTGTGTGTGTCTGTGTGTGTGTCTGTGAACAGCATAACTCAAAAACTAACAGTCGGATAAACACCAAACTTGGTATTTACGTTCAGTATCTTCCAGAGATGCGACACGAAGATTTTCAAGAAAATCCCCCCACCCCAGACTACCCTTTGCATGGAACATTTTTCGAAAATTTTAATTTTCTCAAAAATGGCTCTAACGATTTTGATGACAATATCATATATTTAAGATAATGTCATGAGAAATGAAATGTATATCTCGAAATTTCTGGGAATGTCTCCAAAAGTATTCTTCATTATGAAGGACTTTTGCATAACTGGTAAACCATAAGAGATAGACAAAATTTTACTACACAAAAAATGTAGATCGCGTTAAAATACACAACTTATAACATATACATTTTTTTTGTTGAGTGAACCGTTTTCGAGATATTGCTTGTTATTTCCTTAAATTTTCCAATACTTATACTTTTTCTCAAATTCGTTATTCATTTTTTTATGTCCTGGACATGCAAAGAGAATGGAATGCGCCACATAGCAACCAGCGATAAAATATTTGACTATCGTTTAAAAGCTACCATATTCCCCTTGCATCTACAAGAAAATTACCAATAAGATTGACATCTCGATATCTCGATTAATATGAAGCATATGGAGAATAGGCGTTTGTAAAAATAGATTGTACAAGAGTAGAGAAAGTCATGTGAGTGTAACACATCAGATTTTTTTAATAATAATTAATTTGGTCATCAACCACCTCCGTGGCGTGTGAGTAGTGTGCCTCACTTTTAAGGAGTCCCGAATCTCACTCGGAGCGAGTTGCCTGGATAAGCGTTTTTCCGGATTTTCCCTTATCTTGAGAAGACGAATTTCGGGTAACTAAGCTCTGGGGACTTCTGGACCATTTGAAATCATTTCAACGATTTCATTCATTCACGGTCCGACATGGCCAGAAGGTAACACACACACACACACACACATTAGACGCAATTTTTGTCCTGAAGGTAGACATTTACACCGATTAGTATCAATTGTTTATCAAAAATGAAACTTACTAGAAAATTTTCGATTAAAATGATCTGTACATGAATAATAAAATTAATACGTTATAAAGCTGGTTTAGAAAGAGATAAGCGCAATGGTAACATTAATGAGGAAGAGAAAAGGAAACTGGCTGTTAGAAATCCACTAGAAGGAATTGCCGGGCCTATTTTACAGGAGCGACTATAATTATCGCCGTCCGAATTATAGAAACTAAAATTGGTAACCCTAATTCTGAAAAAAATATTCAGAAAATTCGGGACAGAAGTTACCAAATGTTACAAATATTTAGACAAATGTTATAAAGCTTGGGCCAAGAAGAAAGAAAATACCGAAAAATGGGGTTGCAGCTAATACAGAAAATACTAACCCACTGATATGTACAACTGGTGTATTATTCTCATGAGACCTATAGCGCTTTAATTTAGCGAAGGACTTCGTTAACATTAGCAACATTTGAGAGAAATTCCTGGTGGCTGAATTATCATCCCACTTAAATAGTAATCTATGCAACAAGAGGATAATCTTGATGTTATGGCACGAGTGTAATATTAAGGTTGTCCACAAGTTGTATACAACATTATACGTTTTAGGAAATAAATCAATAAATAGTTCGGCATTTATAGCTGACATAAGTGAGAGGGTGTTCATGCTTGGTAAATGAAACGTTAAATACTCTACCTACATTTATTTCACTTATTACCTGGCGTTCTGAAGCTATAAACAAGATAGCCTTGTATGCACTGCCTTCCTTGAAGAAAAGTGAGCACTTGTTGCGGAGTCTGATATAGTCTATTATTAGCAGAGCATATTAAGTAATTATAAATTCAGATCTTGATTATTCTATACGAGGGCGGTTTGATAAGTCCATAACTTTGATGAGAGATAGCGTTTTAATCACAGGCTTCTTGTTTGCACCCAAGTCTTACATCTATTCTGGATATAATCCTAGAAATTCGTAGTCATTTGTTTCTTAGAACATTGTTGAGAGCGTCTAAAATAAGCAGATGTGTGTTGCTTCGTAGAACATGGAGAAAAGTGAATTTTGTTGTTCTAATAAAGCACTGCTTTTTGCATGGTTAGACGGTGAAGGAAACAAAAGAAAAGCTGAACAAGTATTATGGGTACTCTGCTCCATCACATGGCATGGTTCACAAGTGGTTCACTGAATTTCGATGTGACCGGTCGAGCACAAGAGATGCTGTGCGCGAAGGACGGCCGGTTGAGGTCACAACAGAAGAAATGGTGAACGCCGAGTGAAAATCTGTGAGATAGCCAAGACCGTAAACATCTCGAGTGAACGGGTGTGTAACATTCTACACGAATTTTTGGGTATGAGAAAGTTGTCAGCAAGATGAGTGCCGCGACTGCTCACAGTTGAGAACAAGCGCAATCGTGTGACCACTTCACAGATATGTTTGAACATGTTCCAGTGCAACCCAAATGAGTTTTTGCGGCGTTATAACACGGTTGATGAAACTTGAATCCATTACTATCAACCTGAAACCACAACAATCAAAGCAGTGGATTTCCTTCGGCGAACCTGCTCCACAGGAAGCGAAAACCATTCCGTCGGCAGGAAAAATCATGGCAGCTGTCTTTTGGGATTCACAGGGGGTGATAAGACATCTACTACTTGGAAAAGGGTAAAACGATCACAGATTCATATTATGCCGCAATCAGTTTCACAAGGAATTGTTAAAGAAACGACCCATTTGGTAACGAAAAAGGTTCTCTTTCACCAGGATAATGCACCTGCACACAAGTCAGCCATTGCCATCGCAAAATTTGTGGAAGTGCTACCTCACCCACCACATTCTCCAGATTTGCCTCCTAGCGACTTCCTCCTCTTCACAAACCTGAAAAATTGGTTCGATAGGAAGAAATTCACGTCCGGTGAACACATCATGGCAGGAACAACCTCATGTTTACAGACTTCAAAGAATCATGTTGGAAGGGTTAAAAAAACTGGTGAAACGTTGAACAACTGTATTGAATTGAAAGGAGACTATGTTGAGAAATAAAATTGACTTTTTGGAAAAAAGTCACTGACTTATCAATCCGCCCTTCTTCATCTTCTCTCCACAAACCACGGCAACTTGGAATACCGGTATTACGGCATTACTATAGGAAATATAGCACGTGTGATATAAGTCAACTATGCACGATATTGAATACAGTAACAAGCTGTTTATATTGGTAGGATTGCAAAAATTATTTATACTTCAACTTTTAAACAAATGGACCTTATCATAGAAGACCTGTCATAACGTTTAGAGAATACTTAAGTTTTAAAATACTGCCAGAGCAGATGCATGAATCACATGTAGTATAAAATGGTAGCAGCAAAGTTAGAAACATCGCAGCTAATAGGAGAAGTCATTCTCACAATCGCAACACACGGGTATTGCTTGGCCGGAGGTCACTCGAGTCCCGCCACGCGCATGTTATCCAATCCTACAAATGCACGCTACAAGGTAATGTTAAAAGCATGCAGGTAAACAATGGTATTAGCTGTAGAGCCCTAATGGGTATGAGTTTCTGTAATGCAATATGCAACACTTGGCTACTCCATACTTGTGGGGCACTTCGTTTCTGAGCGAGCTTTGCACGCTCTTCGTGTATCCATAATCTCCCGTCTTTATCTGTTTTAAAGCTTGATCGCCAAGCCGGCTTTTCCAACCAAGCTGCCTCGAGAATACGGGTAAAATGTTGTGTGAAAGCTGAAGCACCAAACATTCAAATTATTTCATTTATGGTTTGTGTTTCTAAAATATTGCTTTTGGAATATGGTTAGAATTGTGAGAAGAAAAAAAAACCCTTGATGTGCAACATATGAATGATTTTGTCTGTCCATTATGACTTCACTAATATACCTTATGCTATTCATATAAAGATTGATTATTCTGTTCATGTTATGTTATTCGCTATACTTTTTTCCGAAAATAAGCTCAAATTAAGAAATTTGGACATGGTTGTATGTACGATATAACAACAAAATGCAGTTGTTTATATCGCATATAAGCTTTTATTACAAATGCGCCCATGCATAAGAAATGCTAGGAAATAGGTTAATGAACACAACCTATGCATGTGCTCTGCACTTTTTTAGTAAGTAGAGGAATTATTGTCTTACAAAAAAAATCGGTATCGAAATAATATATGTTTTGTGGTCCCCTGAATCTAAAGGTATTATTAAAAAATCTGATGTGTTACACTCACATGACTTTCTCTACTCTTGTACAAACTATTTTTACAAACGCTTATTCTCCATCTACTTCATGTTAATCGAGATAAACATTTGCAGACTCTATCTTATTGCTAATTTCCTTGTAGATGTAAGGGGAATATATATTTACAAGGGCAATATAGAAATACAGTAGCCTTTAAGCACATACATATCTCTTAATATTTGGTTGCTAGCACTATTCCCTTTGCCACAGATTAATACTCTTTGCATATCGAAGACAAAAAAATGAATAACGAATTTCCATTTGAGAAAATAAGTATTGAAAAATTTAAGGGAACAACAAGCAATATCTCGAAAATGGTTCACTCAACAACAAAAATGTATATGACATAAAATGTGTATTTTAACGCGATCTACATCTTTTGTGCAGTAAAATTTTGTCTATCTCTTATGGTTTACCAGTTTACCAAAAGTCGTTCACAATGAAGAATCCTTTTGGAGACATTCCCAGAAAATTCAAGATATACGTTTCATTTGTCATGAAAATATCTTTAACATATGATATTTTAATCAAAATCGTTAGAGCCATTTTTGAGAAAATTAAAATTTTCGAAAAATCTTTCATGTAAAGGGTACTCTGGGGTGGGGGATTTTCTTGAAAACCTTCGCATCGCATCTTTGGAAGATACTGAACCTAAATACCAAGTTTGGGGTTTATCCGACTGTTCGTTTCTGTTCACAGACACACACACGGACATGTTTCCAAAAATGTTTTTTTGGATTCAGGGGATCTGAAAACATGTATTTCCGGTGAAATCTCGGTATCTAATTTTTCGGGTGGAATACAATACTTCCCCTACTTGCTATACGTAGTAGAGAAAGTAAAAATAGTCCATGTTTGTGTGTGTGTAAACAGCATAACCAAAAATGTAAGTTCAGCTTCTTCCTAGAATGTGACACGAAGATTCTCATGAAAATCCTTCCACCCCAAAATGTTGTTTGCATGGAAAATGAAGTCATTTTTTTCTTAAAAATGGATCTACTAATATTCATTAAAATACCACATGT
Source organism: Deroplatys truncata (assembly GCA_030765065.1). Taxonomy (NCBI): domain Eukaryota; kingdom Metazoa; phylum Arthropoda; class Insecta; order Mantodea; family Mantidae; genus Deroplatys; species Deroplatys truncata. Next base: position 69,507,073 of record CM060987.1, on the reverse strand, counting down.
TTAAGAATTTGCATCACAAAGAAAACACATATATTGAACCTTCTACAAATGGCCTGTGAAGTCCTCTTCATTCGTCGTGCTAGAGCAACATCTCTGCTGAATTCTTGTTGAGTTGAACTTTCTGGATACGTTTCTTGAGATTTGGCAGTCTCTTGATTTTAGGCATGTCACATAACGTTTTCGAACCAAGTTTTAAAAGTTTGTGTAACAGGCAAACAATAAGAGATAGATAAAACGTTATTGCACAAAAATGTAGTGTAGATCTCTTTAAAACAAATAACGTTTTTGTGGCACCAGCCATTTGCAAGATATTCGTAGTTATTGTATTTTTCAATTAAAATATTTTTCAGAACTTTGTCTATTTTTGAAGCAGTTATCATTCAGCGTTTCTCGAGATCTCAAGGAAAGAGTATGGAATTTCAAGGCCAAACTATAGCAACCTGCTTTTTAAGCATTTGACTATCGCTTAAGCCATCTCTATCCCTGTTGTACCTGAAACGAAATATGTAATGAAAGCATTCCTGCAAACACTTATCTCGATTAGAAAGAAATTGATAGAAGCTTTTATAAGAAAGTTTGCAGGAGAGTGGGTAAAGAAATGCATGTGAATGAAACACATAAAATCTTTTTGGTGGGGCTGTGAAACTAGTGTGCTTTAGGAAAGCATATGTTTGCAGTAACTTGACAGATTTTTATGTTTAATTCTTATAAAAGTTTGGTGTGTTGTTATTTCGTTTTAAGAAGTTCAGGACAGTATTATGAAATCTATTTATATTCTTGGGAAAGTTGTCCTTTAGGGACTTACACATATACTATTATACTATTCGCAATTAAATAAATAGATTGTTGGAAGGAACGATGCTAATGAATATTTTGTGTATTATCTTGACCGCTTTTTGGACATGTGGCGGCTTTTGGTCGTGTATAAGAACTACACAGAGCAGCAGGACACGTAATTAAAATCCTTAGTTCATTATTTATATCATTTTACTTCAACTACTAATTTGAGGCTAATCAGTAATAGATTATTCGTCTTACATAACCCTGTAGAGCTGTTACTGCCTGCTCTCGAGTATGTAGCTTTGTTGGAAAATGTTTAAATGTCTAAGTTAGCTAAGTTCTCATTCTCACTGTTGCGCTATCGAGTCTGATACACCACAGAATGGAACACACGTAAAGTAAACGGCGATTAGCGCGATTGCTCACTGAACGTCAGTGTCTATTTGACTTGAACGTGTTTCTATGGTTCCTTTTATGTCATAATGAGTGTAAACCATGCTAATAATCCTTATTTTAACTAAGTCTTTGATAAATTGGCAGTATGGACACAGATTAACTATCGAGTTTCTTGCATCCCAGTAAAACTATAGGAAAGATGGCTGAATGAAACTTCAGTTGCGTCTGAATTTGATTACCTTTCGCTATTTTATCTGATCAATGCTGTGGTTGACATTGTAGCTATAGCACTAGTCGCGGCATCTGGTACTGGCAGCGGCGTGGGAAACGTGTACATTGCTTTTTCAATAGAGGTTTTGTAAACTTCACTCGCAGGATTGAAGTAACATGCCTCTTTAAATTGTATGTATTGTGGATTTATGTCGAAATGTTTTTTACTTAGTTTACCACTCTATTGTTATCCGGTTGTCCACTTAAAAATTGTTCCAATTTCACCCATATTTTATTTAATATCACCGACGAAGGCATTAGACAATGGCAAGAATAATGCTAATTATCTAAGTATTTTAGAGCAAATGACGCAGTCTTGTATACAGTGTTATTCGTAGACCAAGTATATTTAGCGATATTGAAGACGAATTACAAACACCTAAAGCTAAATACAATAAAATTAAGTACAATAGTTAGTAGCTATGTATGAGCATTTCAACCAAGAAAACTAAAGGAATGGCATTTTAGGAACAAACCACATAATGTGTAAAATAATTATTAATAGCAAAGTAATAGATCTGGCAAATAATTCAAATTCTTTAACATTTAATTTACCTTGCTACCAGAGAACTATACTAATATAAAACTAAGTAGAATCTATAACATGTAATAATAAGAAGAACGAAACTTTTAAGCCCACATAGATAAAATTCTATAAAACTATGGCATTACCAGCATTAACGTTGTGTATGAAAACTGGACAACCAATAAGTCAGATAAAAGAAATCCTCCACCTTCTATTTTTATTAGTGGGTATTGATGAGGTTGTTTGTATTATATTTCGACTATTGGGGAGCCGAACTTGAAGTAGTTGCAACCGCACGTATGGTTCCCGGTGGCCTTCGCCCCAAGTTTAAGAATCAACTTTGTATTTTGAATGTTTCTTTAAATATTATATATATATATATATATATTTGCCTCGGCTGCGTCAGTATTAATTTATAGAGACATGAACTTCTTAAGAAGGTGTGGAGCGGCTGAAGAATGTAGGCTCACACAGATTATAATTTTTACTTCACTAGATTTATTAATCATTGACACGATTTAAATAACACTTCACTGATATAGAGAGCTGTGAGATTCTTTTATTAATTACTTGCACTTTTTAACACGTAAACTATTTTCGTCTCACACTGAATACGTATTGCGTCTCGCGTCCGGTTAGGAACGCTGTCTACTAGCAACTTACTTCTGAATTTGTTCAATTTGCCCTATTTCAGTTTCTGATTGGCTAATCCTACTCCAATAGAATACTTTCATTTAACTTAACCTTTTTTCTGGTTGTTGATTGGCTATTTTATAATCTGTCTCAAAAACTACATTATTGTTTCCAAGAATTACCAGTAGTATTATTAAACTTTCTAATTAATTATTGCCTCAAGGTTACCTCATTGTTAGCAACTTTTAACCTATTATTCTCACAGCTCCTACATTATTAAATTACGTAATACATTCACATAACATTATTGAGCATGGTAGGTAGAAAATAAGCTTTAATAAAAACAGTTTGTCTACACACAATAAAAATAGAGGTAGAGAAAGTCATGTAACTGTATCACATCGGATTTTTTCTATTTACTACATTTTAATCAAATAAACCTTTACAAAAATAGCACATTACACCTTTCGTTACAGTTACCAAGAGAACAGCGACAGACAAATGTTTAAGAACTGGACGCTATATGCTGGCCTTAAAATTCCATACTGTTTCCATGCAATCGCGAGAAACAACTGAAAATCGATGGGACTTAAAAAGAATAACAAGTGTTGAAACTTTCGAACCTTTATTAACAAATTTTCGAAAACTGTTCCATGTAAAGTGTAGTTGGGGTGGGGGATTTTAATCTTCGTATCGAATCCATACTGAACTGAAATACCAACTTTGGTATTCATCCGTCTTGTCGTTTTTGAATTATGCCGTTCAGAGATATGCGCGCGCTTACACACATACACACGGATATGTTTCCAAAAATGCTTTATTTAGATCCAGGGGGCCTCACAACATGTATTTTGGGTGAAATCTCGGCACATAATTTTTGGGTGTGTGCTATTATGTGTTCGTAATTATGTTTTGTAACTGTGTTATACCTCCAGCCAGTCACTTTACATTGCTTCTTTGTTTGTCCCCTTGCTTAACTCACCCTTTGGTGTTCTTTTTTTTCCTCCTCTCTGGTTTGCGTGCGTGGCATGTGCCTGGTCCTTACGCGGTGAGTGGTGGATCTCTGTCGCATTGCAGGGTTAGCTCTCTGACCGGCAACAAGTCATTCGGATTGTGGAAGTTTTTTGGAATTGATTTAAAGAACTTCTTTTGTAATGTTTTGTGGATCGGCCTTATGTAAAGTAGGCTTTGTTATCAGTTTATATCTTGGTAATGGTGGGTGAATTTTGGGGCGGAAAACGCAATGTGTGTTTTAGACACGAATTCGTAAAGTGACTTGTTCATATGTTTAGTGTGTTTTGGTTCTTTTGTTTTGTCAAAATTTAATACTGGGTTTAAATGAGTCCAGAAAGTGGATCACACTTCTATCTTATTGGCTTCTCCACCTTTAAGGAGTTTAAGAGTGCTTTCACTTATAAGGCAACTAATTAGCTGTTAAAGTAAAACTCTCAATCCATCATTTGTCATTGTCTCAGAGAGAAAGAGATAAAATACAGGGAAAGAAAATACCAGGAAGTTCTGGAATATAAGTTGTTTGTGTGTATAAGGCAAAGAAATGCAAGAATTAATTCATTCTTTATACAACTTATTCAAAGTATCATAAGAATCAGGAAAATTTAACTGTAACCACAAAGTACTCCTGACCTTCTAGCTGAGTTATATTTTTAATACGTGATTTTCAGTGCATGGTTAGTTTGAAGTTACAGAAATTGTTTTGTGTTAATTATGGAAGCAGTAATTGCAGTCAAGAACCCTACCATGCTGAACTTTGAAAACTGAAAACAGTTGTGTTGTAAAGTACATCTAGCTCAGCTGGACTTTGAAGCTTGCTGTTCCTAGAAGTTCATAAAAGTTTGTTTTGGTCTTGACTAGATAAGCATAATTACTATTTGTGACACCAAATTGTTCACACAATAGGGGGCAAGTAATGCTTCCAGGTTCTACTGTATTTTACAGTTTAAGAAAAGGTACCCGTTTATAAAATATTGGTCTGATGTTTATAGTGGCCCTGTTTGTTGAATTTTTGTTTTATTTAATTTTTGCTGTTTTTAAAACTTGCCTTACTGCTCTGCTCAATTGATGTTTTGGTTTGTTTACTTTTAAGCCATCTTTGTTTTACAGTTATTCTTTTAAGGTTGCTTTATGGTTCTGGTTATTAATGTCATTAAAGTACCAAAAAAAAAAAGAAAAAAAAGAGAGAAACAACGTATCAATAGTAGTATATTTTTGAGAGTTTTGGTTTCCATCTTATTTTTTTTTCCTTCCCCTACGGCACTCGTTAGGGTTTCCCTTTTCGCTTGGCCGGGGTTCCCTAACTCAGTCAAACCTTCTTAAGCGTCTGCATGGTTTCGCTGCCCTGCTCCAGTTTTATGTTTTGGGAGAAACAGTGGAACCATTGCAGGTGGAATGCAATACCTTCTCTACCATGTGCACCCGTGGACAAAATAAAATGAGTTCTGCCTTGAACGCCAAATTTATCTAAGTCCTACGTGGTACAGCATCTTGTTTACACCATACACAATGCAGTTGTGTAGCCGAAGCAGCAAGTTGTACGGCATTAACAAACATGTTACCTTCCATGTGTCTGTAGCGCTGTGACAAAGCTTAGGGTGCTTCCGTGGTTTAGATTGCAGGTTCGCTTCTAGCGTGTAATACACATCCTTTTTTTCTTCTGTTAATAAGGTTTGATCGACACATACTGACTACTTGTTTTCCATATGCTGCATTTCATACATGGTATTTGGTAAAGTTCATAATAGAGTAGTTACTTCTATGCAAAATACGTGACTTCACAATTTCATCATGGTCGCATATCCGTATTTTATTATCAAGGGACGGTCTAGGTGTCTTGTGGCAGCTTATCGTACTCTGTACAGTGCACAATACACGCTAATACTTGAGAATATTTTAACTCCCCCTGTGAGAATGAGATCTCCTGAGGAATTGTTTAATTGGTACAGGATAATCATCCTGTCCGCATATGTCGAAAGAGAGGCATATGCCTCAGAGAGGCAGGATAATAGTGTGATAGACTGGCCTCCTTGTTCACCAGATTTGAACCCTAATGAAAATGGTGGGCTGAGGTGAAAAGGGAGCTGCGCTGGAATTTACCTGCAGATGCGTAATGGACAAAAGAGAGGTTCTGGGCACAAATTCAAGCCTGGGATATTGCAGCTTTTCGTCCACGTTACTACAGGGAATTAATTTCATCTAAAACCCGAATATTGAGGGTAGATGTCCGTGCTCAGGGTTCATACACTCGATATTAATTTAGTGTTTTATATGGTTTAGAAGATAATAGTTGATTTAGATTTATATCTTTGGTTATTTAAAATGAGGGTTTTAATCGAATTATGTTTTGTGTGCATAGACATGCCTAAAACTTAAAATGCTAAAGTTGTGTCAATGCAATATTATGTTCCACACATCCAGTCATAAAATTAATACATGAAAAATAACAATAACTAATGCGAGATTTGAACAAAGGAGCTTATGAACCCAAGCAGTGCCTCCTTAACCTCTCGGGCAACGAAACTTTTCTCCATGCTCTGTTTTCAGTAGCTTATAAGCGTCACCACCGAGAGGTACCGTTATAACGTGCCCATTGCTCTCACAGGCACAGGCCATTGTACAGTTCCTGCATGTGCGTTGTAAACACAGCTGTTACGAAGGTACACAAAGCCCTCCCGATCGTCACTTGGAATCTGGGGGATCACTTTTTTGTCCACGGGGTATATGGTAGAGAAAGTAAAAGTAGAAACACCTGAAATGAAGTTCCTACGTTCAATAGCAGTTACAGATTGTCAGCTAAAAAGCACATGAATAAATAACAGAATTAAAAATCTACAACCTGCAGAAAGGCTTAATCCCGTTGAAAAAATGCCAGCCGCGTATAACTACTCAAACATCAATCTAAAGGAAAAATAAATGTTGACCGACCATTATCAAGGTGGAGTGATTCGATCGCTTGATGTGGAAACAGGCCAAGAGACTAAATCCATGAAATAGAAGAATAAGAAGAAAATCACTGCTGTACATAATCTAGGGCATTTAATGATACGGCATATTTTAACGAATGTGGTCATACGATACACAAAGCGTGAACTAAGCTTACGGGGAGAGTACGAGTATAACCTGAGTGCGGCGACAAACTAATAGACTCAAGGACAAACATCTATTATCTCACGTCTGAAGTTGTTTCTGCTGGGTTCACCGATTTTGGTTACCGGAGAAGGTAGATGTGAAGGCCGAGAGCGAGTAACTTACCAAGCGGGAGTAACTTACCAAGTGTAGTGGGCGGCATCATCTAAAACAACTTAATTTACAACTCGGTTAACGCTGCAGATTACATTAGTATCTTCTCGTTTTGCATGTTTCCTTTAGGCTCAAGAACCGATCAATGCTACCTTGATTCACCTACAGGAAACGCAATAATGGGCAGGGCCAAGAATGATGAATCCAGTAATGTTTTGGTGACACGTACTAGGCAACAAAGTGAAACCTTTCCGCGCCCTATACAAAAACAAATCCTGTCAATAATGGTGCCCCGAACAGAAATACGAAAATTTAAAAGTATCTTTCCTTTTAATACAATTTAACCCCCATTCTTATTACACAGGTGGTAGCACAGATGGTACATGAAATTAAATGATTATTAGGAGGTTTTGGAAGGAAATTTTCCAGACCTTAATTCGGACTCCTTCCATATTTGCCAGTTATGAAGACTGTGGAAACCCTCTGGAGTTATGAGGATTTCAGTTAGGGAGGAGAGTCTTGGCGGGATTTGAATCGCAGACCTCCCGTTTACAAGTCGTGCCCTAACGACCATGCCCTCCCATTATGCTTTGAAAGTATCGAAAAGGTATCCATAATTGTGTTTCAAGGTATTAGACATGCTTAGATACCACCAAGTATGGACGGTATCTAGAACCGATATAGTAGTAATAATAATAATAATAATAATAATAATAATAATAATAATAATAATAATAATAATAATAATAATAATAATACTGTTAGAGCTTGAGTGCTGGTCATGAGAACGTTGACGCAAAAAGGATATCGCTGGCTGGCGACTAATAGATACGTTCCGTCCGCATTTGGGCGGTTGAGAGGGTGGCCCGCTCCCTCAAACAAACATTTTCCTCCGCAAACTTTGAAAGTGATAATTCTTCAACTGTGAAAATGAATCTGAAATAAGATACAAACTGTAAACAAGAACTTTTCTTTAGTTTCATTGTGAGGTTAGGTATCCCTTACAAACATTTTTAAAGATGCCTGCAGGTGTTGGAATGTTAAAATGAACATCACTGCCAGTCCAAAACGTAAATTTAATTACAAACCGAAAACTGGAATGATGCGCAGCCTCCAGAAGTCTCAACAATGAGCGCAGCTGACCCAGTTGGCCAAGCACCAAAAGTTGTCAATCTGGGAAATGCGCCATAGCCGACTGCGCAGCCTCGAGGCTATTTGAAGTGAATAACGCGGCTGGTTGGTTTTGATTATTAATTGGGTGGAAAACAAACCCAAACAATCGCGCTACAGCAGAGCATACGACCAGTAAACGCACGCCTCCCTCCACTTCCAACCCTTTAACCTGCGGACAAATTGAAATTAACTCCCATGATCTGTATATAATGGCTACAGCCGTTTGGCTGTCCTTGTATATTATAGGATGACAGTGTTAGGGGCAGGAACTTCATCATATGGTAAACACATGCATCAGTCTAACACGTGATGAATTCTCATAGGGGCAGCTCACCGTAAACATACTCCCTTGTTTGTCCCTCTTTACCAATTAACTGCCACCGCTAAATTATCCTCAAGATGCACACCACGTACAGGAACGTCTTTTGGGCGCATCCTGTTTAGACCAATGACCACCAACACTTGGACCAAGAAAGACAACCCATTTGGCCTAGTCGACCAAACAAGGACAGCAATCCTTAGGCTTAGAACTGTAATGTTAAGTGGCATTGTTAAAAATCTGATGTTACATTTACGTGACTTTTTCTACCCTTCAACAAAATCTTATTACCTTCTCTGCCACGTATACTGACGAGCATAAAAATTGATCCATAATGGAACACAGCTGATTATTTGGTGATGACAAATGTAGCCCCACCCCCTAGCAGCGTGGCTGCTCTGTTCCCCGAACATTTCTAACCGCTGAAAATATCTTAATTTCAATGAAACTTTAGATACAGTTTTGAAAATATAAAACTTTTGCAAAAGTTCCATGCAAACAGTAGATTCGAGTGAGAGGATTTGTTTTTAAAAACGTCTTTGTGTCTCATCCTTAGAAGATGCTGAGCTTAAATACTAAGCTTGGTATTTAATCGGTTTTTGAGTTATGAAGTTCACACACACCCAGAGGTTGTTCTAAAAATGATTTTGTTTGTTTGTTTGTTTTTTGGGGGGATTCAGAGAGTCTCATAACTTGTGTTTCCGGCGAAATCTCGATATCGAATTTTCGGGTGGAATTCCATACATCTTTTTACTACAGGCAAGCATTTGAGAAAATAAAAACGAATCGATTTTTCAGTTGAAAATGTAAATTATTTGAAAAATCAATCCAATAATAAATAACATCTTGGAAGTGATTAATGCCACAATAATTTTATTTGGTATAAATTGCACAGTTTAACGGAATTTACGTTTTTTGTGTAGTAAATTTTTGTCTATCTCTTGGGATTTACAATTTAGAAAAAAATCATTCAGAATAAAGGTTATTCACAGAAAATTCAGGACATACATTTCATTTGTCATGAAAATATCTTAAACGCAATGGTATTTTAATCAAAAGCATTAGAGCCATTTTTGAGAAAATGAAAACTTCTAAAAGTCTTACATGTAAAGGGTAGTTTGGGTTGGAGGATTTTCTTTGAAGTCCTCGTGTCACATCTTTCAAAGATACGGAATTATATACCAAGTTTTGAATTTATAGGACATTTCACTTTTGTGTTATGCTGTTCACACACACATACGGAACTTTCTTTAAATTCTTTGTTTTACGTGTAGGGGGCCTCAAATCACGTAATTCCGGTGACAAATCGACAAGAAATTTTTGGTGGAGTACCTGTTGTACGTTGTTTTATTTCTTATGTTCGTATTCATACAATTGAGTAGCCTAATATCAAACCCAGACATCCGTCCCTCATTCAAAATTTAATTGGTAGTGTATTCCGGTAGTTTCCCCTCCCCCATTCTTTCATTGATGAAGTTCTTTACTTTCAAAAATGGACACAAATATGGTTAATTAAGTGTTGAAGTTCACTGTTTAGTTCAAAAATGGACACCTACACAACAGCTTGGTTTCAAACTCGGACATTTGCTTAAAGAACCAATGGTAATAATGAATAAGAGTGATCTTCTAAACAGAAATGGCGACGGCTTGTGGCGGGTGTTAACTTGTTGGTTAAGATTTTATGAATTTTTCTACTGTTACTACTACGAATAAGTGAAAATTTGCGTGAGTAATATGGAGCAAAGCATTTCACCAGTTACTGAAGCAAATGCCAGGAAGAGATTACGCAGCCGGAAAAGTGGAAAAGGAATATAGAAAAGAGGCTAAAAAGAATAACTGGCAAGCTACGCTGCTCTGTTGTTTTATTTACTATACGAAGATATAGATTATGGGGTGAATATCGAAGTAAGAAGAGAGTATATCTGAAGAGAGTTTTAACTGGTCATATGTTGACACATTTTGGAGACATCAAGGCCTGAATATTTCGTATATGGCCATCATACTGGCTGAGAAAGAGACGAATTATTAATCATTATTGACTGCCTCTGCCGTTTAAAATTTCGAGATGTTGACAGGTTACTCATGATACATTTTGGAGAAAACTGGAGGGATCTGCTCACTCTTGACTGTAGAAAAATGTACTACAGAGACAACCTTGTCTGTCATATTTGCCCGATGATCAATGTGAATGCGAAACAGAGCAGGAGGATTTGGACAGTGATCTCGTTTTAATGCATATTTCAGATTAAATTTACATCCACTTGGACTTTAAATATACAAATATGAGTAAAAATTTTAATTTCCTCCGGAATTTTTTTGCACGATATAGAAACTGAAAAAAGCTTGTTACTATACCTGTAAACTAACAGAAAATTTCATGAGTTATTTAAAGTTACATCTTATTTTATTTCTGTCACTGGAAATATGACTAGATTATCGTAGTTGGTTTTACATGTATTCAATAATACAAGAAACTTATAAAGCCTAAAATGTAATGTAAAACATTTTTTTTTAAATTCACAAACATATCATCTCAAAACTCCTATCCAGCTAATACTCTTTGGAATACACTAATATCACTACTAAATGAATTTTGCAACTACGTTTGCATCAAGAACGGACACCTACAAGTCTGTTCACATAAAAAATGGACATCTACACATACTTGTTTCAAAGACGGACATCTGTATTTTTAAAGCTAATTTTAACTCATTTATCTGTATAAATTGATATTGGTTATTTGGCAGTACAATTCCTGCAGTACTAAGCTTAATGTGCGATGGTATTATTAATGTTGTTTGTGTATGTGTGTTTACTCAACGTGTTGAAGCCATCTTGTGACGTGATTCATTTGTTAGGTTTGTTGGCTCCATCTGGTGTTAGCAATTTGCGGCAGTATTAGTTTTTGTTTGAAAAAATGCTACTGTTATTTTATTTAATTTTGGTTCTCTGTCCTCCGGCTAGCTATTATCCTTTTGGTCAAGCACTTCTCTTTATACAGGTTGTGTAAACGGAAAGGAATCTTTTATTCAAAGATAACACTGATGAAGAAATTTGTTTTACACTTTTATTGTCGAACACGTTAACTATCACATTTACACATTGATCTTGACACTCGCCAAACTGAAACTGTTATAACAACTTCTTACTGATCACTTTTAATCCACGTACTTCAACCTTTTGTATAATTAACTTTACCATACTTGAGATTTTTTATAACTCTTATACGCGTAACTTGCGAATCGATAGCCGACGTGTAATATTTCTGCTGGACTGAAGGCGACGTGTATCATACAAAATATTTTCGACGAACTGACGGGGTCTTTACCTCTAACCTACCTTTTATACTCCTTCATCCAGATATGCCTAAAGATTATAACTGAGCTGCTATTGGCTAATAAAACGCGCCAACATTAGCGTCTATTTTATATCCAATGAAAATTATGAATACATATGCTCTAGGTAAATGTTCCAGCAATTTCTAAAAGAAAAACGCGCCAATATTACGTAACTTCCTCGTTTCCAATAATGATAAACAGCTCACCCCCTCGCTGCATTATTGCACGCTATTATTGTCAGTTTCAGTAAGGCAGTATAAACTTACTTCTTAACAATAATTACAATCAATAAACATCTCAAATCAATGTCACATAAAAATGCATATTCATATTACAATCATTATTTACATTTAAGTAATTTGTGATACAAATTACTGCATCAAATGATGCAAAAAGTAGTATGTAAATGTGAATCCTACATTTTGTAATAAAAAAGGGAGTTTATCTCATTTGTTTGCAAGCGACAGATGTCCATCTTTGATATTAACCTACTCAATTTATAAGATGTAAGCGTCGTCTGCTAGCAACCTACATACACCACCTGGACGAGACAGATCAATATTAGTTACTGCTCCAAACAAACTTGATCTCAATCAAAGATTATCGAACCTGCCCAAACTGCAGTGTGTCTTTTAGCTCTGTACATTAAAAACTTTCAGGTGGTAATATAGCACGTTTAAATTTAATGGAATGTTCGTTCCTAATGTTTCGTTACTGTTGACAGAAGAGATCATAAAGAATAGTTGGCGGCTGTAGAGACCAGAAACTGGCTTGGCACCCACGCTTATAACCGATGAACGTAGCCAGTAAGTGTGAATCGTGACCAACTGGTTGACATCAGAATTCAGTAGTGGCTCTCTAGAGCTTGAGAAAAATGAGTCGTGACAATCACGAATGGTCCAGACATGCACGTATCTTACAATACAATATGATAATAAACGCACCCATAGTATACATTTCATAGGCGTTTGCAACGCTTTATGTAATGTAAGCTGACATTTATGAAACATTTTAGGAAACAATAATAAAAATCATACATTTTAGGAGAATCTATGCTAATATTATGACAGAGAAATGTGTGTGTGTGTGTGTGTGTGTGTGTGTGTGTGTGTGTTGCGAAGCACTGTTCTTCCCGACGAATATATGTTACAAAACGTCTTCTAATTTCACTCGTAAATTATTAAAATATTAAAAAGCGTTCGTAAGACCTGTATATATTAGTATGAATATGTTGGCGTCATAAAGCAACATGCTTGCGAAGATGATTTGCCTTTTCTTTGAGAATACCATGGAGCAGAAAATGTCACTTTTTATTTTTCTATGATGCAGTAATTTGTATCATAAATTACAAATGTAAATAATGATTGTAATATGAATATGCATTTTTATGTGACATTGATTTGAGATGTTTGTTTATTGTAATTATTGTTGAGAAGTGGGTTTATACTGCCTTACTGAAACTGACAATAATAGCGTGCAATAATGCAGCGAGGGGGTGAGCTGTTTCTCATTATTGGAAACGAGGAAGTTACGTAATGTTGGCGCGTTTTCTTTTAGAATCTTCTGGAACATTTCCCTAGAGCATATGTATTACTAATTTTCATTGGATATAAAAATAGACGCTAATGTTGGCGCGTTTTATTAGCCAATAGCAGCTCAGTTATAATCTTTAGGCATATCTGGGTGTATGAGTATAAAAAGAGTAGGTTAGAGGTAGAGCCCGTCAGTTCATCAAAAATCTTTATACATTACACGTCGCCTTCGGTTCATCAGTTCATCAGAAATCTTTGTACACTACACGTCCTCTTCGGTCCGTCAGTTCGTCGAAAGTATTTGTACGGCACACGTCGGATATCAATTTGCAGGTTACGCGTAACAGAATTAGGAAAAATCTCAAGTGTTATAAAGTTAATTATACAAAAAGTTGAAGTACGCGAATTAAGAATTATCAGTAATGAAGTTATTATAACAGTTTCAGTTTGGCGAGTGTCTAGATCAATGTGTAAATGTGATAGTGACTGTGTTTCGACAATAAAAGTGTAAAACAAATTTCTTCATCAGTGTTATCTTTGGATAAAAGATTCCTTTCCGTTTACACAACCTGTATAAAGAGAAGTGCTTGACCAAAAAGATCGTAGCTAGCCGGAGGACAGAGAACCAAAATTAAATAAAATAACAGTAGCATTCTTTCAAACAAAAACTAATACTGCCGCAAATTGCTAACACCAGATGGAGCTAACAAACCTAACATATGAATCACGTCACAAGATGGATTCACCACGTTGAGTAAACACATACACAAATAACACATTAATAATACCATCGCAAATTGGCTACCACAACTGGAGCTACAATAAATATAATAGAAGAATACCACTTCATCTATCAGGTTAGTAAGGCTTAAAGCTAGGAGTAGCGAAATTCCGGCAAGATAAAAATGCGCTTCCATTGCATTTTTGTTGTGGAGTGTTCTTTGACATCCTACATACATAATTAAACCGACAGAAAATGCAACCTTATGCCAGAAAATATTGAAGTAACTTAACTAGTGTTACGTCCACTCAAAGTAAACAGTAGCAAATCGAATTAGAAACAGAGATAACAACAGAATTAGAGAGAGAAAATTCTGATGTGTTGAACACAAACTATTTTTACAAACGCCATCTACTTCATGTTAATCGGGATAAACATTTGTAGAAACTATTTTATTTCTAATTTTCTTGTAGAGGCAAGGGAATATGGTAGACTTTAAGGGATAGTCTAATCTTTTAAGAGCAGGTTGCTCTGTGTAGCATTCCATTCTCTTTGCATGTCCAGGACATAAAAAAGAAAAAACAAATAACGAATTTCCATTTGAGAAAAAGTATTGGAAAGTTCAAACAAAGGAATATTTCGAAATGGTTCACTCGACAAAGAAAGAAAAAAAATGTATATGACATAAGTTTGTTTTTTCGAGATCTACATTTTTTGCTAGTAAAAACTCTTACGGTTTATCAGCTATGCGAAAGTCATTCAGAATGAAGAGGACTTTTGGGGGACGTTCCCAGAAAATTCAAGATAAACATTTCATTTGCCATGAAAATATCTTAAACATATGATAGTTGTAATCAAAATTGTTAGAGCCATTTTTATAACTTCAAAATTTTCGAAAAATGTTCCATGTAAAGGGTAGTCTGGAATTGTCTTGGAAATCTTCATGTCGCATCCTTAGATGATACTAAATCAAATACCAAGTTTGGTATTTATCCGAATATTCGTTTTTGAGTTATGCAGTTCACAGGCTGACAGACACACACACGGGCATGTTTCCAAAAATGATTTATTTGGATTCAGGGGGCCTCAAAACATGTATCTTCGGTATCGAATTTTTGGGTGGAATGCAATACTTCCCCTACTTAGTATACTTGTAGAGAAAGTAAAAAAAGGCCAGCATACAGCAGAATTTAAGAGTCGATTCAAATATATTTATGGTAGACTTTTTGTATAAATTAAAGTAGAATAATTGGACGACCTTATAAAAGTTGGAATCATTAATTCACCCTGGAATAGACCAAATCATTGCTTGGGTTACTAATACATTTTTTTAAAATTTGAGCCCTTTAGCTTGTAAGTCTCCGATCGTGCAGTGCTAATTACCACGGGTAGCAGAGAAAGTGTCTCCTCGCTCCCACATTAAAGCTGTAATCAGCAAGCGTTTCGGTCGGCCAAAGAAAACGTTACAGGTGTGTGAGGATGCTCGTCAGTCCGATCACGTAGCTCCCGCGGCGAAGAGGATCATCCCTCCACAACCTTCGTTTCACCGTGAGGGCGTGAGGGAATGCTTTCTTCTTTAAAGCCTGTTGCTCACCCTTCTTCTAGACGTCTTTACGCACATAAATGGCAGCCATTCTTTCATCATACCGAACCAAAAATTGACAGTAAATTGTTATGTATCAGAGACTACACACCTTTACTAGGGACTTATCCAAGTATTTAAAATTGAAGTGATGTACCGGTAGTTTCTGGGCTTCTCTCTTGCCCTCCTCGCTCCCTCTCACCCTATCTTTCCTATTTTATTTCTTTCTTACTATCTCTATGTCACATAAAAGTATGTATTCCACATACAAATTTGATATCGGAATGTGTGCCCTATTTTTTTAAATTTATTTATTTTGAATCGCATGAACAACCAGGTCATGAGCGATGTAAAATACATATAACATTACGTTGTCTTTCAGTAAAAAGTATTGCATATAACAAATAAACAATAATATTTTAAGCATTGGCCAGTACGTGATATTACATTACATTAGCATTATAACAGTGCTTTAAGATACAAAAACAAGTGAACATAGCATATAATGAAACGTTGAAATCTTGACAAGTTTAAACAACAATTGTTTTACAAACAATGTTATTATGAGGGCGGATTGATAAGTCCATGACTTTCACGAGAGATAGTGTTATAATCACAGGTTTCTTGTTTGCACCCAAGTCTTACATCTATTCCGGGTATAATCGTAGAAATTCGTCGTCATTTGTTTCTTAGAACAGTTTTGAGAGCGTCTAAAATAAGCAGATGTGTGTTGCTTCGTACAAAATGGAGAAAAGTGAATTTCGTGTTCTGATAAAGCACTGCTTTTTGCGTGGTAAGATGGGAAAGGAAACGGAAGAAAAGTCGAACGCGTATTATGGGTACTCTGCTCCATCACATGGCATGGTTCACAAGAGGTTAGAATTTCGATGTGGCCGTTGGAGCACAGAGATGCCGTGTGCACAGGACAGCTGGTTGAGGTTACAACAGAAGAAATGATGAACAAAGTTCACGATATTGTGTTGGAAGACCCCCGAGTGAAAATCCTTGAGATAGCCAAGACCGTAAACATCTCGAGTGAACGGGTGTATAACATTGTGCACAAATTTTTGGGTATGAGAAAGTTGTCGGCAAGATGGGTGCCACGACTGCTCACAGTTGAGAACAAGCGGAATCGTGTGACCATTTCCCAGGGATGCTTGATCGTATTCCAGCGCAACCCAAATGAGTTTTTGCGGCGTTATATCACGGTTGATAAAACTTAATCCATTACTATCAACCTGAAACCAAACAACAATCAAAGCAGTGGATTTCCTTCGGCGAACCTGCTCCAAAGAAAGTGAAAACCAACTCGTCGACAGGAAAATTCATGGCAGCTATTCTTTTGGGATTCACAAGGGGTAATAGACATCCACTACCTGGAAAAGGGTAAAACGATCACAGGCTCATATTGTGCCGATTTGCTGGATCAGTTTCACAAGGATTTGTTAAAGAAACGACCCCAATTGGTGAAGAAAAAAGTTCTCCTTCACCAGGATAATGCATCCGTACACAAGTCAATCACTGCCATCGCAAAATTTGTAGATTTGGGCTACGAGCTGCTACCTCATCCACCATACCCTCCACATTTGTTTCCGAGCGACTTCTTGCTCTTCACAAACCTGAAAAATTGTCACGCTGGGAGGAAATTCACGACCATTGAACACATCATGACAGAAACAACCTCATAGTTTGCACACTTTGAAAAATCGCATTTTTGAAAGGGTTAAAAAGTTGGAGAAACTTGGACAAGATGTATTGAATTGAAAGGTGACTGTTTTGAGAAATAAAATTGATTTTTTGGAAAATGTTATTTTCTTTAAAAAGCCAACTGACTTATCAGTCCGCCCTCGGACATAAAAGCAGCAGAAAAATACATATTAACATTGAAAAACAATCATGTAATACATTGGCAAAAGTCACAATGACATTGGTAGTTTAATGGCATAAATAAGTTTAATAGTATTTAAAACAGCTGTAGAGTAGCCCAGTGTTTCCTTTGGCCCTTTGCATTTTAATCCATAAGGCTCTAAATGTTTCCAATCAAATATATGAAAGCTATTAGCGTTTACAATGGTTACTTTGCAATAGTTACACGGAGTAACTTGAATTTTAGTTAGGTGTTCATGTTTCAGTTTCAAATGCCCAATTCGTAACGGGGTATAAATTATCTTAACTTTTCTGTTCTTTAGGTGGATTTTATTGTTGCTGAATTGAGTTTCTGATTTCCGAAAGCTTATTAGGGCAGCTTTTCATCCATTCAGTATTACAGAATTTCTTCTTTAAACTTTTGAGATGTGTTCTGAGATCCGCGTAAGAATAGGCATTCTCTGTCAGTAATACTACATGCTTGGGGTAAAATGAACTAATGAGCATTCACCATATCCATGTGTTTGCTAAGTTGTAACAGGGTCCAGCACACGAAGTCTTAAAGACAATCATTACAGTGAGGTTGTCATAGCTATAATACCTTTATTGCACTAGTATGGGATGTAGTTATGACAAAAGGAAACATTAAAGACAGAGCAAGGGGAATTCACAGATTAATTATCACCAAGATTGCTAAGATTTTTAGAAAACATATCACTGGAAGCATTCTGTATACTGGCAGGCACCTTACTAGTAGAGAAAATATGTGATACATTCACATGTCTTTCGTTTATTAGTGGATATACAAACTATTCTTACTAAACTTATTTTTCTACCTACTACGTTTTACCACAAGTAAACCTTTGCAGAAATAGCTGCATTACACACTTCGTTATAGATACAAAGAGAACAGCGATAGTCTAATGTTAAGAACTGGACGCTATAAGCTAGCCTTAAAATTTCATACTGTTTCCATGCAATCGCGAGAAACAGCTGAATGTTGACAGGACTTTAAAGAGAATCACAAAGAAATGAACAATTCGAACAATGAATAGCGAATATCTCAGAAATGGCTTATGCCACAAAAAAACTCATTTGAAATAAATTGTGTGTTTTCTGTTATACAACATTATACAAAATTCCTTCCGTATGAAAAGGATTTCAAAGGCCATTCCCAGATAATTCAAGATATACATTTTATTTGTCATGTAGATATATTTAATATATGGTATTTTAATGAAAATAGATCCATTTTAAGAAATTAAAAAATTTCGAAAATACTCCATGTAAAGGGTAGTTTGGGATGGGGGACTTACTTGAAAATCTTCGGTTGCATATTTGGAAGATACTGAATTTAAATACCATGTTTGGTGTTCAACTGACTATTCGTTTTTGAACACAGACAGACACACACGGTCTTTATCTAAAAATGTATTTTCTTGTATTCAGGAGACCTCAAAATATATATTTCCGATAAAATATCGGTAACGAAAGTAAAAATAGTTATGATGCAAGCGTTAAAGGTGGCGTTTTATTTTGCGTGCAGTATGTTTGTATAATCAAGTTGAAAACTGAGCAAAAGATAAAATTGGTGGAAATTTGGAAATTTGGTGGAAATACCGGTATACATTCGGACATGTGCAATGGTGAGCCCTAGTCCCTTGTTATTTTGCCTTCGTTGTTGTTTAAACTTAATAACGCCAGTGCTGACAACATGAAAATTTACAAAATCATAACATTCTATAATATGTAGAAGCCTATAGAAAACATAAATCAACACTATGACAGAACAATAATTTTATTAATAAAGATATTTTATTTAACATTCATATTATTCTTTTTATGTAACTGTGAGGTTATTGCACAATTTTTAAAGGTTGTAATATTAATTCCTTGTGCAGAGAAAGTAGGATTGAAAACTTCTTGTGGTTCTTCGAATCCACTTCCGAGTCATGCAAATCATCTGCCATTACACTAATCAATGCAAACTTCCATCCCAAAAAAATCAAGAGCGGTAAAAATGGAGTGTTATACAAATTTTACCCCACCCAATATTATAATTTTCAATTTCTAGTGTGAGTGGCTTGTGTTAGGGAAGTGTTCGGTAATGTTTAACGCATAATGATTCCGTAAGGATTTAATCATCCTGTTATATTATATTCTATTCATAACTGTACTGTCTTTTATATCTCGCGGTCTTGTTCTCATCCTACGAACAACTAACTATTAACAATGAAGTCGTAGAATTACGGGTAGCACCCTCTAAAATGCCTTACAGGCGTGGTAATCGCAAAGAGCAAGTGTTAGGAAAAGGTGTAACTATCAGAAGCTGGGCTTCTAGATCCTTAAACTAATTGCGGCAATGTTCCGAGTGCAACGTACGTTTCAAATTGAATAATATAACCAACAATACCAAATAAGAAAGTTCACTCAATATTTTATAAATAAGTAGGTCCCCCCCCCCAAAAAAAAAACATACGTCCAACAGCCGCCCGTAGCGTTAGTGACATCACGACTGCTCGCTCTATCAAAACAACATTTTATACTCTGGCATTAAACTTTACAATAATTTACCAAGTAATATCAAGGCAATTAAAACAGTAAACGAGCTGAAATCCAGTCTCAAGGCACATCTTTTTATTCTATCAATGAATACCTTGAACACAAATGTATGTCATGTACCATAGTATTTAACATATAAAGACCTATTGTATATAATGTAAAAACATATTGTATATATTTCATAAACCTATTATAGTTTATGTTTATAGCTTGACGTGTCCAATAGTGAATGTACATTGTACCAAACCACCTTAACGGTAGAATAAAACTAACAGTTTGCTCAAAAAATTGAAAGTAATTGTGCAAGTACTATGGAAGCAAGGCCATTATTCCGTATGTGGGTAGTGAGATATTTGCTATCAATATGTAACACACACACTTGCATACTTGCATCGTGTTGCTGTCGGCATTCTGCTGCCAAAATTGTAACATCATGGGCCCTAAGCAGCAAGAGCCGCAGCTACGGAGCGACGACAGGGCGTAGCCGTAGGCACAGAACAGATGTAGGATCTGCACGTCTAAACTCGAATGATCCACTTTAGTTACATTTTCCTTGCTTCGCGACATTCCGTTAGGCATTTTTTTTTGTCATCACGTTCGCAATATCTTCTGAGAAGATTTCCGCAAAAGCTAAGCTGTCGCCAAGAAGGGTCCAATGTTTTCGATAAAGCAACAACTCCTACACAATTAAAGAACCTAGGATACTACACAATCAACTCCGCGTATTAAAAAAACCCGATTCCGTAAGTTTCTTAAAATTTCATACCTCCTTCCCGCGTACGGAATAATGTCCGGAAACTGCAACAAGTTATACATGTGA
Organism: Deroplatys truncata; assembly: GCA_030765065.1. Classification (NCBI taxonomy): domain Eukaryota; kingdom Metazoa; phylum Arthropoda; class Insecta; order Mantodea; family Mantidae; genus Deroplatys; species Deroplatys truncata. The sequence goes on along the minus strand of CM060987.1, from coordinate 69,486,301 downwards.
TGTTACAGCTGCAGAAGTCATATTAATGCAATGTTCATTATCTCTTTGCGCCTGAGCCACGAAATCTAGGCACAGATGCCGGGTTCATCCACTAAATGAAAGAGGATTCAATAAGGAGCTACAATAACCTCCTGAGAGATGGTGATCCACAATTTGTGTGGCACGGTCTAATGGAAGAATGCACGCATGTACATTAGACGGCTAAAGTCTCGCATCGCGATCGTCTGCTGTTGAACAGCAGGCAAAGCAAAGAAAAAGAAATGCAGAATTCTTCCTCTATGCACGCAACGCAAGCATAAAGTTTGGAGTTTGGTAGCGCGTTGCGTGACTCTATGTGAATGCTTCCATTGAATAACATGAATGCAAAGTCTTGCACTTATGCTACGTCTGCGCTTACATTTCATTGTGAATGGGCCCTTAGGGAACTTGCATGTGCCGTTGGAGAATACTTTGAAATGAAAAGGATAATGGTGGCCTTCTGATTCCCGTGCAGAAGGTTTTTGAGAGAACCCTGCAGGTTAAATCTGCATAAAAAATGCTGTTGTAAAAATATGTAAGGAAAAATTTAAAGCACAAGATGGCCCTACAGAATTTCTTATGACAAATGGAAAAAATAAAGTTTTGATAAACGTGCAGCAGCCGCTGCAGACGGACGGCGAGTAAATACAACAGCGTACTGAGACGGCCGAGGAACGCAGGAAAGTCAATCAAAAGGTACTTTCTCACCAACCGTAGTGCCAACTTTCTAAACAAAAAAAATCTGCAAGCCTATATAAAACAACACACAATTCACATGCATTATGACGCTCCAGTAGAGGAAAAAATCTGATGTGTTACACTCACATAACTTTCTCTACTCTTGTACAACCTAATTTTACAAACGCCCATTCTCCATATGCTTCATGTTAATCGAGATATCGAGATGTCAATCTTATTTGTAATTTTCTTGTAGATGCAAGGGGAATATGGTAGGTTTTAAGCGATAGTCAAATATTTTAACGCTGGTTACTATGTGGCGCATTCCATTCTCTTTGCATGTCCAGAACATAAAAAATGAGTAACGAATTTGAGAAAAAGTATAAGTATTGGAAAATTTAAGGGAATAACAAGCAATATCTCGAAAACGGTTCACTCAACAACAAAAATGTATATGACATAAATTGTGTATTGTAACGCGATCTACATTTTTTGTGCAGTAAAATTTTGTCTATCTCTTATGGTTTACCAGTTATGCAAAAGTCGTTCAGAATGAAGAACACTTTTGGAGACATTCCCAGAAAATTCGAAATATACATTTCATTTGTCATGAAAATACCTTAAACATATGATATTTTAATCAAAATCGTTAGAGCCATTTTTGAGAAAATTAAAATTTTCGAAAAATGTTCCATGTAAAGGGTAGTCTGGGGTGGGGGGATTTTCTTGAAAACCTTCGTGTCGCATCTCTGGAAGATACTGAACCTAAATACCAAGTTTGGTGTTTATCCGACTGTTAGTTTTTGAGTTATGCTGTTCACAGACACACACACAGACACACACACAGACACACACACACACAGACACACACACAGACACACACACGGACATGTTTCCAAAAATGCTTTTTTTGGATTCAGGGAGTCTCAAAACATGTATTTCCGGTGAAATCTCGGTATCGAATTTTTGGGTCGAATGCAATACTTCCCCTACTTACTATACGTAGTAGAGAAAGTAAAAATATGTCTGTTACATTCACATAAGGTTTACAGTACCTACTATCGTTTATTCTTATATGACTATTACATCGGAAAAAACATTTGCAGAAATAGTTTCATTACACATTTCATTATAGGTACAAGGGGTAAAAGCACAGAAAGCACAATCGATAATCATATTCTCTATAGATGGCCTTGAAATCCTACTCTTTTCATGACTTCGCGAGAAACAGCTGAATAACAGCAGTACTGAACAATTCAAACCAATAATAAGGATATCTCGAATACGGCTGATGCCACAGAAAACTAAGTGAAATAAATTGTGTTTCAAAGACCTCTACACTTTTTGTGCAGTAAGTTTTTGTCTATATCTTATGGTTAACCCGTTATATAAAATTATATAAAATTTCTTCCGAATTCCTCAGAAAATTCACTTACACATTTATTTTTCTTGCAAAAGTTTTATATCAATTATATCGTTAGAAATACTTTTAGAAAATCAACATTTTCGGAAAATGTTCCATATAAATAGTACTTTAAACTGGGGGGGGGTTACTTAAAATCTTTGTGTCGCATCTCTGTAAGGCACTAATCTTAAATACTAAGTTTGGTATTTACCCGACATTCTGTTTTGAAGTATGCTGTTTACAGTCATACCTACCCAGACACGCGCGCACGCAGATCTTTATCTAAAAAGGTTTGTTTTGTTTTTATTTCCTGATTCAGGGAATTTCACGCTAAGCATTTCCGGTGAAAACTCAATATAGTATCGTTGGGCAAAATACGAGGGCTGATCAACACAGTCCGAGACTTGTTTTTTTTCTGTAGCTTCATTAATAGTTTCTTATCTGTACCATGGATATTTGAAAAAGAAAACGGGGTTTTATGTATAATTCCCATAGGCGGCAGCACTCTCGTATCAGTAATAGTAGTAATCTCTGTTTTGAAGACCCTGATTGCATTTCGCATACCAAAAACTGGATGTGACCGAGAGCAGAGTATAGCGCAATAAAATTCTGTTTGCGTTTAAACCATACAGTCTCTGAAACGTAAGAAAAGCTGCAGCAAGTGTACTGTGAAGATACATTACCTCATGCAACAATGTTTAGTTGTTTCGAGGTGTTCAAAGAAGGCTGAGCTCTCTATATTAAGCAAGGGCCTGGTGTTTCGGCTTCTGCTGTAACTGTTACAGCAGCATACTAAACATTAGTATGGCTACACTCAGGAAGCACACTGCAAGGAAACGATCAGAACTTCATCGGACTGGGTGGCGACTTCATTATGACAACACCGGCCTCAGGTCGCAAATCAAGTCGTGCAGTTCGTGCCTAAATGCAGCATTGCCTATGTACCGTATCCGCCTTATAGCCCCGATCTTGATTCTGTGATTTGTTTTTATTCCCATCATTAAAGGCAAAACTCCGGGGCATTCGATTTGAGAACTCTGAAGCAGTGCTCAAGAAAAGTGAGGCGATTCTCAAGGACCTCACATGGCCTGCACTCTGTGTTCGATGAGTAGTAGCGACTCTATAAAAATTGCATTGAAGTAGGTGGGTATTACTTTGAAAAAGATCATGTAAACATTAAAATGGAGTAATAAATATCTGTGAAATAAATCAGTCTTAGTTCTGCTGATTAGCCCTCGTATAATATTTCCTCTATTTACTGCGAGTACCCAGAAGATGTGATGGCTTTGAAATTATGTTCTCTTTGCGCGAAAACAAATAATGTTGTAGTTAAAAATTATAAAGTATTTAAAAATTCAAAGCAATAGGAAAAAAAATATATCTCGGAAACAGTTAACGTCACAAAAAATTTATTTGACATAAATTGCGTACTTTAACGAGAACTACATCTTTTGAGCAGTAAAATTTTGTTTATCTCGTACAGTTTATAAAAGGGTCATTCAGGATTAAGAGGACTTCATAAGCTATTCCTATAAAATTCAAGATGTACATTTTACGTATACAAATAAACATGTGTTATTTAAATCAAAATCTTTAAAGCCATATTTAAGAAAAGAAAATATAAGGATAATTTTTGCATATTGTGGGTGGTTTGGGGTGGGGATTTTCAGGAACATCTTCGTATCAAATCCTAAGAAGATTTGAACTTAAATACAATATTTGGTATTCATCCGACTTTAGTTTTTGAGTTATGCTGTTCACACACAAACACACACATAGGGACACACTGAGATGAGGACATTTTTTTCTAAAAAATTTCATTTTGGATTCAAGGGACTCCGAACGTGTATTTCCAGTGAACATTGCTATCGGGTTTATGGGTGCGATAAAATACCTACTCTAGTTACAATAGCTAAGCGGTAGATAAAGTAAAAATTGTTCACACCCAGTCGAAGTTACCGTGATAAAAGAATCCCCCAGTAACAGAATTTCCAATCCAAATCTGTACAGTCAATCAGAATCTCGCTCTCTGTTTCTCTTTCTCTGTGCCATGGGATAGATACCAAGCTCGGTACTTAGTCAGTACCTTCCGAGGATATGACATAAGCGTCACACTTTCACATTGGCTTCTGACCTCTGCTTTCATTTAGACATTTTAATGTACTTTGACAGTGATTGAAAACAAATTACAGCATGGAATTAATTGTTCTTTCACACAAGCCGTGTGTTGGACAGGGTTGGAAAGGTAGAATCAGATGACTGAAAAATTCAATGCCATAGCCGGAATTTGAACCAAGGATCTCCCGGTCTCCGTCCGGTTGTTCTAACCACTGAGCTACCATGGCAACATGCTGGCAGGCCATTAAATTCTCCAGCTGACTCGCATTTTTCCCGGTAAACCACAAGGAGAACTCAAATGTATTGAGATGTCATACCCCAATGGCAACTTACATTCTTTGTAAGTACTTAAGTCCCGGGCTTTTAGTTTCAACCATTATTAGGTCAATTAATGGAATTAATTGTTCCGCTAAATTGTCATACTTTTGCCCACCTACATTAGGTATAACGAAGTGAGAAATAATGAAATAAATTACCTTAGGAGTGAGTTTAGACCATGATGTGGTCTCTCCAATATCTGGTGCCCACCTACCCACCCGTTTTAGGTGTTTCACTTATATAGGCAAATCGCCTGAGGAAGTCAACAAACGTAGCCATTTTTCCGATAAATCACATGCAAAGTGGGTACTGCCAACCTAAATAAGAAGTGAAATGCACTAAATATGCGATGTGTTGTTGTTTCTGCGAACGTGAATCATTCGAGTTTTAGACGCGCAGATCCCTCGGCTACGCTCTGTCGTCGCTTCGCAGTTACGGCCTATCGGCCGCAACTTGCTACACTCCGCTCCTTCTAGAAAACATCCCTCGGCTACGCTTTGAGGCTGAGGGCCCTCAATCTCTCGGCTAGGTTTTGAGGCTGAGTATCTTACCGGCTTCGGTGGCATTATTCATATGTTGGCAGTATTGCGTTAGAGCAAGTGTAAGACCTAATGCGGACAAAAGTGATACAAATGCGGGCAAAAGTATGACAATTTACCAAATTGTTCTTTCACGCAAGCCCTGTGTTGGACAGGTTTGGAAAGGTAGAATCAGATGACTGAAAAATTCAACGCCATAGCCGGGATTTGAACGACGGATCTCCCGGTCTCCATCTGGTTGCTCTAACCACTGAGCTACCATGGCAACATGCGAGTCAGCTGGAGAATTTAATGGCGTGCTGGCATGTTGCCATGGTAGCTCAGTGGTTAGAGCAACCAGACGGAGACCGGGAGATCCGTCGTTCAAATCCCGGCTATGGCATTGAATTTTTCAGTCATCTGATTCTACCTTTCCAAATTGCAGCATATAAGCACTTTATTAATGCTCAATTTCCACCTGTAAGCCGCAGGATCACGTCGCCAGCAAAATGTTTCATAGTTTTGGCCTTCAGACTCTACAAATAAGCCCATCCAGCTTCGGTTGCTGGGTTACATTAAGGAATGAGTTTAGTGCCTTATCAAATAACTATACGGAATTAATCCAGCAAGATTTTCATAAAATTTCAAGAATATGGTAGAAAATCACTATTTAGAGCCTCGTATAAAGAATGGTACACTAGGAGTAAAAGTAATAACAATATATCTTGAATGTTTTCTGAAAATCAATTCCCACTATTTAGCCAAGAAAGAGTGGTGGCTTTATTTATTCGGTGCCCCGTATTTCTGAAAATGTATAAGTTTGAAGTAGTTTTCGAAATCCCTACGTAATGTGGTTCATTTAACGGTTTTAGAGCATATAGCTTTGTATATTGCACGGGACGGCAAGTTGATCATACTCAAAAGCAGATCATTGTCCGAAAAGCATTATTTGGGTAGTGTTGGGCCTTAAATTCAAACAAGCTTCGGATATGGTGAAGAGTATGTGTTTTACATTTTGTCAAGAAACCAAGAGCATCATTGTATGTATAAATTACAAAAGGGATTTGAATTACACTAGTCTGTATTTTCAAACTCTTTGACAAATGATTTCTTAACAGTAGGTGTTTTTGAATCAAGTTTTTATGTTGTTTCCAGAAATAACTTCCGTTTTTTCTATCACGTTAGTTTTTACAGAAAATAAGTAATGTTTTGACAATTTTACTAATGAGCGTAGAATGTATTCAAATACCATTTCACACAAGCTAAGTTTTTATTCAAGAAACATTTTAAGAATACTCTCAAGAACTTCCCTAATTTATTTCATGACTGCATTTTAACTAAGCAAGAAGCCGAAGTGTTTCATTTAATTTTTTTTCAAACTTTCTCTTCTTTGACTTCTTTGCAGATCCTTGAAGATGACTGTCCCTCCTCAACATCCATCAGTAGTCGGCCATTATAGTTTCATTCCATCTCCCCTGGTGCCTCCTCTCCATTTCCTCAATATCTTGGTGAAAACGTTCACCCTGCTCTTCACTATAATGTCCCAGATTTTCTGGAAAGTCGTCGATATGTGAATGCAGAAAATGCACCTTTACACTCATGTTACAACCCATATTCTTGAAATTTTCCAACATATTTTCGACAATGACCTTGTAATTAGTATCTTTGTTATTACCTAAGAAGTTTTCATTAACTGATCAGAAGGCGGTCCATGCTTCTACTTCGCTCTCATTCATTGTCTTCCCAAAATATTCATCCTTCATCAATTTCTTTATTTGTGGATCAACAACAATTCCAGCCTTTAATTTGTCTTGTGTATTGAAGGGAAATTTCTTGGAAAGGTACTTGAAGCACGGTCCATCCTGTGGTAGAGCCCTTACAAATTGCTTCATCAAGCTCAATTTTATGTGTAGTGGCGGAAGCAATATCTTTATATCTCTATATTTTTGAAGTGAAATTGTGAAAAAACTGTACGCGATAGAAAAAAAACTAAAAGCAGTTCTGAAATCAGCATAAAAAGAGAGTTAGAATCACTTATTACTTTTCAGTCATCCTATATCGTGCAGACTAGTGTTATCGGAGTCCTACGTGATTACAGAGCATTACTACTACCAACAACGTTGTTGCAGCGGTACATACGACAAACTACCCCATTAGATGCGACCCATGCACTGTGGTGTGACGTTCAAGCGTAGGAACGTTATCAAGCGCAGTCAGTCCATCCACCTTACAGTGAAGGCTTGTGGGTTGCACATCTATTAGAACCAGTGCAATCTGAGCAAACTTACAGGCTTCACAGCGCCCAACCCATGCCTTTTCGAACATAGGCTCTCCCATCTACTTTCTCTACCACGTACAGTAAGTAGGGAAAGTATTCTATTCCACCCAAAAATTCGATGTTCATATTTCACAAGAAATATATGTTTCGAGTTCCCCTGAACTCGGTAAAAGCATTTTTAGAAGGCCCGTGTGTGTATCTTTGAACAGCGTAACTCAAAAACGAAAAGTCAGATAAATATCAAGCTTCGTATTTAAGTCCAGTACCTTCCAAAGATGCGACAGAAAGATTTCAAGAAAATCCACCACCCCAAACTACCCTTTACACGGAACATTTTTGGAATTTTTTTTTCTAAAAGATGGCTCTAACGATTTTGATTGAAGTACCACATATTGAAGATATTTAAGTGACAAATAAAATGTTATCTTGAATTTTCTAGGAATAGCATTTGAGGTCCTTTTCATTTGGAAAGAGCTTTATATTATTTTTTATAACTGGAAAAGGTTAAGCGATAGACAAAAACGACTCCACAAAAGATGAAGATCTCTTTAAAACACACAATTCACTTCGAATAACCTTCTTGTGGCATCACCCATTTCCGAGATATCCGTAATTAATGGTTAGAATTCTCAATACTTAGCTATTTTTATTAAAGTCGTGTTAATTTTCAATAGTTTCTCGCGTTGTCTGGAAACATGAAATTTTAAGCCCAGCGTATAGCGTCCAGCGCTTAAATATTTGACTATCGCTGTTCCAGAAAGGTCGATAAAATGAAGTAGACAGGAAATAAACTTTCGTACGAATAATTTGTATACCACTAATAAGCGATAGAGGTTAGAGAATTGTGAATGTAGCACATCAAATTGTTGTTAATCTAGGTAAAACTTTCAATTCACACTTACATTTCGTTGTAGGATACAGTAGGTGAACTAGTCAGATTTTAAAGGGTTATGTCGTTTGATAGCCTTGAAATTCCATGCTTTTTGTACGACCACGAGAAAAAACGAATAGCGACTACTACTTGAGAAAAGTGTATGCATTTGAAAATTCAAACAAATAGCAAGGAATATAAGAAATATTTAACTCCATAAAGCCATTTCAAATAAATTATGTATTTTTACAATATCTACATTTTATATGGTATATATATGTATATACATATAGTATAGACATACACATTTTGGATATCTGTTAGCCTTTGCCACTTATACAAAACCCAGTCAGAATGGGAAGAATTTCAGAGGCTATTCGCAGGAAATTCAAGGTACATATCCTTTGCCATGCAAATTTTCACCACATGGTATTTTAAACAAAATCATTACAGTCATTTTTGAAAAAATAAAAAATAACGAACAAATTACATATAGAGAGCAGTTTGGGTTGGGGGGGGCGTGTGGCGTCTTTGTAAGGTGCTGAATCTAAATATCAAGTTTGGTGTTCATCGGACATTTCGTTTTTACTTTCTCTACTACGTATAGTAAGTAGGAGAAATATTGTATTCGATTAAGAAATTCGATACCGAGATTTCACCGGAAATACATGTATTGAGGCTTCCTGAATCCAAGAAGAGCATTTTTAGAAAATGCTCCGTCCGTCCATGTGTTGTGTGTGTGTGTGTGTGTGTGTGTGTGTGTGTGTAAACTGCATAACTCAAATACGGAATGTCGGATAAATATCAAACTTGGTGTTTCGATTCAGTATCTTTCAAAGATGCGACACGAAGATTTTCAAGTAAACCCCCACCCCAGACTACCCTTTACATGGGACATTTTCGAAAATTTTGATTTTCTCAAAAATTGCTCTAGCAATTTTGATTAAAATATCATATATTTAAGATATTTTTATGACAAATGAAATGTATATCTTGAATTTTCTGGGAATTTCCCCAAAAGTCCTCCTCATTGTGAATGGTTTTTGCATATATGGTAAATTGTAGGAAATAGATACAATTTTTGTACGCAAGAATGTAGATCTGTTAAAACACACAATTTATGTCATATAGATCTTTTTTTGTCGAGTGAACCATTTCCGAGTAATTCCTCATTATTTGTTTGAAATTTCGTGTACTTATGGTTTTTCTGAAATGGGAGATCGTTATTCACTTTTTATGTCCTGGGCATGCAAAGAGAATGGAATGCTTCACATAGCAACCAGCTGTTAAAATATTAACTATCACTTAAAGCCTACCATATTCCCCTAGCACCTACAAGAAAATTGGCAATAAGATAGTTTCGCAAATGTTGATCTCGATTAACATGAAGTAGATGGAGATTAGGCGTTTGTAAAATAGTTTGTGTATGGGAGTGTAACACGTCAGGTTTTTGAGTTATGCTGTTCAGCCACACACACACACACACACACACACACACACACACACACACACACACACACACACTCACTCACACACACAGAAAGTTTTTTTTAAAGAAAGCTTTTCCTGTATTCAGGGGACCTCAAAAAATGTATCTCTATTTAGAATTTTTGGATGACGGGATGCAATATCTTTTCTATCTACTAGGTATGTGCTAGAGAACAATACAATTACCGTTCCTTATAACACGCCTCCTAAATATGGTCCATGGTGTTTTGGATTGCCCAAATTATCTAGTGCTTGTAGTTTATAATTATTTTAAACCCTTTTTACTTTCTCTACTACGTATAGTAAGTAGGGGAAGTATTGTATTCTACCGAAAAATTCGATACCGACATTTCACCGGAAATGTATGTTTTGAGACCCCCTGAATCCAAAAAAAGCATTTTTGGAAACAAGTCCGTGTGTGTGTCTGTGTGTGTCTGTCTGTCTGTCGTTGTGTGTCTGTCTGTGAACAGCATAACTCAAAAACGAACAGTCGGATAAACACCAAACTTGGTGTTTAGGTTCAGTATCTTCTAGAGATGCGACACGAAGGTTTTCAAGAAAATCCCCCCACTCCATATTGCCCTTTACATGGAAAATTTTTCGAAAATTTTAATTTTCTCAAAAACGGCTCTAACGAATTTGATTAAAATATCATATGTTTAAGATATTTTCATGAAATAAAATGTATATCTTGAATTTTCTGGGAATGTCTCCAAAATTATTCTTCATTGTGAACGACTTTTGCATAACTGGTAAACCATAAGAGATAGACAAAATTTTACTACACAAAAAATGTAGATCGCGTTAAAATACACAATTTATGTCATATACATTTTTTTGTTGAGTGAACTATTTTCGAGATATTGCTAGTTATTCCCTTAAATTTTTCAATACTTATCTTCTCAAATGGGAATTCGTTATTCATTTTTTATTACTTTCTCTACTACGTATAGTAAGTAGGGGAAGTATTGTATTCCACCCAAATATTCGATACCGAGATTTCACCGGAAATACATGTTTTCAGACCCCTGAATCCAAAAAAAACATTTTTGGTAACATGTCCGTGTGTGTGTCTGTGTGTCTGTGTGTCTGTCTGTGAATAGCATAACTCAGAAACGAACAGTCGGATAAACACAAAACTTGGTATTTAGGTTCAGTATCTTCCAGAGATTTTCTTGTATATGCAAAGAGTCTTAATCTGTGGCAAAGGGAATGGTGCTGCACCTAGCAACCAGCTATTAAGAGATATGTATGTGCTTAAAGGCTACTGTATTTCTATACGAATATATATTCCCCTTAGATCTACAAGAAACTTAGCAATAAGATAGAGTCTGCAAATGTTTATCTCGATTAACATGAAGTAGATGGAGAATAAGCGTTTGTAAAAATAGTTTGTACAAGAGTAGAGAAAGTCATGTGAGTGTAACGCATCAATTTGTTTTGAAAACGAATGCAAAATTCTGCAAGAATCAATACCCACATGTAGGTATGCGAAAAATGTTAAATTACAGAGGACAAAAATATTTGGTTTGTGTAGAATTCAGAATGTAATCTCTCCTGAATGTAGCTATGAAAGCGTCAAAAGGAATCTTTCTGACTTTGGTATCATGTCTTTCGTCTTCCTCATATTTGAATCTAGAAAGATATTCTTTCTTCTCTGATTTAACGTTATTCAGATTGCCAACTGCGAAAGTTTACCAGCTGCACAAACCTTTATAATGAAGTTCGTGTCTACCAGCGGGAATGATGCAGAGCTCTTCCTTACAGAATATTAATAAAAAGAGGCTGCCAAGTAATACAATAATCAGAAGTGGCCAAGTTTCGAAGCGATTTTAACTAGCACTTGAATACGCTGCTCGAAACAGAGACAAAAGTCAGGAGAACTGGTTACGAAATTAAATTGTATCTAATTTTCTGTCCTCTATGCCACGCTGCTTGCCAGGTCTGCCTTTATTAAAGGAAAATCGTATTTCAATGTACACTACGGTCGTAGAAAACGTAGATAAGTCTACGGCAATAAAGAGGGGAGAGAATGACTATTGGACCCTCAGAGAAAACACTGATAATGCTGTTGTTATCTAATTGTCTATCACGGCTTTGGCGTTTTAGTATTGATTTAGCAAGAAAAATAGCTCCGCGGTGCGTGTAGGCTCGCATTCGTGAGGTCCCGGTTTCTATTCCTGCTGGGTCGGCCACTCCAAGCTTTGGTTCTTTCGTGGTTTCCCCTGGTTAGTGAACGAAATTCCTACCACTAATTCCTGTTCCTATGCTTTCCTTTCACCTGTTTTATGTTCATATATTCTAGGATTGTAGGACCAGGTGGCGGCGATTGCTGCGTTGCGGCTGGACGGTGGAATTTGCGCTGTGGGAAGATTTCTCCCTGGCGCTTGGCTGGCCGACTGGAGAGCAACTCGTTTCATTTTGGGACCTATTGGTTGAAGATTCCTAAGACGGAATCGTGCCGGCGTCAGGATTGTTAGGAACCCCGGCCTTGCTAGCGCACATCATCGTCCTGATATAGTCGCCCTTCGGGTTTCCCCTTCCTCCCTTCCTCCCAGAGGTCACGTTGGCAGCACAAAGGGCCTATGTGATTGGGGGCCTTTCCGCCTGATTAATCCTATCCCTTATTTTGTTTCCTTCGAAACCAAATTTTCAAATATGACGGAATATCGAAAATATTTGTCAGGCTGTATCTAAGGCTGACATTGAAGCGATTCCAGGTTCGATTTCAAATGGACCAGCCACTGTGGGGATGGATTGTCCTCGATTATCTTATTATTTTGCTGTCTTTCATTTTCTTTCATTTCATTTCATTTTACAGAGTTGCAGAGCCATGCAATAGACGGTGAATGTGTTTCGAAGAGAGAGTTGTTTCTCCCCTGGCATGTAACCTTCATTCGGAACCTGTACGTAAGGGGGTTGGGGATGTTCAATCTGGAATCTTTGGGGATCTCGCTGCGGTAAGTGCCATCACATTTAAGAAAGAATATAAGTTTATAATTGAATTTTATATGCTGTTTTATATACTAGCATAAGATTACATTATCAATAATCTTTAAATTTCTTCTGAAATGACTGGATCTTCTGCAATCATTTAACGATGTAGACGGGTTTTTTAGTTTGTTTTATTTTGTTTGAGTTTAATAGAAAACGCTGTATTAACAGAATGAAATTGTAGATCAACCAGAAAGGAATGGATATCTCCAATTTCTGAAATGGATTGCATCTAAGATCACCAACAAACAATAGCTCTAACTTGAACTAAAACAGAGCAGTAAATGGAATTTTAATAACATTTTATACTGTAATATATTCCATTCGTAGATTTTACGACTGCAATAACAACCAATCGAGCCTCATTAATGTGTTTCTAACATGTTCAAAAGTATATGAACCGCATTACGACGGAAAACAAAAACTTTCTTTTTCCACCCGAAAATTCGATATCGAGATTTCACCGGAAATATATGTTTTAAGACCCCCTGAATCCAAAAAAAGCATTTTTGGAAACATGTCCGTGTGTGTCTGTGTGTGTGTGTGTGACTGTGAACAGCATAACTCATAAACGAACAGTCGGATAAACACCAAACATGGTATTTAGGTTCAGTATCTTCCAGAGATGCAACATGAAGGTTTTCAAGAAAATCCCCCCACCACAGAGTACCCTTTACATGAAACATTTTTCGAAAATTTTAATTTTCTCAAAAATGGCTCTAACGATTTTGATTAAAATATCATATGTTTAAGATATTTTCATGACAAATAAAATGTATATCTTGAATTTTCTGGGAATGTCTCCAAAAGTATTCTTCATTGTGAACGACTTTTGATAAACTGGTAAACCATAAGAGATAGACAAAATTTTACTACACAAAATATGTAGATCGCGTTAAAATACACAATTTATGTCATATACATTTTTTGTTGAGTGAACAATTTTCGAGATATTGCTTGTTATTCCCTTAAATTTTCCAAAACTTTTTCTCAAATGGGAATTCGTTATTCACTTTTTTTATGTCCTGGACATACAAAGAGAATTGAATGCTCCACGTAGCAACCAGGTCTTAAAATATTTGACTACCGCTTAAATACTACCATATTCCCCTTGAACTTACAAGAAAATTAGCAACAAGATTAACATCTCGATTAACATGAAGGATATGGAGAATAAGCGTTTGTAAAAATAGTTTGTACAAGAGTAGAGAAAGTCATGTGAGTGTAACACATCAGATTTTTTAGTGCCATTTATACCCCGCCTTTAATTACATTGGTGTTATCGGCGGCCTTTCCTTTAGAATTTATTGCCTAGGGCAATGGTGTTAACTCGTATTCTCTTATCGTTGGGTTTCTTGTACTTTTTGGGTCTTAAATATTGGATCACACATACAAGCATACTTCCAGACTCTGGGGAGGATAGGGAATAATCTTTGCTAGAGAACACGGGACCCCTTGCACAGCAGGCAGCTGCTCTACCGACTGAGCTGCGGAGCCACCCCTCCTTTCTTTTGTTCGCTTACAAACTGCTGTGCAGTTCTGTGCAACAGATTCCCATAAGATGATTTTGAGCAACAAAACGCTGATGGTTTCACAAGCAATGCTCTCCTAGCATTATAGGCAAGCAGGTTTTTGTGATGTGCAAAGTTATGGTTGGCTTTCTTGGCACGCGTATCATTAATGTTGTCAGAAATAATGACAATATTTTAATTTGATCCCATTCTAGCTTTTTCTTAAAGTACAAAATTCCAAAGCTGTATGTAACAATGCTTTTTAATTTCTTCTGATGTGAGTTTGCAATGGAAGATGTGACGCGAAAATCCAAGTTTTCGTTACTCATATACATAGCAACATTACATTTCTCTACAGTTAAGGCTCCTTCACTTCCGGGTGTTACGAGATACATATCCTGTACAGTCCTTTCGCTTTCGATAAATCAATGAGAAATAATTGACTGGTTGATAAAAAAATCTGATGTGTTACACTCACATGACTTTCTCTACTCTTGTACAAACTATTTTTACAAACGCTTATTCTCCATATGCTTCATGTTAATGGAGATATCAAGATGTCAATCTTATTGATAATTTTCTTGTAGATGCAAGGGGAATATGGTAGGTTTTAAGCGATAGTCAAATATTTTAACGCTGGTTGCTATGTGGCGCATTCCATTCTCTTTGCATGTCCAGGACATAAAAAATGAATAACGAATTTGAGAAAAAGTATAAGTATTGGAAAATTTAAGGGAATAACAAGCAATATCTCGCAAACAGTTCACTCAACAAAAGAAATGTATATGACATAAATTGTGTATTTTAACGCGATCTACATTTTTCGTGTAGTAAAATTTTGTCTATCTCTTATGGTTTACCAGTTATGAAAAAGTCGTTCATAATGAAGAATACTTTTGGAGACATTCCCAGAAAATTCGAGATATACATTTTATTTGTCATGACAATATCTTAAACATATGATATTTTAATCAAAATCGTTAGAGCCGTTTTTGAGAAAATTAAAATTTTCGAAAAAATGTTCCATGTAAAGGGTAGTCTGGGGTGGGGGGATTTTCTTGAAAACCTTCGTGTCGCATCTCTGAAAGATACTGAACCTAAATACCAAGTTTGGTGTTTATCCGACTCTTCGTTTTTGAGTTATGCTGTTCACAGACACACAGACAGACACACACACGGACATGTTTCCAAAAATGCTTTTTTTGGATTCAGTGAGTCTCAAAACATGTATTTCCGGTGAAATCTCGGTATCGAAATTTTGGGTGGAATACAATACTTCCCCTACTTACTATACGTAGTAGAGAAAGTAAAAAATCTTCATTTTCACATATCATATAGATGGTAACCATTATAACAACTTCCTTGGAAACAGTGATATAACCTCAGAGCTACTGCGCGTCAATAATATGGATTAGAAGGTTACGATATAGGTTACGTGACAAACATCCTATCTATATTATTCCAGAGTTGCATAAAAGGTATTACGTAACTCCCAATGTTCCTTTATGTTCCCCGCGGAAGCATGTTCATTACAAGCGAAATTACACCTGTTACAAAAACATTACGTAATCCTATAAACATAGGCATTTGTTATGAGGTTCAGAGTCGAGCATAACGTCTCTATAAACAATTATACAATACTCTGTTGATATGCCATTCATATTCCTTTCCACAAATCCTTTAGTCTCACTGCTAATAATCGGCAAGCAATTGGGAACTTTTTCTACGAAATAATTATCCATAGCACGTGTCTAACGATAAACCTACCTCCAAAACATGAGATGTTTCATTCCTATGACTTTCCTCTACCTTTTTTTTAACAAATTTTTATTACAGAAACTTCTACTTCTACTTCATGTTAATCGAGATAAACCTTTGCAGTAGTTGTTTTATTTCATATTTCCTTGCAGATACAAAGGGATTAAGGGGATATAGTAGGCTTAAGCGATAGTTCCACTCTCTTTTCAGGTCCACGAGAAATAAACAAAAATCAATTTTCCACTTGAGAACAGTTTTAAGTATTTAAAAATTCAAAACAATAACAAAGCATATCTCAGAAATGGTAAATGCCACAGAATATTTTGACTTAAGATGTGCTTAACGAGGTCTACGCTTTTTGTGCAATGAGGTTTACCAATTACACAATAGTCGTTGTGAATGAAGGAGGAATTCGCAGCTATTCCCAGAAAATTGAAGGTATACATTTAAGTTGTCATGAAAATATCTTTAAAATCGGCAATTTTAATAAAAAACTTTAGAACCATTTTGAGAAAATAAAAATGAACAAAAACATTTTCCATATAAAGACTAGTTTGGTCGGGGAATTTTCTTGAAAACTTTTGTGTTATATGTTTGGAAAACGCAGAGCTCAAACACTAAGTTTGGCATTTATTGGAATCTTCGGTTTTAAGACATACACAGACAAATGATAGAAAAGACACACACCACTATTCTAAAAATGCTTTCTTTGTGTTCATCGGGCCTAAAACATGTATTTCGGGTGAAATCTCGTATCGAATTTTTGGGTGGAATACAATAGATACTTCCTCTATTTACTGTGAAGTACATAATAGAGAAAGTAATAACTTTTGTAATTTATGTCAAGTTTTGTTTCCAATGTATAATGTTAGAACTGGATAATATCTTTTATGCAACTTACGTGTAATCTTTGTTAAGCCCTTAGCAAACATTAATGCGCTCTGTTACTGCTGTGAAATAATCTGAAATAATGTATACAATTATCACACAGTCTCACATAAGTAACGGTTACAGAAAATAATTACATTTAGTATGAATAAGCAGGTGCAGTAGTGATTTTTTTTTAAAATTAATACAATAAGCTGACTGCAAGGTTTCCACAAACATTGTAGGCTTCACTGTTGGACTATTGAGAGTCATTTAAAATGCAAATTAGCTGTAAACTTAACACAAACACGAAAGTTAGCAGCCAGATTAAATGAAGTCTTAACTCTATAACCACAGCAATGCCCAAAAAGTATATCAAAGAACAGAAAGTGAGAAAAATCTTGTTTTCCAGCATTATCCATGCACAACATTCAATGATAAATTTATTCTTCACCAGTACAAAGTATATTTTATTGCAATTTTCGTATTTTGTCTTTTGTCTGATTGTTACCCTATCATTGTACTTATCGCTCTAAAATTTGCATATTTTCTCGTTCAGTTCACTTTATCTTTCTATTCAACTTGGTTTTGTGGACTAGATTACTGCTTGTTGCAACCTCATATTTGATCTTTTTCACTTTACACTGGTCTTCCTACGTTTATTATTATTGTTTGTATGTATTTGTAAGGCAATTTAAGAATTATTCTTGTCTTTATTCGATAAATAGATTCCGTTTCTATTTTTTGTGACTTATTGAATATGCAAGGTTGTTCCTATAATGTTATTATTTATTGGCTCTCCAATGCTTTAATAGCTCCTACCAAGTAATATCTGTTTTTGTATCAAACTTGGTAATATTTTGGATTTCCATAAAGCAGCAGAAGTACATTAGACTGCAAAAAGAAGTGTCGATATGAGGAACCGCGGTTTAAGTTGGCAATCAATAATTAACACACCTCTGCCGTGCTTCTATCCCCCATTAGGTTACAGAGCTTAATGCTTGAATGCCGAACCAATAAGAACCGGGCTCATTCAGGGGCTAGTATGAACAGTCTTTGGAAGGTATATATTTCAACCATTCAGGTGACATATACCAATTCTCCACCCCTTTTATCGCCCAGCTAGGCCTGACTTTCTTCATAGGACAATGCTAGCGTATCTGGCTTCAGCTAAAACCAATTAGAGAATAGCTCACCTAAGGCAGGCGCGAGACACATGAGGAGATACTGCCAACACTAAAAAATTGAAAACACTAAAAGTAACCAAAAGCATCGGCACGTTTTTTTCCACTCGACTGTACACTCGTATACAAAAAAAATCTGATGTGTTACACTCACATGACTTTCTCTACTCTTGTACAAAGTATTTTTACAAACGCTCATTCTCCATCTAGTTCATGTTAATCGAGATAAACATTTGCAAACTCAATCTTATTGCTAATTTTCTTGTAGATGTAGGGGAAAATATATTTACAAGGGCAATATAGAAAAACAGTAGCCTTTAAGCACATACATATCTCTTAATAGCTGGTTGCTAGGTGCAGCACCATTCCCTTTCCCACAGATTATAACTCTTTGCATATCCAAGACAAAAAAATCTGATGTGTTACACTCACATGACTTTCTCTACTCTTGTACAATCTAATTTTACAAACGCTTATTCTCCGTATGCTTCATGTTATCGAGATATCGAGATGTCAATTTTATTGGTAATTTTCTTGTAGATGCAAGGGAAATATGGTAGCTTTTAAGCGATAGTCAAATATTTTAACGCTGGTTGCTATGTGCCGCATTCCATTCTCTTTGCATGTCCAGGACATAAAAAAGTGAATAACGCATTTGAGAAAAAGTATAAGTATTGGAAAATTTAAGGAAATAACAAGCAATATCTCGAAAACGGTTCACTCTACAAAAGAAATGTATATGACATAAGTTGTGTATTTTAACGCGATCTACATTCTTTGTGTAGTAAAATTTTGTCTATCTCTTATGGTTTACCAGTTATGCAAAAGTCGTTCACAATGAAGAACACTTTTGGAGACATTCCCAGAAAATTCGAGATATACATTTCATTTCTCATGACATTATCTTAAACATATGATATTTTCATCAAAATCGTTAGAGCCATTTTTGAGAAAATTAAAATTTTCGAAAAATGTTCCATGTAAAGGGTAGTCTGGGGTGGAGGGATTTTCCTGAAAACCTTCGTGTCGCATCTCTAGAAGATACTGAATCTAAATACCAAGTTTGGTGCTTATCCGACTGTTCGTTTTTGAGTTATGCTGTTCACAGACACACACACAGACACACACACAGACACACACACACACACACAGACACACACACACACACAGACACACACACGGACATGTTTCCAAAAATGCTTTTTTTGGATTCAGGAGGTCTCAAAACATGTATTTCCGGCGAAATCTCAGTATCGAATTTTTGGGTGGAATGCAATACTTCCCCTACTTACTATACGTAGTAGAGAAAGTAAAAATGAATAACGAATTCCCATTTGAGAAGATAAGTATTGAAAAATTTAAGGGAATAACAAACAATATCTCGAAAATGGTTCACTCAACAAAAAAAATGTATATGACATAAATTGTGTATTTTAACGCGATCTACATTTTTTGTGTAGTAACATTTTGTCTATCTCTTATGGTTTACCAGTTACGCAAAACTCGTTCACAATAAAGAATACTTTTGGAGACATTCCCAGAAAATTCAAGATATACATTTTATTTACCATAAAAATATCTTAAACATATGATATTTTAATCAAAATCGTTAGAGCCATTTTTGAGAAAATTAAAATTTTCGAAAAATGTTCCATGTAAAGGGTAGTCTGGGGTGGGGGGATTTTCTTGAAAACCTTCGTGTCGCATCCTTGGAAGATACTGAACCTAAATACCAAGTTTGGTGCTTATCCGACTGTTCGTTTTTGAGGTATGCTGTTCACAGACCCACAGACACACACACACACAGACACACACACGGACATGTTTCCAAAAATGCTTTTTTTGGATTCAGGAGGTCTCAAAACATGTATTTCCGGTGAAATCTCGGTATCGAATTTTTGGGTGGAATGCAATACTTCCCCTACTTACTATACGTAGTAGAGAAAGTAAAAGTGGTCTATATTGGAACGCGACGGTGCAGGCTTGTAACGAAATGTATAGCTCCGGTGTTAACTTTCTACTTCCCCTATTGCAAAATTCTAGACATTTGATTGACATGCTGTGGAGGATAAACTGGCAATGTTTGTTATTAAGTTAATAATAATCCGTTTTTTATAATATATTTTTAACCGATCAGCATACAAATGTTGTTTTACAGTCTTTTGATGAAATAATACTTTAACATAAGCACTTGCTGAGGTTGGCTGTTGGCTCCTCTAACATAAGTAAATGTGACATTTACATAACATAAAAATATACAATAACATAATATACAGTTATGTACAATGATAGTAAATGGTATACTGAATCAGTGAGTGAACAATTGTATGGTGTTAAAGGTTATGTGACGTCACTGTCTTCGGAATCGCTGAGCAGATCTTTTCAGTCTATTTATTTGATGTCTTCTGTTTCCAAAGTTATAAGTGCGAGCTTCAGGTACTGTAGGATTGTGAGAGGACTTTAAAGTATTCCTGTAGAGGGAGAACCAAGTTCCTGATGAAGTTGACTATATCTTACGAACCAAGGAGCGTCTGCGGCTTTTCGTAATAATTTGTTCTGTATGACTTGCAACCGATGAACGTGAGTCTTGCTAGCTGTGCTCCATACAGGAGCAGCGTATGAAAGGAGTGGACTGTTAATGATTTATAGATAGAATAGAGCATTCAAGTCTCAGTTTTGAACGCCTATTAGAGGATGCAATTTTTTCAGCTTGATGTCTGCAAGTTTCGCTTTTTGAGATATGTGAGCATTTTAAGTTAGTTTTGTATCGATTAATAAACCAAGATACTATACTGCGGTTTCATAAGGGAGCCAAAGAGATTGTTTACTCAGAAGAAATAATGAAGGTTGACCGTGGAAGTGTTTTAAAGAGAATATGTTTGCTTTGGTGTTATCGATGTTAATGCGATACGCCAGGTAGCGAACTTCAGTTAGAAGAGACAAGGATGGCAGTAGATGGCCAATGCTTCATTTATACTGGTCTGAGAACAAAATATGACTATCATCTGCGTATATAGCTATAGAGATCGCAGTTGAATGTATTAAAAAGAACTGGTGCTAAAATTGAGCCGTGTGGAACTCCAACTGTGATTGATCGAGTAGTTGATCTATAACCTTCAATGCGCACTACAAATTGGCGGTGTGTTAGGAAGCTTTGAAGTATCTTAATTAAGAAATTAAAAGTTCAAATTCTTTACAGCTTTAACATTAAGCCAGAATGCCAAATTGTGTCGAAAGCTTGTGCTACATCAAGAAAAACAGCGACAGTGTAACGCTTTTCTTCAAATCCTTTTCTGGTGCATTCAGTGAATTAATAATAAGAATAATAATATTAATAAAGTTCAAAACAAGAATTAAATTATATAATGCTGTTATTACATTATATCCGTAACGCCAGTTTTACTATTATTCAATAATAAAGTTACAGGTTACATGTAGTAAAGAAAGATGACATCAGCAGTCCTTGGCCCATACACTCCCTAAAGAGGAAAGAACAAGTAATTATCACAAGACTATGCATTGGACATACTGAACTAACCTATTCATGCACCTTCACCAAGGACAACCCAACTAATTATGAAGTCTGCAACACACACCTTACTATAAAACATTTTTCATAGAATGGAGATGGTATAATAGCTCTATAGCATCACTGAAGATCTATCCACAACACTGGACACTCCATCAAAATTCAAGCAAGTTCTTCTCTTCCTCAGAAGTATAAAACTTGATTCGAAACTCTAATGTATTGTACTTATTAACAAGCCTTTGTTTAATTCTGTGTAAGTTAAAACTGCATTTGTAATATAATGAACTGGATTGTTTAAGTACTGTATAATCGAATATGAGCAAGCTCTCAAAGTGACTTAAAATAAATAAATAATAATAACAACAACAATAACATTAATAAAATTTTCCCGGTCCAGCCGCGAATCAAACTCGGAACATCTCGGCTGAAAAGTCCTCATACTGACAGAATGGTAGAGGTAATTAATGCACCTTATGGCTATTTGAGTTTCACCTAAACTCGAAAACGTAGTTATGCGTTTTTATATTATCATTAGCATTTCCTAATTTCCATACATTTTCACTTCATTATTACGGGTTTGTTTTACAAATATTTTACATTCCTTATAAAATGTAAACCAAGTTAAACACTGACGTCAGCTAGGGAAAAATGTTCTGGCCACCATCCAGAATGAACGAAAGAGAAAAGGAAAAAAACACGATACGTATCTTCGCGTTCACTCTGCCGGAATACATCCACTGCAATCTGTCTGATCGAAGTCCACCCTTAGCACCAAATTACATCCATGTCTACAATAAATTTAATTAGGAAGGGCAAGAGAAGAATAGGCTTAGGAAACAAAATCTGCCTGCCTTGTCCATTGATTCCCGTTCTCTCATTCTGTTCCTATGTGCTCTTCATTCTACAAGTAGTCTTCACAATACATTATCAGTCCATTCACAGAATGATCCAGGTACAATAGCATGATCACCCCTTCTCTACTCTATTTGAAACTTCTCCTATAAGAGCAAGTTCCACTCCTATTTCGGGATTTCTACTCTCATTTCGAGGAGAATGTATTTTTGCTCTTTTTACATATGATACCAGGCCAGTCAGTTCCCCTTATTTTGTATTTTATACAATCCACAATTGATATCAACATGAAAAAAGCTCGTAGGATGTGCAATTATTATAGCATGCGTATATTTTAACGGCATACTGACGTGCAAAAAAGTGGCCCATAATGGAACACAACTGTTTATGTTAGAATAGATAAATCTAGACACTCTGCCAACCCGAATTCCTTTGTTGTTCTAGCAGTTCTAGCCACTGGATTGGCAGAGTACTTTATCTGGTTCAAAATATGGTCTATATGTAACATTACAAGCTTGTACTAGCGGAATACAGTTAGTAACGCTTCATTGAATACTGGAACAAAACTACAATATAATAAAGACGAATGTTAAAAACTTTTGTTTTTTGTTCTTTTTAATGCACTTAAATCTTGTATTTTCATGCTGCACTACCAGTTTGATAATGCAGGTTTTTTAATACTGTACGTCATGCTCTAAGCTCTCATATAAATGTCCTGTGGTTCAATTTAACCAAATATGAAAATAATCCTACACTCCTACCTCGAGAAGGCCAAATTGTATTGTATCGAATTGTAGTGAAATCCTTTCATAGAGGCGGTATCCGAACCACTTCTTCATTTCACATGATTATAACATCATTCATTGTGTCGTTTTTGTGTTCCTGGTATTTTTTTCAGACCAGTCACATAGAGAACTAATACTGGCTTATTAAGAAAGGTTGGTTACCTGAACGTAGATACCTTTAATAATTATGCACGCCAGTTTACGCCCAGAGAACATGATTAGTCAAGATGTTATACCTGTCGTTCTCTGCGAGATCCAATTATTGTAACATACATATCCTTTAGCTACATTCTTAGAGAACATGGCTAACAAAGATGTTATACCTGTCGTTCCCTGCGTGATCTAATTATTGTATCAGAAATATCCTTTAGCTGCGCTCTTAGTGAACATGGCTAAAAAAGATGTTATACCTGTCGTTCCCTACGTGATCCAATTATTGTAACATACATATCCTTTAGCTGCACTCTTAGTGAACATGGCTAACAAAGATGTTATACCTGTCGTTCTCTGCGAGATCCAATTATTGTAACATACATATCCTTTAGCTACACTCTTAGAGAACATGGCTAACAAAGATGTTATACCTGTCGTTCCCTGCGTGATCCAATTATTGTATCAGAAATATCCTTTAGCTGCGCTCTTAGTGAACATGGCTAAAAAAGATGTTATACCTGTCGTTCCCTACGTGATCCAATTATTGTAACATACATATCCTTTAGCTGCACTCTTAGTGAACATGGCTAACAAAGATGTTATACCTGTCGTTCTCTGCGAGATCCAATTATTGTAACATACATATCCTTTAGCTACACTCTTAGAGAACATGGCTAACAAAGATGTTATACCTGTCGTTCCCTGCGTGATCCAATTATTGTATCATACATATCCTTTAGCTACAGTCTTGGAGAACATGACTAACAAAGTGTTATACCTGTCGTTCCCTACGTGATCCAATTATTGTAGCATACATATACTTTAGCTGCACTCTTAGTGAACATGACTAACAAAGATGTTATAGCTGTCGTTCCCTACATGATCCAATTATTGTAACATACATATCCTTTAGCTACAGTCTTGGAGAACATGACTAACAAAGTGTTATACCTGTCGTTCCCTACGTGATCCAATTATTGTAACATACATATACTTTAGCTGCACTCTTAGTGAACATGACTAACAAAGATGTTATAGCTGTCGTTCCCTACATGATCCAATTATTGTATCATACATATCCTTTAGCTACAGTCTTGGAGAACATGACTAACAAAGTGTTATACCTGTCGTTCCCTACGTGATCCAATTATTGTAACATACATATACTTTAACTGCAGTCTTAGTGAACATGGCTAACAAAGATGTTATACCTGTCGTTCCCTACGAGTTCCAATTATTGTAACATACATATACTTTAGCTGCACTCTTAGTGAACATGGCTAACAAAGATGTTATATCTGTCGTTCCCTACGTGATCCAATTATGGTAATATACATATACTTCTGCTGCACTCTTAGTGAAAATGGCTAACAAAGATGTTATAGCTGTCGTTCCGTGCGTGATCCAATTATTGTAACATACATATCCTTTAGCTACAATCTTAGTGAACATGGCTAACAAAGATGTAATACCTGTCGTTCCCTAAGAGTTCCAATTATTGTAACATACATATCCTTTAGCTACAGTCTTGGGGAGCATGACTAACAAAGATGTTATACTTGTCGTTCCCTAAGAGTTCCAATTATTGTAACATACATATCCTTTAGCTACACTCTTGGAGAACATGACTAACAAAGATACTATACCTGTAGTTCCCTAAGAGTTCCAATGATGGTAACATACATATACTTTAGCTGCACTCTTAGAGAACATGACTAACAAAATAAAGATGTTATACCTGTCATTCCCTACGATATACAATATTTTAACATATATCCTTTAGCTGCACTTATAGACAACATGACTAAAAGAGATATTATGCCTATTGTACCATACCATATCTAATTGTTGTAACATTTGTATCCTTTATCTGCACATCCAGAGAACATGACTAACAAAGATATTATAAATATAGTACCCTAAAATATGTAATTACTACTTATTACAGCATACTTATCTTTTAGCTGTACCCTCAGCGAATATGTCCAACCAAGATGTTATATATATCCCCGCGATAGCCAATTATTACAACATGGGTATCTTGTAGCTACATGTCTCAGGTACATGACTAATCAATATGTTATACATATCGTTTTATTGCATTACAATGCGTCACCGGTGTGTAGAAAACTAAGCAATGTACTGTGTATTAAGGGAACATGAAGTAGCAACTTTTGTTTTAAAGTATCAGAAACTAGTCATCCGAATAAAATCACTTCTTCAATGATGGACAACTTAAAACCTTTTATGTAATATAGGCCATTAAATATGTTTAAAGAGAATATTAAATATTAATATGAAATTTTACAGACTCATTACATGGATACCACTTCTGAGGTTTTATGCTCCACGACCATGTTGATCTTGTTGAGTAGTTCAAGGCTGTTAAGTTGAATAATAACTTAAGTTTTACATGAGAGCTGCGATCTTATAAACATAGTATGTGAACCGATACATAAGTGAAACATTCATCTCTTTTTACCCCAGAAGTCTCTTTATTATATTTGGCATATACCCATAATCATCATCATCATAATCATCATCAAGGCAGGCTTTTAAAGCGTGTTCAATTCATAGGAATATTAAAATATTGTTCCTGGTTTTCCAACATATCTTTCTGCTAACGGTCTGTAGTTCATTATCAGTCGGGCCTGTCTGCCATTACTCAATCTGAATAAATGTTCTGGCCCTTGGGTTTTTCTTTCAGAGAGACACACACACACACACACACACACACACACACACACACACACACACACACACACACACACACACACCTTTTTCTACAAATGCTAATCTTGTATTCAGGGGGCCTCAAAACATGTGTTTCCGTTGAAACCTCGATATCGAATTGATTAATATCTTCTCTACCTATTAGGTATGTGGTATAGAATATAAAAGTGTATTGCAACTCTTTATCGGTAACTCTGAGTTGTGTTGTTCTGTTTGAATCATAGCCATCTTAATGAAATATGTGTTTTGCGAACTGCATGTGCGCATTCTGTAGGTAAAGTTGATTTTTTGTGATTTTGCTAATTCCCACGGTCTTTACCAATTTAAGCGAAATTTCATCACATATTTGCTGAGTATAGTTATAACAAAAAATTAATTTTGACAGTCCTATGTACCCAACTTTACAAGAAAATAATTTTCAAAATATGACAATCTAGTCTCGTGTGGAACGCCTCACGTGATGAAAATTTGGAAAGCCAATTTTTAAATTTTCCATATTATTCTTTGAATATAAGTATCTAAAAAGTAATCATGTATTAAATTATTAAAACTCTAAATTTAATATTTAACCTCAAGGAAGGTTCTATAGGTATTTGTGTCTTCCTCTAGAAGCCAGTACTGGGTATCTGAGATAAAATCTGAACAGAAATTGCAGTTTGTGAAGTATTTTGAAAAGGAAGAAACACAAAGCTAGATTATCAGAAAAGCAAGTTTCAACATTTTACCCACTATTTGAACAGCCTGGGACGTCTATTTTAGTATTGCATTTGGTATTTTAAATGCCCAGAAGGGCAAAAGTGAAATTAGACCCTAATTCTACTAGAATTTTTTATGGTGTTCTTCCGCAAACATTTAAAAAAAATGTACTTTTTCGAAATTTTGATGACAATTTAGTAGCAAATAATTTAAGAATACAGTTGATAATACAATTGAGGAGCTAGAGTGACAGTAAATTAAGTAATTGCGCACTAAATGCTAAAAGTAACCTTTTGTGAGAAATGTAGTGAAAAAACAAAGGAAACAAAATATATATTGCACGTGGGTTACCCAAGAATCCTTAACTTGGACGTATGTGGGTTTGTGAATTCAAATTAACTGTTTTGAATTAAGGCATCAACATGATGTACCTACAGAAGAAATAGTAGGATTATATTGCTATTTAAACTGATATTTCGGTCAAGTTACTTCTGAAATTCATTTTTAAATTTCAGTAAAAGATGTGATATTTACAAATTGGAATTACGACAGAGAGTTGATTTTATAATCCTAACACTTCCTTTCATTCTACTATTATTGCTTCAAGTCATAAACGTGATTGCAATGCAAGAAAGCTGTTTGGTGTATAGGTTTATAATTAAAATCAAGAATAAGGGTTGCTAATTTGGATGGAAAGTTTCAAATTTACGTCTTCACTTTTGATATTTATGATTTTTTAATTTATTTTATACTGTCTTCGTAATTAATTTTAAAAACAAAGAGATTTATTAAAGAAAAACAATTGTAGCTAAAATATTTATTCTTTCTTTTATGCGTTAATTTTGCATAAATAAAATGAATTAAGTGTATAATCTAAAACTGAATACAACTTTGTGAATGTAGTTAAAATAACCCAGTGACACATGCATAAATGAACAGAACATTTCTTCCATGCATGACGTCGTGGAGTTTTGATCTTTGTTAAAATTACCTACCATTCCGTCCCTTGAGTTTGCAGTTCTTCATAATCGTGAGGACAAGTCGCAGTATATACCAATGAGAGTCTGTACTAAACAACAGTAACACCCTGTGCATGCGTAAGCATTGCACGCTACAATAACTTAATTTATATTTCATTATTTATTACATCAAACTGTAAATTTATTGATTTTACTTTCAAGGAACTTGAACTCCTACTAAAGTATGAGTTGAGGCTTTCCTGGCCGTGTCCTAATTTGCATCATTCAGTTATCCTGAAGATGGCAACGAGGTACGCTCCCGAAACGTCGGTTTCTAACCAGCTCTAAGCCTAGCTGGAAGCTGAGAAAATCTAGAGTATTAAACTCGTTCTGTTAACCACTTATCACATTAGTTCTTGGGACTTATGCCATTTACTCATTCAATAACGTACATTTCAGTAATTCTACTACAGACTGGATTTAAATTGTTATACTTAGACGTACAAAGCCACGAAAAGCTTCAAAGTGAAAGATTCGTTAGTTTTACACCCTATAAAGCATGTCTGTACTAATAGTGATGCTCAAAACAGATTTGATGTCCTGAAAAATAGTGAACTGCTACATCATAAACTGTCTGCAAAGTCGAAAATTATAATAATTGGACATGTTTATGATTTTAATTTAAATTGTTTGTTATTACGTTCACTATCACACAGCTCTGATACGGGTGCAAGTATCGCATTTTATTAAAAAATTCGATGTGGAGATTTCCTCTGAGCCCAGAAAAAAAATCTCTAGAAAATTCTCAGAGAGAGAGAGAGAGAGAACAGCACAATTCAAAAACTAAAAACTTGAACAAAACTTGCTATTTATGAGTCTAGTATCTCAAGGAGGCGATACGAAGTTTTTCATGTATATCCACCACCCTAAACACCCTTTACTGAAAAATATTTATTTCTCAAAAACGCTTCTAGGTTTGAGATGTTCACGTGAAGAATAAATATATATATATATATATTAATTTTTTTCGAATAACGTGTTAAATCCTAGAAGAGTAGTTGTCCAATTAAGGCCACATAACGTTGCTTCAAAACCATGGAAGCGAGACTGGATGTCAAGAGCAAACGATAAAAGATGTATTAAAGTAAACTAAATGAAACTTTTGACACCGAAACTCAGCGTGACAAAGTAGTAGTCAGGAAATCAGAGTGAACTTCAGGTAGAAATGAGTATGGCATAGGAAGTGGTACATAACCAGAAGAGGTGTCATCAAAGCTACAAACAATGTCCCCGCATCGTCTGCCTTTCCAAGCATATTTTTATAACCCTACAGGAAAACGGGATATACGCGCGTGTTTTTTTAAGTAAGAACCGATAGTTTTTAAAAAAAATAACCGAACATTATTTTTCAAAATACGTTTACAGCACTCATTACTTTATACCTTACAATACTTCTCCACATAGTCACCGCCCTTATTCAGGCACTTGTAGCGCGAGATGATGCCAAGTCTGCACTTCTTCTTTCCCAACATTATCGTCGTTGAAATGTTTTTCACCAAGGATTTCCGTCACAACAGATAAAAATAGTTTTGTGCCAAATCCGGGCTGTAGGACGGTGGTCGAATTGTTCCCAGCCAAATGATGCGATCAGATTTTGATTTTCTTGGCTGTTTGTGGCCGGGCATTGTCACTCTTTATTGTTTCCCCATAAACCTCACACAGTTGACGATGGATGTTTGCTGTAACATTTCTCGCATTCAAAAAACCAATCACTAATCTGACTTCACAGTCGGGGGTCGTTCGATTGTTTTGAACATTTCGAAGCGCTCTAACAAGAGGAAAACTCAAAAGTGACGATCGCTCACAGCTGCGTCTGGCTTCCTAATGAATGGCGAAACTGATTAAATTTCGGAATCAGTGCTTATTAAGGACCATAGAGAAAATATTAGAAATTACCAGAGGAAGTAAAGGCTATGAAATGTTAGTAAACCTTTAGAGATGCAAGACAATTTAGCAGCAGATAGTCATTACATCACATAAATAGGTATTCCATTTCGTTAGAAACCACAAACGGTAACATGGGTGCATTTCAGCCTCAAACTTTAGCCTAAATTTAACGTTGAAAATATTTGGCCAGTTCCACGAAATAATCCATAAAATATCTTTTGAATTTTTAATTGGTAGGTACCACTGAGGTTGCCTAAGAAGCTGTAATTATTACGAAAACGTTGAAATTGTTGTAAATTGTAGAAAAAGAACTGAATATGTTGTTTAATGTTTCTGCATAACATTTAAATATTTGCTCCAACTTTAAAAACGAATGGTATTATGCAACGTTGGTTTTAACTTTTGTATGATTATTTAATTAATGTTCCATAAGTCTTGCTATAGATGCTACCCCACATTGCACAACAGATATTTTCAGAACCATTCACTGCTGTACGCAAGGCAGAAGTCCAAACTTAGAACGATAATGCTTTCTTCCTGCTAAAGTCCAGGAAAAGCATTACGTCAGGGATCCCACAGCAGAGTCAAATGACCCAAAGGTCGCTGAACGATTGGTCGCATGTGGCCCAGTCTTGGCTTTGAAAGAGGCTTTGCTCTAAGTAATAAATTAATACATTAACTATCATTTTGTAATTTTGAAACAATTATGAGACTACATTGTCCAACTATTTACATACTACTATATTGTTACAATTCATTTGAATTCACGTTCTTTATTAACATTTAAACATAGTGCTTGAATTCATGAGCTTGCTCCATGACGTTGCAGCAGATTTTCAGAAATTTGAAAACCTGGAAGATTGATTTTTACTTTCTCTACTACGTATAGTATTCCACCCAAAAATTCGATACCAAGATTTCACCGGAAATATATGTTTTGAGGCCTCCTGAATCCAAAAAAGGATTTTTAGAAACATGTGTGTCTCTGTGTGTGTCTGTCTGTGAACAGCATAACTCAGAAACGAACAGTCGGATAAACACCAAACTTGGTATTAGGTTCAGTATTGTCCAGAGATGCGACACAAAGGTTTTAAAGAAAATCCCCCACCCTAGATTACCCTTTACAGGGGACATTTTACGAAAATTTTTATTTTCTCAAAAATGGCTCTAACGATTTTCATTAAATATCATATATTCAAGATACTTTCATGACAAATAAAACGTATATCTCGAATTTTCTGGAAATGTCTCCAAAAGTATTTTTCATTGTGAACGACTTTTGCATAACTGGTAAGCCATAAGAGATGGACAAAATTTTACTGCACAAAAAGTGTAGATCGCGTTAAAATACACAATTTATGTTATATACATTTTTTGTTGAGTGAACCATTTTCGAGATATTGCTTGTTATACCCTTAACTTTTTCAATACTTACACTTTTCTCAAATGGGAATTCGTTACCTTTTCTGTCCTGGTAATGCAAAGAGAATGGAATACTCCACATAGCAACCAGCTCTTAAAATATTAGGCTCTCGCTTAAAGCCTACCAATTCTCCTTGTATCTACAAGAAAACTAGCAATAAGGTTAACAACTCCATATCTCGATTAACATGAATCATATGGAGAATAAGCGTTTGTAAGAATAGTTTATACAAGAGAGAGAAAGTCATGTGAGTGTAACACATCAGATTTTTCTTTACTGTTAATTAAGTAAAATTCATTAAAGTTTCAAAAAATGTGAATAGATTGCTGCTTATTTAGGTGCGTTTGAGTTTAGAAACTGAGTTCGGAATGCCTTTTACTTTCCCTATAACATGCCTATGTTAGGTAGAGGACGTATTACATTCCACCTAAAAATCCGATATCGAGATTTCAACGGAATTACATGTTTTAAGGTTTAGTGAACCCCCTCCTCAAAAAAAAAAAAAAAAATTTTAGAAAACTTTCGGTGTGTGTATCTGTCTGTGAGTACGCGTGCTCCGCATAACTCAGAGATAAATACCAGACTTGGTATTTAAGTTTCAAAGATACAACCTGGATATTTTCAGGACAATATATTCCCTTCCCACGTTACCCTTTACATGGAACACTTTGGTTATTTTTTATTTTCGCAAAAAACCTCTCTAAATACTTATATACGCATAAGATATTTGAATAACTGATTATATATATAACTTAAATAGCTTCTGAAATCCCCTTTATTAATTTGAATTTTGTGTACTTTTGCGTAACAAAGAAATCTTGAAAGATACACAAAAACGTTCTACAGAAGTTTTCATAGTATTATTCATTTTCGAAATATTCCATGTTACAAATTTCGATTTGATTTAATATCATCCAAAGGGCATCTTAAAAGGTTTCGATTCCTGGCCTTTGATTCTTCTCCTCTCGACCCTTTCTTTTGCTTACTTTTTCTTTTCTGCTTGTTCCATTTATATTCCACTCGTTAACTATTATGTTAAATTTTGGCTTTTCTTATAAACATTAAACTCACACACACATTTACATTCTGATTCATACTTCCAGACTCTAGTAAGGATGAGGAATAATCTTGGCTAAAGAAAAATTTCCACTTTCCAATCGGGAATTGAACCTGGTACATTCGGGGTTAAAAGCTAACATGCTAACCACCAGATAACAGAGGTAGTCTGCTTCCATTCCAAGAGCTTGTTTCAAAACATTTGAATGCTGTTTCCCCATCTTGTATCTCGTCTATGGTCGGAGCTCAGCACTTTTGTCTAATCTAAAATCATTTCTAGGTTCTCGGTAAAAACACAATATCGTGTAATTTGTATAAAAGAATCACTTTTTATGTGATAGTATATTATTAGTGTCGATATTTTTCATTAAAGAATTATGGTAGACTTTATTAAATCAGTTAAAAGTTAACGCTTAAATTAAAATTGCCTAAATTGCCAGAGAATCTGCCTTCGTCATTGTCTCCAATGCCTGTCTTGTTCCGGAACCTTTCCAAGCAAAAATAAGAGTATCGAGTGGATTTTCTGATAGCAGTACTATTAGGGAACTTTGTCTCTCTATTCCAGAAAATTCTACATATAGCAAGTTGCGCCCTAAGTACTGTATAAGCCAAAGCTGTGCTAATAGAAAGTCGTAGCCTTTGCATAGTATATCCCTGATGAACTTTTGTGGAATCAAGTGTAATTAGTGGCAAGTGTAGTTCGGTGGTGATTAGTTTTATATTTATAACATTATTATAAAAATCGGTTACAATTCCTGGTGCGTTGCAAAGGACTTCTGAGGAAAATAATCTCGTAGAAGCATCCGTTGCAAAGCTGAAACAACGAAAAAAAAAACAACAACGCTTTTTTATGTTTCGGTGGACATGTGAGACGAACCTTTTTGGTTAGGTTTCCTCAGTTGATGAATTACGTACTGCACGGTATCGGCATGGAGGAATCCTTCCATTGTATTGGTGCGATTAATCATTTTGTTGTGAATCAACAGCTGAAGTTACATTGGCAGTGTTACCATCTGTTACCAGCTGTGATGGGCTTTTTTGCTTGAGAATAGTTTTCTGTACATAGCTGTTGCGGATGATAGGTTTGAGGATTAATATATTGGTTTGTGGTATTACTTGAATGCTATAAGTTAATAAAGATAGCATTTGCTATTCATAGAATAGCTTAAGTGCTGCATCAACTTAATAAGAGTGTTCTGTGAAGAGTTATCCACTAAAGCCAGCGTTAACTACGACAAAGAGTATCATAAATACAACATATTATAACTGTCAGCTATTATAAAGTCCATTATTAATATTAATATTATAAATAGAGAACACTAGTACCTATGTAGGTGTGTGAATGTTGGGGAATTTAAAAAAATCATTCAACCGATTTTGATAATGCTTTCACCATCGAAACGCCCTAGTTTTATGAGGGACATGGGCCATAAGAGCGCTTTTAGTTTCAACTCATAAATTACTGTTAGACTAAAAATAATTTATAAAGCCTATGTACTGGAATACGAAAACATTGGAGTTATAAAGTAACTCACTTGCTAAAGAAGGCTTTGGCTTTTTGTTGAAGATGTCATGGCAATATAACAGTATACTAATACTTGTTACTCGATAGAAAACAGAACTTTACAATGCGTGTAACGTAAAACAAATCCTGCAGATATTTCATTCTAAGCAATGCATATAGATGATCACATTTAGCAACTAAGACACATAAAACAAAAGCGAATCAATCTGCTTATAACGGTGCGATACGCATGGGATACCAATGAGAAAACATTTTAATAAATCTCACGTAAGAAAGTTTTGCTTCATTTGCTTTATATATTGTAATCAAACTCGTTAGTAGGACATGTTAAATGATTATATAAAGACAGAAAATTGTGTTGGGCGATATTGTGTAACTAACAACTGAGAAGATTGTTTCTCTAGATTGGCAATACTATGCTCTTTTCCAAAGAGGTTAACCTGGTGGCCTGATAATAAGAAATCTTCATGCTCACCAGCTTCACCTGTATTTAATTGTGTATGCTATTGTATCTGTATGATATGAGAATTATGTAGATTTTATGTTATTAAAGGACTATGGAATCAGAGAGAAGGTAAAAGGGTTTAAAGCTGCACCTACTGTGATTATCTAAAAATTACTGGAGCATTCCGACCGATGATTGTTCCACCACCAAAGAGTACTTATAGCCTATGCAGCATTTCCAGAAATTGGAAGACTATCGGAAGAGGTTAAGGAAGTCAAATGTTCCGCGGATGTTTCACATTCTTTTGCGTGAAAGTCCACAGCTTTTTCATATGTTATTAGGAATACGGGGCTGTACAAAATATAAGCGGCAAAGGGAAGGATTAACTAAAAATAATTATATAAATTTTACAATAATTTACTAATAAATTAAATTAAGTCGTCAGTGGAGTTTAAATATCCACCCGTGCAACTTTGTTTAGCTAGCTAGTTCATAAATAAATTACGTTTTTACCGACCATCTTAAAACTTATACAATGACTGACATGACCTACTTGATTCTCCTTAGATTAATTAAATGCAGACACTGTAAAGAAGAAGGAATTAATGGAAGTAACAGAAATGAAAACCATTTGATAAATAGTGGGGGTAACGAAACTTGACAGAAACCCAGATAGTACTGTAAGGATATCTAGTGATAATATTCCAGAAGGTGGGAGAAGCCCAAGAAGACCAAAGAAAAGATAGGGCTCATACTCTAGAAGAAATACTGTATATTCAACATAGGCTTAATTCAAGAAAAGAAGAAGTCTATGAAAATGTTCTGGAGATGAAAGCTATCTCTAATCAATTTCTCGTCTTCCTAAACCCATTTCCAGTGAATTTCTTCAACAATCAAGAAGTAGATTTCTACTTTTATCGTGTATATATACCTATACAATATTACACACACACACACATACACACATGGTTACTCTGAGCAATTACTGCAGAATGAAAAGAACTGTTCAAACATTTATGCAAATGTTGGATATACAGTATTTTCAGCACACCACATTTGTGGATGAGTGTTAACGTTTTAGGTTAACGTACAAACCTTAATAGAAATTGAAAACGTTTTTTAAATGGACAGCCGCAGCTGGATGGTACTTACACAATAACTTCATTTATGCCCTATTTGCGATCGAAACTTTCGACCTCAAGCAAATTTTAGAATCCTAAGTCATTTTAATACTCTCATATTTCCTATAAACAAAGTGCCAATACTTTAAGAGCCTGATTCATCAAAGTCTACAAATTCTATTAAAATAAATCAGGCATACTTCTGTAAGCTTTTCTTTTGATTTAATATGGTGCAAGATAATTGCTTCCTCAATTACATGCATATTCCTATGTTAATGTGAGAATATCAAAAGGTACAGTATTGTACGATCACTGTCCTTTATGGTTCCATTCTTTTAAAGAACGGTGTGATCAAACTTAAAGCTTGGAAACGCCACGTAGGTTATATTTGGTGTAAGTACCACAGCATTAATCGAGCGGGATGGCTCCGTGGTAACGTAGCAAGGTCGTCTCGGGTTCGATTCCTGTTGGGCCGCCAATCTGATCATGAGCTTTTTCGTGGTTGTCGATGGTTCCCCTTCTGGCACGAATGTCCACACCATGTCCTTTCATCAGTTTCAGAGTTGTAGAATCAGGTGAGGACGGTTGGTGTACCTGCTTACGGCAGGACAGTGAAATTTGTTCTATGGAAAGATTTCTCCCTGCCGCTTTGAAGGACTGCTGGGGTCCCCTTCCTGGGAGTTCCGCGTCTACACCGGGGATCCCCAGGTTGCGAGTGGCTAAGGCAGGACTAGCTGGTGTCAGGATTGATGTCATACTGGAATCGTTTAGGGACCCCGTCCTTGCTAGCGCATATCGGCATCCAGATCTGGTCACCTTTCGGGTCTCCCGTTCATCCCTTCCTCTCAGGGGAAGAAGCACACGCTGGAAGCACAACGTGCCCCTATGACCTAAATACAGTGCCATAATCCTCCGTCTGACTACTCCCACAATCGTGTTTAAGCTGGCAGGCCTATTTGAGGTAATACGTATTCAATCGGTCTGTCAACATTTACCATGCTGCCTTGCTAAATGAGCATACTTGCACTAACTGTGACCAATTCACATAAAGACAGAAAAATGTAAAATGCATTTTCCATTGTTACCGTATCAAATGCACATGTCAACTCATTTAATAGTATGCGATACAATTAAGTTGGTCTCCTAATGCTGTAGATATATGGTTTAGGGTAATCGTCATGTGCTCCAAAATAATTAAGCAGGCTTTAACAAGACTGATTACAAAAACAGGTCGACTGTTCAGACATAAATGGGAGCTGAAATCATAAGGTATGTCTTTTGTATGCCTTTCTCTGCACAAATAAATACCAAACTACGACGTTGTGAACACAGATGCCACCGTTGTATTTGAACACCCGGTACCAAATATATGAAGCGTTCTAAGAATAAATTGCACATCACATCGTTATAGAATATCGAGTTTTATCGATCAAATTAAAAGATAGTCGCTTGTAAGCCATATATAGGCCGCACTAAACATTAATTCTTTGTGCAATTTAACCGCAAAGGGCGACGATTTGACGATGGTATCTAAAATACGTATATGCAATTGGTGTAACACCAGGTTGGTTTTACTGGCTTGATAGACGAATGCCTACGATAAATGTGTGAAATAAAACTACACATCTTGGTCAGTGGTAGATATTAACGCTTTTGTTCGGGAAAAGCGCATGAGGGAAATGGTCCATTCGCAAGATGGGATGTCGCTTATCATTGTATTTGTTCACGATATATTTGCCGTTCTATCTGGCTCAGTTTATTGCTTTCTGTTTCATTTCATTCTTTCCATCGAATTTGGCCTTTATGCTCTCGTTGCATTGTTTTCACTTCGGTTTCTATAACTTTTTGCTGGCTTTCCGCATATACCACTTCTCAATAGCACCCGAAACTTTGTTCCATCTATTATTTGCTGTTTTTTCTGCTTATACATATGGCCTTAGGTTCTTTATTTTGAAAATTTCTGGATCTAATAATTGATAGTCTGTCAACAATACATAACAAAGCTCCGAATATAAGAGATGTATGATAAATATGTCGTTATTTAGCATTGCTCTTCAGTAAAGAAAAGAAAAACAGCAACAACAAACTTCATCGAAGGACGGTTTCTTGAAAACTCCTTTCTTTACATCCGTAAGACTTTGTAGTCATATCATCAGCTCTTAATGTTGTGGCGTGAGGGTAGTGTGTCAAGAGGTCTCGAGTTCGAAACTCGGTTAGGTGAATTACCCGGTTTATCCCTTATTCTGAGAAGGCGAATGTTGGGTAACTTTAAGCTCTATGGACCTCGGGCCCATTTGAGCATCATTTCACTCCTTTCATTAGTTCATGGTCCAATATGGCCTACCAGGTTAAAAGACGTTAATAAAGCTAAAACTCTTCATCTCTTATTCCGGCCGCATGTTTCTTTCCACCGTTTTGCATGTCCTCCTATATTTCTGTAACTTGACAGTTTATATCTGTGTCAACTCGAATTGGCATGCGGGTGTTATTCATTCTTTGTAAATGGCTTTACCATTTTCGTTTATTTATTAATATTTTAGGGAAAATATACCCAATTATTTTCTTATTTTTATTTCTAATTCCAGCTAATCTTGTAGAGTCTATTACTGTTGGGAGATATTTCGTTTCAGCAGCTTGTATTGTTTCAAACTCTCTTTTTTTAACAGCCCATGTCTCCAAACATATAGTAAAACGGGTACTTTTATTGTCCTGTAAAATTTTAAACGTGTTTGTCTTCGCGTATTTCTTTTTTAAGGTATGGGTTATTATTCCGCAATATGATTACATTTACTCATCTTTTTGTTTATTTCTTCGTTGCTACACTGCAGCTAGATAGTTACAATTTCCAACTTGTTCTAGCTTTTTGTTATTTAAAACTACCTTCGACCTGTCTATTTGTTTTCCTCTGAATGCCA
The DNA here is from genome assembly GCA_030765065.1 of Deroplatys truncata. NCBI lineage: Eukaryota > Metazoa > Arthropoda > Insecta > Mantodea > Mantidae > Deroplatys > Deroplatys truncata. The sequence goes on along the minus strand of CM060987.1, from coordinate 69,448,156 downwards.
CAATTTTAATTTCTCCTCTGAAAGGTTTACACAGCACTCTTGTGTCAATATCTGTAACTTAAACATAGGTACTTATTTGAGGGGTATTTTCAGTATCTTGAATTAACATTATGTTGAATTAATTGTTCTTCCACACAAGCCGTGTATTGGACAAGGCTGGAAATGTAGAATCAGAAGACTGAAATATTCAAATCCAGGTTAGGCATTGAATTTTTCAGTCTGATTCCACCTTTCTAACATTATGTGGTCTGCAATCGAGCGGGATGGCCTAGGCGGTAACATCTGTGGTCATGGGTTCGATTCCCGTGGCGGACCTTCCTGACCCATGGGATTCGTCGGGGTTTCCCTGGGTTGCCAGGCGAATGCTAGAAAAGATAATTGTAAATCCCCTGAATTTCCTGTCCCTCCATTTCATCTCCATTCTCATTTCACTTCACCTTTCATCTGCTTGGTTTCTTTCAGGGTTGCAAGTGTCGGCAGGGGGACTCGGGGTGTACATGGCAGGAGAAAAGGATGCTCTGAGTAAACTTTCGTCCCCCGGACTGCGAGCGGTCTCCGGGTCCCGGGTCTCCCAGGAGGTGTGTAATACTACAGCGGGAAGGAACAGCCGGCTGCACCAGCCAACGCCCGGGTAGTTCAAATCTGTAAATGGTAGGGACTCTGCTCTCTGCCTGTCGTGCATCCTAGTCCGGTCGCTCTCTGTCTCCTCTCACCTCATCCCTCCCTCCTGGGGGCGCCCCATCAGGGACCTAGGTACTAAAGATCTGCGTACGTCGAAGGTTAAGTCCACCTCCGCTTCTAGTCCTATCCTATGTCGTCTGCAAGAGTAGCATGTTTAGTGTATCATTTTTATTTAATTTTGTTCTCAATGGTATTTCTTTCTTTAATTTTCGGAGAATATGTATAATAGCGGAGACAGACCGCATATTATTAATATATTTTTACTTTCTCTACTAGGTATAGTAAGTAGGGGAAGTATTGTATTCCACCCAAAAAATCGATACCGAGATTTCACCGGAAATATATGTTTTGAGATCCTCTGGATCCAAAAAAAAAACATTTTTGGAAACATGTCCGTGTGTGTGTCTGTGTGTGTGTCTATGAACAGCAAAAATCAGTAACGAACACGGATAAACACCAAACTTGGTATTTAGCTTCAATATCTTCCAGAGATGCGACACGAAGGTTTTCAAGAAAATCCCACACCCCAGTTTACCCTTTACATGGGACATTTTTCGATAATTTCAATTTTCTCAAAAATAGCTCTAACGATTTTGAATAAAATACCATAGGTTTAGGACATTTTTATGGCAAATGAGTTGTATATCTCAATTTTCTGGGAAGGTCTCCAAAAGTGTTCTTCATTGTGAACAAGTTTTGCATAACTGGTAAACCATAAGAGATAGACACACTTTTACTGTAGATCGCGTTAAAATACACAATTTATGTCATATACATTTTTGTTATTGAGTGAACCATTTTCGAGATATTGTTTGCTATTCCCTTAAATTTTCCAAAATTTTCAAATGGAAATTCGTTATTCATTTTTTTGTCCTGGTAATGCAAAGAGAATGGAATACTCCACATAGCAACCAGCGCTTAAAATATTTGACTATCGCTTAAAGCCTACCAATTCCCCTTGCATCTACAAGAAAATTAGCAATAAGATTAACATCTCGATATCTCGATTAACATGAAGCATATGGAGGATAAGCGTTTGTAAAAATAGTTTGTACTAGAGTAGTGAAAGTCATGTGAGTGTAACACATCAGATTTTTTCTTTTATTCTCTATGCTTTTAGCTGTTTGTTACTAACAAAATTTAGCTGCAAAATTCTAAAGACCTCTGTAACAGCTCCTGTTTGATTCCTTCTGATTCATATTGGCAGTGCATACAATAAAGACCACCGACGAAAGTTTTGATTTAGATAGGGTGGCTATTGAAATTTTCACTCATCCTGATTTTCCAACATTATAATTTATACAATTTGGCACCCATTTTGGCTATTAATATAGCCTGATACTTTATCGTCGTATTCAACCGCGATTTGGTACTAAGTTGGAAAGTTAAATCACACTTGTTCAATACGCGTCCGGGACTCGAACCACGAGACTTCGGCTCTACGTGTCGATATTCTTACCGCTGAGCTACCCTCATTAAACCTCTCATCTCAGTTAAGTATCCCGTAAACATTCAAGGCGATCTAAAATACTCAAGATATTATACCTTAATTGCTTTTAATTTCCGGACTAAAAGATAACCGCTAGTAGGGTTAATTTTATATCAGATATCAATCGGCCGCTCGATTTTAGCTGTATCTTATGACATAATATATAATTATAGAACCATCAGAAGGTTTTACATCAATAACTCCTCCGTGCTTATGAGCATTCTTTTCACACCAAGTTCTAAATTTTAAAATTGATTACTGTAACAGAACCGGCAGCTCTGCTCTCGTCGCGTTAATTGCGGAAATTCTTCCTGTCTCCATCTGACTTTCTCAATCTCCCTCTCCTCCTCTTTCTCTTCTCCATCCGACTGTCTCCCTAATCCTCTCCTTACCCTCTCTATTCCTCACTCTTTGTTTTCCTCTCTCCCCATCCATCGTCCTCACCTATTCTCTTTTATCTTAGTGCAACTTAGTGGAAGTGATGCTTTGAAAACAGGCGTTAAAAGTGACTTCTGTTTGTTGTTAGTACAAGTTAAAACACAAATAAAACATTTAAGACTACACAAACTTTAAAGGAACATTTCCTTTAATGTAGGATATTTTGATCGAAATAGTTATAGCCATTGTTTGGAAAATAAAACATTTCGAAAAATGTTCCATGTAAAACATAGTTTGTGTGGCCGGACTTTTGTCGAAAATTTTCGTGTCGCATCTTTGGAAGGTGTTAAACTTATATACCAACCTTGGTATTTATCCGACTTTTCGATGTTCAGTTATCTGTTCGCAGACACGCGGACAGGCGCGCGCGCGCAACCATGCACACACACGCAACCATGCACACACACGTACACACGTAAGGTTCGTTTTCTAAAACGGCCTTTTTGGATTCGGGGGGCTCAAACATGTCTTTTCGGTGACTCTGAAAAGGCAAGGGTCTGTTTACCAAAGTAAGCTCTCCTTGTGTTTTTATATATGTATTGAATAATAGCATAAATTTCTATTTAAAAAAATCTGATGTGTTACACTCACATGACTTTCTCTACTCTTGTACAAACTATTCTTACAAACGCTTATTCTCCATATGCTTCAAGTTAATCGAGATATCGTGATGTTAATCTTATTGCTAATTTTCTTGTAGATGCAAGGGTAATTGGTAGGCTTTAAGCTATAGTCAAATATTTTAAGAGCTGGTTGCTATGTGGAGTATTACATTCTCTTTACATTACCAGGATGAAAAAAAATAATGAATTCCCATTTGAGAAAACGTATGAATGTTGGAAAATTTAAGGTAATAACAAGCAATATCTCGAGAATGGTTCACCCAACAAAAAAATGTATAGGATATAAGTTGTGTATTTTAACGCGATCTACATTTTTTGTGCAGTAAAGGTTTGTCTATCTCTTATGGTTTACCGGTTATGCAAAAGTCATTCATAATGAAGAATACTTTTGGCGACATTCTCATAAAATTGAGATATACAAGTCATTTGCCATAAAATGTCCTAAACCTATGGTATTTTATTCAAAATCGTTAGAGCGATTTTTAAGAAAATTAAAATTTTCGAAAAATGTTCCTTTAATGGGTAAACTGAGGTAGGGGATTTTCTTGAAAACCTTTGTGTCGCATCTCTGGAAGACACTGAACCTAAATACCAAGTTTGGTGTTAATCCGACTGCTCGTTTCTGAGTTATGCTGTTCACAGACACACACACAGACACACACACGGACATGTTTCCAAAAATGCTTTATATGCATTCAGTGCACCTCAAAACATATATATCCTGTGAAATCTTGGTATCGAATTTTTGTGTGGAATGCAATACTTCCCCTACTTACTATACGTAGTAGAGAAAGTAAAAATAGTGGCATATTTAACCAAGGGAAACAACTTTTTACACCTTAGTCTTATGCCGTATATTCCGATTCCTGTTCCTGAGCCATCGTTGCGTCGTCTGTAAACCACATCAACTTTTTCTCGTCCAACATTCAGTAATGATCCGGAAGTTCCTTATAAAGTGTTTAATTGGAATTATATAATCAGCCGGCACTTCTTAAGATGCATTCCTATATATTTCCTAGCTCTTTGCAAACCTGAGTGTATTTCAGAAATACTCAGTTGCTTAGCGTGTTACAGTCTACAGAGTGCCATTCTTGCCTACTTCATTACAACTTAATGGAATGAAGTCCGGTTCAAGAGTATCTTCATTGTTGCAATAGTTGTCATAATTCCGTTAGCAGGGCATACTAAATAACTGTATAAAGAAAGAAAATTTTTATCGTTAGAAATATGTCATTCAGTATTTTATAATTAACGAACTGAAGATTAGTTTTATCGATGGTCACGGCCTATGTGTCTTTACCAAACCGGTTAATTGGTGGCCTGGGAGTGGGAAATCTTCATGTTTACCAGCTTCACTTTTATTTCGTTGTATATGTTAAAGGTTTCTGCATTATGCGAAAACTACGCAGTTTTTATGCAACTATATGACTTCGGGACCAAAGAGAAGTGTTTAAAATGTCACCTACTGTAATTATCTAAAAAAACTACTCGAGCATTCGTTTGTTTCAACACCAAAGGGTATTTATAGACTAAAAAATTTTCCAGAACTTGGAAGACTGTCGTAAAAAGTGAAGGAAGTCCGACGTTCCCCGAAGTTTCGCGTCCTTTTGGGTGAATGTCAAGGGATTTTTTTTTCTATCCATTATTGGAAAGTCGGGGCTGTACGAAATTACAATTATAAGGGGTAAAGCAGAGAACTCACCATGTAAACCTTCTAGATCATTGTACAATAATTTAATAAAGAATGGGTGGGAGGTAAATTAAATTAATTAATTCTTCATTGGAGTTTAGAAAACTAACCATGCACCGTGGTCTAATGGTAGCATGCTAACTTCTAGTTCCCGAGGTCGCTGGTGCAAACCGGCAGAGGTTGATGGATGTTTTCGGGCGTAAAAATCATTAGCATGGCTTCCTTCGGCGGGAAGTAAAGCCGGTGATCGCGTAAAAGAACCTCAAGCCTGATAAATCTTCTGAGCAAAATTTTCGGTCTTTCCCGTGCAGTATAGAAGGGAACGTTAAGAACAGTAGTAGTTAAAGAGCGTCCACAAATACAACTCCATTTAATTTCAACGCGTGTTAAACGTGGTTTTATTTGGCTCGTAGGATTGCGAAACGAAGGCCGTAGGGCTTCCTACTCACAAAATAAGAGCTACTTTTACCCATTGTATCATCATTTACTATTTTCACTGTTTTAAAAAATACGTTAAAAGGAGCATTACGACCAACTTCAAAAACCTTTCATCAGTCCAAGCAAATTTTAGATTTAAAATTTTGTATTAATGATGTTTGTTAAGGTCTTAATGAAATTGATAATTCCATGCTTAATGTAGTTATGCCTAGGATGTCTCAAAGGTAGCATTATAAAACATGTACGCCCTTCCCCACAATGGGAAGGGGCTGTTGGGGGCTGCATTGTAGTCTGAGGTATGGAAACTCAATTGCAGTAGGTTGCCAGAATAAGGCTTTCCCGGGGTTTTCCCTTATCCTCATTTTCAAATGTCGACTATCAGCTCAGTGTACCCTGGGCTCGTTTGGGATCATTCCTACCGCCCATTTAATTCCCATCCTCTGCATACGTGAGTTCGTAAAAGGAACGCTAATTACCTTCATGATGATAATAATAGTAATAATATAATAATTATATACTATTGTTTCAATTCGATCTACTCTTGTATGTGGGTAATGAACCCAAAATGTGCTGTCTGCAAGTTCCACGATTGAAAACAGGAACTGCTGTGATGTTAGGATTAGCATCATGTTAAAATAGAACCTTCTGCACAAGTGTCGTGACTATAAATCTAACAAAATTCACATTGGCGCCTATTCAAAAGAATAAAACATCACCAGCTCTCATTGTTAAGTTCCTTTCTTTATTATTCTTTTCTACTGTGCTTGCTTCACGCCGTTTTAACTATGCGACCATGATACCATGGTTTTATTTTTTGCCTTCCTTTTATCCTTTAATTGTTTTATTTGCATTTAACTACACCGTCGTATTGACAGCTTTGTATTTAGAAATATTTCATTGCCATTGCTGCCTCGTTGACAGTGCGATATTAACTTTTTAGGTTTTATAATTTATAGGATTGAAATATTCTTAAATCCACTCCCAAATTCACACCTGGTTATAAAGATTGTTTCTTCTACTTCCGTTTGTTTTACTATCTCCTTCGTGTAACATCTATTTCGGCAATTTGTTTTTATATACGGGAGGTACTTTATTAGCTGGCCAGTGGCAAGTGGGAACACGGTTAGCAGATAGGGAGGGAGAAGGAAGTATAATCACATTTCATCTTTACGGGTTCAGTGGATTGATGTCAGTGACTTATTAAAGAAGATAATTTTTTCCAACAAATCAATTTTATTTTTCAATATAGTCACCTTTTAATTCAATACACGTTTTCCAACGTTTCTCCAGTTTTTTTACTCTTGCAAAGAATATGATTTTTTTCGAAGTCTACAAATTATGAGGTTGTTTCTGCCATGATGTGTTTACTGGACGTGAATTTCTTCCCAGCGAATCAATTTTTCAGGTTTGCGAAGAGGAAGAATTCGCTCGGAGCCAGAGTATGATGGGTGAGGTAGCAGTTCGTAGCCCACTACACAAATTTTGCGATGGCAATGGCTGACTTGTGTGGGGTGCATTATCCTGGTGAAAGAGAACCTTTTTCTTCACCAAATGGGGTCGTTTCTTTAACAGTTCCTTGTGAAGCTGATCCAGCATTGTGGCATAATATGAACCTGTGATCATTTTACCCTTTTCCAGGTAGTGGATGTCTATCACCAATTGTGAATCCCAAAAGACAGCTGTCATGATTTTCCTGCCGACAGAATGGTTTTCGCTTTCTTTGGAGCAGGTTCGCCGAAGGAAATCCACTGCTTTGATTGTTATTTGGTTTCAGGTTCATAGTAATCGATCCAAGTATCACCAACAGTGATATAATGCCGCGAAAACTCATTTGGGTTGCGCTGGAACATGTTCAAACATCCCTGTGAAATGGTAACACGATTCCGATTGTTCTCAACTGTGAACAGTCGCGGCACCCATCTTGCTGACAGCTTTCTCATACCCAAAACTTCGTGCAGAATGATATACACCCGTTCACTCGAGATGTTTACGGTCTTGGCTATCTCAAGGATTTTCACTCGGCGGTCTTCCAACACAATATCGCGAACTTTGTTCACCATTTCTTCTGTTGTGACCTCAACCGGTCGTCCTGTGCGCACGACATCTCTTGTGCTCGAACGGCCACATCAAAATTCTGTGAACCACTTGTAAATCATGCCATGTGATGGAGCAGAGACCCCATAATACTTGTTCAGCTTTTCTTCCGTTTCCTTCACCGTCTTACCACGCAAAAAGTAGGCGCTATCAGAACAAAAAAATCACTTTTACCCATTTTCTACGATGCAACACCCATCTGCTTATTTTAGACGCTCTCAACAATGTTCTCTGAAACAAATGACGACGAATTTCTGTGATTATACCTAGAATAGATGTAAGACTTGGGTGCAAACAAGAAACTGTGATTAGAACGCTTTCTCTCATCAAAGTCATGGGCTTATCAATCCGCCTTCATACGTTGTTTGATCAATAGTTCTATTTGTTTAATTTCAGTTTATTGGGATGCAATGATATTAAAACAAAAAACTAACATATCATAACAAAATAAAAAATAAAACTGAGAGGTTGTAGCCTGTTAATACTCGCTCGAACTTGAATGTACCATGAAGTTTATTTTCATGGCGTAAACCTGCGACTGTGCTGTCATCAGCAGGTAAACGCTATCGTTAGCAGGCAAATGGATCGCGCTATTATTGCGGCGCCATTTAAACATCCTATTCGACATTTAGGTAAACCACAAAAACTTTTCAGATTTGCTGATGAAGGGGATATGTACCTATTGCGGCGATCACCTCCTCATCCGTTGCTGTAGCTTACCTTGATGCTTCTCCCGTTGCTTCCAGAAGTTCTCAGCGTGTTGGTTCTTCAATTTATCCTCGGCTAGCTGCAGTAATTTTCCTTAAATTATATGGGAGCATGGACTTATCCTCGGTAAAGGAAAACGTAGATCTCGGGTGGTGATATAGGAAGACATAGACTTGCTTTGTTTATGAAAAGATGACACTGTCGTTTCTTTTTATTTAATTAACACTCGTAGTATACAAAACTGGTATTGCCGCTGTAAAATACTGTCCACTGCTGTTAAACTATGGCGTGGATATGGCACGAAATATAACTATTCTTATTGTCGCTTTCAGAGTAGCGGATCTTAGGTGTGTTGCTAAAACTATTTTGATTCCCTGTTTTGGCGCGATATCTCACACATCCTGCAGCATCTCTCCCTGACCACACATTACGAAAACTCTCGAATAAAATGCAATACTAAGCTGACATGACAAATTTGACTTGATTCCCTTTTTGGCGCGATATCTCACACATCCTGCAGCATCTCTCCCTGACTACACATGACATAAACTGTCCCGAATTTTCCCCAAACAGATCCATTTATAGTCTCAGGCTCCTGAGGCTGCTTCCTTTCCTATTGGTACATTTTTAGCGCGACTCGACGCGTCTAACTATTTCGAATAAACTTCCAGGGATTTCATTGGTCCAATTTTAATATAAATCGCGGCTTTTCCTACATGTACCGTTAGATTGTCCTTCTCACTCACTTGGTCACGGCGAATTATCAAATAATGGGACAAAGGCTCTACACCCTCGCTGTAGGAATAATAGCACTGCGACCGAAGAGAGGTAATAAAACTAAGTTTTCTGCCTTCGAAAGCACTATTCCTGTAGCTAAAACATTCCCTCGTGGACAGTATTTTAACATAGCGCTTAAATTATTTACATTAAACCATTTATAACTCTACTAATATTAATAACCTAGATAGATACATAACGTTAAATCACCCTTCTTAAAATATACAAGCAGTATTGAGAAAAAGATATTTACATAGTACGATTTAACATCAATAAAAGTTAATTAATAAATTATCTAGAATTACTGTTCTCGGGCCCGGCCTAGAGTTGCCGTTTCAAATTGCCCTGTTCTGGAAAAGAATAAATTTTTCAGCACTTGATACAATTTTCTTTTCCAGAATAATTCCTCTGATTATGGCCTTTGTAGGTTTGTTTTGTTGACAGAGACCCTTCGCTATACCTGTTTCTTCACAAGGGTTCTGCCCAACCAGTGGTGTTTATATTTGGGTCATTCACTCTACATTTGTTATGGTTGATCCCCTCTCACCATTTAAAAACAGGTTTCCGAGAGACATTCTTACACAATACATTTCCCGCACACGAATAACTTGTGGTGGAGAGAAATACGCTAATACCTAAATTAAGTTCTAAAATTAAATCTATTTACATACATATTGATACATAATTATTATGCATTTATTTACTTCTTTACCTCCTTATTTATCGGGTGTATTACCTTTGCTATTTGTTCATAGGGTAGCTACCTCATTTCGAGTAAAACTAACCTGACTATTTTCATTACATTCTTCACCCTTCTCATTCTCTAAACATTTGTACGGTTTGAGCAACTGTTTATGGTATCTCCCTACGATCTTGGAATTCTTTATTTCTTGTAACTCAAATGTATCCGAGCCAAAAATGTTAATCACCCGGTATGGACCTTTAAATAAATTTTCCATTCTATGATACCTTTTGTTCAGAATGCTAGACTTTTTCTTGTCCCGTACCAATACTAAGTCTCCCAATTCGATCAACCAGTGTTTTCGTTTCTTTTTCTTAAACTTTTCTTTTCTTTTCTGCGCCTTATTGGCCATTCTTTCAAAAGCTTTCTTAAACATCTCTTCTTCCGTTAGTGCTTTCGGATCTTTAGCTTCTAGTGTCTGTGGTAATTCCCCTTCAAGTGTTTCCATTAATTTCCCCTTCATCAGCTCGATGGGCTTATAACCGGTAGTAGGGCTCACACTTTCATTTAAAATACTTTCGATGCGCTGATAGTGATTTGCCCAATCACTGTGTTTTTTATTGGCCAAAATTCTCAAATAAAGCGAAATGTCCCGTATTATTCTTTCGCAGGGATTGCTTTGTGGGTGGTATTTTGAGCAATGATACAACGTGATTTCGTTTTCTTTTAAGGTGTCTACAAATTTTCTGCTGGTAAATATTGAAGCATTATCACATAAAATTGCCTTCATCTTTCCAAATTGTGGAACATACGACTTCATTATCTTCCTTAGGCATGTTTCACTTGTAATCTTCCTGACTGGGTAAATTTTCACAAATTTTGAAAATACATCTATTAACACTACTATATACTTAAATCCAAATCTACTACAAGGCATCTCACCATGACAGTCCAAGGTCACTAACATGCCTGGTTTTTCTCTTAGTATGGAGTTTGTCTCGTATTCGTATTGTATATTCAGTGGCTTTGCTTTTTGACATTGTAAGCATGTCGAAATTATTCTCCTTACTTTATGGTGTAATTTTGGAATATACAGATTTTCTTGGATCATTAAAACGGTGCGTTCTGAGCCAGAATGTGCTAGAGCTTGATGGAACGTGTTTATGAGTTCATTCTCCATGTTCTTAGGTATATACGTCTTCCATTTCTGTATTTCACTGCCATGTAGTTTATACAACACGCCCCCTTTTACCCCTATGTTTCCCTTGATATTTTCATCTATTTCTGGGGCCTTTTTTATTAATTTATTTAACTTCTCATCTCGTCGCTGCTGGTCCCCTATTCCTTTTAATTCTTTTATCAATCCTTTACTCAAGGGTATTTCAATACTCATTAAGGTTACTTCATTTTTAGGGCGTTCTATTCTCTCCGGTATTTCACTGTTGTTATGTAACCTAGACAGCAAATCGCTAAAGACATTTGTTTTTCCTGGAATGTGTTTCACCTCAACGTCATACGAAAGAATCTCATGGATGTACCTAGATAATTTAGTACTCGTAAGCCGACAACGTTTCATAAATGAAAGACTCACATGGTCTGTGTATATAGTAACCTTCTGTAGATATATATATGATCTAAATTTCTGTAGTGCGTAATATACAGCACAGATCTCTAATTCGGTGACCGAAGCATTTTTCTCTATTTGACTTAAACCTCTCGAAGCGGTACTTATCACGTGCAGTTGATTTTCCTCATCTGATTGTGCTAGGACACATCCATATCCGTGACCTGAAGCATCCACGTAAATTACATATGGTAGGTTGTCCTTGGGTCTCTCTAGTAGAATTGATTTCGCAAATAGTTCTTTTATCCTTTCAAAAGCTTTCTGGTGGACCTCGTCCCATTTCCATCGCACTTTCTTTTTAAGTAATTCGCGCAAAGGTGCTATTTCTGCGGCGTACCTCAGGATGAATTTGCTTTGATAATTTAGCACTCCAAGAAACGACCTAACCTGCTTAACACTCTTGGGCGCTGGTATTCTTCTCACAGCCGCTACTCTTTCTTCGTTTGGCTTTATTCCTCTTTCATTAATTACATAACCTAGAAATTCCACCTCACGGATGCAAAATTTGGATTTATTAATGTTCACCGTCATACCGTTTTCTCTCAGCTTTCTAAGCACATAATCCACATGTTTAATATGCTCATCAAAATTTTCATCAACTATTAGAAAATCGTCGATATATTGGATCAAAAATTCGTCGGCTGAGTCGCCAAATATTTTATCGATGGCTCTTAATAGTCCACTACATGACGTAAGCATACCAAAAGGCATTCTCAAAAATTCGAACTGTTTCCCAAAAAATAAAAACGAAGTATACTTTCTAACATCCTCGTGAAGCTCAATCTGCCAGTATGACGCAGTTAAATCAATAGTGGAGAAATACTTGCCTTTGGTTATTTTTGACAGCAATTTTTCTACACTTTCGCTCCGAAATCTGTCTGGTTGAGTATGTTTATTTATCTTTCGACCATCTATCGTCATCCTAAGTTCGCCATTGCGTTTCGTCACCCAACATAATGGACTGCTGTATGGAGAACTTGACTTTTGTATTATTCGGTCTCTCAACATTTTATCGATCACTTGTTTGGCTCTCTCCCTTAATGCAATCGGAATATCCCGATACTTGTGTGTGAAGGGTGCAATATCTTGTACCTTAAAACTGTGTTTGTATGCTTTGCACTTGCCTGGGACGTCCGAAAATACCGCTTTGTTTTCTTGTAACATTCGCCTTAATAGATGCCTTTGTGTCTCTGTGAGGTTCTCGGCAAGGGTCACTTTCTTCTCTACTGCTTCTACCTGGCTGCCGGTATCTTGGAATTCTTTATTTCGGGCGTAACCATAATCTTTCTCATTGTGCTCCGTATACCCGTTGTAAAACCTGTCAGCGATCGCATGCATCTCATCGGTTTCTTCCCCTTGTACTATAGCAATTAATTTCTCATTCCTACCTGTTTGTACTAATTGTACGAAAAATCTTTCTTCGGCTATATCTTCTTCTCCTTGGGTTTTGTTATAAGTATCCTGCTTCATACCCTCTACAAAAGGGATTTCTAATAGTTTCCTGTTCTTCTTTATTTTCAGAACTTTATCAGCAAAATCAACCCTAGCTCTTAATTCAAACAAAACGTCACACCCAATCAAAATGTCACAAATCAAATTATTGATTACCAGAAAAATAAACTCAAAATTTTCTTCTCCTATTTTCATGTTCAACATTACTTGCATTTTTATTCGGGTAACCTCTTTGTTAACTGCTACCCGGCATACCGTGTTCCTTATGGGTAATGTCATTAGCTTAATTCCTTTATTTACCAGGTTCTGATATAACCTCAGGCTGCATACACTCACATTGGCTCCAGAGTCTATTAAAGCGTTATATTCTTCATCCAATAATACTACTTTTATGCTAGGGGAATCTGTCAGATCCTTTTCCGAGTGATTTTGAATAGTAGTTATCAGTTCTCCCAGTATAAATTCATTTTTGAGCCCTGTTTCACATTTTCTGTTTATTTGAGAATTTTGCGCGCTTAGAATCCGCTCCGAGCTCTTGAATGGATCCTGTCTTAGTTTTCCGGGTTATCGACACTATTTGGTGCTCCGCTAGTCTCTTCCACATTTCCCTCTCTCTGCATTTGCCTATAGTTTCCTCTGCTTCCTCTAAAATGTCCCCGGGAATGTCTCTCTCTCCTTTCGTTTCTTTCTGGATAATTTTCGTCATACCTTTCTCCTACATCACTTTCCCCTCGGTCAGAAAAATAATGTTCTCTGGATCTGTTTTCATTGTTTCTGCCTCTCCTATAATTAAAACGGCCGCTATATCTTGGTCTGGTTTGTATAGCATTTATGTGATATTGGTTATCACCTTCCCTCCTGAAGCGGTTATTTTGACAGTTTCTGTTCCCGGATTGAGGTACGTCGTTCCAGTATCTCTCTCTGGGGTTATAGTTCCCTCTCGCGTTTCCTCTCCAGTTCGCATTCCTTGCATTATCCGGTATTGGTCGAACTGTATAGTTTTGTCCGTGGTTCCTACTACTTGTCTCGAATGATGATACCAACTCAATCAATTCGGGAATAGAATTTGGCTTCGCAATGAGTAGGTAATGGTGTATGCGTTCTGGATAATGTGGTACAATCATATTAATGAAATCCCTCTCGCTTATGGGTGGCTCGATTAGTCTACTACTCTGTGCTTTAGTTAGCAAATAATCTACCATGCTTAGGTTTCCGCGTTCATCGTATTTGCCATTAACTAGGTTAGATCTCACTTGGTTCTGAGTATTAGTACTCCAATACTTATTCAAAAATGCCCTTCTGAAATATTCAAAATTATTATTCTCTCCCAAAGTCAATCTTACCCATTGGAGAACCCTTTGACGTAAACCTTTACGAACGATTAACATCTTTAGCTCGTCCGGAATTTGCTTTAAACGGAAATACTCCTCAAGGTCATTTAGATATTGTTTAGGATTATCAGCCGAGTTTTCCTCGAAAGTAGGTACCCCTATCTCATTTAATAAATGGTAGTTTGCATTACTGGCATGGTTAGATGTACATTGGTGCCCTGGATTGAAATTATATGGGTCGGCAGCTGGACTTTGACCTCCATTTGCCTCCCTAAAAGTGGTGCTAGTTTCACTGGGTGAGCTATCATCACTCTGTCTCACACTTATCCCTAGTCTACCAATAGAGCGTTTTAACTCCTTTACACAATTTTCATGCTCTTCAACCCTCTTCACAATTTCATGATGATTTGAGAGCTGTTCAGTCATTTTTGACGAAAGTTCATTCATCTTTCCCTGATCCTTTTCTAATACTATTCTAAATTCTTTGAACTCCCTTTGAATGTTAGATTCTAAGGTACTTTGTTTTTTTTCTAAAGAAACATTTACAGCTCTTAAGTCATCATCCAATTGCTCCTTTATGGCTAAGCTGGTAACACTTAATTCTGTTTCTACATCCTTCCTTAGTTTTTCTACATCGTTTCTTAGACATAGTTGTCCTGCCTGAATTTCTTGCACTACCTTCCCTTGCTGACTGAATTTGGAGTCCAATTGACTTTGTAATCGGGTGACCTGTTCACCTAAATATTCCCTCATCTCCTGAGCTAATTCCCCTCTCATCTTCCTGTTTTCCTCTCTGACATATTCACCTATCTGTATACTCTGCTCATTTAATTTCCCTTCTAAATTCTTACTTTGTTCACTTAATTTTTCTAAGTTTTTACTTTGCTCACCTAATTTCCCCTCTAAATTCTTACTTTGTTCACTCAAATTTCTTTTTGACTCCTTACTCAGCTCATTTAATTTCCCTTCTAAATTCTTACTTTGTTCACTCAAATTTCTTTTTGACTCCTTACTCTGCTCATCTAATTTCCCTTCCAAATTCTTATTTATCTCGTCTATCTTTGTGCTTAAATGTTGAAGGAATATTAGCAGCTGGTTTTGACCTGCGTCAATGACCTGCTCAATCGGTGGTTGCCTAACTTCTACCTCTGCTGCACCCATATTTTCTCCCTCTGTTGTTATGCTGACAATAGCCTCCCTATTCAGTTCTTCCAAATCTTCCCTTGACCTACTCATGGTTCCGTTAGCAAGTTCTACCTCCCTAGTAATGACTTTACCCCCTCTCAATAACATGTGTTCACAAAACTGAGTCACTACTCTGCATGCCTTTTTGTTTGTTTTTGAATAAATGTTCTAACCTGTATTTTTTTTCAATGCTAACTGATGCGTTCCGGGTTCGAATCCTGGTGAAGTTCTAGAAGCGATGCTCTCAGCTGTTTTGTTGTCCCACGTAGGTAGACTAGAAGTTCGCGTTGTAATTTTGTTCTGCTGTGCCCCTTTCCTCTGAAGATTCTTCGTCTGTTCGTTGTTTCCTAGTCCTCCGTTTGTGTCGTTCTTCCCTTCGAGCTCCACGTTATGGCGCCAGTTTGCGGCGATCACCTCCTCATCCGTTGCTGTAGCTTACCTTGATGCTTCTCCCGTTGCTTCCAGAAGTTCTCAGCGTGTTGGTTCTTCAATTTATCCTCGGCTAGCTGCAGTAATTTTCCTTAAATTATATGGGAGCATGGACTTATCCTCGGTAAAGGAAAACGTAGATCTCGGGTGGTGATATAGGAAGACATAGACTTGCTTTGTTTATGAAAAGATGACACTGTCGTTTCTTTTTATTTAATTAACACTCGTAGTATACAAAACTGGTATTGCCGCTGTAAAATACTGTCCACTGCTGTTAAACTATGGCGTGGATATGGCACGAAATATAACTATTCTTATTGTCGCTTTCAGAGTAGCGGATCTTAGGTGTGTTGCTAAAACTATTTTGATTCCCTGTTTTGGCGCGATATCTCACACATCCTGCAGCATCTCTCCCTGACCACACATTACGAAAACTCTCGAATAAAATGCAATACTAAGCTGACATGACAAATTTGACTTGATTCCCTTTTTGGCGCGATATCTCACACATCCTGCAGCATCTCTCCCTGACTACACATGACATAAACTGTCCCGAATTTTCCCCAAACAGATCCATTTATAGTCTCAGGCTCCTGAGGCTGCTTCCTTTCCTATTGGTACATTTTTAGCGCGACTCGACGCGTCTAACTATTTCGAATAAACTTCCAGGGATTTCATTGGTCCAATTTTAATATAAATCGCGGCTTTTCCTACATGTACCGTTAGATTGTCCTTCTCACTCACTTGGTCACGGCGAATTATCAAATAATGGGACAAAGGCTCTACACCCTCGCTGTAGGAATAATAGCACTGCGACCGAAGAGAGGTAATAAAACTAAGTTTTCTGCCTTCGAAAGCACTATTCCTGTAGCTAAAACATTCCCTCGTGGACAGTATTTTAACATAGCGCTTAAATTATTTACATTAAACCATTTATAACTCTACTAATATTAATAACCTAGATAGATACATAACGTTAAATCACCCTTCTTAAAATATACAAGCAGTATTGAGAAAAAGATATTTACATAGTACGATTTAACATCAATAAAAGTTAATTAATAAATTATCTAGAATTACTGTTCTCGGGCCCGGCCTAGAGTTGCCGTTTCACTATTACGTCCCAAATACGATCGTTTTAGGCGACTTTTCTTTGCAGATCACCGTGATCTATATTACAAAAAGCTTTTTAGTTGCATCTATCGTTACAATTTGCACAGGAAAAGGCATGTACATTCTGAAGTAAAACAAAAAATAGTGATATCACATGTAACACAGATATACAACCGTGTAACGTACATTGTATGTTATTACAAAATGTAGGCTTTGTGTCATTTCAGATAATCTTTAAAACTGTGCTGGAAATAAAGGCAATATTTAATGCCAAACCTTTTATACGATATAATGAATTTATTACTTTAACACCTGTAAATGGCTCGAATAGAGTTTAGAGGTTTTAGGTTATCGATTCATGGCCCTTTACGATAATGAATGATAATTCGAGATCAATGCCCGTGTTTTGTGTAGAAACATACGTTTTAATAAAAGCTTGGAGAGATTTAAAAGTGGAGTGCAATATGAACAAGGTGCTCAACACAGGAGGGTTACATTTTATTTAATGCGTTTAACTTGGATGTGGTTTAATGCCACTAAAAACATTAATTCCAATATAGAATTATGACGACAAGAGCACTTTGAAACCGATGCAGATCCTGCTTTGTGACGACATTTTTAATTTAAGTTTTTATTACTACACCACGCTTTTAGTTTTTCTATCGCTTATCTAAGGTGCAGGAAGTATTACATTTCATGCAAATTTCAAAATGGAGTTTCATACATGTTCTGAGGCTCCTATTAGAAAAATCTTACGTGTTACATTCAATATTTTATCTTATCTTCTGTTACGGAGGGGCTCAGCACCGATTCAGAATGGATATTGTATCTACACCCACGAGGGAGCGTCCCGGGAGGAAGGATGAAGCGAGAAGACACCGGGCGGCTGGATCCAGGAGCGATGGTACACAATGACAGGGTCCCTAAATTTCCAGATATAGACACCCTGGCAGACGGACAGGCATCCCACCCCCACCCCGCAAAGAAGGGTCCAACGACCCTTAAGGGGTTCGAATACCCAGGCAGCCAACCGAAAGCCAAGTGACGGAAAGAGTCACAAAAAGCATTGTTCTCCCCTGCCACGCTACACCGAAACACCATCGGCGAAACTTCGACCGTGAAAGAGAGTAACGGGATGAAGGATGAATGAAATGAAGAATGGAACAAAATGGAGGGACAGAAAATTCGGGGGCTGATAGAAACCACTTCAGCATTCGCCTGAAGGCTCGAGAAAACCCCGAAAATACCCATGGGATAGAGTGGGTGGTTGCCGGGGATCGAACCCGGGACCTCCTGAATGCGAGCCATTGACGTCACGTGAACTATTTCGCTCGGTTACATTCACATTAAGTTTCTCTATCCACACTTCTAAAAACGATTCTTACAAAAATTATTGTTCTCTGCTTTATATTAATCGAGATAAAGATTTTCAGAAATGTTATACATTTCGTTGTAGACACAAGAGGAATACAGTAGGCTTGAGCCATAGTCAGATCTGTCGCTATGACTTTGAAATTCAATGTTCTTTGCATGACCTCGAGAGAAAAAAATTTGATGTGCTACATTCATATGACCTTCTCTGCTTTCTGTCGCTTATTACTGGGTCTAGGTAAAATTACTCTTACGAAAGTTTATTTTCCTATCTTCTTAACTTTAATCGAGATAAACCTTTACGGAAATAGCTACATTACACGTTTCGTTATAGATACAAAGAGAACAGTGATAGTCAAATGTTTAAGAACTGGGTGCTATACGACTCTTTCCATAACATCGTGAGAAACAACTGAAAATCGCCAGAACTTAAAGAATGGCTAAGTAATGAACAGTTCGGAACATTAAAAACGGATATCTCGGAAATGTCTTATGTCACAGAAAATTTATTTGAAATAAATTGTGTGCTTTAAGGATATTTAAATTTTGTGGAGTGTTTTGTTCTATCGTTTAACGTATACTAGTTATACTAGATTATACAAAATTCCATCCGAATGAAGAGAACATCATAGGCTATTCCCAAAAAATCCAAACTATACGTCTTATTAAATATCTTTAATGTATGTTGTTTTAATCAAAATCGTTGAGCCATTGTTTATAAAATCAAATATTTCTTAAAATGTTCCATGTAAAGGGTAGTTTGGGGTGGGGGTTTCCTTGAAAATCTTAATGTCTCCTCTTTTGGGAGTACGAAACCGAAATACCTCTTCTTTTTGAAGTACGTATGCTGTTCACGTACAGACAGACACAGACACACGGAACGTTTCATAAAAATTATGTTTTTGGATTCAGGGATCTGAAAACATGCATTTCCGGTGAAATATTTGGTTCAACATTTTTGAGTGGAATACATTACTTCCTATACTTGCTATACGTAGCAGAGAAAGTAAAACGTGAATTTAACTCACTGCTTACAAAAAGTACAAGTATTTCAAAATTCAAACCAATCACAAAGGATATCTCAGAAATGGTTAACGTCACAAAAGTGTGTATTTAACATGAATTGCGTGCTTCGACGACATCAACATTTTGTCTATCTCTTAGAGTTTATCAGTTATACAAAGGTGGTTCAGAATGAAGACGACTTCACAGGCTATTCCCAGAAAATTCAACATATACATTTTATTTGTAATGAAAATATCTTAAACATATTGCAACTTGTCCAATTTCCAACAGTCAGCTCATTAAGTTGTCACTGTCTCTTCGTTAAAGTGATATAGTCCAACTCTGCACTGTCACTTCACTTTCTTCGTGACGTAGCAGCGAAACGAAAATTCATCTGTGTAATTTCGGGTAAGAAGATTTGAATTCATAACTTTCAAAGGTAAAACTTTCTTTTATGAATCTCAACGTTTTGTGGGATGGTGAGATATCTTTTCCTTCGCAGTTTTTTTCTACTGGGTGACTCGGAGATACTGAGCAGTAGGTTGGGTAGCCTACTTGTCCAGGGACTTTATTTCTTAGGGAGTGTGTATTACTGCATAGCTGCAGCACATAACTTCCTGGAGGGGACATACTTGGTAACTATGTGACTTGCGTTCCATTATTGTGAATGGTTCTTCAATCGTGTTATCATTGTAGCGGCCAAAATATGGAAACAACGAATGTTTAGTTTATATGCCTTTAGTGTTTGGAGTGTGTCAACGTAATTCAGACAATGCGAGGTTTTCAGTTAGACGATTGGACTAGCTTTAGTTTTTTTCATCAATTGGAACGACTGGGGAATCATGGTTAGCTACATCTTGTGGTTCTATACGCTGTATCAGAAGCGTTGTCACAAATCCTCACACCAGCTGCACAGATGTTGCACATAAGTAGGACAGATCTCACTTTGAACATCATCTTTGAGTTTCCAGTATAATCACAATGGAAGTCCCTGCAGCGACGGCGAGGAGCCCACCCAACCTACTGCTCAGTATTTATTCCAGCCAACCAGTAAACACTTATCGAACTAACCTCTCATCAAAACAGAGTAATGCAAATGAAACTAATAGTGGAATCGATGTTTGCAACACTCGGAATAAGCAAAATATCTGCAATAGAGTCTTTAAAAATCCAGGCAAATGACAGTGTACTCACGTAAAAGTTCAATAATTACAAACAGAAATACAATACAAGCAACGTAACCAGTTAAGACAATTAAAACCCAGTGATGCCAATTTAGACCTTTTACGGCTAAGTCTAATATTTTTTGAAAAGAAATCTGTAAAAAAAAAAGACACACTATAGACATTTTCAAACATTTTACTTAACCATTTCTAATTATTTTCGGCTTTCATTTTCTAGTTTTTAAATTAAAATCACTGAAATATAAAAAGAGAAGTTGAGTATGTATACTTTAATGAAACATGGGACCCATCGAGTAAAACAATGTGAGTCACAATCTCCGACTTCTAAATTGGTGTCCGTGCAGAGAGTTTGGAATGGGAGGTTCGGAAGTAAAGAATTTTTACTGAGTTGCAGCCTGCAGGCATTTGCAAGAGTTGGAATTTGTGGATGTTTATTTTATATGTGGCATGTCATATGGAATCTGTATGGGCGTTGAGCGCTGAATACCAATGTTTCTTTTCTCTTTATCTATTTTTTTAGCATAACCATGCTACTCATCAGGACTTTGTGATGAAAAGGCAGAAAACTATTCCAGCATGAAAATATATCAGGAAATTGTTTTGGAAAATCCCTGGCATCTGATTTGCACCTATATAATGGCTGCTCCATTGCTACTTATGACCTTTCTAAGAGCTACTTTTCATCAGCAAGAGTTGCAAAAACCGTTGAAAGAACATATTGAACAAGTCTGTGTATTCAATGGGTAATTTTATTATCATCAGCAGCTCGGTTTGGGTTTTTAGGCCCGTTCCGGTTCCCTCAGAATTGCTGGTTCCAACGTAATCTAGGACGACCAACATTTCTTTTCTATCTTGCGGTGTAGTTGAAAGCTCTTTTTGGTAAGCGGGATTCATTCATTCTTCTCAGATGTCCAATTCAGGTCTTTTGACGATCTTGAATTTTTTCTGTTATGTTTTGTATACGGAATCTAATATCTTCGTTTCTTGTATGTTCCGTCAATTTTATACGGATCTTAGAAATTTCATTTCTGAAGCTTCTAGGCGTCTTTTATCATTCGGTGTTAAGAGTCCATGTTTCTGCTCCATAAAGAAGTTGTGGATTTGCTACAGATTCATAAAATTTGCTAATTTTATAAAGGGTATAAATCTTCTTCCTGTGCCAGTGTTACATTTATTTCTTCTAGTTTTTCTTTGATCTACCAACTAATCTTCCCTCTTAGTTTAACGCTTGTATCCAAACTCTTTCTTTTGACATTCTTTGTAGATGACCTACCAATTTTCTTCTGTATGTTTCTACAATATGTGGCAAAATAAACGACACTGAAATGTTAATTAATAGCGTTGGTACAAAAATGTGTTCAAAATGTGTGCCACTACATGCCACACATTGTACTACCTAACGTTTCTGAAGATTGTTGAACGTAATATGCACAAAGGTTGCTGTAAGAACACAGAAAACGACGTGACCCACTGTACAGTTTAAAATACGAGTTATTTGTTGATGTTGCCATTAAAATTAACGTGACTATGAATATGACCATATTGTGACGCAACGGCTATGGCCCAAGTTTATCCGGAGGTCGGCGCCGGACAGTCGGAGATAAACGAAGATAAGCTACTCTCTCACCCGGCGTAAACACCAGAAGCGCTCTTGGCAGATAACCAGAATGTTCTGGAAGTTTCTTACACCGCCTCCAGCACGTGTGTCCAGATAGTTCTAGAATGTACTTGTAAGAACATTCTAGAGAGAGAGGTCAGTCAATTGAGTTGGTCAGTAAATGAGTAAGGAAGCTGGTGAGCGAGTTTCTGCTGCGACATCAAGTGCAGTTCTCCGAGAGGATTGGTAACGACTGCTGGATGTGCAATGAGTGCTACTGCAGAGTGAGAGATTTTAGAAGTCTTGTGTTTGACTCCCCAGCGAGTGAACCGTCCGAAAGAAGAGGTTACGTCACGAAGGAAGTGAACTGACGGGGAAATTGAACCAGTTTGCACTACTAAAGTCATATTGTGAAGAAAGTGAAGACCCGTGAAAGCTGAACCATATCAAGAGTGACAATGAGATTTAAGAGAAGTGACAGTTGAAAAACTGGACAAAGTCACAATATGTTGCAGAAGACTACGATATTGCAATCAGGCTCACTTATCTCTTCTTGTTAGATACTGAGCAAATTGAATCCGGTATGCAAATCCACTCAACCCAGTTCTTTAAATATTTGAGAAACAGACTATCGCTCAAACCAAATTTCGGTAATATTGGCCGTACACATTTTGAAGACCTACTGGAGAAATAGGTAGTCCCTGATTCTCGTTTGTGGCGAAATGAATGATCTTGGGAGACATTGAAGTTCGCTTTCGTTTACATAGGATGATCCCGTACAACGGAACTTGCCAAAGACAGATAACATTGTTTTGTTATTTAGTGTCTCCTTATTAAATCTCCCCTCGAACTGTTCTTCAGTACGAGGGCAAGCTCGGCCCATTCGGACGTCCCACTCCTATGACCACAAATAATGTTCTGTAGGAATGCCACGAGTGACGAGAGAATATATCTAGAGGATTTGGAAATCATGAGTCACATATGCTAAGCCTTTTTACGAATAAAATGAAGTGATTTACCCAAAAATATGATTATTATAATAAAATCATAAAATATTTATATTTATTTGCAATCTATATGGCGTTGTTTTCAAAAAGGTGTTAGAATCTTATGGTCATGTTTTGTTTGTTTGATGAGTGCAACTTGATCTTATAAATATTATTTTCTACAATCTGGCGTGCGGAACTTTCAGTGGGAATTCCTGTATCTATGATTGTAAGAATGCTCCTAGTAGAGAAAATGTGACGAAATAAAGCTTATATTATCAACATTATACGTTATGACTTTACAGAAAACAGCTGATAAACGTTAACTTGTTTCATTTCATTGATCATGCCGCCTTTTTGCTCCTAACGTGACTCTTGGGACGATGTTCACTATAAAGTTTTAGAATCCTTGGGCTTCCACACGTAACAAACGTGCCAAAGATGTGTGTGTGTCCATTTACTATCTCTGATTTATCTGTTCACTCCATTTAACAAACAAGTATGCAACATGGCTAATTTCAATCAATTTAACGTTAATTTAAACTTTGAACATTTTAACAAAGATAAACTTTAAAATTGTAACATAAGACAAATCTTAAAGGTTTTCCAAAATAGTATCATTACATTAAATTTAAAGCTCACGTGACCTTTAACGGTTCTCTTTCTTCCATTGCTTTAAGGAATTGCAAAAGTTAGACAATACATCATGGGAAAGGAAGTTACTCGTGTGGTTTGAAACTCCTGAATGGATCTCCCTAAAAATGCGTCACTCTGGCTTGAATCTCTGAACAATTATTACCAAAAGGGAATTTACATGAATACTCGCCAGAAATGTAGATAGCGAATTTAGAGCTGAAAATCCTTTCTTGTTCCTATCGCCAGTCCACACGTCGGGAGTCGACCTGAACGCAGCTTGCGATTTTCGCCGCTAGGACAGCCAGTTACGCCACGTGACCAGGTTACAGATAGGGATGCCGCCTCTCTCGGCGTCTAGCGTCTGGTACATTAATGCATGGTAACCTTTCGGAGTAGGGGTACATACGTAACAATGTATCTTTTTCACAATGACACTTTTTTCACAAATTCTCAATCCTCTGATGACTAGGGTTATTTTCCAATATTATAAAACAGCTGAATTCTGATTTTATGTTATTTATTAATTATTTTATTAATACATTAATTGATAATATATTAATGTAAGTCAAACATTGAAAGAAATCCAATAATTTTAGTCATCAGCAATTGTAATCATCTGTTTTATGTGTGGGAAGAATTTTATCCTAATTGATGTGCTCAATCCTAAGTAAAAGCACACTTGTATCGCAAAATAAGTTTGCGGGAAAATGGAAAACAAGAAAACAAAGTTATCATTTTCCGACTGTCGTTAAAACATTCCCTGGCTGGAGGTTTGCACATTTAGTCTCAAAGGCTATTTAAATACCATATGTATTTTTATATTGAATAAAATATACTTCAAATTATCCAAGAGAAGTTACCGAATTTTATTATCCCCAAACTAAAACATTTGATGTGTTACACATGACTTTCTCTATTTACTATGTCTGTATAGTAGGTAGAGTGTGTTAGTTCCACAAATTATTCTTACGAAAGCTTGTTTTTTCGAGATGGGTGGACTTTTGTGGAAACATTTTTCGTTGAAGGTATAACGTAGATAGAAGAAACCGAATCGATTGTTGGAGATTTTAAGTAGTTGCTCTATGATGGCCTAGAAATTCATACTATTTCCATTACATCGCAAGAAACAACTGAATAGAGAGAGCACTTTAAAAATAACAAAATTATTGACAAATTCAAACCAATAATAATGTATATCTCAGAAATGCCAATGCCAGAAAAAGTTATTTGAAATAAATTGTGTATCTTAAAGAATTTACATTTCTGCCTATCTCTTATGGTTTAACAGATATCCATAAACACACAAATTTCCTTCCGAATAAAGGGAATTTCACAGCTTGTTCCCAGAAAATACAAGACATACATTTTATTTGCCAAGTAAATATCTTAAACATATGGTAGTTTATTACTACATATGGTAATTTGGGCTGGAGGATTTTCTTGAAACTCTTCGTGTGACACACACACACACACACACACACACACACATCTTTTTCTAAAATAATTAAACATGTACAGAGTTACTCTAAATATTTATTTCTAATGAACGACAATAGATGGCGACACATGCGATACATCACTGAATAGAAAAGAATTCAAAGTTTTATTTTATGTGGTCAAAATAAGCACCATTTGTTATGCGAGGACGACCAGTGCTTTCCGTTTGCATACGCAACCATCTCCTACGAATTTATTGTATCAATTGTAAATTTTTATGACGAGGCGGTTCATTGTTGAACTTAGAACGAAATGCACACTACAATGAAACAATGGACTCACTCTTTCCATAATGCAGCACACAAAACGACCTTTCCTGTGGCGTCGCCATTTTCTCGTAAACAAACACAGCGCATTCATGTAGGTATGAATGGAACTAATAGGTGGGGCTTAAAACTTTGAACTTTCCCCTATTCAATGATGTGTCGTGTGTGTCGCTATCTATTGTCGTTCATTAAAATGAATATTTAAAATCTATTCCTTCTTATTGAATAACCCTTATTTCCGGTGATATCTCAACATCGAATTTTTGGGTGGAATACAATACTTGCTCTAGTTACTGTAAGTATGCAACAGAGAAAATAAAATGGAAGTTTTTTACCTTTTAAACTTCCCGGTTACGCTGAAATGTTTTCGGAAATTAAGTATAGGAAAACGACAATCGTGCTCTTGTTAGCAACCACGTGCTGCTAAACTTATAGGTGGGTGTACAAAGAATACAAAGCTTGGTGCTTGCTGTGCGCTTCATCTCCGATGAATCCTTACGGCTTTGTACGCGAAGTGAGGCAATATTCTGATGAACATTTAATTTTCGGAAGATAACTGCACAGTCGATCTCTGTTGCTTGTCGGCTTTGCGGTGCATTAGTGCCATTAGCCTAGTTGGTAAGGAATAATGCACAGAGTATGTATGCTAACCCGAAACACACTAGCCTGTTTATAGACTAGCTTCCGCTTGACGGATCTACCTTCGCGGGTTACAACCGCACACAAATAATATAGAAGGCGAGGGGCTTTCAGATGTGACATTCAAACCGGCAGCGTTTTCCATAACATGTGGAGTATGCCCTTTTTTTAATACAATAGAGTGCTTTAGAAACGGTTTTTAACCTTCTGATGTATAACAGTTACCTATACGACTTCCTTTACCATTTATGAATTCACACGAAAGTTTATTATTTTATTTACAACTTGTCTATGGTTGAGGATGTACTTTATTTCATCAAAGCTTATAATAGCTATTAGAATTTCACTAGAAATACAATATTTTGAGGTCCCTGTATCCAAAAATACAATATTTAGAAAAGCGTCGTAAGAAGGCGTGTCCACGGGCGTGTCCGTTAATTTGTGAATAATAATAATAATAATAATAATAATAATAATAATAATAATAATAATAATAATAATAATAATTAATAATTAATAATATCATCGATAACTTTATGGTTTAGTACTTTTGACCTATTCCAGCACCAGTTTTCAGTTGATGCTTCCACCGTTTACTGGTCTTATTGCTTTTGGTCTATATCTCGGGAATCTAGTACTCTCCACGTGTTGCAGTTATTTATTCTCGTTTATCATATTATCTAAGGATAATATTTAGATTTTCTCTTATATGTTCACTTTTTAATCTGAATCATCCAGTAACATTGTACTTAAATAGCTATGTCGTTTCTCCTGCCTGAGTTCAACTGAAAGATTTTTTTGGTTAAGTTGACACTTAGTTCCTATATAATGTAATTTTCTATAGTTTTACAATATTTCAACATGGTTTTTTTCCTGGTCCTGCATTTGAAAATTTTTTCATTTGTTCTACGTTTTATTAACTTTAGATATTTGTTTTCCATATCTTTAAAAGTTAATAATTGGCAGCTTAAATAATATAACTCAAAAAACATCGGTTAAATACCTAATTATTTTAAAGTCGGAAAGTGAAGACTTTAAAGAAATTTCCTCCGCTCTACAAAATCTTTACATCAAAAATATCTATATTTCTTTAATTTTCACAAATAATCATTTTGATTAATTTATTATATATTATATTATTCTAAATATCTATAAATAATATACTAAGTGGCATTTCTATAAATAAGAAAACCAAAAAGGATTACAATACATTACTGTGAGAAAAACTTGGAGCTATTTAAACATATAGCTGTAACAAATAGCATTAAGTATTTCCGAAATATGTTTTCTTACTGTGATACACAGCTGGGTCTTTATAGGTGGCTTTATAAGCCAAAAAGTATAATTTAATTAATTTAATTTACCTCGCCTCGTATTCTTTGTGAAATTATTGTATAATAGCCAATAAATGTTTAATGATAAAGCCTCTTCTTCATCCCTCTGAGTTAAATCTCTTGATATTCCTAACGAGGAAAGAAAGATCTCCTGTATTCACGAACATGGGTGTGAGGTATCACGGTATTTCCGATTCGCGTAACCTTCCCCAGAGTTTTCCAAGTTCTGCAAACGCTGTATAGCCTCTAAGTAAGCTGCTTTTAGCGATGAAACATTGTCGAAATGGTAGAGTATTTTTAGATAATCATATTAGACGAAATTTTAAACGTTTGTATCTTCTCTTTAGTGTCGCAGTTATTTAGCAACAAAGGCTCCAAGGTTTTTACATATTATACAAAAGCTTGAGATCAGATTGATCAACGAAATAGGGGTGAAACTGCTAACCATGAAGATTTTCCATTTCCAGGTCCTGAATTTAAATGTTGATCGGGAACGATGGTCGTCACTTTTGAAGCCATTTGCGTTACCTGCTCCGTTGTTGATTCTGCTGCCGTGATCTCGTAATTTGTTCTGTTGTTTGGTGCGCCAGCTGCTGTAGTGGTAAGCTATGAGATCTTTCCCTCAGGGTATGCGTGTGCGGTTTGTTAAAGGACAACACCAGGTAAAATTACCTGAGAAATTTATTATGAACTAATATTTGTGACGTTTTAAAAGCACGTCACCTTAACTTCCGAAGGCCAAGGGAAATGTGTGGTTTCGACTGCAGCAAGATCGGCTTGACCCTGCTACTTCACCTCACGTCGAACAAGAAAAACATTAGGTTCGTGTGAGTACTTGGTTCTGCATAGCAGTCGCGAGTAGTTAAGCCTGGTTCACACCAACGAGAACGAGAAGGTTGAAATATATGTATTCAAATGGAAACGTTCATAATCGACGGGAAGCCTTCCCGGGCCCCGTGAACGGGAAAGAAGGCTTGCCCAAGTTTTAACTTTGTTTTCGTTTCCGGTCACGGCATATTGTTACATGCAGGAGTGAGGGCCAACAGGTTTCCAGCAAATTGCGCACATGGGGGAGCGTAGCTCACTAAACGGCAAGAAGACCGGGACCTTGGTATTTAAATCTAGATGAAGGTGTGAGGTTTTAACATTATACAAAAATATTACATAATACACATTACCTGTAATTTATTGACAAATGTTTGCCGACTCTACATTACACTTAGGAAAACAGGATGAGGGGAGATGCCCCGAAGTCGGGGACTGGCCACACAAGCGCCTTACTCTATCGACTGCACTTACTGAAGTGACGCTAACACTCAAAGTGGCGTGTTCCGCGCCAAAGGAGGGATCGTTAGGCCGAAGAATAATCAAAGTAACCTAATAATTCTATCGACAATGCAACACAATAATGTGTCTGGTATGACAGTGCTTACTGATACGCCACATCATTAGACCCATATTGTGCATATTAGACTCTTCACTGTAAAGCTTATTCTAGGCAGCCGTGACATGAAACAGCCGCTAGTGCTCTCTGTAGCCGCAAGCTGAAACATAAAACTGAAGAAATTATTAGTAAATTTGCTTCCTAACCTCAGATCCTGACACCCGCATATCCATTGAGCGTTGGTTCCTCTGGTGAAAGTATCATCATTGTTTATATGCAACTCAAAACTGAATGTTGTTTCAAAAACAATGGCAAAAACTACATGAACAGCAAAAACCGGTGGAAGTTAACAAAGAATATACAACTTTAATGTACGCCATTAAATAAAGGAATCAAAGCTTGGTACGACTAGAGGAATTGTAATGGATATGCATTTGGAATTTTGACGTTGACTAACCCGCAATTTGGTGGCTGAATTGGAAGCAGGTCAAAAATATCATTGTTGAGTTAAAAGCAAAAAGAAATCCCAATGCACAAAATTGATTTTCACTTTGTGATCGATATGCATTTCCGTTCTCGTGACCGGGCTTTTGTGAACCAATATTTTGTATGCTGCCTTGCTTCCCGTTCTCGTTTCCGTTTTGGTTACCGTACTCGGGCGGTTGTGAACCAGCCTTTAGCCTCGCATGGTTGTTCTGAGCACTTGATTCTGCGTAGCCGTGGTAAGCAGTTAGCATGGCATGGTTGTCATGAGCAGTTGATTCTGCACAGCTGTCCTGAGCAGATCAGCTAGCACGAGATAGCTACTATGAAGCAACTTTACCAGTTTTATCGAGAAAGCATCATGTCTGCACTCGTAAGGCGTAAAGCGGCTTTAAAATAATTTCGCTACTAGTAATTCTCATATGTAGCGAGTGTGTTAGCAAAGTTACACATCATACGCTGTTATTATGTCACTTCACACATCTACACCAAGTGACCAGCCGTCCAAAGTCAAATGGGAGTTGTGGGGTACAGATATGCTTCATGGAGGATGTCCAGTTTGCAACCTTTGTGTGCTACAAGATCAGCAATCAAGACAGGAAGGTGGTTGGTGAGTTCTACTATATCCAGGCTGATATACATAAGAATGCCGGTATAATGTCATGGAAGAAAGTAGATCCTTGGTTTCTGCCCTATTTGCCTCCCCAGACAAATTAAATGGGTATATTGTCTTCATTATTAAATGTCTAAGTTGAAGTCATGCCATACAATAAAATGACACTGAAATTTAAGGAAGAGTGATGGGTAATTTTAAAGGTTTGTATTGTCAATTCAATTCAGTTCAACATGCTAATAATTCATTCCCAGATATTGGAAAGGTTTAATGTTGTGAAGGTTAATACCAAAGTTGTGATAATAAGAATAATGAATTCAGACATGCATGACATAAAGTCTGTCAGTGATTGAGAAACATTTTCACCATGTTATGTCAATTGTAATTATGGGTCCTTATCCCCTTTTGGGGGAAGTATAATGAATATAACATCATCACAATTATTATCTAAACTAAATATATTTTATACGTACTTATTATTTCAGTTATTAAATCACTAATATGAAATGTTTGTTTTACGTAATTTCAATATATCATGCTGCATCCTAAGTCATAGATCCAGTGCAAGGAGGTATAAATTGGAAATGTATTTAATATTAGTCATATTGCGTATTCATAAACTACTCCAACCTTGGGATAGCCTGATCAGATAGCCTGATCCAATTATCCCGTGGTCTAGCACGCTGATATTATTCTTGATCTCTGGTTATAAAGCTAACTTGACAATTAGGTCACTACAGTGAATTAGGTTGACCTGATAAACAGGTAGTGAAATGGTGGGGCATATTTGAGTTCTTGAATTGAGTTGCTGACCATTGGGTGTGTGTAGTACGATTCCCGCAAAGAAGAGCTTCACACCAGTGGAACAATTACAAAGAATATCCATACAGAATATTACCTTTCCATCTTTCCATTAATGATTAGCTAAAAGATAAACAGAAGTGTCTTCAATGCAGATTCAGTTACAATGTTTTACTGCAAGTTTAAGAAAAGTTTGTGTGCTATAAATCATAATTTTTGTGTTAATTAAAATGGCATATTCCAAATCGAACATTATACAGTTGTGTGATTTAAGATCCAATTCTATTTTTGTATCTTCTTTCTCGTATACTGAAGAAAGATAGAGAAAGGGAGAGGGAGAGAGAGAGGGAGGAAGGGAGAAAGACATATTTGTTTATTCACACCTTATGTGATTGTAGCTGTCAGCTGATGATTGCATTTCGAGTCCCCATTGCTGGAAGTTAATTTTGAAGCACAGTGCAGCGATGTTGAGAAGGTACGCGGGTACAGTACTCTTACTGCTGTGCACAATGCCGGGTTAGTTTAATACTGAAACAAGATTGCTAATTAATTTTATTTATTATTGTCATTGTTTGGTAATTATTTTCTGCATTTTAATCAAATATTTTAAACAAGAATTTTTATGTATTCCCCCACAGCTAGCTACTGACAGTGAATAGATAACTAGAATCAAAAGGTTAACTGTTCTAATTCTCTGAATTAACTTAAATAGCTACGAACAGATTTTCTAGCAATTACAAATATTAAAAGCATTGTTTGCAGTAGGACATATTAGATAAGACACCATAATATAATAAACCCATGTGCGGAAACCATCAGCCTTTACAAAAATTAACAAACTCAGGAACAGACGAACATGATAACAATTTTAAAGTTCGCATATATAAAACATCATAAACTCTAGTAATTTAAAATATTTAGAATTTAAAACTTTCAGTAAAATCTGAAAATTTATGGCTTATTTAACTACACAGTGTATTAAACCCATACAATTATATGATTCCTCATATAAACAAGTAGGTGCAAAGAATAAGAAAATTACTACCCGACAAATTTGTAATTAAGACCTAAGATGTTTTCCGAGGTAAGGTGCAGCAAATGCCCGCATAAAGTCACATGATGAGAGAAGATTCGAGTCAGCAAGCGCAGACAGTATCGGTGCGGTTGCAAGCGATGGTTGGCGATACATCTGTTCGAGGTCAGCTGTGAGCTAAAATATACCCTAGCTCAACGGATGGTTTTGACATTCATAGAATATTTATATATCAGCTAGCTGCTGTGAAATACAACAGTTTCTAGAAAACATTCTAAATCTAACACCGAAATAATTTTGCAGTTTTATTTTGGAGCAGTAGTTATCCTTCCGCGGTGCCGTGGCCGAGTGATTAGATCGCTCGCCTCCCACCAAGGCGGGCCTGGCCAGGTTGAATTCCAAATGCTCGCATGTGTGATTTGTGGTGGACGAAGAGGCATCTGGGCGGATTTTCTCCGGGATCTCCTGTTTCCCACGCTATTCTTTCCACCATCGCCCCATCACCATCTTTCCTTTCTTCCATTTCGCCTTCATTTCATATCATCTTCTACCTCACTCCCATGCCTGGCTACGGGGTGATCCCTCGTTAGGGATTCTTCCTTCTCCGATGCAATGTTCATCTGTTCCCCCTCTGACCCTAGGCACGATTGTATGTCCTAGGGTTTGTAAGCCATACATAAGGGAGGGGTAAGTCAACTAAATAAATAAGTACGGTTTCTTCCTGCCTATAGGTATATTACTTTCCTGAAATTACAGGAGTTCTAAAATCCTTTCACATGATGTGCAATTTGGACTTGAGAGTGTTCGTACCGAGAAAAACATCTGATGTTAACTATTAATGGTTGAAAGTGAAATATAATAAATGCACAATACAAGCTTGTACAAACAATCCCTTAGAGGAACAATATCAGATTCTGATTGCGGATATTACCTGTTGCATTATTTACGTGCATTCATGCTCTGCAGCTGTATTAAATATGCTGTAACAAGCAAGCCATGGGCACTAACGCTGTCGGTGGTTGTAGTGGAATAGAAATTATTTATCACTGTGCGATTGCTATTCTGTTTAGATCGACATAACGCTTTCACATATTCAATTTCAGAACTACGTGTTTGTATTAAACGATGGACGCAGGAACGTGTGTGCATATTATTATCTGTTGTTCAACGTTCACTCACAAACTTCTCACACTGAGGTTTCATTAGCAACATTACAGACAGTCGTGAAATAATTTTAAAATGATGTAATTTAGCTTCAGCTTTCCAGAAAACACAAGGTGGTGCCTATTTTCGGAAATCACTTTTAAAGCTATACCATGCAAAAGAATAATATATTCGTGTAGTTACGAGATTTGATTTTTGCTCTCTCTACCGCTTGTCTATAGTAGGCAGAGGAAGTATTGTATTTCACAAAAATTAGACTTTTGGGTTTATCTTACACATCAAGTTCGTAACAACTGACTCGACTATTCTTGCGTGCAAAGGTAAAGAAACAAAATTTAAAAATGTCAATGTGTTACATTCACGTGACTTTCACTACTCACTCTTATACAAACTTATTACAAAACCTCTAGCTACTTCTTGTTAAATGTTCAATTCATATTTACACATTTCGTTGTACGACACAGTAGGTAAGGGAATAGTCAGATTTTTAAAGTGCATCGCCGTGTGACGGCTTTAAAATTCCGTGTTCTGAGCATGACCAGGAGAAGAAAACGAATAACGCCTTCCCACTTTAAAATTCAATCCAATGATAAGGAATACCTCGGAAGTGGTTAACTCTACAAGAAAAACATATACGTGTGTTTTAACGAGATCCACATTTTGTATGGTGAGATTTTGTCTAACCGTTGCGTTTACCAATTTATTTCATTCAGAATGAAAAGGGCTTTAGAGGGTATTCCCAGAAACGTTAAGTGTATATTTTATTTGTTATGAAAAATCTTAAACTAATATTTTATT
This sequence comes from Deroplatys truncata, assembly GCA_030765065.1. Classification (NCBI taxonomy): domain Eukaryota; kingdom Metazoa; phylum Arthropoda; class Insecta; order Mantodea; family Mantidae; genus Deroplatys; species Deroplatys truncata. Next base: position 69,414,611 of record CM060987.1, on the reverse strand, counting down.
AAAATTGTTAGCCAGTTTGCTAAAATTTAAGTTTACGAAAAACCTTTCATATAAAGCCCAGTTTGAGGTGAGGGATTTCTTTTAAAAAGTTTCGTGTCGCATCCTTGGAGGATGATACCAAGTTTGGTATCTAATGGTCTTTTCATTTTTGAGTTATGCTGTTCATAAACACACACACAAACACGCGCGCGTGTCTTTTACTACAAATGTTTGTTTTATTCAGTGAGTCTCAGAACGTATGTTTCCTGTAAAATTTCGTTATCGAATTTTTGGGTGTGATTTGATAAGGCAATGAAATACAGAATGAGAGCTATTATAAGCGCAAAATGTAAAATGTTAAAAATTCGAGTTCCGGCTTCAGGGTAGCCCATTATGGTGTTAGTATCCATTATTCATCCAAAATTGAAAATACCAAAATATTTTCGGTTACTTTTTATTATGTAGATAGATACTCCTCATTATATACTACTGCCCAGTAGTACTTCATAAGTTAACTTATTTCTATAACTTGCTTTTCTTTTTGAGTGAAGACCCTTTCATCTCTCTGGCTTCTGTGTTTTCAAGAACCGACATCAAATAGAATTTTCGGAAGATCGAAACTTCTTTGTTTTGCAAAGTTAACAAAAAGGTACAGGGTTGCACGATCTGCAAAATAAACCTTTCATGAAGAGAAAGGTGAAAAAAAAGGAACGGAATAGGGTGAAAATAGGCAGAAAAACCTGAAAGACTGTCCACTCAGAGGATGTATGAAAGGATATAATAAAGCATGGATTTACAGGGAATGTAGATAGAGGTTTCGTAGCCGTATTTGGAACAGCTCATAGTATAGCCTAGCCTTTCATTCGTTTTCGTTGCTTATTTAATTAGCCCTGAACCCAATTTAGCCCCCCTCAGCACCCATCCCACTACTTCAACCCCTACCGTTCCTCTCATCCAATTAATTAACGAAATTCGCTAGTGGTTTTCGTGGATTTGCTGTGAACAAGAGACGAGCGAGTGAGCGAGTGGGAACGGCGTACAACAATCCACACACTGATCCATAATTTAGGAATATACCTACCATCCTGTGACATCACATCTGATTACTCCAAAAGAACTAACAGCATTTGGCTGTATGCTGTTTTTTACCTTCAAAGATATTTTGTGCAGAATCGAACAAACAGGAATAAAAATTTGGCCAGACAGAATGATTTTAACAAGCTTGGGGTTGTGGTTTAATTGGTGATTTTTTCGAGTTTGAATTGCACTGCAGAGGTACAGCTAACACTGGGGGTAACTATATCATATTAGCTATCCAATCAATAAATTAAAAAAGTGATTTGCGGGAGGGGATATGCGATCGTAGCTTTTTTCCCACATAGCAACTCTAGGTTGATTTTACCACACGCTTCTGCTTTTTATAAGCAAAAGAAAAGAGATGTTGTTGGTTCGAAGCCCTGTTGACTCGAGCAGCATAGCTAACCTTTACTTTCTCTACCACATACATAGTAGGTATTCCACCCAAAAACCGGGAATACATGTTTTGGAGCTCCCAGAATAAAATAAATAATTTTTAGCAAAATGTCCGTGTATGTGTGTGTCTGTGAACAGTATAACTCAAAAATGAAATGTCGTAAAAATACCAAACTCGGTATTCAAGTCCAGTACCTTCCAAAGATGTGAAACGAAGATTTTAAAGAAAATTCCTTACCCCAATTTATCCTTTACACAGAAATTTTTTCGATTTTTTTTACTGAAAAATGTCTTAACGTTTTCTATTAAAATAGCATATTAAACTTACTTACGTGATAAATAAACTGTGTATCTTGAGTTTTCTGGGAATAACTTTTGAAGTCCTCTTTATTCGAAAGAAAGTTTATGCAAATCTTGTATAACCGCTAAACGTTAAGCGATAGACGAATACGTACCACACAAAAACATAGACAAACACAATTTATGTCAAGTACATTTTTTGTAGCATGAGCCATTTCCTAGACATACGTTATTAATGGTTCGAATTGTTAAATACTTAGTTATTCTTTTGGTCGTGTCGACTTTCAGTTATTTCTCGCAATGTCATGGAGAGAGTATGGAATTTTAAGGCCAGCATATGGCGTCTAGTTCTATAAAACATTCGACTTTTGCTATTCCCTTTGTATCTATAACGAAATGTGTACTGAAGCTATTTCCTGAAAGCTTTATCTCGATTAAAATTAAGTGGACAGGAAATAAACTTTCGTAAGAATAACTTGTATACCCACTAATAAGTGATAGACGGCAGAGAAATTCATAGGAATGTAACACATGACTTTTATTTTAGCTATCGTTTACCTATGGTAGTTACGAGCGGGATGGCTCAAGCGGTTACGTCTGTGGCCCGCATTTGGGAGGCCCCGTATCGATCCCCGGCGACCTCCCACTCTGGCCCATGGGTTTTTCGTGGTTTCCCCGGGTCGCTTGTCGAATGTTGGGATAGTTCATCTTCTACCACGACTCTCCTTCCTCTCATTTCCTGTACCCATCATATTCCTTGTTATCTTTTTAGGGTTGTAGGACCAGGCGACGGTGTTCGACGGGTTGCGGCTGGACGGTGGCTTGCCTCTGTAATAGTTTCTTCCTGCCGTGGCTGCGGTACCGCTCAGTTAGGTCTCTCTTCAGCGTGGAGCTCCGCTCCGGGGGTCCCTGGCGATTGGTGGCTTGTGGGCTGGGACCATGCGGCGTGGGATGCGTTCTATCTGGAAACGTTAGTGGCTCCATCCATGATTGCGCCTGTCTGCATCCGGTTCTGGTCGCCCTTCGGATTTCTTCCCTCATCCTTTCCTTCCAGGGGTCACATTGGAAGCAAAAAGGGCCGCTTGGCCTGAGTTCCTTTGCCCCGGTTCCGGGGCCCCTGTGTGATACGTATTTTTACCTTTACCTATGGTAGTCAAGGAATTATATTCCAGCCAATTTTGTATTGATATTTCACAGTAATCACACGTTTTGGAGAAATCCAAAAATAAAGCAATTGTTTTACAAATATTCCTGTGCGTGTGTGTGTGGGTGTGTGGACATCATAACTAAAAACGCAAAAATTTGAACCTGTGTCAAACTTCATATATTATGTTCAAATCTTTGAAGAGTGGAATAGGAGGATTTTCAGGAAATTATACCCACCCCAAACTATGCTTTACATGAAGAGGTTTTTCGTTAGTTTTTAGTTTCTGAAAACTACTCCAAGGATGTTGCTTAAAACTGTCATATATTTGACGTATATGTGAATGAATTTTCAATTACCCGTAAGTTGAATTTTCTGCAATAACCTTATGCATTCTTATTGAATTGAATTATGTATCACTGGGAATCGATAATGAATAGACAGGAATTTACTACAGAAGAACCTAGAACTCTAAAATAAGAAGTTTATGTTAAATAACCATATTTTGTACATCTAATCCTCTATAAAATATTTTCTGTTATTCCATTAAATTTTACGTTTTAAAACTTACATTTTTTGTTTGTTTGTAGGTTTGACCCTTTAAAGCCATCGGGCAGTGAATAGATGTAATGGGTGAAATTATGCTCAAAATACCTATGTGTCCTGAATCCAAAGATCTTCCTGTGACCTAATATGCATTTATTTGAGGATAAGAGAAAGCCTAGGGGAAAAATCTTATGCGTTGCATTCACGTAGCTTTCTCTACTCACTCTTCTAAAGCTATTCTTACCAAACCTTATTCTTCTATCTGCTTCTTGTTAAACGAGGTAAATTTTCACTACATTTACACATTCCCTATAGGTATAATAATGATACAGTAAGCTAAGGCGATAGTTAAACCGTGATGGCTTCGAAATTCCATGTTCCTTGCATATTCACGAGAAAACATAAGTAGCGACTTACCATTTGAAAAAGATATTCAAAATTTCAACCTATAATAAAGAATAAAACGGAAATGGTTATTCAGATTTTAAATTTTTAACGCCCGTTTTTACTGCAGACACACCACAGGCAGTGGGTACTGGAGATACATGAAATTATAATTTGGAAAGGGAATTTGGGAAGGAAACGTTCCAGGTCTAAGTTTTTTGAGAGTACCTTCCTTCGGGCATTTGCCAGTTATAGCGATTGAGGAAAACCTGGAAAACGTATAGGACAGTTCAGGCGAGAACGTTTTTGGTTAAAGAAAAGAAAAATTTGGCATAAATTGTGTGCTTTAACAATATATAATTTTTTGTATAGTAAGATTCTATCTCTTACGGTTTACTTATTATACAAAGGCCATACAGAATGAAGAGGACTTCGCAGGCCTTTTGCAGAAAATTCAAGATATACCATTTTATTTTGGCATGAAAGTACTTTAAGTACATAGCATTTTAATCAAACATCAATGTTTAAGAAAATAAAAAAATAACGAAACGGTTTTCATATAAAGGATGGTCTGGGGTGGGGATTTACTTGAAGCCTTCGTATCGCATTCTTGAAAAACACCGAACTTAAATACCAAGTCGGTGTTAACCGGCTATTCAGGCAGGCAGTTAGGAAGACAGACAGACACACGCAAACACCACACACTCACTCACTCACTCACTCACTCACTCACTCACTCACACACTCATGGGCGTTTTCAAAAAATACATTTTCTGTATTAAGGGAATCTCAAAACGGTACTTCCGGTCAAATCTCGTATCCAATTTTTGGCTGGAATACAACACTTCCTCACTTTACTATACGTAAATTGCAAAGAAAGAAATCTTCATCCAGGTAACTGTACCATAATCAGCATTAAAACCCAAGAGCTCTTGAATGTAAGACAGACGTGCTATCCCCACCACGGAGGTTTAAAATGCTCTTTTCTTCGAACGTTCATTAGTTTCTAATGTGGTCATGCAACGAGTATGCAATAGCATAATTACAGCGACCTGTCGTTATATCTTCTCGCTGTGCTCTTGTGCAGCTGCTAAACGTATTGACATCCCTTCGGTCAACATTTCCCATGTTTAACAAGAAGCAGATGGAAAATTTAATGAATAATTTATAGATTATGGAAACAAGGGTAGGTAGTAAAAGAATCCATGTGATTACAGCATATTAGATCTTACAATCCCGCCTGATGATTATGAGATTTCAAGTAGTTTTACCGCGTAAGCTCCCTGAATCTATGTAAAAGCTACTTAATTCTTTCCAGTTCATTCATCGTTTAATATGATCGTTTCAATAAAAAGCGCCTGCGAAATCGAATACGGTAGATATATATTCTCTTTGAGAATGTTTTAGGGACAATTATATATTAAGAAAAGTGTAAATCAGTATATTATTGTATTGATTTACACTTTATTTGTAATACAGCAAAAAATGTAAAACGTTTGTAAAATACAGTATTCTTTGTTGGTTCGCAAAAGAGAAACAACTAACTATTGAGATGGGTGAATTTTAACTCTAATTGAAACACATGACTATTTTCCTTTTTACTTTATCACGTATATAGTAGGTAGAGAAGGTATTGTATTACATCCAAAAATTTGATACCGAGATTTCACCGGAAATATGTTTTGAGGCTCCCTAAAAAAAATAAAGCTGTTTTGGAAACATGTCTGTATGTATGTGAACAGCATAACTCTAAAACGAAAAATAGGATACACACCAAGCTTGGTATTTGAGTTCACTATCTTCCAGGGATGGTACAAGAAGATTTTTAAGCAAATACCCCCACATCCAACTAACCTTTACTTGAAACATTTTTCGAAAATTTTGATTTTCTAAAAAATTGCTTTAAGGATTTTTATTAAAATACAGTATATGAAAGATGCGTACATGACAAATAAAACGTATATCTTGAATTCTCTGGGAATAGCCTAGGAAGTTCTCTTCATTCGGCTGGAATTTTGTATAATCTTGTATAACTGGTAAACGTTAAGCAATAGACGAAAACATAGCATACAAAAAAATCTGATGTGTTTCACTCACATGACTTTCTCTTCTCTTGTACAAACTATTTTTACAAACGCTTATTCTTCATCTACTTCATGTTAATCGACATAAACGTTTATTGCTAATGTTCTTGTAGGTGCAAGGGAATATGATAGCCTTAAGTCATAGTCAAATCTTTTAAGAGCTGGTTGCTATTTAGAGCATTTCATTCTCTTTGCATGTCCAGGGCAGAAAAAAACGAATAACGCGTTCCCATTTGGGAAAAAGTATAACTATAATACAATTCAAACAAATAACAAAGAATATCTTGAAAATGGGTCACTCCACAAAAAGAAGTATATGGCATAAATTGTGTGTTTTAACGAGCTCTACATTTTTAGTGTAAAAAAATTTGTCTCTCTCTTACGGTTTACCAGTTATGCAAAAACCATTCAGAAAGAAGAGAACTTTTGGGGGAATTTCCAGAAAATTCACGATATATACTTTATTTGTCATGAGAATATCTTAAATATATTATATTTTAATCAAAATTGTTAAGAGCCATTTTTGAGAATCAAAATTTTCTAAAAATGTTCTATGAAAAGGGTAGTCTGGGGTGGGGATATTTTCTTGAAAATCTTCGTGTCGCATCTTTGAGAGACACTGAAACTAAATACCAAGTTTGGTACTTATTCGACAGATACGTTATGCTATTCAGACACACAGACACGCTTTAAATTGACCCTAATTATAGGTTCCCATTTTAAAAAATTAAATTGACCCTAAAATGACCATCATAATGTCCTCAAACAAAACAGGTTAATGGCATTTACCTTCCCCCATAATGTCAAGTAACTTTTATTAAAGACATTTCCTTCTACAACGCGCAGTTTTGAATAAAGATAAAGGGTAGAGAGAGTCATGTGAATGTTACACATCAGATGTTTCAGTTACTTTTTTAATGTCGCTTTAACAATGAGATCAAATGGCAACCAAAATAAATTTTGTAATTCATTACACAATTGGGAACAAAGTTCAGCACATTCTTGGAGAAAGCTGGATCACTATGCGATAAGGATGGTTCATAGCATATTGCATCTAGTCCTTCCATCATTGTAGAAACTTCAGCTGGTGAGAATATGAGTGACTGTAAGACTGTGATGAATGACAATAGACGGAAGATCACCGGACAGAAGGTAGGAACGATTAGGAGCAGTTATATCCGAGACATAGGCGAGACAGAACTTGAAGGTGATGCTTGAAATGTGTGAGAGCGTAAACAGGTATAGCAAGGGGACAGGCTTGCTTATAGATGAGGTGAATTACTCTTGTTTCCTTTCTGGAGAATGGCATCACGCAAAAAGTGGTTGAAGTCTTGGCAGGAAATCCTGAGACCCGACTAATTGGGAGGAAGTCGTGTTGCTTCCTTTCCTTGCAACATCGGCGATCTCATTCCCTGGTATACCAGCACGAGAAGGTACCCACTAGCAGAACCTGCGGTGATATTCTGTGATAAAGTAACTGGATGTACTACACCAGATTGTTGGCTGGAGCTCGCTGCTGAAGACAGGAGAACAGCCATTGAGTCCGTGAAGACAGCATAGGAGAGAGCAGCACCCTCAAGGCAAGGCGAATACAGTGCACTAGATTGTAGAACAAGGTGTCATAGGGTGGTACTACCGCACAGCCGCAGCGATTTTCACACTTGGAACCGTCGGTGAAAACGATATATTTTAACTTTTATCTTATTTTAGTTTAATGGATTTTGTTGAACTTTTTTTATTAGTTTTTTGAGCGAATCAGTTAGTAGTATGCATGAAGTTAGAAAACAATCTAGAAATAACCTTTGTTCACATTCTGTAAGAATTCAAGTAATAAGAGTCCGAAAATCAAACTTTCTTTTTAGCCATGACACACACGCACACGCTCACACACGCAGGCACGCACACACATTGTGTAACGCAGCGGCTATGTTCCAAAGTTATCGGGAGGTCGGCGCCGGGCGGTCGGAATAAACAACGATAACGGCCGCTCGCCAGCGTAAATACCGGGCGCGATATCAGCAGATAACTAGGAGCTTCTGGAAGCTTCTTCTCCCTCCTCCTCCAGAAGGTGTGTTGAAATAGTTCTAGAACGTTAGGGAACGTTGTGGAAGGATTTAACTAACTATATAAGCGAGCGCTCCCGCTCCCGCGGGTAATCGAGTCAGTCGAGTTGAGTGCGAGGTGAAGAGAGTTGTTGAGTCAGTCAGTGAGAGAGCGAGTTAGCGAGTGCGCCTCTGGTACAACATCAAGAGCGATTCTCCGAGCGAGTTGGTGACGGTTGTTGTGACGTGCAGAGAGTACTGTTGCGGAGTGACGATTGTGGAATTCTTGTGTTCGACTTCTGAGTGAAGTGAACCGTCCGGTGTGAAGAGGTTACGTCACGAAGGAAGTAGAAGTGACGGAGAATTGAACTAATTCACCTTAATGAAGTGAAACTGTGTAACGATACTTCGTTACAAATGTGTTAAAATCTGATCCGCCATAACAACAGTATTAAAATGGCTACAGTACTGTATTTCCTAGGTAAACTCTCGTTTCATAACAAGAAGTAGAGGCGAAGAGACGAAAGAGGGGATTGTGGTTCACGTGACTACTTTTGGTGGAAGTTCTAGAATTTACTATGTGAGGGGAACCAAGATTAGGGGAGAGGACTACGTCACAACCCGGAAGCAATTCTAGTGCTTGGCCAGTCATGTGGCGGACTCTAAATAAACGAGTTACAAGTAGGCATGTGGGTGCATTCGTAATACAATTCACAGGAGACATACACTTCACATGGCTGAAAATGACGTACAAGTTCGTGGCGCCCTCCATCGGTAATGCTGGAAGTCAATATGGTGTAGGCCCACCCTTAGCCTTGATGACAGCGTTCACTCTCGCAGGCATACCTTCAATCAGGTGCTGGAAGGTTTATTGGGGAATGGCAGCCCATTCTTCACGGAGTGCGGAACTGAAGAGAGGTATCGATGTAGGTCGGTGAGGCCTGGCAGGAAGTCAGGTTTCCAAAACATCCCAAAGGTGTTTTATAGGATTCAAGTCAGGACTCTGTGCAGGCCAGTCCATTACAGGGATGTTATTGTCGGTAACCACTCCGCCACAGCCCCTGCAGTATAAACAGGTGCTCGATCGTGTTGAAAGATGCAATCGCCATCCCCGAATTGCTCTTCAACAGTGGGAAGCAGGAAGATGCTTAAAATATCAATGTAGGGCTGCGCTGTGATCGTGCCACGCAAAACAACAAGGAGTTTTCCCCTTCAGGAAAAACACGACCACACCATAACACCACCACCTCCGAATTTCACTGTTGGCACTACACACACTGGCAGACGGCGTTCACCGGCCATTCGCCATACCCACACCCTGCCATCGGATCGCCACATTGTGTACCGTGATTCTTCACTCCACACAACGTTTTGCCACTGTTCAATCGTGTAATGCTGACTCTCTTTACACCAAGCGAGGCGTCGTTTGGCATTTTCCTGCGTGATGTGTGGCTTATGAGCAGCCGCTCGACTATGGAATCCAAGGTTTCTCACCTCACCCTGTCATAGTACTTGAAGTGGATCCTGATGCAGTTTGGAATTCCTGTGTGATGGTTTGGATAGATGTCTACTATTACTCTTTACGACCCTCTTCAAATGTCGGCGGTCTCTGTCAGTCAACAGACGAGTTCGGCGTGTACGCTTTTGTGTTGTGCTGTTAGCGTTTTCTAGTTGTTGATTGGCTATTTATAAACTTTTTTAAATATTACATTATTGTTTCAAGAATTGTTAGTAACATTATTAAACTTTCTAATTCATTATTGCCTCAAGGTTACCTCATTGTTACCTCATTGTTAGCAACTTTCGGCTTCTATTCTCACAGCTCCTACATTGTTAAATTATGTAACACATTCACATAACATTATTTTACATGTACATAGCAATATAAACATTAATACAATTACTGTCACATACATTTTATGCATTATTACTTACACATATTGCTTTAAGGCGGGCTGTTATTATATTTTATATTATATAATTAGACTGATATCATTTAAGTGTTAAAAATAGAGCATTAAAACCCAATAAATACAGTTGTCACAAGTGTAAAAGAAGTGAACTAGATAAAACAAAATAGTACCAGATAAGAACTTAGAACAGTGACAGGGAGGACTGAGTGACAGTTGAAAAAGTGGACAAAGTCATAATATGCACGCTCTAACAAAAAGTATACCTTCATTTGCTCTTTTCATTATTTATTTCTTTTTTTCCTTTTTTGTTCTTTCTTGGGAAATTTATGACGCTCGATAACAAAATTCTCAACGCGTTTGAAGAGACAGCTTCTGTGTGTAAATTCTATGCACGCGAAACCCATTTAATGTGTCCTCAATGGTATCTTTATTAACTAATAATGTGTACACGAATAACTATTAAAACAAAATTTGAAAAAGGCCTTTCTCTCTAGGCATGATGTTTTTGGGAAGCCTTTTATAAATTAAAAAGAATTTTTCTGCTTAATAGGCACGTATCAAATGAAACAATTTTATTCGTTGCGTAACAACGACTAAGATCGGCATTACGGTATTAAGCCAAACAAAAACAAAAGCCGAACTTGCGTGTTTAGTAACAAAATGACAGGGTATTAATGGAAAACATGTTTCAGCTGAATACGATATTGTCAGACAACGTTTACAAAGAACGCATAATCAAATGGATACTTTGTTTAGAAATACACAGTACAAAAAAAAAAAAAAAAAAAAAAAACAGATGCTAGCGGGCCGGAATCGAATTACTAATGAAGATAATGATCAATTTGAATCCTATCAGACTGTTGAGGTTTTGTTGGTTTTTGTTGCAACAGAATGCGAATGGCGTCATGTAAATACAGTATTCGGAGTTGTATATGAGATTAACACATATGCAAGGTAAAAATGGGTTCGCAACTTAGTTTATATTATCATGTACACATAATAACAATACAAAGATATCTTCTGTTACGTAACAGTAATTTATTACACAAGCCTCAAATTAATTCATATGCGAAGAGGAATATGCTTCCAAAAAACTGTATGGGTAATTTTGAAATTACTTTGAACTTATATGAGTTCGAAGCTTAATCAAAAAAATAAAATAACCTGATGTGTTGTATTCACATGACGTTCTCTGCTCACTCTACACGAAAGGTTATTCTTCTATCTACTTCTTGTTAATACAGATAAACTTTCATTACGTATTTACACATTTCGTTGTAGCTATAAAACGCTGCGGTGATGTCTGAATTATTGACTTGTACGATTAATAATTTTATAAGGGCATGATAGGGAGATAGCTAAATAATTGCAGTAAATAATTTCTATATATTAAAATCAATGCATAACGTAAGAAGAACGAATTACAATTCTTCTAGTGGATAAAAATTCATTATCAAGCAGATTACGTGTTGAGGTAAAATAATTAATTAGAAGTCAGAGAAGCTAAGGCAATTAAGTGTTACGGCGAAATCAATCAACAAGAAACCCAGGTAATTAGAATCGGTACGTTCAGAAATCAGAAAGTTGCATGAAAATGCAGGTATACCAGTTCTGAAAATTAGAAAGGGAATGGATTCTTAAAATCAAGTCAAAGAATAAAAATTCTGTTTCAGATGGGAATAATACGTTTAAGATTTGGCAATGTATAGGTTGCTTATAGGAACTTCGGTGGGGTTGCCATGAAGTAGGTGGGATTTAAGTTGATAAAAGTGGGTATATTTCTAAAATTAGGGACTTACACTCTTTACATGTTACATAAGTGTTTTACCGTGATCGCTTATCGGCAGTCCGTAGCGCCTAGCGCCTAAAGACCACACTGGGTTTCTCACATACTTGGCGGCAGCCGCAAGGGGATTCGCCGTTTAGCATTTCAGCGATTCACGGCAACTTACGCTTATGGAAATAGTTATTTTAAACCGTAAATTTCTTGACACTTCAGAAATTAGCAGATATAATACTTCAATAGTTACTGTTTCTGATGCTCTTATTCAGAAACAGTCCAATTCTTTATCCTGAAACTGTCAGCAATTCGCTTCAAAGAGCTCATGTATTAGTTTCCGTTAAGTAGTCAGTCAACTTAACTGGTATTGTCTGTTCTCACACCTACACACGCGCACCCACAGTGAAAGATCTCATAGCTCACCAGTGCAGCTGGCATCAGATTCATCAACGACAGAGATATTGGAAACGGCATCAAAAGTGTCTCATATGCAGGGAACACGTCGTCAACAGTACGCTAAAGCGGTAGCCAATTCTTTTAGAAGCCGCTACTATGTGATGACCTTAAAATTCAGTTTTCCTTGCATAAACATGAGAAAAAATGGCGATTTGCAATTGAGAAAAGATTGAAGTATTTGAAAATTCAAACCAATAACAAAGAATATCTGAAATGGTTAATGCAATAAACATTATTATTTGATATCAATGTATGCTTTAACGAGATATAAGATTAGGATTAGCGGACGAAGGGGATACCTAGCACCTCTATCCGAAAGGGAGGACCTCCGGGAGGCACAGATTAGATGAAGGAACCGCAGGGATGGTATGGGCTGCAGGACCGGCCGATGCAGGCGACAGAGTCGCGCAGAGTTCCCAAATAGCTACAGGTTTGACAACCCGGCCGGAGAGCGCTCGACAGGGACCCTCCCAAGCCATTGGAGGGCGGCTCACAGTCTCCCCTCCAGTGGAGACCGAGGAAAGCTGGGCCCGGCAGTGGAGGCTCGAACGGCTGCTATCTGACGGGGCCGAGAAGGAATTTCAAAGCGCAAGCCCCTGCACCATCGGGTCCTCCGCCGATCGACACACGTAAAAGACGGAGATGAAATGAGAGAAAATGAGGGGAGAGGAAGTCTGGTAGACAACACTTGAGACGATTGTGAGTTTCCTTATCGCCTCAACTCGGATTTCAGCCTCTGGTTCTTTTGTTGTCTCTAGGAGCGTTTATCCTGGCTAGGCAGGAGCCAGTTAGTCCTGGGATTCCTAAGCTGAGCTTTGGTATGTAATATTTGGCCACCTAACCGCTAAATTTCCTGATGTACTATATCGGTTTTGCTGACTCCATGGTGCTCGGTATTCTATAAAATCCACATTTAGGTATTCATAAATTAAACATAGCTATAGGTTTAGTTTTAGGCGTACTGCCGAGTCATGTCTAGCTGCCCCCTTTATGGATTTTTACCTGTTATTTATTGGTTAAATCGTTAACTTTGTAATCCTTGTTCAGATGTTGTGGGGACTTTAAACTAATTCTGATTGATTTGTTAAGAGTTACAGGTTTATACGAGGGCTGATCAACAAGGACTGAGACCGATTTTTTTTCACAGATGTTTATTACTCCAATTCAATGTTTACATGATCTTTTTCAAAGTAGTCCCCTCCTACATCAATGCACTTTTTATAGCGTCTCTGCCAGTCCTTGAACACGTGCTGCAGACCATTCTTTGTCAGGTCTTTGAGAATCACATCACTTTTCTAGAGCACTGCTTCAGAGTTCTCAAATCGAATACCCCTAAGCTTTGCCTTTAGTGATGCAAATAAAAAAAAGTCACAGGGTGCAAGATCGGGGCTATAGGGTGGATGTGGTACACAGGTAATGTTGAATCGAGCCAGAAACTGCATGACTTTATTTGCGACGTGAGGCCGTGCATTTTCGTGATGAAGTCGCCACCCAGTCCGAGAAAGTTCTGGTCGTTTCTTTGCAATGTGCTTCCTCAGTGTAGCCAATACTGACGTGTAGTATGCTGCTGTAACAGTAGTATGAGGGGGAACTGCATGCTGGTAAATCATTCCATTACAGTCAAAAAATGTGATCACCATCACTTTCCCTGCAGATGGAACAACTTTTGCCTTTTTTGGTGTTGGAGAACCTGGCGATTTCCACACTGCGCTGGCTTGTTTTCCTTCAGGATCATAATGATACAGCCATGACTCATCACCGGTGATAATGGATTTAAAAAATGCACCACCTCCATTGTCTGCTATGCGAAATGCACGTAGGGTCTACAAAATAGAGTATTACTACCAACCTACCAATACGAGAGTGCTGCCGCCTACCAATATTATACATAAAAACACGCTCTTTTCAAATATTTATGTTACAGATTCGAAACTATCACGGAAGCTACAGGAAAAAAATCAGTCTGTCTTTGTTGATCAGCCCTCGTATGTGCTTAAATTTGTTTGTTAAAGTTTCCAAAAGTTTATATGTGTTATAATTATTCTTGTTAAAATGTAAAGTTTATATTGTTCAATTTCAACACATTTGATTTACTGTAGGGGCTAAAGTTTGAAGTTCTTTAATTGAGCTCGGCAGTGGTCGCTCTTTGCGTGTGGCATGGTGAAAAATAAGCTAGTTATTGCCCATTTAATTGTGCATGGAGAGCGAATTAAGACTATTGTATGAAAGTTTTGTGTGACTATGTGCTTGCAAGTTACATATGTCCAGTGTAGCCAATTAGTTTATCATCATTTGACCTGCTATTATTAAATAATCTAAATGAAAGTTACTCCGCAGTAATTAGTTTTAAAAGGGGGCACTCCTACGCCTTGTGTTTGGTTTGCCGTTACCCTTTTCCTGGTTCGTCCTTTAATGGAGTGAAATGGCGATTCTACTATTATGGTGTGTAAAACAGAAAGAGTAAGAGAGTGGTGAAGCGGTACACAACCCAGCATTCGCTTTGTCAACCAGGGATAACCACAGAAAAACCCACGGTCAGAGTGGGCGATCAGTAGGAAACGAATTCGGAACCTCCGGAATACGAGTCGCATGCGTTATCGCGGCATTACCTCGCTCGATGTTAACGAAATCTACATTTTTATGTAGTAACAGTTTCTCCATCTCTTACGGTTTATGTGTAGGTCATTCTGAACAAAGAGGATTTAACTGTCGCATACTTGGAAGGTCCTGAACATAAATACCATATTTATCCGACTTCTCCTTATTGAGTTATGCTGTTCACAGACACACTTACAGATACATAGACTGACACACACATACGCGGAACTTTTTTCTTTTGACACCTTTCCTTATATTTTTATATTTTTGTCATTTATCTCACCTCTTTGCCATTCTGACCCCATGCCTATTCTCTTCAATCCTCTTGCCAGTTCAAAACTTAGGAGGTTGGCTTTGCTATGTGTACTCTGTAATTAGTTTTACGAGGCGTGTTTTCAAAGTAAGTGGCGATAATTTTTTTAAAGTAACACAAGAGTACTTTCCAAACAGTCTCTTATCATTCATTACCTTACGCACGACACTACCTCTCCACATAGTAACCGCCGTTATTCAGACATTTGTCGCAACGGAAAACCAGGTTTTCTATGCCTTCCTCAAAGAATGACACCACCTGTGACGAAAGAAAACTCTGCACATCCTGTTTCACTTCACCGTCGTTGAAATGTTTTCCACCAAGGAATTTCTTCACATGAAAAAACAAATGAAAATCCGGACTGTAGGGAGGGTGGTCGAATTTGAAGTAAGATTACGTTAGGTGGAGTTGTATTGTATTTCGACTGTTGGGGAGCCGATCTTGATGTAGTTGTAACCATGTATGGTACCCGGTGGCCTTCGCCACAATGTTTAAAAATATTAACTTTGTAATTTGACTGTTTCTTTAAATATTACATATTTATGTTTGCCTCGGCTGCGTCAGTATTATTGTTAGAGACATGGATTTCTTTGCAGGGAGTAGTGCGGCTAAGAATGTAGGCTTACACAGATTATAATTTGTACTTCACTCCATTTATTAATTCTTTAAACGATTAAAATAACACTTCACTGATAGAGAGAGAGAGAGAGAGAGAGAGATCTGTGAGATCATTTATTAATTACTTGCACTTTTTAACACGTAAACTATTTTCGTCTCACACTGAATACGTATTACACTTCTCGAGGACGCGTTTCGCGTCCGGTTAGAAACACTGTCTACAAGCAAATGACTTCTGAATTTGTACAATTTGCCCTATTTCAGTTTCTGATTGGCTAATCCTACTCCATTTAACTTAAGTTTTTTTCTGGTTGTTGATTGGCTATTTATAAACTGTCTCAAAATTACGTAATACATTCACATAACATTATTGAACATGTACGTAATAATATAGACATTAATACAATGAGTGTTACATACATTTTATATATTATATTATACACATGTTGCTTTAAGGCGGGCGGTTATTTATATCATATAATTTGACTGAAATCATTTAAGTGTTAAAATACTGCCTCAAATTGTTCCCAACCAAATGATGCGATCAGATCTTGAGTTTGTTTGGTTGTGTTTGGCGTGCATTGCCATCAACCAAAAGGATTCCACGCGAAAACATTCCACACCTTTTGTTCTGTATTGCACCATGGAGCTTTCGTAGTGCCTCACAATACAAGTCTCTGTTGATTGTCGCTTTCCTGGGGAAGAATTCAACCAGAAAAACTCCTTGTCTATCCTAGAAAACTGTGCACATGATCTTGCGATGGATATCGTCTATTTGAATTTCTCTTCACGGGGGATGTCGTGTAACTCAACTCCATGGATTGTTGCTTTGATTCAAGGGTGATGTGAGACCTCTATCTTGTGCTTATTAGTAAGATTTTTGGGCACCCTTCTTGAGCAATCCTAAGCGTTCTGTCATGTTGAAATTTGTGGAGAATGCAAAGATAACACCGATACGGTGAAACGTCTGTCCTCGGGAATGTTTTCAACCACATCTTGCACCAAATCATCCGTGCTCACAAAAGGTTGGCCGCTCTGCGACTACTCACGCACATTTTCACCACTGTCTAATCCGTTTTCTCACTCCCATTCCAACTCTCATTATTGTTTTTCTATATATCTTGGCGATGAATTTCCTGGCGTAACATTTTTCGCATTCAGAAAACGAATTCTTGATCTGATTTCACATTTCGAAACGCTCTAGCAACAGAGAAACACAAAGTGACGATCGCTCACAGCTGCATCTGACTGCGTAATCAATGGAAGAACTGATCGCGCATGCTCAGAGTTGCGACCGCTTCGGCAAAATATTAAAATGGTACTTACTTTAAGAACCCCCTTGTACAGTAGAGAGGAGTAAGTTTGTTGGTTCGTTCGCTCTGCTCATCTAGACGACTGGACCTATCACGTTTAAATTTCACACTTAGAGACAGCTTTTAACCTGAAGTTCAGATTCTAATTTAAACTCTTAAATGATTTAAACGACTAAAAGGTATTTACTGTGTTAAATCTATGAACCCATGGAGAAGGTAGCAAACGGAGATTTTTCATTAAGAATGAACGTGACAAACAAATAGCGCTTGTTATTCTTGTTCTTCTTCTGCCTCTTTTTCTCTATGATCTGGCCAGCAGAACTGTGAGCGATAATACTACTATGATTAATAATAAGATAAATAGGGGACCAAGTTCTAATATTCGCTGTAGTAATAAGAACATATCTGACTTATAATTCTTCAGTGTTCCAAAGTTAAGTCTACATTCGTAAATTCCATTTTCTTACATTCTAGTAGAAGACATTTTAATACAGAATTATGTTAAAACAGCTTAAAAATCGTATCAACATATATTTAATTTTCTGGACCATTCCTTCATAACCCACATAAACAAAACAATGGAAATGCAACTATAGACACAAAATTAAATATGTTAATCATCTTTCACATAAGGACATAAATCGGAGTTTAAAACATAAAAGAGATGTTATAGAGGGAATTTTGAAATTATTGTTTTCTTATGTTTTAAAACACGCTTAAGCTTGAGTTTCTCTGAAAGAAATATACATATTAATTTAAATAATTATATCTTTAAACGGATGTTTAAATTAGATTATTAAAATTACTTTTGTATATTTATTCATTACTATTGAGGCAGTATTTTTAACACTTAAACGATTTCAGTGTAATTATATAATAAAAAAATATAACAAAAGCCCGCCTTAAAGCAATATTTATATTAACAATATATAAAAAGTGTAAATTACAGTCATTGTATATGTTTTTATTATTGTATACATGTGTAATAACGTTATGCGATTGTATTATGTAATTTAATAATATAGGAGCTGTGAGAGTAATAGATTAAAATTTGCCAACAATGAGGTAACCTTGAGGCAATAATGAATTTGAAAGTTTAATGCTACTTGATTCTTGGAAGCAATCATGTAATTTTTGTGACAGTTTATAAATTGCCATACAACAACCAGAAAAAGCTTTAGTTAAATGAAGGTATTCTATTGCACTAGAATTAACCAATCAGAGACTTGAAATACAGAAATTTACAAACTTAGGCGGTAGAAATCAAGCTAGTTGCTTGTACGCAGTGCTCATAACTGGACGCGTTGGTTGTAGACATTGTTCCTAACCGGACTGAGATGTGTCCTCGATAAATTTAATACGTATTCGTGTGAGACGAAAATAGTTTACGTGTTAAAAAGTGCAAGTAATTAATAAAATAATCTCACAGCTCTCTATATCAGTGAAGTGTTATTTTAATTGTGTCAAGAATTAATAAAAAAGGAGTGAATTAAAAATTATAATCTGTGTAAGCCTACATTCTTCAGCCGCACTACGCCTTGTTAAGAAATTCATGTCTCTAAAAAAATAATACTGACGCAGGCGAGGCAAACATGAATATAATATTTAAAGAGACAGTCAAAATTACAAAGTTAATATTTTTAAATTTGGGACGAAGGTTACCGGATACCATACGTGCGGTTGCAACTACTTCAAGTTCGGCTCTCCAACAGCTGAACTATAATACAACTTCTTCATGCAACAATACAACTCCTACTTCAAATTGGCTTTCCATACGTGAAGCAACAACCTACTTCACTATGCGATAAAGTTACCCTATATGTTCATGGATTTATAGCTATCCAATAATATCCGAGTTACTCCACACTGAAGACTGAAAAGCACAGAAATTCCTTTGGGGTTGGGGAGAAAACGCAAAAGGAAGTCTGATTTTATGGCATTACTACTTACAAATACATACTAAAAGAATATTTCTATGCAATTTTTTAAATTTAAATCTGCGTTGATTAAAAAGTGGGGAGTGAAAACTCAAATTTCCATTCTCGGTTTATATTTTTACAACAATGAAAATAGAGCCATCAAAGTCTTCTCCAAAACATTTCTGAACGTTGAAAGCGCTGGAGTTGGCTGGTCGTATCTCTACTTGGAAGTTAGGACTCCAAGTAGTAGATACCTTTATTAGCTAGAGTAAATTATTTCCTCTAATTTTTTCCTTCCTTTCAAACGTTTAATTAAATCCCGGTATAGCTATGAGTCACTGCAAATAAATTTGCTCCTGACTCTGTCTCTCGTAAATTCATCGTCAAAATCAAAAGGCCTAGTGTTTAATTTCCTGTTTATAGACTGTTTTATTTATTGTACCACACACTACTTTCGATGAGCAAACGAAACGTAACATTTAATTTCAGCCAATCACGTGTGTCTATCGCTAACATAGGATTATCACCTCTCTGCTTTTGTTTTTTGAAATGTTTCTAGACAACCATCGCATTGCATACATTAATCGTAGCTATTTTGAGTTAGATTTATGTTTTCAATAACATTTTAAATGATTCGTGTTTGTTCCATCATCAACTAAAATTGCCTTTTCTTTCGTTTGAAATATTCTTTGATTTTATTTATGCAGATCTTAAAAGCTTCTATGGGTTTCTATTAATTCTGAGTTTAGCTGTGTGCTCATTTCAATTTTTTATAGTGATACTCAGTTTTACTTTCTCTGCTACGTGTAGTAAGTAGGGGAAGTACTGCATTCCACTAAAAAATTCGATATCCAGATTTCATCGGAAATACATGTTTTGAGGCTCACTGAATCCAAAAAAGACATTTTTAGAAAAAAAAGTCTGCGGGTGTGTCTGTGAACAGTATAACTCAAAAACGAAAAGTCGGATAAATACCAAACTTGGTAATTAGATTCAGTATCTTTCAAAGATGAGACGCGAAGATTTTCAAAAAAAATGCCTTTACATGGAAAATGTTTTGAATTTTTTTATTTTCTCAAAAATAGCTCTAACGATTTTAATTAAAATATCATATGTTTGGTACTTTTATGGCAAATGAAATCTATATCTTGAATTTTCTGGGATGTCTCCAAAAGTCGTCTTCATTCTGAATGAATTTTGCATAACTGGTAAACCGTAAGAGGTAGACAAAATTTTACTACACAACAAATGTAGATCTCGGTAAAACACACAATTTATGTCGTATACATTTTTTTATGTCTTGGACATGCAAAGAGAATGGAATGCTCCACATAGCAACCAGCTCTTATAAGATTTGACTAACGTTTAAAGCCTACCATATTTGCCTTACACCTATAAGAAAATTTCCAATACAATAGTTTCTGCAAATTTGTATATCGCTTAACATTAAGTAGATGGAGAATACGCGTTTGTAAGAAATAGTTTGTACAAGAGTAGAGAAACCACATCAGATTTTTATGCATATGTTTTACCTGCGGCGGCGCCGTGGCCGAGTGGTTAGACCGCTCGTCTCCCACCGAGGCGGCCCCGGTTCAATCCCAGGGACCTGCATGTGGGATTTATGGTGGACGAAGCGGAGTCTGGGCGGGTTTTCTCCGGGTTCTCCGGTTTCCCCCGCCATTCATTTCACCAACTGCTCCATCACCACTTTTCCTTTCATCCATTTCACCAACATTTCATCCCATACCAGCCATCGGGCTGATCACCCATCCTGGATGCTGATCCATGAGTGTCTGCTCCTCGACGGGCCTCTGACCCCAGGCACCCGCTTGTAAGTCCTGGGGGTGTAAGTCCTACATAAGAGGAGGGTAAACAGATAATGAATGAATGAATGTTCTACCTGCGTGGCAGTGATCATCCTGATAATAATTGTCCATCCATTTAATGACGCTTTTTGGCTAGCAGGCTAATGTAAAAGTCTTCGTTACTAATTATTATTATTATTATTCATGTGTAATATAGTAATAAATTAGACAGGATTTAATACTACCATGAATTGTATTTTGTGTAGCTTTGTATGTGCATTATATATTTTTTTTTTGTTTCTACCTAAATGCTTGTGAACCAAATTAGCTATTAAAATTGATAAATATCTCAAAATAATAGCCTGCCTGTTTCTTGATAAATTTCTCCCCTCGAGCAATCGGTTCTTAGAGATCTGTCTCACAGTTCAGCAGAACTATCCGCTATCTCTATTCCATGGCGGCAACGATTTCATTTTCTTTCTACGTCTACTTCAAAAGGAACTTTTGACATACATATTGCTGTTGTGTATTTTAAGCCTACTGGTAATTAATTTCTCAGGTCAGACTCCCATCTAATAGGTCATGTTACATTGGCTTAGCCCTCTACACCAATCAGAGTGACATTCATTAAGAGAGATTATTTCTGACCCTTTCTTCGTTTCACCCGAACACAAGATCACTCATTAGTTCGTGTTTAATCTCACAATTTCTTTCTAGCCAGTTAGAGAGAGAGTTTGGATAAACGTGGAAATCTCGCGGAGCAAAACAAGTATGTGAACTAGGGGAAACAGCTGCATTTTTTGCACACTAGTATAAATGCCAATGGGATGAATTGGGAATATGTGTCTTTTAGTGTCATTTTCACTTGCTTTGGAATACAGCCCGATTGCATAATAAGTTTCTGGGTTATTAAACGTCTATGTATGTCAAATTTCTGTTGAACACCCAGGAAAAAACACGCTTTCCATAAGGTCATATGACATCTACGTTGCACCGAGGGAGAGCTAGTGAAGGGAGAGAAAAGGGGTGAGGAAACAAAATAATCAACACAATACCATCCGGTGAATAGCTCAGGCGGTAACATAAGTGGCCCGCATTTGCGAGGTCACGGGCTCGGTCCCCGG
Source organism: Deroplatys truncata (assembly GCA_030765065.1). Taxonomy (NCBI): domain Eukaryota; kingdom Metazoa; phylum Arthropoda; class Insecta; order Mantodea; family Mantidae; genus Deroplatys; species Deroplatys truncata. The sequence continues at coordinate 69,392,820 of CM060987.1, read as the reverse complement.
CAAATGCCCCTCTGACCCATAGTTTTTTCGGTTTTTGTTTCCGAAACGTCAGGCGAATGCTGGTGTGGTTTCTTTCATTCCCGAATTTCCTGTCCCTCCATTCGTTCCAATAATCATTTTCATTCCTCTTTCAGCCCATTTGGTCTATTTCAGGGTTACAAGTGTCGGCGATGGTGTATCAGTGCAGGGTGGCAGGGAAAAAGAATGCTCATTGTGAAATTTCTCCGTCCCCCGAAGTTCGGTTGATTGCCGGGGTATAAGGACCGCCCCCTCATGCAATCAAGTGACGATTACAAAGTAAGTATATGCGAGGGCTGTCCCAGAAGTACCCGACCAAACAAAGAAAACACAAAAATGTTGGGAAAAAAATCTTTATTTCTCTATATAGTCTCATTTCAGCTCAATACATCTTTCCCAGCTATGTTCAATAGCTTCGATCCCTGTTTATACTGAAAACCATCGAGTTCTGCAAAATAGCCATCAACTGCAGGTTCCAGCTCTTAACTGTTGGCAAATATTTTACCACCAAGCCATTTCTTCAACTTTGGAAATATAAAATAATCAGAGGATCCTGAATCTGGCGAATAGGGTGCATGAGGAAGCAATTCGGACCTAACTCATTGATTTTAGTCATGGCGATAATGGATGTGTGAACTGTTCATTGTCTTAATGAAACAAAAGTTTCTTATCCACTAAATGTGGCCGTTTTTGCTCGACTTCATCATCAGTTGCTGCAATATGTTTGAATAATACTCGCCATTGATTGCTTTTCCTTTTTGAAGATAATCAATGAAAATTATTCCACACACATTCCAAAAATCTGACGCCATGACCTTGCCTACAAATCGAACTGTCTCAGCTTCTTTGGAGCCGATTCCACCCTTTCAATCCACTGTTTTGACTGTTTCTTCGTCTCAGGCGTGAAGTGATGGACCCATGTTTCATCCATGGTTATTAATCGACACAAAAAATCGGCTTTATTGCAGCAAAACATCGCCAAACACTCGACTGAAACATCTTCACGATGCTGCTACTGTTCCATTGTGAGTAAATGCGGCACCTATCTGGCGCATAGCTTTCTCATGTCCAAATTTTCAATCAGTATGCGATGTACAGCACTTTTTGAAATGTCTACGATGTCTGCTAGCTCGTGCACTCATTCAACGGTCATCCAATACCATTTTGTGGATTTTCCTCACAATTTCTGGCGTGGTGACCTGATTGGGTCAATCACTGCGATGTTCATATTGGCAGCTTGTACGGCCTCGCTTAAACTCTTCCACCCAATATTTTACTGTTGTAAACGAAGGAGCAGACGCCCTCAGAGTAGAATCTAGCTCAGCTTTAATATTAGTTGGACTAAGACCTTTCAAATGAAAGTATTGTATCACATAACGATGACCAGTTTTATCCATGTTTACAAATTTGCTGAGAGCGTTCACTATTGATGGCTGCCAAACAATTACTAAATGACATAGCATCATCAAACTTCAGACTTAAGCTTTATAAGGCTGGTACTTTCTACTGCAGCCATTTTTTTGAAACAACCACCACTATCTATACATCAGGTCGGGTACTTCTGGGACTGCCCTCGTACTTTGTGATTGCAAGCGTTCTGACAGCCTTTTTCCCTTTCAGAATTATCATAGGTAACAATGATAACGATGCTATTAAAAAAAAGTCCGCGTCTTTAAGTGAACGTTCCGGCGAGAAACAAAGATATGGGGCATAAACTGAAATAAAATATATAAAACGTATAATATAGGAAAATAGGGGTGGCTTAAAATCGTTATTTACCAGCAAGCTTATTGGAAGTATTGAGATTTTTCCGGGAAGTGTTCTTAAAATACACGAGTAGTGAGTGATAGATTAGCTTGCTGAATCCTGAACCATAACCTTATAAACCCTGGAGTATTAAGAGCGACCTTCAGTCATTGGAGTCCAGCACTGCAAAGTAGGCATAGTAGGTCCATTGTGCTTCCGACTGACCTCTAGAAAGAAGGGATGAAGGGGAGACCGAAGCGCGACCAGATCCGGACAAAGATGTGCGCTAATAAGGTCGGGGTCCCTAACAATTCCAGAACTGCATGAATTCCTGACGCCGACGATCCTGCCTTAGCGAGCTTCAAATGGGGATTCCGGAAAGAAATGAGCCACTCGCAAGATAAGGCCATAAGCGGTCATCACTCGCCAGCAGAAATTTTTACCAGGCAAATTCCACCGTCCCGCCGCAACGCACCATTGGGCGTCACCTGGTCTTACAACCCTGAAACATGCGAGATGAAAGATGACAGAAAATTCCTAGTAGTAGAGGAACTATCCGAGCATTCGCCTACCGACCTAGAGAAGCCATGAAAAAATCCGGTATATCTCGAATGCCAGCCCCACAAGCTACCGTTCGGTTATAACCCCCGTAAGTGTCAAACGAACATGGTTATCTAACTATTAGAAAACTATGCAAGAAAAGAGCTGAAAGCTGGCTTAAATGTAACGGACTTAAGCTCAGAACAATTATTGCTCTTCTCACAGGACATGCTCCTTTGAAAAGCATCCTAACACGATGGGGGTGTTTCAGGGTTACTTAGATTGTAGATTGCGCAAGAAAGAAGCTGAAACAACCCAGCACATTATATGTTCCTGTGAGATATATTGTTTTTGGATAAATGTTTTGAAACATTTGAAACCCTGTCTGTTATGAGACTGTATTCCTTGGTACAGGGTACAGACATGACTTTAAACGATACAGGTAGCACAATAAATCCACGGCTAAAGTGTCCGGAGCAATGACGAAAATCTGTATCGAGCAACACAAATCAAGAAGTGTCAAACGAACTCCTTCCTCCCTCGTCTGTTTGAGATTTCCGGTGATGGTGTGTGAGAAAATTGACAAGTGAATGTGGTTACAAGCAAGTACCCTATTACATGTTACGCTAATTGCGCATAAAAGTGCATTCTTAATGCCATTCAAAAAGGAAAATTCTTTTATATACCACAGCGTACAATATTACAAGCTTTTTTGAATACATTCTCAAAAATTTAGATGTTATAGGAAATAGTTTTACAGATATGAACCCTTGAACTCAGTAGTGCGAAAAGTCTGGTTGAAGTACTTAACCACTGCGAGCAGGGATTTAAATAATTTAAATACGCTAACCTCAAATTATAAAAAAAAATTACTTTTAGACGTTTAGAAGTTAGCTATTTGTTTTCTCAAAAATTTTGGTACGTAAATTCTGCACTTCAGTTCCAACTTTATAAGATGTGCAAATGGTGTTTCATGGAACCGGAATATTTGTACTTAAAGGAGCATTGATACGCTTATATTTAGATCTGTAGTTAAGGGACACTAGGACTGAGCTTTTAGGTAGAAATGATAACATTTTCCATTTTTGAATTTTATAAATATTCTATAGATACACGTGGATAATTTTGGCCAAGTATTTTTCACGATCCGCCAGCTTTAAAAGGCCAGCGACATGTGTAAATCACCTATTTGATCCCTTATAACTCCAATGGACTCTCCCACTTTATCTTTCTTTTTCTCAGTTTTACATTTTTGCGCATGAAATCTATTCCTTACATTTCATATTTGTTCTGATTTGTATGCAAAATTACATAAATAATCTCAAATGTGCTGTCTAAAGATTCAAGCATGCATTTTATGATTGCTTTATTCCTTGACTCACAAGAATTTAATTTTTAATCAAAACATAGAAAGTTTTAACACCAACAACTACATAAAAACAAAAATTTATATCTCTCTAACTATTCACATCAACTTCAAACAAATCCGTAAATTTATTTCCACTGTACTATACTACTGTATAAGAAAAGAGCCACTTTCATACTTCTCTGACAAATGTAAATGCGCAAGGTAGTTTTAGAGTATTTGAATTTTTTCACTAATTAAAAATACTTAATTGTCTTTCCTCAGAAATCCTTTGAGCTAGAACTGTGAGCTTTTGTAAGGTTATTTATTTATCCATATTAAGTGTGCCAATTTTAAAGTAAGCAGTTTTAAAATTAAAAAGGTTACAAAGTTCAGACATTTACTACTGAGTAAATACAATGAAGTCACGGAGAATATTTCATTCAAGTCAAAAGAGAGAAAACATTTAATTTTATTACTTGTACTGGAAATAGTGCATATTCCCCTATCTTTATTGATGAGGCTATCGATTTTTATGTTGCCTTTAGCATTTTATTTCTTCATATTCTACAGGCAATAAATATTCTCATGAAAATCAGAAAATCCTCATTTGTTTATCGGCTGAAAGCAATTAAATACATCGTTGCTTTGTATCAGAATTATGACAGATAATTTAATACTCCGAATAATTCAGTAGCAAACAGTAAAGAAAAGCAGTTAACACCACAAAGGAACATAAGTGTACACTTTTTGTTTGCTGAAACTTCATAATGCACTGCACTAGATAAAAAGACGGGAGGTCCACGCTATTAGCGCCACAACGGCAAAAGAGGCAACCCCAACAAATTCGCGACTATACATGGCTGACAACGGAACTGGGTTGAACGGTGCATAGAGTAGGCAATGGATCTGTACGGGAAAGGCTTCAATGGACAGAGCAAGGCAGAAGCAGCTGACAAGGTGATAATGAAGACTGTAATAGTGATTTGTGGTATGAATTACAGGAAGCAAATCGAATTACAGCTAACGAGGGAATCAATGGAAACAATTGAAGGGCAGCTGGGCCTTGCGGTATGTACGTTCAGAGTTCGAGAATATTTGCTGTGCCAACGAACTCGTAGTGATAACTACTTGCACAAGCTGGGTCATCACAATTTCCTTTGTAGAACAGTAACACTAAACATTTACAGATTTCTCATTTATTGCCTTTACGTAACAAATTCTATGTTATACGTATAGGAAATAGAAAAACAGGTTTTAAAGGTAATATTAATTTCGCTTGTTCCAATTAGTGCAACTTACTTTAAACATGTCTGATGTGATGCACTCATATGACTTTCTCCACCCTCTATAGTTTATTCGTGGTATGCATACTATTCTTACTAAAGTTTATTTTTCTATCTATTACATTTTAATTCAAATAAACCTTGACAGAAATAGCTACATTACACATTTCGTTATAGATAAGACAAAGGGAACAGTGATAGACAAATGTTTAAGAGCTGGGCGCTATATGCTAGCCTTAAAACTCCATACTGTTTCTATGCAATCGCAAGGAACAACTGAGCATCGAAAGGACTTTAAAAGAATAACGTATGGAACAATTTGAACCATTAATAAGGAATGTCCCGAAAATGACTTATGTCACAAAAAAAACTTATTTTAAATAAATTGTGAGTCTACATTTTTTGTATGGTACTTTTTGTCTATCGCTTAACGTTAACCATCTATACAACATTATACAAAATTCCTTCTAAATGAACAGGAGCTATTCCCAGGAAATCCAAGATAATTTTATTTGTGATATAAATATCTTTAAATTATGGCATATTAATCGAAATCGTTAGCCATTTTTTAGAAAATAAAAAAGTTTCGAAAAATGTTTCATGAGTTTTATTTATGACGCTCTTTAAGTACTATGATCCTTAGCGCCCCATTCTATGTTGGGCGTGAAAAACCGGCAATTTTGCTCAGAGGCCTCTTATCAGGATTGAGGTTCTTTTACGTGCCGTAAATCTACGATACGGGACCACCGGCTTTACTTCCCTTCCGAAGGAAGCCATGCTAAGGATTTTTGCGCCCGAAAAAATCCATCGCCCTGCACCGGGTGTGAACCCGCGACCTCGGAAACTAGAGGCTAGCACGGTACCACTAGTCCACGGAGGACGACAAAATGTTCCATGTAAAAGGTAGTTTGGGGTGGGGGATTTTCTTGAAAATCTTCGGGTCGCAACTTTGGAAACTACTGAACCTAAATATCAAGTGTGATATATATCCGACAAGCACCCGCTAGCGAATCTTTTTTCTAAAATGTCTTTTTTTATTCAGGGGCCTCAAAACATGTATTTCCGGTGGAATATCGGTATCGAATTTTTGGGTGGTATACAATACCTTCTGTACCTATTATGTACGTGGTAGAGAAAGTAAAAATATAAAGATGGTAATTTTTCTTACTGTGAAATGTTTGATAATGTAACTAACGGTTTCTTTTGTTTTCACATGTACTTCAATAATTAGTTCTCTCACACATTAGATTGCCTCTTATTCAAATAAAATGAGAGCACCAGAAGGTTGCAAATGAATAGGGATAGCGGTTTGAATTATTTTCTTATAAGCTATTATTTTTGCTTTCTGACTTTTCCGGTCATATGCCGGATATATACTGCGTAATCAATTACTTAGGGATAGGAATAGTCACTGGAGGGGACACCTAACACCTCGATCCCCATTGGATCTTTTATGCGCATGAACGGGTGAGATGCGTGCTGCAGAGATGCACAGTTTCCTAATAGTACCAGGCTTGACCACCCGGCCATGTGAGGGTCGCTCGGAGACGTCCCTCTAGCGGAACCGGGACCCAGCTGTGAAGGCTCTATAGGCTTCCCTCTAACAGGGCCGAGAATTTGTAAATCGCAAGCCTTTGTGCCATCTGCCCGACACCGACCACCTCGGAGTCAACTTGAAATTTGAAAGGCAAATGAAATGAGAGGAAATGGTAGTGAGAAGAAATCTCAAGGCATTCGCCTTGTGCCAACCAGGGAAAACCACCAAAACCCATTCTCAGAGAGGTGGCCACTGGGAATCGAACCCGGGACGTTACCGTGGAGTGATCTCGCTCTGTATTATTTGAGTTATCTCTAGCATTGAATTTTTGGCAGTTAAAACATAGGAGTTTAATTCTTCACCATGGGTTGCTTAAAGAAGAATATTAATTTTGTTTGTTATTTTTTCGTTACTAGTATATATAATAACTGGAAAACAAAATAATATATAAAATAACAAAAATAAAATAATTCACTCGTTTTGCTTCTCTGCTTCTAATCTAAACTTCAGCAATTTCTTTGGTTATTAAACAATTGTAACCCATCAGAACATCTAGAGATGGTCACAGTTCTCCGCAAGTCGTCCAAGTGGTTATCATGCAAGTCTCTAGTTCCCGACGTTGCGGGTTCAAACCCGGCGGAGGGCGATGGATTTATTCGGCGTAAAAATCCTTAGCATGGCTTCCCTCGGAAGGGAAGTAAAACCGGTGTTGTAGATTTACGGCACGTAAAAGAACCTCAAACCTGCCAATCAGGCCTCTGAGCAAAATTACCGGTCTTTCACGCCCAATATAGAATGGAACGCTAAGCACCTCAGCAGTTAAGGAGAGTCCATAAATAAAACTCAATTTAATTTTAAGTTCCCCGTAAATTGATACAGAGATGTATTTTCATTAAAATTTCTAGCAGCCAAAATACACGGAGAAAATCCGATGTGAATACATTCACATGACTTTCACTACCCTCTATTGTTTATTAGTGAGTATACAAACTATTCTTACTAAAACTTATTTTTATATCTACTACGTTTTAATCCAAGTAAACCTTTGCAGAAACAGATACATTACACATCGTTATAGATATAAAGGGAACATCGATAGTCAAATGTAAGAACTAGAGCTATACGCTGGCCTTAAAATTCCATACTGTTTCCATGCAATCACGAAAACAACTGAATGTTGAAAGGACTTGAAAGCATGACAAAGAAATGAACAATTTGAACCATTAAGTCATATCTCAAAAATAGCTTATGCCACAAAAATACTCATTTGAAATAAATTGTGTGTTTTAAAGAGACGAAAATATACTACACAAGAAATGTATATCTCTTTAGAAGACACAATTTATTTCAAATAACTTCTTTTGTGGCTTCAGCCATTTCTGAGATATTCCTTATTAATGGTTCGAATTGCTCAATACTTAGTCATTCTTTTAAACTGCCGTCGATTTTCATATGTTTTTCGCGATGTCATGGAAAGAGTATGGAATTTTAAGGCCAGCGTGTAGCGCCCAGTTCTAAAACATTTGGCTGTTACTATAACCTTGTATCTATAACGAAATGTGTAATACAGCTATTTCCGGAAAGGTTTATCTCGATTAAAATGAAGTAGATAGGAAAATAAACTTTCGTAAAAATAATATATGTAATGTATTTTACAGAGTAAAACATATTCCGGCACCCAAAACTAAAGTTTTGAACATCTTCTTATTACTTTTCTCTATCCTTGCCTGTTGGACCATAAATCATCCTCAATTTCCCAATCTACTATTGCCCCTCTTAAATCCTTGAATCCACGTGCTATGCGGTCTTCCTTATCTCCTCCTTTCTAGTAGGGTCCACTTCATTATTCTTTAGAATAATTTATATACCCACTAATAAACGATAGAGGCTAGAAAAATTATGTGAATGTATGGCATCAGATTTTTACTTTCTATACTACGTAGAGTAAGTAGGGGAAGTATTGCATTTCACCCAAAAATTCGATACCGAGATTTCACTGTAAATACTGTTTTGAGGCCCCCTGAATCCAAAAGAATCATTTTTAGAAAAAGGTCTGTGTGTGTGTGTGTCTGTGAATAGCATAACTCAAAAACGAAAAGTCGGGTAAATACCAAACTTAGTATTTAAGTTCAGTATCTTTCAAAGATGCAACACAAAGTTTTTCAAGAAAATCTCCCCACCCCAGACTACCCTTTAAATGGAAAGTTTTTCGAAAATTTTAATTTTCTCAAAAATGGTCTAACGTTTATATTAAAATATCATATATTTAAGATATTTTTATGCCAAATAAAATGTATATTTTTTTGGAATGTCCCTAAAGGTCCTTTTCATTCTGAATGACTTTTGCATGACTGGTAAACCGTAAGAGATAGACAAAATGTTTCTGCACAAGAAATGTATATCTCGGTAAACACGCAATTTATGTCACATACATTGTATTTTTTTCTGTGGAGTGAATCATTTCCGAAGTATTCCTTCTTATTTGTTTGAATTTTACATTACTTATACTTTTTCTCAATGGAAATTCGTTATTCGTTTCTGTATGTCCTGTACATGCAAAAAGAATGGAATGCTCCACATAGCAACCAGCTCTTAAAAGATTTGACTACCCCTTAAAGCCCACCATATTCCCCTTGTACCTACAAGAGAATTAGCAATAAGATCTGCAAGTGTTTATCTCGATTAACATGAAGTACATGGAGAATAAGCGTTTGTAAAATAGTTTGTACAAGAATAGAGATAGTCATGTAAGCGTAACACATCGGATTTTTAAAGATATGACTGTCATTTCCTTCTCCTGTAACCCTCTTGTAGCTACAACGAAAAATGTAATTTAACTAATGCTGCAAGCGTTTATCTCAATTAACCTGAACTAGATAGAAAAAAAAGGCTTTTTGTAAGAATAATAATTTATAGAAGAGGTATACAAATTAAGGATAATTGCATAGAGAATGTCATTTGTATGTAGTAATTCGGATTTTTAAAATCATTTACTATAATCGTTTTGTGTGCTTTGGTATTATAGTGACCGTTGGTCATCTGTTCATGGAAAAATTTTGGAGACATGTGTAACGCAATTTTGTCCTCGAATTTCTGCAGTAGATCTCCAGGGTTGTATTCTACAGGCCTAGCAGAGTACAAAATGTTAAGGAAGTACTTTTCCATGTGTAGCAGTTCTTATTTTATAAGTCAGTTCCATTGCACAATCCTGCAATACATTCCCCAGCTGATGTTTACACCCAGTCTTGTCGAAGCGTTTTTAGGACAACGTTTTTTTCTTCCATAGAGCTCCGCATTGACATTGTTTAAAACCTGTTTCTTATAACATTGCCCCGCAGATATGTATTATTCCGCGCTGCGTTTCCTTCCCCTTTCCCCTGATTGGCTAATGTGCATCTTCGAATGGTGACCATGTATAGTTTAGCATAGGCGATAAAAGCGATATAAACAACATTGTCATGATAGATGAACGTGTTTTTGTCATCCTGAGAGATAGGTTTAAACCGAAGGATCCTCCCATTTATTTGTTCATAAGAATTTACATCAATTCCAAATGCATTAATCTTATGTAACATATTTAATTCATGAAAATGTAAATTTGAAAATTATTTTCTAACAGAGGTGATAACCAAAATATTCGGGACTGGTGCTGCGATCTCGACAGTAATCGCAGTAGAGTTTTGTACCGCTAGGTGGTAACACTAGCACATCTGTTGGGTGGGCGTTTAAAGTTTCATGCAGTTGGGTTGGTGTGTTGAGTTTCTATAGGACACTTAATGATACTCTGTGTGTAATGTGTGGTGATTTTACGATGGATCCAAGATTAGAACACAGAGTGTGCATCAAATTCTGTGCAGATCTCGGGTAAAATGCTACGCAATGATTGAATAAGTGTTTCGGGGACAAAGCATGAGCCCTACACGTGTGTTTGAGTGGCATGTTCAGTTCAGGGCCGGTCGTACAGTTATTGAAGAGATGCTCTCACCGGTAGGCCCGTCAGCTGCACAAGCTGTATGCTCCTCCTGCAAGAGGATTGTGCACAAAGAATTCATTCCACCAAATCAAACAGTGAATTCCACGTACTATTGTGACGTTTTGCGACGGCTCCGGGAAAATGTGCGGAGACAATTACCCGAATTTTGGCAATAAGGGAACTGGTAAAATACTAAAAAAAATTATTAAGTAAGATTTTAAATCATTATATTGAAATCATTGATTAAAACTTCTTAATTTTATTAAAACGTAATATAAATTTTGTGCTCCAAAATACTCTCTTCAGCCTGAGTCAATACATATTATTGATTTTAAACTAACAATTAGAGGAGTTTTTCTTATTCCTTTAGTAAAAATTAAAGGTATATATCATATTGAACCCAAAAAAATGCTATTTTATAATCCTTAAATGTTAAAAAATAATAATTCATTCTATACTTAAATATAATTCTCCCTAATCACAAACCTACAAATCTAACCAATAGAGGTATTATTTTCATGAATAATGTTATATAAATTAAATAGGGGGTAAAAAAAAATTACTCAATTTAAAACACCACCTCCAACAACTGCAAATAACATTAAGCCGGCGTGTTGCATCACGATAATGCGCCCTGTCACAATTCCTTGTTCACCAGGAGCTTTTAGACGAAAAACAACATGACGGTTGTCCCCCACCCACCGTACTCGCCTGATTTGGCACCCTGCGACTTCGCTCTATTCCCCAAACTGAAAATCAAGTTGAAAGAACGTGGTTCGACATTTGAGAGGATTCAAGAAGAAACGCTGTCTGTGCTAAACACCTTCAAAGAACAGGACAATGGCAGAATCGCTGGGACAGGTGTATACGTGTGGAAGGGAACTACTTCGAGGGTGACGGCGTTCATTTGTCTAAAAGTAAGGTTTTTGACCAGACGGCAGCACCAGTCCCGAATATTTTGGATACCGCCTCGTGTATTAAGATAAAAGGTCATGCTAAATAAGGAACTATTTTGTATCGCATAACTACGTATTCCCCAAAAGCAGCCAATGAGAGCTGAGTAGTACACATGACCGTGAAGTGATATGGTTATATAGAACACACCTTAGTTTGCTGGTGTGAAGGTGTGGGGATAGCGCGTCTGCCTCGTATTCAATAAGTACTGAGATTGAATCCCGGTTATGGTGAGTTACGTGCATAAGGTTTTCTCAGAGGGTCTCCCTTATCCGAGAAGAAAAATGTCTGGCAACTTTAAGCTCTAGGGACCCCGGTCCCATTTGAGGATCATTAAAATTATTTCGTTCATTCACGTCCAATATGACCTACTGTTAAAGAATCTGAAACTTCAAGCAAAAAAAAAATCAATAATCATTATTCTCGAATAAAGAGGAAGATGCAAATGAAGAGTAGAAAATCAACGGAGACTCAAATAATTCGCACATTTCATCTTTAACGACATAATTTGCAGAAGGAGATTTAAATACAGGGGTATTGTGACGTCGTAATCACTACGCCAAACAGCAAGTATGAAATCGGGCAGTGATCTTGCAGGGAGCGTGAGCGTGTGCGTGTCTTGGCATGAAAACAGTAAATGTCATTCACGATATTTTAACGCCCTGACGCCACCACCAAAGTCTTTTATGTGCCAAAGCTGAAGGGGACTCTAGATCCTAGCGAAGGATTTACACGGAAGGCTGAGGAAATATCAACTTTGATGGTAGCCATTAATCTTGGAGAAAGAGAGAGGACGTGCAAGGGCTCCTAAAATAATCAGGGTAAAACATCTTGGAGAAAATCTTTTGCTTTAATTAGAAAAAAAGAAGTTAAAGGAGACTGTCAGAGCACGGATAGTTAGCCCCCAAGCGACCTAACGTGAAACAGAAAAGGTCTCATTGTACTCGTGAGTTTCTGTTCATGGCAGTTGAATCTGTCAAGGTACAACAGCTCGAGGCGGCGTGGCAGTTTAAGAATTTAACAGATGATTAAACGCCCGAGGCTTGGCAAAATTACAGTTTCAGAATGTGCAGTATCAAAGTCAGCACGAACGAATAGACATGACAAATGAAGAAGAATTGAAAAGCTAATATCTTCCACACGCATGTCATTTCAGTGAAGGTTCTACAGGGAAACTCTGCGAAAATGAGACTAATCCAACATCTATAATACACAGAGTCATTGGTTTGTCTATGTACGACATAGGTAGACGTTGCGGTTTTTTATACCTTATTTATTTATCTATCTATTCTGGCACGAGTTGAGGTCATCAAGCCTTCTCTTACACACCACCAGAAACACAAATAATAAAAAGAAAATAGAATGAGAAGTAATCCAACACAAAGAGCAATAAAATATCCCAATGGTGAAATGTTAATACGCAATAAAATATTTAAAAAATCTTATGTGATAACTTCGCATGTTTTTCTCTACCCTATGTCGTCTATTATTGAGTATAAAAGCTAGTTTTACTAAAGCTTATATATATATATATATATATATTTCATTTTAATCCAAATAAACCCTTGCAGAAATAGCTGCATTACACATTTCGTTGTGCATACAAAGGGAACGTAGTCAAATGTTTAAGACCTGGACGCTATACGATGGCCTTGAAATTTCATACTGTTTCAATGGAATCCAGAGAAACAACTGAACGGTGACAGGACTTTAAAGCAATCGCTAAGTACTGAACAGTTGTTACCATTAATAACGGATATCTTGGAAATAGCCACAAAGTTATTTGAAATAAATTGTGTGTTTCACACATTTCTTGTGTACTACGCTTTCTCTGCCGCTTAATGTTTACCAGTTGTACAAACTTATACAAAATTCCTTCCAAATGAAGAGGGGTTCAAAGTCCATTCCCAGAAAATTCAAGGTATACATTTTATTTGTCATGTAAATATTTTTAATATATGCTATTTCAATCAAATTCGTTAGTTATTATTTAGAAAATCAAAAATTTCGAAAAATGTTTCATGTAAAGAGTAGTTTGGGATAGGGTAATTTTCTTCGAAATTTTCCTGTAACATCTTTGGAATGTACTAAACTTAAATACAAGTTTGATGCTCATCCAACATTTCGTTTTTACTTTCCCTGTTACGTATAATAAGTAGGGGAAGCATTTCATTCCAATCAAAAATTCGATATCGAGATTTCACCAGAAATATTTTGAGGAGCCATGAATACAAATAAAGCATTCTTGGAAACGTCCGGGTGTGTGTCTGTGTGTTTGTGAACACACAACTCAAAAACGAAAAGTCGGATAAATATCAAACTTGGTATTTAGGTTCAGTATCTTTCAAAGATGCGACACAAAGATTTTGAGAAAATCACCCAACCCAGACTACCCTTTACATGGAACATTTTTCGAAAATTTTGTTTTTTCTTAAATGGCTCTAACGATTTTCATTAAAATATCATATGTTAAAGATACTTTCATGGAAAATGAAAGTATACCTTGAATTTTCTGGGAATGTCCCCAAAAATCGTCTTCATTCTGAATGGTTTCTGCATAAAAGGTAGATAAAAGTTTACTACACAAAAAAGTGTTAAAACCGCACATACATTTTTTTTGTCAAGTGAACTATTTTCAAGATATTCCTTGTTATTTGTTTGAATTTTCCAATACTTATACTTTTTCTAAAATGGGAATTCGTTATTAGTGTTTTTATACTCTAGACATACAAACAGAATGCAATGCTCCACATAGCAACCAGCTCTTAAAAGATTTGACTGTCGCTTAAAGCCTACCATATTCGCCTTCCACCTATAAGAGAATTAGCAATAAGATTAACATCTCATACCTCGATTAAAGAAAGTACATAGATGGAAAATAAACGTTTGCAAAAATAGTTTATACAAGAGTGCAACACAACAGATTTTTTTATTTATGGTGTTCACAGACACACACACACACACACACACACACACACACGCACACGAACCTTCCTGTAAAAATCTGATTTGATACCTTCACATGACTTTCTGTGTCCTCTATCTTTATTAGTGGGTATACAAACTATTCTTAATAAAGCTTATTTTTCTATCTACTACATTTTAATCCAAAGAGACCTTCGTAAAAATAGCTGCATTGCACATTTAGTTATAGATACAAAGAGAACAGCGATATATGTTTAAGAACTGGATGCTATATGCTGGCCTTAAATTCCATAGTTTCCATGCAATCGCGAGAAACAATCGAAAATCGATGAGACTTTAGAAATAATGACAATTATGCAACAATTCGAACTTTAATAACAGATATCTCAAAAACGGCTTATACCACAGAAAAACTTATAAGTATAGTGCGTATTTTAAGAAGTTCCACATTTTTTATATGTATGTTTTCTCTATCACTTAACGTGTTATGCAAGATTACATAAAATTCCTTCCGAATGAAGAGGACTTCACAGATTATTCCCAGAAAATTCAAGATTTACATTCTATTTGTCACGTAAATATATTTGATATATGATATTTTAATCAAAATTGTTAGAGCCATTTTTTTAAGAAATCAAAATTTCGAAAAATGTTCCAAGTAAAGGGTATTGGGATGGGGTATTTTATTAAATTTTCTTATCGCATTTTGGAAGATACTGAGCATGGTAATTATCCGACTTTTCGTTTTTAAGTTATGCTGTTTACAGACACACAGACACATTCACACACACACACACACACACACACGTTTTTCTAAGAATGCTTCTTTTTTGGATTCAGGGGCCTCAAAGCTTGCATTTCTGGGAAAATTTCGTTATCAATTTTTTGGGTTGAATGCAATACCTTCTCTACCTACTACCTATGTACGTGGCAGAGAAAGTAAAAATGGTTTTTCTGTATTCAGGGGTTCCAAAAACATATTTTCGGTGAAATTTCGGTATCAAATTTTTGGGTTGAATGCAATACCTTCTCTACCTATTTTGTAGGAGAAAGTAAAAATGCTTTTTCTGTATTCAGGGGTCTCAAAACATGTATTTCCCGGGAAATCTCGGAGTCGATTTTGTGGGTAGGATGCAATATCTTGTCTACCTTCTAGGTACGTGCTGGAGAAAGTAAAATCTCATGCGTTACATTCACATAACTTTATCTGCTATTGTTCATTTTTATACAACTTTCACAAACTATTCTTACGAAAACTTATATTTCTATCTACTTTATGTGAAGCGAAATAAACATTTGCAGAAATAACTTCATCACAAGTTTTGTTGAAGCCACACAAGAGCAATAGAGGAAACCAATGGACAGTCAGATGTTGAAAAGCTACTCACTATATGCTGGTCTAGAAATTCTATACTTTTCCGTATCATCGCGAGAAACAACTGAATAGTGATGAGATGTGACACCCCCATACGCCCTAAACTCAGCATAACAAAGAACTTTAATCTTCATGAAATCGACAAAAGTGTACAATAATGCATAATACAGTTGTCCAGCGAATTTCATGCTGTATGTACTACTGTTTCAAAATGCTGCATTTCTCACTGTAATTGTGTCTGTATTCTAAAATAGTCGCGATATGATTTTATAGTTGAAGCGACAATAAACAAATAAAATAAAAAAGAACCGAATAGTGGTAGCACTTAAAAAATGTTTAAAGATCTCAATAGTGGTAGAATTTAAAAATGTCTAAGCACTGAAAAATTCTAACCAATAACAATGCATATCTGGCAAATTTCTAATGCCACAAAATGTTATTTTAATATTTATAATAAATTGTATGTTTTAAAGGGAACTACATTTTTTGCTTATATAAAACTTTACAAAATTCCTTCTCAATGAGGAACACTTCTCAGGCTGTTCCCAGAAAGTTCAAGATATATTTATATACTTATATTTTATTTGCCATGTAAATAGTCTTAAACATACAGTATTTTAATTAAATTCGTTAAAGCTATTTTCAAGAAAATCTAAAATTTCGAAAATCCCATGTAAAAGACGCTTATGTTTTGGGAGAATTTTCTTGAAAATCTCCCTGCCGCAGTTTTGAAACATACTAAACTTAGACACCAAATTTGGTGATTATCGGAGGTTTTGATTATTGGGTTATGCTGTTTTATTTGCGGGGGATTTCTGGGACAGAATATTAAGACTTAAAAATATTAAATTTGATGCGGCCCAGCACTTTTTTAAAATATTGCGTCAATTTTATTTCAATGTGCTAAGTTAACTCCATCCTGTTACTTCCCAGGACTCCATGGAAAGAGAATACAGTAACAAAATAATCATGTAGCCATGTGCTGTTTAAATATCTATCTGAATATTCCCTCATTCACCTAAATGTGAGGCAGTATTTTTAACACTTAAATGATTTCAGTCAAATTATATAATATAAAATATAATAACAGCCCGCCTTAAAGCAATATCTGTATGTAACAATATATAAAAAGTGTAGATTACGGTCATTGTAAATATTTGTATTATTGTATACATGTGTAGTAATGTTATGTGAATGTATTACGTAATTTAATAATGTAATTTAATGAGAATAATAGGTTAAAAGTTGCTAACAATGAGGTAACTTTGAGGCAGTAATGAGTAAGAAAGTTTAATAATACTACTAGTCATTATTGGAGCAACAATAATGTAATTTTTGTGACAGTTTATAAATAGCCAATCAACAACCAAAAAAAACTTAGGTTAAATAAAAGTATTCTATTGGTTTAGGAATAGCCAATCAGAGACTTGAAATACAGAAATTTACAAATTTAGGCGGTAGAAATCAAGTCAGTTGCTTGTGGACAGCGCACATAACTGGACGCGTTGGTTGTAGACAGTGTTCCTAACCGGACGCGAGATGCGTCCTCGAGAAATTTAATACGTATTCGTGTGAGACGAAAATAGTTTACGTGTTAAAAAGTGCAAGTAATTAATAAAATAATCCTACAGCTCTCTATATCAGTGAAGTGTTATTTAAATCGTGTCAAGAATTAATAAAGGGAGTGAAGTAAAAATTATAATCTGTGTAAGACTACATTCTTAGCCGCACCACTCTCTGCAAAGAAATTCATGTCTCTAACAATAATACTGACGCAGCCGAGTCAAACATAAATATATAATATTTAAAGAAACGGTCAAAATTACAAAGTTAATATTTTTAAACTTAGGGCAAAGGCCACCGGAAAGTACATTTGGGATGAAGGCTACCGGAAAGTTTTTACCATACTTGCGGTTGCAACTACTTCAAGTTCGGCTCCCCAACAGTCGAAATATAATACATAATCTTCAAACTGACTTTCCATACGTAGCAGCAACAAACCTTCTTCAAATGGTAATGTCTACCTACCAAAGAATGTATAATGAAACTATTTCTGCATACACTTATGTTCATCAACATAAAGTATATAGAAAAATAAGAATTTGCATGAATGATTTGTAGAAGAGATATGAAAATAAATAGTACAAGGCAAAGTAAAACCGCTGTAAACATATGAAGAGTTTTTTTTCGAGTTTCTACTATCGTTATGAAAATTTAATGCACAACTTTGAAAACAGTTTAAACTAGAAAATAAGTATATATGGCTTGTATCACAGATACAGTTGCAATACCTGATTTAGGCAAAGTCTCACTGTAAATTCGGCTACAACAAACACTTAAGCATGTAGAGGATTTATGTTGCTCTTATGGGATTTTGTGGTAGGGATTCTTACAACTTACTTCAGGCTATGAAAACTCGAATCTTGAAACCGCTTTCTTGTTAAGTATTGATATTGTTGGACTTAAACTTACTACCCCATTACGAACTCGACGGTCACAAAGAGAATGTTGGCAAATGCTGGTGAGGAAAAAAAGTGGAGGTATTTTGGA
The DNA here is from genome assembly GCA_030765065.1 of Deroplatys truncata. Lineage (NCBI taxonomy): Eukaryota > Metazoa > Arthropoda > Insecta > Mantodea > Mantidae > Deroplatys > Deroplatys truncata. The sequence continues at coordinate 69,374,571 of CM060987.1, read as the reverse complement.
TCATACAAATCCCTGCTCTCTCTTTCCTTGTTCATTTCGTTCTCTACCATGCACATATAGGTATGAGATGGAGCGGCAATCTTATGCTCATTGTTAGTGTCACAGAGAGAAACAGGAAATCAAAATTTACACTAAAATCATATCTTGTAGGAGTACCTCAGTTCTGATAACTCCAAACATGTACTGAATATTCCTTCTCACAACTTTTTATGGAAGCTTGACATTAGCATACCTCATATAAAGATCTCAATGAAAACTCCGACGTGTTACACTCACATTACTTTCTTTACTTGCTCTTCTGCAATCATTTCTTACAAACGCTTACTAAAAGCTTATTATTTATCTACTTCTTGTTGATCGACATTTTATCATGCGATTTGTGGCCATCACAAGGTGAAAGTGGGTTGCAATGTGCTGACTTTGAAATTCCGATTATGAGGAAAAATCGACTAGCAACTTCAAGAAAGTATAAAATATTTTAAAATTCAAATCTATAACAACGAATATCTCCGAAACAATTTAATGCCACAAAAAGTTGGCATAAATTGTGTGTTTTAACCAGATCTACATTTTCTATACAGCAAGTTTTTCCTACGTCTTATAGTTTACCAGTTATACAGAAGTATACAAAATCCATTCAGAATTAACAAGACTTGGCTAGGCTATTCGCCTGTCAAGATCTTAAACATGTGATATTTTAATCAAAATTTTTAGAGGATTTTTTGAGAAAATAAATAAAAAAAAAATCCAGGTAAGGAGTGAACTGGGGCGGGGATATTTTCTGGACAATCTAAGCGTCGCAAGGTAGATGGCAGGTCCGGTATTTATCCTTTTGGTTTTAATTAATACTGTTAATAGAGGAACAGAATTTTTGGTAAGATATAAAACAAGTAAAAAAATCTGATGTGTTACACTCACATGACTTTCTCTACTCTTGTACAAACAATTTTTACAAATTCTTATTATTCATCTATTTCATATTAATCGAGATAAACATTTGCAGAAACGATCTTTTGACATGCAAAAGGAATTACATTTTACAAATAGCGACCAGTTCTAAAAATATTTGACTATCGCTTAAGGCGTTCTATGATCCCCTTGTTTTGTATTTACAAGGGCAATATAGAAATACAGTAGCCTTTAAGCATCGATACATATCTTAATAGCTGGTTGCTAGGTGCAGCACCATTCTCTTTGCCACAGATTAATACTCTTTGCATATCCAAGACAAAAAATGAATAACGAATTCCCATTTGAGAAAAGTATTGAAAAATTTAAGGGAATAACAAGCAATATCTCGAAAATAGTTCACTCAACAAAAAAAATGTATATGACATAAATTGTGTATTTTAACGCGATCTACATTTTTTGTGTAGTAAACTTTTGTCTATCTCTTATGGTTTACCAGTTATGCAAAAGTCGTTCACAATGAAGAATACTTTTGGAGACATTTCCCAGAAAATTCAATATATACATTTGATTTGTCATGAAAATATCTTAAACATATGATATTTTAATCAAAATCGTTGGAACCACTTTTGAGAAAATTAAAATTTTCGAAAAATGTTCCATGTAAAGGGTAATCTGGGGTGGGGGAATAATTTTCCTGAAAACCTTCGTGTCCCATCTCTGGAAGATACTGAACCTAAATATCAAGTTTTGTGTTTATCCGACTGTTCGTTTCTGAGTTATGCTGTTCACAGTCACACAGACGGACATGTTTCCAAAAATGCTTTTTTAGGATTCAGGGGGTTTCAAAACATATATTTCCGGTGAAATCTCGGTATCGAATTTTTGGGTGGAATACAATACTTCCCCTACTTACTATACGTAATAGAGAAAGTAATAATCAGGAATTTGTTGATGAGTAAATAGGTTTTGAACATTTCGCTCTTCGATTGGTCCAATAAAATTCTATAGGAGTATCGTGCAACAAATGAGAGAGGAAAGGTAGATAGACATAACTGTGGAGCCAGTAAAAGCAAACGACGTCGGTGTGCAACATGGCGCATCTAGTGGCATGGAACTAACTTGCTCACAGCACAAATCACGTGATATAGCGGAAGGCAGATAATATGCATTATCGAATTATATACTGACAAGAGAGACATCAATCTTCGGTTACCTAGAAACCCCGATCGGTGCTGTATGGGCAGGAAGAATCTATTGTACTGTAGGGAAACATGCACCCAACAGATAAAAGTAATGTAAATAGTGGGAAGTCATAAATCAATAATCAAGAATAGGAATATGTAATAATATAACACTGTCATATAATTTGTACCATAAAATGTAGATAGATATAACAAACATTGTAATGAGCTAAGAAGCGAGCTAGCAGCAGGGTTAAAAGTCCAACATACACACGCTAATGGGCACAGGATTAGGCAAAATACCGTTGAGAGAAAAGAGAGGTCCGAGGAGAAACAAAGACGGGGATAAGGATACAATTCCTGAAAAACCACGGGAGTTGGAAAAAGAGTCGGATGACAGAAAGAGAAACGAGAGCTGTGAGTGAGACAGGGGTAGTGGGTTTCACCAAAGGAGTTCGAAGCTTGACTCCTAAAAGTGAACGACTTCGTTCTCATAGCACGCCAAGTAAATATCCAACCAAAATAAAGATTAGATAAAGGCGCGAAAGTTAGCGTCATAGCAACGATATATAAAAGAAAGGTGCGCCCCAGATTTTAACTCTCGTTCATAATCTCTTTCTTGCATATTCTCTCAAGTGAGCTATTTGGTGTCAGGTGCTGTAACGCGTGTGCGTTTGGTTGGGGAGGTAGCGTGTAACATAGATAGCTAGGTCCACTGCAACATTCAAAGTACCAAGAAGATGTATAATACTGCTTATACATTACTTCATCATTATTCAAAGGAGAGCAGTTTCTAGCCGCTTCGATAATTTCTTGTGTTAGAATAAATCAAATCGTTAAAGGAATTTAGCTTATTAATTACCTTTATCCACAATATCCAAGATACACATAGGTAGGAATAGAATTTATCTATAACTACCAACTGACGGTCAATGCAGTGAACTTCTGAAAACTTCAACCAGGCACTCATCATCAAAGTGAGTTATCGCACGTGTATAAGTGCAGCGCTACTCCCGCCCACTACAGTACATTTGTTAATTTGGGTGCTAAACACAAAATTTGGGCTTTCACTTCAGAGTAAAAATATTTTCACTGGCTAGCTAGTATTTGTGACTAGCTAGTAGAGGAGGTTGATTAAAATCCACAACTTAATTAAATTTTAGAACAGTATAAGGCACAGCAACCATTCATTAAACTATTATTAAACATGTAGCCTCCTTGAGTTGTTGATGCCTCGTTTTAGGATAGTTGAACTTATGTTTCGAATTAATTGGGAATTGTATATTTTATTTCGTGCAGTTGGACACTAAAGTTAACAAAACATTCGGTAGCTACAATAGGTTCAAAAATTAAATAGCATTTATGAATAATATGTTGGGCGATAATACCTCCAACTTTAGAGATTTGAAAAACTTTATCTATGAGTTTGGGCACTTGAAAATGAAAAATACTTTTTAGTCGCTACAGGCAAATTTAATAACTTATTATAATGAATGCCATTTTTGCAAGTTGATTAATGTTATGTGCCTCCACCACAAACATGTAAAACTTGACTTTACTTTTCAGTCAAGTTGGTGCACTCTTTGCAGATAAACCTAGTGTAATTTTCAGGATATACAGCTCACAGGAAACGCGTTATCACCTATAGTCGATTAAAAGAAATGGATGTGTTACAAATTCATAACTTTTTTACTGAGTTTATCATAGTGTATGAAGGTAAGCCAACGCGATTACTATTGAAGCGCTTTTATGACGCAAGTGCTTAGCTGCAAACAGTGATGAGCCATTACTATTTACACATTAAGGGCCGGTTTCACCAACGACGCTAAATTTGAACACGATGTTAAACTGATTTAACATTGAAATTAACGCATATTCCGTGCCGTTAAACAAAGTTAGCTTTAGGAATGTGTTAAACTCGGTGTTAAGTTAACATTGCCGTACCCCTGGTTTGAGGCATTTAGCAAAATATGTTAGACGTTGGAAAATGGCTGCCGCAAACCAAGCTGTTTATGCGGGTTTGCTGCATTTGGTACGAGGGCTGTCCAGAAAGTAACCTCCGTTCATGCATAGCGCGAGAAGTAGTGGTGGTAGCGCCGCCATTTCAAAATCAGCGTGCGCAGTGGTTCAGTACGCTTCTAGCTGTGCAAGGTGGAGCATCGTACTGTCGCGTGTTTGCTATATAACCTAACAACATGAGTGCCGAAATAAAAAATTCCGCCAAGTATCAAGTGTGAGACTTGGAAGAGCAATCCAAAACAAGCATCGTGGTCTTCTGACATCTGTTGTTGAATTTTTGTATGACAACGCCTGCCCTCACACAGCAAACAACACAAATGAACTTTTGGCCAAGTTCAAATGGGACGTGTTTGGCCATTTCCCATACAGCCCGGACTTGCACCTAGCGACTTCCATCTGTTCCCGTACATGAAAAAGTGGCTTGCAGCTCAGCGCTTTGGCAATGACGAAGACCTTCAAAACGCTGTGACAGGTTGACTTAGTTCACAAGCGGCAGAATTTTATGCAGAAAGTATTTCAAATACTGTGAAAAGGTATGACAAGTGTTTGAATCTGTTTGGAGACTATGTAGAAAAATAGTGAAAAGCTGTAGTTTTCAGATCTATATAATAAAACTTTTGTATGTATACCGGTTCCATGTTCATTTTAAAACGGAGGTTACTTTCTGGTCAGCCCTCGTATTGTTAATGTCATTCCTAATGGAAGGGCAGTTGTACGTCATAATAAATTTGAAAACCGTCAAAGGAAACATTATAAAGCGATAAAGGCTGTCCAAAGTGGTCATGAGCATGAGGCCAAGAGGTTAGATACTACAAACAGAAGGACGACACTTTCTTCTATGCTACAAGTGTTAATGACTTTGAGATATTATGTTACTAGCACTTTTCATTTAATTATAGGTGATAATGTTGCTATTTCCAATTTACCGTTTGTGAGTTTATTCGGAAAGTTTCCGAAGCAATTGCTTCAAGAAGGAAACAATATTTCTGTTCGGATCTGCTTGATCCTTTGTTAGTGACAATACATTTCGTCCCTTTTAGTTTCAATGTACCTATAGTGTTCAGCACCAGTTTTAAACCATTTTGGTGCTGCATTGTATGTTAGCAGGAAATTGCCGCAATTGCTCACTGAATCTGGGAGAAACGTGTTCATTTCAGTTAAATTGCTCGTGGATTTTCTCCCAGGCTTCATGTTTATCCCTTAATCTAAGACTGTCGGCCTTTTTGCACTCGATAAACAATTGTTTACTCGGTAAACAATTCTGTAATTAACGTTTTTCAAACAGGAAAAGTAAGTTCCTCTGCATCTAGATTTTCCAGTTGGCATTGCGTTTCTAACCTCAAACAATCAGGAACATCACTTGGCATCATGGTAATTGTCAATGAATGCTGTCTGCTACTGACACAAAGATCGTCTGCGTCCGGATTTTTCAGTTGGCATTGTGATCCTAACCTCAAACAATCAGGAACATCACATGGCATCATGGTAATTGCAAATGGATGTTGTCTGCTACTAATACAGAGATCTCTGAGATACGTAAACAAAAGTACATTGGAGAGCGTTCAGAAGCCGTGTAGTTTGGTCACCACCTTCTCAAAAGCTATCGTTCGCAGTTGCCTTTGACATTAACATTTGTAGTTAACTAATAATTTGCTGTTAAAACTTGATGAAGAGCAAGGGTTTTAACATTATGTTGAACCTTGAACCAACTGTTAACAAATAAGATGTTTAGAGCATTTTTAACATCGGTCGGTATAACCGGTCCTTAGTGTTCCCTTCTCATTGTCTTTACTGCCCTTTCTTTCCACGTGTAATAGTCACCTCTCATTGGCTACTGTCGTGGAATAGGTTGTTTCCTTATTTATCATGATCATTTGTCCTACTATATTCGAAGATATTTGGTAAATTTACATGTTCATAACTATTTAATCAAATATATTAAATAACAGAGTTATGGCATCTGGGATGCATGTAGATTCTTATCCACAAATAGGTAGAAGGATACTTCGGTTTAAACCTGCCTATCAAGACATGAAAGCACGTGTCACTATCCTAACATTGCTTTCATTGCCTTTATCGGCTGAACTTGCATTGCACGGGTTTGTTTGACATAATTATGCGGTCCATCGAAATTGGTAGGTAATTTTTGAACCAGCTTGTGTTATGTATTTAATTCTGTTCTAGAATGACGTTCCATTTTAAGCTCAAGATAACATAGAACAAAGATAGTTCATTTTTTGCAGCTGTGCCGTTTTGTATCTGTATATGAGAAAATTCGTTTTAGTGCATAATTTGCCGGATATCCCGCGGTATAGCTTTCGTAGCTTCTTTCCACGCTTCGAGCGGTAAGGGCGTGAGTTTGGCTCTCCTTTTGAGCGCTGGGGGTCTCTCGGCTTCTCTTCTTGACTGCTGCTCTGGATCTGATTCGGCTCCGGGTTTTATACAACTTGGGTAAGTTTTTCGGCTGTCGTTCAGGAGTAATTTTAAATTCTGCCCTTTGAAGATCAATACTATTCCTGTGTTCTGTTGAGCAAACTCTTTTTACTTTCTCTACTACGTATAGTAAGTAGGGGAAGTATTGTATTCCACCCAAAAATTCGATACCGAGATTTCACCGGAAATACGTGTTTTGAGATCCCCTGATTCCAAAAAAGCATTTTTGGAAACCTGTCCGTGTGTGTGTCTGTGTGTCTGTCTGTGAATAGCATAACTCAGAAACGAACAGTCGGATAAACACCAAACTTGGTATTTAGGTTCAGTATCTTCCAGATATGCGACACGAAGGTTTTCAAGAAAATCCCCCCACCCCAGAATACCCTTTACATGGAACATTTTTCGAAAATATTAATTTTCTCAAAAATGGCTCTAACGATTTTGATTAAAATATCATATGTTTAAGATATTTTCATGACAAATAAAATATATATCTTGAATTTTCTGGGAATGTCTCCAAAAGTATTCTTCATTGTGAACGACTTTTGCATAACTAGTAAACCATAAGAGATAGACAACATTTTACTACACAAAAAATGTAGATCGCGTTAAAATACACAATTTATGTCATATTAATTTTTTTGTTGAGTGAACCATTTTCGAGATATTGCTTGTTATTCCCTTAAATTTTTCAATACTTATTTTCTCAAATGGGAATTAGATATTCATTTTTTTGTCTTGGATATGCAAAGAGTATTTATGTGTGGCAAAGGGAATGGTGCTGCACCTAGCAACCAGCTATTAAGAGATATGTATGTGCTGAAAGGCTACTGTATTTCTATACTGCCCTTGTAAATATATATTCCCCTTCCATCTACAAGAAACTTAGCAATAAGATAGAGTCTGCAAATGTTTATCTCGATTAACATGAAGTAGATGGAGAATAAGCGTTTGTAAAAATAGTTTGTACAAGAGTAGAGAAAATCATGTGAGTGTAACTCATCAGATTTTTTACTTTCTCTGCTACGTATAATAAGTAGGGGATGTATTGTATTCCACCCAAAAATTCGATACCGAGATTTCACCAGAAATACATGTTTTGAGACCCCCTGAATCCAGAAAAAAAAGAATTTTTGGAAACATGTCCGTGCGTGTGTCCGTCTGTGTGTCTGTCTGTGAACAGCATAACTCAGAAACGAACAGTCGGATAAACACCAAACTTGGTATTTAAGTTCTTCCAGAGATGCGACACGAAGGTTGTTATTCCCTTAAATTTTTCAATACTTATTTTCTCAAATGGGAATTCGTTATTCATTTTTTTTGTCTTGGATATGCAAAGAGTATTAATCTGTGGCAAAGGGAGTAGTGCTGCACCTAGCAACCAGCTATTAAGTGATATGTATGTGCTTAAAGTCTAATGTATTTCAATACTGCCCTTGTAAATATATATTCCCCTTACATCTACAAGAAAATTAGCAGTAAGATAGAGTCTGCAAATGTTTATCTCGATTAACATGAAGTAGATGGAGAATAAGCGTTTGTAAAAATAGTTTGTACAAGAGTAGAGAAAGTCATGTGAGTGTAACACATCAGATTTTTTTGTCTTGTATATGCAAAGAGTATTAATCTGAGGCAAAGAGAATGGTGCTGCACATAGCAACCAGCTATTAAGAGATATGTATATGCTTAAAGGCCACTGCAAATACAAAACAAGGGGAACATAGTACGCCTTAAGCGATAGTCAAATATTTTTAGAACTGGTCGTTATGTGTAAAATGTAATTCTTTGCATGTCTAAAGATCGTTTCTGCAAATGTTTATCTCGATTAATATGAAATAGATGGAGAATAGGAATTTGTAAAAATAGTTTGTTCAACAGTAGAGAAAGTCATGTGAGTGTAACACATCAGATTTTTATAGGTACATCTTAAGTTACGGTCGTATAAGTTGGCGTATATTTTTGCTATTTTAATAGATGTGTTTTACTGGATTGGTAAATGGGTCACTTTTAAATTACCAGTTGTAACTGGATATTATCCGTCAATTTAATTTATACATTTGGGTTTCATGTAATCGAATTTGTAAATCTGTTCGGAGTATATTAATGTGATGTTCATGCATTCCTAGTCTTTCTGTTCCTGTTGCAGCGTTTTGTTTGCCGTATTTAGCTCATCATTGTAATTTTACGAGTTGTATTCTGTGTATGTACTAAGAGGTTACATGTAAAACTTGTTACTAATGTGGCATTTCCGATTCAGTTCAGTGATTGCCGATCCCGACCTGGAACTCTATTTATGATTTAAATAGGACTTTCCTTAGTAATAGTTACAAGGATGTAACTTAGTGATTGCGAGGGGAAGGGCACACTGCGAGATGTTAAATATGATAATTATATTTTATTTCATAAACATTTCCGAAAGGTAGAATGATTAGTCGTTATTTCACAGAAAGAAAATATTAACAAGAGTCTTACGTCAATGCATGAGAAACTGAGTTAAAGGCGTTCATATATAATTCGAAATCATTACCCAAAAATTACATAAATTTAAAAATAAAATACTAAAATATAAAACTTGTTTGAACAGTTATATGCAAATTCGCTACCTTGCTATATTCATTACAGGCTTAAGGCAATATATGATTATAAGATGGTGTTTACCGTCCCCGAGGACATAGAATATCTTTATTTATTTAAAGACCTCAAAGAGGAACAAAAATCACTAAACTGTTATACGGAGAGAAAAAAAGGCTATAATTTAATTAACAATTAACTAATTAAATTCCATTCTGTAATTAAATATAGATTTAAAAGCAAATTTAAGTTTTTAATGAAAGTGTTCAGAATTTACTTTATGCTTCTTTTATTTCTTTTGTTTAGAATAATAACTTTAATAAACTTCTACATCTCTAGATTAATTAGTCCCTAATTCATTTCAATGGAAAATAATTTTTATGGCAAGGTACCTACTTCTTGTAAGAGAAACATTCCATTGAAGGCCAGCATACAATCATATAAATTACTCGTACTTGTAAATAGTTTTTCGTTATAGAGCTCTAATTCTACAAAAATATATGAAACACTGTTATAACTTCGTATGCATTGGCGTAAGGCTCATATTATGTCTTTTTTTGTGTAATAACGACTAAGCACTCTACCGTTTGGAAATGCTTATGAAAGAAAATATTATCAGTTCTGACTGCATGCATGATAACCATCAATTTAAAATACTGAAGGTAATGTTATTAACATACAGCTAAAGTCCTATTTGCATTCTTGAAACCAAATGCCAAATGCACCTTAATTCATAATATGAAATGCACAGAAACAAAATGGTTGTTACGTAATGAAATAATATAAAAATCTGATTTGTTACACTCACATGACTTTCTCTACTCTAGTACTAACTATTTTTACAAACGCTTATTCTCCATATGCTTCATGTTAATTGAGATATCGAGATGATAATCTTATTGCTAATTTTCTTGTAGATGCAAGGGGAATATGGTAGGCTTTAAGCGATAGTCAAATATTATAATAGCTGGTTGCATTGTGGAGTATTCCATTCTCTTTGCATTGCCAGCACAAAAAAAATGAATAACGAATTCACATTTGAGAAAAAGTATAAGTATTGGAAGATTTAAGGGAATAATATGCAACATCTCGAAAATGGTTCACTCAACAACAAAAATGTATATGACATAAATTGTGTATTATAACGCGATCTACATTTTTGTGCAGTAACATTTTGTCTATCTTTTATGGTTTATCAGTTATGCCAAAGTCGTCCACAATAAAGAATACTTTTAGAGACATTCCCAGAAAATTTGAGATATACATTTTCATTTGAAAATACATTAAACATATGATATTTTAATCAAATCGTTAGAGCCATTTGTGAGAAAATTAAAATTTTCGAAAAATGTTTTATGTAAAGGGTAATTTGGGGTGGGGCGATTTTCTTGAAAACCTTCGTGTCGCATCTCTGGAAGATACTGAACCTAAATACTAAGTTTGGTGTTTATCCGACTGTTCGTTTCTGAGTTATGCTGTTCACAGTCACACACACAGATACACGCACGGACATGTTTCCAAAAATTATTTTTGGACTCAGGGGGTCTCAAAATATATATTTCCGGTGAAATCTCGGTATCAAATTTTTGGGTGGAATACAATACTTCCCCTACTTACTATCGTAGTAGAGAAAGTAAAAATTTACCAAATGGCCTGGGGAGATGGAAAGTGTTGTTTCTTCAAAGCAGTTATTGCGCGATTTAATTTTCTGGGCAACCGAAGAAGGGTTTTAATTATGAAAGAATAAATCTAAGAAACAATTACATAATTTCTTCACAGGCTCTTAAAGGTACTATGGGTATCATTAGCTGTACATGCAGTGCACAGAAATGTGCCGATGCTTTTGGTTTCGTGTAGAGTTTTTCTTTATTTAATGTTGGCAGAAACTCCTTATCATCTGCGTTCCACACCAGCCCTAGGTGAGGCAATTTCCTATTGGTTTGAATTCAAGACTATGGAGTGTTCTACTTTTTTGTAAGGTTACTGGAGATGATACATTTGTGTAAGCAGCTATACTAGAAGCAAAAACATGACAGAATATTACAACCAAAGTTCGATTAACAGATCTCCATGGGTGATGAGCTTGTCCAATGTTACTTTGCAATGAACGGCAATTTTATAAAAGGAATATGAAGCTGAAATGACTGAACAGTATTAATAAAATGTATCATGGTTTCTTTGCTAAAGCAATACATCTGTATAAGATACAACAGTACTTTTTTCCTTATAACATCCGTAGAAAATGTCCATTGGTTGCATGCAGAATCCAACACAAAATATCCATCTCTCCGACTATTCATCCAACGGACACTTTCATTTTTTCCAGTATAAATACCACCTTCTCCTAAACCACTTATTGCTTACACTTCTCTTCACCAGAAACGAAGTATGTATACTCTTGGATCTTATTCCCTTTTTCTTTTTTCCTCTTCTCTGCCGATTACCTGTTGTAGGTAGAGTAAGTATTGCATTTACCCTAAAAATACGATATCGAAATTTTTAATTCTCGTTCATAAGGTTCCCTGAATCCGAAAAAACCACATTTTAGAGAAAGGGCCAGGTTTGTTTGTATGCTGTGCGTATATTAGTGAAGAGCATAACTCGAAGTAGGATAGGTGCCAAATTTGTTATTTGAGTCCATTTCTCAAAGCTGCAAGGCGAAAGATTTCATGAAACAGTTTAGATAGAATGTGGCGGCTTCCGAATGCTGCAGGATTTTAAACATTACTTTTGCAAAAACAGCCGTTTGTATTGAAAATATTTCTTCCAAAATGTATCTTAACTAACAGCAAACGCACAGGAAAAAAAAGACCTCTAGAAAATATATTAGATGTGTGTGTAATGTTTACTTGTATCTTCAAAAAGCACCCCACAATTAATTTTAAAAATCTAACAATTATACATCGTGTTGAACAAGATATAGTACACAACCACTAGGAATGTGCACTTTCCTTACTTTTACCGAAAACCCATTTTCATTTACCTACAGTTCCATCATAAAATCTCCTCTTAAGGAACTTTTAAGTAATTTTCTAATGTTTCTAAGTAAACGTTTTGGATTTCTTGAAAAACAGTTTTAAGAAATTCAGTCGGTCATTTTAGTTAAACAAATGAATAGCGGATCTTAGCCATCCTTAAAGCTGAAGATTTGGAGAAAACATGACATTTTTTTCTTAGAAAGGGATGATCGGGATTTCAGAGGGATCTTTCAGATATGTCCATTGAGTCGACATTACAAGCTTGTGAACTAGTATTTACATTTATTTTAGTTTAAAGCTACCCATAGCTGAAATTTGGTCAAAGGTTTAAAACAATTCAGAAGTTACTTATATCCAAAAAATATTAAAGCCCTTAGTTTCAATCACATACTACGGCTTTTGTTCTCAGAGCACTATAAGGCTTCAACATCTGACCATTTAAATGCCCAAGAGTGCACTGCCCAAGGACGTGTATTTACTTCCAATGCCTTTTACACGACTTTGTTTTTTTCTTACACTTTTGCGCATTTAAAACGCTCCATACGATGTCCTTTGTGACCAATTTTGATGAAATTTTCAACAGAATCTCAGAGAGAATAAACTTTAAAAAATCTTGTGTGTAACATTCATATGACTTTCTCTACCCTCTATCTCTGATTTCTCGGTACACAATTGTTCTTACGAAAGTTTATTTTCCTACCTACTGCATTTTAATCGAGATAAACCTTTCGGAAATACCTGCATTGCACATTTCGTTACAGATACTAAAGGAATAGCGATAGTCAAATGTTTAAAACGTAGACGTTATATGCTGGTGTTAAAATTGCATTCTCTTTCCATGACATCGCGAGAAACAACTGAAAATTGACAGGACCTTAACAGAATGCGAAGCATTGAACTATTCGAATCATTAACAACGGATATCTTGGAAATGGCTAATGCCACATTTTAAATAAATTGTGTGTTTTAAGGAGATATACATGTGTGTGCAGTACGTTTTCATATATCGCTTAACGTTTACCGTTTATACAAGATCTTACAAAATTTCTTCCAAGTGAAGAGGACTTCAAAAGCTATTCCCAGAAAATTCAATATATACATGTATATATCTTTAATGTGTGGTATTTTAATCAAAATCGTTGGGGCCATTTGTTAAAAAATAAAAAAAATACGAAAAATGTTCTTTCTTGAAAATCTTGGTGTTGCATCTTTGGAAGATACTAAAGCTAAATACCAAGTTTGGTATTTATCCGACTTTTCGTTTTTGAGTTATGCTGTTCACAAACAGACACACATACACAGAACTTTTTTTATAAAAATACCATTTTTTTATTTAGGAGACCTCAAAACATGCATTTCCGGTGAAATATCGGTATGAATTTTTTAGATGGAATGCAATACCTTCTCTACCTATTATGTACGTGGTAGAGAATGTAAAAATGGCGTATGGTTTTTGTTACACTTTTAAATTAATGTAATTTATTCGCCCAGTGAGCAATAAATTGTTACAAAAATTATATACAAATATTTTTTAATAATTCTGAAATAACCAAAGAGAGAAAATATTTTTATATGCGGTTTTGTGTATTAGTATTTAAATAATGTGGCAGTATTTTAATTTTTTTTTTCAAAATTACGTGGCAGCCTGATTTATTGGTAAAATACAAATGGGTTTTTCCTCCAAAACAATTAAAGGTAACTGCATGATACTTAAAACACAGTAATAATTGTGGCAAAGCAGCATGTGAAAAACATTTGAAAACATTTAGCTAAAAACTGCAGGATTTAGAAATTTCACCTATGGGCACCCTTAAATTTATGTTTGGCCTTCAAACAAAACATTCTTTGCTGCAACATAAAATCCCGTAGAGAACGTAAAGGAAAGCAGAAACAATGAAAGGACAAAAGATAGAATTAAATAAATAAAGCGTGAGCGAAGAAAATAAAGAAAGAAAGCAAGCAAAGAAATAACGCTGGAACAAAGCAACAAAGACCTTGCTGCAATGTTACGAAATTCAAGAGAGCAGCTGTAGTATTCTTAGCTGGGGCGAATGTCCGCTCTCCATCAAAACACAGCTCTGTGGAAATGTGTAAACACTTTCCGGAAGCGCAGGTTTACATTCTTTATTACACTTTGTGCCACCCACTTCGTTCTTCCCTTTGAAGATCTCGAGACCTCACACGCAGCAGAATATTCGCAAGGGTGGAGACCAGCTGTTGGCTGATAATACAACAGAAATAAAACTGCGTTCACCCTGAGCTTTGAGATTCTACTGAACGGAAAACAGGCGCTTTGAGATGTTGTGTTTTAAATGAGTTTACCCCCAAGAGTTGTATGTCCGGGAGAGGGGGGTAGACCTACCATCCAGCCGAAATATCTGACATGTCTAAGTATTATAATACCAATAAAGAAACCATTGATTATCAACGGATTACCATACATCATTTTAAAGGGAGACTTTCGAAAATAAGCCTGATGTGATATATTCACATGACTTTCTCTAACCTCTACCGTTTGTTAGTTTGCATATGAAGTATTCTTACTAAAGCCTTGTTTTTTGTCTACTCAATTAAGACGAAAGTGATGACAAATGTTGGAAAATTACCATTAGTGTTAGAAGGAACAACTATGAAGTATGTGGAGAACCACATCTACTTAGGACAAAGTATTTCGATGAGGGGAAACGGCGAGGTAGAGAACAAACGAAGAATTAGCGCAGCCTGGAGACGATTCTGGAGCTTGAAGGATATCCTACTAAACAAATACCTAAATCTGAAACTGAAAACACAAGTCATAGAATTTTTTTGTTTTTTTGTTTTTTTAAAGTTCCCTTGTCGTTCCCAGATTATACTACTGTGTTTTTCTGTTTTATAGCGCTTATCTCCGCAACACACATACACACACACAAACACCCATGCCCGAGGCGGGACTCGAACCCGCGACCCTCAGCTTGGCGGAGCGCCGGAGCGACCACTCCAGCGACCACGGCTACGAGGGCCGCCTAGAATCGTGCGTAATTCCAGTGCTCAATACGGATGCACGTGGCTAACGAGATAGACCGGCTACGGCGCGAAATGAAATCAGCTGATAATTCTAGCCCCGTCATGGCTCAATAAAGTGAAATTACAGTCGCCTAATATATTATCCATATTCTAAACAAACAAATGTCGTTAAATTCATGAAAAAAGCACAGTTATATTATGAAGCTATTCAGTGTTAGCCATGTTTCAGACTACCACTACTACGTAGCTCTGATTCGCGCCGTTGCTTGTCTATCTCGTTAGCCACGCTGATGCCAGACGTGGTGTTTCACCGCTCGTCAAACAAAAGCCGTACAAGTGTATCAAAGAAAGGTGGAACGGAAAATACTTAACATCAAGCTACAAAATAGAATACGAAATACAGAAATCAGAAGAATGGCAGGAATGGAGGACGCAGCAGTACGCGTACGACAACTCAAGTGGAAATAGGGGGGCCATGTAGCAAGGATGGACCCACACGGCCGCAGTTTGGGACAACAGGCTCCGGAAAAGAAGAGGTCGCCCTCTTCAGAGGTGGCCAGACGAACTGGTACGAGGAGCTGAAGAAGATGGATGGAAGTTACCGTCAAGGAGTTAAAACTATAGCGAACATTATTATACCAAGGAATGAAAAGGGTTAAGTGAAAAGACAAGGAAAACGTTAATTCTCCCATGGACTGACTCACTTTGGGAGTTTTTAAACCAGCTACCCTATCTAGAGAAGGAGGTCATTGCCCTAAAGGGATGTAAAGCTATTTTATGTTATCTACTACATTTTAATCCAAATAAACCTTTGCAGAAATAGCCTCACTACACATTTCGATATAGATACAGAGCGAACAGCGATAATCAAATGTTTAAGAACTGGACGCTATGAGTATATGCTGGCCTGTTTCCATGCAATCGCGAAAAACAATCGAACGTTGACAGGACTTCAAGAGAATGGCCAAGTGTTGAACAATTCAAACCATTAATAACGGATATCTCAGAAATATATTATGTCACAGAAAAATTGATTTGAAATAAATTGCGTGTTTTAAAGAGTTCTAAATTTCTTGTGTAGTACGTTTTCGTCCAATTCTTAACGTTCACGTTATGCAAGATTAAACAAAATTTCTTCCGAATGAAGTAGATTTCACAGGGTATTTCCAGAAAATTCAAGATCTATATTTTATTCGCCATATACATATTTTTATTATATCGTGTTTTAATCAAAATTAGCCATTTTTTTTAGAAAACCAAGCATTTCGAAAAATGTTCCACGTAAAGGGTACTTTGGGAAGAGAGGATATTCTTGAAAACCTTCGAGTCGCATCTTTGGAAGGTACTGAACTGGAATAACAAGTTTGGTGTTTATCTGACTTTTCGTTTTTGAGTTATGCTGTTCACACACATACACGTCCATGGACTTTTTCTGAAAATGCTTTTATTATTATTATTATTATTATTATTATTATTCAGGGAGCTTCAAAACTGCATTTCCGATGAAATATCGGTATCAAAATTTTGGGTGGAATGCAATACCTTCTCTACCTACTATGGAAGAGAAAGTAAAAATGATACTTTTTTCTCGGAGTGTTATAGATTGGAATTTTCTCTTTAATTTGATACATATTTTTATCATAAAAGGTATAATACTTATATTTTAAATAGGTTTTTAAACTGATACTGCATCTGCCATTTTGTACTCTGTATTCTTCATCACCCCACAGAAAAAAAAATCATTGGTACTACAGACGTGTAAAATTATCAGGCTATACATTCATATTCGCCTATTTCTTGAAAGTATTTTATGTAAAATAAATCGTCAGCTAATATAGTTAAAACATTATTAAACACGAGAAAATATTAGTTCTGTCAGCGCTGAGCGGGCATTACTTTTAGCCTGATAAGACGTTTTGATTTTTTGGTATATTTTAGATAAACATGCAAAACTACTAAGCTACACTGTACATTTGCTAAAGGTTTACTGGTGTTTTTATGACGAATGCATTTGCAGAAATATCGATGTTTAGAAATCTCTTGATATAATAGCCTACTTACATTAGTAAAATAGAATCACACAAGCTTTGGAGAATAATCCCCATGAAATATGACCTTTAGTAAAAATCTTGTTTATTGTTGCTACTGGATTCATGTTATCCAAAGGGATCAAAGATTAAATATTTAAATAAATACATAGATGTTGCAACAATGACTGTTTCATTTTCTATTTAACTTTGAATTATCTGTAAATAATCTCTGAACTCCTCGTTATAAATGGATTTTGTATAATTGCGTATAACTAGTAAATCATAAGAGATAGACAAAAACTTACTATAATGCATGTGACTAAAATATGGCCCATAGCATCTCGCTAACACAACACCTCCATCTACTCTTCTGCCAGATTACTTTAGTTCACAAACGAACATTTCGTCGCAACCGCATTCATTTTCCTTTCCTCATCTTTAGGTTCATTTTAAAACTACATTGCATCTGATTAAAAATTGATATTCCAAATGTACTGATATTTCTTCTAAATAATACAAAAGTGCGCAATGATGATGTGATATATGTATAGGGTCTTTCAACAAGAGTGTCCTATCTTTAAACTTAAATAAAACACGTCTATAAATAGAGATTTTTTTTTTATTTTGGAACATGATGAATGTCATTACGTGTGGAAGAGAACATCAGTTAAGTGACCGCCGCGACTTCGTTGGGTTGTGCGTATACGTTTGACCCAATTTTCAATGACAGAAGAACGCAAATTCAATCCAACTTCACGAATAACACGCGTGATGTTACTCATAAGATCATTTACTGTTTCTAGCTTGTTGACATAAACTCGATATTTAACATAACCCTACAAGAAGTAATCGGCGTTAAATCACATGACCTCGGAGGCCAGTTAACATCACCACCACGGAAAATGATGAAACCTCTGAACTTCTCCTTCAAAATATCGATTGTTTTGAGAGCAGTATGACATGTGGCACCATCTTGCTGGAACCAGATGTTTCTGAGATCCATACCATCCAATTGAAGCCAAAAATAGTCCCTTATATGAACCCGGTATCTTTTTTCACTGACAAAGCTTCTCCATCTTCATCTTGGAAAAAATATGGACCAATGATTCCACCATACCAAAATCCACACCACACAGTAACCTTTTGGGGATGAAGTAGTCGTTCTTGAATCTGCATTGGATTGTGATTGCTCCAATAGCGGCAATTTTGTTTGTTAACTTAACCATCCATCCAAATTGGGCTTCGTCGCTGAAGATGATTTTTCGACAAAAATCCGGGTCAGCTTCCAATTGCTCCATAGTCCAGCCAGCGATTACACGGCTCAATTTATGGTCGTTGGGCTTTAGTTATTGAGTTAACACCATTTTGTAAGCGTGAAACTTCAAGACCAGATGCAGAATTCGCCAATTTGTGGTCGGCGAAAGCCCCAATTCTTGCGCTCATCGAGCAATTGATTTATTTCTGTTCTCGCGTACACTCTCACGAACGGCGCCTATGTTTTCGTTGAAGCGCCTACGTCGATTACGTACAGGCGTTCTTTGATCGCTGACAGAACCACTTCTTTCAAATTTATCGATCAACCGACGAATCGTTCTCTCTCAGGGACGATTATGCACACCGTAAACTTCACGCAATACACGGAAGGTTTGGCGAACAGATTATCCATTTTTATAATACATTTTCACAATTTCTATGCGTTGCTGAATGCTGTAACGTTCCATGGCTATTTGTCAATAACAACTGTAACCATATGAAAAAAATGATTGCTGTAACTCAACAACAACGGCAGCTATAACATATTAAAGATAGGACACTCTTGTTGAAAGACCCTATATTTATGTACGTGTGGATTTGACTCGGTCCATACGGCTGTTGATTCTTACAGGTCCAACTTCTCATTTCATTCCTTTCTTCTTCCTCTAGCTCAAGGATAGAGTTTAAGTCTGTTCCGCCTCAAAGACTGTCTTCCCAACGTAGAGGTGGTCCGTTTATTGATCTTTTACCTCGTGGAGTATAAAGAAATGCCTTTTTTTTGTTAAACTATTTAAATCCATTCTTTCAATGTCTTCATACCATTGTTGTAAATAAAGCTTCTTGTAAGTTAAATATTTGTAATTGTTCTCTTGTATCAGCGTTGTACTTGTGGTTTTTTACAGTATTTCCCAGTATTCGTCTTAAAAATCTCATCTCTGCAGATCCGATTTGCCTTTCTCTTGCTCTATTTAGGGCTCAATTCTCACTGTTATATGTACAGTTATAACTTTATAAAATCTTAAAATTGTCTTTGTTTTGTTTTTCGAAGTTCTGCAAAATTTGGCACACATATATTGACATTTAGACCAATTTTTTTTCTAAATCACGGTCTTCATTATATGAAATTGAACATCTTAGATAACTAATTTGTTAACATGGTCAATTATACTTCTACTACTTAAAAATTAAATTGAGTTTTCTTTATGGACGCTCTTTATGCTGTGGTCCCTAGCGCCCCATTCTATATTGGGCGAGAAAGGCCGGTAGTCTTGCTCAGAGGCCTCTTTATCAGGCTTGAGGTTTTACGTGCCATAAATCTACGACAAGGGACCACCGACTTTACTTCCCTTCCGAAGGAAGCCGTACTAAAGATTTTACGCCCGAAAACATCCATCGCCCTCTACCAGTTTGAACCCACGACCTCGGGAACTAGAGGCTAGCATGGTAACCACTACACCACGGAGGATGACTTAGATGCTTTTACGTTCTTTGAGGAATATGAGTTTATGAAATCTCGTCTGGAGAGTAACCAGCCCATCACAGGGAAAGCTTGGTAGTGGAGTTGCCACTGTCTTCAAGCTTACGTGTTTCTTTTCCCTTCAGAGGGATTCCTTTAAGTGGGCTATGAGCATTCTTTTTTTTTAAAAAAATTAAATTCGAAGTATATTAAAGAAATATCCATTTGTCATAAATACGTACACGGAGCATGAATTAGTCAGAAGTGTGAAGTTTCTATATAAAATAGGAAAAGCAGGTTTTTGTGAAAAATTTGTTTGCCTTTTAAAAGCTTAACAGAAACGACCACGTCACCCAGCGACAAAGGAAATGTAGGCTGCCTATTTGGACTTGCTACACTCAACTGTTATAATTTTTAAACTGTAGGTAGTGAAATTTACTTCCCTTAACAATTTCAGCGATTAGCTTTTAATTTAAATATAGGATTTGTGTGTCGGAAACGGAGAAGTAAACTGCATTTCAAAGCTGATTATTAATATAATAATATCCGATAATCAGGCATAGCAATAATAAATGAGTGATTGTGAAATAATATTCATATACATTCACATAACAAAGCGTGACATTAAAACTGAATTAAGCCTTGAACGACAAGAGAGAGAGAAAGAGAGTTCATTTTACAGCGATAATTACATCCTCAATAGCAGCCCTACATAATACATTTAAGCTTGAACCGCACATTCCAACTAAAACGTTCTAATTAATTTATCATACAACTAGCCACTTTTAACAATTGAGCTTCCTCATTGTACATAATACGAGTAGTTTGTGTAATATGAAAGCACCAATATACAAAAATATTATAACAATGTTTTTAATAAACAGTATGAAAAATTTAATGTCACAGATGGGATTTAAACACAGATCTCTGTGTCGCTCTAACCATTGAACTACTGACATGCTGGTGGGACATTGAATTCCCCAGTTGGCTCAAGTTGTTTCCCAGATAGATCACCAAGGCATCTCACTAGAGATGCCAGACAATCTCAATAGCGACTTGCCATTGGAATTATTAATAGAAATTAATTATATTTTAGTAATGAAGCCGGGTCCATTACATGTCTTTAATATCCCACTGGGATATCAAAAAAAATATGTGTTACACTCACATGACTTTCTCTACTCTTGTGCAAACTATTTTTACAAACGCTTATTTTCCATATGCTTCATGTTAATCGAGATATCGAAATGTTAATGTTATTGCTAATTTTCTTGTAGATGCAAGGGGAATTGGTAGGCTTTAAGCGATAGTCAAATATTTTAAGAGCTGGTTGCTATGTCGAGTATTCCATTGTCTTTGCATTACCAGGAC
Source organism: Deroplatys truncata (assembly GCA_030765065.1). Classification (NCBI taxonomy): domain Eukaryota; kingdom Metazoa; phylum Arthropoda; class Insecta; order Mantodea; family Mantidae; genus Deroplatys; species Deroplatys truncata. The sequence continues at coordinate 69,353,363 of CM060987.1, read as the reverse complement.
AAAAAAGAATAACGAATTACCATTTGAGAACAAGCATAATTATTGGAAAACTTAAGGGAATAACAAGCCATATCTCTAAAATGGTTCACTCAGCAAAAAAAATATGTATATAAATAAATTGTGTATTTTAACAGGATCTAAATGTTTACTTTCTCTACTACGTATAGTAAGTAGGGGAAGTATTGTATTTCACCGGAAATACATATTTTGAGACCCCCTGAATCCAAAAAAAATCATTTTTGGAAACATGTCCGTGTGTGTCTGTGTGTCTGTGAACAGCATAACTCAGAAACGAACAGTTGGATAAACACCGAACTTGGTATTTAGGTTCAGTATCTTCCAGAGATGCGACACGAAGGTTTTCAAGAAAATCCCCCCACCCCAGATCACCCTTTACATGGACGTTTTTTCGAAAATTTTAATTTTCTCAAAAATGGCTCTAACGATTTTGATTAAAATATCATATGTTTAAGATATTTTTATGACAAGTAAAATGTATATCTTGAATTTTAACGGAATGTCTCCAAAAGTATTCTTCATTGTGAACGAATTTTGCATAACTGGTAAACCATAAGAGATTGACAAACTTTTACTACACAAAAATGTAAATCGCGTTAAAATACACAATTTATGTCATATACATTTTTGTTGCTGAGTGAACCATTTTCGAGATATTGCTTGTTATTCCCCTAAATTTTTCAATATTTATTTTCTCAAATGGGAATTCGTTATTCACTTTTTTGTCTTGGATATGCAAAGAGTATTAATCTGTGGCAAAGGAAATCGTGCTGCACATAGCAACCAGCTATTAAGAGATATGTATGTGCTTAAAGGCTACTGTATTTCTATATGGCCCTTGTAAATATATATTCTCCTTACATCTACAAGAAAATTATCAATAAGATAGGGTCTGCAAATGTGTATCTCGATTAACATGAAGTAGATGGAGAATAAGCGTTTGTAAAAATAGTTTGTACAAGAGTAGAGAGAGCCATGTGAGTGTAACGCAGATTTTTTTGTGTAGTAAACTTATGGTTTACCAGTTATGCAAAAGTCGTTCACAATGAAGAATACTTTTGGAGACATTCCGTTAAAATTCAAGATATACATTTTACTTGTCATAAAAGTATCTTAAATATATGATATTTTAATCAAAATCGTTAGAGCCATTTTTGAGAAAACTAAAACATTCGAAAAATGTTCCATGTAAAGGGTAATCTGGGGTGGGGGGATTTTCTTGATAACCTTCGTGTCGCATCTCTGGAAGATACTGAACCTAAATACCAAGTTTGGTGTTTATTCGACTGTTCGTTTCTGAGTTATGCTGTTCACAGATAGACACACACACACACACGGACATGTTTCCAAGAATGCTTGTTTTGGATTCAGAGGGTCTCAAAACATGTATTTCCGGTGAAATCTCGGTATCGAATTTTTGGGTGGAATACAATACTTTCCCTACTTACTATACGTAGTAGAGAAAGTAAAAATAACGCAACTATTTTTTTAGGTCGGTTACGAGAACCGCTTAAAAACTCGATATAAACCTTTCCGGACACATTTCGTTATAGATACAAAGCAAATAGCAATAGTCAAATTTTTGGAACTGGACACTATACTCTGGCCTTAAAATTCCATACTCTTTCCATAAGCGAGAAACTGCTGAAAATTGGCTTTAAAAGAATGACTCAGTATTGAACAATTCTAACCAGTACTAACGGATATTTCCGAAATAGCTGATGCCACAAAAAAGTTGGGTCTTTTAAAGAAATCTACATTTTTTGTGTAGTACGTTTCCATCTATCGCTTAACCTTTACCAGTTAGGCAAGGTTATATAAATTTCCTTCCAAATGAAGATGACTTCACAAGCTATTCCCAGAAAATTTAAGATAAATATTTTATTTGTTATGTAAATTTATTTAATATACGGTACTTTATTCAAAGTCATTGGAGCCATTTTTCAGAAAACCATGAAATTCGAAAATGTTCCATGCAAACGATAGTTTGGTATTCGGGGTTTTTCTTAAAAATCTTCGTATCACATCCATCGAAGGTACTGAACTTAAATACCAAATTTGGTGTTTATCCGATTTTTCGTTTTCGAGTTATTCTGTTCACAGACACATACACAGATACAGAAACCCAGACAGAACACACACAAGGACCTTGTTTGGGATTAGGGGGTCTCAAAACATATTTTCGGAGAAATTTCTATATGGAATCTTTGGATAGAATATAATGCCTTCTCTACGTACTATGTATGTGCTATTGAAAGCGCCCCCTCCGGCAAAAAAAAAAAAAAATAAAACCATATGTACAGCTATGCGGTTCTAAAATAATTCCAACTTTGCCCAAATGCGCTAGTTCTAATATCTTTATAACCGGTTCCAAAGACCGTAGGGAGACTTGCATTACAACACGACAGTTACAAATATGTACACCGTCATTACGATAAGCTTTCAAAAAGGAATGTATACTGTGAAGAAAGTATAAACATGGTTTAATTGAATAATAAAGCAAACACTTCGGTACAACTTCGACTGTTTGTTCCCAGCCTTTTGAGATAGCAGAAGGGAAGATAAGGAATTCGCGTGGACGGTGCGGTAGCTAGCACAAAGAGCTGCCGTGAGAAGCCTAACTGGACGTTGCAACCGATTTTTACGCTCCCCTCTTCACTATCTCAAAACACCCTGAATGAAGTTTTAGGTTCATGTACAAATGTTCAATATGAGTTCCTTTTATAACACTGCATTTGTCTGCGAGTTCGCCCCAAATTCTACAGATCATTATCAGCGTCAATAATTGCTACTTCTTCTCCTATCCGAACTCATAGTTTGTTTAGATTTGTTCCTATATTTCCTTGGAACAGACGATCATGAAGCAGCGGACAACAATGAGTGTGCTTCGCACCTATGTACACTCCCACTGAATGAAGGTGACGGGATCATTATTGCATTAGCGTGCTGCACCTCACTCTAAAGTCTACCCAAGCGGACTTGAGGATATGATAAAACCTTTTAAATGCATTAGACCATGTCATTATGCTCGGTTCAACAGCAGTGGCGATATAGTTTTGTGTAACTAATTTATAATGATCTGTACGAGACGATACAACCCCTTGTAATACAGTTCCGCCTTCCAACATCCACTACAGCTAAGAATTTATTTCGAGTGCAACAGATATCGATCTGCTTTTTAAATGTCGGCTTAATGTACTGAATTCCTGTGAGCCTACAATAAAACGCGGATTCAAACTCAATATTTATCATGGAAAACTGGAGCAAGTTAGAAATGCAAGATTTTGTATGAAAAAGTTATAGAACATCTGCGAAAATAAATGATTGTGGGTAGAAGTGTGACTTAACACATCAGAACATTAATAATTATCTGCTATCTAGTCATAAGCTTAAAAAAATCTAAGCATTACACATATGCATACATACCTTTACAATAGTATTTATTAAAAAATGATCCTTCTATTTGCAATACGTTATTTAAGTTATATGGTTTCATAGAGATCATTTCAGATTAGGCAATAAATACATAAACACAACAACCGCAAGCACTTTATTGGAAAAACCGAAAAATACACTTGGAATTCACAGTTATGGAAGAATAAGTTACTTCTTCATGGTCATAGTAACGAGTTCTCGCAAAGGAAAAGTAAATAAAAATAAAAGTCAGACGTGTTACATTCAAATGACTTTCTATACCTACTACTGTTTATTTTTATACAGCTTGTATAAACCATTCTAACGAAAGCTTATTACTTTCTCTACTACGTATAGTAAGTAGGGGAAGTATTGCATTCCACCCAAAAATTCGATACCGAGATTTCGCCGGAAATACATGTTTTGAGACCTCCTGAATCCAAAAAAAGCATTTTTGGAAACATGTCGTGTGTGTGTCTGTGTGTGTGTGTGTGTGTGTCTGTGAACAGCATAACTCAAAAACGAACAGTCGGATAAGCACCAAACTTGGTATTTAGGTTCAGTATCTTCCAGAGATGCGACACGAAGGTTTTCAAGAAAATCCCCCACCCCAGACTACCCTTTACATGGAAGATTTTTCGAAAATTTTAATTTTCTCAAAATGGCTCTAACGATTTTGATGAAAATATCATATGTTTAAGATAATGTCATGAGGAATGAAATGTATATCTCGAATTTTCTGGGAATGTCTCCAAAAGTAATCTTCATTGTGAACGACTTTTGCATAACTGGTAAACCATAAGAGATAGACAAAATTTTACTACACAAAAAATGTAGATCGCGTTAAAATACACAACTTATGTCATATACATTTCTTTTGTTGAGTGAACCGTTTTCGAGATATTGCTTGTTATTTCCTTAAATTTTCCAATACTTATACTTTTTCTCAAATGCGTTATTCATTTTTTTTATGTCCTGGACATGCAAAGAGAATGGAATGCGCCACATAGCAACCAGCGTTAAAATATTTGACTATCGCTTAAAAGCTACCATATTTCCCTTGCATCTACAAGAAAATTACCAATAAGATTGACATCTCGATATCTCGATTAAAATGAAGCATATGGAGAATAGGTGTTTGTAAAATTAGATTGTACAAGAGTAGAGAAAGTCATGTGAGTGTAACACATCAGATTTTTTTTCTACCTACTTCATGTTAATGAGATAAGCTTTACAGAAATAATTGCATCACACGTTTCGTTGAATGTGCAAAGGGATAGAGGAAACAAAAAAATCGATAGTCAGATGTTTAAAAACAGGGTCGCTATATGCTGGCTCAGAAATTACACCTCTTTCCATGACATCGCGAGAAACAATGAATAGCGACTACTTTAAAAAAGTGACAAAGTACTGAAGAATTCAAATCAAAAGAACGGATGTCTCGGAAATGGCCAATACCACAAAAATGTTACTTGAAATAAACGTGCGGTTTAAAGAGATATACGTTTTTTATGCAGTAAGTTTTTCCTTACTGTTATGGTTTACCACTTATACAAAATTGTACTCAATTCATTCCGAATAAAGAGGGCTTCACAGCATATTCCGGAAAGTTCAATATATACGCTTTCTTTGACATGTAAATATCTTAGACGTATAGTATTTTAATAAAACTCGCCATAGTCAATCTTGAAAAAAAAATCGGAAATTTCAAAAAATCTTCCATATAAAGCGAAGTTTGTGATGAAGGATTTTCTTCAAAACTTTCGTGTTTCATCTTCAGAAAATGGTGAACCTTAATATCAAGATTGGTAGTAATCGACGCACGCTTTTCTCTCTCTCTCTCTCTCTCTCTCTCTCTCTCTCTCTCTGTCTCTCTCTCACACACACACACACACAGAGAAAATAATGAAACATTTTTCATATAAAGGGTAGTTTGGAATGGGAGAATTTCGTGAAAATTATAGTGTCTTACAAGATGCTGCAAATAAGTAAGAAGTTTGGTAGGTATTTATTTACCTTTTTCGTTTTTGAGTTATATGCGCGGACGGGCACACACAAATGCGCTCATTTTCTTAAAATAATGTGTTTTTTCTCTCCCCTCCAGGAGCCTCAAAATCCTGTTTTTGGATTGAATATAATAACTCCTTTACGTAGCATAGGTAAGCATCGACAGAAATAGCTCCGCAGTAACGCTTGAGGCTGACATCCCAGAGGTCCGGAGTTCGATTTTCGTTGGGTCCACCACTCTGAACGTAGGTTTTCCCGAGGCCTCCCGGGTCGATACGCAAATGTTGAAGTGGTCCCTCTTGTGCCACTAATTTTCCTATAATTTCCTACCATTCATTCATGGTTGAAGGACTAGGCAACGGTGTTCAGCGTGTTGCGTCTGGGCGGTGGAAGGGTGCGCTTTGGAATGGTTTCTCTTTGGCGTCGGTTGGACTGCCTTCTGGAGCGGCATCTTTGGTCTCTAGAAGCCCCAATAGGACTGTGGGCTTGTGAACAAGGTGACCGCGTTGAGTACGTTCAAGCTGGAATAGTTAGGTACCCCGTCCATGCTTGCGCCCATCGTCGACGGATCTGGGAGCACAAAGGCACATCTGGCCCACGTGCGTGCTCTGTTCTGGTTTCGAGGCGTCCCTCCGGATATGCACTCCTTCCTTCTCCTACCATTCCTAAGAGATAGAGCAAGTAATAATGTTAAATTTAGGAATCTTTTTCATTGCAGAGACTTCTATTTGCAAAACAGTGTATGTTCGTATATGTAGTTTGGGAGTCCATTATATTGTTATTTGTTTCATTCTGAACAACACTGGGTTTTAATTAAATAAATTCGATGTGTTTGTTAATTTACATGACTTTCTCTAGCTAATATCGAGTAGTTCTATATGGCTTATACAAACTATGGTTTCAAAATATTATTTTTCTAGCCACTTGTTGTTAATGGAGATAAACATTGCTGAACTGGTTTTCACTTTCTCTACTACGTACAGTAAGTAGGGGAAGTATTGTATTCCATCCAAAAATTCATACCGGGATTTCACCGGAAATATATGGTTTGAGACCCCCTGGATCCAAAAAAAGCATTTCTGGAAACATGTCCGTGTGTGTGTCTGTGTGTGTGTCTGTCTGTGTGCCTGTGAACAGCATAACTCAGAAACGAACAGTCGGATAAACACCAAACTTGGTATTTAGGTTCAGTATCTTCCAGAGATGCGACACGAAGGTTTACAAGAAAATCACCCCACCCCAGATTACCCTTTACATGGAACATTTTTCGAAAATTTTAATTTTCTCAAAAATGGCTCTAACCATTTTGATTAAAATATCATATGTTTAAGATGTTTTCATGACAAATAAAATGTATCTTGAATCTTCTGGAAATGTCTCCAAATGTCTCATTGTGAACGACTTTTGCAAAACTGGTAAACCATAAAAGATAGACAAAATTTTACTGCACAAAAAATGAATACTGGGTTAAAATACACAATTTGTGTCATTTACATTTTTTGTTGTTGAGTGAACCATTTTCGAGATATTGCTTGTTATTTCCTTAAATTTTTCAATACTTATTTTCTCAAATGGGAATTCGTTTTCATTTTTTGTCTTGGATATGCAAAGAATATTAATCTGTGGCAAAGGGAATGGTGCTGCAGCTAGCAACCAGCTATTACGAGATATGTATGTACCTAAAGGCTACTGTATTTCTATATTGCCCTTGTAAATATATATTCCCCTTACATCTACAAGAAAATTAGCAATTAGATAGAGTCTGCAAATGTTTATCTCGATTAACATGAAGTATATGGAGAATAAGCGTTTGTAAAAACAATTTATACAAGAGTAGAGAAAGCCATGTGAGTGTAACACATCAGATTTTTATTATATATTTCGTTGTTGATACAAGGGGTATGCATGAGGCTGAAGCGATAGTGAAATCGTCGCTTTATGCTCGCTTCAAAGGTCCACACTTCTTGAATGACATCGTGAGAAACAGTTGAATGGTAACAAAACTTCAAAAATTAACAAGTATTAAAAAATGTAAACCAATAGCAACCAGTGTATCGAAATTGCTGATCTCACAAAAAATGATTTGAAATAAATTCTTTGTTTTAAGGATATCTGAATAGCAAGTTTTTGTCTAACTCTTTTAAGGTTTACCACCTAGGTAGTTTGCAGGGGTATCTGGTGTTTGTTTGTATTATGCATGTTACCACTTATGGTTCGAATATGGTTATTATTTTATTTATGTTAATATCGTCTCGGCTGCTTCAGTTCTACTGGGCAGAGCACGGTCTCTGGTCAGTCGTGTTACGGGTAAGGAAGTTCTAGTTTTAGTAACATACAAATTAGAAACACAAAGCTATTTTTAACTCTTGTTAATAATCATGGCCGTCATCCACACTTTGCACAGTTTTAGATAAACACTTATGTTCGTTGAAGCTGTTATTTGAATTTGGTACGAGGCGCAACCAGAAAGTAAGTTTCCCTATTTTTACTTTCCCTACTACGTATAGTAAGTAGGGGAAGTATTGTATTCCACCCAAAAATTCGATACCGAGATTTCACCGGAAATATATGTTTTGAGACCCCCTGAATCCAAAAAAAGCATTTTTGGAAACATGTCCGTGTGTGTGTCTGTCTGTGTGTCTGTGAACAGCATAACTCAGAAACAAACCGTCGGATAAACACCAAACTTGGTATTTAGGTTCAGTATCTTCCAGAGATGCGACACGAATGTTTTCAAGAAAATCCCCTACCCCAGATTACCCTTTACATAGAACATTTTTCGAAAATTTTAATTTTCTCAAAAATGGCTCTAACGATTTTGATTAAAATATCATATGTTTAAGATATTGTCATGAGAAATGAAATGTATATCTCGAATTTTCTGGAAATGTCTCCAAAAGTATTTTTCATTGTGAACAAATTTTGCATAACTGATAAACCATAAGAGATAGACAAAATATTACTACACAAAAAATGTAGATCGCGTTAAAATACACAATTTATGTCATATACATTTCTTTTGTTGAGTGAACCGTTTTCGAGATATTGCTTGTTATTCCCTTAAATTTTCCAATACTTATACTTTTTAACAAATTCGTTATTCATTTTTACTTTCTCTACTACGTATAGTAAGTAGGGGAAGTATTGCATTCCACCCAAAAATTCGATACCGAGATTTCACCGGAAATACATGTTTTGAAACCTCCTGAATCCAAAAAAAGCATTTTTGGAAACATGTCCGTGTGTGTGTCTGTGTGTGTGTGTGTGTCTGTGAACAGCATAACTCAAAAACTAACAGTCGGATAAACACCAAACTTGGTATTTACGTTCAGTATTTTCCAGAGATGCGACACGAAGATTTTCAAGAAAATCCCCTCACCCCAGACTACCCTTTACATGGAACATTTTTCGAAAATTTTAATTTTCTCAAAAATGGCTCTAACGATTTTGATGAAAATATCATATGTTTAAGATAATGTCATGAGAAATGAAATGTATATCTCGAAATTTTTGGGAATGTTTCCAAAAGTATTCTTCATTATGAACGACTTTCGCATAACTGGTAAACCATAAGAGATAGACAAAATTTTACTACACAAAAAATGTAGATCGCGTTAAAATACACAACTTATATCATATACATTTGTTTTGCTGAGTGAACCGTTTTCGAGATATTGCTTGTTATTTCCTTAAATTTTCCAATACTTATACTTTTTCTCAAATTCGTTATTCATTTTTTTATGTCCTGGACATGCAAAGAGAATGGAATGCGCCACATAGCAACCAGCGATAAAATATTTGACTATCGCTTAAAAGCTACCATATTCCCCTTGCATCTACAAGAAAATTACAAATAAGATTGACATCTCGATATCTCGATTAATATGAAGCATATGGAGAATAGGCGTTTGTAAAAATAGATTGTACAAGAGTAGAGAAAATCATGTGAGTGTAACACATCAGATTTTTTTATGTCCTGGACATGCAAAGAGAATGGAATGCGCCACATAGCAAGCAGCGTTAAAACATTTGACTATCGCTTAAAATCCTACCATATTCCGCTTGCATCTACATGAAAATTACCAATAAGATTGACATATCGATAGCTCGATTAACATGAAGCATATGGAGAATAAGCGTTTTTAAAAATAGTTTGTACAAGAGTAGAGAAAGTCATGTGAGTGTAACACATCAGAAATTTTTAAAAAAAAGAAAACATAGTTGCATGAAAAGCTTTGTTGGCAGCAATGTTTGAGATATTTTTCGACATAGTCACCACAAGAACTGAGACGCTTGTCATATCGTGGGATCAACTTTTGTATTCCTGTGTCATAGAAGTCTGCCGCCCGCGAATGGAACCAGCGTGTGACAGTCATCTTCAGCTCTTCGTCGTTGTCGAAACGCTGACCGGAGGAAAGGAATTTCTTGAGGTGCACGAAAAAATGGAAGTCGCTGGGAGCCAAGATCAGGACTGTATGATGGATGTTCAAACAGCTCTCAGCCGAACCGCTGCAAAACAGTTGCTGTGCGCCGAGCCGTATGTGGACGAGCATTGTTATGGAGCAGAACAACACCTGCAATTCCACGCCTATTTTTTTGAATGGCACGTCGCAATTTCCACAGTGTTTCACATAACGGTCAGTGTTCACTGTTTCACCTCTGCCCTTCCTGTCCCAGAACGCCGTGCACAGCACTTACTGCACCAACACAGTCTGTTTGAATTTCGTCTTGACCGGAGATACGTTTACTTTAAAGGAAACAAAATCGGAGAGCTTACTTTCTGGATGCGCCTCGTAAATTAGCGGCATCAACCACCTAACTTTTCTAAGTTGTTTAATTAAGTGTAAGTCCCTTTGGATAAATTTATATCTCAATCCACTCACAGTATTATTTGCTATCACTCTTTAGTGTTGTCATTTCACAAACTACATATTTTGCGGTAATTAACACTTCTGATTACGGTCTGACATCAACAATGATCACTCACAAGACGACTGATAATAGCTTGATTACGTTATCCCTGGCTTTATATACATAATAAATAAAGGATATTACACTTTAAATCCTATTGGTTGCCTATTTTATAGCCCAACCACTATTTCTATCCATCTGATTTGGTTTTACTAAACACGTGACTTCTTTTACAAAATTTATACGTTACAACGACTTCTTCTGTTGACTCACTAGGAAGAGCTAGTCGGTTTATTTACTTTTGTAACCTAAACTCAAGGCTAGCTTCATTGTAATTTCCTCCTAGGGTTTTTGTTTTACTGCTCCGAAATGCACAAATATGTCCCTTTCTCTGCTCATTTCTAGCAACTAACAGTCAACGTTATTATTATACACATATAAATTAACACATTATTTTATACTTATTTACATCATATTATGATAGTTCCTACTATTAACTTTCTTAAAAACTCTTAGCATTGATTATAACTAGGCGGACTATTGGATTGTGCTTTGAATATCAATTAATATTTACTTTTGGTCAGAAATACTCCTTCGAGTTACAAAAAATAACACGAAATTCATTCAGAATGCAGAGCACTTCGCAAGCTATTCATAGAAAAATCAAGATATACATTTTATTTGTCAGGTAAATGTAAACATATGCTATTTCAATCAAAATTGTTAGAGCCTCTTTTAGAAACACATAAATAACAAAACATTTTACATGTGAAGGCTACTTTAAGATCGGAGTACTTCGTGTCGCATCTTTGGATAATGTGAACTTGTACACCAAAATATGATAAATGTCCATCTGAGGTATGCTGTTTTTTGATAGACGCGCGCGGACGTATCTCTTCCTAAGTTGCTTTTTGAGGTTATGGGATCATTTGTTTTTGAAATCTAATTTTTGGTTCGAAAAAATACTCTCTCTACTTACTATAGGTAAGCAAGAACGGCACTAATGAACATACACAAAGCATTACGTGATAATAAAATTAAACGTACTAACGTTTTCTTTTCAACGTTTATTTCCCACAAATAATTTCTCATAAAAATGTGCATATATTAAAATTCTGACTTTAATTGTAATAATTTAATGAATTCTATTTATTTCTACATTTGTACCTGACTTTAATGCATTACTGCAGGGCCCATCCACTTTCAAAATTCTTTACTGAAAGACATTGTACTCTCGAATACTTCCTTCGCCAAAAAGCTTTTATCCACTTTTGCCGGTCGACAGCGTTCATTTTCAATTGTATGCATATATATGCCATATATCGATCCAAAAGCGACTACGCATTTTTTTCAAGGAGGTTAAGGTGCTTAGCTTTGTGGTGAACCATAATGACGATAATGCGTGTGCTAGGGTTACCCCCATGCACTGTTTTAGATTCCGAAATGCGGTAAAATGAACCAAAGCCTACGAAGATACCCAGCCGCAGTCACAACCTTTGACGTATTTCAAACATATCACAACATTTCGGACATTGTTCAGTGTATAGGCCACTAATTCCGTTTAACAGGGTTTCCTCTTCAGCCAATAATCTCAATATTCTTAGCTAATGATTCTAATAGGCAATTTTTATAAAGTTATTAATGCTTATTTTGAACTATTCATAACAAGTAAACAACATGAAATAAAAAACGTTCACATTCGTGAAATTACGTAGGTATACTAATCTATATAGCGAAATTTCTTAATACTGTCATAGTGCTTTGATAAGTGGTCGTTAAATTATCGGCAGCATGGAAATCACTAGTAGGTTACAGCAGGTTTTGTAAACCTTGACCTGACACAGGACGACTGATGGGCGATGTGAGGTTAAAGAGAAATCAGGACAGCTATTTAGTTTTGGCATGAATCCACTGCTTTGGTAAAGTATAATTTACTATTAAGTTTGGGGTTGTCTTCTCATTAGGCCCATATATCCAAAAGTAAATACAGAGTTATTAAAAAAGAACACACTTTACATATTTATTTCTAATAAACGACAACAGATAGCGACACTGAATAGAGGAAAGTTCAAAGTATTAAACCCCGCCCATTAGTTCCATTCAGTGCCTACAGCGGCGCTGGGTTTGTTTACGAGAAAATGGTGACACCGCAGGAAAAGTAGTTTTGTGTGCTGCATTATGCAAAGACTGAATCCATTGTTTCATTGCAGCGTGCATTTCGTTGTAAGTTCACAAAAAACTTACAATTGATACAATAAATTCGTAGAAGATGGTTGCGTATGCAACGGAAAAGCACTGGTGTTCATTTTGAACGCATAAAATAAAACTTTGAACTTGTCTCTATTCAGTGACGTATGTATTGTCGTTCAGTAGAAACAAATACGTAAAGTCTGTTCCTTCTTTTTGAATAACCCTGTATAGATATATTTGAAAGCGTGTGTGGTAAGGAACTATTTTTTGGTATTACTCTCTCGAGTGTGCGTATACTAATTCCAAGCTAATGGGGCTATATTGGAGCTTACTTAAGAAATGGTTGATGCATGTTGACATTTTGTGTGAGTTGAGGCAATTCTTTTAGTGGCTGTATGAACGATTGTATTCAATTTGTTACATGCATGTGAATGATTGCTCCAAATTAAAAGGCTCCTTTGGTTGCATTTTAATTGGAGTGATTCTTGTTCTATGTAATTGTTTCATTTTATGTTTATGTGATTTGGACTATTTATTAATATAATTGCTGAGTAATACCAAGGGTACGTATTGCACGGGTATCTAACGTCATCACTCTTGGACCACCAGTGCCAACCTAAGCCAACCTAATGATCATCTTTGCACAATCAGCTTATTAATTATCAGAACTAGAATAATTACCTATTTTCACAATTGCAATTATACATCCGCATGGAAGTAACGCCCGTATTTAGGTTACCACTTTTGGACTGTCGTTACCAACCTCACTTACATCACAAATAATATATTATATTATTATTTATTCTTTTACAACATTTATATGTTATTGTTATTGCCGCATCAAACATATTAATGCATGGTTATATTTACTCGTTTATTCATTTTAACGTAACCACTGCAACATCCGTGGGGCTGGACTTTATTCTTGCACGTTTCCTTGAACTACTACACACCATCCCTGGGTCCAGCATAACTATTGGACATTTTTTCATGATTATACATATGATGAAACACACTTGTGGTAGCATCTCCATGTTGAGTAAGCTTTCAACTTCCTACAACTTTTAGTGCGATCATTTAGGAAGTAAAATCAAACGAGAGCGTGCCAGGTAGAAGTATATGGTCAAATTTTGTGTTTGAATTCTGTTCTTCACGGAGGTACACATGCACATAAAACGTTTTGTTCCAAAAGTGTTTTATTTTGACTCAGTGGACCTTAAAACCTGTATTTGGGGTGAAATCTCGATATTGAAATGTTGGGTGCAATACAATACTTATTGCTACTGATACTTTTGGTACTTCCTAAGTGGCAGAGAAAAATTGTGCAGTGAGAGAAAGAAAATGTCGGCTTTTGACCAACTACAGCCGGGTATCGCAGTGAAGTTACCGAATCTCTTTACCGCCGCAGATCCGAATCCGAAATTAATCGACACTTGTCTGTTGATAGATGGTTTGAAAATATTAAGCATTCAGAATACAAATATACAGCTATTATTACTTTCCCTACCGCGTAATCTAGCGGGATGGCCGAGGCGGTAAGTCTATGGCCGGCATTCGGGAGGTCGTGGGTTCGATTCCCATGGTCGACCTTCCTTACCCATGGCTTTTTTCGAGGGTGTCCCCTGATCTCTAGGTGAATGTTGGGAAGGATCATTAAGTCCTCTAAATTTCCTGTCCCTCCATATCACCTCCATTCTCATTTCACTTCAGTTTCATTCGCATAGTCTCTTTTAGGTTTGTACGTGTCGGTGGACGTGTGCACGGCAGAGGAAAAGGTAGCTCTGTGGAAACCTTCGCCCGCCTGAATGGGGGGGGTCTCGAGTTCAGACACTCCAGGGGATATGTAAGCCCATGGGGGGATTCGGCTGCACCAGTGCCCATCTGGAGTTTAAATTGATATATTGTAGGGGTATATTAGATTTTTACTATTTTTCAAGCCAAGTTTAGGGATATCATATTTAAATTCTTATTTTATTGACTAAATAATTCTAATAAATAGCTGAGCTTCCCATTTGTACGTTTGTGAATTTATCTGCAATCTCCGACTCGTGTAATATATATTAGTAATATTACTTCCCTATTGCATATATGGAAGTTTTCTCTCCTGTGACGGGAAAAACTAGCGAAAAGTATATAGTAGAATTTAAGTTCCTCTTTGTATTTGAGGAGGTACGTAATTCTATCAGTTTGTATATTTTTCATGTATATAACCATATTTGTAAACTATTACAGCACTACTTTAAGTTTCAATATCCACAGAAACGTTTGAAAACGCTGTAGAGGGGCTCGTGTTGGATGTTGCATGTACATATGTATGTCTATCTCTATCGCACAAATTACCATTTAAATTGAGAGGCTGGGGTTCCGAAAGGGACTGTACTAGCTCCTCCTCGGTATGAGAGATATATATACATCACAACACCTCTCCCTTGGAATGGGATGAGGTCGGGATTATGGGGATACAGTAGAGGATAAAAGACGCGCAGACCAGGCTTGTTTTGCCTGCAAGTTTCTCCATTATAAGTAATCTCTTGTAAGAGCAGCGGTTAGTCCCCTTTTTCCTGAGAAGGAACAACCGGAAGAGATGCTTGTTTGCGTAATAGAGATGTTACAGTGTTTACAAGAAGGAAGCCTGTACAAGGAATTGAGTGATTCGATTGTGTCGTGTGCTTACTAACTTTCGGTCTTCAGGAGCTGCAGTGGAGTCTCAGAATGCTGGCTTCTTTTTAGAAGGAGCTTTAATGTCGTCAACTAATGCTCAAGGTAAAAATCTTTTTGGCAGTTAATAAAAACTAAGTAGTTTTCGTGGCTTTAGTTGGACAATGTGAACTAGCGGTACTGGCATAAAGATGACTTGACTGCAAAACACTGTGGCCAAACGGACATTTCCTCAACCTGGACATTTGACTCACACAACTTGTTTTGGTAGTACACATACCAGCTGTTTTTCATGTTTGTCCACAGATACGTTATGACAATATTCTTTTCCCGCTTGATGTTGCCATGCTTATAGGACGAAGTCTGAAGTAAATAATTGATTTAGGATTTAAATATCTTACAAATGAAACCAAATGGCAAGATTGTTGCCCTCAACTAAAGGGAAGGAAATTCTTTTAAAGAAATTACAGATACGATTTGCATTCACAAAATAAGTTAAAGACCAGCATCTATTGTCGTTTTGTGATGCGAGATATTTGTACTGTAACGTTTACATACAACTATGATATCCATTCTGTAACTTCAATTATTCCCGAGAAAACATACTACACTCACGAGGCAGACAGAACCGAAACACTTGTGCAGCAAGTTGCTGGAAGTATTAAATGCGCGTCTCAGAGCACACAAGTGAACCTCCAGCGGAAATCTACATGAAAGAATTCCTTGCCCCGTAGCTGTAAATCAAGAGGCTCAAATGAACCTACCCGAAACAAATTTAATGCTGAGAAATATCAATCGCTTCCAGAACAGGAACTGTCGCACAGTAGCCTGTAAAATAAACAAATAAACAAACCAATAAATATGCAGGGTGGGCCATTTAAGTTGAGACTGTACAATGTCTCCAAAACTAAGCGTTGTATAGAAAGAAATGTATTTAGTAATTGTTGCTTGATATTATGGGGGGAAAGTAAATGCCATTAGTCATGTTTTATTTGGAAGACATTGGTCATTTTAGAGTCAATTTAACTTTTTAAAATGGTAACCTACATTTAGGGTCGAATTAAGTTGACCCTAAAATGACCATCACAACGTGCTCCAAACAAAACACGGCTAATGGCATTTACTTTTCCCCATAATATCAAGCAGCTTTTATTCTGACATTTCCTTCTACAACGCTTAGTTTTGAAGATTTTGTACAGTCTCAGCTTAAATAGTCCACCTGTATATAGAGAGAGATTAGAGGAAATATATATATATATATATATATATATATATATATAAAATCAGTCGTAAATTACTGGAAGAATTAAAACAGATACTATATACTTTTTTTCGTTCCATTTATATGCCGCCTTTAACAGCTAAGGTCATATGGGCGGTTTTTGCCTTTGGAACAGTTGCCCATTGGCAATGATGTTTACCGTTATCCATTGTGTTAATCTTTGGGGTTTTTACTTTGGGTTTTCTTTATAATTCATTAAATTCACATACATATTTCTACTGTCTCTGCCATACTTCCAAACTTTAGGAAGGATGGGGAAATAATCCTGGCTACAGAAAAATTCCCACACTCCATCTGGGAATGGAATCCGGGAAGTCCGGATTTGGAAGCAATTATCCTAACTACCAGAACACATAGGCAGTCTTATATAAAATTGCTAAATGAACAAAAGATCAGCTGTTATTAGTGTAATTAGTCATAATTGCTGGTGTTATTAATTATTAAACTAACAGTGAAGTACTACAAAGGTTTAAATATTAAACAATTGTATATAAGAATTTGAGGAAAGTTTAGTTAAATTTGTAATTTTTCTTAAGCTAGTTTTAATGAAAGTAAATAGTACGAAAAGTTAAAAGCCTTTATGTATATATGAAACATACATTCTTGGAGAGAGAAGTAATTGTAATTAATGCTATACATAATTGTTAAATGAACAAGTGATCGTTGAGTTAAAATAAATAATAATAGCCATTATAATAAAAAAATTATATAAAGAAACTTAGGGGTCTTAAAGATTGGGATAATACTAAGATACTAGGCAAGAATACCTCTGAATATCAGTGGAGTACTTTTATTGGGGAGAACAACTTATTAATGAATCAATCGATTTTACTGACAGTTATACAACTGCAATAGATACAGTCAATAGATACAATAAAGTGCAAATTAATCATGTAAAATGTAAACCTAACGTTATGCAGAATTTACAATATTAAATTAATATAAAATGCCTTTAATTACAGTTTAATAATTGGTTACCAGTTATGTTATATTGCTGGTCTCCAGCAATTAGTGATTAATTGTTTTAATATATAATTATTAACTCTTTTCCTTTATTTTAACTTTCTTTTTCTTTTCTTTTTAGTTACTTGGTTTACAAGATTTTCTGTAAAATGGTGACGTAACAAAAGATGAAAACAGAAATAAAGATATAACATTTGCAATCTAAGTCTTGGTTTAAAAAAACCCGATATCCGGACGGAATATTTCAAATTTTATTCTGTTTTATTGAATTTTAGTGCTACATAATATGTTAGAAGCTGAGATACTCACGCAAATGGCTTTAAATTAGATAACAAACCATTGCTTCTTTTCGATTCTGGTGCTGATGCTAATAAATTTACTCCTGATAATAAACGATTTCTCCTCTTAAATTCTGGTGCTGATGATGAAAGTAGATTCACAATCTTTGGCACAGCTGCACTACACCAGTTTCGTAATGCTTTATACGCTGATGTTACTTTTAAGATGGTCCCTGAATCTTTTTACTGTTACATACAATGCACGGAGTGGTGCATGAACACATCTTCCCTTTGATGAATGTCTTAAATACAAGAAAAAATCAGGTGACATTTCCTTCGCACTTTGTGAACAAAACCAAATACATGCGGCCCAAATCTCTGGACGTAAACCAGTAGTTCTGGACAAACAATGGGCTGTCTTGATCGAGTGGCTGTGGATCAAGCAAGCGTGGACGAAATATCTATGGACGATGAAATTTTGAAGAAGTGTACCGAAATACTGAGCATTTTCCGAGTGTGTTTAGATTGTAAGTTAATTTGTCTTCGAACGAAATGGCACAAGCGGTAACCGTGAGATTTCGGGTTCGTTTTCCATTGGATCGGCCATTTTGACATTGCGTTTTTTGTACTTTTCTCATCATGAATTTCCCTATCCCTCATTTGCTACCTTTTTATTTCATTTCAGGGTTTCAGGACCAGAAATTGAAGGCTGCAGCCTGCAACGGAATTTGCTCTTTCTCCTTGGTGTTCGGTTTAGTTGGACTGGCTGTTTAGTCCCGTCCGAAGGCTCCTTCATTGCAGGCTTGCGGGGACCGTTTCTCAATTGCTCTCCAGCAGCTGCCTCCTAATGTTAGAGCTAATACCGACGTCAGACATTTTCTTAGCGTGCGCCGCCTACCGGATTGGTTGCACTTCGGGTCTTTCTCCGGGGGACATACCGCCTACACCATAGTTCACGGTTTGTGGCCTCCTCCATGTGTTCCCTTCCCTTTATATCTTAAGGAATGATTTGGTGAAGTTAGATCAGATTCTAGAACAACCACCCCATAGCTGAAAGGATCAGTTGTTAAACATCCATTGGAAGAAATCCATTTTTTTAAATTATGTATATGATTAATTTAAATTAATTGTACTTTTTAGAGACCTTAGCCTTGTCTTGGCAGGTTTTTAATATGGAGTCAACTGAAAAATTCAATGCCATGGCCGGGATTTGAACACGGTTGCATCTAAGCATTAAGCTACTGTGACAGCATGGCGATGGGACATTAAATTCCCAATTGATTCAATTTGTTTCTCAAATAAACCACCAAGTGAGATGTCTTGGTGGTCTATTTGAGAAACAAATTGAATCAATTGGGAAATTTAATGTCCCATTAGCATGTTGTTACAGTACCTGAAGCGATATGCTGCAGCCATAATATATAAAGTCTTATTTGCGTATCACCTAAATAAATGTAGAAACATGTAACATATTTTTATAAGACTGTACAGAGCAGGTATACGCCGGGAAGTAAACATACCGTTAGGGGATCGGAATGCTGGCGAACATTCCTATTGTAATAACTACACATGGCGAAACAAGGCAGGCAGTAAGTTAGAGTTAAGAAACCTTCAGGAATGCGAACCGAAGGGTAAATACAGGCACTTGTACTCTGGAATCCGATGTGAGCAGACGTGTGAAACACCACAGGCTATCATGTGGCTACAGCTTGATTTGGCGATGGTGTAGTTCAATATATTTGTGTGGCCGGACGTTAAACATAGTTGTGTAGACGGATCGATTTCGGAATGGCTTTAAGGAGGACAGAATAAAACGTATAAAACCATATTAATGTCATCGGTTAACACTACCCGAGATTAAGAGAACCTACATATATCCATGCTCTTCCGATATTTCACCAATCCCCTCCCTTTCCCCCTGCAAACCCATACCGTACAAATAAAACACGCAATAAAGTCCGTCCCACTAAGGCGTCCAATGAATACAACACCCAAAGACCATCCCAATATGGCGCCCAACGATAAAGTCCATCCCATAGCTCAATGATCAGAGCAACCGCACGGAGAGCGGGAGAACCGTGTTCCAATCACGGCTATGGCTTTGGATTTTTCAGTTAACTCTATATTATAAAAAAAATCCAAATGCCACTACGACAGCGATCAAACTGTTATTGCTAATATTGTAAGTTGCTGCCTAAATACATTTCAGCTGTAAGTGGATGAGATCCAAAATGCGGGAGTTATTATTCAAGCAGAATCTCCAGTGACAAGAGTATCAGCTTTTCTTTAAAAGTTTTAAAGGAAATTGCTTTATAGGTAATTGGCTCATTTATTAAGATAAATCTTTTACGTAGTATTAGTGTTATTTTATACATTGATATTTACTTTTGTTGTTTTATCCCACAAAAATAATAATACGAAAACTTCAGTTACGGAGTAGCAGAAGTTCGGGTATTAAATTAAAGACTAAGATCTCAACTACAGTTTGCAGAAATGGATTTCCTCAGAGATCTGCTGGATGTTCCACATTCGATAAATTAAAAATGTAGAGCTTAGAAAAAGTGTGGATTACCAAACATTGGTAATTCATCTTATCCATTGTAGGAATTAACTTGGTAGGACATGTTCGACGTTTGGAGGATGAAAGAGTACAGCAACTTGAAATGAATATCAGCAGGAAGACGAAGAGCTACATGGATGGAAGAATTTACTAAAGAAATGCGAAGAGGCAAATTGGGAAGATCTTACACCTGGAAAAGAGTTATTTCGCCGAACAAGCTGCATCAACAATTGTAAATCTGAATAATAACATAAAAGATAATGATGATTATAATAATATTAATAATAATAAATATTAACATGTAGCATTTTAAATTGTATATACATGTACAGGCTTAGAAAACTACTTGCCGACACGGGTAGCCGAGATGTTAAGGGACGGACTCGTGAACACGTGGTCTGCTGTTCAAATTCTGCCAGGATGTCCTCCTTGACTCAAGGTTTTTTAAGGTAACTGCATATGCCGGGGAGGTACTCTAAGGAACGTTTCCTTCCCAAACTTCCTTTCCCAATTACCATTTCATTTCATGTATCACCAGTGGCACCGCCTGTAGTGCCGTATAATGCAAGAGCGGGCGTTAATCACTATTTAAATTAAATAAAGCTACTTGTTACGCTGTTCGGCGGCTTCATATTCTCAGTCAGCTTAGCAGAGTTTAGTTTGTGTACAAAATGTTATTAAAATTTACATATACGATCATTTTCACTTAAGTATAATACACTGTAGCTTTAATAGACTATTAATTCTGATGTTGTTACGAAGCTAATCAGTTAACTTCACTATGATCTGCTCCGATACTTACGCTCCAATACTTATTTGAAAGGTACCATTACATACACTTAAAACTTCTGAAGAAGTTTTAAAGTTGAAAATACAGGTTATTCAAAAAGAAGGAACAGATTTTAAATGTTCATTTTTAATGAGCATCAATATATAGCGACACACACAACACATCATTGAATAGAAGAAAGTTTAAAGTTTTAAGCCCCACCTATTAGATCCATTCGGTGCCTACAGCGGCGCTGTGTTTGTTTACGAGAAAATGGCGACGCCACAGGAAAAGTCGTTTTATGTGTTGCATTATGCAAAGAGTGAATCCATTGTTTCATTGCAGCGTGCATTTGGTTGTAAGTTCAACAACGAACCGCCTCGTCATAAAAAATTTACAATTGATACAATAATTCGTGGAAAATGGTTACGTATGCAAACGGAAACGCACTGGTCGTCCTCGCATAACAAATGGTGTTCATTTTGAACACATAAAATAAAACTTTGAACCTTTCCCTATTTAGTGATGTATACACGTGTTGCCATCTATTGTTATTCATTAGAAATAAATATTTAAAGTCTGTTCCTTCTTTTTGAATAACCCTGTGTAATGAATAAATATACTGTCTACTAATAACCTTTTCCTGCTAATTTCTGTTTTTCATATTTATTATTTAGTTTGCATTGAGAGACTTAGCAAATTAACCATAATTTCAGACATGGTTTTCATTATAATTGAGGTAGAATACAATAATTACCATAATTTTTCATGTCTTTTGGTGCACTAATGAGGTTGGGAAATGATTGTCTGTGAACTTATTGCATTTACCCAAAAGGTTTAATCCACATACTGCACGCGATGTACATCTAAAGAACTTGTGTTGCATGCCACGGAGTGTACACTATTATTCACTAATGTTCCTCTAAATGACTGTATGATATCTTATAACTCTTCCTTAATAATTATGAGGAACATTCAAATGTAAACGTGTCAGTCGACAAAATGACTACCATGCACAGTGTGAAGCATATAACTCGTTCCATTTTAATGCATTATAATTCTTATTCAGCATCCTTTTATAAAACTGTAACTTATAATAAGACCTAAGCATCCACATTGTTGTCCCTGACGATGTGTGGTCAAATTTCGAGTATTACAGACTATTGTGGTCATAAGAATGACTCATGAAGTGATATGTACATATATGTATTCTTCAACAGCGTAATTTTGAATTCCTGATAAAATCAACTCTATGCAGTTTGAGTTTTGGCTACTTTCAATATGATGCAGTAGGTCATAATATATAGCTACAATGACCAACGGATCTTTGGTGTTCCTTTAATCTCAAGGAATCCACAATCACCTGTTACCTGACCAAAGTTATGTAGGCTTCTACCTGTGGTCTATTAAAGAACATCACATGTATTTTATGAAGTAACACAAACGACCATCCCGTTAATTCTAGTATCCTGCCCTTGACACCTACTCCTTCCATACTTCCCTCACCAAAAGTTCATTGGTCCAGCAACCTATATGCGCAGAAGACGGGACTAGCTGTCAAAACTCCAGAATTAGAAATTAAAATGTACCCTGTATAATTACTTAACTTTAAGGGAGTATTAGCATTAAAATCGACAACGTTCAAAGGAATGATTTTCGGAAAACTTTGTAGAACTTTATGTATTTGAATGAATGAATTATTTTTAGTCTACTTTGTACTTACATGCAATTTCTACAATGTTTACAATACAATGAAGTTGCTTATTATTTCCCTTTTCCTTATACGAGGGCAGTCCAGAAAGTCCCAGACATTTTGGCCTATCGTGGCGATGAGTGGGGCTAGAGCCACCATCTTGGTGTCAAAACGTTCCTACATTCAGTACGCATCTAGCTGTGGTAGCGTGAGGACTGTGCCTTCCTTACTGTGCTCTCTGTGAGTTGTTAAAATGTGCGCTGCAATAGAAAGTTCCGCCACTTATGAAGTGCGGTTGGCTAAAAAGAACAAACTAATTGAAATTTATCGTCAACTTTGTGATGTTTACGGGCAGGGAATAATGAGTGCAAACCGAGTCAGGCAATGGTGCATTGATTTTAAAAATGGTCATACCATTGATGAGCTGTCAATGCAAATCAATGTCAAAATTCGTGAAAATCGTCGTTTCACGATTACAGAACTTTCGGAACATTTTCCCCAAATTTCACGGAGTTTGGTGCATCAAATTGATGCTTTCATACTGACGCTGAACTGCATGCCGGTGTAAACCAGTGGTTGAAGTCACAGGCGGCAGATTTCTACAGAGAGGGTATTGAAAAACTTGTGCCACGGTATGATAAATGCCTCAATTTGAATGGCGATTATGTAGAAAAATAGCTTAAAAGTGTACCTTTCAAATGTAGACAATAAACGTTGATATTTGCATTTTGTTAATTGTTTATTTCAAAACGTCTGGGACTTTCTGGATTACCCTCGATTTAACATTCCGTTGTATATATAATGGGGAAGTAATATTTACTTTTTTGTCTTGTTATCCTTTTCCCGTATTTTCTCCAATTTGCTTCACAACTTTTAACCACTTTAACCTAATGTTTCCTAAATGTTTTCTGCTTTCTCTATATATTCATTTGATCTTGTATTCAAAATCTTTCTAACTTTTAGCTCTATTGGTAAATTTTTCCATTTCTATAGTATTCAATTCTCTCTTCGTATATCCGCGTCCTCGCATTCCAGAATATAATGTCAATTGTCATGTAATTCATTACATGAAGTACATCTCTCCCTTCTTCTTCTCCCTGTTAGACCACTTAAATTCATTACACCTGTCCTCGCCCTTGCATACCCCATACTGGCCTCTTTGTGGCATACTTCGATGTATCTCTCTTTTCCCCATTCCGTTTTGAAATATCTATAATCTATTAATGACCTTTTTCCTTGAAATTACTAATAATTTCTTGCTTGTCAATATCCTCCACTCTTTTTCTATTCTTTTTCCAGAAACCCTTACTTTTCTTGTTTCTTTCTGCCCATGTTTCCCCCATTCCTATTTATTCCAATGTTGTCTGTACATTGTGGATCCAAGTTTATTTTTCTCCTATTTTCTCCTGTACAACCAAGCATTGCTTTAGTGTCTCATTTTCCTCCAGTAGCTTTATTATGAACCAGTATCTCATTGCCCTTCCTACCAGTTTGCCTTTAGCTCCCACCCTTCCTAGTTCTACTTGTGCTACTCCATTCGGTGAACGTCTTGGTAATCCCAGGCTTATTTTGCAAAAAATAGAACATTACGCAAAAGGTGCAGCTGTATTTGAAAATAGGTAAAAGGCATTCAAACATTTATTGTGACAATAAAACTAGCGTTTATTATTAAATTCGTAAATGAATCTGTGTGTTGCATTTTGGGGAATAATCAGTGACGAAGTGAATCTTTGTTATATTATCTCTTACTTTTAATAATTATCCAAAAAGATAACCAGACAGTCAGTTCCATTCTGGTACTAACATTAGACAGAATCACTATCGTACACACGTCTTTATCCATTTTATGCAATGTGCAGGAAAAATATGAAAATGACACAGAAGATAATTTGGGCTGTGGGGGAACTCGGGATAGGACGGGAGATCATTATTTTACTAATTGTTGGAGCTGAAACCTAGCGGAAATAAGCGGAACTACGTTAACAAGTCGGGAAGAAGCTGCAATTTTAATTTGGCTTGGAAGGAAGTTTTAGGGTGAACGGTTGTTGACGTTTTTTCGAGCTTTTTTGTAACGTTTGATGAATTTTCACTAAAGGTAAATCGATTACCGTTATATCCTAAATCCTATTTGCACTTATAACACATGCAATTAGGCATAGTTTTATGAAATTGTTTGCTAAACTGATCGTGTTTTGAAACCGGTAAAATTTCTATCCCAGTGTGCAGCTGTGGGGAGGAACGAAATGGGATGGAACGAATGTTATCCCTTCCGCCTCACCAAATTTTGTTACGATAAGAATATATACAATATTTTCTTTACCCATCTCCGTGGTTTGGGATTAGCTTGTCTGCCTGACATTCAAGGTATTTCCAGTTCAAATCTCTGTTGGAGTGAGTTACCTCGATACGGTTTTTCGGGGGGTTTCCTTATCCTGAGAATATGAATGTTGGGTAACTCTAAGCTCGAGGAACCGCCGGCCCATTTGAGCATCATTTCAACCATTTCGTTCATTCACCCTCCGATATGACGTACCCGATTAAAGGACGACCTTTAAAAAGATGTTGTTTTGCCATTCCAGATGGTGAGAAATTACGTAAAGAAAACCAATGGGCAAGAATTGGATAGGATTCAATGGAACTGGCAATGCAGGCGGTTATTTTACATAAAATTGGATTTTAAAAGGCGTCTCATCAGCTTGACGAAACCGAAATCCCCTTCGGAATAATACACAAAGAAGAAAGATAATGATTACAAACACATAAGTCGAAAGTATAATTTAAGGGTGTTTTCACTCCTAAATAAGAGAATGAATTTATAGTTTGTTTAAAATCAATGGAAAGTAGGTTTTTTGATCCAAAGATGAAAGATTTGAAAGCATTAGCATATCAATTAGCAGAGGGAAACGGTCTAACCTACAAGTTTAACAGCGATGCCGGTATGGCAGGTCAGGGTTGAGCATGCGAACTCCAGAAAACTCCATGGGATTTAAATAAAGTAATCGTGTCGCTCTGCTTACTTAAGCATTCGCCTCAAGTTCCCATATAAAGCTTTTAAGTATTTCATAACCAACTCCGTGAAGGACATTTCTCACCAACTAGGCTGCCTGCGCGAAGGACATTATAAAGAATAATCAAGACGTTCTAGAGTATACAATCATTTCAACATTTTGGGGCATCTCAAGTTTCCCTTTAAAAGCTTCCTCTGCCTGTGGTCTCACCTTCGAGGAAATGATTCAGGTAATGTTAATCACGTAAAGCCGAAGAAAAACTTATATTTATATTTTAGAAATTGAAAGAAAGTCGGACAATATTTCTCTGGAACAATTGCTGTCTAAATTTAATAATTTAGACAGCAACAACACCTATTTTGACGGTTTTCACTAAAACTTGGAGGATAACTAAATAATAGTGAGTATTCCAAAGCCAATTCATTTTAAAGCTTTATACATTTTACATCACAGAGTTGGAAAGAAGCAAAACCATATTTCTTTGGCCAAACTGTGGCATTAATCCCCACAAAACATTGTGAATGTATTAGAGTTTCCTTTATCCACAATGTACTATTTCTGTGTCGCTTTACACAGCGATTTCAATCTGGGTTTTGAATTTTGTTGTAATTTTGTTTCTGAAGGAAACATTCAGTACTGTAGGTTTATTGAGCAGACCACCAAAACTCATTCTTTGATGTAGCCCAGAACTGGAAGTGCTGGGTTACATCAAAGGCTTCGTAGATTGTTAGGTTGATGAAATGCATACTCTGATGACGTGACTGTAAATTGTTTTTCAAGGTTGAAGTTTACAAATGGAGCGATAGACTCCTCGTTGCTGGTAGCCTAACTCGCAGTAGGTTCTCAGGTCGATATATTAATATTTGAATTACTATATTACTTCTGATGATTATCGTAGTGTTTTAGTTGTTGCTATTAAATTATCAATTATGTTCTGTTTCCTTCTTGCCATGGCTGCTGTTGTATGGGTTTATGATAGAGCATGTATAACTTATCAGGGTCTGGTACGGGTAGGAAACTATGTAGTAACAACACTAACACATGAAAAAGTAAGTAGAGAAAGCAATCAACGGATTATTTGCATAAGTACTCGATTAATAATATGACTATTTGTCACACATGTCCAAATTATACCTCGTTTCCCTTGTAATAACTTGCACTTTCAAATTCAGATATTTTAACGCTCCCATTACATTATTTCAAGTAATGAGTAGCTCCAGCTTCGGAGAGCTTACACGTATGGTCTGTACATCATCGCACTTTACACCCAACTGACTTAGGTTTGGCCACGCTAACACTAAGTTTTCTGAACTTAAACGTGTAAACATATTCCTCTTAAAGTCTTATTGGCTGCGTTCCTTCAGCTTGGGACGTTCTCGAAATACTTAACAGGTTATCATTCGCTGTTTCTAGACATGTGACCTCACTTCAGAGCTTGAGACTTTCTCCTACACAATGATTCAAGGTTTTGTTATTGTGTCATCCTCCTACAGGTCGGTTCGCTTGCACCCTAATTCTGACAAAACGTTGCTTGTCGGCTTTATACAAGTGACCCACAGCTCCAATTAAACTCATACACATATATAAAAAATATACTTAACATCTAATTACATAACAAGTATCTTGCTTATTACTATTATTTTACAGGATTTACTTATCATATGAATGATTGATTTGAGGAGGGCTATTAATTATTACAGTTAGCAATCATTAATAATAATAATAATAATAATAATAATAATAATAATAATAATATATGATGTGGCATTTGGTGTGGTAATACATTTGTTATATTGGTGGCTATGGTAATGTTTGTTTAGGTGGTTCTTGGGTTGGCAACACAGACCGGAATGATGTAATGGTAGTGGGGGAAAACCGGTTATCAGTAGCAAGCGTCTGACGCTCTCTCTTCCAACGTAACGACCAGTGCAGACGTGTGACTGGGGACCCTCCGTCAAGCGGAAGGTAACGTGTATCTTCTTTTATTGTAATATATATTGTACATCCAAATTCCTGGCATGTGAATTCTTTATGCAGATAGATCCTTCTTTCCTTCCACACAATGATTTAGGCATATTTTTAGAAAGTTTCAGGTGTTTTAAGTAATGTGTTGAGCTCGCCTCGTCGGACATCGTGTAGGTTGTGATGTTTTAAAAATCCGGTACCGTGCTCTACCCCCCGTGATATTTGAAAATGTAGAGGTTACGACAATATATTACTATAGTTAGTGTCTCAATGGGGTCGAATACTGTTTAAGGCTCCAATTGTTGTAAATATTTACACACAATGGGACAAATTATTTTTCCTCCGTCAGACGAGGATTACTGCAGATCTATACTTAAAATGGTGAATATATGTACTATACACAGAAGAATATGCAACACAAAATCTCAATAACGCTAATGCTTTATGTTTAGCCTAACTAAAATGTCATTAAATATGTTACGCTTTAAAATTCCAAGTGGCGTTTAAAAGAGGTTTACTTAGGTTTCCTATATCATTTACTACATAAATAACTCGGTAGTTCTAAAAGGTCTTAATTTCCTGGAAACTACAAAAGAAGAAAATGGAACACTGAAATATTTTTCTTATCAATGATTCTAAAAGGCAAAACTGTTTTGAAACAACTGATTCAATTATCGGAACTAAAATTACTAGAATGCTTGGCCATTTATAGGTGCAATAAAGGAGCGTATAAATTTGGAACCCCACCTCTCGATTTACCCACTAGAACTGCAGCTTCGATAGCAGCAGAATAGCTGTCTTTTTCGCAATATGTCATCATTATCCTATATCTATATAATGGAAATGAAAGGAAATTTACAATACCGGTATTACATGTACACTTGGTCAATTTTTAAAACTGGTCGTCTGTGAGACGGAGCTCGAATTGGGTCGTTACATGAGCGCTCGGGACAGTCGGGCTTTGTTCACAAGATTGCGTATATTCTTGTAGTAGTTATAATGGGGAACACAACTATAATCACAAAAGTATTCCGAGAAAATAATTCATTACGAAATTTCAAACAGACAGATGTGTTTCATCATGGACTTCCACGTTCATCCCAGCACTCTTAGCTCAGTGTTAGAGAAATAGCTTATTGTTTCTGAGGTTGTAAATTCAAATCTCCGTGGAGCTACTAAACTTTTTTCCCCTTTCATTTGAACTATACGAATAAAAACATAACAGTTTTTTTTTCATCTTTAATGTATGTGGCGTTTATTTAGTAATGCACGTTTATTTAGTAATGCATCATACCGGTAGATGGCAACCATGACAATTTATCGGTCGGCAGGAGGTTTCATACTGTCAATTTAATTTTATAAGCACAAATTTTACCATTATTATGTAATTATATTTTAAATAAAATGAAGTAACACATGCAATATTGTTTAACTATGTTACAGTAAAAAGAGTTGTTAAAGATAGAAGGTAATAAACCAATACGGAGAATCGAAAGCGAGCTGCTTCCTTAGAAGTTAAGTAGCTTAACCACTGCTCATACCAAATCGTGTCCTGTGGCTTGTATAATAGAGTTAGCCAAAGCGCTCACAGAAGTTGGCGTTTGTGCGCGCTCACTCGAAGGGACTTTGAAAAAAAATTAATTGCACAAGAGACCGACCATTTTTAGTTTGACCGAATGTACCTACTGTCTACCCTTAGATGATGCTGGCTTTATACCGTCTCTCGATCTCTCCAAATATTTTGAAGACACCATTTACAGAGAGATTAATGCAGTCCAGTTGAAATGTCACGAAAGTAGTTTGAACCTATGCACTACAGGCTGGCAGATTGTCGTCGCAGTAATACAGACCGCTATGTTGTATAAAATAGCACATTATTTGCATTAATCTCATGTATTTATTAATTAATATATAACATAATTGATTGCAAAGGTTGAACCAGACTTGAAAAATTCAAGGCCGAGGCTCCTCCCTTCTATCTTCGTCTGTCGTCGTCTCTTACCGCTTGAGCTAACATGGTGAGATACCCTACACGTATTAAATCCTTTCACCCGATTTCAGCTTAATCCGTAGAGGTGACTAGTAGTGAAGAACAATTAACAAAACATAATTAATATTTACTGTCAAACTTGGTTTCATTAATCACACTGTAATTCGCGGTTCTCAAATACATGTTTAGCACTGTAGTAATCTTTCTCCTGAGATATGAAAGGTACTGCTGGAAGGCTGGTACAATGAGCACTGAGCCTCGTGATGCCCTCAGGGAGGAACAATTGAGAAACTATTTGACTGAAAGATAGCGGCTCGGGTCTCACATACCGACACGGTTGGCCGAACTCGTTAAAAATGGGCTCGTGAGCAGGTGGTCCGCGGTTCAGATCATGCATGATTGAGAGTTTTTCAAGGTTCTTCTCAGTCCTCATAAACAGCAAATGCCGGAAAGGTACATTAAACTTAAGCCCGGAACGTTTCCCTTCCAAATTTACTTTCTCAATTTTCATTTCGGGGTGTACCGTGGCCGAGTGGTTTGATCATTCGCCTCCCACCAAGGCGGCCCGGGTTCAATCCCAGGGACCGCATTGGGGTTTGGGTGAACGAAGTGGCGTCTGGGGGTTCTTCGGTTTTCCCTGCCGTTCATTCCATCAATTGCTCCAACCTCACCTTTCCTTTCATCCATTTCGCCTTCATATCCATATCACCTTCTTCCCTCACTCTCATACCTAGCTGTGGGCCGACCTCCTATTTCGTGTTCTTCATTCTGACTATATGTTCGTTTGCTCAGCAGGACTCTGACCATATGTGCGGTTGTAAGTCCTAGGGGTGTAACGTACACATACGAGGAGGGTAAGGCGACTAAGTAGGTAATTATTATTTCATGTATCGTCAGTGTCCACCGCCTGTGGTGCCATATGCAGTTAATGCAGTTGGAAGGGCGTTAAACACTACAAAAAACCCTTCACATAAATCTAAACATTCCCCGGCCCCACAGGCAGTTGTCGCGCAACATACGCCGACTTTCTCCTCATATAATGGGATCTCCTGCAATAAACAGGGTTTCTCTGAGCTCCATGAATCTCATTAGCACGCGGTAGCAATTCTTGGAAAACAATGATCTCATAGATTTCAACTTTACGAGTTTAATATCCCACCACGCTGAGTTCATTGAAATGTCGGTTTCCTGCTGTCCGCTTCTCATCAAGAATCCAACCCGTTTCCCTAAATGTATTTACAAGATTTTACTCGATGTGTCTAATTATGTTAAAATCGTTCTTCTTATACAAACACATACGAATCATACATAAAATTCCTTCCTGTAATGTGGGCTTACTTCATGGCACTATTCTAAAAAGAAAAAAAAAATCTGATTTGTTACACTCAGAAGACTTTCTCTACTCTTGTATAGGCTATTTTTAGAAACGCTTATTCTCCATACGCCTCATGTTAATCGAGATATCGAGATGTTAATCTTATTGCTAATTTTATTGTAGATGCAAGGGGAATTGGCAAATATTTTAAGAGCTGGTTGCTACGTGGAGTATTCCATTCTCTTTGCATGTCCAGGACATAAAAAAATGAATAACGAATTCCCATTTGAGAAAAAGTATAAGTATTGGAAAATTTAAGGGAATAACAAGCAATATCTCGAAAATGGTTCACTCAACAAAAAAAAAGTATATGACATAAACTGTGTATTTTAACGCGACCTACATTTTTTGTGCAGTACAATTTTTTGTATCTTTTATGGTTTACCAGTTATGCAAAAGTCGTTCACAATGAGGAATACTTTTGGAGACATTCCCAGAAAATTCGAGATATACATTTCATTTTTCATAAAAATATCTTAAGCATATGATATTTTAATCAAAATCATTAGAGCCATTGTTGAGAAAATTAAAATTTTCGAAAAATATTCCGTGTAAAGGTATTCTGAGGTGGAGGGATTTTCTTGAAAACCTTCGTTTCGCATCTCTGGAAGATACTGAATCTAAATACCAAGTTTGGTGTTTATCCGACTGTTCGTTTCTGAGTTATGCTGTTCACAGACACACAGACACACACACACACACACACACACACACACACACAAACGCACACACACACACACACTCGCGCGCGCAGACAGACACACGGACATGTTTCCAAAAATGCTTTTTTTGGATTCAGGGGGTCTCAAAACATATATTTCCGGTGAAATCTCGGTATCGAATTTTTGGGTGGAATACAATACTTCCCCTACTTACTATACGTATTAGAGAAAGTAACACGTAAACACGTCCACATTAGCTTCGGAGAGACCGAGGAACGAACAAACGTGATCTAAAATCGCAAGGTGCGCCGCGGATTGATCGTGGTACGCTGAACATCAAATCCCAATTCAAAGGCAATGTGCTTCCAGAAGTCATAAGTAGAAACAGGCAAAATATTAACCATGTTTGCTATCATCATGGCAAGTATGTTTACGTTTTGCAGCTTTTAGAATTCAATGCACGCACCTAAAGCTATCATATTTCATAAAGTTTTGATAAAACCGTCACATTTCTTCATATTTTATAAGATTTACGATTTTTCGCTTTAAAATAATTTACCTTAGCAATGAACTCGGCTTTGTAGATATTCGGGCAGTTTTCTGTGAAACACATTCAGAAAATTCAGGTCACAACTTTCAGGAAACGGCCTGGAAAAACCCACATCGCCCTTTACAGATCAGATACAGTTACGAAAATGTAGCATTTGCTGTATGGGACATCACGTGCGAATTTAAATGCCTTCTACTCTTAAATAGCTTTATTTTCGCGCACCAGTGCTTTTACTGACATGTTGTAATTCGTATTAAACAAGGACAAATCAACCAGTAACTTCTTTTCCTTTTCTCTAAGTTTAAGGTTTCACAGCGATTAAATATATAAACTCTTATGTAATTGAGTATTTCATAAAAATAAAAAAAAATTCCTAAAACTTATTTGTACCTTTTCCAGCACGTACACAGAATGTAAGCAAGGCATTGCATTTCACCTAAAAGTTCGGTATCGAGACTTCACCGGAAATACATGTTTTGAGGCTCCCTAAATCCATAAAAAAACATTTTTAGAAGAAGGTCCATGTGTGTATATGTGTCTGTGAACAGCATAACTCAAAAGCGAAAAGTCAGATAAATACTAAATTTGGTATTTAAGTTTAATATTTTCCAAATATGTGATAAAGGTTTTCAAGAAAATCCTCTCCCTAAACTACTATTTACGTGGAAGATTTTTTGAAATTTCTTATTTTCTGAAAAATGGCTGTAACGATTTTGATTAAAATGCCATATTTTAAAGACATTTACATGACAGATAAAACGCAAATCTTGTATTTTATGGAAATAACCCGTGAAGTCCTGTCCACTCGGAAGGAATTTTAAATACCTAATCTTGTACAACGGATAAACCTTGAGTGATTTACGAAAACGTACTACACAAAAAATGTAGATCTCTTTAAAACACAGAATTTATTTCAGATAACCCTTTTGTGGCATAAGCGATTACCGAGATATCCGTTATTAATGGTTCGCATTGTTCAATACTTTGTCATTCTTTTGAAGTCCTCAATATTCAGTTGCTTTTCGTGATTGCATGGAAGGAGTATGGAATACATAGCGTCCTATTCTTAAACATTTGACTATTGCTGTTCCCTTTATATCTATAACGAAATGTGTAATGCAGCTATTTCTGCAAAGGTATCTCGATTAAAATGAAGTATACAAAAAAATAAGCTTTCGAAAGAATACTAGTGAACAGCAAACTAATAAGCGATAGAGAGTAGGGAAAGTAATGTAAATATAACACATAAGAATTATTTAAACGAATTAAATTAACGTGCTCCGAACCCATGAAGTATAAGATGGTTTGGTTTTAAAAAATATATTTTATAATATTTTGAGAATTTTTTCCTTCAAAATTTCATATTTTAGCAGAAACAGTTATATTTTGGCCAACATTTCTTCACACTTCACTCTCTCTATTCATAAGGATCTGTTAAAAGTTTAATTTCGTAACAAGAAATATTACTCCAATATTTATCATCATGATTTCTTAACTCTGCTAATTTATATCTTCTTTTCCTATATTGATATTAAAACGATATTTATCGATGTATTTGTGCTAAAATGGGCTGCCCAAAGTTATGCATATTTACACTCTCTTTACACATGTCAATAGAATTAATACTAATCTTTTCCAAGGCATACAAAATGGCTAACCCTGTCCTAAGGTCGACGTTCTGGTTTCTCAACTCAAAGATGCCAGATTCGATTCCCGCCTGGGATGAGGAATTTTCTATTTTATTTTTTATCTTATTACTAATAAGAAACATAAAATCTCGTTATTTAGATAGAAAGACATAAGTAAGACCCTTCACCATCCCCATTTAAAATGAACAGAACAGTTGCGCTTTACACACAAGATTAAAAAACTGATGCTTCAGATAAAAAATCTGATGTGTTACCTCGCATGACTTTTTCAACTCTTGTACAAACTATTTTTACAAACGCTTATTCTTCATCTACTTCATGTTAATCGATATAAAAATCTGCTAATTTTCTTGTAGGTGCAAGAGAAATATGGTAGGCTTTAAGTGATAGTCAAATCTTTTAAGAGCTGGTTACTATATGGAGCATTCCATTCTCTTTGCACGTCCAAGACAAAAAAAAATGCAATAATGTATTGTCTTTTGAGAAAAACTAAGTATTGGAAAATTCAAACTAGTAACAAGGAATATCTGGGAAATGAGGACTTTTGGGGACATTCCCAGAAAATTCAAGGTATACATTTCATTTTTCATGAAAATATCTTAAATATATGATATTTTAATCAAAATCTTAAAGCCATTTTTGAGAAAATAAACATTTTCGAAAAATTGTCCATGCAAAGGGTAGTCTGGGGTGGGGGGATTTTCTTGAAAATCTTCGTGTCGCATCCTTGAAAGATACTGAACCCAAATTCCAAGTTTGGTATTTTACTGACTTTTCGTTTTTGAGTTATGCTGTTCAGACACAAGACACACACACGGACCTTTTTTTAAAAATGCTTTTTTTTTATTCAGGGGGCCTCAAAGCATGTATTTCCGATGAAACAACGGTTCCAAATTTTAGGTGGAATGGAATACTTTCACTACTTATTATACGTAGTAGAGAAAGTAAAAAAAGTAATTTGCCACTCAGTATGCCACTGTTGACACTTATGTTTCTCAGATTCATGACATGAAGACAAAAGTTGTGTGCTTGTAAGGACTATCTTGTTTCTGGAAGTTCTGGCAGCTCGGTGTCTGTTGAGGATTCTGGGAGGAATGTTATGTGGTTTGATTTAACTAGTGCGGTCTGTGTTGTGTTGCGGAGTTGGCAGCGTACCCAGGATGCGTTGCGGCGACGTTTCTGAGGACCTCATTTCCTTTCTGCTGAGGCAGCGGAATGAGCTTTTCATGCTGCTTAGGAAGTAGGAATAGCCAGAAATCACTGTATCACCTGCACTAGAGGGTTAGTTCTCCAAAATTGTATCACAAGTTGCAAATTTCAAGCAGTTTCTGGTAAAACTTGCTTTAGAGTAAGGTTGTAATAAACCTGGTGTTACCTGCTCTTGTAAAAGCGTAGTTTTCTAGCTGTTTCATGTTGATCGTGGTAAACATTTGCGGAGATGGTTTCATTACACGCTTCGCTGAGGGTTCAAGGTCTGAAGTGACCCTAGCTTGGAAATTCCATGCTCTCGGCGTGACATTGCGAGAGACAAACTAATGGTGATTTAGTACCTCAAAAAGTGCGTGATAAACATATTGGAAAATTCAAAGGAACAGCAAACATATCTCGGAATTGATTAATGCCACAAACACTTCATTATGTGTTTTAATGGGATCACCATTTTTCATGTTATACGTTTTTACTTTCTCTCAACTAATAAGTTGAAGTATTCTATTTCACTCAAACCTTTCACCGGAAATGCATTAACCGAAGAAAAGCATTTTTAGAAAAACGTCTGTGACTGAAGTCTGATAACTAACAAACTTGGTATTTAAGTTCAGCAACTTCCAAAGATGTGCGCGAAGATTTTTAAGAAACCCCATTTTGCCCTGAGTATAGAAAAATGTTCGACTTTTTATTTTCTCAAAAATGCTGTAACTATTTTGATTAAAACACCACATATTTAACGTATGTGACAAATAAACTCTCATCTACAAAGAGCGGTGTTTAAATTGCATACAATAAGTAAATAATATAATTTTAGAATGTCACAAAAGAGAACTAAAATAATAGCACACCATTGAAAATATCTTGTCCGCTCAAATATAAGTGTAAAAGGAAAAACCCTTGAACAGGTTGCCCATTTTAAGTACTTGGGATGTGACATAAGTGTGGACAGACATAGTGGTGTAAAACATAAAGTTAATAAATTCCAACAAATTTGTGGAACAACAAATAAAACTTTGAAAGATAAGACGCAAAAGAAAACAAAAGCTGAAATGTCACGAGACAATGATGGCACCAGTTTTATTATACGAAAGCGAATCGTATATCTTAAAACAAAGGAATAGAAGTGAGATACAGAACGCCGAAATGAGATTTCTGCGAGGTGTAAACGGTTGTACAAGAAGGGACCAAATAAGAAATATACGGGACATTCCATGTGAAAACGAACGGCAAAAAACCTCGCATTTTATTGTTTGCCTTGTAATTTTTCCCGTTAATAAGAGGTGCTAAGGAAAGCATATTTATTAAATATTAGCATTTAAAACCTAACGGTTATCACGTTATTGAACGTTAAATGTATCACATTAATTCATTTTTTTTGCATTTTAAGTGCGCATAGCTCCGGAACCCTTTACTTCAGAATGTTATACCTAATCTCCTTTTATAGATAAAGTCCACATTTCATTACAGCATATATTAATTATTTTTATAATATTCATAAAAATCGATGTAAATTTTTTACTTATTTTAAGCGTCTCTGGATTTTTATAAAACTAAAATATTAGATTTAAAATAATTCACAGTGTCATTAAGAGAAGTCGGCAATGTTGGTAAAGTGGTTATGTTTGGGTGTTCGTAGTTATAACTAGGGATGGGCATGAAATAACGTAACGGTTACATTGTAGCGCTTACCATAATGTAACGATTACCAAAGTAACGGTTACCAAAGTAAGGAATACAAAGTAACGAATGCAAAGTAACTGGTTACCAAGGTAATGGATAAGCAGCCCTTCCTTCTTTAAATTTATTAGGGGAAATTGGTTTATTTAATAATATAATATGTTGGTGGGTTTAATTTTAATCATTTTTCTTAGGTTGTAGTTGTCTTTTTAATTTATTAGAACGAAAAGTTTTGGGTTATATTCTTCTTCGTAAAGTAACTAGTTACCAATAACCGTAACTCAAGTAACTAGTTACTCAATAACGGTTACTACAATAACGAATACAAAGTAACAAGTCAACCAAAGTATCCAGTTACCAAATTAATAGTTATCCAGTAAGGGTTACAAAAGTAACGAATACAAAGTAACTAGTTACCCAGCAACCGGTTATCCAAGTAACGAATACAAAGTAACTGGTTAATCAATAACGGTTACCAGGGTAACGGATCAGCAGCCCCTCCTTCTTAAAATTTATTAGGGGAGATTGGTTTATTTAATAGTGTATGTTAATGGGTTTAATTTTAATTATTTTTGTTATGGTTGGAGTTGCCTTTTTTACTTTATTGGAACGAAACGTTTTAGGTTATATTCATTTTCGTAAAGCAATTAATTACCCAATAACGGTTACTAAAGTAACTAGTTACTCAATAACGGTCACCAACGTAACGAATACAAAGTAACTAGTCACCCAGTAAGGGTTACCAAATTAACGAATACATAGTAATTAGTTACCCAGTAACGGTGACCAAAGTGCTTAATTTGAAATTATTCCTAGGTAAAAGAATAACATGGCCAACGTAACGCGTAGGGATAAATCGCTCGTATATAAACACTATAATGTGTTTGAATATATAAGAATTTGTCATCTGTAGGGGATCTCGTGTGTGTGCTCACGTCAGAATTTTTCTTCCGATGAAATGATTGATTAAAGGCTAATCGAATGGGATCTACAGTGTGTTTGTTAAGTCAATTCCTATTTTCAATACATAATGTAATTATAACATAATATGGGTAAATATAAAAGTCACCCACTACTACCTTAAAGTCTGCAATTGACCATTACACATTCTTACGTACGAAAGTGTTGAACAACACATGAATTTCCTTATCATTCTTTGATTTTTTTAAGAAAAACGGAGTGGTCGGCCTGAAGCTCCGACCTTTTCACCTTGCGATGAAAGATGCTACAGAAAAGGCTTACAAAATTCCGTCAACAACTCGCAGCTGGTTTGACATCCATTTCCCAGCACACAGGATAAGTTAGATCAAAATGGATCATATACACGACGTTTACAGAGGTGTATTCACAATGCTGGTGCTTATGTTGACTCCTTATGAAGCTAATTTGCAATGACAATAAATGATTTTAGGTTTCTTTGACCATGGATGCCTTCTACTGCTATGTTTAATGAATAGGATCTACTTGAAAATGAGTAGTAACTTAACAGACAACCTGTATATCCGTTCCGCCCAGTATATTCTACGAGAAATAAACTAAAATTCTAATAAAGGAGCCAGTTGTAAAGACTCATTTCATTGTCCCTGTTTGTTGGAGAAAGAAAAAGGCTATGTATACACGTAGAATAATTTTCTATTAAATTACCAGTATATTAATAAAATATCTGCTGTGTTGCCTCACCTGACTTTCTTTACCTTTATACAATTTATTTTTACAAACCCTTAATGTCTATCTACCTCATGTTAATCGAGATATCGAGGTGTTAATCTTATTGTTAATTTTCTTGTAGGTGCAAGGGGAATATGGTAGCTTTATGTGTTAGTCAAATTTTTTAAGGCGGCGCCGTGGCCGAGTGGTTAGACCGCTTGCCTCCCACCGAGGCGGCCCGGGTTCAATTCCAGGGACCTGCATGTGGGATTTGTGGTGGACGAAGCGGCGTCTGGGCGGGTTTTCTCCGGGTTCTCCGGTTTCCCCCGCCATTCATTCCACCAACTGCTCCATCATCACCTTTCCTTTCATCCATTTCACCAACATTTCGTTTCATCTACTTCCTTCATCCCATACCAGGCATCGGGCTGATCACCCCTCCTGGATATTCTGTCTGATCCATGAGTGTCTGCTCCTCGACGGGCCTCTGACCCCAGGCACCCGCTTGTAAGTCCTGGGGGTGTAAGTCCTACATAAGAGGAGGGTAAACAGATAATGAATGAATGAACAAATTTTTTAAGAGCTGGTTGCTCCGTGGAGCACTGCATTCTCTTTGCACACAAAAAAAATGTATATGACATAAATTATGTATTTTAACGAGATCTAAATTTTTTGTGTAGAAAAACGTTGTCTATCTCGTACGGGTTACCAGTTATGCAAAAGCCACTCAGAATGAAGGAGACTTTTGGGGACATTCCCATCAAATTCAAGATATACATTTCATTTTGGTATGAAATATCTTAATCAAAATCGTCAGAGCCATTTTTGAGAAAAATAAAAAATTTTGAAAAATGTTCCATGTAAAGAGCAGTCTGGGTGAAGGGATTTCCTTGAAAATCTTCGTGTCGCATCTTTGGAAGATACTAAACCTAAATACCAAGTTTGGTATTTATCCGACTTTTCGTTTCTGAGTTGTGTTGTTCACAGACACACACATGGATCTTTTTCTAAAAATGTTTTTTTTTGTGATTCAGGGGACCTCAAAGCATGTATTTCGGTGAAACAAATAAGTTATATGAGACCTAAGATGTCCCCTGCACGGGACGTGGCAGTGCATTTATGCTTTTCCCAAGATTTCTCACATCGTTATTCCTAATTTTCTAGAAATATAGTTGCAAAGCTTGATGCTTACATCGTTTTCTAAAATATTATAATATAAGCTGTAAATTATTCCTGAAAAACAAATTTATAGTGTTAGATTTAGATTAACTTTTCTACCCATTATCACCGCTTTAAATTCTCTTTAAAGGGCATTGTCACAAAATCTTATCTTTGTATTTACTTCAGGTTAATCGAGATAAACGTTTACAAGAATTAATTCTTGCACTATTTATTACAGGTACAAGAGGGGATATTTGAGGCTGAAGCGTTAGACAAATCTTTAAAAAGGGGCCGTTATATGAAGTTTCACTCTTTCCGTTACATCAAGAGAAACAAAATAATCTCCACTCAGCACTTAAAAAGACTGCACAATAATGCCTCGGAAGTGGTTAATGCAAAAAGGCATATACACTGCATCTTTATGCCAATCATTTAGCACTAAATTTTTGTCTACCCCTTGTCAGGGTGCATTTGGCTATAACATCATTATAGTGATTGATGTATAGTTTTGGCCGTATAATTCTAAATTGTTAAACTTGAAACTTAAAGCTGCTATACGTTAGTCAAGTGGCGAGACACGGAAATTGCTACGTCAGATGGCATCCACATTCAACCCCGAGCCATTTAAGGGTAAATAGCTGAGTTGCAGCGAGGACGTTCAACTCAACAATGACGTAGTGACGTGTCTAGCCAGGTTTTATATATAAACCCCTAGTTTTATGTCCCATGGTCGATTTTTGGCCGTGTCTCTTCCGGAATTTATGTCGTCGGATTCTTGAACGACCACATGGTCCAAAGTGTTAAGTTAAATTGTGATAATGAACAAGCGCCATGCACCCTCTACGATAGGTAAGATACTTCCTCATTCAATTATTTGTAAGCTCCTTTCCGGCCTCGTGCCATACTTTACAATAAATTACATCATGGGGCTATCATGTACTTGCCCAGGACTGCCTTCCGTCGTTTCCCTTAGCAAGTGCTGTAAAGTATAGGAAACCTTAAAGACATTCGCTATCCTGAGTTTTCTTCCGTGTTCAGTGAAGTGCTCTGGTTCGAGTACGAACACCTAAGTTAGAGTAGCATGTGTCGGTAGACGTACGGGTTTCCCGCCACGTGTTGGGGCTAGTCACACCCCTTGCACCCTCTGAGCTACCCCACCATTTACCTGTGACATTTAGTGACACTCAATCCCTTCCAAAGCCTTTCTCTTAATCCATAACCAATCCTCATTCAGCCTGTGACATCTGGTGTAGTCGCCGGATGATGGATACCAACTCCCATCCTTTCAACCCCTTCTGACCGTGATATTTGGTGGATGCGCCTCTTTGAGCGTTCACCCACCAAACATCTCTATTCCACCGGTGACAACTTGGTGGAGTCACACGGGTCAAGATCGCGGTAGGGTAGTTACCCTTGTGATTCTTTGCGACATCCCTCATTTTCACCGTGAAAATATCAATATCTTCTGTTCTCTTACGGTAATAAAAATTACACAAAATTCAGTCCAATGAAGAGGACTTCAAGGCTGTCCAGAAAAGAAACAAGATGTGCATTTAATAGAACTGTAAATATTTTAAATTTAGGGTCCTTTAATCTACAACGTTGAAGCCTCTTTTGATAAAATACAATTTGTATAATTTATTGCTTCAGTTTAAAACTTATACACAAAAGGCATTGCCACTTGTCAACCTTCCTTTACTAATACACAATAAGGTTGATATCCGACCTAAGACAATCAATATGCGTTTCTTCCCAATATTCTATGAACTTCAGGATATATTTTTTATGCCAGTAGTAAATACTGATTCATATGCATATTCTCCTGTACTTAAAATGCAATCCTTATACAATTAATTAGTTATTTAAATATTAACATCATCAACATGAATCTTGCTAGCTTTCTTATGACCTGTGATTACTTATTACCAAGTGATATTAATTAAGTGATTATTACTAAGTGATATTACCAAGTGAATGAGTATTATTATATGCTATAAGAATTATAGACTGGTTACCTTAAGGTATATATGTACCGAAATTACCAAATTAATTTTATTTTTCATTCTTTACATTATGCTGTAATTAAATTATACTGTGTTGTTCTAAGAAACCAATACATAAAAAGTATGAGAAATGTTCTGTCAAAGTTAGCTTCCAGGAAAGGTTTTTCATGAAAATGTTCTAATCGCATCCTAGGACACTGAAATTAAATACCAAGTTTAGTATTAATCCAACTTCGTTGTTTAGAATTATGCTGTTCAAACATCCAGCCGCCCGCATAGATACGGGCACACACGCACATGTGCGCATTTTTTGGGGGTTCAGTGGACCTCAAAGCAGATGTTTTCGGTGAAATGTCGAGAGTGAACCTGCCATAGGTACATAGTGGGAAATACAATACAAAAACAGAATTTCACGTCAGTTTACAAGGGCAAATATTCAAATCTTTCCGTTGCAGTATATTAGATATTTTTAGTATTGAAAGCTTTTAGAGCAACATTTTGTACTATATTTTATACTTCTTTTTTGTTTATTTCATTTTTTTTTGTAAAAATACAAATTGACAATTGAAGAGAAAGTGTTT
This sequence comes from Deroplatys truncata, assembly GCA_030765065.1. Classification (NCBI taxonomy): domain Eukaryota; kingdom Metazoa; phylum Arthropoda; class Insecta; order Mantodea; family Mantidae; genus Deroplatys; species Deroplatys truncata. The sequence continues at coordinate 69,311,143 of CM060987.1, read as the reverse complement.
TAAAAATCTAGTTAACATTAAGGTAACTTCTCTGCAACTCTTTTTTCTAGTTGAATAAAGAACGTATTTGAATATTGTGTAAAGGTTATGAAAATTTCACTTTTATAAAACCTTTTATTTTTATTTAAATCCGTATACTTTGAAAACCGCCTCCCATATACAGGGTGGAAGGTTACCTACGATCATCCTTCAACAGGATGACTTTTTGTAATAAATAACACAAAACCCCTTAGTGCAGTTATACTGTTTGTAAAGTAGTTTTTGAGAAAAAAAAACGAAAATTGCTTAACATTAGCTGTGTTTTAAATGAGGTTTTTACGAAACTTAAATACTTTTCAAAAATTTATTAGACGAAATTGAAAGATAAATGTTTTCTGAATGCTTAAATACAGTTTTAATTAAAAAAATAGCACTGTTGCTATTATTATACGGTTTCGAAATTTGCCCCAGTTGAATATACAGGCTGTCCATAAAGTCTGAAATCACACACGCACACATATACACACATACATACATATTCACACAGAAAGGAAGTGCTCCACATGTCTGCCAACATTTTCAACGCACCTCTTCATACAATTTGCACAATTTGTTTGAATTGTCCTCAGCATACGTGGGTGAAGAGCAGCACACGCAGCAATAATTCTTTGCTGTTTCAAATGATGTTCCATTTCCTGAATTTTTTCTGCATATGCTTTCACAATTCTCCAAATAGAAAAATCCATAGGGTTTAGGTCTGGTGACCTTGCTTCCCATTCTACCGGGCCCCTTCTTCCAATCCAGCATTTGGGAAATATTTCATCCAGCCAGTCCTAACGAAACCTGTATAATGAGGTAGGGACCCAACTTGCGTAAACCAGGATAGCCGATAACATCTTGAGATAATTTTATCCAGTGATTGTTGATTTAAAGAAAAATGGACCAATAATCTTATTGTCCCATAAACCACACCATAGCATCACTTTTGCAGAGCTTTGCCTTTCACTGTCGATGTACCAGTTTGGGTTTGCTTGTGAACAATACCTAAAATTTTATTTGTTCACCTCCACACATAACGTAAAAATTTGCATCTGAGAACACCACTGTTTGCAGAAAAGATGGATTTATTGTTATTTGGTGCAAGAACCATTCGCACATCCCAACCCTTCGGTCAGGTTCGTTAAATGATGCATGATTTGCAACTTTTAAGGATGAAATTTTGAACCTTTTCCGTGCTCCGGGGAACACCGACTTCCAAACTCATACGCCGGATTGATTTTTTTGACTAGTGTGAAACTTTGCAAGTGCTGCAGTGCTGGTATATTCATTTACCGATGCTCTGCCGGAAGGCCATTTATCATTTATTGATCCTGTTTCACGAAATTTCTTCAGTAATTTTGCAACTGCACCTAGCGTTAGTAGGGTAGAATTGACAGTTCTGGCGCAGTTAATTTATGCATGGCTATTCATATGCAAATGAGCTCCCCCACCTCCTCTCCCCCCACCTCCTCTCCCCCCACCTCCAGCTCCTTGGTATGAGAGTTCTGGCGCAGTTAATTTATGCATGGCTATTCATATGCAAATGAGCTCCCCCACCTCCTCCCCCCACCTCCTCTCCCCCACCTCCTCTCCCCCACCTCCTCTCCCCCCGCTGTGCCTTGGTAGTTTTAGTTGCAGCTGCGGTCGTAAATCATGTTGAGTACAATGGAGGCTTGACAGTTAAGCAATTAAGGCTGTCAATCAACTGTCAAAACGAACAAAGGGGTCATAAATTTAAGGTTCTGTAACAAAGGCGAGATGTTTTTCCTACCCATCCCACATCAGGCCACTTCTGCACCTGGTCAGTTACCCACCCCCACTTCCATTGAGTGTCGAACACGTGGCATACTCGTTCCACTAGCTTTTAACAAAAGAACAATGCTTAACCTTCAGCTGTCAAAATGAACAAAGCCCATGATGAATTAGGGTTGTAACAAAGCCTGACCCTTTCCATTGTGTAAGAGATTCTACTGTGTGTGCCTTTCTATTGTCCTTGGCAAGGCTAGTTTAGAAAGACACCTGCAGTGTTCCCATCCCAATAACAAAGCCTGACCCTTTCCATTGTGTAAGAGATTCTATTGTGTGTGCCTTTCTATTGTCCTTGGCAAGCATTCTTTAGAAAGACCACCTGCAGCGTTCCCATCCCAATAACAAAGCCTGACCCTTTCCATTGTGTAAGAGATTCTATTGTCCTTGGCAAGGCTAGTTTAGAAAGACACCTGCAGCGTTCCCATTGTTTGGCCACCTGCTAGTTTAACAAAAGAATTCGAGGGTTGCTTTATACTCGTCCTGTCCTTGTTTGTGTGAAAGAGAGAGAAACTTGTTTACCAACTCTACGTGACGTCATACTTTAGAAAGACCACCTGGCATACTCATCCCACAATCCAATAACAAAGCCTGACCCTTTCCATTGTGTAAGAGATTCTATTGTGTGTGCCTTTCTATTGTCCTTGGCAAGGCTAGTTTAGAAAGACACCTGCGACGTTTCCATTGTTTGGCCACCTGCTAGTTTAACAAAAGAATTCGAGGGTTGCTTTATACTCGTCCTGTCCTTGTTTGTGTGAAAGAGAGAGAAACTTGTTTACCAGCTCTGCGTGACGTCATAGTCGGCCATCATGATTTTGCCTGAGGGAGTTCTCTCCGGTGTTTTACGACCTCCTACGAATATATCCGAGCATAGTTAACAAGCATTCTGCTTGGCCCCATTTCAGGCAGTGACTGAAAAAGCGCCTAATATACATTTCATTACGTGCATTAAACCTCTGAGTGATATCTATAGATCGGTGTTCGATTCTTACTGTAATCAAAAGTTTATTGCTAATGAGAAATTAATGATTGATATTATTATATCATTACCTTAATTAATAAAAAAGGCGTTCAGAGGACCCTAGTTCGAATCTTACCCTGCAAACTCTAATGTGTAACATCTAGTAAATTACGGATGCGTGCTCTAAAAATATATTAAACACATGCGTATACTTAGGTATCCAAGTTGATATTTTCTTAGGGTAAAACATTATTATATCATTACCCTGATTAAAGCCCGTTCAGAGGTTTCTAGTTCGAGTCTTACCCTGCAAGCTCTATGCCTACTAACTATTAAATTACGGAACCGTGCACGATAAGATTAAAATGTATTTAACAAATATAATTTAATTTTATACATTACGCTGTTTTAATGAAAGCTATTCTTAGGAACCCAGAAGCCCATAGTTCGAACCTTACCCAGCGAAACGCTATAATAAATACTAAATTATTGAAGAGTGAACGGGTCAGATTAAAATGTGTTTAACAAATATAATTTAATATACACGACATTACAATGTTTAACGAGCTGTATTCTTAGGAACCAGAGGTCTCTAGTTCGAATCCTGCCCTGCGAAACGCTATAATAACTATTAAACTATGCACGGGCATATAATTATTTATATTAAACCCCTGCGTATACTTAGATATTCCGATGCCTAGACACGATTCTTTATTTTCTTTCTCCACAACTTGTACACATCCAGGCGCTCCCATATACACGAGCACATGTGCATACATCAACGTGCATACACAGGTGCATGTATGCACACACATGCACGTACATGTAACGCAACAATTATCTCTTTCAAACAGAGATATCAAAAACCTTTACGTGCATTGCCTCTCTATAATAAAAGTTTTCATTTCCCTCACTGAATCATTTATTCTCTTGCACAGAAAAACACATTCATCCCCCCCTCCCTATAGATCGCTTCCCCCACCGATCCTCTCTGCAAGTCATTACATGTGATAGAAGAACCGGTTTTTCTAGCCGCTATATATAAGCAGCCCCTTCTCGCACTGCTCTGAATATTATTCGAGGTGTAATCGAGTCGATAATACAATGGACGATTTTTGGAGTGAATGCGGAGAAGAATCATACCATTATACATATTATCATAAAGAGTCGTGTAATGGCATCATGCATTCTATAGTGTGTAACATGCCTTCCTATCATGACCAGATGACTTCTCGAGGCATATGCACAGACAACTGCCCTGTCTACAAAAGAAGCATCATGTAAGTATCGTTTTTATTATTGAATGCAAGCTCTAAAAAGCGTGCAATTGTTCTCTAAAGAAGAGTGAAAAAATTAAAATGGTTCATTCTATTGTACCTTCTTTCTTTCCAGAGAAACTGATACCGAAAGTGAGGGTGAGATGCTCAGCCTCATTTCAAATCACGGCTCTCTGTGGCATTCAGAGTACTGCAATGGGTATACTCACTCTGTACTGTGTGCAAAACCAGAGGTGCACGACAAGATGGCGTCATACTTTCCATGCAATGAGAGCTGCAGTGTATTCCTCTTCAGACAGAGAAATTTAAAGTGAGTACCTCTTTAAATATGTATCATTATTGTACATTGCTATTGTCATATACGTAACTTCAGAGAACATCAATGTAAACATTAATTGTATGCGATACTAACATACATTACATGCTACTATAGTACAAAAGCAGTTGTATACGACTAACACTGGAAATTATAATGACTTTTGCAGAATTCAAATGACGACACCAGCGCCTAAAACCGAGGTAGATTCCGATGATAAAGAACCAGAAGATATAGTGGAATATCCCATTGCACAGCAGTATGCTAAACACGTAGATGAGGAACAGGATTCCAATTCACAGCAGGCAGGGGATCTAACACAGACGACCTCCGAGTCGCCCCTTGGAAAGCCTGCAGAACTCGGGAAAACATTGGCGTGAGTATTTTCACATATATAAAAATCATTGTTTCATTTTAAGTGTACACTAACAGAAATTTAATTCTTTTCAGGTTACCTTAACTTCACCCAAGCACTTTTCTAAGACCTTCATTGTGTAATGTTTCAGGCGGTGCAATAAGGGGAAGAAGAAGAAGAGGAACAGCTTTGCAGACCTGCAAAGGAGGCTGACGCTATTGGAGGATAGAATAAGCAACATCGAGACGCCCAAGAAACATGCCGGTAAGAAGCGTGTGCCGAGACGTCTACATCTCGAAAAGGCGCAGCATTAACATAGCATTCTTCTATGATCTTCCAGTGCTTTTAGTGAAAAACACAGACAAATTTGTATACATGACAATTCAAGACTGGGTGATAATTCGTGAGAGTCTTCCTACATTCAGTGCATTCCTCCAAACGAGAAAGTATCCGCGTGTGGAATATTGTGAAAATATTCTTTTTTCTTATAATATTGTTGCTTATATGCAAGAGACAGAAATAAAATTTTTGAACACTAATTTAAATGATTGTGAAATATTTTTAAATAGAGATGAAATTTGCAGGCTAAAAAGACTTGTACCGTTTATAGACTACCATTTAGGTAACATAACTGATGCAAATGTAATGCAATATTTTGGAACGAGGATTTGGAGGAAGAAAGTGATGGAAATGCAGGATAAATAATAACAATAAAAAGAATGAAAGTATGTTTTTACATAGTGTTTTTATTCATTAATAATCCTTACATTGCTAATGAAAAAACAAATCCTTACAATGATTAGTTTAAAATAAAAGCTGCATCACATGAGTCAGAGGCTTGTATGTAAATACTTTATCGTGAATTATCAAACAATACAAAGTGGTCTGTGCAGGAATATTTGCACTAGCTTGAATTTCTATTCTAATGTTAACAGCACCATTTACAACTTCCTCTGGTTGATGTGAGCAATCTATAACAAATATAGGAGCAAATTTAAGAAAATCTTTTCTCTTCAATAAAGGATAGTTCTCTTTTTCATAATAAGAGTTTTGAAACTTTTGAGTACATATCATACAAGGATGCAAATCTAGAGTTTCCAAAATCCAAATTCATGTCGTGATAGGGATAACATTCGCTATTAAGATAAATTCTCAAATTAGTTATGTTACAATGATCAAAAAGAGAACCGTCTTTAGATGCATTACTCGATCTTAAAGTTTGAGCACCCAAAATGACAAATCTCGGCTTCTCCATTTTTGATGTGGTGGCGACATTCCAAGTGAATGATTTAGTTTGCGGCACAGCAGGCTGAGTATGCAGATCCATGGTCCTAAATGGGAGATACAGCGCCTTGTCCGACTTGACAATCTTGAGAATTTCAACCTTTTCAGCATCAGAAAGTCGTATCACAGGCATTCTCCACTCGATTCGTGCAAGTTTAACGCTTGCATTCTCTTCACCCTCAGGCGCTATAATACAGTTTTTAGAGTCCTTGGATCGAATCAGCACCAACTCAAACTTGCTATTGAGTATGAGTTCCTTGTGGTCGTCAGCAAATCCCAGAAGCATCGAAATCGGTACTATGGCGTTGAAGGCTCCATTTGCTGTATTCACAATGTCCATGTATTCTCCAGGATAGCACCATCCAGCATTCAGCAAGCGATCAGACTCCATTGGATTGAGAGCAGCATAGTTGCGTAAAGTTGAGGCGATCCCGGGGTTCCTGGTTCGATCAATAGTTGAGCCGTTCATATCCAGTCGAATCTCCTCAAACATGAATGCAATAGCGTTATTGGTAAGCTTTGCAGTAGTAGCTGTTCCATTAGGTTTAGTAATACTCCCCTCGATGTATAGATAACTTCGATTAGGTAAAGTATATAAATCCTCAGCTTGACAAGGGATTCTAATTTCATCATTAGCGTCCAGAGCCGATGTATTATACGGTAAAAACACATGTTCCTCTTCTTTAGTGATCTTGTCATCGAATGTCGGTGCGCTGGTAACATTGAAGATGTCCATGATTATAGAAGTCTAAAGCCCAATACCTGGAGGAAGTGTCGATTGAATGATGTTAACCCTACGGGTGTCAAGGGTAGAGTATGATGCGTGCGTTGAATCAATCCCTTATTATATCCTCGACGTCGTTGACTTCTTCTAAAATCTATTGGCATTGCAGCGGATGTGAAGCCTTATGCTTATATCCTCGTTTCTAAAGTCAATGATATTACCACTTTGGTCCACTACACGAAGACTAATTTGCTCTATAGCATTGGTGTTTATGATTGGAAGGTAAATTGGATTTGACGGCTCTTGAGAAATATGATATCCAGGCGGAACAGAAGGGAAAAACTCGTAGATCGAGTGGCCGCTTTTACCGTCGATGAAAGAGCCTGTTGCAATACTGCACTCGATTCGAATGATGCTCACCTTAAATATATTCACCAGGTAATCAGATTCAGACAGCTGATTAGCTGGAATAACTTTACCTCTGAAGCCCAGTAGCGATCCTATAGAACGATCACCGGAAAAATCAATAGTGAAAGGGCACTTAATTTCAGCTTTCATTGTGTTATTATTAGGTCTAATAAAGAAGACATTCTCATCTACACCTAGCTTATCTCTGATGTATTCATTAATATCAGAAATCTCATAAGTTCCATCAGGTATATCAATGATCTTAATTTCATCATTGTGCATGTAATGAAATTGATTATTACTCCAATCAACATTAGGAATTGAATAGAAGGTTTCAAAATTCAGTAGAGCAATCTCATAATGATACTTTGGATCTAGCTGAAGAGGTGGATTCAGGTATGTAGTAAGCACAGACTCATTGCCACTGACTGCAATAGTGTAACTCATTGCGATAGAAATTGCAAGCACAAGTGCCCACAGATGACTGAGCTGAAACTCTGAAACCTCTTAGTAATATACAGTACCTTAACATCTCTGAGGTACCTTTCTATCTCTTTTGGAGGCTTCAAGTTTCCAAAGCTGTCGAAATAAAATGACACGCTGCCATCCTTCTTTATAGCAACCCAATGAGTGCCTTCATTCTCTGAAGTATCGAGATTAACAATAATTCTCTCTCTGTAACGAGGTCTTGAGGGTAGCTGATCGATCATGTATACACCCCTAAAATGAGGAATCTTTAAACGTCGGGCATACAAGTCGAGGTCTATGTTACTTAATGCCTTTTCCGGGACAAGTATAGCCCTCTGCCGGAGTTTTTTGAATTTCCTTTCTTGCTCGGGCTCCTCTTCCTTTCGGTGTTCCTCGCCTTATTCTTCTTCTTCTTCACTCGTAGGCCTTTACCTCTTGCTTCAATTTCTTTGTTATGTCTCATCATTTCAGCAAGTTGTTTATCCGCGGCCTTTTTCTTATTTACAGCAGAGGCTATTTGTGCAGCGCCTCCAGCGGCGGCTCCTAGTGCTGCAATAATTGGTATGAGTGGTAGAAATCCTCCTCGTTTCTTCTTCCTGGATCCCGCACCAACAGCTACCTTACCCTTCATGATGGTTGTTACTAGTCTGGCTGCCAACCTTTCACCTAATGTAGCATCAGATGATTGCACTCTTTTCCAGGCCTTTTCAGCCAAGATTTTGTCGGCAACGTTCCTCGAAGCAGAGTCCTTATGCTGTGCGTAGGCTATGTCGTGAAGCTTACACGCTTCGTCTAAAGGATTTATTCCGGGGTCTCCTCTCTTTAGTCTTTTTTCTAGCTTTGTCCCAGGTCCACAGTATCTGTAACCAGGCAAATGTGCTTCAAATGGCAGCAGGTTAATGAGAGAGTTAATTAAACCGGAACCTCTTGAGACCTTAACCCCCTTAGCGCTCATGGTACACTAATCGATTTTAATGGCACATAGTTCTTTTATACTCTGTCATCGCTTCCATTTATTAACATATATACATTAGGGATGATTCATTTTATTTTAGTTGCTACGATGGAGCTGGTGAAGCAAGATTGCTCGCTGCCTATCCAGGTGCTAGACTATGAAAGTGACTTTAGACGCGATCGTCACGGGAAGCTGTTTCCAGGCAATGTTAGAGCGCTAATTCTAGGTAGCTCCAGTGCTGGAAAAACAAATGTATTACTCAATATGATACTCCACGAGAATGGACTACGCTTTGAAAATGTGTACATTTATTCAAAGTCGCTATACCAGCCAAAGTATCAATATCTTGTTAAGCTGCTTGAAAACATTGAGGGTATAGGCGTGTATACTCACGAAGACGGTGAAAGCGTCTTGCACCCATCAGAAATTAAAGAAAATTCAATCTTTATATTTGATGACGTCATCACTGAAAAGCAAGACAAGATTGCATCCTTTTACAGCATGGGCAGACATCGAAATGTAGATTCAATATATCTAGCACAATCCTATGCCAAAGTCCCAAAGCATTTAATTAGAGATAATGCGAACATGATTATACTCTTCAGGCAAGATAATTTAAACATGAAACATGTATATGAAGATTACGTAAACACAGATATGACGTATACTGAATTTAAAGATTTGTGCAAAGGTGTTTGGGAGAGCTCTACGGAAGGAAGACCTTTTATGGTAATAGTTCCCGAATTTCCGATGAATGACGGTCGATATAGGTGCGGATTCGATGTATATATTAAAGTTGTTAATAAAGAAATTGCTCATTCATAGTTCATCATGAGTATTGACAGGTTTGGATCACAGAGGGCTGCTCCAGTGAAAAGATCGCTACATCAATTTATCATAAACAGAGATGGAAAAGGAAATTACCAATTCAGGAACAAGAGACTGTGCATTGTTCAGGATCCTGAGGAGGACGACGACGCAAGCACTAAACGCTACGTGGATACGCTTACGTCTTCTACTGAAAATCGAATGCAGGATTTCACGGAAAAAACGACATATCAGCGCATGGGCGAACTTCAAACTACGCTTAGGGATCACATCCAGAAGTCGCTAGACGTGCAACATGATGCTCTAATGGAATATCTGAATAAAAATACCCTTAAACGCGACGATGGAAACAACATTATCCTGGATTCTATAAGATTGAAGATAATGCTGCCACCTCAAGAGGACTATGACGTGCCAAATAAGAAGCATGTATTAGAATATATAAGTGCAAGAACACCACCTCTCGATTCAAGCGGTAACGTTTCATTCCAAAAAAGAAGGCTAATTGAAGTAGCAGATCCTGTCGATGACAGTGATGGAGCAACAAAAAAGTTTGTTAAAGTTCACGTGGGAAGGAAACAAAATGAAATACGCCAAGATTTAAACAACAGACTTGGTGCAATAAGTACCACAGTTACAGAAACAGTGGGAAAACACATGGAAACTATGGCGAACCGCCAGAAATCAATGGATGGGCATCTGACATCTGCAATGGATAATATCAATACCCTTAAAACACAAATGAAAGTCGTAAATTCATTAGTAGAGCAAATGAGAGGGGAACATGTAATTACACTGCAGTCGTTGCCTTTCAGAGGGAAATCACAGAGGTACATGTTAACAACAGGTCTTGAATATTACAAATCAAGCGTAAACGGCGAGATTGTTTCTTGCTATATGACGTCACCAACAGCTCCTACTGTAAGACCTGATACAATAATTGAAATAAATAACAAGTCTCTGAGAGCTCTACCTGCACCAATTGCAAATGGTGATAAACTAACCTTCACTGCTCCTGCAAATCGTGTAAGGGACGGCCATTTTCTAAATATCGAGCTGAAAATCTCTTATAAACTGAAGTCTGCTAAATAAATAGGGTATATATTAAGGTGAAAGTCTAATTTCAGTGTCATTTCAAGATGGACAGCGAGTGCATACGACTTAAAGAATCTGTAGCTATGCACACGAAGGCTATAAGAGAAAAGTTACGTTCTCTTAAAGGTCAGCAGTTTGAAACCCAGAGAGTGATGAGTGAAGCTCTTCAACCAGTGACAGATCCGCTTCAAGATATACTTGAAATACAGAAAAAGAATACTACAAGCAAGGAGGAATCACCGAAAGACATGAAAGATGAGAAACTCTACAACTACCTTAATAAAGTTCTAAAGAAGGACAAAAATGAAATAGATTCATCATATGGAGTACGATATGAGGATGGCAGCTACATGCTAGGCAACAAGATTATTGATTTCATCAATAATAAAGTTCGAATAGGGGACGAAACGTATGAAACCACGCCTGGATTGAAGGAACTCATCTTCAAGAGAATACCTGAAATGCATGCATACACCGAGGATGACCTTGAAACATACAGTAAAATACTTAAAGCAACACATGTTCATCGAAGAAACTTCAGCAAGCACGGGCCGCTAAGATCGGGTAATTCCTACAAGTATAAAAGCGTTATACGTCCTCTAGTAACGAAACACAAGGGATTAGGACTACAGTGGAAAGAACATCGCCCTAATACGAGGCAAGACTATATCTACTGGACCGACCCTAATGATCTGGTGGATCGCCTTAGGCTACTTGTGGCATCCAGAGACGCCGGCAATAACAATCATACTCAGGAAATTGAAGAGATTATTCAAGAACTAAAAGCGGCAAAGGTTATAGCATGACATCAGTGAAGCAACATATAGCAAGCGAGCTCCATGCTCCAGCCCGGAGAAACTTCATGCGTCGAAAGATTATTAGCAAGGGGCTCCACGACTTGGTGCAGATCGACTTGGTGGAGATGATACCGCATGCAAAAATCAATAAGAATTTCAAGTACATCATCATTGCAATCAACTTCTACTCTAAAATGGCATATGCGAGACGTCTAATGGACAAGACAGGACTTCAAGTTGCAAAGGCTATGGAAGATATACTGCAAGAAATGATAACCCCGCCCAAGAACATACAGAGTGATAATGGAAAAGAATTTTATAATAAACATTTTAAAAATTTAATGACAAAATATAACATCAATCACTACAGTACCTATACCCATGTGAAGGTAGCTGCTGTTGAACGATTAATAAGAACTTTAAAAAATATGATGTATCGCGAATTTCTAGCCAATGGATCATACAAGTGGCTAGACCTTTTACCTCAGATCATTGCAAGATATAACAACACTTACCACTCCACTATTCGAATGAAGCCTATAGAGGTGAAGAACAATGATCTTCTTCTGACTGTTTACAACTACACTCAAGATCGAAAAGAGAAGAGAGGGGCAAGAAAGTTTAGTGTTGGTGATTATGTGAGGATATCAAAGGACAAGGGACATTTTGAAAAGGGCTTTGAAGCTAATTGGAGTGTTGAAATATTTCAAGTTGTTCATGTGAATCACACCAATCCCGTTACATACATGCTAAAAGGTAATGATGGTGACGAGATAAAGGGGTCCTTTTATGGTCATGAACTGCGACCTACACTGTACCCTAATACATTTCTGGTAGAGAAAGTATTACGCAGGCAGGGAAATAGGATTCTTGTAAAGTGGTATGGATTCCCTAATACTCAGTGGATTGACAGAAAGGATTTATTGTAGAAAAATAATAATGAAAATAAAGAGGCTTTCATTCCACAATAATGCGTGTTTTTTATTTCACTGTATATATTGTGTTAAATAAGAAAATCATTATTTAAAAACATTTTGTGTTTACAGGGTTTACATGATTAAAAATCAATAAGTTGTTTAAGTAAAAAAAAATCATAAAACAAAAAAAATTACATATATATACAACATTATCATTTGCATTTTTAGGTCAATCTTCATATATACACACACACACAATACATACATGATAAAACACTCGCTCACTAGACTGCATTTTTACATACATTTTATAAAACTAAAAATCAATAAATTAATAAATAGAAGAGCTAAACATTTACATTATCCATGTACGTATATAAATACACACATACACAACCACTCACGCATACCCACACACATAAAAGCAATTTGTTTAAAAACTTCACAACTAAAAATTTACACAACTAGAAATTTACATATATACATCTAAGGGTCAGTCATACTCAGACAATAGTGACCCCAGGCAATTGTCTGGTCTGAGCCTTCAATCAGTTTTCTCTTATCGTCTCTACCACAGAGAGCGACCTTATTCATTTCTATGGTCGAGACTTTACGTTTGAAACTTCGAAATGTTGTTGTTTTTGTTAAAACTTTTTTCTAATATCATTTAGACAGCCGAAATAGTGCTCAAAATTTATGTTGCGCATGCCGGTCTTGTTGATGCCCTTTGCTTTCATCATAGTTTGGTCCTTGTATCTGTAAGCATATAACTTGGACCTTAGCCCAACATATTCCATCATAGGGATTCCTGCAAGCTCATCCTTGAACAGGCCGATGACTTTCTTGTTTTGCGGTGTAATTCCATAGCTGTTTTGTGTTTCGTAATTTGATGTGTCAAAATGCTCTTGATTTTCCTTAATAAATTTGTATATTTCGCTTGAGGTTTCCAGAATAAATGAATCCGTATCCATGTAATTTAAAATTAAATCTTCTAGGCCTGGCTTCAATATATTGTAATAAAAACTGTACATGATATGTTTGGATATATCAAGGATGGCTTGCCCTATGTAGATGGGTTTGTTCATGTAAATTTCCTCTCTGGCAAGTTCTATCCCTACAAGATTTTCCGCAAATAAAATGCTCCGAACGTAAGTTGGTCGCGCTGTCAATTTCTTGCATTGCTTCCAACTTGTAACGATACGGAAGTCATTGTATTTGCGCACATTCGCAATAAATTTGCCATATACAGAGTTGTTCATTTTCTTCCATAAATTCTGACCGAATTTGGAAGTTTCCCTTGCACGTCTCTCTGTATTTATATTGATGTAGGTTTTCAGCCATTCTGACTGATCATATGCAACCACTCTATGGATCTTCTTTAACTTCATGCCCAAGTCAATGCACTGCTGGAGGTTTCTATAGTGCAAGGTATATTTCTCTTTGTTCTCTAGTGTTGCCAGCAGTTTCTTGTATTGGCCTCCAGGTGGTATCTCACTTTTCGGGCAGAGAGGAAGGTTATTGTGCTCATCGTGTAGGTGCTCAGGGTACTCGAGGTCGACTTCCAAAACGTATCCAGTTGGGGAATCAGGAGCAACAGCAAAGAAGTTTATGTTTAAAATTTCTTCTGGCAGAAGCCATCTGAGGTTCTTGTGTGGCATATGGCTCGCCAATGAAGCCCCATATAAATTGTTTATGTCGAGATATGCCAAATATAAGTCTTTTTGTGTCTGTTTATGTCCAGGAAGGTACTTGTTGTTTGCTTTAGCATGTCTCTTTGACACTGTGCACATTCCGCCCCTGATTCCTCCCTCAAAGAATTTGATCATTTCCTCATCATGGATGAGGTCAAGCTTGACCTGAGTCACCTTGAGCATTGCATCAAATGCAAGTCCTGGTAGGGTATAGTACCAGCAGGGGTCCAAGTTATATACTTCCAGAGAAAGGTCCCTAAACTTCTCGAATGCATCGGCCAACAAGAGCGTATCCGTTTTCAAATAGAGGTCGCTGTATTCGCCTAGATTGCTGATGTTGAAGGTGTTCCAGACTTTGACAGCATGGTTGTATTCCTCTTGTGTTATATTGTCAAAATTTTCAATTGAAGGGAGTGCTGTTTCCTCTAGTTTAGAAGGAGAGTCGACGTAACTGTAAGGGAATATTCCCTTAGATCTCACTAACTGCTGATGTTCAGGATCAACTCTTGTTAGAGTTTGTGATCTTGAACTCATCACTACTCAGCATGCAGGCTAAACTAGATAGCTTATCGTCCAAGAACTTAAAGCTATCTAGAAACCTGAAAAAGATAGTCCTGTACTTTTTGCTGAATGATATATATCGCTCAGAGGAGCTTGAGATACACGAAATGGGGTGATCATCATATGCCAGGTGTTGCATCAGGAAATGACTGTCATAATTGCTAAGGCAATGAAAAAAGATGGGTATAAGTTCAGGTACCCGTCTATTTAAATTGCATGCATTATGAGCAGCCCCCAGGAATACACCGGTCACATGGCAGTGGTCACGTACCTTCAAATCATCTACCTCAAACTCCTTCTTGCATATGTGGCAATGACGAGCATCATCAAAGTCAGCCACATTCTGAGCAGTCATGGTCATTTCTTCATTGCGGCTATATTGCTCAATAACCATGTCGGCTATTGACCTAAGTTCAATGAAGAACTCCTTGATTGCATCAGGACCTCTGAATAGCTTAAACCTCGACAATGAATCGTCATGGCGACATACGAGCTTAAGCGATATAGAAATAGCCTCATGATGCTGGATAGCCCGAGTCCAGCTCTGATTAGCCGACGGTTCACAGGACTGAACTCGGGCTAACACGCTCTCAATATCGGCGTACACAACAAAATTTACAGGACTACCCTTCGAGTATGATGAGAACTCAATCACTTCACCCTGATTAGGCATTTTGAGCACCTGGCACTGCATGCACTTCAATTGATGCTTTTTAAAAGCACCTTCATTATTGAAGTGCTTCAGGCAGGGCTCGCATACCCATTTTTTCCCGTGATGTTTGCTGAACTGTGATCTTGTCAGCCTTGACATATCCTTAATCAGGCAGTAGTGAGATCTTCCATCCTGTTCAACTAGTAGTAGGTTGACAGTTAATTCTTTCCTGCTGCTGGTTTGCTATAGTGGTATAATTGTGCACTCCCTTTCTATTCCAAATACTGAAACTGATATTCCGTTGTTTTGCTGTTCAAAGTCTGGAATCTGGTGTAGGCTTACAGGGAAGTCTATCCCACTGTAGTTGAATGCAGTGAATAACTGTTTTGCAGGGTATTTGCTCGTTCTTTGACCATCGCGCTTTGCGGGATACTTTGCAGCGAGCAAACACCATGCAAAACAGTATTCATCTTCATCTTGTATGTTTATTACAGCTTTCTTGGCCTTGATAGCAGCGGGTAACTCTATGTATCGCGATGCATTCAAGGGATCATAGAAGCTAGTTCCAATAACAAGAGCCCTGACAGCGAACAGAGATTTTGAGCTTGCACCTCCTTCGAAATTCGAGATGTTTTCTAGCATTTCATCGACCATAGAAGTGTATAAGGCATTGAGATTACTTGATTGAAGACCCAGCTTTGTCTTACTATTGAAAAAGATGGTTTCTGCATGCTCTTTTACAGGAGATTGTATTAGGTATGTGATCTCTATGGAGGCATTTACTTTAAACCCAGAAGAGCTTCTCCCGAGTACAGAAACCATCTCTCCCAATACAAGATGTCTGCATTCCTGCAGAAATTGACTGGGGTCAGCTATCTCTAAAGAGTTTTCTATGCGGCTATTGAAAAGGCGGCCCTTGAACGCCGATTCAATAACCTTACACTCTAGCTGAGTATGACTAACCTTTAGTTTTTTGGTGTTGTTCCCGTACTCGGTGTCGTCACTATCGGAGTCAGCAGTGGTGGTGGGGTTGTCACAATGGTTGCGACCGATGCCTGATGGCCCTGCAATTGGTGATGGAGGTGCCATAGAAGATCCTGGGCGGGCGAGGGGGCTAATTGCTTGTCCGTGTTCCTCTTCAGCCTCGTGAGGTCTTTTGGTACCCCGGAGCATTGCATCCTCAGGCTCCGGGCTCATGACCACTATTGAAGGTTCTATAACAATAATAAAGTGGAATTAATCGGAATGTCAGTTTAAATAGAAATGCAAGAATATAAGTTTATTAAATCACTGGAGAAAAAGCTTAGTCACATGTTAATGCAACGATAATTATTTATATAATTGTATATTTTAATAAATAATAAAACGAGAGAAAAAGTTGATAGAGAAAAGTTATACGTTAACGTAAGGATAATTATTATGTAATTGTATTTTAATCAATAAAAATGATTAAAAAAATATTATTGAGAAAAGTTATGCGTTAACGTTACGTTAATTATTTATGTATTGATGTTACTAGAATAAATGAAGTTAAAAAACTCACCATTCAATTCACGAAGCATCTGCAGGTACACGGTCCTGTATGCACAATTTTCGCAAGTGCACACATCGATGGGAATAATCGCCCATGGATCTCCTACAGGCATCAGCGCAACATCCTCGAATCCAGGAGGCGGCGGGGTCAGGTAGTCCTGTGAAAAGATAGGCGAGGGCAGGCTACCACCATCGTCCATCTCCCCCGCCCCGTCTGAAGTTGTTTCAGGAACTAGAACAAAGAAGCAAAGCAGAATTAGCTTCACATTGAATATTTTGATTGAAAGGTGCTAGTAAATTGAATGCTTCATTCCATTATTGAAGTTCTGAATTGTTCTCTGGTTATACATTGATTAATGATAAAGATAATATTTCTAGAAAAAGTGTAATAATATATCTAAACTCACCGTTCGCTTCGTTAAGCATCTTTATTGCAGCAACTTGGTATTCGCAGTTATTGCACATGCAACATTGGTCCGAAGCGCTGCCCATGCCTGCATTCACCCCTGTAACGGGAGTGACATCCTCAAAACCAGGTGTCGGCGGGATAATATAATCACCCCCCGATAAGATTGGTGACGGGGGGCTATTAAGCATGTAAGTGCCTTGCAGCGGCACATCTGGTATCAGGTCCCCCGCCAGGGGTGTCGGCATGTTGTACATTGTGCTGTTATTAGCGGGCTCTCTATTGACTTGCATAAATTGGTTAAGTCGAGAGCCCGCTCCTCTGACGAGTGCCGCTCTTGCTACTCCCATTGAGTTTGCAGTATTACCTGTGAAAAAGTTTAAATGTGTAAATTCAATTGTTTTTTTTATAACTGATAAAAGATGAATGAGTAGAGAAAGACGTGTAATATGAAATAAATGAGTAGAGGAAATCGTATGAATGTTAATAGAATGCTTTGTGAAAAAGTCGTATGAAGCTTTACGGAAAGAGGAACGTGTAGCGAAAATCATATGAATGTTAATAGAAGAATGCGAGGAGAAATCATGTGAATGTCAATAGAGAAATGAGTTGAGAAAACCATATGAATGTTTACAGAAGATGTAGAGAAAATCATATAAATGTTACAGAAGAATGTGTGTTGAGAATATAATGTGAATGTTTATGCAAGATGAATGTGTAGTGAAATCATATGAATGTTAATAGAAGAACGTGATGAGAAATCATATGAATGTTATTAGAGGATTGTTAATAGAAGAATGCGATGAGAAATCATATGAATGTTAATAGAGGAATGTGACGGGAATATCATGAATGTTTGCAGAAGAAGAACGTGTAGTGAAATCATATGAATGTTAATAGAAGAATGAGCGGAGAAATCATGTGAATGTCAATAGAGGAATGTATTGAAAAACCATATGAATGTTTTCAGAAGAAGAAGAACGCGTAGTGAAATCATATGAATGTTAAGAGAAGAACGCGAGGAGAAATCATATGAATGTTTACAAAGAAGATGTAGAGAAAATTATATGAATGTTAATAGAAGAACGTGTAGTGAAATCATAGGAATGTTAATAGAAGAATGCTATGAGAACTCATATGAATGTTTACAAAAGAAGATGTAGAGAAAATCATATAAATGTTAATAGAGGAACACTGATTAGAGATTAAGTATGAATGTTTATGTCAGTATCTAAAGAACTATTTTTACACCATTGATGAAAGCGCTACATTTTTTAACAGTTCTGATGTTAATTATTAAAGAAATGAAAAATTTAGATAAACAGTATGGTATTCTTGCAATGATTCGTGTTTCACTTAGTCATGTAAAAAACTCACTCACCTTGCATTATGTAGATGATGATGAATGCAGTCTGGAAGACAATATCACTAAATTCGATGAAGCGAATCAATATACTTTAACTTAAAAGTCGCAGTGGCTTTCTTATGCGCCAGCGCTGGTTTATATAGGGAGCCTAGAACCCCTCAGGCAATTTCAAGCGTTGGTATGGCGGGGGGGGGAGATGTTACACGTCACGTGATTATTGTATCCAATGACATCATTTCTTTCAGCGTATGCGCGCGTTGGCATGGCGGGGAGACATGTTACACGTCACGTGACATCGTCTCTTGCAGCGCATGCGCAGAGAGAAGTAGCCCTCGGGCAATTCAGGTGACGCCTGGAAGTCGGGGGGGGGGGGTGGAACGGGGCTGGCGATGCTTGTCTCGTGGGAACTCAAGGCTCTCTCTTTTCCCACAGTCAGTGCACGTAAAGGTTTTTTTTGATATCTCTGTTTGAAAGAGATAATTGTTGCGTTACATGTATGTGCATGTGTGTGCATGCATGCACCTGTGTATGCCTGTTGATGTATGCACATGTGCTCGTGTATATGGGAAGCGCCTGGATGTGTACAAGTTGTGGAGAAAGAAAATAAAGAATCGTGTCTAGGCATCGGAATATCTAAGTATACGCAGGGGTTTAATATAAATAATTATATTTGATAAATACATTTTTAATATGCCCGTGCATAGTTTAATAGTTATTATAGCGTTTCGCAGGGCAGGATTCGAACTATGTACCTCTGGTTCCTAAGAATACAGATCGTTAAACATTGTAATGTCGTGTATATTGAATTATATTTGTTAAACACATTTTAATCTGGTCGTGCATAGTTTAATATTTATTAAGCATTAGAGTTTCGCAGATTCGATCTAGGACCCCCTGAACAACCTTTTATTAATTATTGTAATGATATATAAAAATTAAATTATATTCGTTAAACACGTTTTAATCTGGCCGCGCAATACTCACATAGTTTAATATTTATTAAGCATTAGAGATTCGCTGGGTAAGATTCGATCTAGAACCCTCTGAACACCCTTTTTATTAATTATTGTAATGATATATAAAAATTATATTTGTTAAATGCATTTTAATCTGACCTTGCATAGTTTAATATTTATTAAGCATTAGAGTTTCGTTGGGTAAGATTCGAGCTAGAACCCTCTGAACGGTCTTTCATTAATTAGGGTAATAATGTATAAAAAATTAAATTATAATTGATAAATACATTTTTTAATCTGTTGGTGCATAGTTTAATAGTTATTACGCATTAGAGTTTCACTTGGTAAGACTCGAGCTAGAATTCTCTGAACGCACTTTTATTAATTAGGGTAATGATATAATAATATCAATCATTAATTTCTCATTAGCAATAAACTCTTGATTACAGTAAGAATCGAACACCGATCTATGGATATCACTCAGAGGTTTAATGCACGTAATGAAATGTATATTAGGCGCTTTTTTCGGAGTCGTTGGCTGAAACAGAATGCTTGTTAACTATGCTCGGGTATATTCGTAGGAGGTCGTAAAACATCGGAGAGAACTCCCTCAGGCAAAATCATGATGGCCGACAATGACGTCACACAGAGTTGGTAAACAAGTTTCTCTCTCTTTCACACAAACAAGGACAGGACGAGTATAAAGCAACCCTCGAATTCTTTTGTTAAACTAGCAGGTGGCCAAACAATGGAAACGTCGCAGGTGTCTTTCTAAACTAGCCTTGCCAGGAACAATAGAAAGGCACACACAATAGAATCTCTTACACGATGGAAAGGGTCAGGCTTTGTTATTGGGATGGGAACGCTGCAGGTGTCTTTCTAAAGTATGACGTCACGCAGAGTTGGTAAACAAGTTTCTCTCTCTTTCACACAAACAAGGACAGGACGAGTATAAAGCAACACTCGAATTCTTTTGTTAAACTAGCAGGTGGCCAAACAATGGAAACGCTGCAGGTGTCTTTCTAAACTAGCCTTGCCAAGGACAATAGAAAGGCACACACAATAGAATCTCTTACACAATGGAAAGGGTCAGGCTTTGTTATTGGGATGGGAACGCTGCAGGTGTCTTTCTAAACTAGCCTTGCCAAGGACAATAGAAAGGCACACACAATAGAATCTCTTACACAATGGAAGGGGTCAGGCTTTGTTACAACCCTAATTCATCATGGGCTTTGTTCATTTTGACAGCTGAAGGTTAAGCATTGTTCTTTTGTTAAAAGCTAGTGGAACGAGTATGCCACGTGTTCTACACACAATGGAAGTGGGGGTGGGTAACTGACCAGGTGCAGAAGTGGCCTGATGTGGGATGGGTAGGAAAAACATCTCGCCTTTGTTACAGAACCTTAAATTTATGACCCCTTTGTTCGTTTTGACAGTTGATTGACAGCCTTAATTGCTTAACTGTCAAGCCTCCATTGTACTCAACATTATTTACGACCGCAGGTGCAACTAAAACTACCAAGGCACAGCGGGGGGTGGGGGTGGGGGAGAGGAGGTGGGGGAGCTCATTTGCATATGAATAGACATGCATAAATTATCTGGGCCAGAATGCCCATTTCCCTACTACTAGCGTTACTGACTTCTCAAGATGCTTTCTATTAAACTCGGCCTGCAGGTCCCTTTGTGACCACTCTTCTCGTCCACAAAGAAGAATTATCTCCAATCGGTGCTCTTTCGACAGTAACATTATGAACCTATGAACAAACAAACAGAAAAATAGTAATTCTTCTATGATTCCAGATTCTATGGGCACTCTGTATCGCCCCGTTAGCATGAGACTATACAACGTGACAACACTGTAAGATCGAAAGAAACGCACCTCAGCTTTTTGTTTATAAAGAAGCGCACTTTAGCTGTTTTTATTGCACTTATGGCTTGTTTTCTAAACAGCGAATTATCAGTTACAAAATAGCCCACTTTAATAATCCCGAGTATCCTGAAATGCTACTCATTTACGGTAAAATAAATTGTAATGTGGTAGCTGAGCAATAATTTATCCAGAAAGATTTTCAAATAGACGAGCACCACATCATAGGACATTTGTTTTCATATGTCAAAGAGGTTTAGATACAGGAAGCGTATTTCCTCATGTTGAAGGCGTTGGTCAAGGAAATGTTGTACAAGAAGAAATCCTTCACTTGGAAGAAGATCCTAGAAGCAGCAGCCGTATAACTCGCACTATCGGCGTATTCCTTTGGACTGTTTTGAGAAAATTAAAAGAAGAATTTCTCCGCCTTTATCATACTCAGGGTGTCCCGTATCTCTCTGAAGCATATGCGCCAAAGGTAGCCCTTTCCGAATGGTTTCTTCAACAAGGAGGGCACTTTCCCCTTAAAATTCTTGCAGTTGATGAAACAACTTTTACCAGAAATGGAGTAACTAATTGCCTTAATGTGCAAACCGGGCTTACGAAAATCCATACACAATAAGACAAGACATCTTTCGGCACAGTCTTTCTGTAAATGTTTAGGCACGAATAATAGGAAACACATTAATAGGTCCATGGATTCTTCCTCGGATTTTGACAGGAGACATCTATCTCTAGTTTCTTCAAGCAACGTTACCCGTTCTGCTTGAGGATATTTTCCCTGGAAGTAAGAAATGATTATATAATATTACATAACGGCGCACCTCCACACATAAGTAGAGCCACGTGTGGCATCTACAAAACACCTATGCAGAACGCTGGATCGCTCGAAATGGACTGGGAAACGTTGCAAGGAATACTTCAAGCAACGGAAGAAATAAAAAACAACCCGGACGTACCTCGTAGAGTCTAGCAGAAATGGAGAAAAGTTGTGAAGCATATGTGTTGGTGAGGGGTGCACAATTTGAACAATTTCTCTAAACATTAAAAAGAAGTTCTCATTGAATTCTTGTTTGTGTCTTGCTTTAATTATTCACAGAGTTTTATTATTAAAAAATTAAGTAAGGATAACCTTATAACTTGGTTTTCTCAAGCTGTTACTTACCTTTATAAATAAGCGTTCCTATTAATAATTCGCGTAATATTGTAAATCTTTTCTCAATTCCATATTCCGTAAGATATTTAGGTTACTTTTTAATCATGCAGTTTTCTATTTATTTGTATACCGGAAATGTTTATTTGCTCATTGCCATAGCAGCAGAAGCTGAAGAATCAAATGCTAACGTGTGGAACTTAAGTGAACAAGTTGAATTTGCTGTGTTGCAATATTGTGCTAAATAAAATAGCAATTATCTCAAGAACGGAAATAATATATTAATGAAAACTGCTCCAAACAACCTGCTCTTTCATAGTTTAAAAGGATGATCATAGGTCACCTGTAGATATAAAATTTTTGTAACAACACTTCATTATACCATTATAAACAAATATTTTGTTTGTTAACGACTCTGTCAATTGCCGGGTTCATATCAGCGCCGCCGGTGTGCTGTAATTTCATATCGCAGAAGTTCTTTTACATGAAGCATGCTTAAAAGCTATCGGTCTGAACTGGGTTTGAACCCGCGACCTTGTAATCAGAAGGCCAGCGCCTAACCTTTTTTTATACAAAACTAATATGCAGTAAAAATTCAAATGATTCAGGTACGTACATTCGTTTTTGGAAAACTTGTGGATTTATCCAGTTAACAGCAAATACTTTTCATCTTACACCTAAAACTTCCAATATTTTTGGCTTATTCTGTTTAAATCTAGGCCAAAATATTACAATATTCATCAGTAATAATGTATCTTCACTAAAATAATTATATTTGTACTTGATTTCGCCAAGCAGAGGGGTTTTAGTAAGTAAACGCAGCAATCGTATTATCGCAGGAATATATGTAGGTGACGTCAACTAATGTGATGGACATTCTCCTCCCCAACCCAGTCTACTTTCGTTGGGACTGTTCCATTTATTCGAAGTATAGACCAGTAGAGAACCATGGCAGTATGTCTAAATTAAAGAGGAGTTCATACATAAAAAATCTGATGTGATACATTACATCTTGTTTCTGAGAATAACTTGTGAAGTTCTCTTCATTCGAAAGGAAATTTAATTAATATATATATATATATATATATATATATATCCTTGTAATCGAGGTATGATATTCAGCTCATAGTACACTCACTTCAGCTAGTAGTATTAATGTATATAAAAATAAGAAAAAAAAACACTTCAAAATAAATTCAGATAAGTGCATGTTGATTTAAAGCTTTCTTGGCCACAACTTATACAAAGTCTTTCTCGATAACTACTCAGGAAATAGTGGAGATCCTGCCGCCAAACTTTCGGATAGTCGAAGGCTTTCCTCACATCGCAATGATGAAAATTTGGCAGTAACCAGGTTAGTTGCCCGAAAAGAGCTTTGTAAAAATACAAAACTTTGATTTAATAGCAAGTGCCGTTTCCAAACGCCTGAAGACGCTATACCCGCTGTACAGCTGCGTTATTGAAGTTGCCGAAACATTCTGCTGCAGGACAACCAGGCCCGCTATTGGCTAAACCAGTTCGTATTTGTGACTGACCAAGGATACTTCAGTGTGAGGTTGTCATCAGGTTTATAATCATGGAAGATATAAACAAAAATCTTATGTGTTATATTCAGACGACTTTCCCTATCCACTATCGTTTATTTAAACATCTCTTGTTGCAAAAGTTTACTTTTTCCGTCTATTTAATGTTTAACAGGATAAAGGATTGCAGAAATGGTTTCATTACAAATTTAGTTATAGGCACAAGGGGATGCAGGAACGCTATGTTTACATGTTTTAAAAAGCGTTCGCTATAACAGATATATATTTTTTGTGTAGTAAATTTTTCTTTACCAGTTACACAAAAAATTATGCAAAATTCCTTCCAATCAAGATGACTTCGCAGGCTGTTCCCAACTTATTTGCCATATAAATATCTTAAATATGTGGTATTTTAGTCAAAATCGTTAGAGCCAATTTTTAGAAAAGCGAAACTTTCGAATAATCTTTTTTATAAAGGGTAATTTGAGGTAGGGGATTTATTTGAAAATATTTGTGTTGAATCCTTGGAAGATGCTGAACTTAAATACCAAGTTTGGTATTTATTGAATATTTCATTTTTGCGTTATACTGTTCAGACACACACGCATGTAGACTCACGGACACAGGCATTGTTATCAAATGCTTTTGTAGAGTCTCGGGGGCCTTAAAGCGTGCATTTATGATTAAATCTCAACATCGAATATTTGGTTGGAATACAATACTTTCTTTGGTTACTGAAGGTACGTAGAAGAGACAATAAAAGGAACACTTTCAGCTTTTTATGCTGTTTTACTAGAATTAGGTTGAAACCACCTCACGGTGCATGGAGAAGAAGTGAAGAAAGCGGTTTTCTCGGTTTCAAACTGTGAATTTTTTCTTAAAACAGAAACTGCACTGGACTGTTTGTGGTTGTCGACATGGGGAGAACAAAGAATTTAATTACAAGCAGTTCGCGGATGACAACTTGGAAGATGGTGCAGAAGCTGAGCATATCTCCTATTGTAACCATGCCTAAACCTCCTACTGACTGTAACCAGGCACTTAGAGAAGCCTAAATACTTACATTTTTGCAATATATGGGCGTCACATGAACCCAGTGACCAGGATTTGGTTGAACACGAACTGCCTTTCGTTATTCAGATTCTATCTTATTTTATTTCTACTTGAAGTTCTGATGCACTCCTGTTTTTGGATTTTCAATAATCTCTTAGTTGAGCACGTTTCTATCCGCCTTTCATTATGGAGGTGCAATCAGAATGTGATTTTCTGAAGCGACTGGCGACTAAAACTGGAGAGTGCATGACAGCATCGGAAAGGTGCAATAAGGATGGGCCATGTCTATCGGTTCCTAAGTTAGGTTTTCATCCAAGGAGGGTTACATCTGATGAGACTGCAAAGGAATTCTTTACTATGAATTCCTTCAAGTTGGTACGTCGAAAAAATGCTATTCGCAGTAGGCATTCAAGAGAAAACATCTGTTTGTTCAGTAGTGAAGGAATCACTTTTCGTCGCAACACCATACTACATATTTCAAAGGCGAACAGTAGGAAATTGTAGGATTTCAACTGGGATGTATTACCCTATCGCTCTATTTTCCAAACATTGTCCCTTTCTGCCAATTTTAATGGCAAGCGCCCCTCTACCTGGAGGCTTACAGGCTCTACATGAAACATTTCATATTGTCGATAATAATGAGTCTGGATAGCTTTCATTTCTAAACCATATTATTACCATTTTCTGATATGAAAGATCTTGACTGTAATTTTTAGAAAATTTCATATGCCATCCTGGGCTGTCCAAAAACTTCTCTGTTATACTTGTGCTTAGTTATGGCGCCTCGGTTAAGGGTCTTTTGTTTGAGTAAATTTGTGTATCTATGTAAGATAAAAGAGGGGAACGAAAAGAAAAACGGAAAACAACATGGAAAAATCGCATGTGTTACACTCACATGACTTTCTCTACTCCTGTACAAACTATTTTTACAAACGCTTATTCTCCATATGCTTCATGTTAATCGGGATATCGAGATGTTAATCTTATTACTAATTTTCTTGTAGATGCAAGGGAAATTGCTAGGCTTTAAGCGATAGTCTAATATTTTAAAAGCTGGTTGCTATGTCGAGTATTCTATTCTCTTTGCATTACCAGAACAAAAAAAAAGAATAATGAATTCCCATTTGAGAAAAAGTGTAAGTATTGGAAAATTTAAGAGAATAACATTCAACATCTCGAAAATAGTTCACTCAACCAAAAAATATATATAACATAAATTGTGTATTTTAACGCGATCTACACTTATTGTGTAGTAAAATTTTGTCTATCTCTTATGGTTTACCAGTTATGCAGAAGTCGTTCACAATGAGGAATACTTTTGTAGACATTCCCAGAAAATTCAAGATGTACATTTTATTTGTCATGAAATTATCTTAAATATATGATATTCGAATCAAAATCATTAGAGCCATTTTTGAGAAAAGTAAAATTTTCGAAAAATGTTCCATGTAAAGTGTAACCTGGGGTGGGTGGATTTTCTTGAAAATCTTCATGTCGCATCTCTGGAAGATACTGAACGTAAATACCAAGTTTGGTGTTTATCCGACTGTTCGTTTCTGAGTTACGCTGTTCATAGACAGACACACACGCAGATACACACACGGACATGTTTCCAAAAATGATTTATATGCATTCAGTGCACCTCAAAACATGTATTTCCTGTGAAATCCCAGTATCGAATTTTTGGGTGGAATGCAATACTTCCCCTACTTTACTATACGTAGTAGAGAAAGTAAAAAGATAAGGTCGAATTCGAGTGACAACTGAATGTTTGAGTTAGGGAGTCCACAGTCACAGATGTAAAATGAAGTTATAGGATATTGAATTAATCACAAATTTATGCTAAAAAATCCATACCAAAGCTAAAGAGGGTCGCTATGCGATCTAGAATGCCTTCATTCATGCGTAAATCGAAATAATTCTGCTTACAATGAATATTAGGGCCGAAATGTGTACTTGTAACCTTTATTAAGGCGCACTGTTTGTGGCTTAGGCTCGTGCAACTGTTTGATTGATAATTTAATATTTTAACACGTGCTAAAGAATAAACTGAGGGTACAGGGTGGAGGCTTGGTATGAGCTATTTATGTTACGTATCATTGTTTTCGTCAAGAGTTTGTAATTTGTGTAATTGAGGGTAACCTACTAATTCGTGGTGATATAGCGGAGATATATGATAAAACTGTTTATTTTGTACGATTAATGTATTTAATAAAGTTCACATTTTCCAATTAGAAACGTTATAGCTGTGTCTTTTGATGTTGCTTGCAAATGGGGTAGGAGTATAAGTAATTTTAACATTGCGCTGATGGTCCTTGCAGGGCCCTTATACCATAGATTGCATTTTTTATATTTCTCATAAGTGAATACAGTGCATATTCTACTTCTTATGGAAAAAATTCTAAATTCTTGATTAGTTGTGAACTATGATCATCAAATTTCAAAGCAAAACTGGTAGTCCATCCTTAAATTTTTAGCAACATTTTAGGGCTGGAGGGGAATAAAGAATTTTGTATAATTTTTGTATCGTTATAAACAGCTACAGTGAAAAGGTAGCTTCAAGTACATGATATAGGATATATATTTAAAACGTGCAGTGAAGTCTGGATCTAAATATTAGTATTTTGACAGCGCACCTCTCGCTGAAATATGCTGCAGTTGTTTGCAGGAATTCTTGCTCTGAAACTCCCTGCTATATTGTAAAAGGACTATACAAGGTTTGAAACACAAAATATATGCCTGTATTGTGGCGCATTGAATACTTGGAACGAAACAAATGCATTCCAAAGCTTAGGTTTGTTTGGAGAGGTTTATTCTCTTTGTGTAGCGCTGTGCGTTTTAGCCTGTAAATCACAATGCTTAGTAAATTTGGTCCATTTCAGTTCACGAATGGGAAATAAAGCGTATTTGATTTTTGCCCTTGTTTGGAATAGTTGGAAATGTCCCTCAAGCCTTCCTTTTGTCTCGTAGCGTCCTGGTATTCCACAAAGGATGGCTGTAACACAAGAAATACAAAAAAATCTTTTGTACGGTTTGTGGATTGCTATGAGTGACTTTGTTATACCAATGCTTTTGTATTGATTAATTCAATTCAAAGACTTTTATGAGAAACGAGTCTGCTTTATTGTGGAATATTAACACTCCCTTTAATGCTTTTGTTAATAGTAACTGAATTATAATCAAGTTATTTATTACTAGCAGGACCTTAAGCTCTGCTTGCGTTTTTGAGTTAATACGGAGATTTCACTCTGTCTCCGTCTCTCAACATTTCATTACCTCTCCCTCTTCTTTTACTGGCCCCAGTCTCTCACTCTCCATATATCTGCTTGTTTTACAGTCACTCTTTGTTCCTTTCTTTCTTTCTTTCTACTCCCTATCCTTCTCATCTACTTCACATCTCTCTCTTCCCTGTTCCCTCTGTACAACGTACATTCAATGTGGTGTTTTGAAAACTGGCATTTATTCTGAATACAAATTAAATCAAAAGTAAACGTTCTTACGTATATAAGTTTTACCTTTTTCTTATGCTCGAAAACCGAAAATATCTAGGTTTTTTTCGCTGTAAGCGATATATGTTCTCTAATGATAAAGAAAATGTGTTATAACTCTTCATATATTTATTCCATTAAAAGGTTTTATGATGTGCAACATCTTTGTTTGAATAATAATCAATATGCTTATTTATTTATTTCTCTCTCTTTTTTTACTTTCTCTACTGTGTGTAGTAAGGAGGGAAGGTATTGCATTCCGTTCAAAAATTCAATATTGAAATTTCACCGCAAGTACATGTTTTGAGGCCCCTGAATGAGAAAAAAAGCATTTTTAGAAAAAGGTCTGTGTATGTATGTCTGTGAACAGCATAGCTAAAAAAAAGTCGGATGAATACCAAACTTGTTATTTAGGTTCAGCATCTTTCAAAGATGCGGCACGAAGATTTTCAAGAAAATCCCCCCATCCTAGATACACTTTACATGGAACACTTTTCGAAAATTTTGATTTTCTCAAAACTGGCTCTAACGAAGTTGATTAAAATATCATATGTTTAAGATACTTTCGTGGCAAATGAAATGGATATCTTGAGTTTTCTAGGAATGTCCCCAAAAGTGTTCTCCATTCTGAATGAATTTTGCATAACTGGTAAACCCTATGAGATAAATAAAATTTTGCTACATAAAAAAATGCAGATCTTGTTAAAACACAATTTGTGGCATATACATTTTTTTTGTCGAGTGAAGCATTTCCGAGATATTCCTTGTCATTTGTTTGAATTGTCCGATACTTATACTTTTTCTAAATTCGTCGTTCGAATTTTCTACATTCATTTCATTCTCTCTGCATGTCGCGGACATACAGAGAGAATGGAATGATACACATAGCAACCAGCTCTTGAAGGATTTAACTACCACTTAAAGGTTACCATATTCCCCTTGCACCTACAAGAAAATTAGCAGTAAGACAGTTTATGCAATTTTTTATATCGATTAACATGAAGTAAATGGATAATAAGCGTTTGTAAAAATAGTTTGTACAAGAGTAGAGAAAGCCATATGAGTGTAACACATCAGACTTTTTTACTCTGCGTCTCTTACAATCACCTACCTTTGGGACAAACAATTAAGATATCACATGACTTATTTTCCAAGTGGACTTAAGGTACACTATGTAAAAAGTTGTAACAATTGGTTTCGCTATTATTGTATGAAAAGGCAAAAACCCCATACAGCACACGCGATGTTTTGGACTTCACAATAGCCAGTCACACAGGCTAGTATTATTTATTCACCCAACATCGAAACATATGTTTTGTTTAGCCGAGTATTCGTGGACTTTGTTTATAGAGCATTGTCTTGTATGTGTGAATCCGCGGTTGTGTTTGAAGCTTCAGTTCTTAAAACTTATATCACAACATTGAATTTAACATACTTACATTTTTTTACCGAGATACTTGACCATTGTATCTTCACATACTTTAATTAGAGTTTAAATAAAAGCTATTTACATTATTCAAACAATACTAACCTTAAAATGCCCATGCACTCCTCCTTCAAATGTAATCAGTTAATATAAACATAAGGATTGTAATTCATGAAATTACATTTGAAATTGTGAGTGACAAATCCAACTATTTCAAGGGCACTCATACGGTGCCACGGCTTATTGGTTCAAAGTCATATACACATAGTCCTTGACCAACGAGAAGATATAATGTTTTCAACAATGAAATATTTTGAGCCTCCCCAAATAAAATTTTAAGCTCCAAGTTTACCGAAGTTATGCTTCTTTTTAGGTTTTATCTGAGCTACAAATCTGTAAATACTTTGATCAAACTCAAGAATTTGGAATAATACTGTTATGTGCATCGAGGGAGTTAAGGAACACCATTATCCCTAAGCTTTCTTAGCAAATAAAACTGGAAAAGATAAAAATAATCTAATGGAAAAATCATGGAAGCAAGCTCTTAATATTATTTTATGATATAAGAAGAAAAAGTAGGGTTTTAATTTTCAAGCAGGAATTCTAAGAGCAAAACAAATATTATTTTTAGGCAGCATTCGAAATTGTAAAATATCAATAATATTATATTAATTCCTGAAACTAACAGATATGACGTTCAGAACGCGTTCTTGAAACAGGAGAAATGACGTCAAAAAGGCGAGATTTCGGAAGTTTTGTTTTGTTTATTCGCTGTCATTTTCAGTGAAATTATTTTCAAAATGATATGCCATAAACCAATCAATAAAGCGATTAAATGCTACACTATACTGCTTTCTGGATTTTATGGGAAGTACTTCTTGTATTATTCTTTCTACTGCTTATGTAATTTCACTTCCATTTCAGTTTCTTCTGAATCCATAATTTCCGCCATAGCGTTTTAGATCAAAGAAAACTGCTAATATAAAGCATGGGTTAACTCTACAACGGATTGCGATAAATTGAAGCATGACAATTTGTATTGTGAACAGATAATGCGAGCACCAAGAAAAATTAATCATGTAAAAGACGTAATGAAAAGTAAAACCTAATCAAACCAAGTGGAGATATTAAACATGTGCCAATACAAAGATTAATTGCCAAGTGATTGGTTACACTGAAGATTATCGCACTAGCTCGGGTGCTCTGTGTTAGAAGTTCTACCTTTAGGCCGTGCTGTCTAAAACGGTCTATTAATTGTGTGTATGCAAGAACAAAGTTGCTGGAGATAAACAAACATATCTTTCGCTACTTCACTTATCAGTGAATTCAAACGTGAGTAAAACTAGAGCATAGTATATTGCTATAAAATAGTTAATATCAATAAATGTTCCCCTGGATTTGCATCACTTTCAATTAGTCTCATATATAACGTGTGCATATTTATTTATCTGTATGTGTCCCAACATTGATCGTTACTCTGAGTAGGAAACTTCAGTGAAGTAAATGAATTATAAAGACTAAATACAAGTTGGTTTATTCTTACATTCAAATATATCTGCACCATTTAATACAGGAAGCCACAACCCAATTCGGTTGCTTTGAAACCCCTGTTTACCCAACCTCTTCCACAGAGAGTTTCTACAATAAATATTTACAGTTGTGATATTTTATTGAAGCTGTTATGTAATTCAACGACCAACCCTGATTAAGTTTCTGGAAGGGGCACATCAAAGGAATACAGATCTCATTCAAGATATTGTACAAACAGGCTGCCTACAGTAGGAGCTCTTTTCACAAAATCATCGTAAAGCCCACTCTGGATGACGTATGTTTAGTCTCTGGGAGACTAATAATGTATCTGATATGTAATCAAAGAAGGCTATTTCTGGTAGAAACGTATCAAAAATAAAACATTGCAACAGTGAAGCCTTTGGACTATACCAGAAGATGTGGACCTTAAATGATATACCAAACTAGAAAAGCTAATTGCTACAACGTAGACCAAAATTCAGAATATAAATATCCCATCTTTCTATGATAGTACTCAACTTGGAGGGTCATTGAATTAAATAAAATTATTTTTTCTACAGTTTACTAGTACAGTAAGTATTGCATTCAACCCCAAATTTTGATATTAGAGTTTCACTAAAAAGTCTGATATGTTATTCTCACATGACTTTCTCTACTCTTGTACAAACTATTTTTACAAACGCTTATTCTCCATATGCTTCATGCTAATCGAAATGTTAATCTTATTGCTAATTTTCTTGTAGGTGCAAGGGGAATTGGTAGACTTTAAGCGATAGTCAAATATTTTAAGAGCTAGTTGCTATATGGAGTATTCCATTCTCTCTACATTATCATGACAAAAACAAATTAATTTGAAAAAAGTATAAGTATTGGAAAATTTAAAGGAATAACAAGCAATATCTCCAAAATGGTTCACTCAACAAAAAACATGTATATGACATAAATTGTGTATTTTAACGCGATCTGCATTTTTGTATAGTAAACTTTTGTCTATCTCTTATGGTTTACCAGTTTACCAAAAGTCGTTCACAATGAAGAATACTTTGGAGACATTCCCAAAATTCGAGATGTACATTTCATTTGTCATGAAAATATCTTAAACATATGATATTTTAATCAAAACCGTTAGAGCCATTTTTGAGAAAATTAAAATTTTCGAAAAATTATCTATGTAGAGGGTAATCTGGGGTGGGGAGATTTTCTTGAAAACCTTCATGTCGCATCTATGGAAGATACTGAACATAAATACCAAGTTTGGTGTTTATCCGACTGTTCGTTTCTGAGTTATGCTGTTCACAGACACACGGACAGACACACACACACACACACACACACGGTCATGTTTCCAAATAAAACATATATTTCCGGTGAAATCTCGGTATCGAATTTTTGGGTGGAATACAATACTTCCCCTACTTACTACACGTAGTAGAGAAAGTGAAAATACGTACCTCCAAAAAGCTTTTAAGAAAAAGTATTTGGGGGCTTGTTTCTCTCTGTAAACAACATAACTCAAAAACGAAAAGTGCAGTAAGTATGTAGATAATTACATGTTTATCTTTAAAGATGTAAGGTGAAGAGTTTCAGTTGATCCTAACCACTGACGCACACAACGCTTTACATTAAATTTGCGTTAATATTATACTCATTTTAAAAACACGTAGAAATCGTAAAAGATTATACCATAAATTTTGTGGTATGTTTTTCATATGTTTACTCCCCGTACCACATACTTAGTAGGTATAGAAGGTATTGCATTCCTTCCAAAAATTCATAACAAGATTTCCCTGAATACAAATAAAGCATTTTCAAAACGTGTACATTCTGTGTGTCTGTGTGTATGAACAGGTTAGCTCAAAAACGAAAGGTCGCATATGTACCAATCTTGTTATTTAAGTTCCGTATCTTCTAAGGATGCGACACGAAGATTTTCAAGAAAATCCCCTACCCTTTACAAGGATCATTTTTTCAAAAATTTTCATTTTCTAAAAATGGCTCTAGCGATTTTGATTAAAATACCGTATGCTGAAGATATTTACATGACAAATAAAATGTATATTTTGAATATTCTGGGAATAGCCTTTGAAGTCTCTTCACTCGGAAGGAATTTGGTATAATTTTTTATAATTGGTAAACTTTAAGCTATAACGAAAACGTACTACACAAAAAATGTAGATCTCTTTAAGAAATACAGTTTATTTTTTAAAGCTTTTTGTGGCATAAGCCATTTCTGAGCTATTCGTTAGTAATGTTTCAATTTGTTAATTTCTTAATCGTTCAAACATTCAGTTGTTTCTCGCGATTGCATGGAAACAGTATGGAGAATAAGGACAGCATATAGCGTCCAGTTCTAAAATACCTGACTTTCGCTGTTCCCTTTGTATCTAGAACAAATATGTATGTAGCTATTTCTGAAAAGGTTTATTTGGATTGAAA
The DNA here is from genome assembly GCA_030765065.1 of Deroplatys truncata. Taxonomy (NCBI): domain Eukaryota; kingdom Metazoa; phylum Arthropoda; class Insecta; order Mantodea; family Mantidae; genus Deroplatys; species Deroplatys truncata. The sequence continues at coordinate 69,277,293 of CM060987.1, read as the reverse complement.
CGTAGTAGATATAAAAATAAGTTTTAGTAAGAATAGCTTGTACACTCACTAATAAACGATAGAGGTTAGAGAAAGTAATGTGAATACATCACATCAGATTTTTAGAGTTATTCATGTTCTCTTGTTGCAATGTCATGAAATACAAGTCGCAAGTTTGATATCTGCTAGACTATTAAGCGAACAAGGTTACGTAGCGCATTTTCATGCAAGTTGCGTGCATTAGGAGTCTCCAGTAACTGGAGCACAGCATCTCAATAGGCCCTTTGTGCTTCAAACGTGACCCCTTGAGGAAGAGTTGAAGGGGAGAACGGAGAGCGACCAGATCCGAACGACCATGTGCAATAGCAAGGACTGCATGTCTAGAGATTCCAATATGACACCAATTCGGCCAGCCGTACCTCAGCAACCCGCAACGTGGGGTTACCGGTAATAGAAGAGACACTCCCAGAAAGGAAAGAGGCTCCAGCAGTCCTGCCAACCGCCAAGGATATACTGCCCTAACACAACTGCGTCGCCTGGTCCTACAACTCTAAAACAGATGAGCTAATACAGATGAAGGGAAATGATAGACAGAAAATTCGCCTATCGATCCAAGGAAGCCACAAAAGCACCCGTGGTCAAAGGAGCCGGTACGACAGGAATCGACCCCGGGACCTCCCAAATGTAAGCATCACGCGTTACCGCTCGATCACCTTGCATTACCCTCAAGAAATAAGAAGAGAAAAATAACATTTTGTTAGTCATCTTAGGTTAGCAAAAAGGGCAGAAGTCATTGTCTAATTATTGCGAGAAAGAAACATATGAAAGGTTAATGTTAAGTTGATGACCATGCTGACCTTTATACAAAAAATAGTGTGGACTTTTTATTCCTTCAGAAGGGAAGTAAAGCCGGTGGTCCCGTGTCGTAGATTTACGGCACGTAAAGGGACCTCAAGCCTGATAAAGAGGCCTCTGAGCAAAATTACCGGTCTTTCACGCCCAATATAGAATGGGACGCTAGGGACCACAGTAATTAAAGAGCGTCCATAAATAAAAAGAAAGAAAAAAGATACGAGCACACAACAAGAAGCCTGTCCATCCTGTAAAAGGTGTGCGTTAAAAATAACACCACTCAAAAAATGCATTATCCTATCTTTATGTCCGGCTTAGGTTCCTTTTTCCTGGTTTTGACAATCGTTAGGCGATGCTTGCTAGATTATGTACTATCACGTATATTCTTCTCCTCATATCTTCTCATTTCGTTTTCTTTCACGTTGTATGATAGTAGGGTTAGGCTCGGTGGATGTTCGTGTGCGGTGTTTGCGGTGAATGCCCTTTAAGAAGAGAAGTATTTCTTCCCTGGTACTGAACCTGTAGTCCCTGCACGTGGACAGGGTGGTATGGAAGGGGCAGCGGGGATGTTTAATCTGGAAATGCTAGGAAATTCACTGTGCTTTGCCTGCCGCCATCAGATCTGGTAGCCCTTCGTACTCTCTCGCCTCATTCCTTCCTATCGGAGGTTTGACCACTGTTCTAAATTCGTCCCCTGTTTCTAATCCCTATCCCTATATTTATGTCAAAAATATAAAATTGAAATCCAGCTGCAAATCTAAAAGCTAAAAATGATTAAGCAACATTGAGCACAGCCTCTAAAGGAGTGATACAAATGAATCAGAAGTACACCGCAGTGCGGTCTTCCTTACCACAGCAACGAAGACCCAAATTGTCTTGCAATGTACTGTCTATATCTCAAAGTACTCCCCGAGGTGAGTATAATTGGCGTTCAGAACTATGACTTTGGTTATAAAGAAGTGACTTCCAGACGTCTGTCGACCACGATTTAAAGCTAGACCACGACAGGAATGCATGAATTTGTATGAATGCAATTAATCAAGAATGGGTACTTAAATCTCTTAAATACCCATTACAATTTCTATTTATCTTTAAGAGCTTAAGGCAAAACCTGTGTTCCATTTTTATAAACCATTTTACATTTATTTTACCCTCCCCGTAATAGGTTTACTTTATATTGAATGGGTACATTTCAAGCTTGAGTATCTGCAAATCTGTTAACTTTAATCTATTTGCCTTTATGAAGCAGGCCCCTCTTGGCTCTTACAGGAGACATATTTATTATTTGTTTGCATTTGTTTCGTAGAGGCAGTCCTAAATGGTAAGAATGGAAGTTTATGTCCAACTAGGAATTGACAGAAGTACGACGAGCAGTTCGTCACATAGTGACACATTGCATCACCACAAACAAGACATGAAGAGACCCAGAGGTGTATTTCTGTGTGATATAGATATCGCCCATCAATACCTGAGCCCAAGCACATAATCCCTCGTCATCCTCGTCTCTTATGGCGATAAATCAAGTTTTGTTACTGCACGGTCTTCTCGTGACCATGCGTCATTTTCCCGGTCCCTCTGCTTGCTTTCTATAACGCCATTGTTTGTTTTATTGTCCCACAAGAACACGGTAGCTAGACCGACATATCGATTGCTCTTTTCAACCTCATAACTACACGATGTTTAAAAAGTGCGACTCGGAGTGAGGTTAAGAAAACTATTAGAGACCATAGTCATTTCATATAAAAAAAGCTCGCCAAGTATTTTGATGTTGCAGTGTACTTATATTAATAAATCGTCTATTTCTGATATCAATACTCAAAAATATATATAAAGAAACAAAAATAACTGTAGTTTTAGGAATTTGACAACTATCAAAGGAAATTATAGTTAATAACGGTCTAATACAAGGACGCAGTCTGTCTACGCTATTATTTAATATAGGTATATGGACGATACTCTCTGAAAATTAAAGGAAGAAATAGCATTTGGAATAAAAGTAAATCAAAACTTACTAAATATGTTATTGTTTCCGGAGGATGACGCAATGTTAATTCAAGAACAGTAAAATGAGCTTTAAATGAGTATCTATAAGCTGCAGAAATTTACTCCAGGATTATTGTCTCGTCATTTCAGTCGAGAAATAAAAGATTTTTACTTTCAGGGGAAAAGAAAAAGATCAAAGATACTTTTAAATATGAGGAAGTATTTTAATACTTGAATAATTTCAATTGTATTATATAATAAGTAAATTCAATAACAGCTCGCCTTGAAACAATATGTATGAAATAATTATTTAAATTTTATGTAACAGTCATTGCAAATGCTTATTTATATTGTAAACATATTTTAATAATATTATGTGAATACATACTTTAATAATGCAAGAGCTGTGAGATTAATAATAATAAATTCTGAACAGTTTAAAATTAGCCAATCAACAGCAAAGAAAAGCTTTAAGTAAAATACAGATATTCTATTGGACTAGAATTAGCCAATCAGAGACTTGAAATATCGAAGCTTACGGGTTTAACGGTTGAAACATGTTCAGTTGCTGGCAAACCTTGGTAGTGAACAGATTGAAGATGTGTTATCTACAGAAATATTCCGTGTGAATCGTAAAATATTTCTACGCGTTAACTAAGTGAAAGTATTAAAGAATCTCACAGCTCTTAAAAGTATAGTGCTTTATTAAAATGTGCAAGGATTAATAAAAGAAGTGAATTTAAAAACTTAAATTCTGTGAAAGTCTACAATTATTGTCGTACCGCACCTTGCCTAAGAGATACATGACTCTACAAACATTACTGACGCAGCCGAGGCAAATTCAAGCATAAATAATATAAAGAAGCAGTTTTAATAACAAAGTTAAATATTATAGTGTAAAACTTGGTGTAACAACTAAAATTACATCTTCAAATCAGCCGTACGTAGCAGCATATTGCGTAACAACAGTAACTATTACGTAATCAACAACTTCAAACCGACGCCAAAAGCATGTTGCAAACTTCTAAAACAAAGTAACTGCAAGAACAATACTTCTTAACTTGGCTTCCCAAACAAGAAGTTAAATAAATTACATAAAAATAATATACGTAACTAACCTAACTTCAAGTAACAAAGTGCCACAGTGAGTTGGAAATTTTAATTGCAATGTAACATACAAAACAAACAGTGGAGAAATAAACAATAAAGTATGGAAATTTCAACATATTTTCAGAGTAATAGCCAACACCTTTAAAAGAAAATTCTGAAGAGAAACAAATGTAAAAGTTTACAGGACAATGGAAGTTCATTTTTATATATGGTTCGGAGACATGGACTATAAAAAAGAGAAACTGAAACCAAACACAAGCTGCAGAAATGAAATATCCCCGAACATACCCGCATTCCAATTCAAGTATATAGATATAAACCCTTACTTAGGCTACAGAAAAATAGGTAAACCTACAAAATAATGGAAACACGCATGTGGCCGGAACAGGAAATCTCTTCTAAAACAACGAAGAGTTAATGATGATGGTGGTGATCTCTGTTTGCTTCAATGGTTTGATATGGAATGCTAGCAAGTAAATACATTTAATAACAAATTATTCATGCACGAGTACAAAATGGAATTAGTATAAAAGAACTTTCCGTAGAAGGACACTGATGTTTGCATTATTATTGGACACTAGAACTGAAGGTTAAATAAGGAGACTTACAAATTCAGGAGGTACAATATTTAGCGGTATTAGACAGTATCTAGCATTTCCAGATGCCATGGTTCTGCTACCTCGCAATTTGTAAAGCGTTAATGAAGGAGAAGACTGAATAAATAAAATTTGGAAATGAATGGTGCTGAAATGAGCCATATAAAGCAAATGTCACTGTATTATAAGTTGCATAAAGTGTTGCAGCTTACGAAACGGTTTCCGGTTTCCAACAGTAAGGATCAACTGCTACCCACATAATAATAGACACTAAAAATAAAGTTGTATATTTATTTACAACTACAAAAAAGGACTGCTGTGCAAGGGGTCCGGGGTTCGAATCTCTAGCTAAGATTATTCCCTATCCTCCCCAGAAGTAAGAATGAGAGTGTGTCTGATCTAGTGATTAAAACCCAAAAAGTGCAAGAAACCCAGTGACAAGAGAATACGAGTCAACGCAATAGGCAATATGTTCCAAAGGTAAGGCCACTCATAAGAGCAATGTAGTTAAATGGAACTAATAAAAACAATGTCACTTTGTCAATTTTATCATTACTCTCCGCTTATGCCTAATTTAACTGGCAGAAAGCTACCTCCAGTGATGTTATTGTTGATAATTTGGTATTTGCTTTATTTTTCGATATTTGTTAGGTTTTTCGCAGACAGACACACCCTTGCACATGGGTGAGTACACACATTATTCCCACCTTTGGGAGGTCCGAGGTTCGATTCCTGGTGACCGCCCGCTCTGACTATGGTTTTTTTTTATAGTTTTCCCCCGGTTGCCAAGGCGATGTCAGTGTGGTGTATTCTACCATGATTTCTCCTTTCCTAATTTCCTCTCATTTCATCTCCATTTGACATTTCAGGTGTCTTTGATGTCCTGCGGTGCTGGCGGTGCCGGGCAGATGGCATGTATGCGTGCACGTTGGAAAGATTTCTCCGCGCGAACGCCAGAGTGAGCTGTCTCGCCCGTAGATTCACTGAGTCGCTCTCTTGGAATTCCTCGTCACTGGTGCGTGGGTGTTCAAACTGGAAATGTTAGGGACTCCTGCACGTCTTTGTGGACCTGTCTGACTGCCTGCGTAACCGGGACCACCTACGTGTAGCCACAATAGATCAACATGGTCGCAGTGCGCGGAGTGTGCCCTCCGATCAATCCATCCTACATCCTACACACATTATTCCGATAACATTTTTTGTATTAACGGATGCCTAAAACATTTACCAAATTCCCGTAAAATGTCACTATAAATATTTCTGTCAAATTTATTTCTGCTATCTGGAAGTTTAAGACGCTTAGGTTCTTCTCATACCTCTTTTGCCATCGTAGATTTGTAAAAGCTTACCGCCACCAAGTTTTACATATTTCGAAGTGTGGATTACCTATGAAAAGAGCATTAGAGCGCAACGTATGTGTACATATTTCATACTTTTGTCTGCAAAAATCAGCTATTCTTTCTCTGCACCAATCTCTATTTTATAGCTACCACGCACTTTGCTGAGTTCATGATAAATGCTATCCGATTCCTCTCAGTTTATCCCTTCCGCTTTCAAAATAGATGGTAGATTCATTTAACCAAATACATTGTAACACCAACCAGTTGACAGGCCCTGTTTGATTTATAAGTTTACTCTTTGTTTATTTATACACATGCTGTTCACGGTCTCTTGTTTCCATTTCCACACTATGTGCAGTTATTTATAGATATTATTGCACAACGTATCAATCAATATTTCAGTTTTCTCGCAAACATGAGTCAAATCATCTCGCCCACTTTTTTCTGGGTCTCGAAGTAAGCATAGGTGGTGCCGACTCACATTCGGGAGGTTTGGGTTCGATTCCTGGCTCCTGCGCACTCTCACCTATGGATTTTTTCGGGGATTTCCCGTATCATCATGCGAATGCTGGAGTAGTTTATTTTAGCCCCCGAATTTCCGGTCACTCCATTTCGTGCCACTCATCATTTCATTCCTCCTTCACCCCGTTAGGTCTTTGATAGTGTTGGAAGTGTCGACGATGGTGTTTCGGTGCTGCGTGACAGGGAAAGAGTATGCTCTCTTGTGGAAATTTCTCTGTCTCTCGGCTTTCAGCCGTTGCCGGGATACACGAACCGTCCCTTCAGAACGGGGTGTTGGACCTTCCTAGTCTGCCAGTCCGACTATGTGAAGTATAGGTATAATATCCGCAATCACCAGATTGGTGCCGAGTCCCCTCATTAGTAAGAGTAAGCACCGCAACTGATGCGAGACTTCACACTCAAGCGCACTCTTGTGTCAGATTATGTCAAGTGGCAACTTAGCAACAGAATTTCTATACATCTGGCTTCTAGCTTTCGTTTGTGTAATACTATGTGGATCCAAAACAAAATAAATAGGCTATTCACATAACTCTCTAACTAATATAGTTTATTTTTATACAGATTATATAAAATATTAGCATAAAAACTTATTTTTCTATTTATTTCATATTAAATGAGACAAATGTTGAAGCCGTTCTGTGAGAGAATATTTTATAAAATTTAATGTAAGCTGCTCTAATACTGAGTTTTATGATGTAGTTATCTCGTAGCTCGTTCTGCGTTGTCTCGTGCACCAGCTGCTCTAGTGGTATAGCTATGAGTACTTATTTCAGGGAATGCGTGAGTGTATTTTGAAAGGATAACTCGGGTTTAGTTAGCTATAAATTTTAATATTGACTAAAATGTTCTGTTTGAAGAGGGTCACCGAGTATTGAATTAACGAATTAAATTGTTATAATAATAATAACGAATAATAATTATAATAATGCGAAGCATCAGTTATCGCAAGTCGCAGAAAAGTTATCCGGAAACATCCCTCGCAATAGCCGTTAAATCTTACTCACTCAAGCGCGTCCGTAGGCGCTACACTACTTAATGAAACTCGCATTCACAAGGCCCCCTCACACGAGTAAGTCACAGAATTAAGTAAATAAGTGACTCTGATTTAGAATGCAGGACCTTTTCTTAACTTAAGCTCCATCTACCTTCAATACTTCTACCAACGTGCTTTCTCTTACGGTCCAATCTGAAAGCTCTAAGCATGAACATCAAACACTGTTCCTATGTGGAACCTCCCCGAATCTCACAACTTCATTTACCTTTTTAATTTACAGAATTCTGCAAACGCACTGAACCCTATCACTTATTGCATTCCAGAAGTTTTTATACTACAGCGTTCGCTAGTCGGCTGTTGCTAATTACTTTGCTTAACATGACTCGCTAATGAGCTTTTTTCTTTTCGGACAAATCTTTCAACTCAGGCTTATTACACGTACATTTATTTAGTATACGGAAATTATTTATTGCAATTATTTCTTTATCGTACTATTATTTTTTATTTAATGATTTATATCTTCTCGCCAATAATTACGGTATCAACGTTTTGCAGAAATAGTCTCATTACTAGGGACGGGAATTTTATGCTCTAATAAACCCTTTATTAATGTATGCATATATACACTGAAAACTTCCACAATATGCATATAAATGTGCCCAAATAAAAACTACGATTGCGAACCTGCAGGAAAATCTTTGAATTTCTAAAGGTATTAAGGGTTGAATATTTTTAATTCTTTACTTTTGTGTAAAATTAGTAGGTTATGTTTTTATAAAATTTAAGAGATACTAAACAATATTTTTTAAACTAATTTTAATATTACGTAAAGGTAAGCATACCATAACAACCGCGCTCCTTAACAGCCACCTTCATACCGTGAGGGAACGGGTATAACCAGATAAGGTAGGCGTTAGAAGCTTCAAGACTGACTGGATGGTAATATTCGAAATATCGTATTCGTATTCAAGTATGAAGATAGAATAAAAAAATAAAGATATATTTGTAAACTATATACGTAAAACAAGCAAATATGCAACATGATATGGAAACTGCTGAAACGTTATGATTATTAACAAAACAAGTAGAATATGCATAGGTAAGGTAGATGCATATTAAGGAGGGGCACCACAAGTCGTAGCAGAGCACCTTACTAGGCCATGAGACCCTTTTAACGCAACCCCTGGGAGAGAAGGATGAGGATAGAGTCCCGAAGGGTTACCAGATCCGGGAGACGACGTGCGCAAACGTGGACGGGGTCCCTAACATTTCCAGATTGCCACTCAAACCCACCTACAAGCCTCTAACTCTCGGGGGTCCGGTGAAGAGGAGCCAGGTCCGAGAGCTCCCAGAAGCGGGTCAGTGAGCAGTCCGACCGACCCCAGGGAGAAATCTTTACAAAACCGCCCCCATCCTCCAGCCACAACACACCGAACATCCTCGCCTGGTGCTTCAATCCTGAAGCAGATGATAATGAAGGAAATTGTGTGTACAGGAAAGTCGTGGTAGAAGAGGAACTACCCCAATATTTGCCTGCCGACGCGGTGAAACTACCAAAAACCCATGGTTAGAGTGAACGGTCGCTGGGAATGCTAGGCTCACATCTTACCGCGGAGCCATCTCCGTCGGTTAATATGCATTATATTTAACACAAAAGTTTGTTTAAACTGTTTAAAATTTAGTTATTAACTCATGCTTTCTGACAGTAGAAAAAAAAATGTGCATCTGCTTTTAACTGCTGTTCCTACTCAACACACATTTCGTTGTAAGTACAAGGGGAATAGAGGAAACCAATCTGATAGAGTAGGCCGCTATATGCTGGAAGTGAAATTTCATACTTTTCCCATGACATCATGAGAAACAAAGGTTTGCAGTACCAGCTTAAAACAGTGAAATGTCAAAACTACTGAATAATTGAAACCAATAACAACGAATATCTTGGAAATGGCCAGGCCACAACACGTTGTTTGAAATAGATTGTTTTATCCACAAGTTTGGTGTTGTACATTTCTGTCTATCTCTTATGGTTAATATAAAATTATACAGAATTCCTTCACAATGCAGAGCACTACACAGGCTATTCTTAGAGAATTCAAGATGTACATTTTATTTGGCATGTAAATATCTTCAATATAAACTTTTAATCAGTTGTTAGAGCCATGTTTGAGAGAGAGAGAGAGAGAGAGCATTTCTAAAAATGTTCCATGTACATGGTAGTTTGGGGTATGAGAATTTTCTTGAAAATCTTCGTGTTTTATCTTTTGAAGACAGTAAAATGAAATACAAATTTTGGCATTTATCTTACTTTTCTTTTTTGAAAAGTTCATAGATACACACACATACACAGAGAAGGACATTTTTATAGAAATACCTTTTTGAATTCAGGAGCCTCAAAATATGTATTTCCAGTGAAATCTCAATATAAATTTGTGAATGGAATGCAAAGCCTTGTCTACCTAGGTACGTGTAACAAAACTTGACAGAATGGGATATTTATTTTTATCTATGAGAGTTTGCGAACTAGAGCAGTTGCTAAAGAAAATTTCAAAGAACATTAAAAATTATCATTTGAAATTTTTAAAAACTATACTTTCCCGAAATTTAATAAACCAACTACCTTGTTGATAACGTGAACGTAGAGAATGGATTTATGAGAAACATTATCACTGAAAAGTACTGTATATTAGTAAAATATTTTATAGTTACTCAGGTGTATGAAATTATTTTTCTCTTGAAATTTGAAAAATTTAAAAATTCGGTAAAATTTAATTTGCTTATGGCGGGAGCCCGAAAAAAATATAATATGAACTCATATCCCAGAGAGCCTACTGGGCGTTAATCAATGAGACACCCGATGGGCTTGTCCCAAAGGCCAATATACAATTTCCATTAAGCAGTATTTGTAATTAGTGCTTTTACTCATTAACCCTCTTGGGTTGAGCAAATAAACATTTCCCAAGGTGATGCCAGCATCGTATGCATTTAAAAGCAATGACAACTCTTCAGTTTTTACATTACTTAGTCCCTATTCGACAACCATTTCAGAGTATACTCTCCTTCAAAAGTACATATGCGTAAGAGAAGGGACACCATTCTGTAAGTTTAAAATAAGACAATCTAAGTAAAATATATGGATTTCTGAAGTTTTGTTTTCTCTGTTGGTTGGCATTTTAAAGCTGTCTAATAATAATGTAACATATGCTAAGGGCCTACAGTGTTGATGCCTGCAGCTGGTACCGTAGATTTAACAATGAGGAATTGACACCAATTTTGTACATATTTCAACAAACAATTTGCATGTTCAACGGTTGGTACTGGGAAGTAACATAATATTTACAATTACGACAGGTTTAAACATGCTTTGGTTTTTTTAGTTAACAAAAAGTTATGAATTTAAGCAGATAAAGTGCTAAGAATTTACTTTCTTCTTTCTCTTCTTCAGCTTTAAGCATTAGGCCACTTCACAAGGACAAGGCATAAAACCCAGGCATGGAGAGTATCTAAAACATTCCACAGTGTCAAGGTGGAAACTTCAGAAAAAGTAGTCGTCCCCCGTGGTGTAGTGGTTACCATGCTAGCCTTTAGTTCCCGAGGTCGAGGGTTCAAATCCGACGGAGAGGATGAATTCTTTCGGGCGTAAAACTCCGTAGCTTCGGAAGGGAAGTAAAGCCGGTGGTCCAATGTCGTAGATTTACGGCACGTATAAGAACCTCAAGCCTGATAAAGAGGTCTCTGAGCAAAATTATCGGTCTTTCACGATCAATATAGAGTGGGACGCTAAGGACCGCAGCAATTAAAGGGCGTCCATAAATAAAACTCAATTTAATTTCAGAAAAAAGTAACTGGGAGTTGTTCTAGATGATAGCCTTACCTGAAGCTCACACCTGAAAACATTAACTGAAAATAAAGATGGACATTTATTTCTGGTAAAAAATGGGTTAATAGGTAAAAAATGAGGCCTTAAGCCTAATATGTGCCGATGATTCTACGAGGTTGTGGTAAAACCACAAATTACTTATGCAGCATCGGTTTGATGACCAAAGACTCTGAAAGTAAGAACAGAAGAAAAACTATATAGTCTCCGGAAGTTGGCTTGTTTATGCATATCTTGAGCTTTTAGAAGCACACTTCCTTTCATTATGGAAGCCCTACTTCAGTAGAACTATGCATCCAAGTTGAGGCTAGAAAGTAGCTTACGGAATCATCCAGGTAGGAATGTGGAGAGAGAACTGTTGTAAAACAAGTCTTTAGTAAAATACTATTAATGAAATCTGACCATATTTTAGAAGAAATTTCATTTCCTAAACTCCTCAAAGCAAGTATTCCAGATTCGAAGAAAAATTTCATTGAAAGCGTAAGAAACATCTTGTAATTTACAGTGATGGCTCAGAGAGACATCTGGGGCGAATCAATTATGCCATAACATAAGCTAGGAAGATAAGCCATGTCTTTCAGGCAGAGATACTTACCATAATTGAAACTGCACCACAATGCTGCGAAAAGTAATTGTGAGGAAATATATCCTTATAAACTCTCACAGTCAGGCTGAACTCAAAAGTTCTCAGTTCCCATCACTTTAAATCCGAACTAGTATAGGAGTGTCACAAACACGCATAAAATAATTCCTCTCGTAGCACCTTAGACCTTAGTGGGTACCTGGACACACAGGAATTGAGTGAAACGAAAAAGAAATTAAAATTAAATTGAGTTGTATTTATGGACGCTCTTTAACTGCTGTGATCCTTAGCGTCCCATTCTGTATTGAGCGTGAAAGACCAGTAATTTTACTCAGAAGCCTCTTTATCAGGCTTGAGGTTCTTTTACATGCCGTAAATTTACAATACGGGGCCACCGGATTTACTTCGCTTCCGAAGGAAGCCATGGTAAGGATTTTTAGACCCGAAAAAAATCCATCGACCTACGCCGGGTTTGAGGGTAGCATGGTAACCACTACACCGTGGAGGGCGTGGAAATGAAAAAGCTGATGCATCTCTCCCATTTATAGAATAAGAGCCTGTCGCGTTAACACTTTAGAAGCAAACCACACAGTAAAACATTGGTGCGGAAAGAAACTTGCTAAAAAAAATTGCAGCGAACAAAGTCTTAATGGAAATAATTATTGCATCTTGTGAAAAAATAAGTAATTCGCTTATTAGCCTAAATAAGCCTTCACTTAGAAGAGTTATGAGCTTTATAACTGGAGGTGGAAAGTTAAGAAAACATCTGAGAACATGGAGCTATATCAAACTAAACGCATCGTCGCCTGTGTTTGCGAACCAACGAAACGACGAAACGTTTTACTTATAATGCAAAGCCATAGAATGGAAGAGAGATTCTTGAGGCCACCGCGCAAATAGTAACCGGACTAATGTAGTGAGACAAATAATACAGCTGACTAAAAATGTAGATATTCATCCTTAAATTAGTCATAGTGATAGTCATAATCAACAAATAAAATAATGTCCAGAGTATGTTGAAGAAAATGGTCCACAGATATGGTAACTTATATTTTGTTGTCGGTCTGGATGGCTCCGTTGGTTAGGCGCTGGCCTTTTGATCCCAAGATCAGACGATGGTTTTTAAGTGTGCTTAAAAGCGACAGCCCAATGTCAGTAGATTTATTAGCATCCAAAAGAACTTCTGCGGAACGAAATTCCGCACACCAGTGGTGCTGATATGATCCTGGTAATTGACAGCGTCGTTAACAAACAACTTATATTTTGTTGAACTTGTTTCTCCCTTATGACTTTTGTCCATCTGAACATTGCCTTTTCTTCTCCAAATAATAACTCCTCAGTGCGGAAGCTCATCGATACGAGACTTGAAACAGCGAGGTTGATCTGTGCGTGCTTATGGCCTTGAGTGTTTCTTTTGTTCCACAGAATTTCTTATTCTCTTACAGAGAGGACGTGCTGTATGCAATAATGGAGACGATTTTACAGTAAATTAATTCCAACCGAGCATTACATCGCCTCTTGAATGTCATTCCGGCCCATTACCTCTGACAGCGCAAGAAACATTATTCAATCCGTTGGCCGGAAACTCTGGAGCCATAAATTAATACTTCAGATAATCACTGCCGGCCGGCAGTAATTGCTGCTGTTGCTCATCCTGGAATATGGACTGTACCACATTGTGGCACTATTTGCCTTGCCCCATTATCATTGCTCTGTGTTTGCTCACAAATCCACTTGATAAGTTTCGCTTTCCAAACTCTTGTTTTACTGGTTTACCAAACCACAATGGACTCCTGGCTGATTACAGTTGCTCTGATTTAACGCCCTTAGGACGCTTCAGCCTGGTAACTTAAGGTATGATCACGAAGTATCTGGCACCTTTAGCTAGTTCTTGTTATTCCAGATATCTATATAAAATATGATGTGTTGCATTCACACACTCTCCCTACCCACTCTTCTTCAAACCATTCTTACAAAAGCTTATAATTCCGCCTATTGCTTATTAATCCAGACCACTTTCAATTTACATTTAAATATTTTGTTGTACGATACAGCAGGCTAAGTCGATAGTCAGATTTTTAAACAGGGTGTCGCTATGTGATGGCTTTGAAATTTCATGCTGTTTGCATGATCATGAGGGAGGAGAACAATAGCGACTTGCAGTTAAGAAAGGTATAAGTATTTGAAAATTCAAACGAATAATAAGGAATAACTCAGACATTTTACCAAAATTTTGACTGGATCTTCGTTTTTGTAGTAAGTTAATTTCTCTCTCTCTCTCTCTTACGGTTTACCAATTATGAAAACGTAATTGATAATTTACAGGACTTCACAGGCACAACATCTACATTTCATTTGTTATGCAAATATCTAAAGCATATGGTATTTTAATCAAAATCCTTAGATAAATTTTTGAAAAAATAAAAAAATAAGGAACACTTAGCCGTGTAAAGGGTAGTTTGAATTGGGGCATTTTCTCGATGAAGAAGTGTTACTTTTACGTTATTAGCAGCATGTTTAAGTGCCAATTTGAAGGTTGTATTGTAGTTCCACTGTTGGCGAGCCAAACTTGATGTAGTTGCAACCACGTACGACACAAAGCTTCCGGTGGTCTTCGCCCCAACGTTCACTTTCCGGTGGCCTTCGCCCCAACGTTTTAGAATCAACTTTGTAATTTGAATGTTTCTTTAAATATTATATTTATTTATGTTTGCCTCGGCTGCGTCAGTATTAATTTGTAGAAACATGTATCTCCTAGCAGGGGGTGATGCGGCTAAAGAATGTAGGCTTACACAAATTATAATTTTTACTTCACTCCTTTATTAATTCTTCACACGATTAAATAATACTTCCCTTTTATAGAGAGCTGTGAGATTATTTATTAATTACTTGCACTTTTTAACACATAAACTTTATAATATTCTCGCCTTAATGAATTTTCGTGTCACACTGGATACGTACCGAGCGATTGAACTGCTCAGGTACGCTGCTGTCTAGCGTCTAACTGGGAACGCTGTCTACTAGCGACTGGCGTTTATCGCTTAAATTTGTAAATTTCTCTGTTTCAGGTCTCTAATTGGCTAATTTTACTGCAATAGAATACTTTTATTTAACTTTCAGCTTTTCTGGTTGTTGATTGGCTATTTATAAACTGTTTTAAATATTACATTATTGTTCCAAGAATTACTAGCAGCATTATTAAACTTTCCAATTAAATATTGCCTCAAGGTTACTTCATTGTTAGCAACTTTCAGCTTCTATTCTCACAGCTCCTACATTATTAAATTGCCTAATACATTCACATAACATTATTATACACGTATACAATAATATAAACATATACAATGACTGT
Organism: Deroplatys truncata; assembly: GCA_030765065.1. Classification (NCBI taxonomy): domain Eukaryota; kingdom Metazoa; phylum Arthropoda; class Insecta; order Mantodea; family Mantidae; genus Deroplatys; species Deroplatys truncata. The sequence goes on along the minus strand of CM060987.1, from coordinate 69,262,108 downwards.
AATATACACTTTTTATATATTGTAGTATACACATATTGCTTTAAGGAGGGGTGTTATTATATTTTATATTATATAATTAGACTGAAAACATTAAGACTGCCTCATCGAACATCTTTGTGTCTTATCCTTGGAAGAGGCCAAGTAGTGTGTTTAACAAAAAGTTCGTTTTTGAGTTATGTTGTTTGTGAACATACACGTTTTTTTTTTAAAACGACTTTCTTTTTATATTGAGGGAGTCTCAAAACCTGTATTTCCGGTGAATTCCTGGTATCGAATTTTTGGATGGAATGTAATACTTCAACTTACTACTGGTAAAGAGTAAAAGGTTTAACAAAACATGATGTGGTGCATTCAAATATTTTCTCTACTCGCTCTAAACTATTCTTACTTTTCTGTTAGCACAGATGAACTTTCACATTTCGCTATAGACATAAGAGGAATACAGTAAGTTAAAGCGATAGTCAAATTTTTTAAAGGCAGTCGCTATGTGATTGCTTTGAAATTCCGTTCCCTTACATGAACACGGGAAAAAATCGGAGTTTCTCTACTCAATCTTCTACAAATTACTGTATTATTTCAAAAGTTTATTCTTATATCTACTTTTCTCTTAATATAGATAAACATTCATTACACATTTACACATTTCGTTGTGGTTTTGACCCTTGGGTGCATGATGAGGGCTTTTCAGGCAGAGATTAAATGAACCGGCACTTTAATTATAATAAAATCTTATATAGGTAATTGGAACATACTTTATGCAGTGCTTAAAATGTAATTAAGAGTATGGAAGCCGATTAAGTTTTATTTAATGTACCGAATTTTTGGGTGGAATGCAATACCTTTTCTACTTACAATGTAGGTGGTAAAGAAAGTAAAAAGTCATTGTACGCATGCGTGTTTGTGTGAATGTTCCTTAGTCTCCGACATCCATGCATCGATTTCAACTCAATTCTGCATTCTTTACGACAAGAGTAAAACTAGTGCGTGAGTGGTATCACAAAAAACCACCTCAAAGGGATAGGGGTAGGAAATGTTCGGCGGGGAGCAATTCTGAGGATATTCAGTTTGATTATTCCAAATAATAAAATGATACACATTACTCTCTTCATTCTTTTAGGGTTGGAAATGCGAACTACCACAGCTATGTGAAAGGGAAGCAATTGGAAGATTTTCGGTCAGAACCGGAAATTTGGCACAATGAAGTTGAAGTGATCAAATTAAAAGATTAATATCAACAATGCTGTAACTGTTTTCGTTCATTTAAGTGTAAATAAGCAAATATTTTGAAAAATATTCCAAACCCCGGGAAAAGCAAGGTATTTCTGCTAGTTACAAGTTGAAGTAGAATATTTGTTGGTAGTTGAATTCCCCTGTTGCCTTCTATTCTCGTAATTACGATGTCCACTCATCCGCGTCGTCGGTCGTTCTTGTAGTTTTTTTCTGGAATCTGCATCTTGTAGTTAATTTTACTGCTCCATTCGCTCCACGTCCTGGTTCCTTCGTTCCTTCCTAGTTATTTCGCCCCTTCCTGGTTAATTCGCCCCTTCCTGATTATTTCGCTCCTTCCTGGTTAATTCGCCCCACGTTGGGCGCCAATTTGAAGTAGAATATTTTTTAGTAGTAGGAAGATGCTTCATGTTTATCTGCACCAGGTATGGAAGCCAATTTGTCGTGGTCACTTCGTGTTATCTTTTTACTGGGCGCCTGTTATTGTATTACTATTTTTTAAATTTGGGTTCATTGTCCTCCGGCTAGCTATTATTTCTCGGTCGAGCACATCTCTTGAACAGGGTGTATAAACGGAAAGGAGTTGTTACTCAAAGATAACACTGATAAAAGAATTTGTTTTTACACTTTTATTGCCGTCACACTTCTTTAATTTCACATATTGACTCTTGATACACGCCCGACTGAAACTGTTATATTTTCTAATGTTACTATAATCACTTATTTGCTGCACATTATTAATTAGCGTATTTCACATTTATAACTAACTTTACGACGCGAGAGATTTTGTAGAACTGTGCGACGTGTAACCCGCGAACGATTCTGATGAACTACGCGTTACCTCTCTCTAGCACGGAATTTATACTCCCTCACCCGATATGCCTAAAGATTATAACAGAGCTGCAAATGGTTAATAAAACGCGCCAACATTAGCGTCTATTTTTATATCCAATCAAAATTACTAACACATATGCTCTAGGGAAGAAATTCCCGCCATTTCTAAGAAAAGCGCGCCAATCTGACGTCATTTGCTTTTCTCTAATAATTGATAAACAACTCACCCTCTCGCTCATTGTTACCCACTCTTATTGTCAGTTTCAGTGAGGCCGTGTAAACTTATTTCCTAACAATGCTTATAATTAACAAACATCTCAAATCAATGTCATACAATAATGCTTATTTACACTACAATCACTCTGGCATTTACATTGTTGTGATACAAATTACTGCCACATATGCCCCACTAGAAACATAATTATAAATATTTACAACTTGTTTGGAAATTTTATAATTGGGTTTTTAGTCTCCTGAATCTTGTAACACACGCTATTTATCACTTGCACTTAACACTGCACACGCATTTACACACGACATATATTTTGCCTTTTTCTCGCCACTATTTCCTGGCTCTGGTCTAATGTGTTTATATACATACATCTAACATTACAATTTTTTATAGCAAATACTGTACCCTGAACTGTTTAGTTACAAAATGTTTATATTTTCTTAGATTATTAACATAGAATTTTATACACTCAAGATTTTTAATCTAGTTCATCTTGTAAATTTTTTTGAACATATTTACCAAAATATTCATCCTCTACACAAATATATTTACATCTCTGAATTCTAGACACAATTTCACTTTGTCTGTGTGCTATATAAGTGTTTTGTTTTAATTATGTTGACCCTTTTTTATAGTTTTGTGCTATATATTCAAAATACTATTTGAATTATATCTACGTACTTTTACTTTAATATAACATTAAGTTTTCATTATTACATGCTTCATTTCAAATGTTGTTACAGTTTACTAAGAAATTGCTCTTTTTCCCCTTTAAACATTTATTTTTCTCCAGAATTTATTTCTCCTTTCTCATGACACATATACATAGATAACCCTCTTAAATTCCAATACTTCGTTCTGCAGTTCAGCTTTTACTATCCAGAATCTACTTTTCATCATCCTGCTCTTCTGTTTCATCTTTATCCTCATTGTTGTATGGTTTCAGCATCTCAATATGGAACTTTCCAATGGCTTTTCGAGTTGTTGGGTTGCATAATTCATATGTATTTGTTCCATATACTTCAACAACTTGATATGGTCCATGATATTTTGGAAATATTCGCCAATAAAGTTTATTTGCTTTATCAGACAATTTCTTAGTTTTAACCAAAACTAAATCTCCTATTTTGATCCTCCATTCCTTTCTTTTCTTTTCTTCATGTTTCCTTTTTATTTTTATGGCCTTTTTCTTCATCCTCTCGAATGCTTGTCGGAACATCTCTTCTTCCGTTTGTGGTATCGAGTGCTCATCTGGAATGGCTTCTGGAATTTTCTTACATATTGTATTTATCTTCTTTCCTAACTTAAGTTCACATGGTTTGTATCCTGTCACATTGTTTACTGTTTCATTGAGTAGATTCCGAACGAAATTCACGTATCCATAACATTGGGTTTGTTTTCGATGACACAGCACCCTTAAGTAATTCGAAATTTCCTTAATTTCCCTCTCCACTGGATTGGAGTTGACTTGAGTAGTCTATTCAAACATGCTAAACTTGTAGGTTTTCTGAAAGGGTAAATTCTTACATATTTGCTGAATATATTATAACAGACAAATATATATTTGTTTCCAAATTGACTTGGAGGCATAGGACCATGAATGTCAATACTAATTACACACCTCGGCTTATCCCTTATAACCGAATTAGTCTCAAATGCATATGCTGCATTTATTTGCTTTGCCTTCTGACATAGGTTGCAGCACGATATAAATTTCCGAACTTTCTGACGCAATTTGGATATGTATAAATTTTCTAAAATCATAGAAGTTTTCCGGTCCGTCCCTGAGTGTGCTAACCCTTCGTGAAAATTCTTAATTAGTTCCTTTTCCATGCTTTTATTTGAAGTGGAATATTTGTAAGTAGTTGGAAGATGCTTCGTTTTTTTTATCTCCCCCACGTATGGGAGCCAATTTGTCGCGGTCACTTCGTGTTATCTATTGTTGGGCGCCTGTTATTGTTTTACTACTTTGAATGTTGGGTTCATTATCCTCCGGCTAGCTATTATTTCTCGGTTGAGCACATCTCTTGAACAAGGTGTGTAAACGGAAAGGAGTTGTTACTGAAAGATAACACTGATAAAAGAATTTGTTTTTACACTTTTATTACCGTCACACTTTATTCATTTCACATTATCTTTTGATACACGCCAGACTGAAACTGTTATATTTTCTAATATCACTATAATCACTTATTTGCTGCACATTATTAATTCGCGTATTTCACATTTATAACTAGCTTAACGACACGAGAGATTCTGTAGAATTGCGTAACGTGTACTTGATGTATGCTTCCGTTGAACTACGCGACGTGTAACCCGTGGTATGATATTTTGGACTGAGGGACGTGTTACCCGTGAATGTTTCTTCTGGACTGAGCGACGTGTAATGCACAAATGTTTCTGTTGGACTGGGCAATACTTGTCTCTGGTTTTAACTTTTTATACTCCCTCACCCTAATATGCCTAAACATTATAACAGAGCTGCTATTGGTTAATAAAACGCACCAACATTAGCGTCTATTTTTATATCCAATCAAAATTACGAAAACATATGCTCTAAGGAAGATATTCCCGCCATTTCTAAGAAAAGCGCGCGAAATTTGACGTCATTTGCTTGTCTCTAATAATTGATAAACAACTCGCTAATTGTTACCCGCTCTTATTGTCAGTTTCAGTGAGGCCGTGTAAACTTATTTCCTAACAATGCTTATAATTAACAAACATCTCAAATCAAAGTCATACAATAATGCTTATTCACACTACAATCACTCTGGCATTTACATTGTTGTGATATAAAATACTGCCACAAAGTTAAACAGTGTAAGTCTGTAAAAGTACACAGTGTTCACTGGAATTTAATTTTGCAACTCATAAATGTGCTCTCCTTTACTTATACTCAAGTTTACGAGAAATAACATGGATATACCTGGCCTCATTGGCGTCACCTGGATCTTTTGAAGAGGGAGAAATTCTTTACAACGAGAATTTATTAAATGGAGAAATATTTTAGCAAAGACTAAGAAGATAAGAACTGAAAGAGTATAAGATACACTGCTTTGTTTCATAAACATCTTATTCCAGTTACAATTAATGCAAAGCGATATTGAAACTGATTTCAGTTTACATTTGATTGTAAAAGAGTGATCGTTAATTTTTTCTTGATCTCTGGTGTTCCATTCGAGGAGGATAGTTGATGTGAAACTATTATCACCTTAGCTTTCATGAATTGGGGAAGTGATTTCAGCATCTCTGCTTCGAATTTACCAGCTCATTACTCACTCCAACCTCATAAATGTACGGTATGTAAATCGACTAGCAATGCACCCCTGAAGAAGATTAATAAGCTGTTGCAGCGGCCTAAATAGAAGCTAATGAGCCCCTTCTCCTTACTACACGGAAGTGTATGAGTCCGGCTTACACTTTCAAGATTGGTAGAAAGCTAGTATGTAGCAATGATTTTATGTTTTCTCACTTACAAAATACCTTTCCCTCTAGGTTTTCAGTACCTTAACGCCCTCATCTTACGTTTTTCTTATACTTCTAGACCCCACACGATGGATCTAATTCCATGTAACTTCTGGTTCTCTGTACTGACTTGCATCATATACACTTGTGGACAAAAATTGAGTCACGATCGGAGGGCTTCGTGTACCTTCGTAACAGCTGCGTTCACAACGCACATGCAGAAACTGGAGAATGGTCTCTGCCCTGTGAGCGCAATGGTCACATAACGCTGTATCTACGTGGTGACCCTTATCAGTTACTGAAAACAGACAACGATAGAAGGTTTGGTTGGCCGAGAGGTTAAGAAAGTACCGCTTGTGCTCATAAGTTCTTCGGTTCAAATCTCGCGTTAGCTATTGTTATTTTTTAAGTTGTTAATTTTATGACTGGATGTGTAGAACATAGTATTGCATTAATATATCTTTAGTATTTTATGTTTTTGGGCATACCATGTTGAAAACCTTGTTTCTTAACAAATCAGATTTGAAGATGCATATTCCATTATTTTGTGTTTCTGATCTTGCTTGATATGTTATCAAAATTCTCCTGTATAAAAGTCGTAAATGGTCACAATAGCATGAAATGTGTTTCGATATACTACAAATTGTTACAAAATGGCAAAAACAAAACTTTCAGTATTTAGGTTGACTGACAGGAAGTGTTCTCAGCATACTACTCTGGCACCACCGTTTTCTTTTTTCTTTTTTTCTTTCTTTCTTTTTTTTTTACCTGATCCTTCAAGGAAAAACTTTATCATGCCACCTTTCTGGGGTTGCTGTCAGACCTAGAATTTTCGGCTACTAATCGTCCAGCGAAAAGCATTTTATACCGCCAGCGGAAATTTCAATGGCCGTTATAGTAAAAAGCAATAAAATATTTTCGATCACAGTATATATATGTTATAATTCTATTAATATATCTAAATGTTTAGCATATAGGTTAACTTAAAAAATTTTTTTACGTGTAAGTTCGCAGTTCTGCATTACAAATTCGAAAGCAATGGGATTGCATGTTTGAACTGAATATATGTTATGGATGAGCACCATTGCCAACTTCTACGGTGGGTACCTGGAAGGCTCATAATTTTTTAGTCCAGTGAGAATAACTGCGATCCAAAATCTGGAGAGTTTGCTCAGAAAGCTTCGAAGGCCATTCCAAGGTTATCTAACAACATGCTGGCAATCATGCCAGCCGCATATGACCCGTTAGATGTCTTTTTAACCTCGAAGAGCAACAAGCTTTCTTTCAACCGATTAATTTGGCCTGGGTGGGTAGCAAGCCGCGAAGTATCTAGCGTACAGACGCATTCGAGCTTTCCGATTGGCTAGTTTTTCACGGTCGTAATTTGAAAATTATATCACCAGCATTTTCTTCTCCCAATTATTATAAGTAGAATGCAGTACTGGAGGATTAAGGCATGATCTAAACTATCAAGTGCAGTTTTCGGTTCTTTGGTGTATTGTGACGTAGTGACCAGGCACCTCCAACAATTGTGTCGTAAGGGTGGCCACGACGCCATCAGCGCCTTCATCAGACGTCACGTGAAGGATGGGGACGTAGCACAGGATGACATTGAGAGGGTTACAGGTTGCGGAAACTGGAAGGGTGGTGAAAGGGTGGCATTTTCGGTCATGTAATTTATGTTCCCAATCTTACTAATCTGTAATCTTTCTAACACAAACTAAACTACATCTCGGAATTAGACAAGAAACCCGGCGGTCCATCTTCGTCGTGCATGGCGCCTACGGTTGCAAATTAGCACCGTGGTCGGTCCAGAGAGTCCGCCGTAAAAAAATCCTAAGTTCAAATATCCGACAAAATGCTGATTAGTGCCTCGCTAGTAACTGACATAAGGTATGTCAGCAGAAATTACATAACTAACCCATGTGTCGGACATGAAGTGAGCTTTACTCTAAGCAACCTCTGATTTCAACATCCGGGAAGTCACTCGCAAGAAATCTAAAGCCAATTTCCTGGATTTACTTAAACACAGTTTTTCCTGAATATCTCAAACTTTGTCATATATTAATAAAAAATGTATGGGCTAGAGAACAGTATGTGGATAACTCAAATAAGGAACAAAGAGAAAGTATAGCCTGGGCACGAGCAGGTGTATGCAGACTAATAGGAATAAGAAATGGGTTCCCACAGAACCAGTGTCCAATATATGGGGAAAGAGAAGATTTAGAACATATCGTTTTTTATTGTAAAGGTACACAACATTGGAGAAAGTAAGCTATAAATGGGAAATGGATAAAACTGGACAAGAAAGTAGCCTTAAGCAAGATTTTTAACAAGGATAGTAAAAAGGTAGGAGAGTACCTGTCCAAAGTAAAAAAGAAATGGTTATGGACAATAAAAAGGGATGTTAGTTTCATCATGAGATGTTACGATATGTAATTATATTATCATTATCATAATATTAGTATTATTAGATTATTATTTTGGTATTACTACTATTATAATATTATCATTTGTATGTTATAATTAAAGAAAGTAATATGGGTAGAATATGACAAGATAACAGCTTGGGATGAAATATAACCATATTCTAAGGAAGGTTGCTAGCATAAATAAATAAATAAATAAGTCATATTTGTCACAGTCTTTTAAAATAAAATTATAACCGTCACAATATACACAGGACTGCACATTATCGCCCACGCTATTTAATATAATTATATAAACGCTGTTGTCTCCGAATGGGAGAAACAACTTAGAACTAATTTTAAAATAGGGAACGTACATAGTGTTACATAAATTTTGTTTACGGATGATCAATTAATAATTACAAAGTCAGAAGATCAATTAAAGTTAGCTACGATGGCAGTGAATAAAATTACGAAAGAGTGTAATTTGCTATATCTCCAACATACACAAAACTTAGGGAATCAAATGAGGTGTATAACAGCGATTGATGACATAAATATAGAATAATTAAGCATTTTAATTATTTAGGATGATAATTTTATTCTGATAATATTTAAATCACAAAATACTCAATTTCAAAGAAATCTATGGGACAATAGTAAAACAAAATAATTTTAGAAAAGGCACTATGATGAAGTTTTACAAGGTTAAGGCGGTACCAATACGGATGTACAGATCAGAAAACTGGGCAGTAAACAGGTCAGTTAGAACACAAGTAGAAATAGGCAGAAATTAAATCCCTCAGATCAGTTGCTGGGTGTACTCGTATAGACTACGTCAGAAATTAAACCGCCAGACAAGAACTGAACAAATTTAACTTAAACCAAAGAATAACTAAGATAACATGGCATGAATACATTCATGAACACGAAAAGAATAACACGCCAAGCACTACAATACAGCACAAAAGGAACTGGGGTCATTGGGCGACCTCAATGCAGAGGGCAAGATGACTTCTGAGACGGAATATCAATATCAATTTATTGTAATTAAACAGTTATATAACTGCAATAGACATTGTCAGTATATACAATAATACAACATAAACCACACCTTGTGCAACTTTTACAGCAAAAAAGTAACAATTAAATATCAATATCAGATGCATTAAAATCAATAAATTCATTAACAGAATAAAATGGATTATCCACAAGCCAAGAATGCAATCGCTTACAAAATATTTTATAAGGCAAATCTTTTACAGCTTGAGGTAGCTTGTTAAAAAGTTTAATGACAATATAGGAGTAACATTGAGAAGTTTTCTTAAGTCTATGCTGAGGAATATCGATCATTTGACCATTACGGATATTATAATTATGAATATTGGATCTCGTGTCATACATATGTTGATTCTGTTTCATAAAACCCAATACAGTATAAATATACAAATTTATAACAGTCAAAATATTATATCTTTTAAAATAGGGTTTACAGTGTGTTCTAGTAGTTATCTTAGCCATAATTCTTACAGCTTTCTTTTGCACAAGTAATACATCTTGGATATATGAGCTATTACCCCAAAGTAAAATACCATAATTAATAATACTGTGAAAGTATGCAAAATATGAGACACGTATATACTCAAAGGGTACACAATTGACTAAGTTTCTCATCAGGAATAAAACCCTTGACAACTTTCTGCATAAAAATGTAATATGTGACTCCCAGGTTAAAAATCTTCAATAAAAATGCCTAAAAACTTTACATCAGTACAAAGCTTTGGGACAACAACATTATGCCCCGGACATCCTCCTTACAGATGATGATACGTACAAATATGAACAAATATGCACTCGGCCAAACAGGGAACGTCACAACAGAAGCTGTTTCAGTCGCTGTTGTGGACTTTACTGTGATGTCGATATGATTCATGCAATTGAGTAAACAAGTATTTGCCTTTATCAACTCAATCATGTTTAAAGAGCGAACTATCTTCTCATTAAACCTGTTATCTACTCGTAAAAGCAATCTTAGTGCAAAATTAAGCATTTATTAATTAATTAATAAGTTTGTTACGAATAGAATTTACTGTTGTTAACTTGCATATTATTTTATATAAAAACACCCACTCATAAAGTATGCTAAAACAGATTCATTGGAGGTGAAGAACCAAAAGACTGAAATCTTAAACCGGTTTAACACGAGTATGTATGGAGGAACATCGATGACAATCTTGGCATTTAACAAATATGAAACATAAACTTTTGAAAATCTTCTTGAAGTGAGTGATTTACTGGGAGATTTTAGCATTTTACTTACTTATTTAGTTATATTCTTCCCCTTGATATAATTCTGAACTCATAAAACTTTGACAGTAGTCATTCGATTATTCTTCTTTTGCAGGTCTTCTTTACTTCGTTTTCACTGTTCCTTCCTTTCTAGATGTAGCGCGGCCCAGACTTGAACTTACGATTATGAAAGTTTATATCTCGGCCGTTGAAAAAGAAAGGAAAAAATGCTACCACAGCTTCTCATTAACCCACACAGCTCTTTGCAGCTAACACTTCATCCCAGTTTTCATAAAACACCTGAATTACCATGAGGAAGAAGATGTTTTAGGAACATTTTACCCAGCTGGTAACCTTTCAGGATATAAAATATACTCGCCAAAATATCACCGTTTATGATGGAGCAATAATAAAACATAAAAATGTGTAAATGATCTGTGGATGTTAGAGATTTGCCATTTTGCACAGAGAACCTTTAAGGCGTCTTAACTAACTGAAACGTGATTCTTACCTTTAGTACTTTATGAGGTTCTATCAAGAGTTAAACTAAATGATTGAGAGTATATTTCGTATACTAAAATAATATCAAATGCCAAATATTTTGTTAGCAGAAATAAACAATTAAATCATACCACCACCAGTACTATGCAAAGTAAACAGAGTAAACTGTGGGTCCCAGTTCAGCTAATTGCAGGGAGAATTATATGTATTCGTGTATGTACACATGTACAGGGTCTTTGAAAAATAAGTTCCATATTAACAGAGGAGGGAGTATGCAACGAAATAAGAAAAACAATTTCTTTTTAACACTGGTCGTAAACTTATTATCTGCTGAGTTATGGTCCACTACACTACCATCAATGATTACCATTTATTTGATTGTTCTTCACAATAGGTGCTCGATGTGGCCGCCATCCATTGCAATGCAGCCTTCCACCTTGCGTCTCATGGAATCACGCATTCTATCGAACATCCTCTGGTTGTTGCTGGATGCATCACAGATATTGAACATGCGTTCTCATAATGTCTGCATATCATTTATGGGGACTGCATACACCATGATCTTTAAATGTCCCCAAAGCTAAAAATTTAAAGGGTTAAGATCAAGAAAATGGGAAGGCCAAAGTATTTGGCCCTCATCGATCAATCCATCGCTCATGAAAGACTCGTGTTAGCTGTCGCCTAACCCCGTGATTGAAGATGGGCCGGTGACCCGGTCTAGAGGAGGACAAGAAAACAAATTACAGTACTGCAGTGTCATAACAAAACATGTGCCATTTGAGCATTACTGTACACTAGAGGTAAATAATATATCTGACTGATAGAACAATGCGTATGTAGCACGCAGTGGAATACTGCAGATTGACTACTCTTGTGTTCTATGCAAATACGATGTGCTGTATAATAACAAACCTCTATGTGGAATGTGTTCTCATTCGTTTCGTGCCAAAGCGTTCGGAGTGCAAGATATGCTCCTTGTACAAAATAATACCGTAACTCAGAAGATATTACATTTACGACCAATGTTTATCTAAACTGTTTTTCTTCTTTTGTTGCATCCTCTGTAAATATTGGAACCTTTTTTCCGGACATCTGGTATATATTTAATAAAGAAAGAGTATTACGTACTTTAAATATGAGTAATTATGTGTAGCAAGTTGACAAAGTGTAACGTGTGAGCTCGATTCGGTAAGTCCTGGGTTCGAATTCTCATCGACCGTCCAATTATCCTTAGGTTTTCGTGGTTTTTCCCAGGTCGTTAGGCAAATGCTGGGATGGTTTCTCATCTGACAGGATTTCTTTGCCTTCATTTCTCTTTCATTCCGCTTACTTCTCATGTTTCAGTTGTGCTGCTAGGTGTGAGACAGTGCCGGACAGATTGCGCGGATGATTACTCCAAGAACAGAGCATTCCCTGGATACCAGGGGGCTGCCTGGTTGTACGGGTCAGTTATTGCCCTCTCTGGTGGCCCCAGTGGCTTGACTGTGCTTGTCGAGCGTGGCTATGACCTGTCTGCCTGCGGCCTGTAGCCTACTCTCGTTCCTTCACTTCATCTCTTTCTCCTGAGGAGTGGTAGCCTCAATAAATCTCTGTAGATCGCAGTGTGCGAGGAGTTACCCCTCCGTTGTACACCTGGAATAGTTATCATAAGAGTCAGGATTTACAGGAAAGGTTTTGTAACAAAACAGAGATTTTCGAATTTCTTCAATCCTAGAGCACATCTGCGATAAACCTTTGGTTAGCAGTGATAAGCATCTTGGTGAACTCTTGAAGTATAGTAATGTGTGTACTGTGGACGTACAGTGTTAGTACGTTATCGACAAAAAAGAATCTCATCATGTGACTTTTCAGAATAGGAGTAAAATTTAATGTGATGAACGCATAGATTTCATAGCTGAATCGCCCTCGGATATATCTTCACAGGCTTGATGTGTACCTGCGAAGATCAGGCTGGATGAACATAGAGAAACGTGATTGTGACGTCAAGAAGCGGAATGGTGGCGAGAAGGTTGGAATAATGACTGGAAACAAACAATAGAAATAAATAGTGACGTCAAGTGGGCTAGATGCATTTAAACGGAATTGTCTGACACCACTCTGGACCCATTAACCACGATTTCGTTTTCCTAACCGTCTAACCCACCTACACTACTGTCTCGCCCTTTACCCAGAAATTACTTTTCGTTCCTTGAACATGAATCTAGCGCTTATGATTGATTACAAAATACAATTTGAGATGCGCTGAATTTTGTTTAAAAAATCTTTGAGGCTAATTCTGTGTCATGGGGAATTGGGTTAAACCTACCCACTATTTTTTACTTTCTCTACTACGTTTAGTAAGTAGGGGAAGTATTGTATTCCACCCAAAAATTCGATACCGAGATTTCAGCGGAAATACATGTTTTGAGAGCCCCTGTATCCAAAAAAACCATTTAGGAAACATGTCCGTGTGTGTGTCTGTGAACAGCATAACTCAGGAACGAACAGTCGGATAAACACCAAACTTGGTATTTAGGTTCAGTATCTTCCAGATATGCGACACGAAGGTTTTCAAGAAAATCCCCCCACCCAGACTACCCTTTACATGGAACATTTTTCGAAATTTTTAATTTTGTAATGGTTTAATGTTTTGCTTACGTAATATATTTTTACGTAAATTATTAGAACTTGAAGATCTTATATTGTGCTGCTTTAGTTTTGTTTGGTTACATAATTTTAACTGCCCCACGTATGGGAGCCAATTTGTAGTAGTATTTATTAATGTTGTATTTATTTAACATTATTGTAGCCCCACGTTGTGGTGGCCAATTTGTAACGGTTTTACAAATAATGTTTGTTTACATCACGTGTTGAAGCCATGTTGTGACGTCATTCATTTGTTCGGTTTGTAGCTCCATCTAGTGTTAGCAATTTGCAGCAGTGTTAGTGTTCGTTTGAAAGAACGATATTGTTATCTTAATTAATTTTGGTTTACTGTCCTCCGGCTAGCTATTATTTCTCGGTCGAACATGTCTCTTGATCAGGGTTGTGTAAACGGAAAGGAATCTTTTATCCAAAAAGAACACTGATGAAGAAATTTGTTTTATAATTTTATTGTCGAACACGTTAACTATCACATTTATACATTGATCTTAACACTCGCCAAACTGAAACTGTTATAATAACTTCTTACTGATCACTTTTAATCCACGTACTTCAACCTTTTGTATAATTAACCTTACAACACTTTAGATTATTCATAATTCTGCTGCGCGTAACTTGTGAATCGATACCCGACGTTTGCCGTACAAATACTTTCGACGAATTGACTGACTGAAGACGACGTGTAGTGTACACAGATTTTTGATGAACTGGAGGCGACGTGTAATGTATTGAGATTTTCGATGAACTGGCTGACTTTACCTCTAACCTACTGCTTTTATACCCATACACACCGATATGCCTAAAGATTATAACTCAGTTACTATTGGCTAATAAAACGCGCCAACATTAGCGTCTATTTTAATATCCAATGAAAATTATGAATACATATGCTCTAGGGAAATATTCCAGAAGATTCTCAACGGAAAAACGCGCCAATATTACGCAACTTCCTCGTTTCCAATAATGATAAACAGCTCACCCCCCCTCGCTGCATTATTGCGCGCTATTATTGACAGTTTCAGTAAGGCCGTATAAACTTACTTCTCAACAATAATTACAGTCAAGAAACATCTCAAATCAATGTTACATAAAAATGCATATTCATATTACAATCATTATTCACATTTAAGTAATTTGTGATACAAATTACTGCATCATATGCCCCACTAGAAACATAATTATAAATATTTACAACTTGTTTGGAAATTTTATAATTGGGTTTTTAGTCTCCTAAATCTTGGAACACACGCTATCACTTTCACTTAACACTTCACACGTATTTAACACACGACATATTTTTTTTTATCTCGCCACTACTTACTGGCTCTGGTTTAATGTTTTTAGACATTAATCTGACATCACAATTTTTATAGCAAATACTGTACCCTGAAGTATTTAATTACTGTTACCAAATTGTTTACTTTCTTTGGTTATTGACAAAAATTTATACATTTTAGAATTTTTGTAATTACTATACATATTTACCAAAAATATTCACCCTCTACAGAAATATATTTACATCTCTTAAATCTAAATACTGTTTCACATTTTCTGTTTGCTACATAAGTATTTGTTTTAATTATTTTTAACCTATTTTTGTTATTTTGTACTGTATATTCACAATACTCTCGGAATTATATCTACGTACTTTACTAACATCATGCTTTATTTCAAATGCTGTTACAGTTACAAATAAAATGTTATTTTCCTTTTAAACATTTAGTTTTTGTCCAGAATTTATTTCTCTTTTCACATGACATATATAAATAGTTAACCCTCTTACAATCTAATACATTGCTCTGCATTTCATCTTTAACTTTACATCTCATTGCTATTTACCCTCCTGGATCAAATTGTGTGTGGCTAAACATTACTCGTACCCGTATCCTAACCTTCAAATTTTTGTTCATGAATAACCTCTTGTATTCATATGAAATTTTTCCCCATGATACCATTTGAAAACAATCTAAAGTTTCTTGAACGACAAATCCTTTAACAACTGTCATTTTCAATTCTTCTACTATCTCTTTAATCTGAGAGTACTCTGAGAAATCTGTACTAAACTGTACTGGACTGGAGTTTTCATTCTGAACAGCTTGGTACTTGTTAATTTCAGAAGTTTGCTTTAGATTATTTACAGGCAAAACTTTAACTTCTTCGTACAATTTGTTTCTTTGCATTTCTGATTCTTTCTGAATTTCAGATATCTCCCCACTGAAATTAACTTGCGCCTGATTCACATCTACATTCATAACCTCTTTCATCTCTCTTAGCTCACTTGAAATACTACTCACTCGACTACCTGACTCTGTACATTCTACATCAACATGTTCACTTTTAGTATTAACCTCACTTTCTTTGTTACCTATTTCCCTGCTCATGTCTAACATTTTCTTTGAAACTTCTCCTATCTCACTTGCTATCACTTCCTTTTCATCACTCATTTTTGGCATACTACTATCTAGCTTCATAACTTTCTTTTCAATTTCTTCACTGCTTTGATTTACTTTTTGCTCTAATATCTCATTCCTCCTACCAATAATTTCCATTAATTTCCTATGATCTTTATTTATAGCTTCTCTCAATTTCTCAATATTCTTATTTACTGTTTCGCAAAAATTTCTCATTATTTCCATCATAATACTAGCATCAAAATTAACATTTCCTGCTATTCTATTCTGACTTTCTGCACTAACATTTCCTCCATCAAATACTACATTGTTTAAGCTATTTTCTGTATCCTTTATTGAATTACAGCTAACTGTTACATTATCTCCCTCCATATTTATTTCTTCTGTATTATAAGTAGCCATTGCTTTCTTTATCCTACCGCTCCTAAGGTACATTTAAATGTTATAAGTTTGTTTTAAAAAAATTACTATACTCTGACCTTTTGTGATGCTGTCTGTTGCTGTTACTTTGATGTCCAGCTTCCTGCCCCTCTCTCCTAGGTTATATGTCGCTTCTGCGTTGTATTAGTGATGAATCCGCGTCATTTCGATGTTTTTGTGTCCACTCATCCGCGTCGTTTGTCGTTCCTCTAGTTGTTTCTGGAATCTGCGTCTTCTCGATGTTTTTGTAGTTGAATTCCCCTGTTGCCTCGTAATCTTGGAATTACGATGTCCAATCATCCGCGAGTCTGTCGTCCCTTTTGCTGTTTCTGGAATCTGCGTCTTGTAGATCAATTCACTGCTCCATTCATTCCACATCCTGGTGTAACGGTTTTATTTGTGACATTATTTATTTATTGAGCCCCACGTTTGGGCGCCAATTTGTAACGGTTTAATGTTTTGCTTACGTAATATGTTTTTACGTAAATTATTAGAACTTGAAGATCTTATATTGTGCTGCTTTAGGTTTGTTTGGTTACATAATTTTAACTGCCCCACGTATGGGAGTCAATTTGTAGTAGTATTTATTAATGTTGTATTTATTTAACATTATTGTAGCCCCACGTTGTGGTAGCCAATTTGTAACGGTTTTACAAATAATGTTTGTTTACATCACGTGTTGAAGCCATCTTGTGACGTCATTCATTTGTTCGGTTTGTAGGTCCATCTAGTGTTAGCAATTTGCAGCAGTGTTAGTGTTCGTTTGAAAGAACGATATTGTTATCTTAATTAATTTTGGTTTACTGTCCTCCGGCTAGCTATTATTTCTCGGTCGAACATGTCTCTTGATCAGGGTTGTGTAAACGGAAAGGAATCTTTTATCCAAAAAGAACACTGATGAAGAAATTTGTTTTATAATTTTATTGTCGAACACGTTAACTATCACATTTATACATTGATCTTAACACTCGCCAAACTGAAACTGTTATAATAACTTCTTACTGATCACTTTTAATCCACGTACTTCAACCTTTTGTATAATTAACCTTACAACACTTTAGATTATTCATAATTCTGCTGCGCGTAACTTGTGAATCGATACCCGACGTTTGCCGTACAAATACTTTCGACGAATTGACTGACTGAAGACGACGTGTAGTGTACACAGATTTTTGATGAACTGGAGGCGACGTGTAATGTATTGAGATTTTCGATGAACTGGCTGACTTTACCTCTAACCTACTGCTTTTATACCCATACACACCGATATGCCTAAAGATTATAACTCAGTTACTATTGGCTAATAAAACGCGCCAACATTAACGTCTATTTTAATATCCAATGAAAATTATGAATACATATGCTCTAGGGAAATATTCCAGAAGATTCTCAACGGAAAAACGCGCCAATATTACGCAACTTCCTCGTTTCCAATAATGATAAACAGCTCACCCCCCCCCCTCGCTGCATTATTGCGTGTTATTATTGACAGTTTCAGTAAGGCCGTATAAACTTATTTCTCAACAATAATTACAGTCAAGAAACATCTCAAATCAATGTCACATAAAAATGCATATTCATATTACAATCATTATTCACATTTAAGTAATTTGTGATACAAATTACTGCATCAATTTTCTCAAAAATGCCTCCAACGATTTTGATTAAACTATCATATGTTTAAGATATTTTCATAACAAATAAAATGTATATCTCGAATTTTCTGGGAATGTCGCCAAAAGTATTCTTCATTGTGAACGAAATTTGCATAACTGGTAAACCATAACAGATAGACAAAATTTTACTACACAAAAAATGTAGATCGCGTTAAAATATACAATTTATGTCATATACATTTTTTTGTTGAGTGAACCATTTTCGAGATATTGCTTGTTATTCCCTTAAATTTTTCAATACTTATTTTCTCAAATGGGAATTCGTTATTCATTTTTTTGTCTTGGATATGCAAAGAGTATTAATCTGTGGCAAAGGGAATGGTGCTGCATCTAGCATAGAGATATGTATGTGCTTAAAGGCTACTGTATTTCTATGTTGCCCTTGTAAATATATATTCCCCCTTACATCTACAAGAAAATTAGCAATAAGATAGAGTCTGCAAATGTTTATCTCGATTAACATGAAGTAGATGGAGAATAAGCGTTTGTAAAAATAGTTTGTACAAGAGTAGACAAAGTCATGTGAGTGTAACACAGCAGATTTTTATTCATGCGTTGCATCGTGAGGTATATCTGGAAATATGACTGTTAGTGATTTATAGTTCAGGAAACCAACATTCCGCCAGAGGACATTCATCACCTTCAGTTGGATGATTGTCTTTCTCTGCCATGAGAATGCGGACATGAGGTTATCAATGGGTTGGCAGGCGGCCTTGGCCTTTTATAGGCTCTCGCATGTTCTGGTACATCAAGAGAATGCTAGGGGAAAAAATACGCAGAAAAGTTTGGAAATGGTGTCCACCTGGGAAAGAGGGAGCGGTAAATCCATAAATACTTGGATGTAGGGAATGGGAGGGGGATGAGAGCAAGGAGGACTGGAGGAGGAGGAATAAATGGAGAAGAAAAATAAAACTTTAGGAGCAGAGAGGTTTGCAAACACTGTAATTCTGTGCATAAATACAATTATTATTTTTATTATTTATAACTCTTGATTCTCACCTATTTGTATACATCTGTGAAACGATAATGGACACTAAAGTATTACTGCATGAAAACTGTAACATTTATCGTTTCTGAAATATTCGTTGTTGTACATTTATTTTTCTCTAATTTTGAGCAGCGTCTTCTGAAACGCTAAGTGACATTTTAATTATTCTCCTAGCTTACAGAATAAGGGCGCATATGTTACGATAACAGTGAGAAGCAGCTAATGTTCACAATTAATGATAATAAATGCTTACCGTTATATTGTTGGTTGGTAAATGTGGTTAACAGAAGCCAACTTTATTACACTTCCTCAGCTTAACCGTAAATCGTTCAAAGTTAGTAACAATGGCTCAAATTGACCAAAGTAGCGCGATAAATGATGATAGGTAAAGGGAAAGGTACGTGTCACGGAGGGGCACCCGGAACAGAGGCAGAGCACCGCAGTAGGCCGTAACGGCCATTTTTGCTTACAATGTACCCCTGGGAGGGATGAGGGGAAACCCCCGAAGGATCAGGATGTCGACGGGCGCAAGCATGGGCGGGGTCTCTAACGTTCCCAGATAGAACGCATCCGACGCCGTCTGGTCCCTGCCCACAAGTCACCAACCCTCAGGGTCCCCGGGGCGGAGCCCACTCGGAGGTGAAACCTAACTGGGCGGTACGGCAGCGACGTCAGGGAAGAAACTTCTACAGAGCGCAAGCCGCCGCCTAGCCGCAACCCACCGAACTCCGTCGCCTGGTCCTACAACCCTGAAACAGGTGACCATGAAGATGGTGAATACAGGAAGTGAGAGGGAGGAGAGTCGTGGTAGTAGAAACCATCCCAACATTCGCCTGTCGACCAGGGAAACCACGAAAAACCCATAAGCCAGAGTCTGCAGTCGCCGTGGATCAATCCCGGGACCTTCCAAATATGGGGTCAAGAAATTGCCGCCTGAGCCATCCCGACCGATAAATGATGGTAGACTGAACTGAAAATCGCTTGACTATATCACAACTTAAACTGACAGCTTAAACACAACTATGATACTAAACCAGATGTGATATACCTAGCGTAGTTTTTCGATTAACTGTATTTGAAAAGATTAGAACCATAAATGCAAATAAATACTGTTTTTTCACTCACAGTTTTTCATAATTATGACGTACCTCATCACATTAGCGCAGGAGTTTGTATGAAATTGGAGGAAGTCATAAACAATTACTTTACACAGTATTAAATATATTTGATATCGTAATTCCATCTGAAATTCATATTTTGAAGAACCTGGCAAATTATTACTCATTAGAATATTCAAATCCACTTTCTAGTTCATTTGGAAAGAAATCATGATTTTTCGGGGTAATTCAATAATCTCGCTTATCTTCTATGTGTAGGTGGTAAAGAAAGTAATAAATGATATTGCGTAGAGAAATTGTGGTCAGTTTTACACATCAGGTTATTTGTCACAAACAGTATTCTAGTTATCGCCAATATTATTTTGCACTTTGCCTCTTCGTCCGTGGTAACAGAAATAAATGTCATTGATTAAGAATATTTGTGACGCGTAGCTACACCACTGCAGCCTCGTAAATGTGTTGAAGTGGCAAAACCGTGCAGTTTTATCATTAGCGTCCAGACCAATCAACGAACATTGGAAAAGTGCGGGTACTAAGCAAATGTGGTGTAGAGTGAAACGAAAGCTCCAAGCGAAAATCCAATTATGAAGTACACACCTACATAGGGATATCCTTTGATATTATATGTACCTTACAGACGCGTGAATATTGATTCGTCGACTTTGGGAAAAATTCACAAACAGCAAATACATGAAAATCAGCGTTAACAAACTCCGAGGCATCAATTAATGGTTTCCCTGTTTACTTGGACTTGCAAATGGAAACACGTGTGCAAACTTATAAATACATCGTATCACCTGTCAAATGGATTAATCCTTCTCTCTGAAGAGCAGTGTTTAATGTTTACTTCATTTTAAGCCACACGTGTAACCTATCTCTGTGTACTCGTGTAATTATTGTTCTTTGTCTATCGCTGAAAGTCTCCGTCGTGGATGAACTGATTTTTACTGCCTATTTCTTGCTATAGATATTTTATCAAGGTAGGAAAATATTTTAAATTATTTTTATTCCGCTGATTTATGGTAGGTCAAGGATATATTGTATTCGACCCAAAAAATTTAAAGTAGAAATTTCACGAAAATTTACATTTTAGGTCCCCTTAAGCCCAGAATTTAAAAAATACAAATAAAAAAATCTGACATGACTTTCTCTACTCTTGTGCAAACTATTTTTACAAACGCTTATTCTCCATCTACTTTATGTTAATCGAGATATGAGATGTTAATCTTATTGCTAATTTTCTTGTAGGTGCAAGGGAAATATGGTAGGCTTTAAGCGAGAGTCAAATCTTTTAAGAGTTGGTTGCTATGTGGAGAATTCCATTCTCTTTGTATGTCCAGGACAAAAAAAAAGAATCCCCATTTGAGAATAAGTATAAGTATTGGAAAATTCAAACAAATAACAAGGAATATATCGGAAATTGTTCAGTGGACAAAAAATGACAAACTGTGTGTTTTAACGAGCTCTAAATTTTTTGTGTAGTAACATTTTGCCTATCTCTTACGGTTTACCAGTTATGCAAAAGCCATTCAAAATGAAGAGGACTTTTGGGGGCATTCGCAGAAAATTAAAAATATACATTTTATTTGTCAAGAAAATATCTTAAATATATGATATATTAATCAAAATCGTTTCAGTCATTTCTGAGAAAATCAAAATTTTCGAAAAATGTTCCATGTAAAGGGTAGTCTAGGTTGGGGGATTTTCTTGTACGTCTTCGTGTCTTTGAAATATACTGAACCTAAATACCAAGTTTAGTGTTTATCCGACTTTTCGTTTTTGAGTTATGCTGTTCACAGGCACACACGGACCTTTTTATAAAAATGCTTTTTTTTAATCGGCTGCCTCAAAATATGTATTCGGATGAAATCTCGATATAGAATTTTTGACTGGAAAATGCAATACTTTCCCTACTTACTATACGTAGTATAGGAAGTAAAAAAGCGTGTGTCAATGAACAGCACAACTTGGATACTAAAATTTCATACTTAACTCAGACAATATTTAATTCGCCGGGCGAAGAAATCCGAACAATTTTTCATAGGGAACTTTTTTCATTATTTTCTAAAGAATGTTAACTGATGAATTGTACACGACTTCATAATCAGCATCATCCACAGGGGGATTAGATCCATGACCTGTTGCGGCTTCAGGAGAACAGATCCTTGCATCTAGTGGACACTGTGCTTATAGATCGGAAACCAAATGGATCTCAGATGTTCTTGTCAGTTACTTCATCTCATCTCTTTTTCTATTAGATCAAATATATGTAATTCTTCTCCCATTTCTGTGTTTCTTTTTTTATCCAAGGCATTATAACCTGCTGGTTGCCTAAAAAGTCTCATTTCGACAGCCATGATTCTTCTTCTTTTTTGTCTTGTTCAATAACAATTTTCTCACCCATAGGCTATTAGTGATAGAGGCATCTACATTGTAAAATTTCAGTCGTGTTTCCTGTTTTCTTGTATACAACTTAGAGATTTAGTACAGGAAAAAGTAAAAATCATTAAAAGAAATAATTTGTATAAAATTATTTTTCGTAGTATCAACCATTTTCGAGATCTTTTTTCAACCATTCTTACATATTCCCAAGCTGAAGAGAGTTATTTTTATGAACATTATTGAAACTTCACGTTACCAATTTTTCTTTTCTTTCACATGAACTTGTTATTGACAAAAACCGATTTGTGGACACAAACAGCTGAATGTCGCTTCCTGTGTTACATGTCATAATCGACAAGCAAACCTTCCCACAATGGTTCCGAATTCGATTCCCGGATTTCCCGTATAACTGTGAATTTTTACAGAAACACGTTTAGATCCCCTTAAAATACTTATAAGCATCATGTCAAATAATGGCGTTTGGTGCATTAACTGTCTCCAAAATATTCTGTGTTCTTAGTCTGACTGCACTTTGTAATGCATATATTTATTTTAAGCACAGACTCTCCATTGGGGTCATACCGAGCCCAGCATATAGCCACCTGGACTTTTCGGCATGGTAACTCAGCAATAAAAGTGACTGGAGACCTACGCATGGCTTACAATTTTTCAAGTCTGATTCAATTTTCCAATTTACTGCTCACGCCGGGCTAGATTAAAGAATGATTATCAAATATAAATTAACCCTAACAGAGGTGAGCTACAAATTCCGGAAACTAAAATCACTTGCAACATCCCAAGTCACCTTTGAGGTATATAATCCCCAATATCTGAGATGGCCTTGAAGTGTTACCGGGATATTTGAATCAGATGACTAAGTGCGGGTATCTCTTTGAGAGATACTCAAGAAGTTTGAACATCGATACAGAGAACCAAAGGTCCCTGGTTCAAGTGCCGATTGTAGTATTCAGTTTTTGAACACTTTCTAACTTACTGTCTTCACACAGCTTGTGTGAAAGGACCGTTATCAAAGATAAAACATAGGTCAGGGAATGAAGACTCACGTCTTATCGAAATCTTTATTTCTTTATTTACCTTTACTTCCTCTACCACTTGCCTAGAGTAGAATGAGGGACTGTTTCATTCCATATACAAATTGTGTATTGAGATCTTCCGATTCCTAAAATATTTGTGAAGGATTTGTTTATGTATGTAAGTGTATGTGCGAGCGCGCGTACACAGTTCTTCGGATATTAAGAGTAGAATAAATACCAAACATGGTATTTACGTTCATATATTTCAAGGACAAAAGCAAAACACTCATGAAATCCCTCCCAAACCATTTTCCCCCTTCCTTTATACGCAAACAAGTCATTGACTCTTATTCTCTCAAAAACTGTTGTAATGGCTGATTAAAACATATATGTGTGAGATGCTGACATGTTTTGAATGTTGCATGAACTGATACTGAAGACCTTTTGTCACAGAATAACTGAGAAAGCAGGGAGAAATAAAAATTAGCAAATAGAATTGTAGGTTTCATTTAAATACGCATTTTATATAATGAGTTTTTTATAGTATCAGCTGTTTCCGAGATATTTTCAGTTGTTCCTTAGAATTGTCCAATATTTTAGGTGATAATCTTTTGAAATGTCATACCCATACAAGAATATCAATATCAAGGTTCGTCTAACAAAAGACTGTCACACCAGCCTGGGTGCATGCGTCCTATAACAACAGGTTTAAAGTATTTCTTGTATTTTTCCTGATTAACAGGAAACAGTCAGAAAAACAAAGTTGTTACTATTAATTTGTAGAATAGCTCTATGAAAATACATGAATATGGGTAGAGAGTCCTGTATAATTACGACGAACAGAATTTTTATTTTGTTCATTTATTTCCTATCTCTGTAAGTACATTAATTAATTCATTAAAATCAAAACATTCATTATTTATTCAAATAAATTTTCCATTAACACAACTTTATACTTAAACAAATGCAGCTTAAGTTTTTCTTTCTGTGGCGGTGAATGGACCTACCTAACTATATACAGTAACATTCAGTATGTATTTTGTTCATCATAATGCTAACTACAGTAACTATGGAGTGAAAAACAGAACAAATGAAAACACAACTTCGAAATCAAATATTATATCTTTAACACTTTAAAGTTTAAAGTGACTTTCGAACAACGCTATATATCCACAGATAATATGTAAATACAGTGTTTTATGAAGTCTGGAGTCAGAAGAAATATTTTGTTGTATTTCCTTTCATTTTTTATTAAGCTAGTCGGCTGTTTTTGCTTTTCTGGGGATACATTGCATCGTCATTTGTTGCATTTTCGAGTTTTGAATGTTAATGAATAGGGATGGGAGGGACCTCTATACCGTCGATATCTCGATACTCTCGATACTTGGCGGCATTGAAGTATGCCTAATACTTTGCGATAAACCTTAGAACCTTTTAAATGCTTACGTTTTGCATTACTGAAAGTTGTTGCGTTTAACTTTATGCTAGATAAGGAATGAAAGGAGTCGAGACTACACGTTATTGCCTTGCACGCGTCACCAAAGGATTACTGGACTATAGTTCTTGATAGACCTTAACTGCGTTTCCTGCGGTTGAATCAATGCAACATTCCATAGAGTCTTGTGACTAAATAAAATCATGCAAAACAATGGGGGAAAGAGTGGGAATATTCATGTAACATGCAACGTTAACTGAATTGTAAGTGAAGCTGATTTAGCTGACGCACCAAATCATGCTTCTGCGACAGTCTGGCTTGGTGACTCATTTTCAGCCATTGCATTTAGCTACTTCGGTGACCAGAAACAATTCAGAAGTTAAGACGTGGCATAATACAGTGCATGGAAATATTTTTTCTTTCCTTCCATCTGTTAGTTTATGTATAAGTAAGTCTAACTCGGGTGACGAGCATAGCTTACAGGTGTATTGTACGGCGTTACCCTGGGGGTGCTTTACGCCAATTTAGCGGCACGGCATTTGCAGGAATGGTCCCGGGTTCGATGCTAGCTCAGGGATTTGCATGGATCTTGGATCTAGGATTGGTGGTTAATATGATTGATTCATTTTCCTGCCTGTTTATTTCCCGTCACTGTTTTAAAATCTGATTCCTGATATTACCTCGCCACACACACACACACACACACACACACACACACAACATGCGCGCGCGCATTTCTTTATTGCTGTACTTCATACCATTGCCCTTATCCAATGCCACGCACACTTGTTTTCAGAACAAGCTCCAAGGAAATAACACGAAGAAGAAGTGTTTAATAAACTCTCCCGTTTCTTTATTTCAAATTCTCTATCTCCCCATTTCATTATCACATGCTTTCTACGTTCTTTCTTATTGGATGGCCTGGGTTTTTGAGAAATTGATCCTTTTTCTACACATCTGCTTTTCAGGTGACCGAACGGTACACTAACAACAATTGAGGGTAAAACCAACCCCGTTTCCTGCCTACTGCTGGCATTTTCACCCATACTCAACTTTACGGTAACACTCGCTTTCCCGTATTATTTAATAATACTATTCCTACTGTTAATAATATTTATTTTCCCTATGGTTATAATTTTAATTTAGATACGCAGAACCTACTTTCTCAATTGTACGATTAATTTCCATAATTGGATAGAAAATCCTTTAAAGGAAAGCTTTGAGTATAAAATATAGTTACATAAAAATAGAAGCAAATAAATTATTATTATATTATTAGCTTTGAATAACAATAAGCGATGTATGAACTATGGTATTATCAGGATTTAGAGATTGCTGCCAATCAGAGAATGCGTTTATACACAGAAAACTACTAATAAGAACATAATTCAGTGAAGAAGCTATCGCCTTTACAGATTTTTATAAAGTGAGTATC
Organism: Deroplatys truncata; assembly: GCA_030765065.1. Lineage (NCBI taxonomy): Eukaryota > Metazoa > Arthropoda > Insecta > Mantodea > Mantidae > Deroplatys > Deroplatys truncata. The sequence goes on along the minus strand of CM060987.1, from coordinate 69,235,610 downwards.
GAGTATCGATGCATAAAAATCAGTATCGGTATCGAGTATCGTGAAATAGTGGTATCGGTGTGCGAGCAATTGGAGATGGTTGCTCTGGAAGCGGCAGCTGACTTCAGTAGAAAGCAGCCCAGGTGGAGACTAATCTATAGTGCAGTTAGAAAATTGTGATTTTCCAGTGTAGTGTAGGCAAAACGGGGCCGAACCGCATTATATAATTTTCATACATCATTGTTGGACTGCCCTTGAAACGGGCAGCAAGGTTGCACAGAGTGAACCTAATAGAATTCCCACATAGGGCATTTTAAAGGATGTCTTCTATGTTGCAAAAAATTCGAAATATGCCTCTAATGTTTAACACATTCAAAGCAACATGGTAAAACTTTGAGAAAATATGCGGAATCTGAAAAAAGTTATGTAGTTGGAGACTGTGTTGTGCGTTCTGTGTGAGGCAGTAATTTTAACACTTAAATGATTTTAGTCAAATTATATAATAAGTAAATTCAATAACAGCCCGCCTTGAAGCAATATGTGTATGTAATAATTTGTAAAATGTATGTAACAGTTATTGCATATGCTTATATTATTGTGAACATGTTCAATAATGTTATGTGAATGCATTACGTAATTTAATAATGTAGGAGCTGTGAGAAATAGGTCAAAAGTTCCTAACAAAGAGGTAACAATGAGGTAACCTTGAGGTAATAATGAGTAAGAATGTTTAATAATACTACTTCTGATTATTGTAATAACAATGTAAATTTTGAGACAGTTTATAAAATAGCCAAGCAACGACCAGTAAAAGCTTTAGTTAAATGAAGGTATTCTATTGGGGTAGGAATAGCCAATGAGAGACTTGAAATACAGAAATTTACAAGTTTAGGAGGTTGAAATAGTTCAGTTGCCTGCAGACAGCGCTCATAACTGGATGCGTTGCTTGTGCGTCCTCGAGAGATTTAATATGTATTCGTGTGAGACGAAAAATAAGTTTACGTGTTAAAAAGTGCAAGTAACTCATAAAAAGAATCTCACAGCTCTCTATATCAGTGAAGTGTTATTTAAATCGTATCTAGTATTAATAAAAGGAGTGAAGTAAAATTATAATCTGTATAAGCCTACATTCTTGTCGTATCACAACCCTGCTAAGATATCCTTTCTCTAAAATAAATAGTGACGTAGCCGAGGAAAACATAAATATTAAATATTTAAAGAAACAGTTTAATTACAAAGTTAATATTTTCTTAAACTTGGGGCAAAGGCCACCTGAAAGTACATTTGAGGCAAAGGCTACAGGAAACTGTTTACTATACGTGCGATTGCAACGAATTTTAAATTCGGCTCCCCAACAGTTGAACTATAATACAACTCCTTCAATACGGCCTACTTCAAATTGACGCCCAAAGCGTGGTGCAAACAACGTAAAGAAGAGCTAGACAATAAATAAAACAACACCTTGCTCATGTGGTAGTGTTAATTGCTGTGGTTCACATATCCATGTACAGAGAATAATTAAAATCTATGGGATTTGATTTCTTTTTAATTATTTTATGTGCTTCTGGATGCAAGTATACTATATTTCCTTAAGGTTTTCCCTCATAAATGCTATATTTTTTACAATATTGAATATAATAGTTGTATTTTCTTAATAAAAATAATTCCATAATTAATAATAACAATAATAATAGATTCAAACACGTTGTAATTAGCTCTAGTTCGCTTAAAAAATATATCTATATGATTCTAAATTGATTTAACACGTTTTATTCTGTTTCAGGAGGGGAAAAAACTAGTAAAAATTGCTTCTAAATGATACTCGTAACCGTAGCCTACGTATTGAGCACATTTAAACACACAATACAGTTTACAGAAAAATTTACAAAAATTCCTAAAGGTGCTTAAGAACTATACATTGGTACTTATGTACGTCAATTATTCCTTGGAAATATAAAAATACATTTGTTGATTTTGTTTATAGTTATTATACTCCTAAATAGCGCTTACACTACGTCATCGAACCATACTTTATGGTTATTAATTAAAATAATAATCTGCAGCTTGGAAAAAAGCTACTTTTCCAACTAAGAGGCAAGAGGAAACTAAAATTAAAGTAAATAATTAGAAGCCTCGAATTAATTCAGGGGTAAAACTAAACTAATATTTTGTTACAAATCTCTATGTAAATAAATTCATAATTTACTGGCATTAACAACGTATGTACTTTACTTTTATAAAGAAGGCGTTGTGCCTAAGTAGATTAAGGCATACCCAAATAAATTCCATGATTAAGGTAATGCATCTGAGAAATTTGAAAAATCCACAGAATACAGGATATCTTACTGAAATTTGTGAAATATATTACACACAAAACAGAAATGTTTATTCCATGTTTCAAAACTTTAGCTTGCATGGTTATTATTTATTATATTAATAAGTTATTGTATATATTCACTGCTCTAATCAGAATACCCCACACAACACATTTTTCCAAATATTCACAGAAGATTTAGTTTCTGTAGCTAATTAGTTTACAAAAATCTATTATGTCAGATTTAATTATCGTAGCTTTTACACCTTTGAAAACTCTGAAAAACTTTATTTTTTCAAATTTCAATCTGTTTTTTCTTCTAAACATTGGATCATTATTTAAATAAAAGTGTATTAATACACCTCTGAGATCCAATACTATATTTTTGAAACAAGTATCTAACTAAAACTGATACTTTTCGTTTAGAAAAATTGCCATTTGAAGCTTCACTTTATTGGTAGTTTAAATGCGTCACACCCAAAAAGCTATATGCGTTCATAAAGGTTTAGAATTCATAATATCTTATTATGAAGAAGGTATTAATTTGTACAATTTTTGGTTAATCTTCACAGATGCATCAATTTCAGCTCTATTGTTTGTTACACATGGCAATGCCCTATGTTTAAGCACAATATACTTATTAATGCACCCTTTTATCATCCCTTGTCAGCAAAATCTTACGAGGCAGGTATCACTGACAGCTGTAAGCGACAACTGGACTATATAGAAGTCGTGGAGTACAAAACGTACCTTTCGATTTGAGAGAGTGCTGGTAGAAGCAGAGGAGTGTTTTAAAGGAAAAATTACGTTATTTCAGTGGCTCTCTGCTTAACAGTTAATGTGTGTTCGCGACCGGCAGGACGACACTGCACTTAGTTCATTTGGGACGACCATGAGCACGTATGTATTAATTACACATTCAGCATCCGCCGAGAACTCCCTCTAGACATACAAGAGCAGCAATGGATTATGGGACAATACGCTTCACAAGAACAACGTTGTATAGCCCATGTTAACATATGGCTTCGGTTCGACAGATTATAAAATATCTTAAAATAATATCACAACTACGTTAATCAACTTCTTATTACTTTCTCTACCACGTACACATGGTAGGAAGAGAAGTTATTGCGTTCCATACAAAATTTCAATACCGAGATTTCACCGGAAATACATGCTCTGAGGCCCCTTGAATGAAAAGCATTTTAGAAAGATATACGTGTGTGTATGTGTGCGTGTGTGAACAGCATAACTCAAAAACGAGAAGTCGGATAAATATCAAACTTGGTATTTAAGTTCAGTACTTTCCAAAGATACGACACGCAAGCTACCCTTTAAATGGAACATTTTTCGAAACTTTTGATTTTCTAAAAATGCCTCTAACAATTTTGGTTAAAACACCACATATTAGAGATATTTACATTTCTTGAATTTTCTGGGAATAGCCTGTGAAGACCTCTTTATCCGGAAGGAATTTTGTATAACGTTATATTACTGGTAAACGTTAAGCGACATATGAAAACACACCGCACACAAAAAAGTGTGCATTTTTTGTGCAGTAAAGTTTTGTCTATCTCTTATGGTTTACCAGTTATGCAAAAGTCGTTCACAATGAAGAATACTTTTGGAGACATTCCCAGAAAATTCAAGATATACACTTTATTGTCATGAAAATGTCTTAAACATATGATATTTTAATCAAAATCGTTAGAGCCATTTTTGAGAAAATTAAAATTTTCGAAAAATGTTCCATGTAAAAGGTAGTCTGGGGTGGGGGATTTTCTTGAAAACCTTCGTGGTGCATCTCTGGAAGATACTGAACCTAAATACCAAGTTTGGTGTTTATCCGACTGTTCGTTTCTGAGTTATGCTGTTCACAGACACACAGACGGACACACACGGACATGTTTCCAAAAATGCTTTTTTTGGATTCAGGGGATCTCAAAACATGTATTTCCGGTGAAATCTTGGTATGGAAATTTTGGGTGGAATACAATATTTCCCCTACTTACTATACGTAGTAGAGAAAGTAAAAAGTAATTGTCATAAGTGTTAGTACATTTATCCCACTGGGAGGGAAGACGATCAATTTCAGTTGTAGAAAGAGGGAGGTCGCCGACGAATCTACCACCTCACACACTGTTGCATCCGAATGAAACCCACGTCCAGGAATGTCTTTCTTCAGGTCGCCAAAAGTGTGGAAGTCACAAGGAGAAATATATGGGTAGTACGGAGGATGTTGAAGTGTTTCCCAGCCAAATCTCCGAAGCTTATCCCTCACCAGATCGGCGGTATGGGGACGGGTGTTATCATGCGAAAGGATGATTCCGTCCGACAGCATTCCAAGGCGTTTTGATTTTATGGCGCGTCGCAGTTTCTGTAACGTGTCTGCATAGCGCTGCGCTTTGATTGTGGCTGCACGCTCTCGGAAGTCGACAAGCAGAAGGCCCCTACAGTCGAAGAAGCAGCTCATATTTTACCGGAACTCGTTTGGACAGCTTTGGATTTCTTTGGAGGGGGAGAATGGGAGTGTTTCCATTGTTAGCTTAGTCGTTTGTTCTCGGGCTCAAAATGGTGGCACCACGTTTCGTCCACTGCGATACGTGACAGAAGTGCATACTCTTCCTCGTGCAAACGACTCAGACTTGCAGCCGTTCTGTCAATCTTTTGTCCCTCCGTCAACTGATGTAGAACCCACTGCGCGCAAATATTTCGGAACTGCAGGAGAACTTTGATAATGGCATGCACGGAGCCATGGCTAATGCTGACGTGAACAGAATTTCTTTGTGATTCGTTGGTTTTCCCGGATCAAACCATCAATCCGCGCAACCACATCAGGCGTAATGGCTCGATGGGCACGGATCGTCTTGCAGTGATGTGCATTCTTCGCGGAATCTCTTCTGCTACTCGTGCACACTTTCAAGACATGCAATGATAAATTTCGTGTGTTCCAGCACCCTCAGCCACCAAGAAACAAACGACACCTCTCTGCTCTTTGCTTGCTTCCATTTACAGCACTGACGAACACACTTTTCACTACGCTCACCTTCAGAATAATAAAGAAATAACTGTGTGGACCTATGCATTTTCACTATGCATCTCTCCTACCCTACAGATGGCAATATCGATACGTAACAACCTTCGTGAGGAACGTGTTTTACGGCGGCTGTTGGGTTTTCACTTGACGCCCTCATATTATAGTAGTTCCTGACGCAAATCATCTACAGAGAAATACTAAAGGTTTATACAAGATGGAGAAAAAATGAAAACAGAATTTTGAAGTTGCAAATACTACACCCATTATTAGACATTTTAATTAAAGAATGGGTTTTCCGTAAGGGTTTGTGTGCAGTTTGAAATAATTGAGTTATAATCATGAAATAAATGTTTTAAAGTATATTTAAATCATTACAAAGCAATAATGATGTATTAAGTTTGTGTTAATTTTAATAACACATGTCCTTGGAGTATTCTGGTTTAATGCATATAATAATAATAATAATAATAATAATAATAATAATAATAATAATAATAATAATATTAAAGTACAACACATCTCTGTAGAATAATTAAAATATTTTTTAAAATTTATTTCATCGTTCTAACCCATATACTTTAGACGTTACAATTTTTACTCATAATAGGACCCGAACCAAATATTGATAAAGCATTCTAAGGCACACATAACAAACATATAGTTTTAAAATTTATGTCATTTTTCTAACTCAAATAATTCAGAAATTATACTTTTTACGCATAACGGGATCGAAAAGCAGCCCGAATTAATAACCACAGATTCATAACATTATAAAACTTTTGTTACCCATCGAAAATGAGAATATAATTCGAATTAAGAGGATATTAGGATTAATTATGCAACCAACTATAGGAGATTAGCCAATAAGGGTTATCTGTACAAAAAGTTACAACTGCCTACTATTTATTACATTTTCGCCGTGCAGACCATGATAAATAGTTGCCGAGTTTGAGGTAATGAGTTTTTTTTAATGGATGCTTTCTGAAATAGCGGCAGTCTTATTAATATTGCTTCTTCATGCTTTCTCCTATTTAAATGGTTGCCTATATCTGTCTCCAGCTGGCGTTAATAATGTGTACTCACTAGGAAAGGAGATATACATAAACGCTTTATGAACATCCGCGTACCTTAGATGCTATCCTAGCTTTACTATACAATTTTCAATAAAATCTCAGGCGGGAGCTTGATGGACATCCTTCGTTGTTTTCTTTCTTCTGTTTCGTTGGTATTTATAACTTAATTATTTCTTAAAATAATATCCTTTTACGTTTCACTACTTTTTCTTTCTATGTATGAGTAAATTCTTTTAATAAGAGTTTCGTTTATGTTTTTACTTCATTATTTTTTAATATCCTCACAATATACTGAAGTATTTCAATTATGCTTGTTACTTTCGACTCCAATTTATTATCAGTTATTATATTTGTTATTCACCTTTAGCCAATTTATGAGCTTCAAGAGCAAACTACGACGTAGGGAAGGAAAGAAAGGAAAACTGAGACCGGTTGGGAGAAGATGTAAGATGTAAAAGTAGTAAAATATTAGAAATAAAAGCGTTTTTCATGATTTAGCTGCGTGGTTTTCAACATAGTTTATTAAAGAGGAAAAAAAATTAATGCATCTGAAAAAATTATTACTTTATTTATTTTAACTACATGGTCATATCGCGACGGATCTGTTAGTGGATAACTCTTAGATCGATGTGTGGTGTACAGTTGGCTTCTAGGTCTCATCACTGTAACCACCCGCTTTGTCACGTGTCCACAGAGGCCCTAGTGCATAGTAACTGGATCTTCCGCTTCGTGCCGTACAGATGGCATTAGGGTGCCGTCCAGTCTAACTGCTGCTTTCATATAAAAAGGCGGACAGTTAGCCTTCTAGGTCTGATCCCTGTATCCATGCCATCTTGCTTCGCACGTGTCCACAGAGACCCTAGTGCATAGCAACTGGATCTTCCGCTTCGTGCCGTGCAGATGGCATTAGGGTGCCGACCAGTCTAACTGCTGCTTTCATATAAAAAGGCGGACAGTTAGCCTTCTAGGTCTGATCCCCGTATCCATGCCATCTTGCTTCGCGCGTGTCCACAGAGACCCTAGTGCATAGCAACTGGATCTTCCGCTTCGTGCCGTGCAGATGGCATTAGGGTGCCGACCAGTCTAACTGCTGCTTTCATTGTCTGTGGATAGATGGCACAGCTTCGCTATTACCACCTATTTTTCATTTTTACTATTATTTTAGACTTAAGCTGGAACTTTGGGTCATGGTATTAAGTATCCAATCCGGTACGTCCTTAGCGGCTGAGTGAAACCACGAAGAAACCTCAGTCAGATTGGTCGGCTCACGGATTTCAACCCGGGACCTCCCGAATGCGCGACCGCCGCAGACGTTAACTACGTTACGGTTACTGCTAGTTTCAGTTTTAACAATATTTCTGGTCGAACTTTAATTTGCTTAGTTATATGACGTTATTCGATATTTGTATCTTCATATTGTGATCAGAGTGTAAGGGAGCTGATCATAGTTTTGGTAACACATTATTAAGATAAACGTGTTCAGAATATTATGTGGCGTTGCTAATTACTGCAATATAATTCATTAACGACGGCATCTGGCGCAATCTATTCTTCATTGTAGTTCAGCGTATTTAATGAATGATATGCATATGTTCATTCCATCAATTGTCAGAGTGTCATGAAACGTGTTGATTATGAGTTCACTGTTTTCCTCTTATTCTATTCTTTTCTGTAGATGGTAATAATGATTAGCAATCTAACAATAAACCCTTTATCAGTAAGATTCATCCTGCGAGGCCAATAGTGATAATGACAGCGCTGATAGATGAGACGAAGTCATTTGAAATAACCCTGAATCACAAAGAATATAAATCTATGAAGCATAATTAATACTTTCAGCGAGTTCTATACTTTAAAATAAGCACCATTGTATTTTAACGTTATATTTATAATTTATCGTTTATGTATCAATGCTTTGTGGCTCATGCAATATTAACTTGAATTGAGTTTTAAAGCTAACGCAATGCACCGTAACCGCACGTACACAGAACGAATACAACACATACTTTGGACCTCTGGCTAGACAATCGCTCAGCATCCATTTGCTTACAACGCAGTAACACATGTGAATATTTAATAAAGTTATTGTCTGCTGTGTATAAGTTCAGCTTATTATACTTCCTTATATTTGTTTACCGACTTCTGTCCTTGGCTACTGTAGCAGGATGGTTCTTTGGTTGGTCTGGTGGCGGGTGTCTGGTTAGAATTTTGCCGGATGCCCAAGGTAGAGGATAGATTGTCGGTTAGTTATGAGACTCTTTTCTCAGGAAGTGTAGGCAGGAGATGAATAACGCTTGAAATTCCTCCTTCACTGACCGCTTTTAATGTGATAATCCACACTGATACAATCCCTTCTCGAATACCCCGTCACACAAGACTTGCCTTACGACCCCGTCTACAATTTTGAATCTAAGCTCGCATGCTTTCCCTTTCCTATTCCCCCTTATTAAGATAAATACTCAAAGCAATTGTTTTAGGCGTTGTGAATTTACACCCATTTCTGCACCCATATTCTCCTAATGAGTGACGCAACCTCCCCTGACACGAAGCAGCGATGTGATATCCGTCTGAATTTGCTCTCCCGTCCGAGATAATTTTCTAGTCTACTATTCTTTTCTATTTTCGTCCAACCCTTTATCTAGGCACGTGACTTTCATATCTTCTTGTTGGTTGTTTTTATAAATTTTTCTCCGTTTACATTGGTTCTCAAGAAGTTCGTCTTCTCAGCGTCTGACATTATCACGTTATTTTCACCTGATTGATTTATCTGTGCAGATGACTGATTCTGGAGTTTCCCATCTATTGTAACCTTAGCCAGCGGGTTTTTTCCTGCCTTCACGAATTCTAAGAGCCTAAGTGCTTTCTAATGACCTCCTCTGGTTGGTTGTGAAACATTACTAATTGTTACGGTTTCAGCTCGCCTCTGTCCGCTCTGATATACGTGGTTTCATACGTTTTACTTTTATTCATTTTATTTAAATTCTTTTATTTATTTCCTTCAGTTCTTTTCTTAATCTCAGTCGTTACCTATACCTTTTATTTCCCCCATCCTAATCCTTCTCCTTATCTTTATTATTATTATTATTATTATTATTGTTGTTGTTGTTTTTATTTTCAGGCGGGTATTATTGCTTCACTACCAATACGAAGTTAGAGACAGTTTGTTGATTTAGCGTTTGCAGCAAGAAGCATCAGTACTATAGCGGAATGGAAGCCGTGGAAAGCGCTAATTGCGCTCCGAGAATAAGAAATACATGTATGTAAAATTACGTAAATATTTAATACCACGTTAATAACACACGCTTGAGAAATGTGAGGTTTGAGTAAAGTCAGAAAACGTTTAAAATCAATATGCGTCAAGAGAAATATATTTTATAGGATTTAAAGATAGCGTCATAGAAGAGAAATCTTTTAATACGCATCACATAGGAATACCGACGATTAAGGTAATATACAAAAAATAATTAGAATACCGGGGATACGCGAAGACGTGAATATTTATATTAGAAAATGGGATGGTAAATTTATAATGTTTGTGTATGTGTGTTTACTTCACGCGGTGAAGCCATCTTGTGACGTGATTCATTTGTTAGGCTTGTTAGCTCCATCTGGTGTTAGCAATTTGCGGCAATATTAATGTTCGTTTGAAAGAATGCTACTGTTATTTTATTTAATTTTGGTTCTCTGTCCTCCGGCTAGCTACGATCTTTTTGGTCAAGCACTTCTCTTTATACAGGTTGTGTAAACGGAAGGGAGTCTCTTATCCAAAAATAACACTGATGAAAGAATTTGTATTACACTTTTATTGTCGAACACATTTACTATCACATTTACACATTGATCTTGACACTCGCCAAACTGAAACTGTTATAATAACTTCATTATTGATATTTCTTAATTCGCGTACTTCAACTTTTGTATAATTAACTTTATCACACTTGAGATTTTTTCATAACTCTGTTACGCGTAACCTGCAAATTGATATCCGACGTGTGCCGTGCAAATACTTTCGACGAACTGACTGACTGAAGTCGACGTGTACTTTACAAATATTTTGGATGAACTGAGGGCGATCTACCTCTGACTTGGCTTTTATACTCCTACACCCAGATATGCCTAAAGATTATAACTGAGCTGCCATTGGCTAATAAAACGCGCCAACATTAGCGTCTATTTTTATATCCAATGAAAATTATGAATACATATGCTCTAGGGAAATGTTCCAGAAGATTCTAAAAGAAAAACGCGCCAATATTACGTAACTTCCTCGTTTCCAATAATGATAAACAGCTGCATTGTTGCATGCTATTATTGTCAGTTTCAGTAAGGCAGTGTAAACTTACTTCCCAACAATAATTACAATCAACAAACATCTCAAATCAATGTCACATAATAATGCATATTCATACTATAATCATTCTTTACATTTAAGTAATTTGTGATACAAATTACTGCATCATATGCCCCACTAGAAACATAATTATGAATATTTACAACTTGTTTGGAAATTTTATAGTTGGGTTTTTAGTCTCCTAAATCTTGGAACACACGCTATCACTTTCACTTAACACATCACACGCATTTAACACACGACATATGTTTTTTTTTTTATCTCGCCACCACTTACTGGCTCTGGTTTAATGTTTTTAGACATTAATCTGACATCACAATTTTTATAGCAAATACTGTACCCTGAAGTATTTAGTTACTGTTACAAAATTGGTTTACTTTCTTATATTGTTAACAAAAATTTGTGCATTTAAGAATTTTTGTAATTACTATACATATTTACTAAAATATTCACCCTCTACACAAATATATTTACATATCTTAAATCTAGGCACTGTTTTACATGTTCTGTTTGCTACATAAATATTTGTTTTAATGACTTTTACCCCATTTTTGTTGTTTTGTACTGTATATTCACAATACTCTTGGAATTATATCTACATACTTTACTTTAATATAACATCATGCTTTATTTCAAATGCTGTTACAGTTACTAATAAAATGTTATTTTCCTTTTAAGCATTTAGTTATGTCCACAATTTATTTCGCCTTTCTTATGACATACATACATAATTAACCCTCTTACGTTCCAATACATTGCTCTGCATTTCGTCTTTAACTATCCAGCATTTACTATTTATCATCTTTGTCTTCTGTTTCACCTTTATCCTCATTGTTGTATGGCTTCATCATCTCAATATGGAACTTTCCAATGCTTTTTCGAGTTGTTGGATTACATAACTCATATGTATTTGTTCCATATACTTCAACAACTTCATATGGTCCATGGTATTTGAGAAACATTCGCCAATAAAGTTTATTTGCTTTATCCGACAATTTCTTGGTTTTAACCAAAACTAAATCTCCTATTTTGATCCTCCATTCCTTTCTCTTCTTTTCTTCATGTCTAATTTTTCTTTTTATGGCCTTTTTCTTCATCCTCTCGAATGCTTTTCGGAACATCTCTTCTTCTGTTTGTGGTATCGAATGCGCATCTGGAATGGCTTCTGGAATTTTCTTATACATTGTATTGATCTTCTTTCCTAACTTAAGTTCACATGGTTTGTATCCTGTCACATTGTTTACGGTTTCATTTAGTAGATTCTGAACGAAATTCACATATCCATACCATTGGGTTTGTTTTCGATGACACAGCACCCTTAAATAATTTGAAATTTCCTTAACTTCCCTCTCCACTGGGTTGGAGTTCGGTCTGTATCTTGACGAAAAATATTGTTTAATGCCATTTTCTTTCAGTCCATCCATAAATTTTTTTCCTGTGAAGTACGAAGCATTATCGCTCAATACAGATTGAATAGGTCCTTCTTCTATCACATATGACTTGAGTAGTCTATTCAAACATGCTAAAGCTGTAGGTTTTCTCAAAGGGTAAATTCTTACATATTTGCTGAATATATCATAACAGACAAATATATATTTATTTCCAAATTGACTTGGAGGCATCGGACCATGAATATGAATACTAATTACGCATCTCGGCTTATCCCTTATAACCGAATTAGACTCAAATGCACATGCTGCATTTATTTGCTTTGCCTTCTGACACAGGTTGCAGCACGATATAAATTTTCGAACTTTCTGACGCAATTTGGATATGTATAAATTTTCTAAAATCATAGAAGTTGTCCGGTCCGTCCCTGAGTGTGCTAACCCTTCGTGAAAATTCTTAATTAGTTCCTTTTCCATGCTTTTCGGAACCATTACCTTCCAACTAGGCACTTCTTTTCCATGCTTCTTGTATAATGTCCCATCCCGAATTGCTACAATTTCTTTCTTTGCCTCTTCAATTAGTGGTGCCTTTTCTTTAAGTTCTAATAATTTTGCGTCCTCATTTTGAATTTCCCATATATTTTTCAATTTTTCTAATCATTTCTTTGCTTAAAGGAATTTCAATTGTCAATATTTTGACTTCATTTCGAGGCCTTTCAGTATTTTCGGGAATTTGTGGGTTGTAGTTTAATCTTGATAGCAAATCACTGAAAGTATTATTTTTGCCAGGAATGCGTATAATCTCAATATCGAATGCAGATATTGCATGAATGTATCTAGCAAGTTTTCCACTACATAATCTACACCGTTGTATGAAAGTTAAGCTGATGTGGTCTGAATATACTTTCACCTTTTGCTGATAAATATAGGTTTTAAAACGAATTAATGAGAAATATAGTGCTCCAATTTCTAGCTGAGTCACTGAAGAATTCCGCTCAATATTTCTAAGTCCTCTAGAAGCTGTACTAATGACGTGAAAGTCATTGTTGATGTCTCGCTGTCCTAAAATTCCGGCGTATCCTTGCATTGATGCGTCGACATAAATCTCATATTCCAAATCTTCTCTGGGCCTCTCGAGCAATATGGACTTAGCAAAGAGTTCTTTTACTCTCTCAAAACATTTCTGATGATCCTCTGTCCATTTCCACTTATTGTTCTTTCGAAGTAACTGCCGCAGTGGTTCTATTTCAGCCGAATACCTTGGTACGAACTTACTCTGAAAGTTCAATACCCCTAAGAGACGTCCAATTTGTTTTACGTTCCTTGGTGGTGGAATTTTCATTATTGCTTCTATTCTCTTCTGATCAAGTCTTATACCTCGTTCATCCACTACATAACCCAGAAAATTTATTTCCTTGACACAAAATTTTGATTTTTGTATGTTTACAGTCATACCATATTGTTGCAGTTTGTTTAACACATAATGGACATTATTCATGTGTTCTTCAAATGTTTGACTAATGATTAGGAAGTCGTCAATATACTTTATTAAGAAGTCATCTGCAGAATTTCCAAAGATACTGTGAATGGCTCTCAAAAATCCACTTCCTGAGTTCTTTAAACCAAAAGGATTTACAGAAAAACGATACTGGATCCCCGAGTATTGAAATGAAGTGTAATCACGCACTTGTGGATCTAATTCCACTTGCCAATATGAAGCAGTGAGGTCAATGGATGTCAGAAATCTCCCTCTTGAAAGTTTCGTAATTAGTTGTTCAATTCCCTCACTTTGAAAATGATCTGGCTTCATATACTTGTTGACATATCTACCGTCTAAAGTTAATCTCAAACTACCATCTCGTTTAATACTCCAGCAGATTGAATATATATATACTGAGAATTACTTTGCTCAATAATCCCATTTTCAAACATGCTATTTATTAGTTGTCTAGGTTTGCTTCGAAGACTTATAGGTAAATTTTCATACTTGTGCCTATATGTTGGTACGTCTTCTACTTGAAATGTATGCTGATATACATTACATCTGCCTGGGATATTACTAAATACTGAACTATTGTTCATCAAAACATCATGAAGGATTTGTTTTTGCGTTATCGTAATATTATAAGCTTCTTCACACTTGTGTATTATTTCCTCAATTCTCTTCTCCTTCCAGCTGTTGTCTGTCTCGCTCACATGGTCGTCTTTTGTTTGGATTGTAAATTTCTCTACTTTCTCTGGCATTTCTGCTAGCTGTCAAAAATATGGCGTGTTATTCCCTTCATATTCTGTGACTACCTGCTTTATCTGACTATTTGTATCAGTCTCTGTTATTTGTACAAAAAACTCTTGGTCACAAAGATTTTTCTCATCCTTTGTCATCTCAATCACAGAAACTTTCTCTTTTATAAAAGGTACCTTTATTTCTCTATCTTCTTTTGTTATTTTTAACTCTTCATGTTTAAAATCTATACGTGCTTCATATTCATGTAGGAAGTCACATCCTATAATTATGTCACAAATCAGATGGTTTACAATTAGAAACATAACCTCAAAATTCTCTCCGCCGATAAGTATGTTAAGTAGAGCTTGTGTTTTTATGACCTGTGTCGTTCTTCCGATTGCAACACGACAAACTAAATTACTAGTGGGAAGAGCCATAATTTTGTTACCTTCATTAATCAAATTTATGTAAAATTTCTGTGAGCAAATTGAAGCTGACGAACCAGAATCTATAGTTGCAATGATCTCTTTCTTCGCAATTTCCATCCTAACATGAGGTGACTCGAAATTTTCTCCCTTATCTTTTGTTGCTGCGATCTTATTACAGGGTGTGGTGTAGGCATATTATTTGTATTGGTAATGGATACTGAATTATTAAAGACGTCCTGAGAACCTACTGCACAGGAGTCTATTAACAGTTTTCCTGGTTACTTCCATGTTCACGTACGGGACTGCCATTCCTAACAGGAGCTAAATCTATCTCATTGTCGCTACCATTGTTTTGAGTTCCCCTTCCTCGAGTTCGAAATCCTCGATTTCTGAAATTATGTCCCCTTGGCACGTAATTTTCTTGCCGTTCCTCAGATCTTTCCCTGTTATTGTTTTCCCTCCAGTGAGTGAAATTTCCCCTTTGTCTAATGTACCGCCTTCCATAATTTTGCCCTCTTTCAGGCAATCTTTCTGTCCTGACATAATTTATCTGTTCCTGTCGACCTGGTCTCCCATCTATCCTCGATCTTTCAAATTGTGGAACGTATGATTGATACCGTTGTCTGGTATTATTTTCATGACGTCTGTCTTGTCCTCTACTTTGCTGATAACTACCTTGGTAATTTCGTCTATCTCGCACATCTAAAAATCTATGCTTCCACTCTCGAGATATATCTTCTTCCTGTTGTTCCAAAGCTGTCATTAATTCTGTCATCTCATAGATGCTACGTGGTTTTGCAATTAATAAGTAATTTTGTATCCTTAAAGAATAATGCCTTGTGAGCAAACTCACAAAATCTTCCTCATTGATTGGAGGTGACAAGTTCCTAACCTGACTTGCATGTTTCAAGAAGTAATCAGTCATTGATATTCCCTCTCGTGGATCAAATTGACCATGACTAAGCATTGCTCGAATTCTGTGGTGTACCGTAACATTCCAAAATCTGTTCATGAATAACCTCTTAAAGGATTCATATGAAATTTCACCCCCATACCATTTGTAACCAATCTAGAGTTTTCTGGTCCAAACATCTTTTGACAACTATCATTTTTAATGCTTCAGGTATCTTTTTAATTTTAAAATACTCTGATAAGTCTGCAATAAACTGTACTGGACTGGAGTTTTCATTAAATTTTGGAAGTGGAAAATCACTTAAGATATGATTGTAATTTTGCAAATTCCCTACTCCCATATTTAAATTCTCTAGTGTTACTTGTGCACTCTGAGTTTCAGCATTAGCTATAGATGAAGCTGCCGCATCACTCACATTATTTGTCATACCTGAGGAACTACCTCTATCATTATTTTGTACATCTGATACATTCACATCACATATATTTGCCCTTAAATTCAATTCTAACCTATTTACGGTACCTTGCAGATTTTCTATTGTCTGTTCCAATTTTTTATTATTCTCATTTTGAACAGCTTGGTGTTTGTTAATTTCAGAACTTAGCTTTTGATTCAAATCTTTAGACAAATCTTTAACTTCTTCAGACAATTTATTTCTCTGTGTTTCTGACTCCTTCTGAATTTCAGATATTTCCCCTCTGAAATTAACTTGCACCTGATTTAAACCTGCATTTGTAGCCTCCATCATCTCTCTTAACTCACTTGAAATGCTACTCATTCGGCTACCTAACTCTGTACATTTTACATCAACATGCTCTATTTTATTATTAACCTCTTTTTTTTGGTTAGATATTTCCCTGCTCATGTCTAACATTTTCTTTGAAACTTCACCTATTTCATTTGCTATCATTTCCTGATTTTCATTTCTCATTCTCATCATACTACTATCTAGCTCCATGAATTTCTTTTCAATCTCTTCCCTATTTTGATCTAATTTATGCTCTAATTTCTCATTACTCTTACCAATTTCTTCTCTTAATTCTTTCTTATTCTGATCTAGTTTTTGTTCTAAACTCTTACTAATATCTTCCCTCAATTCCCTATTATTCTTTTCCATATCCTGAGTTAGTTTTTCTAATTTCTCATTATTCTTTTGCATATCTTCCCTTAATTTCTCATTATTCTTTTGCATATCTTCACCAAAATTTCTCAACATTTCCATAATCATACTAGCATCAAAATTTACATTTCCTGCTTTTCTATTCTCACTTTCTGCACTAACATTTCCTCCCTCAAATCCTACATTCTTTGAGCTATTTTCTGTAACCTGTATTGAATTACAGCTAACTGTTACACTATCTCCCTCCATAATTATTTCTTCTGTATTATTAGTGGACATTGTTTTCTTTATCCTACCGCTCCTAAGGTACATTTAAATGTTACAATTTTGTTTTCAAAAAAAAAAAAAAATTACTATACTCTGACCTTTGTGATGCTGTCTGTTGCTGTTACTTTGATGTCCAGCTTCCTGCCCCTCTCTCCTAGGTTTGTATGTCGCTTCTGCGTCGTATCATGATGAATCTACGTCGTTTTGGTGTTCTGTATTTGAATTCCGCTGTTGCCTTTTAATCTCGGAATTACGATGTCCAATCATCCGCGTAGTCTGTCGTTCCTATAGTTGTTTCTGGAATCAGCGTCTTGTAGTTCAGTTCACTGCTCCATTCGCTCCACGTCCTGATTTCTTTGCTCCTTTCTGGTTTTCTCACTTCTTCCTGGTTAATTCTGCTCCTTCCTGGTTATTCTGCCCCACGTTCTGGGCGCCAATTTGGGATGGTAAATTTATAATGTTTGTATATGTGTGTTTACTTCACGTGGTGAAGCCATCTTGTGACGTGATTCATTTGTTAGGCTTGTTAGTTCCATCTGGTGTTAGCAATTTGCGGCAATATTAATGTTCGTTTGAAAGAATGCTACTGTTATTTTATTTAATTTTGGTTCTCTGTCCTCCGGCTAGCTACGATCTTTTTGGTCAAGCACTTCTTTTATACAGGTTGTGTAAACGGAAGGGAGTCTCTTATCCAAAAATAACACCGATGAAAGAATTTGTTTTACACTTTTATTGTCGAACACATTTACTATCACATTTACACATTGATCTTGACACTCGCCAAACTGAAACTGTTATAATAACTTCATTATTGATATTTCTTAATTCGCGTACTTCAACTTTTGTATAATTAACTTTATCACACTTGAGATTTTTCATAACTCTGTTACGCGTAACCTGCAAATTGATATCCGACGTGTGCCGTACAAATACTTTCGACGAACTGACTGACTGAAGTCGAAGTGTACTTTACAAATATTTTCGATGAACTGAGGGCGATCTACCTCTGACTTGGCTTTTATACTCCTACACCCAGATATGCCTAAAGATTATAACTGAGCTGCCATTGGCTAATAAAACGCGCCAACATTAGCGTGTATTTTATATCCAATGAAAATTATGAATACATATGCTCTAGGGAAATGTTCCAGATGATTCTAAAAGAAAAACGCGCCAATATTACGTAACTTCCTCGTTTCCAATAATGATAAACAGCTCATCCCCTCGCTGCATTATTGCACGCTATTATTGTCAGTTTCAGTAAGGCAGTGTAAACTTACTTCCCAACAATAATTACAATCAACAAACATCTCAAATCAATGTCACATAATAATGCATATTCATACTATAATCATTCTTTACATTTAAGTAATTTGTGATACAAATTACTGCATCAAAAATAATAGGGGAGTGTCTCAGCTGACAGGGAGTCTATATAAGCACAACAACTGTGAAAAATAATGCTACAAAGTAACATAGTTGAACGTTTTTATTCACTTATCTTATAACCACCAATCCTGTGCAGTATTAATCTCGTCAAAGAGCGGCTGAGCAACGCTAACGCAACATCAATATCAACTCCAGCATCCAGCACATCACTTCAGCAGCTCCATCTTCAACTTAGGATCTCACTAAGTAATGTTTTGCAATTAATTCATGAATGGACAACCTTTTCAAATATGAGCACAACGTGAGGAGTAACTGATAAACGTATCTCTTCTTCTACCTCAAGGATACACTTTTAAGTCTATTCCGCCTCAAAGGCTGTCTTCCTAACGTAATATCGAAGTATCCTATTGTTGATTTAAGGAATCAATTTTTTTGTTTGTAAATTATTACACATTCGTAATTGTTCTCGTATGTCAGTAGTGTATATGTAGTTTCTTACAGTATATTTATTTATATGTTGGTGTACTTTAAGTTGATGAGCCTATAATTTATAAAAAATGCTCACATTATAGAAAACTTAGTAAAATTTATGTTAAATATATTTTAAATTCATTGGATAAGTATTAATTTTTATGAACTAATTAAATATAAACATATAATTAAGTAAATTATTTAAATAACGTACATAGTAATTTATGTAATTTATGCTGTTGTTAGCCACATGGCGTAGTTTCTGATCATAGATGCCAAATTCCCTTGGCCTCCGTAGAGCTTGCCGCAGTAATCTGTTCGTGTTATCTTTTTTACTTGGCGCCTGTTATTGTTTTACTATTTTGAATTTTGGATTCTTTGTCCTCCGGCTAGCTATTATTACTCAGTCGAGCAAATATTTCTAAGCAGGGTGTGTAAACGGAAAGGAGTTGTTACTAAAAGATAACACTGATAAAAGAATTTGTTTTTACAGTTTTATTGCCGTCACACTTAATTAATTTCACATCTTTAATCTTGATACACGCCTGACTGAAACTGTTATATTTCCGAATGTAATTACTATCGTAATAGTTGTCGCGTACCTACTTCACATTTTGTAACTAACTTTACGATGCGAGAGATTCTGTAGAATTGCATAATGTGTACCTCGCGAGAAATTGCTGAGAACTGCGTAATGTGTACCTCGCGAGAGATTCTGTAGAACTTCGCGACGTTTACCTCGTGAATGATTCTTTAGAACTGCGCGATACTTGCTTTTGGCTCAAGAATTTATACTCCCTCACCCCGATATGCCTAAACATTATACTAGAGCTGCTATTGGTTACTAAATCGCGCCAACATTAGCGACTATTTTGTCAGCCAATCATAATTACAAACACATATGCTCTAGGGAAGATATTCCCTCCATTTCTAAAGAAAGGCACGCTACCCTGACGTCATTTGTTTGTCTCTTCTAAGTGATAAACAACTCACCCCATCGCTTCATTGTTACCCACTCCTATTGTCAGTTTCAGGCCGTGTAAACTTATTTCTTAACAATGCTTATAGCTAACATTCATTCATTCATTCATTCATTATCTGTTTACCCTCCTCTTATGTAGGACTTACACCCCCCACGACTTACAGGCGGGTGCCTGGAGTCAGAGGCCCATCGAGGACAGAATATCCAGGATGGGTGATCAGTCCGATGCCTGGTATGGGATGAAGGAAGTAGATGAAGCGAAATGTTGGTGAACTGGATGAAAGGAAAGGTGATGATGGAGCAGTTGGTGGAATGAATGGCGGGGGAAACCGGAGAACCCGGAGAAAACCCGCCCAGACGCCGGTTCGTCCACCACAAATCCCACATGCAGGTCCCTGGGATTGAACCCGGTCCACCTCGGTGGGAGGCGAGCGATCTAACCACTCGGCCACGGCGCCGCCGCTTATAGCTAACAAACATCTAAAATAATTGTCATACAATAATGTTAATTTACACTACAATCACTCTGGCATTCACAGTGTTGTGATATAAAATACTGCCTCAAGCTAGTGGATCTTTCGAGTGTAATCTTGAGGGGAGAACCAAAATGTTTATAATTACATATAATTTACATTTATTGTATAAGGATTGCATTCTAAGTATAATAGAATATCTATATGAATCATGTTTACTCTTGGAATAAAAAAGATACTACAGAATCTCGTTGATTTTTTTATTACGAATATAAAAGCATATTGGTTGTCTTAGGTTAGGATCATGAATGTTATTGTGAGATCGGTTTTAAAGGAAGAGTAACAAATAACAATGATTATTCCTTCTGTATTCGTCTTAAAAATCACATCTCTGCATATTCGATGTTGCTTTTTCTTAATCTATTTAGGGCCGATCGTTACATAAGAAGTAAGTCACGATCCGAAAATAGATTGAATGTGAATTTATGCGGACAGTACCAATGGAAGGACAAGATGTCCTTCAGTAACTTGGATGCTTCTTGTAACAACCAAGAGCACTTACATTCTGACTTAAGACAAATGTGCTAGTTGACAATGCGAGCCTGCTTACAGTTCAGGGAACTAGAACCACGCGTTCCCCAAGAGTTCAGTCGCTATCTGTGGCGACCACGGCTAGTACTGCTTCCCATCATACTTTTCCTGCGACCTGCAGGACAAACTTCGGCATCTGAATGAGTAACGCTCGCCATGCTTGGCAATCCTCCTCGCTAACTGTATTGTTGGTTGTGCATATAAAAACGCTATCCTAGACTTACCTCGTTCCACCAACCACGGACCGGCAGGAACTCTTGATGGGAATATTTTCGTCTTTTTCCACCTTTATTATATAGCTGTTCCTACGCCATTAACTTCTCCAGTCTTGGAGCGTAATTGTTCAATTCGGTAAATATTGAAGGATCAACCTCGTCTTCCTTGTCGGTCCCTTGCGTAAAATGACTTAAATTTATAGCCTCTTCTTGGACAGGATATTCTAGCTGTGAAAGGAAGAATATTCAATATTCTGACGAAGGCAGCTCCTACCACTGAGGTGGGTAGCAGGCGTGCTCGGCAAGCACTAGCTACCACATGATTGGAGAGGGAGAGGCGCTGCTGAAGAATCTGGAAGACAATCAGGAAGTCGGCGAACTGCGAGACTGACCCGCACCTCCCCTCGGTTCCAGACAGCTAGTACGGGTATAAATATGATGAATTTGCCGCGAGACCAGATTTCGTCGTTGATGCAGGTAAAGTGCTGGTTACTTTACGCTTAAAGTAAAGAATAGTGAAGTGAGAGTGAAAACCGAATTACTTCAGAATATGTAACATTCTGGGACGCTTCCCACAACTTTGGAAAGAACTCCAGGTACTGTGCATTCTAAAGTATTACTAGGAAACAACTCCATCTTCCATCAGTCTCCTGCTCACTCGTAGGAAAGTTTTTCGGGAGTGTTATTCTTATTGCAAGACACTTCAAACTATCACCGCCCAAGGATTATACATTCAATCACATATAACCAAACATAAATATGGAATATGAATATTTAGATCAAGAGATTGTAATGCTACTAGTAATTGCAGTTCTGGAATTTCGAGACAGAATCTTTACACTAGCGATGGCCATGGATGTTAAAATACGTTATTTTGACATCTAGAATTCTCATACAATTTACGTTCTATCCATATTTTTTCCAAATATCTCACTTTAAAGCCTCAGTCACCTTTAATGACATTTTCAAAGGCTCACTGCTTTCTCCTAGGCTGTTTAAACTTTTCAGAGGAGGATTTACTGTTATATATGACATTTTTCCTATTCACCTCTTCGATTAAAAAGTGTGAGAAACCTAAGGACGAGATGGGTAAAGTAACTTAACAAATGAAGTACTTGGTGGAAGTAGACGAAGGTGCGGGAGCATATTGCCAGGGTCTCTCACACGTACACAGAAAGATGGATGTCACATGGCGTGAGTGTAGAGAGTCTATAGTGCCAAATGGGTCTGATTCCGCAACACCGTGGCAGTTGACGAAACAGGACAAGACGGTGTGTGGCAATTAGAGAGCTGTTACGGTGCACTGTAGTGGTGATCTTTATTGCAATATGGCCCGTAAACACCATTTGGAGGACTTCACATGGGGAAGAACCATCGGGAAACTGGAAGAAGGGCGAAGTGTGACGAGTTTTGCTCAGGAGTTTGGAATTTCTCACAGTATCGTTTCACGTGCATGGGGAACCTTCCAAACCACAGGCACTGCTGTCCCAAGGAGAGGTGGCAAATTAAATTAAATTGAGTTTTATTTATGGACGTTCTTTAACTGCTATGGTCCTTAGCGTCCATTCTACATTGGGCGTGAAAGACCCGTAATTTTGCTCAGAGGCCTCTTTATCAGGCTTGAGGTTCTTTTACGTGCCGTAAATCTACGACACGGGACCTTCGGCTTTACTTCCCTTCCGAAGGAAGCCATGCTAAGGATTTTTACGCCCGAAAAAAATCCATCACTCTCCGTCGGATTTGAACCCGCGACCTCGGGAACTAGAGGCTAGCATGGTAACCATTACAAGGAGATGGTGATGGTCGACCACGTTCAACTACCGCAACAGGTGACCGCCTACATTGTGCAACAGCCAGAAAGGTATCCACGCCAAACAGCGGGTGCAATTGCAGCCCCATTTAACAGGACAGCTAGGCACCCAATCTCACGATACACAGAGGTGGCCAGTACGTTGTGTTCCAATGACATCCGCACATCGGCGGTACCGTTTGCGATAGTCCCAAGAGCATCAAAATTCGACCAACGAGGAATGGGGTCGCATTCTCTTCTCGGATGAGAGCAGATTCATTCTAAGTAGTGATTCTCGACGTACCCTCATCTGGCGAGAGGTGGGAACACGTAATGAACCCAGGAACATCGTTGAACGTGATCGTTATGGTGGTCAGGGTGTTATGGTTTGGGGAGGCATAATGTTGCATAGGCGCCCCGACCTCCAAATCTTTGAACACGGTACGCTTACTGGTCAACGTTATTGTGATTAGTGTACAGCTTTCCCATGTGCGTCTTTTCAGGAGTGCAGTCGGCCCTGACTTTATTTTTATGGATAACAATGCGCGACCGCATTGAACAGCGCAGGTGCAGGATCTCTTGGAACGAGAGGATATTCGGCGAATGGACTGGCGTGCCCGTTCCCCCGATTTAAATCCCATCAAACACGTGTGGGATGTTTTGGGGAGACGCATTGCAGCACATCCGCATGCACCAACGACCGTCCAACAGTTGTCCAAACGCTAGTGGAGGAATGGAACGCCCTACCACAAGAACTGCTTACCTGTGGCCAGCATGGGAGCACGATGCAGAGCATGCATTGCTGTTCGTGGTGATCATACACCCCTTTAAGCACCATGTATCTGTTTCTGTAAATCTAGAGAGCCATTATGAGTTGTATTGCCTTTAGTGTAGCTTATGGTCTATGAATAAAGGTGGCATTTCTGTTCGTCTCATTGCATATTTCGTTTAGTTGCCTACTGTAGCATACCGTAGCAGTTCCCTCTATGTATGATTCAAGTTTCATCGAGCTATGTTACTTGGCAGTGTCACAGCATGCGAAGATTACGTTCGTCCTTAGGTTTTGCACAACAGTATATATATATATATATATATATATTCAGGAAGTCTTCAAATGCACAGAGAAATGCTCTCTACTGAGCCAATAGCGATATAGGCGTCGCGGTATACGCCTCCCTGTTTCAGATTCATCCGTCAGGTTTTGGACGGCAAAATTCCATTCATTATCAAAGTATTGCTCTGCATAAGGTCTAACTAATCTTCGAAGTATAGAGCCCAAGCAGTTGGTGTTTTGAAGTACTAATCCATTGAGAATGAAAACTAGATATTTCTAGGTTTTATACCATAGCCTTTTTCATGGCATACAGGTGGGCAGGGCATAATACTGATTACGGCGATCTCTCTCTTAATCACCGAATATTACGCTCATTCGCGTAGTATTAGATAAAAGTGTACGATTTCCCTCTAATAACAGTAACTACGGTTTCGCCAAATCCTACATCTCCGAAATCAAATACCGAAAGTTGGAATGCTTTCAGTTAATTTCTACGAAGACAGCCTGCTGTGCAAAGGGGTTAGCACGTAATAAACCAATTTTTATATATAACTACAATGATAAGATCAAATTAACGAGCGCTGAATATAAATGCGGGTTTAATCTAATCTGGTAAATGCAATAATCAATTTTTATATTCTTTACCATGTAGGTAGTAGGTAACGAAATATTCCATTCCACCCAAAAATTTATGTCGATATTTCACGGAAATGCACGTTTTAAGACGCCTTCAAAACAAAAAACCTCTTTCAAAAAATGGTCCTTGCGTGTGCGTGTGCATTTATTTATTTATTTATTTATTTATTGTGGCAGAGCTAAAGCCATTTGACCTCTTCCGCTCAACCACATAGAAAAATCCTGAATACAATGCCCTGAACACATTGAGGGTCCAGGTAAAGAATATCAAAAGGAACAAAGCAAATAACAAATATTAGAACAGTTAACTTAATTGAAAATGTAGATAAACTACTGAATATCTTTAAAATGTGTATACATACAATGAAAACAAGGCTATTTTCTCTAAATTAATAGTTATTTTTAACTAAAATCTGCAACCTATGACAAAATCATATAAACTTTGACAGCCCCTGACATCCTGTGTCGGGGAATTCCAGGGCCTAACAACTTCACAGTAAAAGTTGTGTATAGAGATGCCCAGGTGTACATACGTGAACATCATAAGTCGAAAACTAAATGTTCGATAAATACTAAACTTGGTATTTAAGCTCAATATCTTCAAAAGCTGCGAAACGAAGATTTAAAGAAAAATCACCCCAAAATTAAACTACCCTGTTCATGGAAAAAATGTTCAACACTTTTTATTTTCTCAAAAATGGCATATAAATAGATGTGTGTGTGTCTTACATTATATAAAATCTACACGGATAAAAGCTATAGAGTTGGAAAAATAAGTGTACAAATATGGGAATTCCGATAGATGATGACTCAATAATGCACTCCCTGCAAACTGTGGATGCTCAGTTAATTCTGGCCCAGCAATATGAAGACATAGAATATATTACAAGGAAAATGATTCAAGAATACAACAAATGAGGCCTAAAAATAAATATGAATACAACCAAATATGTGGCCACTGGAGATACTCATCAAGATTTTGTACTGGAAGACGAAATGAGGATAATTAAACACACAGGGGAATATAAATATCTGGAAGTAAAGATGACACAAAATGAGAAACAAGAAAAGGAAATAAGATCAAAGATAAACTGAGAAAGTATGCTATATCTATTTTGAATGTTATATTGTGTGATAAGCAGGTCTCAAAAGAAACTACAACCACAATTTTTAAAACAATAGTTAGAAGTATTATAACCTGTGGCTTCGACGTGTGGACTTTGAACTATCAGTTGAAAAGAAAATTATTGGTAACAGAAATGGATTATTGGAGAAGAACTGCTAGGATGTCTAAAAGAGAAAAAATTAGAAATGAGATTATATATAAAAATATTCTAAATTCAATTTTAGATTTGATTCAAGAGAATCAATTAGAATGTATGGGTATGCTAAAGGAATGGAAGATGAATAATGGAGTGGACGCCACCAGGAAGGAGGAGAAAATGAAGACGGCAATTCAAGGAATTAGAGGGACAATTATGGATTAGGAAATTGAGGAAGACTCATGAGTCCAATGGAGAAAATTGTAGTCTTGGGTACCGGAAAAGTGTTTGTATATTGTAAAATCGTATATATATATAACTTTTAATGCTATTAAACACTTAACTTCCGTGGGATTATAACACTTAACACCAACAATGCTTTGGCGGTAAACTCTAACGTCGTGGAGCGTGTATTTCAGTTCAGTAACATTTAGAATGTGGGCTGCTTGATTCCAAATCACACTGCTTTTGTACAATGTATTCCTACGCTACGCCTGTAATGAATGATGAATGAGTTCATTTATTTACTTAACAGTATACATACATAGATCCCTATCAATCACACAAGTCCGCAGACCGTGAGTCATTTATATATATTTTTTGATTAAAACACCATATATTTCGGATATTTGGAAAGCAAATAAAACCTGTATCTTGAATTTTCTGGAAATGACCTGAGAAGTCCTCTTCATTTAGAAGGAACTTAGTAAAATTCTACAAAAATAATAAACCGTAAGAGATAAATAAAACCCACTACACAAAGATGTAGTTCGGTTTGAATCACCAACTTATTTAATTTCCGAGATATCCGTTATTATTTGTTTTAATTTTTCAAAACTTTGTCAATTTCTAAAACGTGCTGTCGCTATTCATTTGTTTCTCATGATCTGTTGGAAAGAGGATGGAATTTAAAGGCCAATGCATAGCGACAAGTTTTAAACATTTTACTACCGCTGTCCTATATGCTGTATTTATCCAAACGTTTATCTCAATTAACTTGGAGTAGTTAGAAGAATAATTTGCAACAACAGTTAGAAGACTCTATGTAGGAGAAACGATACTGGGTAGAGAAAGTCCTGCAAGTTTGTGGCTTCTTAGCTGTTCTGGGTAAAACCTATTAAGCAAGTTTTGTCGTTTGAGTGTATCTGTATCGCACCTACCTGGTGCTGCATTCAAATATCGGACTTTCACGCGCAACTCTCGCGTACAAAAGTATCAGATCCTTTTCCTTATTCCAATTCGCCGGCATATAACTTTGGCTACGCTGCTCACTTACGCGACGCTTGTTCTCTAACAATTATCTTTGTAAACTTCTCTGGAATATTCTCGTTTATATCTCGCCGGCGATACATTTCTGCGGTCATTTATTCGAATTGCAACTTTCGCCGGTGATGACTTCGGTTACTCTTAATGCTATTAAACACTTAACTTCCGCGGGATTCTAACACTCAACACCAACATTGCTTTGGCGGTAAACTCTGACGTCGTGGAGCGTGGATTTCAGTTAAGTAACATTTAGAATGTGGGCTGCTTGATTCCAAATCACACTGCTTTTATACAATGTATTCCTACCCTACGCCTGTAATGAATGATGAATGAGTTCATTTATTTACATAACAGTATACATACATAGATCCCTATCAATCACGCGGGTCCGCAGACCGCATGTGCTGTTGTAATACACAGGATAAAAAGCAAGATTAATAATAATAAAACCGACAAATAGAAGGAAACGAGAAAAAAAATACCAGTATAAGGAAACATAATTGAAAAAATCTGATGTGTTACACTCACACGACTTTCTCTACTCTTGTGCAAACTATTTTTACACTCTTATTCTACGTCAATTTCATATTAATCGAGATAAACATTTGCAGAAACGATCTTTTGACATAAAAAGAGAATTACATTTTACACATAGCGACCAGTTCTAAAAATATTTGACTATCGCTTAGTGCGTACTATGTACCCCCTTGTTTTTATTTGCAAGGGCAATTAGAAATACAGTAGCCTTTAAGCATATACAGATCTCTTAATAGCTGGTTGCTGGGTGCAGTACCATTCTCTTTGCCTCTGATTAATACTCTTTGCATATCCAAGACAAAAAAATGAATAACGAATTCCCATTTGAGGAAATAAGCATTGAAAAATTTAAGGGAATAACAAGCAATATCTCGAAAATGGTTCACTCAACAAAAAAAAAAAATGTATATGACATAAATTGTATATTTTAATGCGATCTACATTTTTGTGTAGTAAAATTTTGTCTATCTCTTATGGTTTACCAGTTATGCAAAAGTCGTTCACAATGAAGAATACTTTTGGAGACATTCCCAGAAAATACAATATATACAATTTATTTGTCATGAAAGTGTCTTAAACATATGATATTTTAATCAAAATCGTTAGAGCCATTTTTGATAAAATTAAAATTTTTGAAAAATGTTCCATGTAAAGGTTAGTCTGGGGTGCAGGGATTTTCTTGAATACCTTCGTGTTGCATCTCTGGAAGATATTGAATCCAAATATCAAGTTTGGTGTTTATCCGACTGTTCGTTTCTGAGTTATGCTGTTCACACACACACACACACACACACACACACACACACACACACACACACAGGCACACAGACACACACACGGACATGTTTCCAAAAATGAGTTTTTTGGATTCTGGGGGTCTCAAAAACATATATTTCCGCTGAAATCTCGGTATCGAATTTTTGGGTGGAATACAATACTTCCCCTACTTATTATACGTAATAGAGAAATTAAAAAAAAAACATAATCAAATATAGTATCTTAAATATTAACATCTCCCAGCTGTATTCCGATGCATTCTTTTACCCCATTGTAATAAAGAAAGAACAGCTAAGAGAATCCAACATACAGAGCACACTAACAATGAGTGAAAAAAAAATGTCGTGAAACAAAAATAAAGCACCAACACCAACGTTTAGCCCTTCCTACACCGGGGGGTCAGCCTTTTCACATCTCAGCTGCCTTAAGTAGAAATTTACCTATCCCCTCCATGTCTTCCCTGCCTGTCAGTAGCGTCCAACATGCCCTTAACTCTCCATTCGAGGTGGTAAAGGATCGCAGTAAATATTTTTCCCTCCATTCCTCCTTAACCTCTACAGCTTGACAAGGTATGCATCCATGACTCTTCCTTCTCGCAAATGGGGCAGGTTCTCCTACCACTTTCATCAGTAATTTTTATCATCCGCCATGCTCCCAGTCTAAGCCACGCGAGCCCGTGCCTAATGAGTTTGGTGCCCGTTTTAGTGTATTCCTCCAAAACCCCACTCGGAGTTTAGCCAAACTGTACCTTAATGAAACCTTCTCCGGGCATTGCGCAATTGTTTGTTGCCTTTCAATATCACAGAGACGGTACTTAATTTTTCTGCATGCGCTCCGCCTATTCACGTGACCTGCCATCCAAATATTGCCTATCCCTATGATCTTTAATTTTGATGCCCATGTTGAATTTCCTTCAATTCTCAGCTGTTCACCGTAGCACGCCGTCCCAATTAGAGATTGGTCTCCAGGAATGACTTTCATCTAAATCTACCTCTTATAACTACTATTTCGCGGATTTGAACGCGTGGCTTCTAAATGCTGTCATCTTATAGGCTACTTATGTGAGTCACATGATACCTAAGTTTTCTTACGTCAAGCAGTGATTTTCCATTGCTTGGCTTGTCTCTACTCCTCCGCCTTCTACGCTGTATGTCCTTGGGTGGCAAAAGAAGAACAGAAATTTCCTTTCGTAAGATTGAACAAAACGTTGCGGGCATCTTGGGCCTTAAAATGAGTAACATTCTAACGAACGCCCTTTTTGACATGGCTAAATATGCCTAGCCAGGAACAGCTTATACATAGAAGCAAACGACATGAATACAAAAACATTAATAGCTAACAAGATGACTGAATGACTTACATGCATATATCAAATAAATCACAATAAAGTAATGCATAATTGGGTATTAATTTGGGGGGGGGGGCGGTAGGTAGTACCTGTCTCATTGTAAACCGTCGATTCTTTATATATTTTATAATTTTTAAAATGTTTTTGAGTCAAATGATTTAAATCACACACACGCGCACACACACACACACACCCGTTTTTATCAAACTAACATTAGTGTCTTTAGCGAAGAGTTAAACACGAAATACAGAAGAATTTCCTTTAAAACACAAATAATTAGCAGTATACTGAGACATTGGTACACTTAATTTATTATGCAACACCCAAATGATATTCTTATAAATAAAGTTAAAAATACAAAATTATGGTGGTGTGAAATATACAGTGTGAAAAGTTATTAATAAAATGCATTTTCTCGCTGTCATTTTATACTGTTACGTTAATCCGTATAAATGATTGTGTGCGTTCGAATTGAGAAAGAGCAATCAAAATGTGGTCTAAAGATGGTGAAATTGAAGGGAAAAAGCCGTTAGGACAAGTACGAATAAGAGAAAACGAAAACCGAAAAATTAAAGTTCACCTTTTCTGGGCTGTAGTCACATAAAAGTGAACATAATATCTATTATGTTGGGCCTCGTTTTCGGACCTCGACAAGAAAACAATTTTTCCCCAACTTCCGAGCCTTACCAATTACTATTAAACAACAATAATCATAAAGTAACAATGCAAGTTAGGGGTAACAATATATATGTCTACATCATAAAACTCAATGCCAATTGATTATTTATTGTTTTGTCAGAAATTATCAGTCTTTAAAAGTGTTTAGGTTTATACGGATCGTACTGTAGCTGTGTATAAAGCTCATCTCCACAAAATATTACTACTGTTTGTAATTGAAGTACCTCCATTGCGTTTACTCTGATTTATTTATCTTGCGATATAGCCATGTGCATTTTGAAATACATGCTTCGTATTTAAATTAGCTTTGAGCACTGAAACTTATCATCACGATGTAAAAAGTTTTAGCAAACTGCACTGCGCTTTAACTTGTTTGCTCTTGTTTTTAGAACGGACCTTCTTTGTAATTAAAAGAAAACATAAATGCATATGAGTAAACAAAAGGGTTATTAGTTAATGAACAACATTAATCAATTTGTGTGCTTTGTGACTTGGGTAAATATGATTTTGATTTTAGGACAGTGAGAGAATTAATGTCTGTGTTTTTTATTTTCTCTACTATGTATAGTAAGTAATGGAAGTATTGCATTCCACCCAAAAATTCGATATCGAGATTTTACTGGAAATAGATGTTTTGAAGCCCCCTGAATCCAAAAAAAAACATTTTTTGAAACATGTACGTGTGTGTGTCTGTCTGTGTGTCTGTCTGTCTGTGTGTCTATGTGTCTGTCTGTGAACAGCATAACTCAGAAACGAACAGTCGGATAAACACCAAACTTGGTATTTAGGTTCAGTATCTTCCAGAGATGCGACACGAAGGTTTTCAAGAAAATCCCCCAACCCCAGAGTACCCTTTACATGGAACATTTTTCGAAAATTTTAATTTTCTCAAAAATGGCTCTAACGATTTTGATTAAAATATCATATGTTTAAGATATTTTCATGACAAATAAAATGTATATCTTGAATTTTCTGGGAATGTCTCCAAAAGTATTCTTCATTGTGAACGACTTTTGGTAAACTGGTAAACCATAAGATAGACAAAATTTTACTACACAAAAGATGTAGATCGCGTTAAAATACACAATTTATGTCATATACATTTTTGTTGTTGAGTGAACCATTTTCGAGATATTGCTTTATATTCCCTTAAATGTTTCAATACTTATTTTCTCAAATGGGAATTCGTTATTCATTTTTTGTCTTGGATATGCAAAGAGTATTAATCTGTGGAAAAGGGAATAGTGCTGCACCTAGCAACCAGCTATTAAGAGATATGTATGTGCTTAAAGACTACTGTATTTCTATATCGCCCTTGTAAATATATATTCCCCTTGCATCTACAAGAAAATTAGCAATAAGATGAGTCTGCAAATGTTTATCTCGATTAACATGAAGTAGATGGAGAATAAGCGTTTGTAAAAATAGTTTTGTACAAGAGTAGAGAAAGTCATGTGAGTGTAACACTTTAGATTTTTTTCCCTACTATGTATAGTGAGTAATGGAAGTATTGCATCCCACCTAAAAATTCGATACCGAGATTTTACTGGAAATAGATGTTTTGAAGTCCCCTGAATATAAAAAAAAACATTTTTAGAAAAAGGTCCATGTGTTTGTGTGTCTGTGTGCCTGTGTATCTGTGAACAACATAACTCAAAAACGAAAAGTCGGATAAATAACAAATATAGTATTTAGATTCAGTATGTTTCAAAGATACAACGCGAAGATTTTCAAGAAAAGCCCCTCCAGGGTAGGCCATGCATCCTGTTATTGTGATGTAAGCTTCGCTTCTACGCAACATTTACTCCTTTTTGTAACACAGGAACAGTTATACGTGATTTTAGAAGAACAGCTGTGTTGATTACGTGTGTTTTGAAGACAGCGCCATAGGCGACGCGCTCTGCTGAAGTTGTTGTGAATTCGAGGTTATGTCTCAGGTAAATACAACGTTTTCTAAACCCACTACTGTTAACCCATCTCAAAGTTAGGGTAAACTGTCATACTTTTGCCCGCATTTGTGTCACTTTTGTCCGCATTAGGTCTTACGCTGCTCTAACGTAATGCTGCCAACATATGAATAATGCCACCGAAGCCGGTAAGATACTCAGCCTCAAAGCGTAGCCGAGAGATTGAGGGCCCTCAGCCTCAAAGCGTAGCCGAGGGATGTTTTTTAGAAGGAGAGGAGTGTAGCAAGTTGCAACTGCGAAGTGACGACAGAGCGTAGCTCAGGGATCTGCGCGTCTAAAACTCCAGTGATTCACGTTCACCATATTCAGTGCATTTCACTGATTACTTAGGTTGGCAGTAGCCACTTTGCATGGAAAAATGCCTATGTTTGTTGTTTTCCTCACGCTATTTGCCTATATAAGTGAAACACCTAAATCGGGTAGGTAGGTAGGTAGGTGGGCACCAGATATTGGAGAGACCACATCATGTTCTAAACTCACTCCTAAGGTAATTAATTTCATTATTTTTCACTTCCTTATTCCTAATTTAGGTGGGCAAAAGTATGACCTAATGCGGGCAAAAGTGACACAAATGCGGGCAAAAGTATGACAATTTAGCCCAAAGTTATTCTGCAATAGCACAGAGCGGACCCACCAAAGAACAAGCAATAGTTATTGAGGCATATGACAATATATCCATCAAAGAATATATTTTGGCAATAGGTAAACTCACTGACCCAACAAACATCCGATTTGTCTCACGCATATCTAAAATAGAATACGCATGTTCTTAGCAAGCAAAAAGATAGCTGAGGAGCTTAGTACTAGTCACCCTCAGATAGCAATCAATTACGTGATGCTGGAGCTTAGACCACTGATAACTAAACACAGGAGAGTCATACGAAGTAGATATGTTTGTTGCTTCACGTATGGAAAGTCAATTTGAAGAAAGTGTATTATATTTCGACTGTTAGGGAGCTGAGGTTGAAGTAGTTGCAACCGCACGTATGGTACCCGGTAGCCTTCGTCCGAAATTTAAAAATATTAACTTTGTAATTTGACTGTGTCTTTAAATATTATATATTTATGTTTGCCTCGGCTGCGTCAGTATTACCTATTGTTAGATACATGGATTTCTTTGCAAGGCGTAGTGGGGCTGAAGAATGTAGGCTTACACAGATTTTAATTTTTTATTCTCCTGTTTTACTAGTTCTTGACACGATTTAAATAATACTTCGCTGATGTAGAGAGCTGTAAGATTCTTTTATTAAATACTTGTACTTTTTAACACGTAAACTGTTTTCGTCTCACACGAATACGCATTAAATTTCTCGAGGACGCGTTTCGCGTCCCGTTAGGAACACTGTCTACAACCAACGCGTCCAGTTCTTAGCGCTGTCTACAAGAAACTGACTTGATTTCTACCGCTTAAATTTGTAAATTTCTGTATTTCAAGTCTCTGATTGGCTACTCCTAGTCCAATAGAATACCTTCATTTAACTTAAGCTTTTTTTCCGGTTGTTGATTGCCTATTTTATAAACTGTCACAAAAATTACATTATTGCTTCCAAGAATTACAAGTAGTATTGTTAAACTTTCAAATTCATTATTGCCTCAAGGTTACCTTATTGTTACCTCATTGTTAGCAACTTTTGAACTATTTCTCACAGCTCCTACATTATTAAATTACGTAATACATTCACCTAACATTATTACATGTATACAATAATATAAACATATACAATGACTATTACATACATTTTTATATATTGTTACATATACATATTGCTTTAAGGCGGGCTGTTATCATACTTTTTTATTATATAATTTGACTAAAATCATTTAAGTGTTAAAAATACTGCCTCACATATTATCTAATGTAAGCACAGTAATACCTCACCACGAGATTGAAAAGTATTTGCTAAGTCATGGTGTTCACCCTACATCTGCTATCTCTTATATTAGAGCGGGAATCAGCAACCCTGGTTTTACCCACATATTAAGCATTTGACAACAGTTGTATGTACATCCGGAAGATTTCGACAAACTTCCAGAGAATTTTCAGATCAATTTAGAGGGTACTAACTACACGTATCTTCTGATACACCCACTTGTTTCTTATGCAAGGTGGAAGGTCATCTGGCCCGTCAATGTAAAAAGGGTCCAAGTGAATCTACTGACCTATCAGATCAGGAATTTACAAATTCCAATGTATTTCCTCCTTTATCTGCCAGTGTCCCAGCATTAGTGAGTCCTACTCCGGCTCCCTGCTCTGACCTTCAGGAGAAGCCAGCTGCTTTTAGTTCTACTGCACAACCTGCCAATCCTGATTCATTAGTAACTGCAACTCCTGCTCCTGATGTAACCAGTACACCTGTAATCTCCCTTGAGGTGCCACTGGTAATTCAGAACCCCACAAAACGAGCCATTTCTTCCTCCGAGAGATCTCATTTTCATGGGAACTGCGATTCTCATGAACGCCATGATGAGTCTTCCGATGACAACGCCGGTACTAGCTCCAGAGGTAAACCACTAGCAAAGGAAATAAAATCCTCAGAGAAAACATCTAGCGGTTAGTGAATCGTTTTCAGCTGTCAAGTCCCTCATAGAGAAGAGTCCAAAGGAATATGTACTTGACTTTACTCAGTTGTCGAGCTTTTATGAGCATTTCAAAGGATCTGCTGATGTCCCAAAACTAGCATTAAATTACACATCAGATATAAAAGGACTAGCTAAAATGTTACGCAAACTGTACCCACATATGAAGAGTAGTAGTTTTAAGAACAGAACCACAAGGATGTAGAAGTAACACTAGCTGCAATCGGACATGTGCACAATTTGCATTCTCCTAGACCAGCGGACATCTCTAAGGACCAGAATTAATGCAACTTGCCGCCATGAATAACAGCTGCAGCGTAATCCAGTGGTACATAAATTGTTTTTTCTCTAGTTGGAATATTTACAAATGCTTATAAATACACACAAACCTAGCATTATTTGTTTGCAGAAAACAAATTTCAACATGAAAACATTGCTTCCCTAAGAAACTATTCTGGGTATAAACGTAATCGTCTTGAGGCCCGTCATGTCAGTGGTGGTGTAGCTACGTACGTTATTATCATTGCACCCCATAAAGAAGTCTCCATAAAACAAGCCTGGGGCTGTAGCAGTGTCAGTTGTTTTGACTGCATATATTTGTTTCTGTAATGTTTATTTTTCTAACCGTGGATATTGATTTTATTGCTCTTTCTGACTTAAATGTATCAATTACCTCAACCTTATGTTAAACTGGATGATTTTAACAGCCATAACCTGCTCTGGGGTAGCAATATCACTGATCGTCGCGGCAAGATTATTGAGAAATTTATTTCTTCCTATGATTTAGTACTTTTAAATTCTTTTGATCCAACTCATTACAGCGTTGCCTATAACTCCTTCAGCAACATCGACCTCTCTCTCTTTGCTCCCCCAGCATTGCACCGTTGTTTTGGTGTACTCCACACCTTATGGAAGTGATCATTTTCCTATCAATACTACAGTCGATTATTCGACTAATCCGTTTATACACTATCAATCGTGGAACTTACGCAAAGCAAACTGGTTGGAATTTAAAGATCTTCTTTAGGTTGCTGTAGACAAACTCCCACAGCCCGAGTCATTTGCCAGCACGCCTACTTTACCATAATCGACCTTTTTTCTACTGCTATCATAAAACAGGCTGAATTTTGTATTCCAAACAGTTCCTATGTATCCAAAAACAGCCATGTCCCTTGGTGGACTACTTTTACTAGTAGTACCTACAACCGAGATGATGCAATATCCCAATCAGGAAATAATACGAAGCTTTCTTTTTAGACAAAATATTAAAATAAATAGCAGATTTATGTGTGTAATTAAGCATTTTGATAAGTTTATTCTTACTAGGTTGTAGCTATAAAACTAATTTGCCCACTTCGTGTTCATAAAGGCGGTTATCAATTAGAATTTTAATCAAAATATGTAATTTTTAGCAATTTGCCTTAAAACTGTTTTTCATTCCAGGAGATACACAGTTGATGTAGGTTGTGCCCTTGTTGCACGGAGCGAACAGATATGACGTAGCAAACGGACAGGGGATGTCGTCACATGGAAGCTTCCGCCGTGCTGTCCACCTGCCCACTGGTCCAGGCTCCGGACTTAGGGCGGATATGGACTCAGGAGATTTTGGTTGTTGAATTTTTCATGTTTTCTATGTAGCTAAAAAGATGGTGAGGGCCATCACTCATAACAAACAATGGCGGGCCTGCCGGTTAATACTCAGCCTGAGCGCAAGGTAAACTCCGCGTCCAGCCATTTGCATATTGAATGGCGATGTATCGCGTACTCTCCTGTTTTTCCATGGAATGGAAAAGAAGTTTCAAAGGCAGGAACCGCTGTAGCCTGTCTCTTGGTTAAACTTTCGAAGCTATCAGCACCTAAAGCGCACTGCCCACTGAATGCTTCTCGTCCAGTAAAAATAAATTTTAGTTTTCATTTCATTTCTTGCTTTTACTATCTAGTTTTCATATCGACTGGTTAGAATAGTAAAGAAATAGCATTTCAAGATGAAGGAGCGGTTTGTTTGACTTTATAATAACCATTTCAAAAGTGGAGAACTTCTTTTCGAAAGGTAACACGTTTTTACATTAGAAAAAAGTCTTATGTGTTACAGTCACAATACTTTCTCTACCTTGTATCGTTTATTAGTGGGTATACAAATTATTCTTACAACTTATTTTTCCATCTACTTATTTTAATCGAGATAAACCCTTGCAGAAATAGCTAAATTGCACATATAGTTATAGATACAAAGGGAATAGCAAAAGTCATATGTTTAATAACCGCTATGTGCTGCCCTTAAAATTCAATAGTTTCCATGCAACCATCTTGGAAATGGTGATGCTTTCCTAATGAACAGGGCTTCACAGGCTATTCCCAGAGAATTCAACATATGGATACGTTTCATTTGTCATGTAAACATCTTTAATACATCGAATGCTACTTTAATTAAAATCGTTAAAGCCATTTTCAGAAAATGAAAATTTCGAAAAAACTCCCATGTAAAGGATAGTTTGAAGTTGGGTATTTTCCTGAGAACCTTAGTGTCACATCTTTGGAAGATACTGAACTTAAATACCAATTTTGGTATTTATCCAAACTTTTCGTTTTTGAGTTATATTGTTCACAGACAAACGGACACACAGATGAACCTTTTTCTAAAAATCTTATGTGTTATATTCACATGACTTTCTCTACACTCTATCGCTTTATTCTTACGAAAACTTATTTTCTGTCCACTTCATTTTACTTGAGATAAACCTTTGCAGAAATAACTGCATTAGACATTTCGTTATAGATAAAAAGAGAACACCGATAGTTCAATGTTTAAAAACTGGACGCTATATGCTGGGCTTAAAATTCCATACTGTTTCCATACAACCGTGAGAAACAAGTGACAATCTTTTTTTTTTTTCGAGTGGAGGAGAAAATGATTTAATCACTTACCCCAGCCCCGATGGGAGTCGGGACTGAGAGTGTGGGACTCACCAATAGTCGGCATACCCACTAAAAACTCCTCCACCGGTGGAAAAAGGTAAAAGTGGAATGGCGTGGCTTTTTGCGGTCCCGCTTAGCACCCGCGTTAGTACGTGAAAGATGGATGTCTCCGCCCTATGGGCTGGAGCGGGATAGGTGGTTACTAGGTTGCAGCCATGAAACCTGACTGCAACCCTAGTGAAAAATGGCGTGGGTTTAAGGAAGTGAATAGAAGTTAGGTTCTAGGATGGTGCTGACGATGATGTTCCTGTTGCTGATTGAACTCCTTGCATTGCTGCAAGAAGCTCGCGACTCTGGCCGGGTCAGGCTTCGGCCGGTGGCCGAGCGATGAAACCCGGATGGCTTCTGTGATGGCTTTGAGTCTTGAAGATGTGCTGTCGAACTGCCCGGCCAGGTAAACCTGTTGGGCAGCTGATGATGCTTGAAGTTCCCGGATGAGTTCCTCCAGGCTGTCAGCTTCGTCGTCATGTTCAGGAACTCCGCGTGGAGATCCTGAACGGCGTCGCGTAGGCCCTGGACTTCTTCGATGAACGGCGAGAGTGAAGGTGCTGGTGTCGGCGTTGGTACTGGTGTCGGCGCTGGTGATGGTGCTGAAGGCGGTGGCTGTGGAGATGTCACGATCTGCGGCGTAGGTGCAGGCGGCGTCGGCGATGCCTTCCTGCGGGGATACAGGGGGCAGAGCGCCTGGCCGGTGAAGTGCGAAGACCCTCCACAAGTCGCACAGTAGCGGCGTCGGCGGCGAAGGTCGTGCTGGGTGCACGATGCGGTGGTGCAGGCTGCTCCACAGTAGTGGCACCTGGGTTGAGCTGCGCAGGTCGTCTCATTGTGCCCGTAGGCACAGCAGCGTCTGCAGGGAGCCTGGCGTTCCACTCGGCTGGCCTCGATGCGTAAGCACCGCCCTAACAAGGGCAGGCCCTCCCTCAAGGCAGCTTCGTAGTCGGCAGGATCTGCAAACTCCAACCTGACGAGCGATGTGGGTCCCTGAGCTCCGTGAATCCTGGTGGCCTTCAAGGCTGAAGGCCACTGCTGGTGGGCTGCGGTGACGAGGAACCTGGCTGGCAGGTCCCTCGGGACCCCACGGACGACGGCGCTGTACCTCCCATGAGGCACAGGCTGGATCTGCGGTGGCTGGGAAGTGCCCAGAATCGGCAGCGTGGATGCCGGTGAGTGACGCGGCGACTGCCGAGGCAGTCGCGGCGAAGCGGCGCTGGCTGGCGGCGAAGCGGTGGTTGCGGCATAGGTTGCCCTAGGCAGCGATGGCTGCGGCGAGATCTCCTCGGCGGGTGCTGGAGGAGACGAAGAGGTTCCTGCCTTAGCAGGAGCGGCGGCAGAGCGGACCTTCTTCTTCGCCATCTCGGAGCTGTGTCCGATAAATATTGAACAATTCATACCATTAACGGATATCTCGGAAATGGCTAATACCACAAAAAATTATTTAAAACAAATTATGTGTTGAAGAGTTATACATATTTTGTAAAGTACCGTTTCGTCTATCGCATAACGTTTACCAGTTGTACAGGATTAGATACAAAATTCCTTCCGAATGAAGGAGACTTCATAGTTTATTCCCAAAAATTCAAGATAAACATTTTATTTGTCATGTAAATATCGTTAATGTATGTTATTGTGCTTAAAAGCGTTTGGAGCCATTTTCTAGAAAATAAAAAATTTAGAAACATTTTCCATTTTACATGGAGGATTTTCTTCGAAACCTTCGTGTCACATCTTTGGAACGTTCTGAACCTAAATACCAAGTTTGTTATTTATCCGACTTTTCTTTTTTGAACTATGCTGTTCTCAGTCGGGTACAAGACACACGCTCGAATTTTTTCTAAAAGTATTCGTTTGTATTCAGGGGTTCTCAAAACGTGTATTCTGGTGAAATATCGATATTGAATTTTAGGGTGGAATGCAATACCTTCACTAACTACTATTACTATGCACGTGGTAGATAAAGTAAACATGTACATTGGAAGACATTATTTATCTCGCAAGTCCCGGAATTTGAAAACGAATATCATTTGTTAACCGCTCGGATGCATGTATAGGAAGTACGACATTTGACCTAAGATTCTCTATAATTATATTTCTCTGTAATTGCAATTTTTTGGGTCCCAAGAAAATAAAAATAATATATTCACAATATTTTAAAAATCCTGAAAAACTTATTTGTGCATAGATAAGGCTATTCTAAATGCCCATACTTTCTTTTCCTCACATGTAGGACTGCCTTAAATAATGAGCACCTCTTTCTTATCATATAGAAGCCTAATCAATACCTACCTGTATCGTAAATACACAGGGCGACGATCATTGGCGCTGCAGTTGCTATGACCGAGGTACATCCGAGCTTGCATAACATTTACTTAAACTATGGATTTGCATCGATAAGTTGTTCTTTGCGTATAAAAACAATTTTAACCTATTCTGCTACCTATAAGCCTTTGATGAGAAAAGTAATAAAAAACATCTGATGTGTTACATTCACATGACTTTCTCTACTCTTGTACGAACTATTTCTACAAACGATTATTCTCCATATGCTTCAAGTTAATCGAGATATAGAGATGTTAATCTTATTGCTAATTTTCTTGTAGATGCAAGGGGAATTGGTAGGTTTTAAGCGATATTCAAATATTTTAAGAGCTGGTTGCTACGTGGAGTATTCCATTCTCTTTGCATTACCAGGACAAAAAAAAATGAATAACGAATTCCCATTTGAGAAAAAGTATAAGTATTGGAAAATTTAAGGGAATAACAAGCAATATCTTGAAAATGGTTCACTCAACAACAACAAAAAAATGTAAATGACATAAATTGTGTATTTTAACGCGATCTGCATTTTTTGTGTAGTAAAATTTTGTCTATCTCTTATGGTTTACCAGTTATGCAAACGTTGTTCACAATGAAGAACACTTTTGGAGACATTCCCATAAAGTTCAGGATATACAGTTTATTTGTCATGAAAGTATCTTAAATATATGATATTTTAATCAAAATCGTTAAAGCCATTTTTGAGAAAGATAAAATTTTCGAAAAATGTTCCATGTAAAGGGTAATCTGGGGTGGGGGAATTTTCTTTAAAACCTTTGTGTCGCATCTCTGGAAGATACTGAACCCATATACCAAGTTTGGTGTTTATCCGATTGTTAGTTTCTGAGTTATGCTGTTCACAGACACACACACGGACATGTTTGCAAAAATACTTTTTTTGGATTCAGGAGGCCTCAAAACATGTATATCCGGTGAAATCTCGGTATCGAAGTTTTGGGTGGAATACAATACTTCCCCTACTTACTATACGTAGTAGAGAAAGTAATACACGTCTTTTGTTTATTAATAGCAAATCCGCGAAACAAGCACTACTTGCTTTAATGTCTATGTCTTCTGCGTTCAAAAATTAGTTTAAGGAAATGTGAGAAACATGACAGAAATATAGTGAATGTGCACATATGAAAAAATAAGGACGCAGTCACATCAACAGCTTCAATTCTGATTGTGAATACAATAAATTAAATGCTGTCACTGATTCTGTTCCATATCCCATGCAGTTAGCAGTTTACAGGTATATTTTTCGCTTCAGAATTTGATTACCAATAATTTATCTGTAAAAATGTTTTCAAGGCCGTTGGAAGTCGAATTAAATTTGTAATGGACGTTTAAATTGCTTATTTTGTGTTCTTATTCCTCACAAAATATAATATATAAGCTTTAGCAGAAGAATTTTCAATTAAGCATGTACGCAGCTCCGCAGGCATTTAAGAAACAAGTATTGATAAATTAGGCATCTATGTTTAAATGCAGTTTATCACGAAAATAGTGACCTAATTGAATTATATTGTAAAAAAATTATTTCTGGTATCTTAATAGACATTCTCCTTATTTGAAATAACATATTATACATACATAGCATTTTTGTTAATTTGTTCTTCTACACTTGCCGTGTATAGGCTAAAGTTGGAAAGGTAGATTCACGCAGAAAAATCCAATGCCATAGCCAGGATTTGAACCACGGATCCTTGGCTTGGTTTGCTGCGCAGTTGACCATAGCATCAGAAAGGAAAGTCGAAGTTCCGTGGTTCAAATCTCTGTTACGGCATTGAGTTTTTCAGTCTGATTCTACCTTTCCAAAAATATTTTTACTCACTCTATGTTTCCATCAGACTTCCTTAAGCATTCTTTCACTGTTTGCGCCACAAAATTAAAGCACGTGATATTTAAAGCCATGCGTTGTGGCCGAAATACTATGATGTATGCTGCGCTGCAGAACTCTAAATAGGGCCGCGCAGTAGTACTGGAATAGCACTCCCGACCATTGATAAGCACATGCTGTAGGCAGGTTAGTCGAGTTGGGAGCTAGCTACGCGGGAAAGCACTGGTCTTCCAGTTTTGGCTGCTATTTCGGTATTCCCAACAAAATTCTAACAACTTAGTTGCTTCTGCTCTAACAGGTGAACACAAAGTTCGCCTATTCGCTGGCAGCATTCTTATATCACAATTGATTTTAATCCTACGTATTTGTTAGAGGGCGGCGCCGAAGTGGCCCGGGTTCAATCCCAGGGACCCGCATGTGGGATTTGTGGTGGACAAAGCGGCGTCTGGGCGGGTTTTCTCCGGGTTCTCCGGTTTCCCCCGCCATTCATTCCACCAACTCCTCCATCATCACCTTTCCTCTCATCCATTTCGCCGTAATTTCGTTTCATCTACTTCCTTCATCCCATACCAGGCATCGGGCTGATCACCCATCCTGGACATTCTGTCTGCTCCTCGACGGGCCTCTGACCCCAGGCACCCGCCTGTAAGTGCTGGGGGGTGTAAGTCCTACATAAGATGAGATTAAACAGTGAATGAATGAATGTATTTGTTAGAGATGCAGTGTTTGTAATAAGATGCTGTGTGCAAGAAAGTACCATGGTGGACGAATTTGTAGTTCCCGAATTATATACCAGAAAGGGCTTATAAGGTAATTTCTCATGCATAGATTTATGCCGAGGTGTTCTGATTCACATTTAATTAACAAAAATTGATTCATGTGTTCTCACATTCTTTTGGGAGAATTGTAAATATTTAAAATGTATTGTACCCCCATTACCATTATATAATCTTTTACACTTTTTAAATTCTATTCCTTTATACATTCAGCTTATTTATTCTTATAATTGTTGTCTTTTCAGAAATATTTACTTTTAATATAGCTTAAACTGTACATGGAAATATGTATATTATTACTTGCTTAATCACGATCCTTGGCAATCTAGAGTTTTCCTTTCAGCATCTTGCAACTATTCTCTCTGTTATTGCAATTTGTCTGTGAGGAAAGGTCAAATGCAACACCCACCTTCCAGAGTTTATTAGTAGTAATGATAATGTAAATAGAAGGCTTAATGAAGGAATCAGTGAAGTGAAGTGAAGTGAAGTGAAGTGGTAAAGCTCCCTCGCTAATCTGGCGTTTCAGAGCATGTTTATCACCTGGTTTCACAATTGCAAAATAAAAATAAGCACAGTAAAGTTGATCACATCTTTGTATAAATTTACAATCATAAAATAAGTTTTCCCAAAATCACCATTTCCAAATTTTAGTTATAGTTAACCAAGCTTCCTTGAAATGATTGATTATATATTAAATTAATTTTTGTCTGCAAAATTATAGCAGTTTCAATAGTTGAACATTTGCCATTCTGGTACACTTTTTTAGAAACTAAGAAACCCAAATGTATGTTTTCTGTGCATGTGTAAACATGTTGACATGGGGAAAATTTTGGAGCCTGAAATTTATATTCAGAGAAAAAGTCATGGTGTTCAAAATAAGCTGCAGAATCCTAAGAATCTAGGCATCCCCAGCCTTCTGTGCGCTGGCAGACACCCTAACATAGGGCCAGACAAAGACAATCCAGCTATACTGTAGGAAAAGCGAAATATGTTGGACATCAACCACAGAACTCGAGAGTGCGAAGTAGTAGCAACATGGAGGATGCAGCCACAAGGTACATCGTCTCAAGTGGTCACGTCACCAGAAATAAACACGACATGGACATAACGCTGTCACGCTTTGGGACCCCAGAAAAGCACCTATAGGTACAGTATGCCCAATACAAATAGAAGAGTTCAGGTTAGCTGGGCGGCACTGGACAAGAAATGCAAGATTAGAGAGGCAGAAACAAATAAATTAACATATTGATTAATACAAACACAAGCATACGTGTGTGTTTGTGTTTGGAATACAAGCTCAAATAATAACAAAGTCAGCGAAACAGTGCAATTTCTCCCGAAATCCAAATTTAAATAGTCGATGATCAGAAGTAGGAAAGCTCAGAGGAATTATCTCACATGAGTCCCATCAGGACTCAGCCACATCATCAGGTAGTGCATTTATTTATACAACTGTTTAAAAACTTTTTATCTTAAATAAAGCGTAGTAGTGTGATAAATAACATTCATGAAGTAATATACCAGGTGAGTCAGCTGCCCCGGTATTCGTATCTATGCAACCCACAGTTTATAGTCTAAAGTGAAAACATCGACCCTTTTAGCAAACAAACAGTTATTGTAGCTCTACTCTTCTATTCGGTACTACACGTAACTAACATTAATAATTAAAGGCCTGAATATGAACCAAGGAGATGCAAAAGGCTTAAAAAA
The DNA here is from genome assembly GCA_030765065.1 of Deroplatys truncata. NCBI lineage: Eukaryota > Metazoa > Arthropoda > Insecta > Mantodea > Mantidae > Deroplatys > Deroplatys truncata. The sequence goes on along the minus strand of CM060987.1, from coordinate 69,190,889 downwards.
GGGCGGCTGTTCAGGGACATAACGCTTGCAAGGAGGTAGAGTAATATTCTCCCAAAGAACGGCAGAGAGTGAGTTAGCCGAGTGGGTTAGCTACCGAAATATGGTAAAGCAAAGGTTAGTTTCGGAGGTTCGAATCTAATACAAGCATCAAATTGTTTTGGTTCTTTTTTTCTTTCTTCTCCTTGCGTTTATTTTCGGTATTTTAGTATATTAATTTATTTATTTTTGTTATTTGCTCTCCTGTGAGCCAAAGATACAATAATTACAAGCAGATAATTGTGTATCATATTGACCATAATATCTGGTGTTTCAAGCGTGTTACGTAGTTAGCGTTCATTCTTTTGGGCGGATACCGACGATATTAAATCTAATAGATTTTGTTTCATGTTTAAACCTTATGTTTCACTTCTACTGACAAAGGAGTTGTAAATGTGCTAAGTTCATGGGTAAACAGAATAATAAATTGTTAAAGAGCGTGGATTTCATCATGGAAGTAATGTTCAAAATGATGACATCCTTCATTAATGCACATTTGTGACGTTGCCTGAGAGACCTTCTTGCATGCTGTAACATGCGCGGTGTAATTTGCCTGCATTCTTCGTGTATGAGTGCCCGTAGATGTTTTGGACTTTGCGGTGGAAAACATGGCGATTATTCTATTTTTTACACACTTATGTTATCAAAACTGTTTTTATGTCATAATATCAAATTATAGACCAAAAGAGATAAAACAAAAGGTAATAACATTTTGAATTTACCTCGAAGGGTTTGAACCCGAACTGAAATGCGACAATGTTAAAGCAACCATGACAATGCCATTCGGCTAGGCTATCTTGCGAGGTTCCTATACGAATTAGTAACGGGGTAGAACTTGACCCCACCTCGAATCTTTACATGCTTTTTGCAGCTTCTTACAGTGTTATGAGCTCGGTTTGGTAGTTTTAACTCAAATAAAGAGACTGCGTTAGTCATTACAGTTACTGTATGAACTGATATATGCCATAGTTTATTAAAGAAGGGAGCATTTTTTACAAAGGCTGTACTGTGAACCTTTGTTGGATAACGGCTTAAATCCAGTTGGTCGCACTACGTAGATCAGTCATTTTGTTTTCAAATAGTTTTGTCAACCGATGCCTGTGATAATTTGTTCCTTCAGGGGCGTTTTCAAAGTTGTGTAGGATGTATACTAAAGAATAAAAGTTTGTAAAATCTGCTAAAAGTGCTGCTATAGTTACCAGTGTCAGGGTGGGATGTTTTTGAAATTGACATACATGGCGATTGCATTCTGTTCCGTAAAACACTTATGCACTGAATTATCTATCTCTCCTCTATAAAGTGTTATGCAAATCAGCCATTAGAAGGCATTCAAGAAAGGCGTAGGTCACCTATGTTGCTTAGCACGTTGCATAAATTCAAAAATAACTAGGCGCAGCTGACTCACCTGGTATAATAATTTGAAGCAAAGATAGGTATAGTTAAAGAAACATGATTTATAAGATAAAAACTAAACTTTTTATGTTCAATACGCATTAAAAGTTCGAAGCATTAACTTCCGAGAAAATAATCTGTGTTTGCACTCACATGACTTTCTCTATTTGCGTACAAATTATTTTTACAAACGCTTGTTCTCCATCTACTTCATGTTAATCGAGATATCGAGATGTTAAACGATAGTCAAATCTTTTAAGAGCTGGTTGCTATGTGAAGCATTCCATTATCTTTGTATGTCCATATGTCCAGGACATAAAAAAAAATCTGATGTGTTACACTCACATGACTTTCTCTACTCTGGTAAAAACTATTTTTACAAACGCTCATTCTCCATATGCTTCATGTTAATTGAGATATCGAGATGCTAATCTTATTGCTAACTTTCTTGTAGATGCAAGAGGAATTGGTAGGATTTAAGCTATAGTCAAATATTTTAAGAGCTGGTTGATATGTGGAGTATTCCATTCTCTTTGCATTACCAGGACAAAAAAAATAACGAATTCCCATTTGAGAAAAAGTATAAGTATTGGAAAATGTACGGGAATAACACGCAATATCTCGAAAATGGTTCACTCAACAACAAAAATATGTGTGGCATAAATTGTGTATTTTAACGAGATCTACATTTTTGTGTAGTAAAATTTTGTCTATCTCTTATGGTTTACCAGTTATGCAAAAGTCGTTCACAATGAAGAATACTTTTGGAGACCTTCCCAGAAAATTCGAGATATACATTTCATTTGTCATGAAAATATCTTAAACACATGATATTTTAATCAAAATCGTTAGAGCCATTTTTGAGAAAATTAAAATTTTCGAAAAATTTTCCATGTAAAGGGCAATCTGGGGTGGGGGGATTTTCTTGAAAACCTTCGTGTCACATCTCTGGAAGATACTGTACCTAAATACCAAGTTTGGTGTTTACCGACTGTTCGTTTCTGAGTTATGCTGTTCACAGACACACACACACACAGAAACACACACACGGACATGTTTCCAAAAATGTTTTTTTTTGGATTCAGGGGGCCTCAAAACATATATTTCCGGTGAAATCTCGGTATCGAATTTTTGGGTGGAATACAATACAATTTTACTACACAAAAAATGTAGATCGCGTTAAAATACACAATTTATGTCATATACTTTTTTTTATTGAGTGAACCATTTTCGAGATATTGCTTGTTATTCCCTTAAATTTTCCAATAGTTATACTTTTTCTCAAATGGAAATTCGTTATTAATTTTTTTGTCCTGGTAATGCAAAAAGAATGAAATACTCCACATAGCAACCAGCTCTTAAAATATTTGACTATCGCTTAAAATCTACCATATTCCCCTTGCATCTACCAGAAAATTGGCAATAAGATTAACATCTCGATTAACATGAAGCATATGGAGTATAAGCGTTTGTAAAAATAGTTTGTACAAGAGCAGAGAAAGTCATGTGAGTGTAGTACATCAGATTTTGTTTCATGTAAGTATCTTACAACATATGGTGTTTTAATCAAAATCGTTAGAGCCGTTTTTGAGTAAAATCGAAAATCAGGAAACATGTTCCGTATAAAGGGTTATTTGGGGTGTGGGGATTTTCTTGAAAGTTTTCGTGTCGCATCTTTGGAAGATACTGAACCTATATACCAAGTTTGGTATTTATAGTTTTTGGTTACTCTGTTCACAGACGCATACACACACAGACAAACGAATATTTTTCTAAAAATGCTGTTTTGGATTCTGAAGCTAAATAACACGTATTTCCAGTGAAATCTCGATATCCAATTTTTAGTTGGAATGCGATACCTTCTGTACCAACTAGGTACGCGATAGAGAAAGTAAAAATGCAATAATTACAGTGTTTGCAATAAAGTGAAAACTTAGAGATACGCCTTTCTGGATACCCGTTGTGCTCTCTGAGATTAATTAGAAATTATCTGGCAAAACTGCAAGCCTGCATGTTGTATCTACGGGTACATAAATGAATCCCTTGCTGCAAACACAGGCATGCATGAGAGGGAATTCGAAGCTGGACGCGCAGCTATGTGACCCTGGCAACTTAATGATCAGGGTTACTCAACTAGCACAGACTCTGTCTCATTAGTAATGTGATAACCGTTGGTCATTGTGGAACCTGAGCTCTACCTTTCCTTCGCGCCGACGGTTTCGACCCAAAACTATGTACAAATACAGCTTCATGCTTTGATGCAAAAACGCTTTACATGCTTTGATTGTAAACTGCAATATTTGTCACGAATATATTACAAGGCTCGAATATACCGGAGACATTTCTTCATTATGGTTTCCTTCCGTGTTATCCCGAAAATATTTATTTGGTCTTGTCTGTGATGCAATAGATATTTTTATTTCTCTACTACGTATAGTAAGTAGGGGAAGTATTGTATTCCACCCAAAAATTCGATACCGAGATTTCACCGGAAATATATGTTTTTAGGCCCCCTGAATCCAAAAAAGCATTTTTGGAAACATGTCCGTGTGTGTCTGTGTGTCTGTGAACAGCATAACTCAGAAACGAACAGTCGGATAACACCAAACTTGATATTTAGGTTCAGTATCTTCCAGAGGTGCGACACGAAGCTTTTCAAGAAAATCCCCCCTACACCAGTTTACCCTTTACATGGAACATTTTTCGAAAATTTTAATTTTCTCAAAAATGGCTCTGATCGCGTTAAAATACACAATTTATCATATACATGTTTTTGTTGAGTGAACCATTTTCGAGATATTGCTTGTTATTCCCTTAAATTTTCCATAACTTACACCTTTTCTCAAATGGCAATTTGTTATTCATTTTTTATGTCCTGGTAATGCAAAGAGAATGGAATACTCCACATAGGAACCAGCTCTTAAAATATTTGACTATCGCTTAAAGCCTATCATATTCCCCTTGTACCTACAAGAAAATTAGCAATAAGATTAACATCTCGATTAACATGAACATATGGAGAATAAGCGTTTGTAAAATAGTTTGTACAAGAGTAGAGAAAGTCATGAGTGTAACAAATCAGATTTTTTTCCTATATCTTTATTTGACCTTTCAATTTAATATTACGTTTCTTTTCAACCCGTCGGTTAATTCACATCGTACACAACAGCTCACTCAGAAAATATAGAATAAAGGAATATAGCATCTAGGCTAAGTGAAATTATCCAAAATTCATTGTACGTATGTGTTTATCTGAGATGTTATTGTGTATTATACTGCGAAAATAGGTTATTAAATAATAACACAATGTGACGTAGGAAAAGACATTCAGTGAAAATTTTAATTAAGCTTTTAGTTGTGCTTTCAGAACGTTTAATTGATGCAACTATCAGCTTGAGTCCAGGCTTGGTTCAGCAGAGGTAGGACTTAGACATGGATAGGAGAACTGCCAGGATGGGTAATCAGCCCGAAGCCAGGTATTTTTTTTAATTTATGGACGCTATTTAACTACTATGGTCCTTAGCGTCCCATTCTATATTGGGCGTGAAAGACCGGAAAGTTTGCTCAGAGGCCTCTTTATCAGGCTTGAGGTTTATTAGGTGCCGTAAATCTACGACACGGGGAAGTCTGGTATGAGAGCAAAGAAGGAGATGATATGGAATGACGATGAGATGGATGAAAGCAGAGGTGATGAAGGAGTAAATGGTGAAATGAATGGCGGGGGAAACCGAAGAACCCGGAGGAAACCCGCTTTGTCCACCACAAATCCCACATGGGTTCCCTGGCATTGGACCCCGGGCCGCCTTGGTGAGAGGCGAGCGGTGAACATCTTAGCCACCAGTTTTATCTATGAAATATTACATACAAAGACAGTTGCTGCTCTAAGAGAAAGCAAAGTATGTAGTTTCATATACGCAAGCTAAAATAATTGAAAGCTATGCCGAAGAGAACGACGTAAGATGTCCAACTCGGCAGAAGCTCATTTGGTGAATTTAGTAGGGCTTTGTCAGGCTGTCCTCACCGCCTCGATAAATCTTGCCCTAAATCACTTCATTAGGCTTATTTAGTTCATGGATTCAACGACAATTATTACTTTTGATTCATGTTTATCCTGTTGCCTGAGAAGGTTTTCCTCGCTGTTCTAGACAGAATTTATTGAGATTTTTATACATCGATCCATTTAGCAATAAGAGCAACTTTGCCTCAAGTAAACGTTAAGAGGATACATCACCTTGGAAAGGCAGGGTAGAGGAAAATTAACGCACTAGAATGGTTGCAAGAATAAAGTATAATGGATCTAAGACTGGACAGCTACTTATACCTTTGCTGCCGTCACAAGAAGTTTGTGGACTGCTTCATCGGTCACCGGATGTCAAAAAACTTATCCACTTAGACTACATGACTTATTTAATTATATTATTGCCAATTAGGTAAGAAGTAATAGTGATTTTCCGCAATTATGTGGGCTGAATTTAATAGCCACTTAGAACGAACTATAAACTGCTGTGAAACATTCTATTGTAGATTTAATACTAACTTCCCATAATTATACATTTGATTTATAGTTGCGATGAAAGAAATAAAGACCGAAGCTTATGACAAAATTAAGAGTCGCTGTAGACAGAAGTTTAAAGAAATGTTATGTGTTACACTCACATAACTTTCTCTACTCTTGTACAATCTATTTTTAAAACGCTAATTCTCCACCTAGGCGGCGCCGTGGCCGAGTGGTTAGACCGCTCGCCTCCCACCGAGGCGGACCGGGTTCTATCCCAGGGACCTGCATGTGGGATTTGTGATGGACGAAGCGGCGTCTGGGCGGGTTTTCTCCGGGTTCTCCGGTTTCCCCCACCATTCATTCCACCAACTGCTCCATCATCACCTTTCCTTTCATCCATTTCACCAACATTTCGCTTCATCTACTTCCTTCATCCCATACCAGGCATCGGGCTGATCACCCATCCTGGATGTTCTGTCTGATCCATGAGTCTCTGCCCCCAGGCACCCGCCTGTAAGTCCTGGGGGGTAAACAGATAATGAATGAATGAATGAATAATTCTCCACCGTCCTACTTCATGTTAACCGAGATAAACATTTGAAGAAATTGCTAGTTATTGCTAATTTTCTTGTAGGTGCAAGGCTTTAAGCGATAGTCAAATCTTTTAAGAGTTGGTTGCTATGTGGAACATTTCATTCTCTTTGCATATCCAGGATATAAAAAAGCGAGTATCGAATCCTTATAAATTGAAACAAACAACAAGGAATATCTCGAAAAATATTCACCCCACAAAAAAAAAAAATATTCTAGAAGACATAAATTGTGTATTTTAGCGAGATCTACATTTTTGTATAAAAACATTTTGTCTATCTCTTACGGTTTATCAGTTATGAAAAGCCATTCAGAATGAAGAGGATTTTTGGGGACATTCCCAGAAAATTCTAGGTATACATTTCATTTGTCATAAAAATATCTTAAATATGTGATATTGTAATCAAAATCGTTAGAAACATTTTTGGGAAAATCAAAATTGTCGAAAAATGTTCCACGTAAAGGGTAGTATGGAGTGGGGGATTTTCTTGAAAATCTTTGTGTCGCATCTTTGAAAGATACTGAATCTAAATACCAAGTTTGGTATTTATCTGACTTTTCGTTTTTGAGTTATGCTGCTTATAGACACGCGGACACACTTTCACGCATACATGGACCTTTTCCTAAAAATGTTTTTTTATTGAGGGGACCTCAAAACATGTATTTCCGACGAAATCTCGGTATAGAATTTTTGGGTGGAATGAAATGTTTCCCCTACCTACTATAGGTAGTAGAGAAAATAAAAAATGTACCAGGACAAAGAACATAGAGTTTGTGCAAGAACAAATGAATACATTTACAACTGTCACAATTACGCGATTTATGTTCTTACGTCACGAATGCTACAAATTTCTGCAGTCGTAAATAATGTTAGCCGAATCATAAGTGTAATCCTCAGCCGACGTTGGTAATAATCACATGTTACAGAAATAATAAATAATGTTTAAAACAACGTTTTAACTGCCATAAACAGGGAAACTACAAGCAATATTTTTAACTAATAACGGGTCTTCAGCTTCATCCGGCCTTTACTACCAGTCTGTTTAAATGAATAATGTTATTATTAGTTCAGGGAGCCCCTTGTCTCAAAGACAAGAAACCTCAGACTGCATGCGTTTCCAACTTCGCAAACAGGTTAATATACTGCGGTGGTGCAGAACTGTTTTTCACTGGAACATTTTGCGATTTCTTTGTACGCGATGGAAGTGACCACCCTTTGCAGAATTTGCATGGTTGAGTGCTACTCCCGAACTGGATCGTTACGAGGAGAGTCTGTCGTTAAGATATTGGTCGCTGTGTGAATGATTTTCTCCGTTTTGCCCAGAATTTCATCAAGTCCCGAGGCAAAACAAAAGTTGTCTTTATTAACAAAAACATAAAAGAAGAAACAACTTTTAAAGTATTTATGTACGTTATTTCAGTTATTTTTTAATAAAAAAAGTTAAGAGTTGTGCCATTAAAGCCGATATATTTCACGCTACAAAATGTGCCCAATAATTTGAATTACCTATCAGCATACATGCTAAGATTGCGAATTTCCGAGCCGCAAGCGAAAGAAGTTCCAAATGTAAATACTGGAAAGGTGCGATAAAAGTATATTTCACTAAGGTGACCTCTAAACTGTAGATATCCACCCATTCCACTCATTATGCGCTAGTCCTCCACTAGAGGCACTGATGATAAACTCGCTTCAAGGTGTTGACGTCATGTGCAGACAACTGCCTGGCGACAACGGCCGAATAAATTCGAAGAGCCCTATAAAATAGACAGACCTGGAAAGGAATTATTGCGGAAATCTGCTCGGACCTTGTGGCAGTAACTGACAGGGAACCACTTACGCTATTCGAGTCTACCTCACCCTCCATCGCTAGGTGCTGCTTAATTCTCCACTCACATTTTAGTCCCGATTGTATCTTAATGGAATTATATTTCTTTTATGCTTGCATTGTAGGTAAGAATAATTAGGTTGCCACATCCAGATGTTATCTTGGGAGTACTGGAAAAGAACTCCTTGAGTAAAGATTCATCAGTAATCTATAATTAGAACTGAGGATCGTGTCTAAGTGCATATGAGGCAATTACTGCTACGGCTATAAATATATCGACAATTTTCACAAAATCCATTGATCCACAAAACATAGTCTCGCGAAGCATGATCTAGAATCCAATCAAAAGTAACTTCAATGTTCAAATATAACATTCCTCATTCTTAGGGACTATCTCCGTTATATGCTGAAGGGGTAGTATTTCCAATCCGACATTCAATCAATTATATTTTACGTCCTGTGATATAATGTATTCACACTTTTAGGTTAATAGGCAAATCTACACTGAATCTGAGAGCTTCATAAACAATTTGCATGTTCTTGCAGAACGAAACAGTATTTTCACCCTCAGTAAAAAGTGGACCTTAGGCTATGAACTGATTTTTAGAAAAACCTGAGAAACAATAGTAGGTTTCATTGTCGAGTAAATGTACAAACATATTAAAATAAGACGTTGTAGTATGACCTTAAATTTCTTTCTAAATACTTTTAAAATATCTTTCTAGAACTTGTTGACAATATGTAAATATGAGAAATACAACGGCGCCTCCCCCCCCAAAGAAAAACTGTGAAAAGAAGCAACATTTTCACTATGACAAATAGTTCTTGTATGCAATTTTATAGCATAAAAATGTAACTATAAGTAATTAAATCTCTAAGCCTTCTGGAGAAATATAATAATAATAGTAATAATATTACATAAATACGCTGAAATATTTCAAATACCTGATCCTTACTGTTCAATTGCCCATGCAGGTACACGTACATTCAAAGTAATGTTCGTCTCTTACCTGTAACAAACAAAAAGAGACTCACTTAACATATTTAGCCCGATATGTATGAACTAGTATAGAAATTTAAGTTAGCTCTGTTTACATTTAGTTATAACTTGATGATATAGGTAATAATTATAAGACTTAGGCTTGATTCACCCGAAGGAGTTCAACCAGTTATCGTCGTATCCATGCGAAGTAAGGAGATGGAAGCTCCTTAAAATAAAAAAATAATATAAATAAATAATAATAATAATAAAAAATAATAAAAATAATATTTCGTCTTGCAGTAATTGAAATGCATTTTGTTATCACAAAATTTGCACACATGTTAATTCTCACAATTTATTAACCCATTAATAGAGAAATTAAAAGGTGATGGTCAATTTGAAGATGAAAAGTGTCACGAAAAGACATTTAAAAATTTCCATAAATCTTTGTTTACAAACGAACAGTTTTCGAAGTAATATTATTGCTGGTTAGAAAGCAACACTGCAGCGGCTAGCTCCACAAGAGAATAATAATTCACCTTTGTATCAACTACTAAGTAATGGTCATTCACTATTTACACTCGAGTGCATAGAATCGTGCTTTACACCCCCTTTTCCTTCACTTCTTAGCCTGAAACAGAACCGTGTTATAGGTTGATGAACAGACTCTTGATATCAGAGCAATACGAGACAGACCCAACCACGACAGTTATGGGTCGTCGTTGCGAAGAATGCTTCCATGTACTCAATTAATATGTTTCCGTACTTGCCCCCTTTTGTCTAGGACTGACCTTCGTTCATAGGCTAATGCATGTGTGTCGGACTTAAATTCAAACCAATAAGAGATTGACTCACCCAAGGCTCATGTGGAACACAAATAATGAGTTTCTGCTAATATTAAATAAAGGAAAAACTACAGGAGACCGAAAGCATCGGTGCGAATTCCGTGCATTCGATTGTACTTGTTTGTTTACGCTTGCGCATTCAATCCACTCCCCCTCGCAGTATTCCAAGAATAAGATGCCAGCCTTGATGAGGGGTATTTGAATTCTGATACATACTTTCTAAAATTTAACATTATTCGTGTGTATGCTTATAAAGGGAAAATAAATGCATTTATAACATACAGCGTTAGTTAAAAGTCCAGCCATGAATATTAAAACATGAGTTTCATTTACTTAAAAGTTTATAACTATGTAAGAAGAATCGAAATACCAAGCTAGTTTTATAGATTATCAATTTTACTGTCCTTTGTTTTAAAGGTAGAACACATTATGCTATTCACATAAACGAAGAGTGTAGAGAGCTTCACAAATACGGCAATGACTGTCCGGAATAAATCCACACTGTGTGCACTTCCACATTAGGATTACATCAACAGTATAAAAGAACTAGTTGTTCATGAGACCTAAAATAAACAAATTAAAAGAACTGGTGGTACAGGAAGTACATAAAGTACTGCGCAAGTTACTCATGCAGAGAGTAGAGGAATGTTTGGATATTTTAGTTTTTGTACACAACTCTTCTAAAAGCCTAAAACTAAGAAGTGATAACGCATAACTACACTACCAGGTGAAAATAAAATGTAAATATTTCTTATTTGAGATTATCCAAAAGTCATATTCGCTATATGGAGTTAGGTTCTAAATTATACAATGCCTTCGTTTTATGCCAAGGCCGCGGATCGCGCGAATAGGCGTCTATGGTGTGGGGGTTATTCCTATAAACTTTATGTTTTAGCGTTTAGCGATCCCGTTCTAAATTTATTGAACCAAACATCTCACAGCGTCTCTACCCGGAACTGGATAACCAGGAAAGTGCTGCTGAAATTGTCTACACACCTGTCTACACGATTCAGTTTTCAAGTATTGATCGTACATAAAAATACGCTGTTCGAGCGTGAGTTTGTTAGGCATTTCCGTGGATCAATGAGGGAATAACATTCCTAAGCAAATCACACACAACACGTGTATTGTCGAAACACTTCACAACACGAAGACAAAGCAACGATGAGACAGCCCACAGCTGATAAACGTACCCTTGACACGTCCTGCGCCGCCGCTGCGCAGTGGCATAATACCGAGGTCACTGCCGTCTCGGCCGATACGATATAAGGCGGCTGTGGCCTTGGCATAAAACGAAGGCGCTGTATAACACGCTGCCGGATCATATTAAAATGTAGGTAAGAAACTTTTTAAGTACAGAATATGCGCATAGTTGGTTGTAACTCCTTCATATCCCATATCACTTATACGTAGTTCACTTCACATCATTTATATGCAGTTTTAAATCTTGTGATATCAATTCTATTTTAATTGACAAAGCATGTACTCATACATTTTTTTTAGTCAAACGTTGTGAAATGACTGTATAGTGCTTTAAAACGGATTGAATGTTGCTGCTGTTACCTATAAACCCATGTGAACATTTGCTCATGTGAATCAAAGAACCTCCAAAAACAGTCACAATATGATCTCGCAGTTAAAACAACAATGAGACAAAGTTTGTCTACAGTGTGGAGCGTTCGTGATAAAGTACATTATTTCATTTTAAACCGAGTACGGCGCGTGTGTTATTTTCGAGTAAATCAGTCTTCAAAAGAATGAGTAAAAGTCTAGATTATCAATGAAAGAAATATATATATATATATAGTTATAGCTCAGTTTAGTTAAAAACTAATTAAAAAAATCTGATGTGTTACACTCACATGACTTTCTCTACTCTTGTACAAACTATTTTTACAAACGCTTATTCTCCATCTGCTTCATGTTAATCCAGATAAACATGTGCAGACGCTATCTTATTGCTAATTTTCTTGTAGATGTAAGGGGAATATATATTTACAAGGACAATATAGAAATACAGTAGCCTTTAAGCATATACATATCTCTTAATAGCTGGTTGCTAGGTGCAGCACCATTCCCTTTGCCACAGATTAATACTCTTTGCATATCCAAGACAAAAAAATGAATAACGAATTCCCATTTGAGAAAATAAGTATTGAAAAATTTAAGGGAATAACAAGCAATATCTCGAAAATGGTTCATTCAACAAAAAAAATGTATATGACATAAATTGTGCATTTTAACGCGATCTACATTTTTTGTGTACTAAACGTTTGTCTATCTCTTATGGCTTACCAGTTATGCAAAAGTCGTTCACAATGAAGAATACTTTTGGAGACATTTCCAGAAAATTCGAGATATACATTTCATTTGTCATGAAAATATCTTAAACATATGATATTTTAATCAAAATCGTTAGAGCCATTTTTGAGAAAATTAAAAGTTTAGAAAAATGTTCCATGGGTTAGGGGCATTTTCTTGAAAACCTTCGTGTCGCATTTCTGGAAGATATTGAACCTAAATACCAAATTTGGTGTTTATCCGACTGTTCGTATCTCAGTTATTCTGTTCACAGACACACAGACTGACACAGACACACACAGACACACACACGGACATGTTTCCGAAAGTGCTTTTTTTGGATTCAGGGGGTCCCAAAACTATATTTCCGGTGAAATCTCGGTATCGAAATACTTCCCCTACTTACTATACGTAGTAGAGAAAGTAAAAACATTACGATTGTGAATTTATATTTATACAGCTAATTTTGGCTTTGAATATATATAACTTTAAAATCCTTTATAGACGATTTTGATTGTTAAAATTTTCGGAATGAGCATAAAAATTTTCAGAACAATTATAATTAAAATCATCTAAACCCACTTATTTACTCTAACTACTCTATTTTACAGAATCCATTATAAATGTATTCCTTTAATTACTTAAACAACAGGTATGAATATTTCATATTAATTCTAGTTATATATGCACAACCTCTTCAACCTCTTATTCTTACTTGATGTACAGATACATAATTCTCTATTTTAGCTTATGATGGTGCCGCATTAAGATTAGCACATTTTAAATTATCATAGGTACAATAAAACCAGTCTTTGGTCAAATTTGGCACAAAAACTGCACAATAATGTATGTACAAAACTCTAGCTGTACCTTATGGTAGTGAGAGAGCATGCATTCATAAAAAGTCACAGAGCAGTTGAAAAAACCCGACATGTTACGCCAGAAGAAATGTTCTAAATCAATTGACAATTGTATCTGTTCTTCAAGTAAGAATAAGAGGTTGAAGAGATTGTGGATATAGAGCTAGAATTAATAGAATGAAATATTGATACATATTGATTAAGTAATTAAAGAACTCAATTTATAGCAGATTTTATGAACTACATATTTGAGAGAAGGGTGAGGGAATATTAGAAAAAATAATTGTGGCTAGATGATTTTAATTGCAATTCACTATAATGAACAGTTAGTATTGAGAATATATAAATAAAATAAATCTGAGCTGTCTACCAGTGTAGTTTATTAGTTTTTGTTGATTTTAGAAATAGTTATACAGGTTAATAACTGGTTACCATTGGCTTTTATTTTATGTTACTGGATTCCAGTTAATAATAATGGAGATAATGCTAGTAGAAGTTATTACTTTAGGTTTATATTTTTCATTGTTATTATTTTATTAATTTTATCTATGTTATCCTATTATATATATTCTATTCTTTCTTTATTATTTTTTGTTTTTAATTATTTTAGTTATTAGTATATGTTATATTTGTAAAATAATAATGTATCATATAAATTAAATGTGAATTAATAATTATAAAATCAGACGACTGCAAAATTCAATGCTATAGCCGGGATTTGAACCACGGATCTCCCGGTCTCCGTCCGCTTGCTCTAACCACTAAGCTACCATGGCAACATGCCGGCACGATATTAAATTCTCCAACTGATTCGCATTTTTCCCGATAAACCACCAGGAGATCTCAAATTGTATTGAGACGACTTACCCCAATGGCGACTTACAATGTTATAAATACTTTAAGTCCCAGGCCTCATAGTTTCAACCACTATTAGTTCAATTAATTCCAATAAATTATAAAGTTTTCAATATACGTCCTGCTATAGGAAACTACATACCAGGAGGTCGTATTACAGATTTTATTTTATTTTATTTATGTTTTTGCACATGTTCCTCATACCTAAAATTTCAGATACAGGTCTTCGACCTGTTTGTCATCACATAGGGATGACTCCATAGAGAATATCAGTCCTTCTTTCCATCGCCTTTTTTTTTGGTCGATCCAATTCACATTTGCCTCTTGGGAGCGCGTCTCGAGCTATCTTGATCAGCCTGGTGCTGTCGGCTCTGTCTATGTGAGCATTCCACTCTGTTTCTTCCTTTTATAAATTTTCTAACATCCATCATATGGTATTGTTGTCTAACATTTTCATTTTTTATTCTGTCTAATCTGGTTTTGCCCAGTATGGTTCGTAAGGTGTTCATTTCTGCTGCACTCATAATCTGTTCTGGCTTTTCTGTCCCTGCACGGGTTTCTGAGCCATTATGTCATCTCTGATCTTGCTTTCAGTGTTAAAATATTCATTCATATGACTCCCTTAGGCTGCCGGATAATCTGGAGGCCTTAGAAACTTGGTCTCTAGAACAAAAATCCCAAAACTACATGCCTCGTGCAGAAGAATTTTAGGACGACCAGATAAAAGATGGATTGAGTCCAGAACAAACCGCAGGTGGTGGTGACAACCGCAACAACAATAACCAATTGTGTAATTATTCTCTTCAGACTATCCTTCCACAGCCGGTCTAGAATACATATTACAATCATTGATACCAAGTTGGTGCCTGTTTTATGCTCAGACTTTGTTGATTAAATGCCTTTAATCCCTACCAGTGAGCCGAGTGTGATATTGCTTCGAAAGAAATCGTTTGTCAGTTCCGCAAGAGATAACGCGATTTATGAAAATGCATATTGGACTGCATAACGTTTCACTATGCGCTCACCTATGGAACTGCTCCAAATCTTATGATTATTGCAACATGCAGTGCAGTTTGCCCCCTGACTTGAGCCGTCATTTTGTTTTTATTCTACTTTTTCTAGTAGGTAGAGGAAGCACTGCATTCCAGTCAAATATTCGAAGTCGAGATTTTACTACAAATACATTTTTAAGGCACCCTGAATCCAAGAGAAAGCATTTTTAGATAAAAGTCCGCGCGTGTGTGTGCGTGTCTTAAAAACGAAATGTCGATAAATACCAAACTACCCTTATATGAAAACAAATTCACTAGTTTTTATTTTCTGAAAATGGGTCTGAAGATTTTGATCAAAATATCATATATTTAAGGTATTTACATAAAAATAAAACGTATATCTTGGACTTTCTGCGAATAACCTGTGAAGTCCTCTGTATTCGGAAGGTAATTTGTATAACTGGTAAACCGTAAGAGATAGACAGTATCTTACTGCACAAAAATGCAGATCTCATTAAAATGCAGTTATTTCAAATAACTTTTCTTTTGAAACAGCTATTTCCGAGATATCCGCTGTTATTGGTTTGAACTTTTAATACCTTTGTCATTGTTTGTAGTGTTGCTACTATTCAGTTGTTTCTCGCGATGTCGTGGAAGGAATATGATATTCCAGGACCACATATAGCTTAAATCTCCTGAATTCTCCAACAGCTATGACGAAATGTGTAATTAAAGTATATCCGCAAAGATTTATCTGATTAACACGAATAGAACAGTATCCGGGGACCTCTAAAGTGGCCTTTCAGCCCGCAAGCCTCCAAAGTTGAACCTTGAGTGGGTACTGGACCGTCCGCGGGTGTAGATTGCCAGAACCTGTTCGGCAATATCGGCTGACTACCAAGATACTGGTAAGATTTGTCTCTGAATAACAAATAACAGGCGAACTTACTCCCCAACTCCAAGGTACTAAGCGACCCGCGCTGAAGGGGTACATGGCACTGGAAGATGCGTCGTTAACTGAGCCTCTGGGATACCTATGACTCGGAGAGTATTTAGTCTCACCCAGGTACTGCGGCGCTCTGCCTGGGCGGGCCAAAGTAATTCTTATCCATTCGTGGCAGCAACAATGAAAGTTACTAACACTTTAATGAGGGGAGCTCTAATGGGGATTCGCAAAATTGGAGGAAGGGAATCAAAAAGGAAACGTGCTACCCCGGTGTCTCCGAGAGATTTGGGGAAACACTTCCGCTCTGAAAGGATATTGAGAATACCACAATACCACAGGTTTGGGGACACTGACCAATGAGGTTGGTACTCTAAACTTGATGACAGAGAGTCAATAGGGTGCTAAAAAGAAGAGGACGAGGAAGAGGGATAGGAAACTGACTCAAAGTGGGGAAGGAGATGCCTTCCATGTTAAGGGGCACCCTCCAGAAGCCTCACCTGTACCTAAACTGGGTACTTCTGGTATCTCGAATCAGGTAGGAGGGTACTCCGCTTAAAGACGAAACGGAGGCCAAAAAGGCGAGACTTCGGCCTCTCAGTTATGCTAAGATAGTCCAGATTGCGATAGGTGGGCATCATATGCAGTGTTTTTCAGAAACTCAGAAATAAAAAGTAAAAAAATAACTGCTCACGTATCTTAAAAGAACTTACTCAATTATCTAAACTTAATAATGATTATTATTGAATAAGATATTGCTAATTTATTTCGAAATTCCATGGTTAGAATAAGATGAGTATCAACAGAGAATGGAATAAAATGGCACGCTAAGCCAGAATGACTTTTAAAAATATTGAATAAAAATAAAAATATTTTAAGCCATTATCTCGATAACACTTTGTTAGGGTTTGCGTATACATTACACAGTACCCCTCAAATACACACAATGAAAGATAAAATGCCTGCGCTATTCAACGAGGGCTTCAGAAGTACCGTATGATGATAACTGCCTGTAATCCACGTTTCCCCAAAGCACCCCATTTTAATTCCAAATGGCTGCTATACAGCACACATTAAATGTCTTTCTTGTATACAACAAAACTTTCGCGCCTCAGCCCACATTCAGACTACGGATAACCTTTGGTAAAGGCAGATTTTCATTTGCTGCACATGATCCATTCCCATATAACTGCGAACAACAAACTTTCCCTTTTCAATAAGCCCGTTGCTGAATTGCCAAAGTTGCTTTGCTATGTAAGTAATTATGTAAAGTGATACAGAGCGTTGCGTTTGCAGTCGTTCATCTGTTTAACAAATGTGCTATCATTCGTTGGGGTATTGTGTCGAGACTGTATTATCCCACATATTAAAAGGATAACAAAAAAGCTGTTGTTTTGTATTCATATGACTTACTCTACTCTTTAGAGGAAACACATACCTCACATCAAATATAAAGAAATTATGCAAAAGAAAGATGTAGAGGAAATAGAATAACTGTAGGAAGAAACATTTCGAAGTAGGAATTAATGATAAAATAAAATATGAAGAAGCTTTGTTGTATTGTTATTTGCCCCACGTTTTGGGAGCCAATTTGAAGTTGTTTTGTTGTATTGTAGTTCAACTGTTGGGGAGCCGAACTTGAAGTAGTAGCAACCGCACGTATGGTAAAAGGTTTCCGGTAGCCTTCGCCCCAAATGTACTTTCCGGTGGTCTTTGCCCCAAGTTTAAAAAATATTAACTTTGTAATTTCACTGTTTCTTTAAATATTATATACTTATGTTTGCCTCGGCTGCGTCAGTGTTATTATTAGAGACATGTATTTCTTTGCAAGGCGTAGTGCGGCTGGAGAATGTAGGCTTACACAGATTATAATGTTTACTTCACTACATTTATTAATCTTTGACACAATTTAAATAACACTTCACTGATATAGAGAGCTGTGAGATTATTTTATTAATTACTTGCACTTTTTAACACCTAAACTATTTTCGTCTCCCACGAATACGTATTAAATTTCTCGAGGACACATCTCGCGTCCGGTTAGGAACACTGTCTACAACCAACACGTCTAGTTTTGAGCGCTGTCTACAAGCAACTGACTTGATTTCTACCGCTTAAATTTGTAAATTTCTTTATTTGAAGTCTCTGATGGGTTATTTATAATCCAATAGAATAGGTACTTTTATTTAACTTAAGGTTTTTTCTGGTTGCTGATTGGCTATTTTATAAACTGTCACAAAAATTACATTATTGTTGCTCCAAGAATGACTGGTAGCATTATTACACTTACCTTACTAATTATTGCCTCAAGGTTACCTCATTGTTAGCAACTTTTAAGCTATTATTCTCACAGCTCCTACATTATTGAATTATGTAATACATTCACATAACATTATTGAAAATGTACATAATAATATAAACATTAATACAATGACTGTTACATGCATTTTATATATTATATTATACACATATTGCTTTAAGGCGGGCTGTTATTATATTTTTTTTATTATATAATTTGACTAAAATCATTTAAGTGTTAAAATGCCTCAAAGACTGATTAAGAAGGAATGGATGATGAGAAATCAGATAAGCATACCATATATGTAAATAATAAAATAATATTGTGTATGCCTGCAAAACTGAATATTGTAAATGGTAAACTTTGTACAGGAAGCCGGCTAACAGAAAAAGGTAATTGGCAAACGAACCGCGGGGAAAAATCCATCACAGGAATTAGGCTAAATATGTAACCAACTGGAGCGAGTGAAATAGGTAATATTAGAAACAGACGGAGATAAACCGGAGTTTCCAAAAGTAGTCAAGTTTTGCCAGAAAAAAATATATGAACCATCTTATTTTCATTAGGCACCAAACACACTAGCCAATTGAAGAATATATCATTATATATTATAGTGGTAAAATGAGCGTGTCTGGCAGAGTAAACACAGTGGAAAATTCCGAGAAACCTTCCAATTCTGATCTTCAAGAAGTCCGCTTCAAGTCGATCTGGGTGGGGGAAGTATCCTAACTAAGATGTAGATTCAACTTATATTCTGACAGACAGACAGATAGACAAGACAAAGACACATTAACACCGTGAACTGGAGATCTGCGTCCAAATACCACCAGGAGCGTCTTCCCTGATGAGTTTTTTACCAGATTTTCCTCAGTCCTCATAATTGGCAAATGCCGGGAAGATACTTTAAGCTTGGGTCTGGAACGTTTCCTTCCGAAACGGGCCATTTTATAAAAATTCCTTTCTTTCTTTAGCACTTCTCTACACGTATACAGGGTGGACCATTTAAGTTGTGACTGTACAATGTCTCCGAAACTAAGCGTTGTATAGAAAGAAACGTCTTTGATGAAAGTTGCTTGATATTTTGGGGGAAAGTACATGCCATTAGTCGTATTTTGTTTGGAGGACATTATGATGGTCATTTTAGGGTCGATTTAATGTTTTAAAATGAGAACCTACATTAGGGTCAATTTAAATTGACCTTAAAATGACCATCACAACGTTTAAATATAAAACACGACTTGCTTTCCCCCATAATATCAAGCAACCTTTATTAAAGATGATTCCTTCTACAACGCTTAGTTTTGGAGACATTGTACAGTCACAACTTAAATGGACCACGCTGTATACTAAGTAGAAAAGGTATCGCATTCCACCAAAAAATTCGATACCGAGATTTCACCTGCAATACATGTTTTGAGGTCCCCTGAGTCCCAAAAAAGCACTTTTAGAAAGGTTTTGTGTGTGTGTGCGTGCGCGTAATTGTCTGTGAACAGCATAACTGAAAAACGAAAAGTCGGATCAACAGCAAACTAGGTATTTAGGCTCATCTCCATCACAAATTAAATTAACACTTTTTTTTTAGAACCAAAGGGCTGCATATGTAAATTTAGGTTTACAAGATAGTGCACGGAATATGATTTTCAAATTTTTATCTTCTTAAAAATGGCTGTAACGATTTTGATTAAAATGCAATATATTTAAGATATTTACATGACAAATAAAATGTATAATTTGAATTTTCTGGGAATAGCCTATGATGTCCTCTTCATTTGGAAAAAATTGTATAATCTTGTATAACTGGTAAACGTCAAGGGATAACGAAAACGTATAAGCCAAAAATTGTAGATATCTTTAAAACACATAATTTATTTAAAATAACTTTTCAGAGACGAGCCCAAATTAAAAAAAAAACTATAACGTATAATGAAATTACATATCGCCGTTCACATTCCTGTCTACTGTCATATACTTGGGGATCCTTTGGTTATACCCATATTCCATTTTTAAGAGTGTAACTTAAGTGACAATCGAAACCTGCCCCGTGGAATGTCATTCTATAACGCTGTTTTACGTTTCTTTTGGTATTTGAATGCTAATTTCTATTTAAATTTCTTTGAGGATGACACTCGTGTGGATTGTATTTATCAAACTGTTACAAACTGACATAATTTTCCTTGTTATTCATTAACAAGCGGCATATACAAATTGAACAAAACAAATGTCTAGCTGAAACTGGTTCTTTTGGAGGGGAAACTTTCTGAAAGAGCATTATTACTTTCTCTACCGCTTGCCTATGTAGGTAGAAAAAGTATTATACATCCAAAACTTTGACACTCGGCTTTCACTATAGGTACAATAACACAAAAATGTGATTTTTAGGATTTAAACATGTGATTTAGGAAAGAAATCTGTGAAAAGCGGAATTCAAATACTAAAAGTCTCATATATACCACACTTTGTACTTTAAGTGAGTCCTTCAACATTTATAACAAAATCCTCCAACCCATATTACAGTTGAAACGAAAAATATTAGTTATTTTTTTGTATCTCAAAGACTCTAAACGTTTGAATTGAAATATCATATGATTGAAGAATATTTGTGAATAACCTCTTTTCTGGTTAAATTTTTTATAATCCTATATAACTATGAAACATAAGAGATAGACCTGCTTCACAAAAGGCATTAATGAAATATGTCTTTCCTTAGTAAGAGGTTGTTACACTGTCAAAAGAAGAACAATTTATTCCTCCACGATTACAACTTCTGAATTTCTCTCTCCTTGCTTTCGACGAACACTGAACGTGTATTCCACGTGATGTATGCAACTAAGTACTTAGTGTTACTTTTGAAATTATTTTTATGCAAAAAATGTATCGGGATTAACAAAAGTTGGGTAGAAAAATCGTCCTTTAATACATTTTGTGACATATAAGATATGTATGCAAATTTGTAAAGGTATAATGCATGACTGAATCATATATTTAGTGCGTGTGTCTTTGTGTGTGTGTGTGTGTGTGTGTGTGAGAGAGAGAGAGAGAGAGAGAGTGAGAGTGAGAGAGCAGTATAACTCTCGAAAGTAAATTCGGATGAATACTAATTTTAGTAGTCAAGTCCAGTGTCTTCCGTGCATATGAGATGAAGATTTTCACGAAATTTACGTTCCAAACTACCGTTTACATGGAACATGTTTACTTGTTTACTTTTTAAAAGTGGCATAACGATTTTGCTTAAACTAACAAATGAAGTAAGGAATAAAAGGAACATTTTGATCTTTCTATGAATAACATATAAATGTCCTTCATTCCGAATGAATGTCGTATTAGTTATCAACCATAAGAGATGCAACCTGAATTCTTCTACCAAATTTGTGTTATATTGCTTTTTTGTAGCTGCAGCCAGTATAGAGCTAGTTGCCGTTTCCGATGGTATTTTTACAAAAGCAAATTTAGAATTCCAAACCATGAAATTTTTCCCAAGGAAATCTATGTCTACCAACATAAATTTAGTGGCTGTAATAACATAGAATATGCACTAGGGTGAGAAATACTGAGCGGGATGGCTCAGGCAATAACGTTTATGGCCTGCATTCGGTAGGTCGCGTGTTCGATTCCCGGCGATCGCCCACTCTGACCCATGGTTTTTTTCGGGGTTTTCTAGATCGTCAGGTGAATGCTGGTGTGGTTCACCCACCGAATTTCTTATACCTCCATTTCGTTCCACAATCGTTTCATTCATCGTTTACCGCATTTAGCCTGTTTTAGGGTTGGAAGCGTCGACGATGGTGTTTCGGTGCAGCATGGCAGGGAAAAAGGATGCTCTCTGAGTCTTCTCCGTCCCTCGGCCTTCGGCTGGTTGCTGGGTATAAGGACGTCCCTTGATGGAAGGCGCTGGACCCTGTATGGAGCGAGATCCCCGGTCTGTCTGTCCGACTGCCAGGTGTCTCAAACTGGAAACTGCAAGGACCCTGCTGTAGCGTCACAACTGGTTTCGCCTGCCCGTGTCTCTTTTCAGCTGATCCCTCCCTCATGGGGCGTCGGAACAATATCCTTAATTCTGGATCGCTGCTGAATCCCCTCCGCTTTACAATCCAATCCAGGGGAGAAATAAAATACACTCTGAGAACTTAATTAAAATCCTTTTAATAGTCAGTAATAAGGTATTACAACCAATGGTACCCTTCAAACATTACTGGAAACCCTCTCATCCTAGATTTTTCAAGAATCGATAACGCACACCCAACTTTCCATGCCTCTTCAGTATAAAAAAATAAAACAGACGATCGCCCAAACAATAGTGTGCAATACATGTGTGGGGAATACACAACATAATCTTGAAAATGGTAAAGATTCGACTTCGTCTCGCCCTTTCCAAACTATTCCTCGATTCTGTAACAATGCATTTCCGATACTCATATCGCAATATAGCAATCCGTTGTTGTGTAAAGAGTATTCAAATTATCAAGTCCATTCACACTACTAGAGAGGTTTTTTTTTATACATTTGACTGCCGTACTAGCCCCGTTATGTTTTATGTAGCTACAAAAAAACTTGTTAAAACCATTTTTAAAACATCTATCATGATTAACAAGTAGTATAAAAATGTTTTGTATAACGAATAGTTTACAGAACACACATAAATGTACGTAAATTATGGTAGATGGGGAAAGCCACGTAATCAGTTTTGTTTTAAAAACATTTTGTAAGGTCTTTGCACTTGGACACGACATAAAATTCAATACTTTAAGACCACCTTTGTTGAGAACACGATGGGTTCCTTTCACAACGTTTATAATTGTGTAAATTGTAAAATCTGCTTGTAATTTGTAAAAATCTATTTCATAGTGGAAACTTATAAAGTCGAACTTTACAAACAAGCTTAATTACGAAATTTTAGAGAATTTACATACGTTTTGTTTCATAACCAAATAGTAATTTCGCACATTGGTAAAATAGCCTTTTATCTACAAATGACTTAAGGTTTGTAAAGAAACATATTTTAATCATATTTGTGAGAAAAATACAGATACAAAAGGTATACGGGTTCATAAAATGCTATTTAGCAGCAGTTCCAGTGTTTCAGATAATTATGAAGCTCATGCAAGGAGTTGCAGAAGACAAACATGTTAGGCTCAGAACTCCAATTTGCTTATGAATGAATGATTTATTGTCTACTTTGAACTTGCATGCAATTTATGCATGTTTACAATACAATGGAGTTGCTTATTATTTCTCTTCTCTTTATATTTAACATCCTGTTGTATATATAATGGGGAAGTATAATTTTACACTATTTACTTTTTTGCCTTGTTACCCTTTTTCCTTATTTTCTCCAATTAAGCACTCTTTTAAGCACTTTAACCTATTTTTTCCCAAACATTTCCTGCTTTCTCCATATATTCACTTGATCTTGTATTAAAAATCTTCCTAAATTTTAGCTCTATTGGTAAGTTTTTCCATTTCTCTTGTATTAAATTCTCTCTTCCTTTATCCGTCTCCTCGCATTCCAGAATGTAATGCCAATTGTCATGTAATCCATTACATTTAATACATCTCTCTCCCCCCTTCTTCTTCCTGTTAGACCACTTAAATTAATTACACCTGTCCTCACCCTTGAATACCCCATTCTGGCCTCTTTGTGACATACTTCGACGTATGTTTCTTTTCCCCATTGCGTTTTTAAATATTTATAATCTATTAATGACCTTTTTTCCTTGAAACTACTAATAATTTCCTGCTTTTCATATCCTCCACTCTTGTTCTAATTTATTTCCAGAAACCCTTACTTTTGTGTTTCTTTCTGCCCATGTTTCCCCCATTCCTATTTCTTCCAATGTTGTCTGTATCTTGTGCATCCAAGTTTCTTTTTTCGCCATTTTCTCCTGTACAACCAAGCATTGCTTTAGTAGCTCATTTTTCTCCAGTAGCTTTATTGTGAACCAGTATTTGATTGTCCTTTCTACCATTTTGCATTTAGCTCACACCCTCTCTAGTTTTGCTTGTGCTATCCCAGGCTTATTTTGCAAAATTTTCTATGTATAGCATCTACATTTTCCCATCCTATTTCCAGCTGCGTATAACATCCTTGCTTCCACCACTCTGCTACTATCCTTTGTAGCCACGCAATTTGCATTTCTGGGATTTTGTTCACGCATGCTCTGATTACCTGTATTGCTTGTTTCCCCCTTTGATAGTAGTTTTTTCTTCTGTTCTCCCCAATCCCCTTCACTATTGAGCCTTACTCCTAGGTAGCCAATAGTCCTCACTACTTCCAGCTTCGTTCCTTCCCAATAACACTTTTCGGTCTTTCTTAGTTTATACCCTTTCTTAAAAATCAATTTTTTTATTTCTTTTTGTTTTTTTTCAACCCCTCAACTTGCTATTGCAAGATATTGGACATCACAATCAAATGCAATAAACAAGAATGGAGCCTTAATCTGTAAACAACTGCGCATTGTCTTACTTTGGATGGAAACTGTCTCTCAGTTTCATGCAACAGCAGACATGTTTGGAGTTTGTAAGGCTTTAATAGGCCTAAGTGTATACAGAGAAGTTAATGCTTTTAAATGAGTAGCTCTCAAATGTGCTAGCAGTACGGATACTTAATAGATCTAGTCGTTCTTGTAGCGTATATTTGGAGAATCCTCGAAACGGAATATGTCAGAATGCGCATAGTACGTTTGTAAATTGTTTATCTGAATTTATAAACTTCCTCAAACTTTACAAATTTACAAGCTTTACAGTTTACAGATTTTTTTTTATTTGTAAATTGTTAATATGGAAATTATTGTAAGAAGTGTGGAACATGGCCCAGGTGATCTTGCGAGTGATGCTAATGGTTACCCATACCGAAAAGGGTACAGGTAACTGAAACGTTAAGTAACTCAGAGCTAGCAGCAGTTAGCTGTCCTTCTTGAAGGATAAAAGAGCGGCGTTGTGCTCCATATGCAACACCTCCTACTATGTATCGAGAGTGAATTTGAATTCGGTTCCCCTTCCTGTAAATCAAATGATGTCTCCCCCTCTCCGTGTCTTATTTTATGATTCTCCTGCCGCTGAGATATCGCCAAGGTGTAGGGAAACGTCATTGATTATTAATGCGGCATTACCATGCGGCACCAACTTCAAATAAACCAAATTCTGCTGAAAATCCCGCTTTACCATGTTCCAGGTAGCTTTGCCGCAAGACCCTAGTCCAGTCTAATGCACTCGCCGCAAGCCGCGGCCTCATATACATCTCCAACTTTATACATCAAAACGGCAATTGACTATGCATGGCCATGTTTAGACTGCCACGTACGTGGGACATCAACTTGTCTGTCTCCCTTTGGTGGAACTAGTAAAATTAATATTCCAGTAGCCCTACACTAGTGAGACATCCTCTCTCTAGGAGAAATCATCTTCATTTACTCTATTATACATTCACTTTTTAGCTCACACTACTTAATTCCTAACTAGCAGCTCTACTTGTGCCATCCTGCTATTAGCTTCGATATAACCCTTCTTTCTTTGCCTCTTTCTCTTTTTACTTTCTTTAACAAATACTTACAGCAATTAGAGTAAGTATTGTATTACATCCAAAAATTTGACACCGTGATTTCACAAGAAATACATGAGCTTTTAGGCATCTTTATCCCCCAAAAGGTGCGTTTGTGGGTGTGTGTGTCTCTAACAGCATAATTTAAAAACGAAAAGTCGGTTATATACAAAACTTGGTATTTAAGTTCACATCTTCCAAATATACGACACAAAGATTTTCTAGAAAATCCTCCAAACTCAAACTACCTTTCAGATAGAAACGTTTTTGATTTTCTCAAAAATGGCTGTGACGATTTTGATAAAAATACCATATGTTTCATTCATCCTTCACCCCGTTTGGTCTGTTTCAGGTTGGAAGTGTCGGTGATGGGGTTTCGGTGCAGCGTGGCAAAGAAAAACGACGCTCTCTGTAAACTTTCTCCGTTCCTCGGCTCTCGGCTTGTTTCCGGGGTATAAGGACCGTACCTGCAAATGTAGGGACCCTGTTATTGTTGTGCCGTCATTCCTGGTTCCGGCCGCCCTGTGTCTCCTTCACCTAATCGTTTCCTCCCGGGGTGTCGGTAAAATATGCTCATTCCTGGATCGGTGCCGAACCCACTCCTCTGCACCACCAATCCAATCCAAATCGTATTATTATACAAAAAAATATAAATCACCTTAAAGTACACAATCTGTGTCTAATAAATTTTTATGGAGTTAATAATTTCCGAAATATTCCTTGTTATTGCTTTGAATTTTCAAATAATTATACTTTTTCAAATCAGAATTCGAATTCGTTTCTGTTTTCTTTGTGTTTATATAAACAGCATTGGTTTTCATAGCCATCATATAACGACACTTTCTATAAGAATTGGACTATCGTTTTACCTAATGTATCGCTTTTGTAAATGTGAATTGATATAAGCTTTTGTAAGAAGAATTTGTAGAACAGTGAGTAGAGAAACTCGAGTGATTGCAATACATCAAACATTGTTTAAATGCTTTATTTTAAGTGCTTGATTACAGAGGTTTTATTGCAACAGATGTGAATTAAGTACATTAACTATTATGATAATTCTTGTTTACAATACACACAAACACATAAACAACACAATACTTTTTGGAATTACAGTTTTATTGTAAATTGATATATACTTATACAAATGATTAAACATTTACAATGAGTTAATTCATACTGGCATTATTCTTCCTGAGTGGTGGAGTTTACATTTCTGTGGTGATAACACTTTTTCTCCTTCTTCTTTAGCTGTATTTAAAGAATTTGTATTTCTTAGTTCGGATATCTTTTATTAATTCAAATGATTTTAACACTTTTGACTTATTTAATGTATATGTTAAAATTTTAAGTCGAACTTTGAAGCTTATGAGTCCCCTAATACTTTATCTGGCGCTTTGGAAGAAAGAAAGAAGAAAGAAAGAAAGAAAGAAAGAACGAAAGAAAGAAAGAAAAACACTGATATGATATATTCACAAGACCTTCTCCAACCTCTATCTTCTATTAATGGGTATACAAGGTATTCTTACCTAAGATTATTTTTCTATCTACTACATTTTAATCCAAAGAAACCTTTACAGAAATTGCTGCAGCCAAAGGCTTAAGAACTGGACGCTATATGCTGGGCTTAAAATTCCATACTGTTTCCATGCAATCGCGAGAAACAACTGAATGTTGACAGGACTTAAAGAGAATGGCCAAGAAATGAACAATTCGAACGTTTAATAACACATATCTCAGAAACGGTTTATGCCACAAAAAATTATTTGGAATAAATTGTGTGCCGTAAACAGATCTACATTTTTGTGTAGTACGTTTTCGTGTATCGCTTAACTTTAACAGTATACAAGATTAATCAAACTTCCCTCTTAAAGACTTCTTAGGCTATTCCCCAAAAATGCAAAATATACATTTTACTGTCATGTAAATATTCTTAATATACGGTATTTTAATCAAAGTCGTTAGTCATTTTTTAGAAAATCAAACTTTCGAAAAATGTTCCATACAAAGTGTAGTTTGTAGTAGGAGGATTTTGTTGAAAATCTTCGTATTGCACCTTTGGAATATGTTGAACCTAAATACCAAGTTTGGTATTTATCAAACTTTTCGTTTTTGAATTATGCTATTCACAGACACACAAACACACGGACATGTTTCCAAAAATGCTTTATTTGGATTCAGGGCGCCTCAAAACATGTATTTTTGTAGAAATCTCGATATCAAATTTTTGGGTGGAATGCAATACTTCTCTTACTTACTATACGTACTAGGGAAAGTAATATTAGAATACCTAGATAAATGACCATATCACGTACAAACACAACGACAGATATCCAAAGCAAATTATAAAATTTCAACAAAGACCGAGAAGTAGAATAGGCAGAACTAAAAAACGACGCATATACACATCATAATGATAGAAAGATCTGGAAGAAGAAGAAGAAGAAATGTTTAATTGAATTCTGAATGTTATTGAGTTTATTTTATTCTAGTGTCTACAAATGTATAGTAGAAGTAACATAATTAGAGCTTCAGAATTCATCTCGAGAAAATTTGGAACTGAATTGAGTTTATTTCGACTATTTCACAAATAAAATGATTGGATTCAAACAATGCACTCACAAAACGTGTTTAAAATATTGATTTTAAAAAGTAGGTTTATTATTATGAATGTCTAGTTTCACATTATAATTTACACTATCAGTCGAACTGATGAAGGTAAAATTAAAACGATTCAATTAATCACACAGCTGACAACACTAATAAAGACGATAAAATGGAAACGATAAAGCTGGCAGAATGGAACAGCTGCTATCGATTTTCAAATAATTTGTATCCCGAAGTTTTTAGTTGATAAAGGCGAGACACTCAGTGCAAACTGACCCACGTAACAACAACAACAACAACAATAATAATAATAATAATAATAATTTTCTAGCGTGATGCAGTAAGCTACGATGCAGTTCAGCCTGTCCCTCCCTTCCCTTTAGCAGCCCTATATCAACTACTCTCTAAAACCGCTTCATAGTTGTGCCCTTACATCACATGGGGTGTGGGAATCAGGAGTAAACTAATTGGCTGATACCGGGCTATATTCCTTGTATGTCGATTATATTCAAATTGAAGATCATGGAGTAATCGAACGCAAAAGTTTTGTGCATTAAGGTGCTGTCCTGAATGTCTACAACTTGCAGACAATAAAACGCTTATTTTATAAAATATTAAATTTGAATATGTTCCCTGTTGTTACGTAACTTTTTGAGTTTATGTATTATCGTTTTATTTAACTGCTCAGGCGTTTATTCGAATATGCCTGCAGAAAGTAGTTTGCTTGTAATGGACATATGACCTTAGAGTTGCTTTCTATATTATATACTCGTTTCTGTTTATGGTGAATTGCCTTGGAGATTCCTACTATATTTTTACTTTCACTACCAGGTACATAGTAGATAAAAGGTATTGTATTCCACCCAAAAATTCCATGTTGAGATTTCACCGGAAATACATGTTTTGAAGGACCCTGAATAAATAAAAAAAACATTTTAGAAAAGCCCCCTTTATCTATCTCTATCTGTGAACAGCATAACTCAAAAACGAAAATTCGGATAAATACCAAACACACGCGACACGCAGATTTTCAAGAAAATGCCCCCCTGCCAACTACCCTTTACGTGAAACATTTTTCAAAAATTTTTATTTTCTAATAAGTGGCTCTTTTGATTAAAATACCGTATATTAAAGGTATTTGCATGAGAAATAAAATGTATATCTTGAATTTTCTATGCATATCCTGTAAAGTCCTTCATTCAGAAGGAATGTTGTATAATCGTTTATAACTGGTACACGTTAAGCGAAAACGTACTACACCAAAAATGTAGAGCTATTTAAAACACACAATTTATTTCAAATAAGTTTTTTGTGACAAGCCGTTATTAAAGGTTTGAATTGTTCATTACTTGGTCATTCTCTTAAAATTCCTGTCAACATTCAACTGTTTCCGCGATTACATGGAAACAGCATGCAATTTTAAGGCCAAGATATACAGTGCAGTTCTTAAACATTTGACTATCGCTGTTCTCTTTGTATCTATAACGAAATGTGTAATGTAGCTATTTCTGCAAAGGTTTATTTGGATTGAAATGTAGTAAATAGACGAATAAAATATAGTAAGAGTAGTTTGTATAGTCACTAATAAAGATAGAGGGTAGAGAAGGCATATGAATGTATCACATCAGAGTTTCAGCTTAGTTTAATGGCCGTTTTGTCATTACATGCACTATGAGGGTCATGGAAATTGTAACCAAACCAGCATTTATGTGTGTGTATGGAAAACCATGAGAAATAGTCGGGTTGATCGGAACCGAATCGGTAACGTAATGCCTCCCATATTTATACAAGCCTCTCACTTAGTAGTTTCGTTTCTTTACTGTCAATTAGTTGTTATCTTTCAATTACTAGTTGTTGAGCCATTATAAGGAAAATCCCATTTTTAAAACACGGAGTTAGTCAAGGTTGTCACTTCGCACTTATATCTCCTACTACAATGTGTTACAATACCTTACTGACATGGAAATAATGCAGAAGTGTTCTGCATTGTTATCGATTTGAACTCTTTGATTATCATAAGAAAAACCTGAAACACTTTTTTTTTCTTTTCCGTTTGCATGAAGGGTCTCTCATTTTTCCTTGGAGTCAAGCATTGTGTTGCTGTTTAATTGTGAGATGTAGAATAAATGAGATGCGGAGACTGAAAAATAAGTCTGATTTAAGCGTAGAAGATGAAAGGAAACGCAAGGATTGAAAGAAATCGAAACAAATAAAAGAACCATGAAAAATAATAACGGGAGACGGAAGCAGCAGAAATTATAGTTAGAAGGGTGGAGATACTAAATAATTGTAATGGAAATTCCGTATTATGTTTTAGAAAGAGAGAGATCGATGTAATCGCGACTAGAGGATAAAAGTTTTATATCTACCAGGAGCTTTTAACCTTAATGGACGCTTTTAGCTACGAAAGCAAAGTAGAGCCTTTCAGGGCCCAACTGAAGTTGCATAAGCTGTTTATAAATTTTGTAGTTTTTATTCTTTCCTGCTTATACCAGTATTACCGTCTTTGCGAATTCTATCTCGAAGTTGTGCCTAATGCCTGCCACAATGTCTCATCTATTTTGGATCACTATGTATGCATTTTCTAAAACACAGCACTCATTTTCTAAAACTTAGTGTGCGATAAGAATTTATCTTTCAATTGTTCAAAATGACAAATATAAAGTATAAAGAGCCTATAATTGGTGATCATTGAATTTTCATTTTATTATTCTCAAACAACAGTGAATTTACTGTGGTACATAAGAAGGTATCCAAATCTTTCCTGAAACACCTTACTAATTATTGTTTGAATTTAAGCAAGTATTTTAATTCCGTCTGACAATAATTATTATTAAATTCAAATGGAGAGTAAGATGTGTAGGAATACATTCATTTCAGTTAAAGTATTTAGCAGTCAAAGCTTGTCATAAGTTTTCCTATATCCTTTGTTTTAAAGCTGCACATGCAGAAGATAAATCTAATCAAACAAGAGGTAAGAAAAGTAGAAAAGACCGAGCGGGATGGCTCAGGCGGTAATTCGGGAGGTCCCGGGTTCAAATCCCGTGGGCCGACCTACGTGTCTGAGGTTTTTTCGTGGTTTTCCTCAGTCGTCAAGGTAAATACCGGATTGGATATTTAATACCACGACCCAAAGTTCCATCTTAAGTCTAAAACAATAGTAAAATGAAAAATGCGTGGTAATAGCGAATGCTGTGCCATCTATGTACAGACAATGTAAGCAGTTAGACTGGACGGCACCCTAACGCCATCTGCACGGCATGAAGCAGGGGTTAAAGGGATGAGACCTAAAAGGCTAACTGTTCACCACATATCGTTCTAAGAGATATTCACCAACAGATCCGTCGCGATATGACCAAGGAGTTAAAGCGACGTAAAATAAAATAGAATAAAAAAGTAGAAAAATAAAGTGAACTTGTATTTATTTTTTCCTTCTTCTATGGAACACCAAGCAGAAACAAGGTTTTTAGGTCAGTTTCTTTGGAATTACAAGATTCTCTCGCTGTCAATCTACGGTCCTCGTGGTATAATATAATGTGCTGCATGCGATTTTAGTATACGCTTTAACTAAGGATGGGCCAAAGCTACTATTTCTACCTACTCCGTACTCAATAGTGCTACTGATTTTGAGCACTGTGTCTGTTGGCAGTCACTTGTTCACAGAATTATTATGGCTTTGCTTTCAGCTCTCATGTTTAAACATTTAAAATTGGGTTTTTCTCTTCCATTAATGAAAATACTTCGATCATACTTAAAAGATAGATCACGGGTAGTGTGTTATAAAAATTGCGTGTCATACCAGTTTAATGTTAATTCAGGAATCCCCCAAGCTTCCAACTTAGGACCTTTGTTATTTTTGTGTTTTATAAATTATTTACCTAGTGTGGTTAAACATTCCAGAATATTAATGTTTGCTGATGATGTTAAATTATACAAAGGTATCAATAGTGTTAGATTGTTTAGAACTTCAACATGATCTAGATTCTTTGTATGCATGGAGCAAAAGGAACAAACTTCCATTTAATATTAGTAAGTGTGTAAAAATGTCCTTCAACAAAGTAAAACTCTCTTTAAACATCTTTATAACATCAATAGGACACCACTCGTTGAAGTAGTTGAAAATAAAGATTTAGGAGTATATTTTGCAACAAATCTCAGATTTAACAGACACATTGAATTAATTGTAACAAAATCGCTAAAATGTCTAGGCTTCATTATTAGGAATTAATATAGAGAAAAAACATTAATTTGACTTTACAACTCCTTTGTTAGTCAAAATCTCTAATGCACTTCTATTATTTGGAATCCTAAGACCACAAAATATGTGAACGTAATAGAAAAAGTGCAATCGAATTATTTAAAAGAATTCGATGTTATCCTTCGTACAAAAATTACGAAACCCTCTTAGATATATTTAAATTTAAAGCTTTAAATTTCAGAAGAGACATTGTGGGATTAATATATCTGTATAAAGTATTACATTCTATTATTGATTATGTTAATATTATCGCAAATATATTATTTCATGTACCAAATAAAATAAGTAGATTTAAGAAGTTGTTTTTACCTCAATAGCAAGCACAGAAATCCATAAAAATTCTTCGTTAAACAGATTTGTATATTTAATAACAACCCTCATTATTTCGATGTACATATTTTCAACATGTCTGAAATTCAGTTAAAATGCAATAGTCAGTAATCATTTTCTCGTGGATTAATAAAAATGTTTAAATTAGAAATGATTATATAATTACCTTATATTTTGTCTTTTCGAGTTTTTTTGTTCCTTATTACTTCTTATTTCGTTCCTCTTCTTTGGAACTTTTATTGTTATTTATAATTTTTGTTTGTTTCTTCTGTATAAGTGAGATTTATAAATGATTGTATGTTACCATATCTTTGTACTGAACATTGTAATTGGGCTTATGCTTGTTATGTTCAGAACAATAAATAAATAAATTTATAACTAATGTTAATCATGCCACTCTCATTGTTTAGCATTTTCCACTTGGCAGCAACCTTTTACCATTTTAATAAAGCTACTGTTTATATATATTCTTTATTATCAAATATAATAATAATAATTTCGTTGTTTACCTTCATATGTACGAAATCTGTGCTGCATGTAAGCTTCATTATGTATTCTACAGGATTTGGTTGACATTGACATTTCTTTATGTAGACTACTGCATTGCTCATTGTCCAACCTTGCAGCATTAGCTACTCACAGCGACGGGAAAATCGTACATTTTTGTTTTTTCAAGAGAGGTCTGTGACCGTTACACGGTGTACAGGTATAGGAACGTGAATCAACGGACGGGAACACTCCCGCACTGCGACTAGCAAAGACCTATTGCGGATGATAATCCCCAGGTGGAACAGATGAAGTGAAGGAATCACAGTAGGCTACAGGCCGCAAGTAGACATACCACAGAGGCGCGCAGAAGTACCGAACATTTCCACGCTCGAAGACCGGTCCCACTGCTGGAGCTCTCTCTCTCTCTTCTCTCGGGCGATGAACGAGCCATCAACCGAGTAGCCCTCTGGTGTCCACGGGGACCGCTCCGCAAAACCTAAAAGCGCGCTGAAAGATGAGAAGGAAACGCAATGAAAGGGAAATGATGAAAGGAAGTTTTTGTAGAGAAGAAACCACCCCAGCATCAACTGCCGACCCGGAGAAACCAAGAAAAACCTATGGGTTAGAGTCGACGGTCGCCGGGAATCGAACCGGGAACTTCCCGAATGCGAGTTGAAGTTTACCACGGTGCCACCTCGCTTGTTCACTCAGTGCATAGGTTTAATATGCATCTTTAAATTTGATGTATTGTGCGACTTAGCATAGCGTGAAATTCTTTTCTAGATGCTCTAGATGTTCTACACAACACTCTATTTCACCACGCAGAATTATGTAACGTCTAAAATTCTGATTGATTTCTGCTGGAACCGTCAACTTTAATCACGGGATTAAGTGAGAGTAAAGGCTGAGAAGGAGTCACTTACCTGTACCTTTTTCACTATAAGCTGAAAGGAGAAGCAAACAAAACCACGTGACAAGACAACACCTCATTGGCTGGTGGGTAAACTACAACCTCCCCGCTTAGCATGTCTCTTCCTCTACAAAAAAAACCAGTTCGTTTCAGATCGTAACATTTTGTGGTTATTCTCGTGCACAGAAATTTAAAAAAATCCATTATTGTAACTGTTCAATTTATGAAACTAAATGTGTTTGTTCAGACTCGCCTATAACTAAATGAACCGTTGTATATAGAGGGTTTAAACGGCTACGCGCAGGCTCTGCAGTTCGTTTCCGGTTGAGAACCTTCTGCCACTGTAGAGAACATAAATGCGGGAAATGGAAAGAAGTCAATTGCGTTAAATGCTTTTAACAAATTCTGTGAAAAGTACCCATCTTTAATCAACAATGAATATGGTTGGCTATTGTTTAGCAATAATTGAATTTCTTTGTTAGTAATGCAGAATTGTTGCTCGGATAGCTTGGGTCGCGTTTGTTTTCTGCTGTGTTTTAACCTACAAGCTAATCGTTATTTAACTTGACTCATAAAAGGTTAAAGCAAAGGTGGTATACTGATATTAGTCATTAAATGAATGATTTCTAAAGCCTGGAGTTAACAACAGTACCTTTAATCACAGAAGCCGAACTGCTCAGGTACAAACTTTTATTTGTCTACTTTTAGCAGTAGTGTTAAAGGTTGAAACGGCAACTCTAGGCCGAGCCCGAGAACTGTAATTATAGGTAATTTATTAATTAACTTTTATTGATGTTAAATCATACTATATAAATATCTTTTTCTTATACTGCTTATATATTTTAAGAAGGGTGATTTAACGTTATGTATGTATCTAGGTTTCTGATATTAGGAGAGTTATAAATGTTTTAATGCAAATACTTTAAGTGCTGTGTTAAAATACTGTCCACGACGAAATGTTTTAGCTACAGGAATAGTGCTTTCGAAGGCAGAAAACCTAGTTTTATGACCTCTCTTCGGTCGCAGTGCCATTATTCCTACAGCGAGGGTGTAACGCCTTTGTTCCTTTATTTGATAATTCGCCGTGACCAAGAGAGAGAGATAGATAGCTTAACGGTAAATGTGGGAAAAGCCGCGATTTATATTAAACTTGGACCAATGAGATCCCTGGAAGTTTATTCAATATAGTTAGACGCGTCGAGTGGCGCTAAAAATGGACCAATAGGAAAGGAAGCATTCTCAGTAGCCTGAGACTATAAATGGATCTGTTTGGAGCAAATTCGGGGCAGTTTGTCATGGAATTTTAGCATTGCAGTGAGGCAGTTTTAGCAAGAGAGTTTTATCATGGATTTTTAGCAGGGCAGTTTGTCATGGAATTTTAGCATTGCAGTGAGGCAGTTTTAGCAAGACAGTTTTGTCATGGAGTTTTAGCAAGACAGTTTGGTCATGTCAGTTTAGCATTACAGTTTTGTCAAGACAGTTTTTGTCATGTGTGGTCAGGGAGAGATGCTGCAGGATGTGTGAGATATCGCGCCAAAAACGGAATCAAGACAGTTTTAGAAACACACCTAAGATCCGCTACTCGTAAAGAGATAATAAGCATATTTAAACTTCGTGTCATATCCGCGCCGTAGTTTAACAGCGGTGGACAGTATTTTACGGCGGCAATACCAGTGTTGTATACTACGAGTGTTAATTAAATAAAAAGAAACGGCAGTGTCATCTTTCCATAAACAAAGCACATCTATGTCTTCCTATATCACCACCCGAGATCTACGCTTCCTTTACAGAGGATAAGTCCATGCTCCTATATAGGTTAAAGAAAACTACTGCCGCTAGCCGAGGATAAAATTGAAGAAAACCAGCACACTGTGAACTTAGGTAAGACTAACAGCAACGGACGAAGGGGGTGATCGCCGCAAGGTTTAGGATGTAAGGCAAAATATAGGAATAAGACATACTGTGTTTAAAAGCTAATGATCCCCAAGCTGCGCAATATACTGTAGTAGTATTCTGTCTGAAGCAATTTCCTCTCCCGGGTACTTAGTTCCCGTCATCCTCCACGTGGTGCTGCCAGGTGCTCGGCGGAGTGATAATTTAAGTTTTGTTTACTTCTCCTTTTAGCTTATAGAGAAAAAGATTTAGTCAGGCGTTTGCAGAAAAAATACACTGTGGTATGTCAGCTAAATCAGCTTCATTCAGAACACGCTTAACATCAAATGAGTACTTTACCCGTGGTTTTGCATGTTTTCGTTTAGATATAAGAACCGATGTAATGTGCATTGATTCACCTACAGGAAACATAGTCATGGGCAGCCAAAGATGATAAATCCAGCAATACTCTGGTGACACATGCTAGGCATCAACGTGAAGCTTTTCAATACTTTCTTCAAAGTACTGTGACATTCAAGGCCGGCATATAGTTTTTAAACATTTCGCTTGGGCTTCCTTGTACCTGCAATGGACTGTTTAAAATTCTAACTAATAACAAAGGACACATTCGAAATGAGTGATTGCACAACAAATACTTATTTGAAATAAATTGTGTGTTTTAAAGAGATCTACATTCTTTTCTGCACTAAGATTTTGTGTTACTTCTTATAGAATTTTTGGAAGGAATACAGTATCCTCTAATACTACGTATACTCGCGTGCATAAAATTTGGCCCACAATGGAACGAAACTGTTTATGTTAGTAGTGACAAAATCTATCCGCAACCCTTGCCAA
This sequence comes from Deroplatys truncata, assembly GCA_030765065.1. Lineage (NCBI taxonomy): Eukaryota > Metazoa > Arthropoda > Insecta > Mantodea > Mantidae > Deroplatys > Deroplatys truncata. The sequence goes on along the minus strand of CM060987.1, from coordinate 69,153,617 downwards.
CTGACCACCTCCGTTTTTTCGAGGATAATTCCAGACGATGCAATGGGCGGGTACTTTATCTTCCCAAAAATAGGTATGGTCGAACTGCCGAAGGGTAACATTACAACTTAAACCATATATTTTCATGCCTGCACTATCATTTTCTTATTGCCGTTTAGTAGCAGCAGTAACTTAACCTTCGTCTACATCGCTGATGAAAGCTCTCATATATATAGCAGATGAGTCAGCTGCGCCTATTTATTTTTGAGTTTATGCAGCGTGCTAAGCAACATATGTGACTTACACCTTTCTTGAATTCCTTCTCAAGGCTGATTTCCATAACACTTTATAGAGGAGGGATAGATAACTCAGTGCATAAGTGTTACGAGACAAAATGCTATCGTCATGTATGTCGATGCCAAAAACATCCCACCCTGACACTGGGAGCTTAAGTGGCCCTTTTAGCTGATTTTACAAACTTTTATTCTTTAGCACACATTGATACACACCCTTGAAAACGCCCCTGAAGGAACAACTTATCACATGCATCGGTTGACAAAACTATTTGAAAACAAAATGGAAGATCTAGCAGTGCGACCAATTGGATTTAAGCCGTCAACCAACAAATGTCAAAAAAATGCTAAGCATTAGGTGGATAATTTCTCTTCTGTCACTAACTATGGCATATTTCAGTTCATATAGTAATTAAAATGGCTAATACAGTTTGTTTATTTGAGTTTAGGTTACCAAAATGACCTCCAAACGCTGTATGAGGTTGCAAAAAGCATGTAAAAATTTGAGGTGGGGTTAAGTTTTGCTATTATTAACTCGTATAGGAACACCAACTCGCAACGTAGCATTGGCCGAATGGTTATCATAGTTGCTTTACCACTGTACCGCTTTAGTGCGGGTTCAAACCCGTTGTGTTAAGTTTAAAAATTTGATTACCTTTTGTTTTATCTCTTTGGCCTATAATTTGATATTATGATACAAAGAACATTTTTGATAACACTATAAGTGTGTACAAAATAGAGTAATCACCATGTTTTTTCTACCGTAAAGAAGAAGAACCGCAAAGCCCAAATCATTTCCGGGCACTCATACGTGAAGAATGCAGGCAGATTACAACAACATGCAAGAAGGTCTTTCCGGCAACGTACATAAATGTGCATTGATGAAGGGGGTCGTCATTTTGAACATTTACTTCGTTGATGAAATCCACGCTCTTTAACAATTTATTGTTCTGTTTACCATGAACTTAGCACATTTACAAATCCTTTGTCAGTAGAAGTGAAACATAAGGTTTAAACATGAAACAAAAGTTATTAGATTTAATATCGTCGATATGTGCCCAAAAGAATAAAAGCTAACTACGTGACACGGTTTGCAACACCAGATAGGTACAGATTATTATCGAAGCATGATAAACAAATTATCTGATTGTAATTCTTATATCTTTGGCTCACAGGAGAGCCAATAACAAAAATAAATAGATTAGTTTATTAAATTACAGAAAATAAACGCAAGGAGAAAGAAAAAGAATAACCAAAACAATTTGTATTAGATTCGAACTTCCGAAGCTAACCGTTGCTTTACCACATCCCGGCAGATAATCCACTCGGGCAGAACGCACGTGTTGTCTCCCAATCTTCGGAAAAACACACCTCTATCTCCTTGCAAGCATTATAACCATGAAAAGCCGTCTTTTTAAAGCTTTCGCGCCTCCTTGGCTCATGCAGGTCTTTAATCCTTAACGGTGGTTGTGTATAGTCGAATAGTACGACAGAGCTGCAATAACAGTTTGTTTGATAAAAGGATCAATGTTTTCATATTAGTCTATAAAATGCGGGTTGCATAGATACGAATACCTAGGAGCAGCTGATTCACCTGGTATACATATAGGATGAATCACCTAAAACTTGCACTGCAAATATTTCGGAATGGAAAGCGCTATTGATGTGCAGTTTTCACAGCATTGATTGGTAGTCCGGGGCTCGTACATTTAGCCTATAAACAGATTTAAATAATACCGAGAAAGTATATTTTTGAGCAAGCATACAATTGTTTAAGTGGAACAATGACTAGTTACCATAAACAGAATAAAGGTAGGGTAAATTAGAATGTCAGTGGCATTTGTTGCAAGATTCTAATGCAAGTGGCTTGCGAGAAATCTTATTTTGAAACTTTTACGCACCGACACTTGTACAACCTGTGGTAGCACAAACTAAAGAAAAACAAAAGGGAATTATAATACTTCTGTGGATTATTACAAGCAAAGAGAACATACACCTTCAAAGGTTGTGTTCAAAATGATCACCGGCAGCTTCAATACACGCTTCCAGTTTGCTATGGAAAGATTGCTGCACACGTTATAGCATTTCAGCAGAAATTTCAGAGCAGGCAGCAGTAATACGTCGTTTCATATCGTCTGGTGTAGTTGGTACATCCTTGTAGACAGTGTCTTTCAGCCTTCTCCACAGAAAAAAGTCTAAAGGGGTCAGATCCAGTGAACCGGCCGGCCAAGGTGCAGGTCCTCTCCGTCCAATCCAACGATTTGGAAACAATCCGTTAAGATAAGCTGTAGTACTTCGTGCACTATGGGCTGGACAGCCATCATGTTGGTACCACAGGTTCCTCCTAGTCTGCTAAGGAACGTCTTCTAGCATCTGTGGCAGATGGTCTGTCAGGAGGCTGCGATACTTGTGGAGTTCAGTGTTCCCTCTATGAAAAAAGGGCCTATGAGCTGATGACTCGCTATCCCACACCACGCGTTTAAACTCCATGGACGCTGGCGTTCCGCCTGACGAAGCCAACGGGGATTGTCAACAGACCAATAGTGCATGTTTCTGCGGTTTACCTGGCCATTATCAGTAAATGTTGCCTCATCACTAAACAAGATACATGATGAATCTGGAGTATCGTGTCTTAATGCCCATGTACAAAAGTTAACACGATTCTCAAAATCGTTCCCATGCAGCTCTTGATGGAGAGAGATGTGATAGGGATGGAACCTATGTCGATGGAGAATGCGCAGCACACTTGCCTGACTTATGCCACTTCCGCGTGCGATTGTGCGGGAACTAATTTGCGGATCTACTGCAACGCCAGCCAAAACATTAATTTCTGCCTCTTCTCTAGTCGTTTGTTTCTGTTACGTTTTCTAGGCGTTACAGTACCACTTTCACGTAATTGGTTGAAGAGGTTGATAAATAACTGCCGAAATGGTTGACGTCTATTGGGATACGTTTCCGCATACACCGTACAGGAACGAACTGCATTCTTCCTACACTCTCCATACACCAAAAGCATGTCGGTTTTTTCTGTATTAGTAAACCCCATCTTCCACTCACGACTTACTGCTTGAACTGTCACAAACTAACTGACCAGAAAGTCGCAATGCAATCAATAAGCAGAAAACACAATGCACACAAACATAACAACATCGTACCTAGCAACTAAGTAGGTTGAATGGGACAAACAATTGTCGGGGTGGAAACTTTCCAAAATACGATTTCTCGTAAACCACCTGCACTAGAATCTCGCAACAAAGACCATTGACATTCTAATTTACCCTACCTTTATTCCATTGATGTAACTAGGCATTGTTCCATTTAAAATATTGTATATTTGCTCAAAAAATACACTTTGTCAGTATTATTAAAATCTGTTTATAGGCTAAATGTTTGAGCCCCTGACTACCAATAAATGCTGTGAAAACTGCACATCAATAGCACTTTCCATGACCCACGAGAAACAACTGAATGTCACAGCACTTCAGAAAATGACATGGTATTGAAACATTTACACCAATAATAAGGGATGTTTCAAGATGGCCGATATCCTCCCAAAGGCTATTTGAAACCAACTATGTATTTTAGAGACATCTACACTCTTTTGTGCAGTGAGTTCTTGTTCATCGCTTACGGTTTACAAGTTATACAAAATTACTCAAAATCCTGCCAAATGAAGAGGGCTTCACTGGCTATTCCCAGATCATTGATGATGTATACTTTATTTGGCACGTAAATATGTTAAATAAAGATATTTTAATAAAAAAATTAGAGCAATTTTTGAGACAAACAAACATTTTTGCAAATATTCCATGTAAAGGGTAGCTTGTGGTGGGGATATTCTCGAAGATCTTCTTCTGAACGGCACTGAACATAAATGCAGGGTTTGGCATGCTCCCTATTTATCTCCATTTGCTATGAAAATATCTTAAATATTTGATATTTTAATCAAAATCGTTGTAGCCAGTTTTGAGAAAATTAAGAAATTTTCAATGTACAGTGTGGTCAGGGAGTGGGATTTTCTTGAAAACCTTCGGGTCGCATCCTTGAAGAATGCTGAACATGTATGGTATTTAACCGGCTTTTCGTTTTTGAATTATGATATTCACAGCCACACTTTCTCTAAAACTGGTTCTTGGGAGGTTTAGGGGCCTCAAAAATGTATTTCCAGTGAAATCTCGGTATCGAAATTTTGGGTGGAATACAATACTTCCTCTTAACCAATATAGATAGGCGGTAGAGAAAGTAATAATAAAATGGCATCAGTAAATTTTATGAATGGGCTACAGCAAAAGTACTACACTGGGAAGCCCTGGAAAAAATGGGAAGATATTCTGATAGCGGGTACCGCCCAGGGCCCACTATGAGGATGATGAAGATAATGATAATTACGATTTTGTCCGTTTTAGAGATTTTGCGTATATGCTGGAGCTTCGGTATGTTTGGCTGTATGGTTTGTATAATAATTCTTACTGATCTCCAGCAAAGCCCTCTCTGAGGGGGTGGCGTAATAATCATCTACATTACACTGAGATTGCGAGCGTCCGCCTTCATTGGTACTGCGCCACTCTTGTTTTGCAATAGTCACAATACATTAGCTGTTAGTTGCACGGTCACGTTCTCTATTGCTTCTTGCAGCTGTTCTGGTTGAATATCCTTGCAATTAGTTGTGCTGATTGTTATATTTTAACTATGAAACTGTTATATTTATTGCCAGTCACTTGCGGTGTGCTTTTTTACGATCTCTTTGACCGACTCACTCCCGCTCGACTCGATTTACGAACTCCATGGATTGGGGGCGTGGCTTCCTTTGTCGCCTGGAGGGGCTTGCTGGCCGTTCTCTGGAGGGAGACCCGGCACGTCGCTAGTACGAGCGAGACGGAGTATGTGTCCCTCTGTGGGAGTGAGATGGCTGTTTATTTTCACGTGGTTTTGGCCAGAGACTGCGATATTTAAGAAGTTTGTTCTGTATGCCATCATGGTTAATGTAAATTAGTCAAAGTGTTGGCTACGTTTCAAAATTCGGTCGGTGGCATAAATTTTCAGTATATTCATGAAAGATTTCTCTGCTCCAGCTTATATGAACGTAGGATCTGATTGATAAGCTCATTTTCTTTCTTTGTGCTTTCATAGTGAATGGGATTTAAAGTAATGTTAGGATTATGTCCAAAGGCTATCGTAAGTGGCTGGTTCTGAGGTTTAAGATTTAGTATAATTTTAGTGTGGCTATTTTATTTGTGTTCAGTTTCTCAAATTTCTAGTTAAGAGTTAATAAATGCATCAGGTATTACTAGATTCTAAATTCATCATGTTGGCTAGAATTGTTTGTGAGTGGCCTTTTGAGATACAGTTAATGCTTTGGCGTTTAGCATTTTAAGTGTATTAGAGTTTCATTGTTGTTGCGGTTGCACCACGTATGGGCACTAATTTGAAGCTGGTGTGTTGGGCCACGTTTGGGCGCCAAACTTGCGGAAAATATGTTTCTAGGAATGTTCGCCCCACGTACGTTACAAACTTTCCGGTGGCCTCCGCCCCACGTTTAAGAACCAACTGTTTTATTTTAATGTTTATTTATTTATTTGTTTATTTATGTATGCCTCGGCTTCGTCAATAGTAATTTGCAGAACATGTATCTCTTAACAGGGCTGGTACAGCTAAAGAGTAAAGTCTATGCAAATTATAGTTGTATTCCTACTTTTTTTTATTAATCCTTCACACGATTAAATGACACTTCACTGGTGTATTCTACTATAGAGCTGTGAGATTATTGTTAATTACACTTTTAACAGTTAAACTTTATATATTTTTCACCGCAATGAATTTTCATGTCTCACACTGAACCCGTACCGAACCGAGCTACTTGGGTACGCTATCTTCTAGCGTCTACCGTTTGAATTTGTACATTTTTTCAATTTCTAATCTGTGATTGGCTAATCCTACTCCAACAGAATACCTTTATTTGACTTTTAGCTTTTCTAGTTGTTGATTGGCTATTTATAAACTGTTTTAAATATTACATTATTGTTGTTCCAAGAACTATTAGTAGCCTTTTTAAACTTTCTAATTTATTGTTGTCTCAAGGTTACCTTTGTTAGCAACTTTCGGCTTTTTACTTTGTAATTCTGTTTGCTACGGAAAGTAGCTTGCTTCTGTTCTCACAGCTCCTACATTGTTAAACTACGTAATACATTCACATAACATTATTATACATGTACATAATAAAATAAATATAATACAATGACTGTAATATACATATTATATATTATATTATACACATATTGCTTTAAGGCGGGCGTTTATTTATGTAATTCTTTCAGCTATTGCTAGTATTTGTTCTATTATCCTGGTTCCTATAATTATTTATTATAATAGTGGCTTTATAAAGGGGGACTTATCATTTCTAAGCTTTAAAAGAATCTTGGTGCGCAATATAGTTATTTATCACATTAAAATTTAATGGCTTGGCAATATATATAGCATGTTTAAATGTTGTCCTGAAACGACTATTACTTGAATCTTTTGTCTTTCTTGCTTTGTTTTCTTAGTTTTAATTTTCTGTGATTGATTTCAAAGTTGTGTGTTTTGGGCTTACTTTAATGTTGGCTATTAAAGTATTGTGCTTTATTTGCTACTAAATTATTTCCTGAGATCCTAAGTTGTATTATAAATTCATTTTAATTTTGCTTCATACATTTTGCTCTTTTTTCAAAATTAAATTTTGGCTTTTCTATTCAAAGGCATTATTGAAGTTTATATTTTATTGAATAACCTAATTATTAATTTAAATTCTGCTTATGGTTTCTTTAAAGCTTTGTGGTTTCGTGTACTATGCTTGTTTTATTATTTTATGAGCTTGTTGTTAATATACTGTGAGTTGCTTACTTGTGAGGGGCTATGTTAAGGTAGCATAATTTTTTTAATGAAAATAAAACCAGTTAGTAGTTAGATTTTGTTTTGTTCTTATGCTGAGAGATTTTCCCTGGGTCCATTTATTTATTTATTTATTTATTTTTGTTGAAACGGTGATACCATATTGTTTGCTCGATTCTTTGCATTTTCCGTTACGGCATTCGCTAGGCCTGTCCTTTTCATCTCGCTGGGATTCCCAGCCCCTGAAAAATTTGCGTAAGCGGCTGATTGGCTTAGATGGTTTCTCCATGCAGAATTGTCTGGTGAAGCCAGCGTGAGCCATCATAGAGCATACGTGATTTTCCAAGACGTATATACGCATATAAAATATTTAGGTTTCTATATGCAATGCATCATGAATTGTTTCATGTGTGCTAATGGCTATATATGAGTAAAAGGTGAATATTAGACAATATTCGTTATCTAAAAGTGAAGGTTGTCTTCCCATGCGCACGCTACACAACTAAAAAAAAGTGTAGTACAACAGACATAAATCTTTGCTTTTTGACACCTGTGACTGAGCTGTAGCACGTCAAGAAAAGCACGCAAGACGCTTTCTTTAAAGGTTAGGGGGAAAGCTTACGAAGTACAAGGATAATTCTTCAGTGATGGAATTAGTTACATTTTAATACTTGTCCATTAAGTTGTACTATTTTACATTCTTATCGAACGTTATCTGTCGTTTTATATTCATTTCGTGCATATTACTTTACGTAATAACGCTAATGATGCGTAAGTATTGCGCCGTGCTTTAACTCTGGAGTGTAACAGTATTAAATCTTTAATAACTCCTTGGTCAACTCTCCTTTTATCTGTAACGAACTGTTATTCACTCTTTGAAACAACTAAATCAATTCCATTTGTTTCTTCTGACAAATTGAAAATTGAAAACATTTAAGATTTTTTGTGGATACCTTTATGCTCATTTTCGATAATAAATGAGCTTTATAGTCTGAGAGAAAATTTTGCGGAGTTCTACCATCCTTTTTTCAACTGAATTATATATTCAATTTTCATGATTTTTCAAAACTAGTGCATATCATACCTCCATACAGTGATATGAAAGCTTTATTAGATTGCTTTTAATGCTTTCATATTCTCTGCAAATAAAGGTATTCAAGATATTTAAATGCTTCTCTTCCTCCTCCTCCTCCTCCTCCTATGGCTTCAGCATTGCTGTTTACTTAGAAACAAAGAAGGATTTGATGTAGTTATATATTACAGTTTTTATATGGAAAAGTTAGTTCTCCATTCACATGACGTTATTCACGATATATTTTTGTTAAAAGTAGGTACCCATAGTTGAAATTTATAAACCTTGCAGTTTTTATCTAAATGTTTCCAAAGTTCTGCCACATTCAGTTCCACCATAAGTATATGTGTGTTTTAAATCATTAATATGCTTTGAGGAAACATTTTATTTTGCTTCTATTGTGCTAATTAATCGGGTGTTCCGCAGGTGCAGAAACCATCATTTTGAAAGAATAAAAACACTGCCTTAATATTTAGATACTAATATAAAAAACTGGCATACAGACCTTTTACACTTTTCTGGTTGTTTTAGAAAAGATTTTAAACTTTTAAATATAATTTTTGTAACAACTTATCCTCAGTCGTCGAATTAGATGATATCCTGAACAATTTAAAAGTGCAGCAAAAACTATATTCCAGATTTTTAATCTCATTTTCTCTGAGTTTCTGCTGAAAAATGCAATAAGACTGGTTATATACTACTTAGAATAGTATAGAATATACCATTAGTATACTACTACGTATAGAATATTTTTAGTGCACAAAAGTGTAAGAAAACTCAAAGTCGATTAAAGGTCATTAGAATTAAATACCTAGATGTTATAGGCTGTGTGTGCTCTTGGGCGTTTAAATGGTCTCGCATTACAGCTTTATAAGGCTCTGAGATCAAACGCCATAGCATGTAATTGAAGCTAAAGGTTCAAAGTATTTTTTTTGTCATAAAACAAATTTTTGCATTTTTTGACAATTTTGGCCCTATTTAAGGTATACATTAAGGAGGATTTCAAACTAGACTTAGTTACACACGGCATACGAAAACGCTATTCAGAAGTTTAATCGCGGAAACGAGCTCTTTAAAAAAGAAGGATCACAAAACTTCAAGTATGTCCCTCAGATGACTTATACTTGAGATAGTGTAAGTATGCAACTTGGAATATTTAAAAAACGGCTAGAGCTAAGAACAAATTTGACACAAATTGTTTATTATAATGAGCTGTATAGCTTTTTACGCAATAAGTTTTGTATATACATATATATATATGTTTATTTATGTGATGATTTTATAAGTATGCAAAATTACTCATTAATCATTATCAAGAGGAGTTGACAATCATTTACAGAAAATCCAATATATACATTTAACTTGTCACATTAACAGCTAATATATTTTAGATTTTAAACACAATCATTAATGTTATTCATAAGAAAATAAACTAACTAATACTTTTCTATCTAAACAGTAGCGTCTGTCGAGACAATGTTGATTTTTTATAATGCTTCACCTACCATGCTTAAACAAAATCTGACTCAAGTTTGAACCTTGGTACTTATCCGATTTTTCGTTTCTGAATTATGGTGTACACAGACAGATGTACACAGGCAGAACTGATAAACCAGGATTTGCAAAAACATATTTCACAACAATTCCAATTTATGCGAAATACATTTTTTGTAACATTAATCGTCTTTGAAATGCTCATTGATGTGTATTTAAGTTTTTCCACGTTGAACTCTCATGCAGCTTATACAAATCTTACGCTATTCTTCATTTTCCCCGCAGAGGTTAATTAGTAACTTACGAAATGCGAACGTTGTGTATCTTTTCCGTATCAGGCATGCAGCTAACTTCATATTGCTTAATTTGGGATAATTTATAAAAAAATCTACTGTAATATAATGTGAATACATCAACTAGCTGACCCGTGTGATGTATGCATTTGAACGTGTAAAATGTTTAAGAGCAATAAATGCATGACTCTACTCTACTTTCAGTTTCTTTTGAAAAAGTGACACATCCTGCATATATTTTGACCATTATGTCCAGAATTCTTTTAATAGCGACACTTTCTGTCTTAAAGTTATTTTGTAAGTTTTCTGTGTTTGTGCCCTTGTCGTTAATGAAAATGTAGTTCTAAATACTTTTCTTTGATTTCTCAACAAATGCATCTAATAGTCATTATCTCCTTTTCAAAAACTGGATCAGCTTCACTCATAAACGATATCTGGGACGAAATGCCCAAGTATAAACTGAACATGGGCAAAAGTGAAGGGGACGAAAGCCTGAGCAATGAATTCTGCAGTTTAGGGGAGAGCAATTTGACCTTCCATAGTGCCTACAGGTACAAATGTTTCCTCGTTAAATCGCTGGATACTGCTTTAGCAGTGAAGGTGAACTTGACTCATTAATGAGGCAATAGTTCCATGTCATGCTGCAGAGATTTTCATAGAAACGGTTGAAATGGTCCTTCGACATTGGCGAGATTTTATTGTAAAAGAAAGAATTATAAAAAGCTAAACGATGATATTTAATTTAAAACTACCTACTAATCTTCCTTTTCTTTCTTGAAGTTTAAGTCTTCTAACCTGGTAGATCATACCGAATAATGAGATGGGTGAAATGATGCTCAAATGAGCCCACGGTCAATAGAGCTTAAAGCTACCCGACATCTTCTCAGGTTCAGCTATAACCACGATAAAAAGAACCTTATCCAGGGAACTCACCGTAACCAAGATTCGAACTCGGGGCTTCTTCTCCGTGAGATAGAAGCGATACCCCTTATCTTTTAATGTTGACGTTAAGCATTTTTGCTAGACCAAATGTATCCAAATCGGTAATAAGTAAAACCATTTACACGAAACACAAAACATGAGTTTAGAGGTTCCTTATTTAGATGTGTGACTGGGGCCTTTCCTTCATTGTATTACTTCTTCGCCCTTTGCAAAAATATTTTACAACCACAGCACAAACAATTTTTCCAATATTTTTACTGTTATCACATTTTTAAGCATTGCAAAATTAATGAAAAATTCTTTTATAATCCATCATCATCGGCTTCATGTTTTGGGTCGTCGAATCTTATTATATTTCCAAAATAGCTTGGACATTTTTGTTTTGTTTGTTTCTGTTTTCTTCGGAAAATACATTCATGCCATTCCATTCATGTTTTCAACATTTAAGTTTCTTCTTAAATCCTCATTATGAAAATGCTCAATTCTTGTTAATCGTTCAGCATTTTTTAACAATCTAATTTCCATTGTTCGGAGTCTTCATTCATCTTGTTTTTAATGGGAATATCTGTGAAAAACTCAGCTTTTATAGGTTTAAAGTCTCCGTTTTAAAAGTTTTATGTAAATGTTCACAGTATGAACATGAAACACATACAGAAATTGAAGATCTCAAATTCAACACTTTGAAAAAAATCATCCTTGTATTTTTTGGACTGTCATTTCTGCACTTGTAAAATGCTTCACGTAATGAATAAATATAACACTACTACCCCAAAATTTATATAGAGCTCAAAACAATTTCATTCTGGGGACAGATGTTTTTCCTTCTAAGATACAAAATTTTTGAGGAAGGTTTATTTTTGCTTCACCTACAATATTGTAACTGTGTTAGGTTACATTGCCCATTCAATACTTTTGTAATAATAACTGTTTGGTACGCAAACAAGCTGTAACAAGAAATTGTTTATACCTGTATCATATTTGATAGCGCAAAATGATAGGGCTGTCAGTAAAGGCAAATAGAAGCAAGAAAGTCCCAACAAAGTATGAAGTTAAGTTGATATAAAAGCAATCAAGAAACGTAATTCAATGGGAGGAACAATGCTTGGCACATTTACAATGTTATGTTATTGTGTTAAAACCATATTACCAACACATTTGCTGGAGTGGGAATTTCAAATAAGGTAACCACGAGTTGCAGAGTATGAGATCCTGAGCCGTAGTAGAGCCGAATCCAGAATCCAGGACAACGAAGAGGCATAGAACCCCTTCATATGTAGTCTCAACGAGGGGCCTACATAAAGACTTTCCCACCAATTCCACTTCAACATGAATCAACAAATGAGCCATTTAAGAAACAACTACAAATGTGTGGTTACTTCACTGTTTTTGAATGCCATATATTTTACTTCTTGCTGACGCGATCCGATTTGTGCCCTTAGTTTTCAAAACTAACATTACTTAAAAGTGGCGTTTTACTCAAACTACGGATCTTACAGAACATAATCCCAAACATTAGTAGTCACGTCCTCTGTCTGAGTGAAAATAGAACCATGTAATAAAAAGAGTGTGCTGAGATGCTGTTCATGTATGGTGGGGTTAATGGCAATCCACGGGAGACGCGTGTTGGTACCAAGAGGCATATTCTGGTCAAAGCCACCTCGAAAATCGCACCTTTACACGAGTCCATCAGCGCATCAGAGAACAGAGGAGCTTCGCAGTAGGTAGGCTTACACGCATTAAGCCTCAGGTTGAAGATATGGTATTGGAAGCAGTACAAATAGTACAGTAACTAGCGAGATTGCTACACAACTGCCTGTACTAGGCCACAGTAGTGTATGGAGGGTTTTACAGCACAATGCACTGTAGCTTTACCGACTCCAACACTCTGTGATCCTGTTTTTAATCCCAGAGTGACATTTTGTCAGCGGATGCAACAACAGACTGTAGTTAACCATAGTTTTGCAAGTGGCACTTTATTTACAGAGGAAGTGGGGTTCACACCTGATAATATTTTACTTATCATAATTCATGTTTTTTGTTATGAGGCAAATCCCTAAGCTGTTCGTGAGACACCACATGAGCAAAGTTTCTCATTGAATGTGTGGTTAGGAGTGCTAGGTGAATCATCGCAATGGGACACACAATCTTCCAAGAAAACTAAATGGATGGGGATACTTTCGATTTCTGTGGCAACATCTTCCAGGATGTTGCCCTTGAGCAATGTCATAGTGTGAGTACGAGTACATGCACGGTGGAGCACATTGTGCTCTGTGGGACGACATCTAAGGCGCAAGGTTGAGGTGGATCCGTACCTTGGTCTGCAAGATCTCTTTATCAAATCCTTTAAATTTTTGTGTCTAAGGTCAGCTCAGAAGCGTAGTGTAGAACACTCCCGCTAACAAGCACAGAATTGTGCATGCTTGTCAACAATTCTAAAATGATCGGAAGTGTTTGAAAGGATTTATAACTCGCTGACAGTTTGAACATCTTTAACGTGTAAAAGTGTACAGTAATTCTAAACTGTAACATAAAATAGTAATATAATGTCGTGTTAAAGCAATCCATTAGTGCAATTTGAGCCAAATTAAATGGAAAATTAAACAACAATCTATATTTAAAATTAATTTTGTGCCTACTGGGAAGATGCTTTGAAACGAAAACATGGGCTTGTAACCATACATTTCCAATTATATCCCAAACAGTCAGCTTGTGAATCCATAGTTACCGGGACTACTTTGCTTCTATTTGTATTCATTGTCAAGCCTATCAGTTTGCACCATCAATTATGATGCGTTCTGTATCATAAGGTTTTTTGTTGTTATTTTTGGAAACTCCATTGTTCAAATCAGTTTGTACAGGATGACTAATTTCCTTCTTAAGACCAGCACTTAATAAACGATATTGTAGCGATGAAATTTGCATAGGAATTGTCAGGGCATTATGATTAGTTATGGAAAGAGACAACTATACCTATAAGTACAATGGAATAACAGTTACTTGATACACTGCACGGAATAAGTGGAGTTAATATAAAGAAAACACCAAAGATTTTCTTTGTGCAACAGGTATTCGTCCCTATAAAGGTGGAATTCTTGGCTTTAGTTTTTCGAAAACGATGGTTTAGGATGGGGACGATATGGTTAACATTCTATGGTGATAGCAGGCCGATGTCCAATCTCTCCCAATACTATATTGTAGCATTCAGCTGTAGTGTAAGCCTAAGTTGAATTGCCTTTGAACATCGAGTTGAGAATCAATACGGTCACGTGATGTGCTTATCTTATTTCAGATCCAGGTTTCAAAGCATGTCACACGACTCAACCATTGTGCGGCTCTATCCAAGCAAACTTATATCCACGAAGCTTTGAGCATTGAAAGAGCAATTTGGAAATGTGGAATTTTATACTAGAACACGTATGATTTACAGTATGAATTTAAGCTCATGCTTATGGAAGCGTTACCTACCCATTTTGGGAAGTTTTATAAAATGGAGATTGGTTCCCATCCCGTTTATCCAGTTTCCACGTGGTCCAAATAGCCCTGATCTTTGAACACGGCCTGTTATATTGAACAACATGAAAATCGGGTTTGAAGCTTTAACATTTATTGAAATATGTTATCATATGATTGAATTTAAACATCCAATAACAATTTTAATTTCTATTCATGAATTCCTTTTAGAAGTTCTTTTATGTATTTTAGCTAAAAGGTTAAGAGATGAAGGTAAATTTATACTGTTTTATTGTTAATATCTCACAATGCAAAATAAAAAAAGCAAAACAAAAAACTTAATATCTAACATAATTTAAAACTGAAATAAAAGTTAATGATGCCGAAAAAATACTGATAACTTTATCTATATGTACAGACCCCGCTTCGATACTCAGGGTTGACTGTGTATAGGAGCTGAAAGTATTGACAAATCTATTATGTCTAGGTGAAAAAAAAGGTGAATGAGAAACTACGAAGCAGAACGTCGAAATGCAATAACAAGTTTAATTTACCTTCAAGGAAAACACCATTCCACGCTCGTTCATTGCATCGAGTGCAGGCGAAACAAGTCGCCAGAGATTTACTAACTTCCAGATTGCTTCCAACAAAAAACAGAAGTAATTACCCGCGGACGGTCTATTTTCTCGTAAAATAAATTATGCACGGTAATGAAGTCGGTTCATTGCACGCCTTCAGAAGCATTATCCTTGTTCTCGCAGAGCGAGAGTCTAAATATTCCACGGCGCCTTCTCGCCCCGTTGAACGCATTACGTATTCCCGATAACAGGCTACTCAATCTTCATCGCGAATACATATACGTGCTAGATTAGCGGGCAGACGATAGGCTGCACATGCAAACTCCAACCACAGTTTCAAAACAAACGCGCTAATGTCCTTTAATCTCTCGCAGAATGTATAATACTAGCATCCTACCTCCTTTGATCGTCTGCGCCTTTACATTTGAAATGTAGGTGCATCAGAATTTGGAAAGTTACACGCATAATCAGGGATAGAGGCAAGCATACCACATCAAAATATTTCAGGTAAATATAGTTTAAAACTATAAAAAGGTGATTTGTTGCAGTCACATAATTTCTAATTACTTTTTCTACCATGTACATATTAGGTAGAGAAGGTATCGCGCTCCATCCAGAAATTCGATACCGAGATTTCACCGAAAATACATGTTTTGAGACCCTATGAATAAAGAAAATATTTTTTATAAAAATGTACGCGCGTGCGTGTGTATGTGTGTGTCTGTGATCAGCATAACTCAAAAAAAACCAAATATCGAATAATACCAAACTCGCTATTTAAGTTAACAACCCTCCAGGGACGCAGCACGAAGACTTTCAAGAAAATTCCCCCATCCAAACTACACTTTAAATGGAACCTTTTTTTAATTTTTTACTTTCTAAAAATGGCTCTAACGATTTTGATTAAAATACCATGCATTTAAGATATTTACGTGACAAATAAACTGTATATCTTGATTTTCTGGGAATAGCTTATGAAGTCCTGTTCATTCGGAAGGAATTTTGTATAATCTTGCATAACTGGTCAACGTTAAGCGAAAGACGAAAACGTACTGCACAAAAAATATATAAATATGTCTTAAAAACGCACAATTTATTTCAAATAACTTTTGATACGAAATTATATAAAATTCCTTTCGAATGACGAAGACTACCTATTTTTTCATGTAAATATCTTCAATATATGGCATTAAAATAAAAATTGAGTTTTTATTTTTGAGAAAAAAAATTAAATCTTCGTGTCGCAACTTTGGAAGATGTTGAACTTTTAAGACCAAGCTTGGTATTTATCCGAAATTTCGTTTTTCATTTATGCTATTCACACTCACGCGCGCGGATGTTTTTCCGATGAAATCTTGACATCTAATTTTTTTAGTGACTACAGTTCTTCCTCTTACTCATTATAGGTGTGTGACAGAGAAAATTAAAACAAACATATTACAATTTTGAGATAAAATTGTTACATGTTGTGGCGAAGGCCAACTCGCTGGCAGCAGAAAGTCCGGGACTTTAAGGGAAGGCGTGGGTTTTATATTACACTAAAAGATTACATAACACACATTACTTTCACATACCCGAGATTTACTCACAAACGTTTGGTGACTCTACATAATGAACAAAGGAAACAGGATGGAGGGAGATGCCACGAAAACCGTAGACCTGCCACATACACGACTGGCTCCAACGAACACTTCCACTAGAGTGACGCTATCTTAACCCCACCAACCGTGTCTAGCAGAAGCCAGACAGGGTTGACGTCATACCGGACAACTTCAAAATATCTTTCCCTTTGGCATGGCCCTCGCCAAAAGGAAAGATCATTAAGCCGAAATATAACTAAGGAGACCCAATAATGCTACGTATGGTAGTAACAATACATCACAACAGTGCGTATGGCAATGACAATAAAATTAATAATATGCCACAGAATTGAATTTTTAAACGTTTTAATAATGTTACAATGTAGAAATTCTTTATATATTTACTGACAAACAATGGGCCATTAATTGAGAGTTACAACTATATATCATTCTGTTAAAAAGTAAGGAAATAGCGCGATAAAATTGTTACACAGCACAGTTGAAAAGGGGGAATGAAGATGAAAGTAGATCGTTTATTGATTTATATTTCCAAAAAGTAGTTAAAATACTTCATGAAGTTTACTGAAAATTAAATTTCCTACTACTGTACACATGAAAATATAACATTAATGAGTTAAAATACAGGTAAAATTGTTATATACCTACGTACTGTAATATTTATCCAGACTTTATTCATTTTATGCTATATATTAAGTTTGTAGTAACATCATTTTATGCAAATACTTATGCTTCTACGTTTAGTGGCTTTAACTATCTTCAGTCTTATCTGCAAGGAGAATCTGTATCTATAATGTTAAATTTCTAAATTTTGCGTTCAGTTTTCTCAAAAACTATCAACACTATTACCTTGAAATTACACACATCATATACTCGTTAGGTAAATATTATAGGAAACATTCTTTTACGAGTTTTAATTTTGAAAAATATTAATTTCAGCATACAAAATGTGCTCAAACGTTGGAAATGTAGCTGTGTATTTTCCATAGAAGCCCTTGTTACAATTCATTGAATTAAATTCATTGTATAGTATTGTTATTATCTCAATAACAGCAATGATTAGTTTACCTGACATCTCACAAACCAATAATTCTCTAAACAACAACAAAATATTGAATATCTAATACATCTGCAAAGGCTTGGCTCACTTAGTTGAAACGTTTTTGAGAAACTGGAACTCAAGTCAAAGAACATAAACGAAACTAGAAGAAAATGGAAAAAAAAGGTCTGAAAGTGATATTATCTTCATAAATAGAGGTTCATTGTCCAGTTAAGTACTCGTAAGTGCGTAACACATTTCAGACAATGGATACGTTTTTAAGAAAAGTTAATATTGTTGCGTCTGTGTAATCTGACCTTTATAACTGCTCTCTGTAAAGCACTCTACATTGAAAATATATGACATATTCAAATGATTTCATAATTCTTCTGTCATTCTATGAAACCACATATCGTTTTAGAAGCATGGAAATATAGTGAGATATGCTGCTTTAAATATTCTTTCGTATCACAATATTTTTAACCCTGAAGAACATTTTCAGTTTAATATAAAAATAGTACCTATTTTATTACGCGTTTTTCTTTATACCATAAACATTTTATCAAAATCGACAACATATTTCTGTATGTACAGCATTTTGTAAATCTTTTAGAGTTTTGTTGGCCATATACGTAACCACATGTTCCATTAAGTTATCTGTATATAAACAACACTTACATAAATGACCAAAGGGAGAAGATTGAGAACAAAGTTAAAGCGACAACAGATAAATTAAATTTGTCAAATGTTCAGCAAACATAGTTATTTATGGAACAAGTGGACAATCTTGATGACTTATGGCATGCGTGAATGTCTGTTGCAGTAACGATAGTGAGTACCATAATTATATATTGTATAAAGTAAATGATGAAATAATTTGGCATCCATAGTTGACATAACTGAGAGCGTCTTCATAAGTTATGAGGCATTCGTTTTCTCCACCTACATTTAAGTTATTGCCTGGTCTGTTGAAGCGATAAGCAAGACAAGTCACATGCATGCATTTCCTTCCTGGGAGAGAACTGAGCAGGTGTTACTAACTGTAATGTAATCTATTATCAGCACGGCATGGTAAGTAGTTATAAATTCAGATCTTAATTGTTTTATAACTACTAATGTACAGAAGTTTTTGCATTATCGTCTCTTAGAGGAAAGAATATCACAAAATGTTTTTTCATCGTCTCTCCATAAGCCGCGGAAACTTGGAATATCAGTGTTGCTATTATTGGAACGTGTGCCATAATGAGTCAGTTATGCATGGTATTGAATACAGTAACAGCCTGTTAATAATGGTAGGATTGCATAAAAGCATAATATTACAGTATTAGGAAGCAAACAAAAAATTAAGAGAGATGTTGAAAGCTGTGTAGAAGAGGCATTATAAAGGATTTCTGGAAGAATTAAATGTATTTGAGCTGAATGAAACAGATTGAGAAGGTAAAATTTAACAAGCCTGATCAAATTTTATTCTGCACCAAAATTATCAAAATTGCGCACTAGTGCGTAAAACGGGCAGAAGTTCATCTTCAGGTGTGTTCCCAACATATTTTGCCTCGTCCTCCGTGGTTTAGGGGTACCATGCTAGCCTCTAGTTCCCGAGGTCGCTGGTTCAAACCCGGTGGAGAGCGATGGATTTTTTCGGGCGTAAAAATCCTTAGCATGGCTTCCTTCTGAAGGGAAGTAAAGTCGGTGGTCCTGTGTCGTAGATTCACGGCACGTAAAAGAACCAGCCTGATAAAGAGGCCTCTGAGCAAAAGTTCCGGCATTTCACGCCCAATATAAAATGGGAGGCTAAGAAACACAGCAGTTAAAGAGGGTCCATAAATAAAACTCATTTCAACACTTTGTGTCGTGTGTTCTGGTGTTTATTAAAAAATTGGAGGAAATAATACAAAAAATCGTACATTTTAGCAGTCTACCCCATATAAACATTCTTAATTTCGAATCGGCTTCACAAAAAATTACATTCTGAACATTCGCTTGGCCTATGTTGTTATTTAGACCTTCAGTTGTTTTCTCTCAATTAACCATTATAATGTCGTTTCATTAGATACACACCAGTGTGCAGGTTCTATTTGAAAAGCCTACCTATATGTGTTGGGTTTTACCCTTTTTGTATTATAGGTATTTTAATAAATATATAAGATTCCCCGACGGCGCCGTGGCCGAGTGGTAGACCGCTCTCCTCCCACGAACGACCCGGGATCAATCCCGGGGACCCCATGTGGGATTTGTGGTGAGCTAAACGGCATCTGGTTGGGTTTTTTCCGGGTTCTCCGCCATTCATCATTCCACCGGTGCTCCATCTTCACCTTTCCTGTCATTCATCTCTCGCATCTCATTCTATCCCCTCCTTCTTCGCTCTCATCCCGGGCATCGTGCTAATCCCCCACTCTGGTGTCATTACCCGACAGACATCTGACCACAGGCATTGGATTGTAAGTCCTGGGGGTGTAAGTCCTACGAAGGGGAAGGTAATCGGAGATTGCTTTGCTTTTTTATGATTCCCCAAGGTTTTAGTGGTGGTTTTAGCATTGTTTATTTTGTGAAAACGTAAAAGGGTGCGCAGGAAAACATGACGTTTCCGTGTGCATTAGAAAAACCTGAGATGTTTTTAAACGCTCTCAACTCACGGCAATAAATTTAAAATAAAAGGTGTTAATATTTCCTTCAGGCAAGTTACAAACAATTAAAACTGCACCAAGAATCCCACCAATGCTACCCCATAATGCTACAAATGACATAATTTTACATGCTTTCATTTAGATATAGAAACCGATGGAATGCTTCATTGATTCACTAGAGGAACCGCAGTAGTGGGAAGGGGCCAAGAATGATGAACTCAAACCTAATATAGTGAACATGCTAGGTAACAATGTGAAACGTCATCCGTACTCTAACTCCTTTCGTCCTTATCTAAAGCAAGGTGAAACGGAACAACAATAACTATTACCAACAATAGTGTAGCAAAAATACGAATAACAAACACTTAGAAGTATGCAAGCATTAGATACACTTTGATACCATCAAATATCGAAAAATCGAGATATAGACCTACATTACTAAAAGCACATTATAAGTTATACGACTAGTATATTGTGTCAACGCTTTTCTACAGGGATGTATATGTTTAAGGGGATGTCCGCGGTTCAAATCCAGCCTGAAACGTAAAAGACTGATATTTTTGCTAGGTTTTTCTCAGTCCTCATAGCTGGTAAATGCCAGGGAGATGCCTTAAACTTAGGCCTGCACCATTTTCTTTTCTAATTATCGTTTCATTGCATGTATCAGTGTGCACCTCCTGTTGCCGAATGCAGTAAAGACGGGTGTTAACCTATCAAAAAGAAAAGAAAAAAAATCGTACCACCTGTGGTACAGTAGAGGTAATGGAGTTTGTATTCGTGATAAACTAGTCATGTCAGTGACGGATACCATTTAGCAACAGTTGGTATTTCAGAAGCTGTTCACTTATTTTGTATACCGAGCATATTTCCTTGTTTCACTTCCTTGTTTTGATCTCTGCTTGAATCCCCGGCTTTAAGGTGATCTAAATGACAAAAGCTGTTAGCTTTAGTTTTTTCTGTAGTCTTATAATTTAGTAGTTATAATATCCTCTGTAATTTGACATGTGTATTACCTTTGCTCGTACAACACTTATATTTTAAATATAACTTAAAAATGTTATTGCATCTGTCATTGGGAATTCTGCACCACTTCACTCAAACAAATCAAACTCCTACACACTTTAGAGTAGAGAGGCAAACGTTAGCCCATCATATAGGGCACGTTTTGCTCCACAAATTAATAGGCATGATGTTTTCTTTCTTTGCAAATATACGCGAGTTTGTTTTCTCAATTTTTGTTTTGAACTGCTTTTCATGTGAATCACATTTTCTGATATGGGCGCCGGGGTAGCGCAGTGGCTATGTATCCGGATGTATTGTACTGAGGGTCCGGGGCTCGATTTCCTGCCGAGCCGACTGGGGTGCCGACTTTAAGTCGGCCTATCCATGTCATTCACCTATGACTTGCGCAGGTATCCCCAACGTGGTTCGGAGTCCACGGTAAAAGCTGTAGGTCCTCTCATTACACCGCCATTACAATTGGAGGCAACGGATTTCCCCTGCTGGGTGCCTCAATCTCAGAAATGGGCCCAATTATTGCTTGGTGGATGAGGTATCCCCTGAGAGGTCATAGGCCGTGTGGGGAGCATAGAAACGAGGAGGGCATTTTCTGATATAAATAACCCATTTTCTCAAAAACTATTGAAGGTAGCTAAGTTCAATTTTAGGATGCTAAAAGAACCTCTAAATGCTTTTGTAGACCTACTTTAACGTAAATAAAATAATTGGCTGTTTTTAAAAAACTAATTTCTAATAAATTTTGATTAAAATTTGGTAGAAGAAACTCTATCTTTCTTAATAAGCAAACTTATTGCATAAAAGTAGATCAGTGAAGGCCTGTATCCTGTAAAGATTTCAGTCTTGTATCTTAAATAATTTCTAGACTTAACGTTGACGGTATAGAGGTTCTAATCTCACCTTAATACGTTTACAAGGCGCAGAACACCCATTACTGTCTTCCTTTAATATTCATTATGTAACAAGTAATTCCTGTGGCACTATTTAATACGAATATTTTTATTAAATAGGAATGAATGATTCAATGAATTAAGTGATGCAGAGATAAAGACGTAACAAGAGGAAACATAAATTTACAACCGTACATTCATTGCCTTTCTGTTGTCAGACATAAAACGCGAGTTATGACAGCATTTCGCAAAAATTCTCTTGAGAGTAATTATTAAAAAAAAGTACAGACCGTTACTGGTAAAGGAAAAAGAAAAGAATTATTCATATGCCCATCGTCTGAAAGTCTGGCAACCAATATACCCAGCGAACCTCGTAAAGCTTCTGCCATGTCAGAGAAAATTGAGAAAAAACTCACCTCATTGTATGCTTTCTTTCTTCCTTGCTTTCCACAGTACACCAGAAGCCGATGTGTTTTGTTTCGCTTTTCATGTGTAAAATTTTGTAGTATTTCTTGGAAAGTTGCATTATATAATATTTATAATTTGGTACCATATATATTATATGTTATTAAGAAAACCGAATATTTAAAATTGTACCGTTTTCTAGCTTGTGTTGAAGTTCTATTTTAGCGTTTTTCGTCCCTCTTATCCTAAACGTTTTAATATTTTCTATTTTATTCGCAATCATCTCTATCTTAACTTCTTTGCAAACTCTTATAAAGGCACCTGATATTTAATGTTACCGCGGTTAGAATTTAACTTTAGGTATTTTTAAATCATGTTTTGCGAAGACCAGAATTTTGCAGAGCCCTTTCTCAGATATAAGATATCTTTCCAAAATCCTTTAAACGGTTCGCTCCATTTATTAATGATACAGCTGTCCCTGAATGTAAATTGACCGCCATGCAGATATGCTTTAAGGAGTTAACATTTGCTACCAGTGGTCCATTAAGGAATACAATCAAATGGCACTTCTTACACACACACACACAAACACACACACATACACACATAGTGGAAGAGAGCTAATTACATTCCTTCTATGTATCAATCGTGCGAATAATTTGGTTTATTGTTTTGCTGTCCGTGTTAAAAGTATCATTTAGTAGACTTTGTAAGAAAGAGCCTATGCGTTTTTTTGTACTTACATATCAGAAAGACGGTTTGGTTCATTAAATTAGCAGTATCAACTGGCAAACGTATTTACTTTTAATGCCAAACGAGCTGATTATCAGTACATTCTGAGTTTAGATTATAAAATTTGTCAATGGAAGACACAGGTGGAATTATTAGAAAGTTACAAACATGAAACATTTATCTACACTCATGAACCATACGCCATACAGCGAAAGTGAAACCTGTTAATGCGCTGAACTACTTCTGGTTTTGAAAGGCAGAGCGCGCTCCCAGCTACTGGCTGCCAGCGTTGCCAGTGTTTGCGATTTATGTTCTCGAAAAACCTAAAATATCTCCGCAGAAATGGCCATAGAAAAAAAATGAAACATAAAAAATATGCTTCGTAAGAGCGTAACTGGTTTAAATTAATATAACGCCTCCCCTTCCACCTGGTATAATATGTTATCAATAGGCTTGTAATCTTGGAGACCGATAACAAAAGTTGGCAGCATAAACTAGTTCACTCCTGAATTAGATATATGTGCATTCCGTAAAGGCCAAGTGCAAGTGACCTGAAGGTAGTATATTCCATTCTATAGGACCCGAACATATAAAAGCTGTTTGTCAATTCCAACAGTATAATTCCAGTGGGAACTTTTAGATTGCTCAGACGTTTCCTTGCCATTATTTCCAGTACGATATTTCGTTCTATTTTTCTTACTTTAAAGGTGATTTCTCATCTACATTCCTGTAGTATGTTTACAGAACTATTAATTCTTATACAGCAGAATTAATGCACATTTATCGTCAGCACTAGCGTGCCCATGTATATGTTAAAAAAACTATTATTTTCGAATTCAAATGCTTTCCCTACCTCAAAGAAAACCCTTGTGATAATTTGTGTATAACTTACGCCGTATACTTGAAAATGCCGTTTTCACGAAGTTGATTAAGTTTGCTTAATACTTGATAGATGAATTAGGCAATTTATGAGTTTTTCTTTCCCTATTTTTATGTAACAAGCAAACTGCAACAGGTTAAAGAAGAACATGTTTTCAATGATACTTCAACGTAATTTAAGCTGGCAAAATTATATGAACTTGAATATTTTGGAACTGGATAATATTGTAAAGAAGTTAGTGTGTACTTTAATGAACTGTAAATGTTTAATATAATAAATTCTATATGGATTTGAAGTTATTCAAAAAGGTAATCTCTTGAAAATTTTAGAATGGCACTCTTGAACAGTGCCTCGCTTAAGTATGAAATTGCACCTATCGATTTTAACTTACGTTATTTATTCCTCCTTCTTCTCTAATCAAATAGTTTTATATTTTTTTTATTTAAAGCATGTAAAACATGTGTTTGATATATAATTTTCTGGTCTGATTGCAATCCTTTCTATACCTAAAAATACTTATCTCTAAAGAAAATAAAATTTAAAATATTTGGGTGTGTTAAAAATATGCACAAGGTTTTAGAAATGAATTACAGCACCGACCATAGATTTTTACACATTTAAGCAATTATTAATGTATGGCAATTATTCTGTTATCATAACTATAATACATAAAACTGATAACAAAGATGAGTTATTCCATTAACTTATGGTGTAAAGAAATGTAATGGTGTAAAGAAAATTTGAATGTAATTATATTTTCCTATCTAAGCAATAATACTTACTTAGTCGGCTTACCCTCATTGTATGTAGGAGTTACACCCCTAGGACTTACAACCGTGCCTGAGGTCAGAGACCTGTAGAGGAGCAGACGAACATTGAATCATAGAATGAAAAACCCGAATGGGATATCGGCGCGTAGCCAGAAATGAGAGTGAGGGAAGAAAATGATATGAAATGAAGGCGAAATGGATGAAAGGTGATGATAGAGCAGTTGGTGGAATGAACGCCGGAGGAAACCGAGAATCCGGAGAAAACCCGCCCAGACGCCGATTCTTCCACCATAAATCCCACATGCGTGTCCTTGGGATCGAACCTTCAACTTGGAGAAAGGCGAGCAGTCTAAGCAATCATTATTACATCAATATCAGTCCTGGCTACTTTCTTCACTAGTTAAGGAAATCAAGTTAAATCTATTTCTCCTCGTAATATGATATTTTCGGGATTTTGTGCCTGTACCTTAGTTTTTAGATTTAAGAAGATTTATAACCTCAGTGCAAAGCTAGCTACTTGTTTCAATCTTATTCTAAAAGTCACTCATTGTCGTTTTACAATACAACACGCTGATTTCACATGCCTTTCTGAAACATTGTTTTATAAATTAAAATAGCAAAGGATCTGAACGTGCAGAGCAATACAATTCTACAAATCAACTGCAAGGCAGAAGTAATACTTGTTTCCGCTAGAGCGAGACACTGTTGCAGTTATGTAGCTGCGTACTGCATGAAATCGATAGAAATATATATGCTGAATACAGGAATTCAGCAAGAAATGGGATGAAATTAGCAACTTGTGTTGCTTTATTTATGCAGAGCAGAATTTTACTCATACTTGAGACAGGAATTTTCAAGAATTCGGCTCTAAAATATCGGAAGGATTGCCTGATAATCATTAAAACAACGTCAGTGGAATAAATTGTACACAGGTATGTGGACATATTAGATACCAGACTTTAGTTGAAGACATACTTTCGTGATTGCGGAACACGTTGCTTGGAAAGAAAGAGAAGATCTAAATTGCTCAAACACTTGCTTGGGTAATAAACTTATAAGTGTCATTACGACACACCCGGTGACATAACTATTAAAATGATAATTGGCAACCCTGTAAGAAGGCGAATGTTCTGCATGAAAAGAAAATCCGATATCTTGTCGCCGCAGGCAACTGTTCTGATAAAAAACAAACGCGTGAGGCGTGAAGACATCCTGGGGGCAAAAGATGGAAAGGAAAAGAAAACAAGCGGCACAAGAAGAGCACGGAAAGACGAAGGGGAAAAATATTGCTGATGATAGGAAGAGATAAAAATGGGAATCTCAAGTGTTTCATGCGACCAAGTTGGCACAATGGATCGCTGTGAGAGACTGTTGTCTCATTAGATGTAACAACATCTGGACAGCTTTATCTTGACTCGATAAAATGAACAAAAGAAGACAACTTCAACGAGTTTCCCAACAGGTGCAGGGAACTTAACTTCCGGGGTTAGACTTTTTGTTTAGTAGGGATGGATCTAAAAATGAGATCAATTTACTAAAACGAGGTTTAGTGTTGCTGATCATCAACATTGGCCATTTCTGCAGGAACGCCTCATAATTAAAACTAGATGTTTACGTAATATGAAATCGAAATATATGTACATAAATATGTACCAAAATGTTTAATGAAACATTAATTCGCCATTATCAAAATGAATCGAAGAGTTAAACAAGGATGCTCATTATCTTATGCTTCTTTTAATTTATATATTGGCAATGCCATCTGTAATTGGCTAAATAGATACATGGGATGTGATTTAACTGCTTGAAAGAGATATAAACAATGAACTCAATAAATTTAATCTCATGTATGGTACAATAAGTAGAGTACTAAGACAGACAGGAAGAAGAGGCACGTAAAAGTTTATGAAATAATATTCAAGTGAAACGTGGGACTAAACAGAAAGCAGAAAACAAAAATCTGATGTGTTACACTCGCATGACTTTCTCCACTCTTGCATGAACTAGTTTTACAAACGTTTATTCTCCATCTACTTCATGCTAACCGAGATAAGCATTTGCAGAAACTATCTTATTGCTAATTTTCTTGTAGGTGCAAGGGGAATATAGTAGGCTTTAAGCGATACTCCAATGTTTTAAGAGCTGGTTGCTATCTGGCGCATTCATTGTTTTTGCATGTCCAGGACATAAATAAAAAAAACCAATAATGAATTCCCATTTGAGAAAAAGTTTAAGTGTTGAAAAGTTCAAAAAATAACAAGGAATATCTGGAAATGGTTCACTCCGCACACACATCTCCAAAAAAGTGCATACGATATAAATTGTATGCATTAAAGAGCTCTACATGTTTTTTATTGAAAAACTCTGTCTAGTCGTATTTCATACAATTTACCAGATATACAAAAGCCATTCGGTAAGAAGAGGACTTTTGGGGGCACTCCCAGAAAGTTCTACATATACATTTTATTTGTCATGAAAATATCTTAAATGTATGATATTTTAATCAAAACATTAGAGCCATTTTTGAGAAAATCAAAATTTTCTAAAACGTTCAATCTAAAGGGTAGTCTGGGGTGGAGGGATTTTCTTGAAAATCTTTGTGTCGCATCTTCGAAAGATACTGAACCTAAATGCCAAGTATGGTATTTATCCAACTATTCGTTTTTGAGTTATGCTGTTCAAGGACACACACACACGGACCTTTTCCCAAAAGTGTGTTTTTTTAATTCATGGGTCTCAAAACTTGTATTTCCAATGAAATCTCGGTATCGAATTCTTGGGTGGAATACAATACTTCCCCTACTTACTATACGTAGTAGAGAAAGTAAAATTGAATCTGCAGAAATGAAATTTTTAAGATCTATTGCTGGATATTCTTTGTTGGATCGCAAATATAGCCAAGAAATAAGGAATGAATTGAAAATATTTAATCTCATAGAAAGGATTAACCAAAGCAACGAAAACTGGAGATAGCATGTTCAAGGATAAATGAAGGAAGATAACCAAAAATGTTAACAAAATGCAAACTATTAGAGAAACGGAATATAGAAGGATCAAGATTTAGATGCAGAGACGAGTTTGATTAATGGAGACGGAAGGGATCTTGAATAAGGCCCAAAACTTGAAGATAATGATCATTATGATATAATACAAAATAAATATGTAGCTATAAATATATAAGATATAATTTAAAATATATTAAAATTCCGGACTTTAAGTAAAGAATAATTTATTTCACCCAGTGGTCATATTTTGTACTACCATAGTTATTATTGTTTGCTCCAGAGTTCTCTACAGTCATTATTTAAAGTTATTATTAATTTGTTAATCAGATAATCACGTTTATAAATTTCACTTTCGGTTTCCATAGTATTTTGTGAACACCTCAAACGTTGTTCGTGAAACACGTGGATTAACTTATATGAATAAATCCATACAATGTCTTCATAAACGATGATTGAAGAAATTAACTACGTATCACAGACGTAGTGTTTATTTCCTGGCACAGTGCACAATAATATACTTCTCTACGTTTTCTGGTGTAAATGACGTTCTTCTGTCGCACAATATTTTCTTTTATGAAGGAAAGGGTCTTTCGACATCGCAAGATGTCGCAGGACTGTGCTTGAATAAGACCATTTTTACTGGAGACATATCCTCCTGAGGTTGCAATTCTTCACCATTCAAGTTCTTGCTTATAATGGGAAAAGTAAGATAGCTGTGGTTTCTATCAATTACTTTCTGGAACTTCCAATACATATTGACTCCAACTTTACTTTTTGCAGAAGACAGTTATTGTTTCACATCTTCCATAATATCCTACAGGGAAAGTCCTGAAGATTCCAAACATGTAATCTTTTGTGGAAGCTAATCAAAATGCTTGTAATGTATGCAACGGATCCTTGAAAGCAGCTTGAGCTTCACGTACTGAGAGGACTGACTCTGGGAAGAACATTAATTCTACTACAGACTTGACAGATTCAAAACGCTCAATGTAAAAGTTCAAGGAATGTATCCAAGTACCCCACCTTGTAGGTACTAGCTTTGCAGGCGGGTCAAGGTTAGGCAGCTGCTCTTTGCAGCATTGAACTCTTAGAAGAGCTTTCCCTAAACCCCTTTTTGTGGATGAAGTAAGTTTACTAACTACAGCGAAGTTGATTCTTATTTATTCGGCCACACACCGCACAGTATAAGTAAAGCATGCTAAGAAATACTAGATTTGGGTAGAACAATTGAGAGCGCTTACAGTTTACAATATATACACCATAGCATCGGGGAACATAACCCCCACTTATTCATCTTATACTCCATTGGGCCACAGTTTCTTTAAACCATTGTTAACGAATCTGTCTATTGTCGAGTGATTCGTATATTCTAGGAGTTTGAAAGAGAAACGGTTTGGTGGGAGTTTCGGAGTCTAATTGTTCCACATTGAGTTTTAAAAATACCGACCTAGTACGTCTGTGGTCGCATCCACAGCTATCATATGCAGAAATCCTCTATTTCATTCTTTATTCTTACGTGGTTTGGACTCGTGTGGAACTGGGCGCTGACAGCATGTCTATAACATAGAGCGATATTCCGGTACTTAGAGTTTATACCACGGTATGTCTACAGGCACCATCGCAATACATGTGCATTTTTCGAGATAGTAGAATCATGTTGTACTTGCGTCAATAGAACTTACTTTCTTGACGAATGATTGTGACTCATTTTTGTGTAATGTACTTCGTATAATATATGGTTCCACTTGTGACTGCTTGGAATGTCCTACTTCCTTTTCACATACTTGACACACTATGACCTTACTGTCTGTCTTAAGCCCTTCAATTATCACAGTTTTTAACTTTTCAGTGAGTGAAGAATCTATTTGTGACATTATAGAATCACTGTAGAGAACTGTTTCTTCCCTCTCACAGAAACTACCGCCCAAACTTGCCCGTGCGGATAGGGGGGGCATCAATCTGGGAACGTCAAGCACCCTGCTGCGTTTGCCGACATCAGATCTGGCCACCCTTCGTGCTCCCTCGAATAATAATAGTAATAATAATAATAATAATAATAATAATAATAATAATGCTTGGTATGGGCGTTTATAATGAACCATGTGAAAGCAGTAATCAATAATCAAGGGTACTTGTCGATGTGGAATTTTGTGGGCGCCTTGTAAAATTCCTTGCCATTGATTACTGCGGTAGAGGATCGATTTGGTATTCTGTTGGAATTCACTCAGAAGGGGATCAGGATTCGAGAAACTACACAGCCGAATAATGTGAAAATAAATTAATTTCTTTCTACAACATAACATGACTACTGTGAGCCTGTTAAATGCTGTTATTTAGAATAATTTCCATTACTTCAAAATACCACACTTGCACTTTCGGTAGTATAACACTAGTCTGCATTTTCAAACTTTTTGTCAATGATTTCTTAAAAGTAGATTTTCTTGAATCAAGTTTTTGTGCTGATTTCAGAAATAACTTCCATTTTTTTCTATCACGTTAGACTTTTGCACAAAATAAGTAATTTTTGACAATTTTACTAATGAGCGTAGAAAACTATTCAAATACCATTTCACACAAGGTAAGTTTTTATTCAAGAAACATTTTAAGAATACTCTCAAGAACTCCCCTAATTTATTTCATGACTACATTTTAACAAAACAAGAAGCCAAAGTGTTGCATTTAATTTTTTTCAAACTTTCCCTTCTTTGACTTGCAGATCCTTGAAGATGACTGTCCCTCCTCAACATCCAACAGTAGTCGGCCATCATAGTTTCATTCCATCTCCCCTGGTACCTCCTCTCCATTTCCTTAATATCTTGGTGAAAACGTTCACCCTGCTCTTCACTATAATGTCTTAAAATTTATGGAAAGTAGTCGATATGTGAATGCAAAAAATGCACCTTTACACTCATGTTACAACCCATCTTTTTGAAATTTTCCAACATAGTTTCGACAATGGCCTTATAATTAGGATATTTGTTATTGACTAAGAAGTTTTCAGTAACTAATCGGAAAGCGGTCCATACTTCTATTTCTCTCTCACTCATTGTCTTCTCAAAATCTTCATCCTTCAAGAATTTCTTTATTTGAGGACCAACAAAAATTCCAGCCTTTAATTTGTCTTGTGTAATGAAGGGAAATTTCTTGGAAAGATACCTGAAGCAGGGTCCATCCTGCGGTAGAGCCCTTACAAATTGCTTCATCAAGCCCAATTTTATGTGTAGTGGCGGAAGCAATATGTTTATATCTGTATATTTTTGAAGTGAAATTGTGAAAAAAACTCTACTTTATAGAAGAAAAAAAATAAAAGCAGTTCTGTAATCAGCATAAAAAAGTGAGCCAGAATCACGTATTAGTATCAGTCATCCAATATGATGCAGACCAGTGTAATCACTTCAAATACGCTGTAGCACATCTATGAATGCGAAATCACGTTTTCGCATTTACCTTAAAATTAAATAACTGCCAGATCTACACAAATTTTTACTTAATAACATTTGCTACCTTCTGATTGGTGCAAATGACAACTAACTCCTCCCGGTGAAGCCATTTAATAGTTTCTAGTGTTTATTTATACGCTACTCTTACAAATGTACCTACTATGAAATCCACTTAACTAATAATTTAAATTGTACTTATATACATGATTTCTATTGTCATTGGTATTGCCTTAGTCAGTTTTCCAATGTGCTTGCATCCTCTTCTTCGTTCACATGCAACCTGATTGAACAGCATGCGGAGTTCTTGAGGAAACAAAATAACGTATTTCGTAATAAGGTTTAACCTTAATAAAAACCAATTCACATATATCGATAAACAATTACATAATACATATGTTACTCTCTTAGATGTAGTATCTCC
Organism: Deroplatys truncata; assembly: GCA_030765065.1. NCBI lineage: Eukaryota > Metazoa > Arthropoda > Insecta > Mantodea > Mantidae > Deroplatys > Deroplatys truncata. Next base: position 69,121,828 of record CM060987.1, on the reverse strand, counting down.
AATTTCAATATGCTCTCACATAAAGCATATATTATAAATATGTATGTATATTATATATATGTATGGGTGGCCTATCCTTGGAGGTTACAGGTTCACTGCATTTTGAGAGAGACTTGTTTGCCTCGTGTTTGTGGAAGAAAAATTCATTAAACTGAATTACGGTTTTATTACTCTGTTTTGAAATAAAAAATACTGACAACGTTTTGAAAAATCTGATGAGTTACACTCACATGACTTTCTCTACTCTTGTACAAACTATTTTTACAAACGCTTATTCCCATGTACTTCACGTTAATCGAGATATACATTTGCAGAAATGCTATTGCTAATTTTCTTGTAGGTGCAAGGGAATTATGGTAGGCTTTAAGCGATAGTCAAATCTTTTAAGAGCTGGTTGCTATGTGGAACATTTCATTCTCTTTGCATGTCCAGGACATAAAAACAAACGAATAATGAATTTCAATTTGAGAAAAAGTATAAAAATTGGAAAAGTCAAAAAAAAAAAATCAAGGAATACCTAAATGGTACACTTCACAAAAAATGTATATCGCATAAATTGAGTGTTTTAACGAGGTCCACATTTTTGCGTAAAAAAATTTTGTATATCTCTTATGGATTACCAGCCATACAGAAAAAAGAGGACATTTCGGGACATTCCCAGAAAATTCAAACATTTATTTGTCATGAAAATATTTTAAATATATGACAGTTTAATCAAAATCATTAGACATTTTTGAAAAAATAAAAATTTTCGATGAAATAAAAATTTTCGAAAACTTTCCATGTAAAGGGTAGTCTGGGGTGGGGGAGGTTTCCTTGAAAATCTTCGTGATTTGAAAGATACTGAACCTAAATACGAAGTTTTCTATTTATCCGACTTTTCATTTTTGCGTTATGCTGTTCACAGACACAAACACGGACCTTTTTAAAAGGTTTTTTTATTCAGGGGACCTCAAAACATGTATTTCCGGTGAAATCTCGGTATCCAATATTTGGGTGGATTGGAATACTTGTACTTCCTATACGTAGTAGGGAAAGTAAAAAAGAATATAGGTGGATTATCCAATTTTTATTTACCCTAACTTTCCAAATTAGGATTAATGAATTCCAATACATCAAAGTTGGTCTGAGTCAATTTTAATTTTTCTTCTTTCAGTTTTAAAGGTATCTATAGTTTTATTCCTTCGTTTGCATTTCTATACTCATTAAAGAGAGCAAAGCGTAAGCTACAAAGTTGTGGAATTTGCAGTATAAACAATATAGTAACTATTATTTATATGTGTGCTTTAAGAAAGCTAAAAGTAATTATTTATGCTTTTCTGATTTATGGGTATAAATATCTGCTTCTTCTTTCCAAGTTATGTTTTTTACAGAAATACACTGAATGTCCCAGTTCCATGAATTTTGTCTATTTTGATCAGTTAGTAGGTATATACATAAAGGTTCACAGTTTTTCTACCGACAGATATGACCTCTTAAGAATACCGCTACATAAAGATGATAAATGGGCGAATTTTCATGATTTTGAATATTTCTATTAAAATGTGCATAAATCTACGCGGTATTTAGTGGTGCAGCTCATTCAAGTAGCTCTGGAAATCACCGTTTCGCTATTTATTGAGTGCTGGGCTACTCTGTTACCTGTTTATTTATTTTTAAAATTTCCAGGCGCCTTTAAATCAGAGAGAGAGAGAAGGAATTCTCATTAATTTAAATGTAATCCTTTATTTATAGGAAAATTAAACCTTGATCAAAACCACCTCACAATTGCATAGAATTGAAAGATTTATTACCTTATGAGTTTGAGCAACTAGTTTATTTCCTAAGCAATGTAGTACTATTTAATTTCAAACACTTTAAGCAAAAACCTGTATGTGTTACATTCACATGATTTTGTTAACTACTATCGTTTATAATTAGATATATAACTTCTACACAGTATGCTACAAAAGCTTGTTAATCGAGATAAACCTTTGCAGAAATTGTTACATTACACATTTCGTTGTACATAAACGGAGGATAGAGAAAAGCGAATCGATACTCAGATGTTGGCCTTTGAATTCCGTACTATTTGCGTGATATAACGAGAAAAAGCTGAATAGCGAGAGCATTCGAAAATATGATAAAGTATTGAAAGTTTCAGACGAAAACATAATGGATATCTAGGAAATAGCTGATGCCATAAGAATGTATTTACAATCAATTGTGTGTTTTAAAGAAACCAACATTTTTGTGTACTGCGTTTTGTCTATCTTTCAACGTTTACTGAATGAAGTGGACTTCACGGGCTATGCCCAAAAAATTCAAGATATACTATTTATTTGTAATATAAATATCTTAAGTGTATGATATTTTAGTCAACGTCGTTAGTGATATTGCAGAAAATTAAACATCTTAACTGCTGAAATGTGAATTGAAGCTTTCTTGACGCCGTATTAACTACGGAGATCCGGACTTCAAATCCCATGAGTTTCATGAAGAAGATCAAGAACACCTTCGAAACGTCGGCTTTAAATAAACCATATACCTGGCTGGAAGCCCGAGAAAATCTAGTTACCTTAAGTGTTGCTCATCAAATATTAAGGAGAACAAATTAAAGCAGAGAACTTAATCCAATTTGAATTTTTAGCCTCGATGTAGTTATAACTGTTTCATAGGCACATTTAAGTAAAGCGAAAAATTTGCGTAACTCCGTCAATATTGATTCCATTGAAATTTTATAAATAATGTACTTTATTACAAGAAGTACAAATATATAAATCTTTGGATGTATAGCATTTTCAAAACGCCCAATAATAAGCAAGATATTTCTGGTTTTAATTTCTATACACCTATCCATGTTGAAGAAAGCGTTGTATTCAAGCCAGAAGCATTTGATATCGATATTTCACTGGAAATAAAAGGGTTGCAACGATTTACTTAAAATTATACTTTAATACAGAACGACCAATGAACGACTATAGATGACGACACATGGGATACATCACTGAATGGAGGCAAATTCAAAGTTTTATTTTTATGTGTTCAAAATGAGCACCATTTGTAATGCGAAGACGACCAGTGCTTCTCCGCTTGCATACGTAACCATCTTCTACGAATTTATTGTATCAATTGTAAATTTCTTTGTTCAACTTCAAGAAATGCACGCTGTAATGAAACAATGGATTCACTCTTTGCATACTGCAGCACATAAAACGACTTTTCCTGTGGCGTTGCCATTTTCTCGTAAAAAACTCCAGCGCCACTGTAGGCACTGAATGGAACTAATAGGTGGGGGCTTAAAACTTTGAACTTTCCTCTATTCGGTGATGTGTCGTGTGTGTGTCTATCTATTGTCGTTCATTAAAAATGAATATTTAAAATCTGTTCCTTCTTTTTGAATAACCCTGTATATCGGTGTAAGAATAAAATACATATCTTGCATTTTCTGTAAATACGATCTTCCGAAATTCTCTCCATTCTCAATGGAATGATCATGAAAATATATGAATTGTTCTATTAAGGGGGAGGCTCTATCTTGAAATCTTAAATTTGCATACGTAGCCATTAAAATAACTTCTAAAAAAAGTTTATCTTTATTTTTGGAGCTTAAACCCAGTGCACTATTCTGCCAAACGTTCTGTAACCTCGAAACTCTAAAATTAGCTTAATACGGTTAGTACTTTAACACTTCTCAAAATGCTTGCTGCTTTACCTACTGTAGGTATATTAAGCAATGTATCTGAAACTGCATGCTGAAAAAAATGCGTTATTTTTCTCATAAATTTCCCCAACTTCCTTCACAAGGTCTTCCGTCACTTCTTCATTTTGTTTGTAGTGTAGCTCATTCTCAAATTGATGCTTAGAAAGTGTAATATTAAACTTTTCAAACTGTCGACCGTTGTCGTCTCATTCTAGAGAACATTTAGAATTATTGAAGGAAACAGATAGGGGAAAAAAAATTTGTGTTACATTCACACGACTTTCTCTACCCATTATCGTCTATTTTATATAGCCTCTACAAACTATTTTTATGAAAGCTTATTTTTCTATCTACTACATGTTAAAGGAGATAAATATTTGCAGAAATAGTTTCTACACATTTCGTTGTAGGAGATAAAGCAAACCGAATCAACAGATAGAAGTTTAAAAGCGGGACGCTATATGCTGACCTTAAAATTCCATAGTATTTCCATCACGAGAAACAACTGAAAAGGAACAGCACTTTGAAAAAAAATACAAAGTATTGAAAAATGCTAACCAATAATAACGGATATCTTGGAAATGGTTGATGTCACAAAAACAAGTTACCTGGAATAAATTTTTTAAACAGATCTACAGCTTTTATGTAATACGCTTCTATCTTTTAGGGTTTACCAGTTAAAGAGAATTATAAAACTTTCCTTCGAAACAAAAGCAGTTTACAAGCGGTTCCCAAAAAATTCAAGATATACACTTTATTTGTCATGGAAATACAGTGCGGGCATTTTAAGGTGAGGCTACATACCGGCTATAGGCTAGCACGTTGTATTACAGTAACCTCGGTACTTTCCGATGCGAAACTGGCGGTGCATGACGCGTTCAAGGTCATATTTATCAGCTGTGTTTCAGTCACTGCTGTGTTCGTGCTGTAAAGAGGGTTAACATTGTGTATTCCAAAGGTGAACGATTATTCAAGACGCTGTGTTAATGTCTTGTTATTAATCCACTGCAATGCCTGCCGACAAATTCACGCTTGAACAACGAATTTTTATGTACGATACATACGTAAAATCCGAATCGTGTAGACAGGTGTGTAAACAATTTCTGCAGAAATTTCCTGGTATTCCAGTTCCATGTAGAGAAACTCTTAGACGTCTGGTTAATAAATTTAGGACAACGGGATCGCTGAATGCTAAATCTAAGAAGCGAAAGCCTAATATTCTATCGGAGGAAGAACTTGAAATTGTGCACCTATTTGTGGGGAACCCTAAAAACGAAGTTTAAGGAACAATCCCTATACTACAGACGAACTTAAGGATAGCATAAAAACATCAATTATGAACGTTACACAAGAAGAACTTATCATCTTATCCTTAGCATGGCTTCCTTCGGAAGGGAAGTAAAGCCGATGGTCCCATGTCGTAGATTTACGGTACGTAAAAGAACTTCAGCCTGATAAAGAGGCCTCTGAGCAAAATTACCGATCTTTCACGCCCAATATAAAATGGGACGCTAAGGATCACAACAGTTAAAGAGCATCTATAAATAAAACTCAATCTCATTTTTCTTTCAGGGTCACAAGTGTCGGCGGGAAGTCTCGGCGTGTGCGTAGCAGGGGAAAAGGATCCTCTCAGGGAACCTTCGTCGTCCGGACTGCAAGAAGTCCCCGGGTCCCTGACCCCCCAGAGGATGTGTAAGTCTAAGGCGGGATGGGGGCCGGCTGCATAAGTCAGCACCCGGGGAGTTCAAATCTGTAAATGGTAGGTGCCCTGTGCTCTATCTACCGTGACTTCTGGTCCGACCGCCCTGTGTCTCCTCTCACCTCACCCCTCCCTCCCGGGGCGCTCCTTCAGCGGTATATGTACCTCCGGTAGTCGAGATGCTAAGTCCCCTCCGTATCTAGTCCTATCCTATCCCTACTTCTGAAAACACGACTCGTATAAAATTCCTTCCGAACGAAGAGAACTTCAAGGCTATTTCCAGAAAATTCAATGTAGGTATACATTTTATTTGCCATGCAAATATATTAGACATATTGTATACTAGAAAAAATTGTTAAAAATATTTCTCTGAGGAAGTAAAAAGATAACGAAATATTATGCATATTAAGGGTAAATTGAGGCAAAGGATTTTATTTTAATCTTTGTGTCGCATCGTTGGAAAGTGCTAAATATAAGCACCGAGTTTGTTAGCCTTCCAATATTTAATTTTTGAGTTATGCTGTTCATACACATACACAAATGTAAAAGTGAAGTACACTTTATGTGTGAACGGAGCGCAGCGAGTAACGTTTTCCCGAGTTTGAAAGTAGTTTTGATGCAGTCCCTTATTGATGCTAATACCCGCCTGTAAGAAACCGTGTTTTATACGTGGCGAGCGTTTAGTAACAGAAGCTAATGCTTCATAATTTGGCCACCTCTGCTGTAATAGCCATACCTCCGCAAAGTTTGAAAGAGAGTTATTTAGGATGGATAGAAGTTGCAACTCCTCAAGTTTATTGGGAACTTGCTACAACTTTAATGAGTTCAAACGCAGTATTAGAGAGATACTGGCAATTACTTGAGCTCCTGTGGAGGGGAAACTTTGCGAAACAAGATTCATGGGCCATGCTATAAAATGTTATCCACAGAGTGTCACATTAAGTAACTATCTCGTACATCTGAGGGCTGCTTGCTAATGCGCTTTTCAATGTTTCTAAGGACACTTTTAAGTTATTTTCGTTCAAATGAAACACTTTCTTAATTTTTTATGACTAATGTTCAATGTATCTCAGTAGTAACCGTAAGAGATCCTTGCAAGTTGTAAATTTAAACCTGTTTCAAAGTTATTTACACTCGCATTAGTTCGTAGATAAACCCTTCTTTTGCAAAACTGGAGAATTTCAAAAAACAATGGCTCAGGCGTTAACTTCTGTGGCTCACATTCGGAAGGTGGGCGGTTCAAATGCCGTGTGGCCAAAATGACTGGCTTTTTTTTTTTTTGGTGGCTTAAAAGGGAGATAACAGTTTAACTAAAGCTAATCTACAGGTATAAGAATTCTTAAGTAGTTGGCTTCAAGCTATATACACTTAAGCTGTTTTGCATATAAATAGTGTAAGCCATGGCCATGAATCACTGACGGGCATGTAAACACGGTCTGGTGAGTGTTGTCTGCAAACGGGAGGTGGTGGTGCTTTGTAATCTGCGACGTCACTGCGTTAAGTCCAGTGACTGTTCAGCTTCATTTCAGCTTTAATGTTTATAAATTCCTATGCCTGCTCAGTCTCCTTGTGAATATCGTTTGTTTTTTGTTGTATATGCGAAATGCTTCTTCAAATCTGTAATCGACATTTCATTTCAATTTCAATTTAATAAATAGTTAACTTCCATCGCAGTCAAGCACTCAGGACAAGGGATGTAGTGTAAGCACCTAGCATACAGATCCGGAAGAAAGTATTAAATCCGGAATAAAGCACTCCAAAACTCATAAGTTAGTTCAAATCCATAGGTAGTACAAAACAAAATATTTATCTTCCAAATAGGTATACTATTACGTATCTGGAAATTTATCCGAGGATCTCAGTATATGCTCTAAAAGAAATACCCACTTACAACACTTACAAATCTTGACAAATGGTTTTGTTTTGAAAATGGAAATAACAATTCTTCCTATTGTACTAGTAATTATAAACAAAAGTTTTCTTGACCCTATTCACCCAAGCTATTTGTTTACCGTCGCAATTCTTGAAAGCGACATTGAATTCGCTGAATTTATTCTTGTCAAACAAAAAAGCAAACCAACCAGCAGATAAGGCAACTTGATACTACTGAGAAACAAAAGTTTTCTTGGCTCTATTCACACCAACTATTTGTTTACCGTCGTAATTTTTGAGAGCGACATTGAATACCATGAATTTATCTCGTCAAACAAAAAAGCAAACCAACCAGCAGATAAGGAAATTTAGATATTATTGAGAATGTTGAGAGCACATAGAACAAGAGCGCTTTACATCTTTAAATTTAAATACATACTTAATGGAAGATCACGTTACTCATCTTCAATAGATTTTTGGCCACTAAGAAGATTTAAAAATAATCTGGTATTAACATTTTCTCACTGTTTTCCTTTACTAGAAAGACTAAAAACGAAACAGTGCATTAAAGTATTCAGTCTTGTGAGATATACTTTAATATTTGTTAGAAAAATTTTAAAGTAACCTCTCAGTTTAAAATAAAGTTTCTTACAATCTCCAATTTGAGGAAAACAAAGGTTCATTTACATTAGCTCTTTCTTCCAGCGTTAACATTTGAACGGAAAGGAAGTAATGTTGTATAAGGCAAGCCATTTTTAGTTGTCTTTTTCTATGGAAGACACTTAAACTAATCGTTTTAACTTGATCTTTCTCACAAATATATTTATCACGCTTCACTTATGTGACAAAAATTCACTTTAATACAACAAAAATTAACTTTCGTGTTAACTATAAACAAAAGCTTCTGTCATTTTAATAATTACAAAGGATTTATGTGTAATAATTAATAACAACTTAGTACCATTAGTTGAAAATATAATAATAATAATAATAATAATAATAATAATAATAAATATATAATAAATAATAAAAATAATGAGGTTTTTCTTGGAACAGAGGGTCAGTGTAGAGGACCATTCGCATTATCAGGGTGCAAGCTTGAATGTTGCCCAAAAATGTTCCAATGAATACACTTTGCTGGTTGCCCTTGTGACTGGTAGATGAGGGCTGAATTGACATCTGAGTTGTGATTGCCTAGAGAACAGGATCAGCAAATAAACCTTTGAGCGTTTGTAAGAATCGTAAGATTTGTCATTCGTTTTAAGCAGGACTTTTTCCAAAGCTCTGCAGATAAAGAAATTGTTCCAAGACAAGAAGGCTAATTAGTCGTTTAATAGAACATCCTACAAGTGTAAACAGGAATGAAGGGAAACATATTTACCGCGATCCTTCACCAACCTAGAGATTAAGGGCATGTTGGACGCCGCTGGTAGGCAGGAATGACGCGGATAGGCAAATTTCTACTTAGGTGAGATAGATGAGATCTGAGAAGGCTGATAGTATGGAAAAGAGGCGAAGTGTGAACACGGCTAAACAGAGCAACTGAGTGTTCCTGTTTTATATATGTGCTATTCTATGTATTTTTCAGTTAATGTTAGTATGCTGTGTTTATTTATTTAACTGAGTTTTGGGTAATATAATAGGGCGTAACAATGCATCGTAATACTTTTTTTTTGTTTTATCAATTGTTTTTATTTAAGACCTAATATGTTTCTCTTTTTTCGTGCAATGGTGTTTCGTAGGGGTTTTCTTCTTTTTTTCTCCTACTTTTTGTCGGTTTTGATCTTGTTTCATAATTCTGGTATTATAAACGCACGTTTGGTCTATTGGGCCCGTGAAATTAATAGAGATTGATGTATGTATACTTTTATTCAAATAAATACGTTTATTTATTCGTTCATCATAAGGGCGCCACAAAAAGAGTGTGATAGAATAGGTAAAATTTGGAGGATTAGTTTTTTCAGCAAACTAGTGGTGGTGTATGGCGGTGATACCTCTCACTACTTTCTACCCTGAATAGAGAAGTTGTAATTCCAGTTGGAGTCAACATATATTGTGAGAAACTGCTCTTACCGCAAGTTTTTTGTTCGCCTAGCAAATAACACCGACCATTAGGTTCTTGGGCACGTACTTAATTGTAAACTGTTTCTTGTGTGCTATATCTTAATAAATTGTACTTATTTAGTTGTCAAATGACTTGAATTAAAATTATTTTGGTTAAAGCCTGACCAATCGTTATAGCGTTCTCCTCAGGATGGCGTTAATAGACAAGTGTCTGATAAAATGGGGATCCCCATTATATGCAAAGTTAATTTTATATAATTCATTAAAAACGTATCTTTATTTTTATACTGCACTCTGGAAATGTATTTGTTTTTAATATATTATTTCATTGCATATCATTATATAATAGCTATTACTTAAAATGATTGCCTTACAAATATTTATTTTCGTCAACGTATACTTACATAAGCATAAATAAACAAACAAATAAATGGAGTAGACTTTATTTCAAAGTCGAACTATACTTGCATTTTTAATACTTTTCAGAATTAAACAATAATTCAAATTAATTATTTTTGCATTACGTTTTAGCCTCTGTCATAGCTTCAAGATGATTTGCTGTAAATATAAGTGGACAACCACTAGGCAAACTTGAATTGAGACGGCCACGCAGCAAGCGGTGATGGAAGTTTTCGGATGCCTCCAGACAATTTGATGTTCCCCAGGCAATTTTATGTAATATGGAGTAATCTCAGCTAACTACAAAAATAGTACTTTAATTGAAGTCGCTATGGTAGCAGCATTCTTCAGTGCTATGAATACCTATAATCTTAATTCACTGAAAATAAACAAAAGTAAATGGATTGGTAAGTGCTGCTAGGATATTGCAGCATCACTGATTTTCTTGCAAGCATTATATTATTCTATATTAACTATGGAGCGTTCTGTGGAAAAGTAATTTGCTCCATTTCCTAACATCGTTTCTCTCTAGTCTAAGACTTGGAAGATTCAACACCGCTTTTTCGAAAGACCAGCAAAAGTATCCTATTGCTCAAGCTTAATATGGAGCAAGATCTGTTTGGTCTTGGAACCTTTATTTCTGATATTCAACATAGAACATGGAATAAATTTGAAATTATATTTTGCTCAAAGTTATTTTACGTGAATGTTATTTCATACCCATTTTGTCATACAGTTTGATAAGGTTGAAAGAAGTCATGCTTTTCAAAACAAAACATTTTTACTGAGAAAAGCGTTTAATGAATGAACATACGACTTACTGTATATAGTTAGAAATGTCTTAATGATATAAACAGAATAATTGTAAAACTTTCGTTTTGTTTCTGCATAAAAATCGCCAAACTCCGGTTTTGTCCAACTCTTCCCTTATTATAGTGTGTTGCGAAATTCACTCGATTAACTTTCAGGGTTTACAAGGAGATAGTATAGAAACACCTATTGTCTGCGACGACAAGCTTTGAGGTTACGTATTGATTTTCATTTGAATATTCGTGCTAATAATGCAAATAAATAAAGACTTAATAAGAATGCGGAACTGATTTCCACTCTAATATAGTTAATTTCCCTTCCACAAGCCCTAAAATATCTACCATTGTGATATTTTCAAAGTAATGAGCTTTACTTTTTGTGGAAAAATGCTCCGTCAGCAAGGGTCAGTGTACCACTGATACCCCTACTTTTGCATGTAGAATTAATTAATAGGTATCAGAGACACAAACAAGTTAGCTCAGCGTATTCATTGTCTGATCAGTTGTTAATATGTGTTACCGAGTTCAATCGCTTCAAGTGTTTTTATTTCCAAACGTATGAATGGTGCCCGGACATTGTACCGACGCCCCCACGAGGAAGGTATGAGGTGAAAGGAGACACCGGGCGACCGGAACCAGGAGAAACGACACAGCAATGACAGGGTCCCTTAAGTTTCCAGATATAAACGTCCTGGCAGACGGACAAGCAGACCGGGGACCCCGCCCCATTATGGGGTCCAAAGTCCCCGCTGGGGGCGTTCTTATACACAGGGCCGAAGGGCAGGGACGGAGAAGGTTTACAGAGAGCATCCTTTCTCCCTGCCACGCTGCCACTCCATCGCCAACCTTCCAACCCTGAAACAGAACAAACGGGGTGAAGGATGAATGAAATGGTTAATGGAATGAAATGGAGAGATAGGACTTTCGGGGGATGCAATAATCCTTCCCAGCCTGGAGACCCGGGAAAATCCCGAGAAAATCCATGGGTCAGGAAGGTCGGCCACGGGAATCGAACCCACGACGTAACCGCCTGAGCCGTCCCACTCGGTTAGAATACAATACTTTACGTACCTTAGGTAAATAGTACAGAAAGTAAAACGTAAATGAAGATTTGTTTATTTATTCCTTGTAAGTTAATTTTGACGCAACTTATGGGTGTATTATTATAGTAAATGAAAAGAAACACCTACACAAAGCAATTAACCGCAACGTGTCGGTATGTTGTCGCAAGCGCTGCGGAGAGCACACGCACTAGGTGTGTTATGTGGTTGTGTCACTTGAATGCATAGCAATGTAACGCCTCAGGCACGAAGCAACGTAATGCATTACTCGGGTAACGGCTGCACCAAAACCTTCGCTATGTCTCCACGCGGCCAGTACTGCTTCTTCGAGCAAACCGCGTATCTTGTATGCCCAGGCTACAAGCGGAGGAAAGCCTCTCTAACCTCTCCCAGAATCACAATTAAAATTTAATAAAGATGGATGCATGCCGTTCTCTACCTACAATCATTTTTTCTTTCTCTACTACATATAGGGTAAGTAGGGGAAGTATTGTATTTCACTCAAAAATTCGATGTCGAGATTTCACTGGAAATACATATTATAAGGTCCCCTGAATAATAATAAAAGAAGCTCTTTTAGATGAATGTCCGTGTGTGTGCCTATCTGTGTGTCTGTCAGTCTGTTTGTCTATGTGTCTATGAACAGCATAACTCAAAAACGAAAAGTCGGATAAACTCCAAACTTGGTATTTAGGTTCAATATCTTCCAAAGATACGACACAAAGATTTTCAAGAAAGTCTCCCCACTCCTGACTACCATTACATGGAAGATTTTTAGAAATTTTTGAAAATTTTTCTAAACAATGGCTCTAACGATTTTGACTAAAAATTAAAGATATTTACATGACAAATAAGATGTATAACTTGAATATTCTGGGAATAGCCTGTGAAGTCCACGGAGAAATTATGTATAATCTTATATAACTGGTAAATGTTAAGCTATAGATAAGAAGCTACTACACCAAAATGTAGATCTCTCTAAAACACACAATTTATTTCAAATAATTTTTTGTAGCATAGGCATTTCCGAGATATCCGTTATTAATGGTTTGATTTGTTTAATACCTACCCATTCTATTAAAGTCCTAACAACATTCAATTGTTTCTCACGATTGCATGGAAGCAGTATGGAATTTTAAGGCCAGCATATAGCGTCCAGTTCTTAAACATTTGACTATCGCTGTTCCCTTTGTATCTATAACAAAATGTACAATGCAGCTATTTCTGCAAAGATTTATTTAGATTAAAATTAAGTAGGTAAAAACATAAGCTTTTCTAAGAATAGATCGTATACCCACTAATAAACGATGGAGGGTAGAGAAAGTCGTGTGAATGTATCACATCAGACTTTTTTTATAGAGCTTTCACAAGCTGTTCATACGAAAGCTTATTTTTCTGTTCTACTTCATGTTACTCGAGATAAATCTTTACAGAAATTGTTTGATTAGACATTTGTTTGAAGGTACAAGGGAGATAGAGGAACTCGAATCGATATTTAAAACCTAGTTACTTTATGCTGGTCTATAAATTCCATATTCTTTCCTTGATCGCAAGGGACAACCTAAAACATGACACGTTTTGAAAAGTTCAAACAAATATTTTAAATACAAATTATTTGAAATAAATTGTGTTTTTCAAGAAATCTACATTTTTTGTGTGTTGCCTTTTTGTCTATCTCTTATAGTTTACCAGAAATATAAAAGTATACAAAATTCCTTTCGAATGAAGAGAACTTCACAGGCTACTGACAAAAATTCAAATTATACATTTTATTTGACATGTAGACATCTTAAACATATGGTATTTTAACAAAAATCATTAGTCACTTTTGAGAAAATGAAACTTTTGAAGTATCTTCCATGTAAAAGGTAGTTTGGGGGGATTTTTTTGAAAATCTTCATGTACTGTGTTTGGAAGATGTTGGATAAAGCTTCTTCCAATACCAGGGTTGGTATTTATCAGATATTACATTTTTATGTTATGCTGTTCACACACATGTGCGCGCGAAGCCTTTTCTAAAAATCTGATGTGTTATACTCACATGACTTTCTCTACTCTTGTACAAACTATTTTTACAAATGCATATTCTCCATATGCTTTATGTTAATCGAGATATCGAGATTTTAATCTTATTACTAATTTTCTTGTAGATGCAAGGGGAATTGCTAGGCTTTAAGCGATAGTCAAATATTTTAAGAGCTGTTTGCTATGTGGAGTATTCCATTCTCTTTGCATTACCAGGACAAAAAAAATGAATAACGAATACCCATTTGAGAAAAAGCATAATTATTGGAAAATTTAACGGAATAACAAGCAATATCTCGAAAATGGTTCACTCAACAAAAAAAATGTATATGACATAAATTGTGTATTTTAACGCGATCTACATTTTTTGTGAAATAAAATTTTGTCTATCTCTTATGGTTTACCAGTTATGCAAAAGTCGTTCACAATGAAGAATACTTTTGGAGAGATTCCCAGAAAATTCGAGATATACATTTCACTTGTCATGAAAGTATCTTAAACATATGATATTTTAATCAAAATCGTTAGAGCCATTTTTGAGAAAATTAAAATTTTCGAAAAATGTTCCATGTAAAGGATAATCTGGGGTGGGAGATTTTCTTGAAAAACCTTCGTGTCGCATCTCTGGAAAATACTGAACCTAAATACCAAGTTTAGTGTTTATCTGACTGTTCATTTCTGAGTTATGCTGTTTACAGACACACACACAGACACACGGACATGTTTCCAAAAATGCTGTTTTTGGATTCAGGTGCCTCAAAACATATATTTCCGCGAAATCTCGGTATCGAATTTTTGGGTAGAATACAATACTTCTCCTGCTTACTATACGTAGTAGAGAAAGTGAAAATAACTTTTGTGGGTTCAGGAACTTATAACTTAAAACATAATTCCGGTGAAATCTCGACGAGTTTTTGGGTGGAATACAATAGGGAAAATAAGAAGGTTATGTATGTTTAGGAATTGGGCAGTTGTAGTTATTACTCAAACGCCAGAATATGAATAAAATATAAAAAATGCAAATGCAACAATCCAGTAATCTACAAATAGTTTTGCTGCATAAACTTACATATCCTGAAGAAAGTGTTTAAAACATTAATAATAGGTAATTTGCCATGCTTCCAGTTACGCTATTAAAATTATTATTCAGCATACACATAACATTATTATTATTATTATTATTATTATTATTATTATTATTATTCCTTTTAAGAATGGGCCATTACTGTCCCGTTCCGAGGCCAATTGCATCCTTCCATCTTCTTCTTGATCGTCTATAACTATTCTCTCAACATGATGTTGCCAGTTTTTCTGACAATCCTTAAATCCTTAGTTTTCAATTTTTCTCTTATTTCACTACTTTTCTCTTTGTCTCTTATGATATTTAATTGATCTGAAGAATATCATTTGTGTCGTTTCAATTCGCTTCCTATCCTGGGCTCTTACATTCCATGTTTCACTACCATATGATAGTACAGGCTTAGCTAGAACATTATGGAATCTAATTTCCACAGCCTTAGTTATATTTCTTCCAAACTGTTTGCTTAAGTTGCATTTCCTGTTGCATTTCTGTAAATTTCTTTCTAAATCTCTATTTATTTTATAGTTAGTTATATTACATATCAATAATTGAAAACTTTCACCTTTTCTATATTCTGTCATTCTAGCACTGTTTTTATTATCCTCATTGACTTGTTCTCCATTGCTTATGTAATATCTCCAAGTCGTATTCTTTTAACATACCTATTATTTATTTTTGTCATTTTCTTGACCAGTCAACAGGACTTCTCAGCCGCAAATAGTGTTTTAATATCATATACCTTCCTAGGTTTTGCCTCTTGACTCCGTTAATTTCCACTCCTCCAAAATGTCATTTATATAAA
Source organism: Deroplatys truncata (assembly GCA_030765065.1). NCBI lineage: Eukaryota > Metazoa > Arthropoda > Insecta > Mantodea > Mantidae > Deroplatys > Deroplatys truncata. The sequence goes on along the minus strand of CM060987.1, from coordinate 69,106,334 downwards.
TGTCAAACAAAAGAGGAGAGAGTCCACATCCCTGTCGCAATCCCGTATTTACCCCTGTTCTCAAATTAGATTTATGTTTATTTTGCATTCTAATTTTAATTTCTGTTTGATCATGTAAGGACATTACAGCATTAATCATATTTTATGCCCCCCTAATATATCCCACAGTTTGGATCTGTTTACTCTATCATATGCTTTCATGTAGTCCAAAAAAGGAGGAACAGGGATAGATTATATTATATTCTTTATTTCCCTTTACAAAATATACACTGTTCTTCCTGTAATAAATTTTCCAGAGTTGATTATGGTTTGCCTTTTATTGTGAGGGGGTATCCGGCAAGGAGGTGATGTGCGCCAATTTGACGGCACGGGATTTGTAAGAATGCTTCTTGCATAGATCTTGGATCTATATCTGATTCCTAATGTAGCTTCGCCACCCACACGCATTTCTTTGGGCACCGCATTTACTGCTTCACTTCAAACTACCGCGCCTACCTGCCGACGCTTTTCTATCAATTTGCTTTGAACTGCATCCACAGTTGTTTTTAGAACGAACTTCAAGGCAATACCAAGAACATGTGATTTTCAAAACTCTCTTGCTTCTTTATTTCGAATTTTTCTATCCCCCCATTTCGCTATCACCTGACCTCACCTTCTTTCCTATTGTTTGTTTACTTTAAGTTTCCATATGAATTCGTATGTCTGCGGCTATCAGAGCATTGATCTTCATTTCTATGCACCTGTTTTTCAGGCAACCTAACGGTACATGAACAAAAGCGCGTTGTGCCCTTACTCCGTACAATGGGTACAAACTACCCCACTTCCTGCCTGGTGCTTTCACTCTCTCCCCAACCCATATTCATCTTTACAAGTAATATTCATTTCCCAGTTTTATTTAATAATATTGTTACTGCTGTTACCAATAATTACTTTTACATTATTATGGCTATCATTTTATATTTCTAGCTACGCAGAACGCACTGTCTCAATATGCCCCGCTGTAGAATGACACTATGCCTTTAGTGCTAGTTGGTATTCTATCAGTGTCCCCGTCTGATATTTGCTGTTATTTATTTTTCTATCTATCGCATACGTGTGTGTGTGTGTGTGTGTGTGTGTGTGTGTGTGTGTGTGTGTGTGTGTGTGTGTGGTCGGCCCTACAAGTTTCAAATGTTTATACACATTTTAAAATACATTTCAATACATTTGAATACAAAACATTTACACTTGACATAATAGAAGATTCAGCGTTGTATACATACAAATATTACATTTTTTGATATTTTGTCTTCCCTTTTTGGCAATACAATGTTTTTAATTTCGACATATGGAAAAATTCTTGATAGAGATTTACTGATAACAATTTCATCATCAATATCAATTCATATCGCTACTCTTTTAATTCTTTAAAGGGTTTCATTAACGCGATGTTGAACCTTCCCATAATTTTATTTGATTTTATACACTTTATTTCAAAAGCACGATCCCCCAGCTGTTTAGTGATTAATTTCGACATTTATTCCTTTCGGCTCCATTTTCCGGCTATCAAACCCATATTCATACACATTACAGCGCCCTCTTCTCTCGGAAAATACACGACAATTTTTAACAAAAGCATTATACAGCAGTTCCTTCTGCTCATTGTCTAACATCTGTGCGCCATTCACTTTACGTCTTATGTTTCCCATCAGGATAGTGTCATTAACTCGATTTATCTGCATGCCATCTTCATCTGCCCGCACAAATAGTCGCAATTCCTGCCCTGTTGTTAAACTATAATATTTAAAGACATTATAATATCCGTCTTCCTTGGTCTCACATCCAATGCTTTTATTATTATGTACGCCAGATTCCCCCTTTAAACAAATACCATCTTCTACTCTGTAATCTACTATTTCGTTTATTTTCACATATTCTACAATAAGGCAACATCTCCTTTTAACTCCCTTTCTTGATTTGTTTCTACCTGCACGAAAAGTTCGGTTACCACTTGGTCAGCTGTATTCAACACTAATTCTCCAGTCGATAATCCATTCTCGCCCTCATTTTTGTCAGAAAATAGCTTCCCAATAATATTTCGACTACCAAATATGGTACAATCAGAAAGATGCATACAATTTCTTCATTACCTATGTTTAAAGTTAGCATCACCTGCTGCTTATTCGTTGCTTATTTGAGTTTCCAATCGCCAATATGCATATCACATTTGCAATGCCAACCCTCTGGTTATTAAATGATTACTGACAGGAAGCACCACTGTCAATCGTCGCGAATATGGTGCTCCATCTATGATGAGGCAGTATTTTAACACTTGAATAATTTCAATTAAATTATATAATATGTAAATCCAATAACAGCCCGCCTTGAAGCAATATGTATGTAATAGTTTTTTAAAAAAGTGTATGTAACAGTCATTGCATATGCTTATATTATTGTAAACATGTTCAATAATGTTATGTGAATGCATTACGTAATTTAATAATGTAAGAGCTGTGAGAATAATAAGTTTAAAGTTGCTAACAATGAGGTAACAATGAGGTAACCTTGAGGCAATAATGAGTTTGCCCTTGTCATGATTAGGGCAGCAATAACGTAAATTTTGTGACAGTTTAAAAATAGCCAATCAACAGCCAGAAAAAGCTTTAGTTAAATGCAGGTATTGTATTGGACTAGGATTAGCCAATCAGAGACTAGAAATACAGATGTTTACGGGTTTGGACGGTTGAAATATGTTCAGTTGCTGGCAGACCTTGATAGTAACCGGATGGAAGATGTGTTCTCTAAAAAAATATTACGTATTCGTGTGAGACGTAAAATAAGTATACGTGTTAACAAAATGCAAGTATTAAATAAAGGAATCTCACAGCTCTTAATATCAGTGTAGTGCTATTTAATTTGTGTCAAGGATTAATAAAAAGAAGTGAATTAAAACTTAAAATCTGTATAAGCCTACATTGTTGTCGCACCGCACCCTGATTAAGAGAAACGTGTCTCTAAAGTAATACTGACGCAGCCGAGGCAAACATAAACATTAAATATGAATAATATCTATAGAATCAGTTTAATAACAAAGTTAATATTTTTTTTTACTTGGAGCGTAACAAAAAAAATACATCTTCAAAATCGGCTTTACATACGTAGCAGCATATTACGTAACAAGCAATCTTCTTCAAATTGACGTACATACAAGGAGCTAAACAAATAAATAACATCAACAATAGTATTCTTCAATGATTACTCTTATTCTAGGCGCGTCAACTATTTCATATCGTGCGATAGTTTCTGGCTTTCTCTGCCTGCCTAATCGCAATTCACCCTCGCTGCCTAATTCGATGATTTTAACGTACTCATTTTTCTAGCCTCCTTTGCTTTTCATTGCGTTACTTGCTTGCATTGTTCCCGTGGCCGTACTCGGAGGCGTAATGCGGTCTAATGCGAGTTTTCCAACGGACTTTGACCTGATTTCCTGGGATCGTTTCCTGTTGATTTGGCCTCTTCTCCGCATGAATACTCTTGTTGGGTGACTGACATGTCCATCGGGGTGAATTTCATCCTGTGGTTGTATTACTATGTTCGTTATGTCTCGGTGGCCTGTCTGTATAATGCCTTCTGTTGTCACTTCTCCATCTATTTCTCCAGAATCGATGTCCTCCCTTAGAATTTTCAAATTTCATGTAATGGATCTGTGAATTTTGCCTGTTTTGCGGATTTCGGTAATTTTTCTCATGGTTTCCCCGTGATGGTCCATTTCTTTCATAATTCAATCTATTGTTTACTCCTGGGGCATTTTCTCGGTTCCTCTAGCGGATTTGGTAAATGTCGCGTCTTTGGTTTCTCGGTCCATTGTTGTCCGATTCCTACGGCTTACTTTGGAATGCAGCGAGGAGTTCTAGGACTTCTCCCATCGTTCGCGGTTTAGGAACGCTGAGGTGGTTCTTGATTTCGGTGGAGAAATGGTATGCCATTAAAGATATAAATACATCTTTCTTCATCGGCGGTTCCAATAGTTGCCAACATTCCTTCCCCTGATCTCGGTTGCTACCGTCATTATTGATCTGTATTCTCACATTATATTGAATAAACACATTGCAATATTCATTTAAAAATGCTTACCGAAATTGCACGTACGTTGTAGCGCTAAGAGGTTGGCCTTTTGTCGGCCGTCATGTCAAAAGCTAGCCTGTTTATCGCCAAGCTAAATGTCGCAATTACTTACTATAGACATGCCCTCTCCTAAACCAACCGTAGAATATTCAACAGAGAGCGAACACTAGGAATGTGACAAGCAGTTATTTTCCAGTAACGGTTATAACTATCGCAGCTACACTGCGTTAACGGTTATATGTAACGGTTACCAGTAACGATTAAGTTGTTTTCATCGTTATCACATTCTCAGTTACATTACATATCGGTTACCAGTAACGATTAGATGTAACTACGTTTCAATATGAACGATGTCGCTGTTTGAGCTAAGCGGCCCGCGCATATTTTAATGAATGGTTTATTCATACCCATCTACCCACGATGTGTAAAATCTCGTGCACCTATAATCGTATGTGAATAACATTCTTAATGCAACGCATGCAGCTTTGCTGCCTGAGTGCTGACTCACCTTTATCTGTGGCCTATGAACTGCATTCGAAGCGATAAACAACACCTGCCATATGTACTTGCAACTCCGTGCGAGGACGACTCAAGTTGTAAACGAACTGAGGTAACTAGTTCCCGATAAGTGATACCAATGCCGTGCACATGCAGTGAATCCAGGGTCGGTAACGGTCGCGTTTCTTCAGTAACCGTTAACGCGATAACTACTGATCTTCGATAGTGTGGTAACCGTTATTGGATTACTAGTTACTTTGTAATCATTTTGGTAACCGTTATTGGGTAAGCAGTTACTTTAGTAGCCGTTATTGGGTAACTAGTTGTTTTGCATTCGTTACTTTGGTAACTGTTACATTAAGGTAACCGTTACTTACTTTCTGCCCATCCCTAGCGAACAATATCTGTGCGATCGAATTAATACCACGCTGTCTTTGGTTTCGTGAAGTAAGGCATCTTTCAAAAGACACTTCAAATTTTAAGGCAATATAAATGTTACGGTAACTAAGGTTGGAAACAAAAATCATCACTGGCTGGACAAGGAAAGTCTTCAACAGATAGCGTTACTTACAGACGTCTGTTTAACGAATTGTGTACACTGTATTTCTTCACTGATGGATCCAGACCAGATGGATCATAATGGATGTGCAGCGGTATTCCCTGATTACACCAATTCATATAGTCTTCCCAACTAATCTTCTGTCCATTTTTGTTAATTGTTCGTAATTCAACTCTCATTGGTATATATACTTAAAAGAGATAACCTACATAATTAATTAACACTCGGCGACTCGTTGAGTGCTTTAACATCCCTTCAACAAACCTCAACCCCCCCAAAAATATTGTTAAAGAACTTCAGAAACTGTTTAACCATATACCATTCTCAGGTAAATCAGTATCATTCGTCTGGACTCTGTCTCATGTCGGAATTCTGGGAAATGAATAAGCTGATCAGGCAGCCAAAGAGGCCACCAAACATCCGCCTCAGGACATTAAGATCTCACACACGGACTTCATCAACCTCATCAAAAAGACTTGCATTAATCGATGGAGACAAGCATGCAAAGCCACATCTAGAAGCAAATTACACGATGTCTACATTTCCGAGTCCAAACTTCAAAACTATCATTTAAACCGCAAAGACCAAGTTGTATTAACTCGACTACGTATTGGCCATACTTCTATAACGTATAAACATCTCCTCAACCCTGACCTTCCTCCTTGTGCGTCCTCTGCAGATTCAACCCCACAGTTCATCATATTGTCACAGCCTGCCGTCGCTATGTATAACGCAGAGAAAGATGTGACATCCCCACAGCCTACCAGACGCCCTAAATTCAGCACATCAAAGAACTTCAAACTTTATGAAAGCCACAAAATTGCATAACTATGTGTAGCACCTCTATCTAGAGAATTTAATGTTGTATGTACTATTACTGTTTAAAATATTGTATTTTTTTGTAATCATGTTCTGTATTCTAAAGTTGAAACGACAATATAGAGTGTATAATAAAGAATAAAGCATCCTTGTGTTAGTAAAAACATGCGGCTTGGTTCATTTTGTTAAAAATGTCTCTCCGCCACTCTTTTGTTGAAATGCATACTTTTTCTGAGACATCATGCAACATAATTTTGTAGATAACTCTTCGAATATTAGCAACTTATTATGTGATAACATCTTTTAGTTGCAATGCGTTATTTTGTATCGGGAAAATGTTATTTTTATGGTAACCCCAGACCAAAACTCAGCCAGATTGACCTGTAGAAATAGTTGTAAAGAGGTTGCTGATCGTTCCTCAAACGTTATTATGAAATTTCCATAATTATTAATATAATGTGGGTTTTCTCTTGGTCCGTTAAGTCCTAAATTTTCTCAGACGTTTAAAAAGACTCCGATTGCTTTCATAATAATATGCACCAGCCATATTTAAAGATTTAAGTAGGAAGTAACCGACAAAAACCAGCCGATGACGCAGTAAAATCTTCGATATACACCATGGTTGTCGATGCATCGCAAATTACCGTCCATCGCCGTAATGTGGCTATTTTACCGTAAGGCAGAGAATGGTACACATAGCCATTAGTGATAAAGTCTTAGTAACAATAGAAAGAAAAAGAAATAAATGAAAGTCAAGGCCTGGTATTTGCCCAATGCTGGTTTCTTTTCTTTGTTTCTTTTTTTGTAAATAAAATATTATTATATTTATAATGCTTTGAAGCTCTAAAGGATTTAAAACCGGCGCGATTATACCAGTGAAAAAGCTAATATGTACATCAAATTGAACTGGAAGTGGACTCACTCGAAAGTAAAGTGAATAAAACGCATATATCGAACTATTTGGTTAGCCTTTGAAGAGCAGGAAAGAAATGCTACACTAGAACAGGGTTTGAATGGAGTAACGATCATTATGTTGAATTATAATAGTAATATAACGTTGTTATAACTTTATATGGCTCTACAGTTTAATTGCGTTGAAAGAGCCTATGTTTTTGTACATTGTATTGATATACTTTCTTTAATAAGAAACATAAACGTGTTATTCAGTCCTGTAGTGAAAGTACCTTTTGATTAATGGAAATACGTGCAAAGTATTTGGAAATTGCTTTTAGCAGAACATATTTGACACGACACAGTGGAAAATTAAATATTGAAACAAGAAAAAAGCACTAACAGAGAGAATGTACACGTTTATATACTCCTTGTTGTGTCAAATCAAATCATTCTGTTTGTAAAATAACATGCCCAACCGAATGACAAAAGGCAGATCTGTGCTGCTAACATCTATACAAACTACAGCATTTATATACGGCCGCATGTGTGACAGGGGTAAATTCAATTTCACCGTTCCGCAAATCAAAAAGGTTGGCGGCAAACACCGTTCTAAAACATTCGAAATATTTACCTCTTGTATAGGGTAAATATATAACTCCCCCATACGACTGCGACCGTTTTTGTGGACGTTTTTCATTACTTTTCCCTCACCCTCCCTCACGTTTGTGATCGACCTGCTTTCAACTGTTGGTTCATTCACAACCGAAATATGTTTTATGCCAACGCTTTAAAAATTAGAATTCGACACTTGTCTCTTAAGTGCTAAAGGTTAGCAGTCTGTGTGGTTACAAAAACTTTTGCATAAACAAAGCAATACAAAATGTAGCTTAAACACAAAAATGTGCTACCTGAAAAGTACACAGGTATAGAAGTGTTAAAAGCAGTGCGGAGAACTGCTGTTCGTTTTGTGTAACAGGTCGCTCCATGGGGATAACGAAGCAATAGCCTATCAGTCATTAAAGTTTTGCTGTATACTCGGGCTATAAGCAGTTCGGGAGCACGATTGTTTGAAGCAGATGATGCATCGGTTCAAACTGTAGATCACGTTATCACCTTCCCCTAGTTTTTACTTTCACTACTACATATAGTAAGTAGGGGAAGTACAGCGTTATTCAAAAAGAAGGAACCAACTTTAAATATTTATTTCTAATGAACCACAATAGATGGCCACACATGCGATACATCACTGAATAGAGAAAGGTTCAAAATTTTATTTTGTGTGTTCAAAATGAGCACCCTTTGTTATGCGAGGACGGCCAGTGCTTTTCCTTTGCATACGCAACCATCTTCTACGAATTTTTGTATCAATTGTAAATTTTTTTATGACGAGGCGGCTCTTGTTCAACTTACAACGAAATGCATGCTGGAATGAAACAATGGATTCACTCTTTGCATAATGCAGCACACAAAATGATTTTTCCTGTGGCGTCGCCATTTTCTCGTAAACAAACACAGGCCGCTGTAGGCACTGAATGGAACTAATAGGTGGGGTTTAAAACTTTGAACTTTACTCTATTCAATGATGTGTCGTATGTGTCCTATTTATTGTCGTTCATTAAAAATGAATATTTAAAGCCTGTTCCTTCTTTTTGAATAAACCTGTATTGCATTCCACCCAAAAATTCGATATCGAGATTTCACGAGAAATACATGCTATGAGATCCCCTGAATCCAAAAAAGACCTTTTTAGAAAAACGTCAATATGCATGTGTGTCTGTGAATGCATAACTCATAAACGAAAAGTCGGATAAATACCAAACTTGGTATTTAGGTTCAATATCTTACCGAAAATGTGACACGAAAATTTTCGGAAAAATTCCACTCCCCAGGTTACCCTTTACATGAGAGCATTTTTTCGAGAATTTTGATTTTCTCAAATGGCTCTGAGGATTTTGATTAAAATATACCTTTAAGGTATTTTCATGACAAGTAAATTGTATATCTTTAATTTTCTGGAAATATCCCCAAAAGTCCTCTTCATTCTGAATGGCTTTTGCACAAAGAGTAAACTGTAAGAGATAGACAACATTTTTCTGCATAGAAAATGTAGAGCTAGTTAAAACACACGGTTTGGACCATATACATTTTTTGTGGATTGAACCATTTCGGAGATATTTCTTGTTATTTGTTTGAATTTTCCAATACTTACTTTTTCTCGAATGGGAACTTGTTAATCGTTTTTATGTCCTGGACATGCAAAGAGAATGGAATGCTCCACATAGCAACCAGCTCTTAAAAGATTTGACTACCGCTTAAAACCTACCATTTTCCCATTGCACCTACAAGAAAGTGAACAATAAGATAGTTTCTGTAAAGGTTTACCTCGATTAACTTAAGTAGATGGAAAATAAGCTTTTGTAAAAATAGTTCATACAAGAGTGGAGAAAGTCATGTGAGTTCAACACATCAGATATTTTTTAATTTAGTAACCTGTTTACTGACAGATATGCCTTAGATCCGTCTTCGCCGTTCAGTTTACAGCTTCTTTTTCGACTTCAGGCATTGGTCTTCTTAGAGCGTTCCATTCTTAAGGAAATCTTAAAACTGGTCTCTCCACCACATAACTGCCCGTTGTCTTGTTCTTAGTCCTTTGGCTTTATATTTGTAGAATATCTATTTGTTTCCATGAATTTACATGTCCATGTCATAGTGATCGGTATTTGTGAATTTGGCCTAGGATATTAAAATCTTTAGTTAATCTCTAATGGCATAATTTGTATGTGATCACTCCTTCTGTAACCTGCAATCCTCGTAGAAATCTCATTTCCACTACTTCTAATTGTCGTCGATGTTTCTTTGTCAGAGTCCAGCATTCAGGTCCATAAAGCACTGTAAATACAGCCACTGCTTTATCGAATTTCGAAGTTGTTCCAATTCTTGTTTTCATAAGTAATGTTCTTCGTATTGTCTTAACATAATTGAAAGCTATTAAGTTTAATATTTAGATAATTAGAATTATCCAGGCCTATATTATATATAAAGTATTTAACAGAGCTCACCTGTTCACTTATAAAGGAGTTTAAAGCACTCTTGCATTGCACAGGGTCTTTCCCTTGGAAGGCCATTCTGTTTGTTTTTTGTTTCATATTAGTATCTTATGCTTTTTATTGTAACATCCGATGTATGTAACATAATTTGTAAAGTATTTTCTGAATTAGATATTATTGCTTGGTCGTCAGCAAATAATAGTGTTGTCATAAAGAACATTTTATTATATTTATCTTTTAAATGGTCCTCCATTCATTTATGGCTCCATTAAAAGCTGTGTGCGAGAGTGGACAACCTTGTCTCACCTCCTAATTTATTATTTTTGGAATTAGGCTAGCGGCTTTGGAATAGTCTATACGACTTGTGGTGTCTATATACAAGTTTTTTTACGACACTTATAAGACAGCGTTAAAACACTCAGCTTTCCATTGTTGTCCATACTTTATATCTAACACATTTATCAAATGCTTTTTCAAAACCTACGAAGGCAATAAAATTTGATTTCTTAAGTTCTTTGTGTTCAGTTTACATCTCATTTACTTATTTAGACGGAAGTTCCACACACAATGAAAAAGCTCATTAAGAGACACACAATAGTTTGGAGTGAGGACCTTCTCCCTTCTACTAGAGCAACATCTGTTTTCTAGCGTATTATATAAATTTTTGTTTTACATGTAATTTGCTACGCAACTACGAAACCGCCTAATAGGTCTGTTACATGGACCCAATGTTAAAATTAGCCAAAAAGAAAATGCGGTATATAAAAAATGATACTATATAGTCATACCACAAGGTATTAAATAAATAATGTTTTAATTACACCGCCTGGTACATTTGATGCACCAAATTAAACCAGGTGAGCCAGCTATTCCTAATTTTGCAGCTTCATGCAACCTACAAATTATACTCCAACATGAAAACATCGACTCGAATGGTAGGATATACCAAAGTGTGTATCATGGATATCTTTGGTTGCACACTTAAAAATAACTAATTATTATAGCATCGCCTTTTAATAACTCGTAATTAGATAGCTGACGCTTCCACAAGGGAAAATGTTTACTGGCATAAGCAAGTATTACATATTATTATGTTAAACTGATTATCCATCCCTCAGTTACTAGATAGCTTAGTGGGAACGAGAGTGTAGTTCTAAAATAATCCATATGTAGTAAAGTTGGCTCGAATCGCCTGCGTGTACTAACTTTTTACTGTTTTAATATTCATAAATAATCTTGGTGTAAAATAATATTATGTTTAGCATTACTATTTTCATTTAAATTTCAATTTTATTTCCGTTTAATATGTTATTATTGGTTAGTGTTTCTTTATTGCTAAACTACAGAGAAGTAACTGTTTAAACGCGACATAGGTAGTTACATTTGATGTAGATGAAATCAGTATTACATACATTTGATCTAGGACAATAAGGAAATTACACATTACAGTTTAGCATAGGAGTTCAAATCCTTTCATAGCGCACAGCTTAGTCAGAATTCCACTCAGCTACTTAGACGCTTGGTTGTGAGCATATTCTGAGTTCAACCTTACTGCTAACATGCCAGCGCATCACCAGTATCGCCTCGCGAGTTTTCGTGTATATTGTAACCTTTTAAGGCAGCTTTAATCCTTTGTTGAAAGTTGTAACATTATTATTTAAATGACATAAGCTAGTGTATATGTTATTTGAGATATACGAGACGTACTTTACGTCAAAATTTAAATAACCGTTATTTAATAATCGGTGTGTCTACATTGTATAGGCTCCATTGTGGGTATAGGCGTACCTCTAGTTTGTCGTAGCCTATCCGCCTCTACTTACTAAACTCCGCCATTTTATCTTTAGCTGATTTTGATACTGTACTCATACGATAGGTCCACTTTAGCAGAGGCGTTTGCTGAATTAGGTTGTTAAATTGGGTTAAAATCGCCTAGAAACTCCGAATCCACTCTCAGTAAACGAGTCGCATGTTTTTAAGTTGTACTTTAGTGCGGAGTAATTTGTGTCCCTTAAACAGCTTTTCTTCTGAGTTTTGAGCTTTCGTATATTCAAAAACCTCAAGTAATAGCTGTTGGAAGCGAAGAAAATGGACTTAAAGCGCATTTGTAGCTTGAAGGGTGCTCTATCTTCCAAAAATGAAAGGAGCGGATAACCTCCTGGTATTATTGTCTTGTGTGGTATAATGACGGAAGTAAAAATGTGTAATACAGGCTTAAAATCATCTTAAAGTACTGCATCATATCAGCAGGAGTAAAGCGAGATTAGCGTTATTTAAAAAGGGTCTGAGATTTCATTTACTAAATAGCCGAGTGGTGTGACGACCATATGTTCAAAGTGTAACCCGCTTTGTGGGTTTAAATCTCACGTAATAGGAATTTATGCAACAGGTGCATAATCTTGATGATTATGGTACTAGTGAATGTTGACCATTTTCGCAAGTGTTATATTAAAATTACCAATAAGTTGAATAGGACACTTTATGGAATCTTAGCATTATAAATTGTAGGAAATAAATCTTGAAATAATTCGGCATTCACTGCTGACATAAGTACGAGCGTCTTAATATGTTCATAATAGACGTGTTAGCTTCTCTCCCTGCTTTTAGTTTATTACCTGTCGTGTTGAACCAATAAGCAAGACAACCACTTGCATGAATTTCCTTCTTGGGAGAGAAATGGTGCAATGTAAGTAATTATAAATTCAAATTTTAATTCTATATTTATTAAATGTACAGAGGTTCTGCATGTACATTGCCCAGAGAAAAGAGTATCATAAAATAGTTTCATCTTCTCTCTGTAAGCCGCAGTAACTTGGAATACCGGTATTACGTCGTTACTATACGAAATATGTCATTGTTATTATTGGGACACATACCATAATGATATTGAATGCAGTAACAACCTGTCCATACTGCTAGGTTTGCATAAAGTATTTACATTATAACGAAGCAAGAAAGTTAATGAAAGACATACATTTTCTGCTCCCATTAACTCCAGCTATACGCATGTGCAAGTCGTACATATAAGAGGATTTTAAATACACCGTCCTAAAGCTAATAACTTCCTTGATTAATATAAACATCGTATCTTCGTATCAAAATACCTGAGATAATAAAATGAATCGTAGCACCCGGAACACTGCTTCATTGATTGTAGAGCATTGGTTATTTTCACATAAATTGACAAATATCATTATAAATAACAATGAGCCTTCGCCAAACAATTCAAACATGTTATTTATTTTTGTATCATATGTATAGACGAAATGTGAACAAATTTTTCCAACTTTCAAGTTTTTACTTTAACTAATACATCTCTATATTATATGCATGATCACTTAATTGCTGGTTTAAACATTATGACATAAATAATCCACACATTTAAATGACATTTAGTTTTGTTACAATTTCTTGCATTAAATGTTCTGCACGATGCAGCTTTTATTGAATTTTACTCAACTCATAAATAATAGAGAAAATATCCATAATATCTTTATATTATCTAAAATACAATTTGACGAACTGTAAAAAACAAATTTAAGATTTAAGGCAATGCATCTGTGAAATTTGGTAAAAATGCTAATTTTTATTTTTTTGCGTTTTTGTTATACTTATAACTTGTATTTTCATGCTATACATTTGGTTTTCTAATATCAACAATTTTAAAGCCACAAATGTCTCTTTAATCGTTCGTTGCTTTGCTATTTAGGTATAGCATCGCATTAAACGTTAAAATCTTTTTCTGAATTCCTTTTTTTTAATAATTTTTCACGATTCAAAATGCTTCTGGGAGCATAGTTTGTAACTTATTAGCTTGAAATTTTCAGCAGCACTTTATGAATTACGGCTTTAAAAATTGTTGTATACAAGTTAAAATATTAAATAATTCAGATTATATTAATTATTTTCCATAACTCACGTAGCTTATTCTCTATCTACTTTATGTTTAATAAGGATAAACATTTGCAGAAATTGTTTTATATAGATTTTACTTGGGGGCATAAGGAAACACCTAGGCTCAAGCTACAGACAAATATTTTGATAACGAGTCCCTATGTGATTACTTTGCATGATTGTGAGAAAAAAAGCCAATAGCGATTTTGCAGTTGAAAAAGTATAAAGGATTTGACATTAAACCCAATAATAAAGAATATTTCTTTATAAAGGAATGACTAATCTAAACATTTTGTGTAGGAAGTTTTTGTCTATAGTTTACAAGTTATAAAAGTTTATTCAGAATGAAGAGGTCTTCACAGGCTATTTCCAGAATATTCAAGTTACACATTTCATTTGTCATAAGAACATCTTAAACATGTGGTGTCGTATGCATGAAAGATGCTGAACTTAAATACCAAGTTTGGTGTTTACACACACACATAAATACAAGGTCCATTTTCTAAAAGCTTTTTTTCAGGCAGTTTCAAAACGTGTATTTCCATTGAAATTTGCGTATTGTATTTTTAGGTGGAATACAATACTTGTCTACCTACTATACGTAAACTCAAAAAAAGTTTGGAAACTCAAACCAAAAAAAATCTGATGTGTTACACTCACATGACTTTCTCTACTCTTGTACAAACTATTTATACATACGCTTATACTCCATCTATTTCATGTTAATCGAGATAAACATTTGCAGACTCTATCTTATTGCTAATTTTCTTGTAGATGTAAGGGGAAAATATACTTACCAGGGCAATGTAGAAAAACAGTAGCCTTTAAGCACATACATATCTCTTAATAGCTGGTTGCTAGGCGCACCACCATTCCCTTTGCCACAGATTATAACTCTTTGCATATCCAAGACAAAAAAATGAATAACGAATTCCCATTTTAGAAAGTAAATATTGAAAAATTTAAGGAAATAACAAGCAATATTTCGAAAATGGTTCACTCAACAACAAAAATGTATATGACATAATTGTGTATTTTAACGAGCTCTACATTTTTTGTGCAGTAAAATTTTGTCTATCTCTTATGGTTTACCAGTTATGCAAAAGTCGTTCACAATAAAGAATACTTTTGGAGACATTCCCAGGAAATTCAAGATATACATTTTATTTGTCATAAAAATATCTTAAACATGATATTTTAATCAAAATCGTTAGAGCCATTTTTGAGAAAATTAAAATTTTCGAAAAATCTTCCATGTAAAGGGTACTCTGGGGTGGGGGGATTCACTTGAAAACCTTCGTGTCGCATCTTTGGAAGATACTGAACACAAATACCAAGTTTGGTGTTTATCCGACTGTTTGTTTCTGAGTTATGCTGTTCACAGACAGACACACACACGGACACGTTTCCAAAAATGCGTTTTTTGGATTCAGGGGGTCTCAAAACATGTATTTCCGGTGAAATCTCGGTATCGAAATTTTGGGTGGAATACAATACTTCCCCTAGTTACTATACGTAGTAGAGAAAGTAACAAGGAACATCTCGGAAGTGTCTAAGGTCACAAAACATTTTATTTAAAATAAATTGTGCACTTTAAAGGGATCCACATTTTTATGGTAAGATTTTGTCTTACGGTTTACTAGTCATATTAAGGGCATTCAGAATCAAGAGGACTTCAGAAACTATTTCCAGAAAATTCAAGGTATTAAATTTATTCGGCATGAAAATATCTTAAACTTTTAGTATTTTAGTAAAGTATAACACAAAATGTGCCTTTAAAGGATAGTTTTGGGTTGAGAGATTTTCTTGAAAATCTTACTGTCGCATCCTTGAAATGTGCTAAACTTAAATACCAAATGATATCAAGACCGCAAAGGAAGCTGTACGCAAACAATCGCTTAACCGACAATACCGTGTTTGTCCTTGAAATCAGTTATGGGTTTAACAATAGATGCTTCAAGAAACTAATGTTAAACCACTTTCCAATCTCCATAGGTTTAGTAGCAATGATTAGGGCGAATATGTACGGTACAGTAAACAATGTCTTTCTGCTCCTAAAACGAAAAATTATAAGCCTTTGCAACTAAATCGGTATGGTAAGAAATTATGAAGCAGTAATCTTTTTATATGGTTTTTTTTCGAGTGCACGAAAAAGTAATCGCACTTTAAATTTCAGACATATTTCTCATATATGACCATACAAGCTTAAAAAAACGCCACGAGTGGGCATGAGTACAGTGCTCTATTCAACTTTCTCATCTGATTCATGTAATCCTCCAATTTTCAAATATGATTCAACTTTCCAAGATTAGACCGCCAAGCATGGTTAATAAAGCATGGTCAAATGATGACTTGATTTGTGGGAACGAAAAACACTCAAAGCTAAGGGTATAGAATGCGCAAGTGTAAATAAACAAGCCAATATTCTATCTCGGCACAGCTGAAATACCACGCTAAACGCTTGCTCTCTTCTGGAGTTGGTTGTGTTAGCGATATATTGCATGCAGCACTAGTGTTCATTTACAGATGAAAGGCATATTGGACTGTTTTAATTGTAATTTGTAGTTTTCATCCTCTCATTGTTGACTCATGTTTACATTAACTGTGTAGTTATAATGACTCTGAAATGCACAAGTAATGAAGATAATTAAAAATAACAATAGTAAAAATCATTAAATAAAACATACATATAGACAGACTACTGCACAAAATTACATAAATGACTTGATTATGAGTCATTCGAAAAGAATATGAGTTGTACATTTAAACTATTTCGCTTGCTGATGAAGTCATAATTTGCCACAGAAAAGTTGGCATGCCTCGTTACGCATGGGTACGTTAAAGCCGTATATAATTAATAGCGCTGTCCATCCTTCCCGAGTTTGCTGATTTTTAAACACTGGAAATATGAGAAGCGATGGATAATGACATGGTATATCATACGAGTCCGAATGAGCTATAGAGAGGGCCACGGGGAGGGAGAGGAGCCGCAGCGTGCTACAGCTTTAGAAAAAATAGTGAGTACGTCCGCTAGTCATTTACTTGCATGTTTTCTTTTTA
Source organism: Deroplatys truncata (assembly GCA_030765065.1). Classification (NCBI taxonomy): domain Eukaryota; kingdom Metazoa; phylum Arthropoda; class Insecta; order Mantodea; family Mantidae; genus Deroplatys; species Deroplatys truncata. The sequence goes on along the minus strand of CM060987.1, from coordinate 69,089,459 downwards.
TAATAATTCTGCATGAGGTACTGGAAAATTCTGCAGGTAATTGAAGGTCTCCGCGGAATAATGAATGAGCAAAATGGAAGTTTTGTGGCACAAAACTGCTACGCTCATCAGCGCCACTCACTTTACATGGCTTTGTTTACATTTGTCTACATGTACATAAAATAACACACATATTCGTATTTTAACACAAAGAAAAAAGAAATCAATACAAAAATACAGAGTATAAAAGGGTAAAAAAAATGCAGAGATGTAAATTTAAATTAAAACGTAATGAATAACTCATCCTGAGCAACGCCAGCTTGCAGTGCAATATCTTCACAAATTGGAAATAAAAATGTAAATAGACGGAGAGACTGGCAGACAAATGATGATAGATGAATGTTTGGGTGGGTGGAAAGTTATTACACAAACAATTAGTGCAAAGTGCATGTACTTGACCGTAAATGCATACTTAAGGTACAAATTTAAGGTGACAAAAAGAAACAAAAGAAAAAGAAGAAAACGAAGAAAGAAAAATGGAGACAAATTGCCTCTGACTAACTGAATCAAATTGATCTGGCTTCGCGCACTTCACCCAGGAAATTTCCCATGTTTTACCAGTTGCTCTGGTCAACAATAGATCTATTCTCCTTCTAGCAGGACTTAATAATTTTTCTGTGAATTTAATGTATCACTGGTTCTCCTACTGTTAGAAATTCCGCCAAAACATGCCGCTAGTCCTCATTCGAACCACAGAATGTGCAAATTCACCTGTCAGAATCGTTGGTGATTTTCTGTAACCTTCAGCCTCCCAGTCTAAACCATGGCATTCCCGATCTTTCCCTTCTTCCTAAGCATATATGCCTCTTTATCTCAACTCAATTTTATTTCATACATTGGTTAAAAAGGGTGCCGGGGTAGTTCAGTAGTTTTGTTTGCGGTTCTCGTAGTTAGGTGCCGTGGTTCGATTACCGGCTCTGGTGTGGCGGTCCTATCATAGCCTTCACCTCTGACTAGCTCATGTGGAACGTCCCCAAGGACCAACGTAGTAAAAGCTATAGGTCTCCTCGTTTCATTGCCATTTACAATCGGAGGTAGCGGACTCCGCCTTCTGGATGCCTCCAGTTAACAAATAGATTCCATACATCGCTTGTTGAAACGAGGTTTCCCGCAGGTCTCATCGATCATAAGGGAGCTTGTAAGCCAACCAACATTGGTGTAGATGTTGTAAATGTGTAAAAGTCACTTAATTAGAAGTAGTTGGTCAACAGGGGTAGCATTGTCACTTAAAAGTGTCGACGAGTTGATGAATATCCAAGTTATTATCTCAGCGCTTAGTATGTAAACTAAGGGCACATTGCAGTGGGCACCGGGTGGAGGTGCTTTACCGCGAAGGAGGTCGCCATGGCTGAGAAAACATTGACCGATAAGAAACTGAGTAAGCACAATTTCCTCACCATGTGGTACACGAGATGAGGAGCTCCAAGGAAGCATAGTAGCCTTTATCTTACGAGTTTTGCAGTAGACGACAACCGCTGTGCTTCCATAGAGGAAAAATCTTCTACGCAAAAATAACCGTTCTAATCCGTTCGTAGGGAGGGAAGAGCGTGTTTGTCGGGATGGAGAATCACTTCCTTTGCTGCCTCATCTATTTGCTCATTTCCTGCAATGACAATGCCATTGTCGTCATGCATATATTTAACTACAATTTAAATATAATAAAAGGGGTATCATGCATCAATTTTAGGTAATACTTTTAAAGTTATTATCAACAAAAACGAATAAGAAATTCTCTTCTGCCCTGTTTACCCTAATTTATAGGTAAAACATTGGTTAATTTCTGATGGCTCAACATTAAAGAGAACATCACGTTGACAAAAATAAATTTATTAGTTTTTCATTACTCTCACTGTTGAAATGAAAAAGGTAAAACAAGTTTATTACCTGAGCCCAGCTTATCGTCTAAGAAGAAATCGCCAACAGTTAGCTGAGAAAACCGATAATGAAGACTTTGAACTTTATGGTAAATTCTTTCTAAAGGAGTATGGTGTTAAACTGACTGACTACGTGACTCAAGCCGAATGCTTACTGCACGGCCACTGCTCACTCTACCTTCATCTTCACAGGAAGTAATAAGCAGCGTACAGAAATATGATGGCATGTGGTTAGCATGTTACTTACATCAGGCACCTCTGGTTAGGTTTGCGATGTCAGAGACGCTATTTCTGTATTAAGTAGCTCTTCAATTGTATCCGAAAGATCTCACCATATCATATACTCGCAGTAGGTCTAAGAGCAAGTATCAATAACAGAACCCGAGCCCCCCTATCGCAGGTAACAATATGACAGCGCTCTGGGCGGTCATAGCTCCTTTTACATTTAGGTAAAATCACTTTATCAGAATAACAATATTTTATATTGGAAACAAGTTTCAAAGGTAGTTTTAGAAACCTTTATGGGTATTCCGTAAATAATGAGTGCATGATTTATTGTATACTTTGTACATACATGCAATTTATACAATGTTTTCTCTTCTCCTTATATTTTACATTCTGTTGTACATACACTGCCGTTTGTGAAAATTGCAACACCAAGAAAGAATTTTCCGAACAACTCCAAACTTTGTGGAAGTGTAGAAGAGTGTGCAAGCAATAAGTGATTAGGTTTGCAGAGAGATGGGTTACAGTAGGCCGAGCAGAGCCCTCTCGTGTCGGTCCGACAAGGTCAGTGTTGCGCCCTATGTAGCCAGTGTAGAGCTGTCAAACAAGGTGGAAACAATAAAGTATGTGCCAGTATGTCTCGTCGACGTCAAAGGGAGCCATATCGGCATGTGAGTGAGTTCGAACGGGGCAGAATGATCGGTCATCGGGAAGCGGGTTTGTCATACGGTGACATTTCGGCTCGTAAAGGGCATGCTGCTACGACAGTGATCCATGTGTGGAAGCAGTGGATAGACGAAGGTCGTACGCAGCGAAGAGCGGGTATTTGACCACGGAACATGACCATAGCACGGGATGACCGTCATCTTTCCGCATGTCCATAACGGACCGTACAGCTTCATTCACAGTGCTGGCTGGACGCTGGAGCACTGCAACAGCTGTGAACTTGTCTTCATCAACGGTTCGTCGCCGTCTGCTGCAGGTCGGACTGGTTGCATGCATGACATTACGTCGGCTTCCATTGTCCAGAAACCACAAGCTCCTCCGACTGCAATGGGCACATGAGCAGTCACTGGGGTGCTGAGTGGTAAAATAGTCTTTTCGGACGAGTCCCGCTTACCCGCATACGTGTTCGGTGGTACCGTGGTGAACGCAACCTGGAAGGCTGCATTGTTGAGCGGCATAGCGGACAAACACCAGGGGTACCATTGCTTCCCTGGCCTGCACGTTCGCCTGACAAGTCGCCCATCGAACATGTCTGGGATATGGTTGGTCGGCACCTGGTGCGTCATGGTCCTCCAGTAGCCAGCGTCACGGATTTGTGGGCTCGAATACAAACGGCGTGGAGGGAAATCCCTCAGGAACTTATTCATTTTAATTTAATGCCACGTCGTATAGCAGCTCTAATTGCAGCGCATGGAGTCCACACCAAATACTGAATATTAGAGCTCAAAGGTCATGTATAGATTTGAAACGTTTATCATTTGTTACTTGTCATATACCTGACATGTGGTATTGGATTAATTGAATTCATGCATTTCCTTCTTGGTGTTGCACTTTTCACAAACGGCAGTGTATAATGGGGAAATATAATTTTCCACTATTTACTTTTTCACCTTGTTACTCTTTTTCTGTGTTTTCCACAATTTCCTTCACATATCTTTTAACCACTTTAACCTACTGTTTCCTAAATATTTTCCTGCTTTCTCCATATATTTATTTGATCGTGTATTAAAAATCTTCCTAACTTTTAGCTCTATTGGTAATTTTTTTCATTTCTCTAGCATTAAATTCTCTCTTCCTTTATCCATGTCCTCGCATTCCAGAATATAATGCCAATTGTCATGTAATCCATTACATTTAGTACATATCTCCCCCCTTCTTCTCCCTGTTAGACACTTATTCATTGCGCTTGTCCTCGCCCATGCATACCTCATTCTGGCCTCTCTGTGGCATACTTCGAGTTATCTTTCTTTTCCCCATTCCGTTTTTAACCATCTATAATCTGTTTTATGAGTATTCAAAAAAGCCTGTAATAAAGTTATGTATGGGTTAGAAAATTAAAGCCTTGGCTAAATTTTTGCAATAGTCCTCGGATAAAACGCGCATGAGTCAAAACAAAAACTAATGAAGTGAAGAGAAAATTGAATGAACTGTCATATCCTTCACGGAGGAATATCCGATAAACAGCTCCGTCTACGACATTATCCCAACTTATATAGAACTTAATAAAACTATAATTTACCGAAATGTTAAATCCTTATATAAATTATCCCGAATTTTTTTTGTCAAGATATTATTAAAGGTGAAACAAATAAGCAAAGCGCTTTAGTTTACAGTTGCAAACAGAAACGTATACATGTTTTAACAGTACAAGCCGGGAATGTTTAGCCCGTGCTTTACCATAATACTGTTTCAGTTTACAGGTCTCCTTAACAAGCTCTGCTCTAGAGATAAAGAAAGCTACAACTTTGCTCCGTAGACACAAAAAGGGAGCATAGTTAAAAGTGACGCTTAGTTTCACGTCCTCCGGGTAAAGGAAGAGTTGCTTTACTACCTGCCAGTTCTCCGTTTACCTTCCAGCCACAGAAGAACAATAAGAGTTTCCTAATTAAAATGCGACCATCAAACCGCGAGATAATGAGACATTTGACAAGTTTCTACCGTCAGTTGATTTATCATTTGCAACCTCCATCTCTTCATATTATTGTTTTTACCTTCTCTAGTACGTGCAGTAAGTAGGAGAAGTATTGCATTCCACCCAAAAATTCGATACCGAGATTTCACCGGAAATACATGGTTTGAGGCCCCCTGAAAAAACTTAAAGGTTCGTGTGTGTGTCTGTAAACAGCATAACTCGAAAACGAAAAGTCGTATAAATACCAAACCTGGTACCCAAGACTACCTTTTCATAGGACTTTTTTCGAAATTTTTTATTTTTCCAAAAATGGCTCTAACGATTTTGATCAAATTATCATATGTTTAAAATAATTTTATGGCAAATGAAATGTATATCTTGAATTTTCTGGGAATGTTCCCAAAAGCCGTCTTCATTCTGAATGAATTTTGCATAACTGGTACACCGTTAGAGTTGACAAAACCTTACTACACAAAAAACGTAGACCTCGTCAAAACACACAATTTATTTCATATTCCTTTTCTTGTCGAGTGAACCATTTCCGAGATATTCCTTTTATTTGTTTGAATTTTCTAATACTTATACTTTTTCTCAGATGGGTATTCGTTATTTATTTTTTAAGTGCTGGAAATGCACAGAGAATGTAATGCTCCACATAGCAACCAGCTCTTATAAGATTTGACTATTGCTTAAAGACTTCCGTATTTTCCTTGCATCTACGATAAAATCAGCAGACGATTAACATGAAGCAGATGCAAAATAAACGTTTGTAAAAACAGTTTGTAAAAGAGAAAGTCATGTGAGTGTAACACATAGGATTTTTAATGTATTTATTTTGTAGTAGTTTCGACTCGTAAAAGCCTCATCGCGATTGTAATATTTATACATGGCAATAATAATTTTCAAAATAATTACAATGATACGTTGGGATTCAATATAAATGACATTAATTAACAATAATGTTGGCAACACAATAAAAAAATCTGATGTGATACATTCACATGACTTTTCTACCCTCCATCGTTTATTAGCGGGTATATAAACTATTATTTACTACAGCCTATTTTTGTACCTATTTCATTTTAATCCAAATAAACCTTTGCGAAAATAGCTAAATTACACATCTCGTAGATACAAAGGGAATAGCGATAGTCAAATGTTTAAGAACTGGACGTTATGTACTGGCTTTAAAATTCCATACTGTTTCCATGCAATCGCGAGAAACAACTGAATGCTGACAGGATTTTAAGATAATGACCAAGAAATGAACAATTCGAATCTTTAATAACCCATATCTCAGACATGGCTTATGCCAAAAAAATCTACATTTCTTGTAAGTACATTTTCCTCAAAGGCTATTCACAGAATATTCAGGATATACATTTTATTTGCCATGTAAATATCTTTAACATATGATATTTTAATCAAAATCGTTAGAGCCATTTTCTAGAAATTAAAACATTTCGAAAAATGCTTCATATAAAGAGTAGTTTGGGGTAGGGGGTATTGTTAAAATCTTCTAGTCGCATCTTTGGAAGGTACTGAACTTAAATACCAAGTTTGGTGTTGATCTGACTTTTCGTTTTTAAGTTACGCTGTCCACAGTTACGTATGCGCGCGCGGACATTTTTGTAAAAATACTTTTTTCAGGGTTCTCAAAATATGTATTTCCAGTAAAATCTCGGTATCGAGGCAGAGAAATTAACAAACAAGAAATTTATGACAGGAGCCTTTGTAAATTAGACACAACAATAATAAACTGCATAGAAATATTTAACATTGAAAGAATCTTCGAAATCAAGCTTGAATATAAATGAATTAAGACTATTTAATGGCTACATGAATGTATACTACAATTTTAAAATACACGTAGACATTAATTTCTTTTAAAAATATAATAACATTTTACTTCCGTCTTTCATGCCCAGTATAGGATGGGACGCTAAGGACCACAGCAGTTAAAGGGCGTCCATAAATAAAACTCAATTTAATTTCTACCACGTACATAGTAGGTATTGCTTTCCAACCAAAAATTCGATACCGAGATTTCATCGGAAATACATGTTTTGAGGCCCCTGTGTCCAAAGAAAGCGTTTTTAGAAAAAAAGATCCTCGCGCGCGTGTCTGTGAACAGCACAATTCAAAAGAAAGTCGGATAAATACCAAGTTTGATATTTAAATTCATTATCTTTTCAAGGATGCGACACGAAGGTTTTCAAGGAAATCCTGCACCCCAACTACCATGCAACATTTTTCGAAAATTCTGGTTTTCTAAAAAATGGCCCTAACGTGTTTGATTAAATAACAAATGAATATGTACGAGTATATCTTGAACTTTCTGGAAATAGTCTTTAAAGTTCTCATCATTTGGAAGGAATTTTGTACAATCTTGTACAGCTGGTAAACGTTAAGTGATAAACGAAAACGTACTACACAAGAAATGTAGATCTCTTTAAAACACCCAATTTATTTCAAATAACCTTTTTTGTGGCATAAGCCACTTTTATATATCGTTATTAATGGTTCGAATTGTTCATTTCTTGGTCATTCTGAAAAGTCTTTTCATTGTTCAGTTGTTTCTAGTGATTGCATGGAAAAGGTATGAAATTTCAAAGCCAGCATTTAGCGTCCAGTTCTTAAACATTAGACTATTGCTGTTCTCTTTGTATGCATAACGAAATGTATAATGCAGCTATTTCTGCAAAGGTTTATTTAGATTAAAATGTAGTAGATGATAAAATGTTCAATCAACACCACACAACTTTTTTCTCAGCGTTAAGCATTTCGAAAAAGTAACCAGAGCTCATTCGGTAGAGAAACTGCCTGCTATATCAGGTGTTCCCTCCCGGCTGGGCTTCAGAAAGTTGTATTTAAACAAAAACCTTTCACGGTATGCCCAGGGTCTGGTGTTTGAATTTGAGAGTGCCTATGTGTGGTGAGCAGGGGTGTTATAGGTTATTTAATAACCAATTCACCCATTAACAAGAATTCAGGATTGCTGCTTGACGCAAACCTGAGCACACATGTTAAGTCATCTAGTTCTTTGACAGTTAATCTACAATCAGTACAACTATATGGCACTAATTGGTGCCGCAAAGTTAACAAGATTAAACAGCATTCTATTTTATTGCATTTATATACGTTTAAAAGTGACTTAGTATTAAATTATTTTCTATTAGTGCATTATTCATAATAACCATGTGCAAAAGCATGCCCGCTTGGTGGACGAATTGATGTAAGGGCCTCTCAGGCCCAGGTTCTACCTGGAATGATCTACCATGTCTTAATATAATCTCTATATGACCCCCCCCCAAAAAGACAGATACCACACCTGAAAATGTTCAGAACACAGCCTTCGAGCCTCAGTTGCATTTTGGAGCGTTTCCACACACATCGTAGCATATCCATGGGTTCGTTATTAGTGAAATAACCTTTATGTCTGAATGACCTACCTCGAACTACAAGCAGGTAACCACACGACGCTTATCCGCACGAAACTACCACGTAAACACATGCAAACATCAGCATTACCTCAGTGACCTTTCGTTTCGTAGCTGCACTGCCCCTTTGAAAATCACTGATGCAGCAACTTCTTCTGCACCTATGTATGCGGATTATATACATAGGTGCAAAAGAAGTTATCGCATCACTGATGTTCAAAGTAGTAGTGCAGTGCATATACTTGTATGTAATATGGGGCAGTGCAGTGCACTACTTATATAAGTGGTGCAGTCTCAAAATATGAAGTGACCATTCTTTTGTTGCCAACAATCTCAATTATATATATATATATATATATATATATATATATATTATCGTTTATTGGCTCAGTTTTTAAATAGTCAACTGTTGTTTCAGTCTTTGTATGTGCACTTGTGTACATAAAACAGGTATATAGAAACTATTTGTGGTAAATGCTGAAATCAGCATTTTGTGGAAACTTTTGTAGAATAAATACAAGAAGGATGATAATATAAGGGTTCTTCAAATTGTGACACGTCACTTTTTTCTTCTCAAAAAACAGTAACCGCCCCTAAATCTAACAGAGAAGAAGAGGGTTTGTTAAATCTGACAAACTTGTTTTTTCTGAAAGAACTAGCTTTGAAAACTTTTATTCGGCGTATTTCTTCTCGTACGCTATAGAAACTAACCTTATGAGAAAATAATTAGCGACATAAAACATCATACGACATGTATCGAATGCTCCCCGACGCGCCGGACTATAGATCAAGTCTTGACAATGGCCTCACTATCGCAAGCGGGAGATAAGAGCAAAAAACAAGCCGATAGAGCCTCAAAGAAAACAAGAACAAATTTTTAATAAGCTGGGAGAACCAAGTTTCCTTCACATGATGACGTCATAACGAGTAAAGTTTTAAAGGTTCACAATAAAGCTCCCCCGTCCTCCGGATACCTGCCGAGCACAATAGACCTTCCCCGTGCGCCAACAGCGGGTGGTGCAGCAATATTCCTCATTCTAAGACAGGTGTCGCGCCAACAATACTTATTACACCGCCTTTATGACTCTCTCCCCCGTGTCTTCTTCAAAGACAGTGCATAAGGGCATTAAGGACTCATATTGTAACTAATAATCTTGGGGTAACAAGACTTCTTATTGTTGAAGTAGAATGGGAATATTTAAAAGAGCTTAAACTATACTTGCTCAGTTTTGCGTATTTAAAGCTAATCTATTGAATTCAATCAACCTTTCCTATCGCAAACTTTAATGCCCGATTAACGCGAATTATTAACACAGCCTCTACACGCTTCAGTGACTGGTCGTCTAAATCAGGTTGAAGCAGTATTTTAATACCTGAATAATTCCAATTGTATTTTATACTAAGTAAATTCAATAACAATATGTATGTAATAATTATTTAAATTGTATGTAACAGTCATTGCATACGCTTATTTTTATTGTAAAACATGTTTAATAATGTTATGTGAACACATTACATACTTTAATAATGCAAGAGCTGTGAGAATAATAAGTTTTAAGTTGCTAACAATTAGGTAATAATGAGGTAACCTTGAGGCAATAATGAGTTTGAGAGTTTGAAAGTTACTAGTCATGATTAGAGCAACGATAATGTAATTTCTGTAACAGTTTAAAATTAGCCAATCAACAGCAAAGAAAAAGCTTTAAGTAAAATGCAGATATTCCATTGGACTAGAATTAGCCAATCAGAGACTTGAAATACCGAAGCTTACGGGTTTAACGGTTGAAATAATGTTCAGTTGCTGGCAAACCTTGGTAGTGACCAGATGGAAGATGTGTTCTGTACAGAAATATTACGTGTGAATCGTAAAATATGTCTACGCGTTAGCTAAGTGAAAGTATTAAAGAATCTCACGGCTCTTAAAAAGTGTAGTGCTTTATTAAAATGTGCAAAGGATAAAATAAAAGAATTTGAATTTAAAAACTTAAATTTTGTGTATGTCTACAATTATTGTTATACCGCACCCTGCCTAAGAGATACATGACCCGGGCCAAGGCAAATTCAAACATAAATAATATGTAGAAGCAGTTTTAATAACAAAGTTAAATATTTTAGTGTAAAACGTGGAGTGTAACAACAAAAACACATCTTTAAATCAGCTTCTCATACGTAGCAGCATATTGCGTTACAACAGTAGTTATTGCGTAATCAACAACTTCAAACCGACGCCCAAAGCGTGTTGCAAACTTCTTAAACAAAGTAACTCCAAGAACAATACTTCTTCAACTTGGCTTCCCAAATAAGAAGCTAAATAAATTACGTAAAGAAATATTACATAAGCACACAACTACTTCAAGGTATTACACAAGAATGGAGATTGGATAAACTAAAAATAATGTATAGTAACTGTATCCTCTTTGAGAATAAAAATTATAATTTACTTTAGTTTTACATTATATTGTCATTAAAATATTTTTATGAGAAATTGTGTAAAGCAGCGTTTTATTTAGTTGTATATTTGGATTGAACACCGATTCCAATAACGTCTAGTAAATGTGTCGTCTTTGAGAGTAAAAAATAAAATGCATTTCAGTTTTACATTATGTTGCAATTAAAAACATTGTGCACAGAAGGGTTTTTATTTACTTATATATTTAAACTTGATTATTATAAGTGATGACGAATAAAGCTGTTGCTCAAAGTTATATATTCATATCTAGAACTGTGCACGTAAAACAGGGCGCCACTGCATACGCGAAAAGGTAAAAATATACACACAACTCCTCCTTGCTACACATACTCACCTGTGAATACAGGAGAAAGCTTCTCAAAGCTGCGGTGCGACATAAATGGAAGCGAGTGTACCATTCTACCTTAGTTGACTCGCAACAATATATGGTGCAAAAATGATTTATAATGCAGCATCTACGACATTTTTGGAGAACTTTATGTACATATACAGCGAAATAATTGAATGCAAGATACGGGCGATTAAGGAGAGGTTAAATAAAAGTCGTAACCTACCAAAGTTAAATCTGCTAAATTCATGACCTATTATTCCAGAAACTGTTTAAGTTATCAGACTGAAATTTTTACAGGATTAAAGGTAACTTGCTTCTAGCTTTACCAATCTACTTTTATACAATAACTTTGCTTGTTGTGGAAGATAGAATTATTTCCTTAATTATATTTTATTTTGATTATAATTGGGAAAGCATTTGTTTTTAATAACCAACCATATTAACAGAAAATTAGATCTACAACAACATGTAGAAGCGTTTGTTATTATTTTAAAATTTAAATTAGCTGTGTTCAATAGTTTCTAACAAAACGGGTCATTTATACCAGAAAATGCTCTCTACAGAAAAGAAGCTATTCAAATTAAAAATGGAGAAAACAAGCTTGCATATATTTCCAAAAGTAAGAGCCTATGTGATTTTAGTACGCAGAAGCTGCCATGTTTAACAGTAGTACGAATTTCTAGGGCAAAGCTAAAAGATGAGCTAAACTATACCATTCTGCTCGAAACTTTCTAGGATTTATGATTTGGTTTTCCTCTGAAGTGATGCAAAATTCACAGTACAAAATGGAAGGTGCAGCGCTATTATAAAAAATCTGATGTGTTACACTCACATGACTTTCTCTACTCTTGTACAATCTATTTTTACAAACGCTTATTCTCCATATGCTTCATGTTAATCGAGATATCGAGATGTCAGTCTTATTGGTAATTTTCTTGTAGATGCAAGGGGAATATGGTAGCTTTTAAGCGATAGTCAAATATTTTATCGCTGGTTGCTATGTGGCGCATTCCATTCTCTTTGCATGTCCAGGACATAAAAAAATGAATAACGAATTTGAGAAAAAGTATAAGTATTGGAAAATTTAAGGAAATAACAAGCAATATCTCGAAAACGGTTCACTCAACAAAAGAAATGTATATGACATAAGTTGTGTATTTTAACGCGATCTACATTTTCTGTGTAGTAAAATTTTGTCTATCTCTTATGGTTTACCAGTTATGCAAAAGTCGTTCACAATGAAGAATACTTTTGGAGACATTCCCAGAAAATTCGAAATATACATTTCATTTCTAATGACATTATCTTAAACATATGATATTTTCATCAAAATCGTTAGAGCCATTTTTGAGAAAATTAAAATTTTCGAAAAATGTTCCATGTAAAGGGTAGTCTGGGGTGGGGGGATTTTCTTGAAAACCTTCGTGTCGCATCTCTGGAAGATACTGAACCTAAATACCAAGTTTGGTGCTTATCCGACTGTTCGTTTTTGAGTTATGCTGTTCACAGACACACACACACATACGCACACACAGACACACACACGGACATGTTTCCAAAAATGTAGTAGAGAAAGTAATATTAAAATAAAAGTAATGTGCTTAAAAAATTTCAATTTGTAAGACTGCATATAAAATTATAAATTTCATTTTTTGGCAATTTCCACCATTTAGTCTCCTCGGAAGTATTGGATTAAAATGACACGGGGAGAGGAATCACTTACTAAAACAGCGTCTATAATGAGTAGCTTGCCGTGGGAGGGAACAAGCACTGAAAATCGAAAGAAGACTGAAAAGATTAGATATGAATAATATTTGTTTGGAAGCACAAGGAAATGGAGCGAATGTGTGAAGAAACGTACAGAATCGATTAGATATAGCAAACCCTGGCACAGTGCAATGAGAGGGGAACGGAATGGGAATGGAACAATATATTTTTGCAGAAAATAAAGTTAGCCTTCAGAAACTTGCTTAGCTTAGACTGGGATCATGGCGTGCGTTCTGATTCGTTAAAGAAGAATCTGCCCTTGGTGTGAATAGGATAAATATATTGGGTTCATATTCTGCAGTACTGTGCTAAGACAAACAGAGAGGAAGAAGTATCTGCCAGACGTTTTTGTTAACTCAAGGCGAGATTACAAGCCCGTTGGATCTTCCTGGTTGAGAGGGGGGGAAAAGTTATTGGTAAGGTTTTAAAAAAGGTTATATAGCTCAGCTCAGTGGTAAGGAAAGGGTGGAGGGGGGGTTAACGCAGTAGGGTATCGTAAGAAGTTGGTTTATAAACAACAGCGTTTGTATGTGTGCGTACTTTTCTGTATTTGTATGTTGTGCATATTTGTTGGTTTCTTTGTTTTTTCAGCTCTTATGAAATATTATTAACCTTAGAGTTTAGGTGACAAACTTAGAGTTGTGGCATGCGGACTACAGTACAGAGTATCTGGTCGTGTCGTGTGCGTCTTCTTCTACTTCGTATGTAGGACTTACCCATCCCAGGACTTACAGGCGGATGCCTGGGGTCAGAGGCCCGTCGAGGAGCAGACACTCATGGATCAGACAGAGTATCCAGGATGGGTGATCAACCCGATGCCTGGTATGGGAGGAAAGAAGTAGATGAAACGAAATGATGGTGAAAATGGATGAAAGGAAAGGTGATGGTGGAGCAGTTGGTGGAATGAATGGCGGGGAAACCGGAGAACCCGGAGAAAATCCGCCCTGACGCCGCTTTGTCCACCACAAATCCCACATGCGGGTCCCTGGGATTAAACCCGGGCCGCCTCGGTGAGAAGCAAGCGGTGTAACCACTCTGCCACGGCGCCGCTTCGTATGTGTCTCAATATGTAAAATGACCAATAATAGCAATAACATCTAAAGAAACTAAACTACACCCATGGTGCTGCGGTCCATGCAGGACTTGGCTTGCAAACACGACTGCCGGCCTCACGCCCACATACCAACACAGAGGTGGGCGATCATCCAACCGATACGGAGAGAAGTGACCAGTATTACTCATCCCCCAGCCGAATGTGGTTCTCGAGGGGGGATCGCTGCCCATAGCAGCTCCTCCGTTTCCTCACGATGCAGAGTGGACACGGTCCTATACCTACCCGGGACTTAAACGGGATCGAACCCGGGTGCATTCCTTGACCGGGAACCAGAGCACCACGCTCCAGCCCACTGGACCACAGCGCAGGACCAATAACATTACTCCACTCTAATTATGTACCGTTAAGGTGATCAACTTTATATCAATTAAACACTGTAAAATGTTCAGGTGATTTGTAAAGTTCACAATAATAGTCAATACAGGAGCGTTATGTCATCTTGCAGCTAATGATATGTACCACCTACTGGTGTGAAAAAACAGAGTTTATATTTTATATCATCTTCTGTGTTCCTTTTGGTTATGGTGGGTTTATATTTTGTGCTGAAATTGAGGAACTTTCTGCTTTATTATAGAAGACGAAAGATTCCTACATATGAATTAATTACAGTTTGTTGTTATTTTAAGTGGAACTTTTAGACTATAAATACATAACACTATGTAGGTTACTGCTAAATTTATAGACGCTGTTCCCGAATTATTGTCCACTTCCTAAAGTTTATATCTCGTAGTTGTATATTTCAGGGGTTCAGGGGTGGTTCAAAATCTTAATCAGTTACGAGTTGTGGCTCTTTAATTGAGGTGTGTGTGTTCAAATAGGTTTTGTCAACATAGGTTGTGATGATCCTTAAAATGACTAATGAAAATACTTCCGTCGAATTCAATGAATGTGGTACTAAAGGCAGTTATACGATATATTAAAGGCAAGGTTTACAGTAAACTGAAACAATATTGTTTTGACAAAACTAAACCTCATGTTGTTCTTTCTTCGTACTACACTACTGCCAATACATGATTTTTAGAATATTAATAATGGAACTAAAAATATGATAAGAACTATTAACTTTAATATTATTTACAAATTTAACTCTTAGTACAGTGCAACTACTCAAGTAATGCAGTTTTTAATATACAGGCGTTTTTAAAGTAAGTACTGTTTTAATATTTTACCGCTGCAGTCGCGAGTTTGGGCATGTGCGACTACTTCCTCCATTCATTATGAAACCAGAGGCAGCTGTAAGCGATCGTCATTTTTTGTATTCCTGTTGTTAGAGCGTTTCGAAATGTTCAAAACACGAACTCAGATCAGTGATTCGCCAGCAAACAATCATCGCCAAGGTTTATGAGGAAGCAACAATGAGTGGAGTTCGCGAAAATGTGCATGATGAGACGCAGAGCGCCACCGTCTGTGATCATGGATGATTTGGTGCAAGATGTGGAAGAAACCGTTCGCAAGGAGAGATGTTTCACCATACCGGTGTTGTCTTCGCATTTTTCGCAAATTTCAAGGTCAGTCCTCTGCAACATTGTGACAGAACCCTTAGAATTTCGGAAATTGCGCTAAAGAGGATGCCCTAAAATCTTACTGATGTGCATAAGTACAAGCGATCTGCGGCTGCACTGACTTCTCCCGCGCGATATGCTGAGGAAGGTGATTTGCTAACGCACACAGTTACAGGTGATGAGATATGGATGTCTCACATCACTCCTGAGTCAAAGAAACAATCCATGGAGTGGAGGCACACAACATTCCCCATGAAGAAAAATTCAAACAGACGATATCCACTCACAAGATCATGTACACAATTCTCTGGGACAGACAAAGTAACTTGCTGGTTGAATTCTTGCCCAGGGATGCAACAATCAACAAAGACGTCTATTGTGAGACACTACGAAGGCTCCGTCGTGCAATACAGAACAAAAGACGTGGAATGCTTTCACGTAGAATACTTTTGGTTCATGACAACGTCCGGCCACACACAGCCAAACAAACTCAAGATCTGATCACATAATTTGTTTGGAAACAATTAGACCACCCTCCACACAATCCGGATTTGTTACCAAGCGATTTTCCTCTGCTACTTCATCTGAATAAATTCCTTGGTAGACAAAATTTCAACGACGACGAGGTTGTGAAACAAGAAGTGCAGACTTGGCCCCCATCATAGGCGGCATCGTTCTTTGATGAAAGCATACAAAAACTGGTTTGCCGTTACAACAAGCGTCTGAATAACGGCGCTGACTATGTGAAAAGTAGTGTAAGGTGTAAGGTAACGAACGATAATAAAGTATTTGGAAGATAATGTTCAGTTACTTTTAAAAAAGTTATCGGTACCTACTTTGAAGACACTCCTCGTACCCTCCGTCTCCCCTGTTTTCATTTTAAACTTCGGTTAGTAAACAATGGCATCTAGTATAACAAAAACGTCGATACTGTCATTCTTCCATGTTTATACCTTCGGTTGACATGTGCATTCAGTGGTATCCTGGTGTAACCGTCGAGGAATACTGGTGTCACATTACGGTAAGCAGCAATAATATGTCTGCAGAGATCCGCAAAGGTTCTTGGCCTATTGCTATAGACCTATGCTTTTACATCTCCCCATAGAAGAAAAGTCTAAGGGTACGAGGTCTGGCGAACAAGGGGGCAGGATATAGTCCCACTATAGACAATCCATCACCTGGTTAGGTAAGATGGCGAAAAACCTGCACCATGATGGTACGATGCGCCGGTGTGTCATCTAATTGTAACCAGTGATATGCTATCAGCGCTAGCGGAAATCATTAAAAGCTCAATGTCCTTTATTTTTGTATCTTTTTAGTAGTATTTAATGCTTTTTCTTACCACATCCAGCACCACGGGTGGAGGAAATTGATGCTACATGAAAGGAAATTATAATTTAGAAAGGAAATTTTGGAAGTAATCGTTCCAGGTCTAAGTTTAGGGTACCTCCCCGACATTTGTCAGTTATGAAGACTGAAGAGAACTCGGAAGAAGCCTCAGGTAGAGAGGACAGCCTGGTGGGATTTGAGCCGCAGACCTCCCGATCATGAGTCTGTGCCTTACCGACCTGGGTTATCCGTGTCGCTCACCGTCCTATAGATGAATCTGTGGGAAGTTTACGATTCCTGTGAGGCCTTTGCTTACACGAGATACATTGTTTTTGGGGAAATGGTTTTAGAACCAGAAGAATATCAAACCATATCTGTTAGAACAATCCCCGGATTTTTAGGTTAAAATCAGGTTCTATCTACCAGTATATTAGGATTTTGTTGGATGTTCAATTTAGAAATTTGTAAGATTTTTGGAATATATATTTTGAGAAGGTGTATTGTCTTTACGTTGTTTGCACCACGCTTTGGGCGCCAATTTGAAGTAGTTCTTATTTTAGGAGGAGTTGTATTGTATTTCGACTGTTGGGGAGCCGAACACTTGAAGTAGTTGCAACTGCACGTATGGTAAAAAGTTTCGGTAGCCTTCGCCCCAAGTTTAATAATATTAACTTTGTAATTTGACTGTTTCTTTAAATATTATATATTTATGTTTGCCTCGGCTGCGTCAGTATTCATATTTTTTTAGAGACATGAATGTCTTAGCAGGGAGTGGTGCGACTGAAGAATGTAGGCTTACACAGATTATAACTTTACTTTGATAAGGTAATTTGTATCATAAATTACTCAAATGTAAATAATTATTTTAATATGAATATGTATTCTTATGTAACATTGATTTCAGAGGTTTAATAATTGTAATTATTATTGGTAAATAATAATATACGGCTTTACTGAAACTGTTAACAATAACGCAAGAATGCAGCGGTGGAGTGAGTTGTTTATCAGTACCGGGAACCAGGAAGTTACGTAACGTTTCGCGCCTTTTCGGTAAAAAAGCTTCCAGAATGTTCTCTAAAAGAAATATGTATTAGTGGTTTTCATTGGATGTTAAAATAGACGCTAATGTTGGCGCGTTTTATTAGCCAATGGCAGTTCATTTATAATCTTTAGGTGTATCTTGAGGTAAGCGCATAAATAGCCAGGCTCGAAGTCGGTCGCCCCGCAGTTATACAAAATTCTCCGTACACTCCAAGTCGATCCCGCAGTTCAACAAGATTCTTAGTACACTACACGTCGGCCGCTCAGTTCATAAAAATTTCGTGTACACTACACATCGTCAGCCAGTCCTTCATTTCGTCAAGTTACACGAGAATTATTATAAAATATTATACAGTTAAATACACACAAAGTCGAAGTACGTGATTTAAAAGTGAGAAGTTATTACAAACAGTTTCAGTTTGGGCAAGTATTCAGATTAATATGTAAATGTGTTAGTGCACGTGTTCGACAATAAAACATTATAAAACACATTTCTTCACTAGTAATTTTTGGATAAAAGATTCCTTTCCGCTTCACAACCTGTAAGAAAAACATGCCTACCAAGATCAGATGATAGCTAGCCGGTGGACATTTAAAACTGATATAAATTGCTACGCCAGAGGAAGCTACAAACAGAACAAATGAACCAACCAACGTATGACGTCACACAAGATGGCTTCGCGTGAAGAAAACACATATTTGCTCTCGTAAATTGGCTTCCACAACGTGGAGCTAACTATAAGATCTTCAAGATATAATAATTTACGTAAAACAGAATACGTAAACTAATACCGTCGCAAATTGGCTCCACAACGTGGTGCTATAAACACGTAAAATTTGCTATTACAAATTGGCACCCATAACGTGGGGCAAAGTGACCAGGAAAGGAACTCAAGTAACCAGGAAAGGAAAGATGACCAGGAAAGGATCAACATAACCAGGAATGCAGCAGTGAAATGATCTACAAGACACATATTCAAGAAACAACTAGAGGAGCGACAAACGACGCGGATAAGTGGACGCAAAAACATCGAGACAACGTAGATTCATCACAACACAACGCAGAAGCGACATACAAATCTAGGAGAATGGGGCAGAACGCTGGACATCAAAGTAACAGCAACGGACAGCATTAGTAAGGTTAGAAAAGTGTGATTTTAATTCTAAAAAACAAAAAGTGTAAAACAAGAAACAATGATGGAAGGGGATAGTGTAACAGTTAGTTGTAATTCAATACAGGATACAGAAAATAGCTTAAACAATGTAGTATCTGATGGAGGAAATGTTAGTGCAGAAAGTAAGAATAGAATAGCAGGATATATTACTATTGATGCTGGTACGATGATGGAAATTATGGAAATGTTTAGAAAATTTGGTGAAAAACTAGATAAGAATAATAAGGATCATAGGGAATTTATGGAAAGGCTTGGTAGGAGGAATGAGAAAGTAGAGCAAACAGTAGATCAAAGCAGTGAAGAAATTGAAAAGAAAGTTATGAAGTTAGATAGTAGTATGCCAGAAATGAGAGATAAAAATGAGGAAGTAATAGCAAGTGAGACAGGAGAAATTTCAAAGAAAATGCTAGACATGAGCATGGAAATAGGTGACAAAGAAAGTGAGGTTAATACTAAAAGTGAGGTTAATGTAGAATGCACAGAGTTAGGAAGTCAAATGAGTAGTATTTCAAGTGAGATAAGAGAGATAAAAGAGGTTAGGAATGTAGATGTAAATGAGGCGCAAGTTAATTTCAGAGCGGAGATATCAGAAATACAAAATGAGACAGTAATGCAAAGAAAGAAATTGTACCAAGATGTTCAAAATGAAAACTCCAGTCCAGTACAGTTTAGTACAGATTTGTCAGAGTATTTTCAAATTAAAAAGATACCTGAAGCATTGAAAATGAAAGTTGTTAAAAGATATGTTGTTCAAGAAACTGTAGATTGTTTTCAAATGTTATCAGGGAACGAAATGTCATATGAATACAAGAGGTTATTCATGAACAAAAATTTGAAGGTTAGGTTACGGCTACGAGTAATATTTAGCCACACACAATTTGATCCAGGAGGGTAAATAGCAATGAGATGTAAAGTAAATGCTGGATAGTTAAAGACGACTTGCAGAGAAATGTATTGGAACGTAAGAGGGTTAAATATATATATGTCATTTGAAAAGAAAAATAAATTATAAAAAAAAAAAAAAATAAATAAATAAATTTTTAGTAACTGTAACAGTATTTGAAAAGAAGAAGGTAATAATTGAAACTTAATATGATATTAAATTAAAAGTACGTAAATACAATTCAAAGAGTATTGTTAAAAATAAAATTCAAAATAACAAAAATGGTAAAAATAATTCAAAACAAATACTTAAGTAGCAAACAGAAAAGGTGAAACATTGTCAAGATTTAAGAGATGTAAATATATTTGCAAAGTACAAAATAACAAAAAAAAATTGGTAAATATAATTAAAAATAATTGAAACAAATACTTATGTAGAAAACAGAAAAAGGTGAAACATTGTCTAGATTTAAGAAATGTAAATATTTATGTAGAGGGTAAATATTTTGGTAAATATGTATAATTATTATAAAAAAATCTTAAATGTATAAATTTTTGTCAACAATGTAAGAGGGTAAACAATTTTGAAACAGTGATTAAACAATTTAGGGTACAGTATTTGCTATAAAAAAAAATTTTTGTTGTAATGTCAGATTAATATCTAAATTAATTAAACCAGAGCCAGTAAGTAGTGGCGAGATAAAACATATGTCGTGTGTTAAATACGTGTGAAGTGTAAAGTGAAAGTGATAGCGTGTGTTCCAAGATTTAGGAGACTAAAAACACAAATTATAAAATTCTAAACAAGTTATAAATATTTATAATTATGTTTCTAGTGGGGCATATGATACGGTAATTTGTATCATAAATTACTCAAATGTAAATAATTATTTTAATATGAATATGTATTCTTATGTAACATTGATTTCAGAGGTTTAATAATTGTAATTATTATTGGTAAATAATAATATACGGCTTTACTGAAACTGTTAACAATAACGCAAGAATGCAGCGGTGGAGTGAGTTGTTTATCAGTACCGGGAACCAGGAAGTTACGTAACGTTTCGCGCCTTTTCGGTAAAAAAGCTTCCAGAATGTTCTCTAAAAGAAATATGTATTAGTGGTTTTCATTGGATGTTAAAATAGACGCTAATGTTGGCGCGTTTTATTAGCCAATGGCAGTTCATTTATAATCTTTAGGTGTATCTTGAGGTAAGCGCATAAATAGCCAGGCTCGAAGTCGGTCGCCCCGCAGTTATACAAAATTCTCCGTACACTCCAAGTCGATCCCGCAGTTCAACAAGATTCTTAGTACACTACACGTCGGCCGCTCAGTTCATAAAAATTTCGTGTACACTACACATCGTCAGCCAGTCCTTCATTTCGTCAAGTTACACGAGAATTATTATAAAATATTATACAGTTAAATACACACAAAGTCGAAGTACGTGATTTAAAAGTGAGAAGTTATTACAAACAGTTTCAGTTTGGGCAAGTATTCAGATTAATATGTAAATGTGTTAGTGCACGTGTTCGACAATAAAACATTATAAAACACATTTCTTCACTAGTAATTTTTGGATAAAAGATTCCTTTCCGCTTCACAACCTGTAAGAAAAACATGCCTACCAAGATCAGATGATAGCTAGCCGGTGGACATTTAAAACTGATATAAATTGCTACGCCAGAGGAAGCTACAAACAGAACAAATGAACCAACCAACGTATGACGTCACACAAGATGGCTTCGCGTGAAGAAAACACATATTTGCTCTCGTAAATTGGCTTCCACAACGTGGAGCTAACTATAAGATCTTCAAGATATAATAATTTACGTAAAACAGAATACGTAAACTAATACCGTCGCAAATTGGCTCCACAACGTGGTGCTATAAACACGTAAAAATTGCTATTGCAACTTCACTCCTTTTATTAATGCTTGGCACTATTTAAATAACACTTCACTGATAGAGAGAGAGAGGGAGAGAGAGAGCTGTGAGATTTTTTTTTAGTAATTACTTGCACTTTTAACACGTAAACTATTTTTGTCTCACACAAAATACGTATTAAATTTCTCGAGAACATCTCGCATCCGGTTAGGAACACTGTCTACAAGCAACGCGTCCAGCTATGAGCACTATCTACAAGCAACTGACTTCTAAATTTGTAAATTTTGCTATATTTCAATTTCTGATTGGCTAATCCTACTCCAATAGAATACCTTCATTTAACTAGAGCTTTTTCTAGTTGTTGATTGGCTATTTTTAAACTGTCTCAAATTTACATTATTGTTGCTCCAATAATGACTAGTAGAATTATTAAGCTTTCTTACTCATTAATGCCTCAAGGTTACCTCATTGTTACCTCATTTTTAGCAACTTTTAACCTATTATTCTTACAGCTCCTACATTATTAAATTACGTAACACATTCACATAACATTATTACACATGTATACAATAATATAAACATATATAATGACTGAAATATACACTTTTTATATATTGTTACATACACATATTGCTTTAAGGCGTGCTGTTATTGAATTTATATATCATGAAATCATTTAAGTGTTAAAAAATACTGCCTCAATTTGTATAAATCACAGGGTATGCTATTGTGTTTTAAACGCTGTAGCTTTAAATTGTAAAAACGTTAAGTTAGCTGTAACTTGCATGTATTTGAAAGTACCAAATTCAAAAACCTACGATTAGTATGGCACTGAAAAACACAAAATTTATTTCAAGTGCTGCATATGCAAATGTACTCCGTATACTCATTTTACTTTAGTATGGCACTGAAAAAAACAATTTCAAACACTACATGCGCATAGACTTTCATTACTCATTTTGCACTCCTAGTATGACACTTAACAAGATTCTTAGGGGTAACCCTCTTCTGTCTTCCATTAAAATGCGTTCCGCTTCACATGAGGTAGGATGCGAACTTCATTTCGGCTGTTTGGTTAGGCTTCCGAATGAATGATTCTTGCACTTCTTCTCCACAGAGAACGCGACCGATTGTTGCTACAACCTTGAAATCTGGACTACGCACTAAAACAGCTTCTAACTTTTTCTTATAGATTCTCCACTTGGTCCAGTACCACTTTGTTTCTTACCTCCTCTTTGGCTTGCAACTCTTGTCATGGGGAGAATTGATTTTTCCAATTTTTAATTGCGCTTTCAAAGTGAGAACAATTTGCCTTTATATAGCTCAACTCCTGTACTGGTGGTCCTGAATGCAACGCTTTCTTTGGCGGCTTCATATGTTCATTTACTGTATCAATTACCTCTAAGAAGCTTGTGTAGTTTTCCGCACATCGTACATTGCTGCTGATAGCTATGTCACTGCAGGCTGTGGAAACAGCTTTATCAAAGGACGCTTCTCTCTGAATATAACCACTCGATTTAGTGCTTTCAAGAAGACCTTCTTCACTGAAGAAATTATCTTTGACATTAGGATGCTCCTCCCGAATCTTTTCAGCCTCCATGTACAAGACAGATAACATGGAGCATATGAGGATGGAAAGCCTATAGATATTCACCCGCTTTCAGCATGTAAACTGCACCGTCGGTCACTAACAATCGCACTTCATCCTCTCGTTTTGCATTTGGCCATGGGACCTTTAAATCGTCCCTCAATGCGATTGCAGAGTGGTTGGTTTGCTGAAGTTACACAGGATGGCATGGGGTGCACTGGGTTCCTCAGAAGTTCAGTTTGCCTACAACTACGGCGGCAGTGGGCATCTACAATGGGCATCCGTAGCTTCGTCCACACTTAACCAAATGTTGTGGTCAGCGATGTCTGCCTTTATATCTCCAATAGCTTTATCATAAAATTTGGGATAATACATTCTTTCTTAAGGTGAACTCATCTGGTACTTTTGTGTTGCCAAATTCTTGAACAAATTGTTTCAGTACTGGGTTTTGAGAAGTAGCAATTGGTATGTTGGTAGCAGTGAAAGATTCACATAAAAGCATGTTAAATAACTGAGCTTTGGATTCAGTAAAACTACCCAGCTTTGAAGTTAAGAAACTCTGCTTTGTTTGAGATCCATTCGTAACAGCATTTGCAGAAATGAATTGCTGATTGTCGATGTCGCACCAAGTGAGAACGTTTTTTCTGATGGCACCTTAAATTAAATGTAAATAAGAAAATTAGTCACTTTAGATATCCATCAAAGACAAATAATTATGTAATAAAATAATTTTGGATATATGATGGAATCTAAAGAAAGGGTACTTTAAGCTGCACTCCAGTATTATTGATTTAATAAAAACGCAGGGTGAAGAATTACCAAAATGCGAAAAATACAACAAATGATTCTGACCTGCCTGTGACATGCGTTGCAATAAACAACCTTTCCATCTGTGGAAAAGTTTTTGTCGATTAGGATCCACTAGTGGAACAGAGAACTTCTTGATGATTTGGTTTTGGGCATGGTGGGATATTCTGCTAACGTCAGTGGTAGCGAGAGGACTGGATATTTTGCTGCTGGATTTTAAAATGTACGTTAATTGTTGGAAATCCCTATAATGAAAGGTACAATAATACATTCTACCCAATAGCGCTATAAGATTTAATGTGTGCCTGAAGTTTTAACCTATTGATGCGGCATGTATACATCGCACGATTCAGAAATTTCGTGTGCCTCTGGTAACCACATTCAACAATAGCCTAAGTTAGTAAAATGATATAAACTAAAGGCGGACCTTTTAATTACAATTATTGTAAGTATTATGCCGAAATAGCACACAAGACATCATAATATCATAATTATTTAGCATTTTCCTTATTTGATCTCCTTTCGGTTTGAAAATGTTTGTATATGAATAAATGTACTCTATTTGCTTAAATAAACGAATTAGGTACTTTTAGGTTCTATGACGAAAAATAGGACTTATTAGGTTGTAACGTAAAATTAGATCAATTTAGGTTCTATAAAATTAAAATATATTACTCGTTTGTACCTAAAGCATTAAAATAAACCCAAATTTGTAGAGTAAGAGGTCAGGAATAAAATAGGTCGTAATCTAAGAATCCGGGCTTGGTTATGAGATTATATTCATTGGTAAAGGATGCAGGCGTAATGAATTGCCTTAAAACGACAAGGTAGTACAATAAAAAACAAAATAAAATAAAATCTGCATTACGCCATCCTGGTACCTTGTTTGCTACATCAGGACATGTGTTCCAAATTTGTGATTTATTTAACACTTCTTTCATTTTATACGTGATTATTGCACATATTTTCTTATAATCTAAAATAAAATTAGATAAAATGTGTAAAATAAAAAATACAAATAATACAATAAAATTAAATAAATATTATAATATTAAAATAAATGTAATAATATTAAAATAAATGTAATAATTACAGTTGAAATTTAAACCCAAAATATATTAAATTACTGTTACTGGAAGCCGGAAACACAAAACAACTGGTATCCAGCTGTTCCCAATTTCTAGTAAATATTGTAAATTAAACAAGATAAATGTAACTAAATATTCCGTACAAAATTAAACTACATTCTAGCTAGTGGTAAATGTACTGGTATCCAGTACCCAAACTACACTTAGCATACGTATTCATTTTCAAATAACGATACACTTTCCTCGGAATGTATACTTTAACCATTTACTTTTCTTAATATACGCTAAGTAAATTACAGTACCTGATAATTTTATTAAGCTTGACACTCACTCTGGATTAAACTTATTTTTCCATTATTCTTTTCATCGTAACTTAATTTAGCACTCACATAATTTGTTTATAATTTTTCACTTCACTTAACACAATAAACACTATATTTATCGCTCTACTACTCGTATGAATCTATTACTTCACTTTCTCTTCAATAATACTTCACTTCACTTACCACTGCATTCGCTTTATTTCCGCTTACCACCATTTTTCACTCCACTTGCCCTCACAGGCATCTTCTTCTTCTCGCACAAAACCATATCTCTAACATCCGTAACTCCCACAACCACCCCCCCCATTATCCTCCTCTCTGCTATAGGCTCCATTCTCCTCTTCAATTCTTTCTTCTTCCCCAAATTCTCCCTCATTTTCAACAATTTCTTCCTTTTCTCTTCCCATTTTTCTGTCTGGAATTATCCAGACTATTTCATTCCGTCAGTTTAAGTTATCATTTTCTCTCTTCTCATCACTTATCCTCCTATTTATTAAGTATGACTATCGGTATCAGATGTTTGTATCAATGTCTCTGCTGCATGTAGGGCTTTACTGTCTCCGATCTTCTTATTTCTTCATTACTTCCAGATACTAGAGTTAAAATTTCGTCTTGTTCAATATCTTATCCCTATTTTGTAACTTTTTAAGCTATATGTCAAGTTGTAAGTATAAATTTTTATTTATTAAAATATATGCCAGCTGGTATCCATTTAAAGCATACCTTTCTTGTGCTGTCTCATTATAATAAAGTGTACATTCAAACAATATATGCTCCGGGATTAATTACCGATTGCAGTAACCACATATGTTATTGTGTTTTGTTAATTTTCTTCCAATAGGTTTTATAGGGGCTATGTCCGGTTAAATAACGTAGTAATCGCATTATTGGTTGGATATGTTTTAAATTTAACCGTTCCAAAATGTTAAATGAATAAAAAGTTATTTTTCCTGGATAGGTAGTACAATAAGCCCAAGGCTGAAGTGCATCCGGAGCACACTGCTTCACCAAAAATGTATACTATCGCTATGCATTCTTCGTTAGTATACACCTTCGCTGTTTATTGTTATGTGATGCTCTAGTACGAGAGAATCAGGAGTTTTATACCTATTCTGGAAAAGCATTCTCTAGTTAATAAGATAATGTTACTCGAAACGTCTAGAAATAGGAACGTTATTATGTAGAATATGCGCTAGCTTAGTTTATGTTTATTTTTATATTTTCGTTCACTTTACGTAAAGCATAGTATATATTACGACTCCATTACAGTTATAAAACTCCGCAGACAGGAGCTGGATTCAAAATCTGACTCTCTTCGTTAGAAACCGCAGGCCTAACCACTCGTACACAAAACAAATTGACGGATATGTAGTAAAGTAGAGTATATATTACAACTGCATTACAGTAATAAAAGTCTTTAGACGGGAGCTGGATTCCAACTCTGATCCTCTTCGTTAGAAACCCGCAGAGCACATTTGTAATATGTAGGTAAAAGAGGCTACCTAACAGGTAGTCTTCAGATGTATGATTCATGATGGACGAGACTATTATTGTTGCCTTAATATTTATTATTATACTTCAGTGCATTACGGATATTGCATTGGCATTCTTCTTAGACGTATTATATTTACCTATATACGAAGTGTACAATTAATAATACACAAACGCACATAGAGTAGCTCGAAGTAACAATCAAAGGTAAATGTGGCACTTGCAAATCACTCTTCAAGAGTCTATGCCTAGAAAATCCATGGTTAAATCACCACGGGTCAACTTGACTCAAAGGATTACGACTCCTTTAAATAAAATAACTAAAACAGAAGCAAGCAGTCCTGCGTAATGTAATGAAACAGTGGATATATTTTACCATACCTGATTTTGTCAATTGGGTTGCCTATTTGAACAAAGTCGCGGCAGTTTCGAAACAAAATGTAAAGAAAGGAAATAATGTACCACCTAATTCGAAGTAAGCTTTGCATCACCGTTTTTTATCAACCAGAAGACCAAAGAAAACAAGAATAAACAGCAGACAACTCAACAAAAACCTGCAGTTGAGTCATTAAACAATAACCCTTACACTAAAATCGTTTTGAATGGCACTGGTGTTGAGCTCATCACGAAGTGACAAATACCGATAAAAATCTCTGGAACTCAATAAATGTAAAACATACATGATGTGAATAAAAATCGGCCCATTCCTCTAGATCGCAACAGCATTTTATACTCCGTAATGTTCCCACGTAATCAACCTTAGGCTCCACCCAACCGATATCAATTATCTATGTGATTGATCTGAAAAGTCATTCAAACAAATGAATAATTTTATAATCGACATGAAATGAAAGAGTGGTTCGCTGCGATTGGTAGGTAGATGTAGGGGAACATACACCCGACAGAACAAAAATCGTAAATAACAATAGGAAATGAATAATCACTATCAATTAATACCATGATGAAATACTGTAAAATAACTTGTATTATAAAATGTTAGACATAAGTAAGGAGCATTGTAATTAAGAAACGAGATAGCAGCAGGGCAAAAGTCCACCAACGAAGTACATTAGTGAGCACGGAAATCGGCAAAATAAGGGTAAGTACCTAGGAATATGACTTATTCACAGCTCTAGCAACTGATAGTCAAGGAGAGAGCTTTAGAGAACTCCCACCTCGAGTTGATCATCCAGGTGAGGTATCACGTGCAGACTGGAGAAGCTCTACACCGCTCACGCCCGCTACATACACAAGGAAAGGCTAAACCAATAGAACATACTCGACCTTCCAGAGGAAGGGGTAAAGAATCATTAGCACGTGTTATTAAACTGAACGACAGCTACGACATTTATTTGAGAGCTTTCATCAGAGACATGAAGACAAAGGTTAAAGTTATTGTCACCAGAGAAAGGCAAAAAGAAAACCGATATAAAAAAACCGAGGTGTAGCATGAAAGTATAACGTTTAGATGTTTAGATGTATTAAAAGAAAAAAACAATTCTTAACTTTTGTCTTTATTTCTTCGTTTTTATGTTATTACGTTTTATTTTTGGGCCAAAATTCAACAAAGTATTGCCCTAACGGTACTCCGTTACTGAGAACACGACAACTAGCTTGTAATCTTACCATTTGACAGTTCGGCCATATTATAGGATATACAGTTATGCTCGAGGAACAGAGGAGGCCACGCTGGCAGAGGGTGTGGCTAGATTTGTTGGCACCAACATAAACAGCTGCGTTCCATTACGGGCCGCTTTTATGCGCGTCAGTATACATAAAAATCTGATGTGTTACACTCACATGACTTTCTCTACTCTTGTACAATCTATTTTTACAAACGCCTATTCTCCATATGCTTTATGTTAATCGAGATATCGAGATGTCAATCTTATTGCTAATTTTCTTGTAGATGCAAGGGGAATATGGTAGCTTTTAAGCGATGGTCAAATATTTTAACGCTGGTTGCTATGTGTCGAATTCCATTCTCTTTGCAAGTCCAGGACATAAAAAAATGAATAACGAATTTGAGAAAAAGTATAAGTATTGGAAAATTTAAGGGAATAACAAGCAATATCTCGAAAACGCTTCACTCAACAAAAGAAATGTATATAACATAAGTTGTGTATTTTAACGAGATCAACATTTTTTGTGTAGTAAAATTTTGTCTATCTCTTATGGTTTACCAGTTATGCAAAAGTCGTTCACAATGAAGAATACTTTTGGAGACATTCCCAGAAAATTCGAGATATACATTTCATTTCTCATGGCATTATCTTAAACATATGATATTTTAAACAAAATCGTTAGAGCCATTTTTGAGAAAATTAAAATTTTCGAAAAATGTTCCATGTAAAGGATAGTCTGGGGTGGGGGGATTTTCTTGAAAACCTTCGTGTCGCATCTCTGGAAGATACTGAACCTAAATACCAAGTTTGGTGTTTATCCGACTGTTCGTTTTTGAGTTATGCTGTTCACACACACACAGACACACACACACACACACAGACACACACACACACAGACACACAGACACACACACGGACATGTTTCCAAAAATGCTTTTTTTGGATTCAGGAGGTCTCAAAACATGTATTTCCGGTGAAATGTCGGTATCGAATTTTTGGGTGGAATGCAATACTTCCCCTACTTACTATACGTAGTAGAGAAAGTAAAAATGACCATATTACTGTAAATTATTTTAATACACTGTACACGGAGTAGTTTCAGACCAGCGCAAGAGAAATCTCAAGAGAGTTTTATGCGCAAGTCCTTTAAGAAACAAACAATAAGGTACAGATAGATCTGTAAATACATTTCATAATAAGTCATGAATACCCCCTCTTACATTTTAAATAATAGAATATGTGTAAAGCGAGAAGACTGGCATTCCTCTTTGGATGGGGATTACAAGATAAATATTCATTTCGTTTCATCGAAGAATATTATAAGGTTCTTTGTTTAAGAACCTAAATAAAGATTTTAGCAAACAAGGACATGGAACTGATATGTAATACCCTCTCTTATCTTTGTCATCCTCTAGTAGAGGCGAATATACTTAAGCTGTTTAAAGTAGTAGCACAGTATTTCACAGTGCTTCTCTTGGGATTGTACCAGGCCAAGAGAAAGCGAAAGAACTATTGAGTTCTTGTCCCCGAGGAGTCGGACGGGAAATATGTGCTACCTCTCTCTGGTGCGGAATTTCGCTTGCCTTCAGTGCATGGAATTCAGACATAGTTGAACATCTTTTATCTTGTTCACACATCTTGCTTTGCGTTTAGAACAATAAATAAAGCAGTAAGCGGAACTCGCAACCTGTCTTAACAACTACAAACATTGTTCAGATATCACAGCTCGTATTAGTTGTAATCTTTTTGGTTATCACAGCCCAAAGCGGTCAAATGTCAAGAGTATATTGTATGTATTTACGGATGGAAGTAATGCCAAATGTAGTTAAGTACTTAAAGCCTACAAAGTTCACGTTTTGAAAGAAAATCAACTTAAACTATAAGATTGACAACAATTTCCACTTGCTGATCCATACGACCGCTGTGAAACATTGCTGAGATTGTCTATGGTAAATATTTCAGTAATATCACACTTTTAGATCTGGGCCAAATTATCGTTTTTATGTTTTCTGTACCGTCTTCGCATTCTGCACCATTTAATATGTAGGGCCGGCTGGACACAGGAATATATAAATACGAAATAAATAATCCAGGAAGTAACGACGTTTGCAAATTCACAATGCGCAGATGCTATCGGGCTTCTAACCAAGGTCGAATGGCTTCCTCGACATCTTTCAGTATTGTGTAAATGATACTCAAAACAAGCCTTTATTGTGCATTCTGTGATTGTTCAAAACGAACTACGTGATACAAATTCCCTCCGACTCTGAGGTGAGAGGCGTTATTCGACTTTTGAATGCTCAAAAGTTGAAACCGTGGAAATGTGATGTGAAACGTTCAACAATGCAAACAAATGTGCATGAAGTAACCCGACCCAGACCGGCAATGATTTGAACAATCAAGTGAACAACAAAATTGTGCAAGACAGACGCGTAACTATAGACGAGTCACAGATTTATTTCCTAAACATTTCTTGTTCCTGGTAAAATTGTGTCCGAATATCTTGGCTTAATGGACTGGCGGCAGCCAACTACCACCTAGGAATTGTAAAACTAATGAACAGCTATGGCAGATGCTTAAATAAGGGAGCTGACTATGTGGAGAAATAACGCAAGCTTCAATTTAATGAGTGACTTTTTTAAATAAAGCATTTCTTTATAATTTATTAAAGACCAACCGCCGCTACTTCCTGGATTACCCTCGAATGTTACAGGAAAAGAAGCGGATGATCAAGATGTGCACTAACGTGCACAAAAAGTGGCCCATTATGAAACACAGCTGATTATGTTGGCAATGACAAATGTAGCTCCTCCCTCTTCCAGCATGAGCTGCTTTTTTCTTCGAGCATAATTTCTAACCCTTGGATTGGCAGGGTACATTCCAAAAACACGGCCGAACTGCCAAAAAATAGCATTACAAGCTGCATTTGTTCTCACTAGTGGAGTACCGTTAGAGCAATGCTTCGATTAATTTAAACGCAAAAATAAAATATCATAAAAGAAGAAGTAAATTCGAAAAATTCGTTGTCTTCGTCTCCATGTTGCAGATGAAAGCTCTCATATAAATGGCATAGTCGTTTAGTTTAATGACACTTACAAATAATTCTTCACCCCTTCCTCTAGAAGGCCGAATTATGTTGTATTGGTATTGGTACTAATGTATTGGTCTGCCTGTGTGTACTAACCGTAGTGAAACTCTTTCATAGAGGCGGTATCCGAACCACCCCTTCATTTCACATCGATTATAACATTGTACATTGGTTCGTTTTTTGGGGGTCTAGATTGTTTTACAGGCCAGTCACATAGAAAACTGGCTGGGTGGAGTCTGAGGTTGGTTACTTAAAGGTGCTTATGAGGGAAAACCACTAGGTATTGCGGTCTAAGGGAAGGAGCCTTTTTTATGCATATTGATGTACTTATAAGACACACTTCATTCGTTCGAAACTGGGATTTCATTCTGGTTGCAAGGTCTTTTGGTTCTCACACGCTGAGACGGTTTTGGCCCAAAGACCATTTCAAGCCACCGAAATATCCTGAGCAGAGTATTTAATTCTCTATGATGTCATAGGCTTCTATTTTACATTTCTTCCACACTCCAAGCACAAGGCCGATCAATCAAATTCCAATAATCGAAAACAAACATCACTTCAAACAAATAAATTTTGGGATATTTAAACAAAATTATGAAACAAAATAACCGTACATACCACTATAACATATACTATATATAGAATATTAGACGAACAATTTTTACTTTCTCTACTACGTATAGTAAGTAGGGGAAGTATTGTATTCCACCCAAAAATTCGATACCGAGATTTCACCGGAAATACATGTTTTGAGACCCCCTGAATAAAAAAAGCATTTTTGGAAACATGTCCGTGTGTGTCTGTGTGTGTGTCTGTGTGTGTGTCTGTCTGTGTGTCTATCTGTGTGTGTCTGTCTGTGAACAGCATAACTCAGAAACGAACAGTCGGATAAACGCCAAACGGTATTTAGGTTCAGTATCTTCCAAGGATGCGACACGAAAGTTTTCAAGAAAAATCCCCCCACCCCAGAGTACCCTTTACATGGAAGATTTTTCGAAAATTTTAACTTTCTCAAAAATGGCTCTAACGATTTTGATTAAAATATCATATGTTTAAGATATTTTTATGACAAATAAAATGTATATCTTGAATTTCCTGGGAATGTCTCCAAAAGTATTCTTTATTGTGAACGACTTTTGCATAACTGGTAAACCATAAGAGATAGACAAAATTTTACTACACAAAAAATGTAGATCGCGTTAAAATACACAATTTATGTCAGGTATATTTTTTTGTTGAGTGAACCATTTTCGAGATATTGCTTGTTATTCCCTTAAATTTTTCAATACTTATTTTCTCAAATGGGAATTCGTTATTCATTTTTTTTTGTCTTGGATATGCAAAGATTATTAATCTGTGGGAAAGGGAATGGAGCTGCACCTAGCAACCAGCTATTAAGAGATATGTATGTGCTTAAAGGCTACTGTATTTCCAAATTGCCCTTGTAAATATATATTCCCCTTACATCTACAAGAAACTTAGCAATAAGATAGAGTCTGCAAATGTTTATCTCGATTAACATGAAGTAGATGGAGAATACGCGTTTGTAAAAATAGTTTGTACAAGAGTAGAGAAAGTCATGTGAGTGTAACACATCAGATTTTTTTAATCTAAAACCAAAATTTCTGGCTTCCCTTAAATGAAACATATTGTAATTTCCAGGGAGATAATAGAATTTAAGATTCTATCGCACACATTAAGTGGATGGTAATACCGAAAGTACACTGTAGGTGTAAAAATAGTGATGGCTTCTTAAGTAGCAAACAAGACGTTGTCACACAGAAAGTCTATGGAATCGCAACTTTCAAATCGGCGTGCAAAATACAAAAGCTGGCGCTTCGTGGTTATAGAGCGACCGATGGAGTGCTAAATAATTATCTTAGTGCGGGATGCCTATATAGAAGAATAAAATAAATATCTTCTTTAGTTTATAATAGCCCATGTATTTTTTAATTTGAGCCCACACCCGCCGATCTCAATAGCGGTCATCTGCAGGGCTACATTGTTTCCCCCTGCGTTAGTGTCTCTTATCGTGCCATTTTAATAACATTTGAATACTGTTTCGATATGTGATTTTTTTAAGTTCCCTTGTTTTATCCAGTTTATATTTACTGTGCTTTTACTGCTTTCGTTACCGCTTATTTTCGCAACTATACAACACACAGACACACACAAACACCCATGCCCATGGCGGGACTCGAACTCAGCTTGGCAGAACGCCGGAGGTACAGACTCCAGCGATCACGGCTACGATGGCTGGCGTGCTGGATGCACAGTAGGGGATAAGCTGGTTGAATAAGTGAGTTTTTATGTTACCATCACGCGGCCTTGTGGGGTGCCATTTAAGCATCCCGTTTAGTCGACGATTGCTACTAGATGCTGGTATTGCATGCGTGCGCATCCTAATGTTAACTTCTGAGTGATAACCATGACATCGCCCTGAATGTTACTGAGGAAGCTAAGCGGGTAATTAATAGTAGGCAAACTCCTCATTTCACGAAAAAAGGAATAAAATTATGACAATAATTGCATGAAAATACATTTTTAATTTTATGAATGTTTTATATTTTTCTAACTTTTAGCCAAGTGTTGCATCATTGGCTTTATAATTCCCGAAAGGTGGTTTAATTAATTCTACATATCCTTCCCCGTGTTTTTGATGAAATTGGTGCACGGTGATCTAGAAGTTTTTGGTATAAGTTCTCACCTTTACCTCTTAGAATTGTATTCTTAATTTCGTAGTCTTTATAATAATCCTAATAAGAATGAAAAATCAGCTGATACTTACGGAAATGGGTATTGCCTTTAAGTATAGCTTAGTGGCGAAAAAACTGTCAGAATAGGAGTAAGCTTTAGAAAATTACAGCAGGGGACTTTTAAACTGCTGTACCTATTCTTTAGTCCCGTAGTCATTTAATGACAAAGTCCCCACAGCTTTCATATAATACAGAAACCCCTGAACGAAACTGGTGAATATGAGGATTTACCACTCTAAGATTATCAGTTTAAGCATTTTGGATATGACGCATAGTCGATAACCATAGAGAAAAATAATCTCAGTTAATTTTAAACATAGATTATGAAGTTTTTTATGTTAGCCGGCGTACAATTTTCTGTATTTAGTATACTCTGGTAATGAACATGATTACAACAAGCAGAGAACGTGTAGCAAAACTTTCTTGCAGAAGTATTCTTCAAAGGTTTTGGCATCCAGAAATGTATTACATAAATCTATGAAATTAGAATAAAGATTGCTCTCAGTATAAATCTGCAGTATTTGCATAAAATATAAATCGAAGAAATAAGTTATAACGTTGAGAGAGAAAGAGAGAGACAGAAAGAGGATGGACAATAATAATAGAGCGGCGCTCTAGTCCAAGTATAACTAGCCTTTAAACGTTACCAGTTACATAGCTCAAAAGGGATACCAAGGGTAAGGGATAACGGTCAAACTGAGAGCCGACTGAGGCAAACTCAATAAAAACTGTAACCAACAGCCATGGTAGAAGTCAGTTTTGTTCATGGTACACAGGGAAGTGCGGAATAATTAAACTTTACGAACATTTCTGAAATTGCATTAATTTACGAAACTATGCCACTAACAGGCCACTAATGGAAAGAGAAACCCTGCTTATCTCTTTGGCTACTTCACAAGCTGATGTAAACATCGATCAACAAGTCACTACCATAATACTGTAATACTATGGGCCGAGCTCACCGCTTATATGATGGTGTCTATCGGCGCCGGCCGACTGGTTGGTTGTTTGGAGAGAAAAGCAGGGCAGACTCTCTCCGATGTAAATACCAGGAACGCCTTCGAGACGCAACGAGATTATTCTGAATGTTTCTTCCCCCGCCTCCAGTGAACTCTCTTGAAGCTGCTGCGACTATATCGGCGAGCATGCGGCGACAATCAATGTGTTAGTGAGCTGTTGTTTTTGCTTATGTGGCAGAAAGTGCGGGTAAATCAGTGTGTTTTACGGGTGATGCTCAGCGTGCGAGAGAAGCGAAGTCCAGTGTTCGACACTCCAGTATGTGAAGCGGAAGAAAGAATAAGAGGCTGCTTCGCACATGCTTCATTACACCGCTACGCGCAAGGAAAAGTGAAGTGACATGGAAACTGGACTATGGCACACTAGAAAAATGAAGCACAGTGAAGAGTGAACAAAGTCAGAGTATCATGAAACAAACAACTCTACTTATGCACGATTACTTTGACATAATTTTGTAAAGACTTCTAAATATCTTTCACATTTATAACATTAAAATGTGAATGCATTATAAAATAATAGTTCATCCTGGCTTCCACACTTTACATTTCACCGAACCTTAGAAGACGGCCCCCTCGCGTAAGAAATAAAAAATTCTGTCCTCACCACAATGGTAATATATAAATAATAATTTCTAAATGGTACAGGCAACACAATTTAAACAAGGCAGTACCATCGTTAAAGATTAAGGAATGAAGAAATACAAGATCAGAAACTGAATTTTGCAACTGTTGAAACGTTTATTTTATCCTGGTTTCAAGAGGAAATGATAAGGGAATTGAAAAAGAAAACAGTATGAAAAAAGTTTGTTGTGAGCACTTTTCTGGCGAGTAGTGGCGGAGTTCAAGTTAATAATTTCCAATGTTACTTTGACTTTATATGGGAAAGGTTCTAAAATGTTTTTATACACCAATGACAGAACCATTACAGTCAAGTTGTAGACTCAATACGAGTTCTTTTACGATGTTCGGTGAGTAATTTCGAACTATTATGAACTTCTTGCGGTGCTCAGCATACAGTGCGTGGTTGCAGAGCGTTGTAGACAGTAGAGTGCGGAATCTTGAATCAGGATTAAATTGTGGTGTAGATTATGGCTGCTGCTTACGAAGTACGAGGGCTGATCAACAAAGACTGAGACTGATTTTTTCCTGTAGCTTCCGTGATAGTTTCGTATCTGTAACATAAATATTTGAAAATAGCGAGGTTTTATGTATAATTTTGGTAGGCGGCAGCACTCTCGTATTGGTAGGTTGGTAGTAATGCTCTATTTTGTAGATCCTACGTGCATTTCGCATACCAGACAATGGAGGTGATGCATTTTTTAAATCGATTATCGTGATGAGTAATGGCTGCATCATTATGATCCTAAAGGAAAACAAGCCAGTACAGTGTGGAAATCGCCAGGTTCTCCAACACCAAAAAAGGCAAAAGTTGTTCCATCTGCAGGGAAAGTGATGGTGATCATTTTTTTTTACTGTAATGGAATGATTTACCAGCATGCAGTTCCTCCTCACACTACTGTTACAGCAGCATACTACACATCAGTATTGGCTACACTGAGGAAGCACATTGCAAAGAAACAATCATAGCTTTCTCGGACTGGGTGGCGACTTCATCATGACAATGCACGGCCTCACGTCGCAAATCAAGTCATGCAGTTTCTGGCTCGATTCAACATTACCTGTGTACCACATCCACCTTATAGCCCCGATCTTTTACCCTGTGATTTTTTTTATTCCCATCACTAAAGGCAAAGCTTAGGGGTATTCGATTTGAGAACTCTGAAGCAGTGCTCAAGAAAAGTGAGGCGATTCTCAAGGACCTGACAAAGAATGGTCTGCAGTACGTGTTCAAGGACTGGCAGAGTCGCTATAAAAAGTGCATTGAAGTAGGAGGGGACTACTTTGAAAAAGATCATGTAAACATTAAATTGGAGTAATAAACATCTGTGAAAAAAATCAGTCTCAGTCTTTGTTGATCAGCCCTCGTATATAGGTGTCAGCAGCTGCTTGTATCAGCGGTGTAACAGCCGCTGGTCGAGACAATCGCCAAGAGATTCTTCAAAATGTGCTTGCATTCAAGGACATGAATCCAGAACAAAATATATGGAAAGAATTAGAAGAGAGTAATACATGGAATATTGTCTTAGGAAATATTGTCAATGGGAGACAAATGGGAAGAAATAACTTCAAAATTGGAGACGATGGGAGCAAGGACAATGAATAAAATTCTGGAAAGTTTGACCAGAAAACCACTGCAAGAAATGCGTAGGAAAACTACACACATTTAAAATTCAAAAGAATAGGTAAGTCATTAAACGTTAAAGGGTATTAAACCATTAAAAAAGTTACCTTTTGATTATAACGCATATAAAACTAAAAATAAGCCCCAGGACGTGACCTGCAAAATAATGCTGTAGAACACCGACACGCTTTAAAGTACCGCACACATCTTGTACCTTTATAACCAGAATCCGATTGTGTTTTCTTCACCGTTTTTCAATTAAATCGTGACCATCTACAAACGAGTATTAATATCCGCGTCTTACGTATTATCCATACAGTACGAGAGTAAGTTAATAAGTATCCGCGAATAAGTTTTTAAATTTATTATAACAACAATATGAACTTACAATTATCTCCTTTTTCAATGTAGTCCCCTTGCTTCTCATTGAACATAGTCCATCATTATACAAGTTTTCTGATGCCCTCATAAAAAAAGTTTTTTCGGCTGAGCAGCAAGCCATGTATGCACCGCTTCCTTCACTTCTTGATCTGTGGTGAATCGACGACTCTTTGAGGCATTTATAGGTGGGGGGGAAGATATGGTTTGACACTTAATCGACAGTCAATCTTTGGTTCTCTGAATCATGCTACGGACTTGCTCAATGTTGGCGTCACTAGTGGATATGGACGAGTGCCGTGCTCTTGTATGTATGCACATATTGCAGAAAAGAAGCGACATACTAAAAATGCTATTGTAAAAAATGGGAGAAATGGGCAGCTCAAAAATGTGATTTAGCAACTGCTAGTACAAAAGATCTTTTTGAAATTTATCAAGGCAATAAATATTGACGAACTGTAGTAAAGCTGTAGAGTTATTAATATATTCTCTAAGAGATAAATAAGTAGTAAGAATAATGCAATATAATGCATAGTTACACTATAGAAATTAAAAGAAGGAAGAATTTAAACCTAAAAATTAAGACTTTAAAGTTAAGACTAAAGTTAAGACTTTAATGATAAAGTGTTAAGTGTAGCCTAGTAGCATTATACAGAAGAAAGGTGAAAATAAATCAATAACGAAAAAAATAAATAAAGAAAAATGTTTAAGTTATGAGATAAATAATACTTTGTTAACCTAATGTATAGTAGATGCATATTACGTTTTATAAAATAGCATGCAGTATTAAAATTCACTGCAATGGAGCGTGCTGTAAATAAGTAATTTAGTTTGAAGGTTTGTAATGTATACCCAATGCCTAAGTGAATAACAGAATATACAATAGAATTTCTGTGAACTTTAGCCGTTATATGGCATTTTTACAGCAAACTCATACATTTTCGGGAGAACATCCTTTATTTACACTAATTGTTCTTTCACATTAGCAGTGTGTAGGCAGTAAATTGGAAAGTTGAATAAGACTTGAAAAATTCAATGCAGCGAGTAATGGCTGTAGCTATGAATTTTTTAAGCCTTTCAACCTTCCAGTTTTCATCATTGCCCTTATAAGCTAGTTGCTCGATATAATAAACCAGCTGTGTGTATGCGCAACTACTGCCAACAAATTCCAAACCTGGAGAGCAACACCACTTCTGCACTTCACTTTCCTGAAGATGAAGACAATGGCCATCTTGGAAACTTTGGATAGAAATAATTCCCTTCCCACTTGGCTAGAACTTGCGAATAGCTAAACCCTCTTTAGGTAAAGAGCTCTCCAGTGGTACGGAACAAAGAACTCGTGTTAATTACCTGCCGGAGTAGTGCTTTTCTGAATGTACTTAATATTCTGGCAATGTAGGGAGGTTACCCAGCACGATTTAGAAGCACCAGGCGTCTGCTGCACAATGATTTGTAACCCAAATTAGGATCACAACCCTGATCCGATCATGTTGACGGAACTAACACAACGTTCGTTTGCCCAAGCGCTCGTGCCAGCCGCTGTTGACAATAAATTATTTGGAGATTGGCTACCAGAGAATCTCAAGCGAATATATACAAACTCTACAAAAACAGAGGCCTGATTTATTGTGGTATTATTTCCACAGCAGGTCAACTGCACAAATCTCACTTAAGCTTTAACTAAACTAAAGTAACTTCCCGATTCTTTTTGCGCCACTCAAGAAGTACTTCCTAAATAAATGATGTGAAGGAAAGCAGGAAATATGTGTCTGCACTGAATACGGGAATACGGATCCCTTACATTAGTGCATAGTAGATGCTGCAAAATCAATGTACACCATACATCCAGCATTATTTGCATGATTGTTAATGTAGCATTAAAAATATTAACTTAAGCATTTCGGTTATTGTGTCTTTTTATCCCGCTCTGAATAAAATAAGTTCAAATTTGCACCTAAAATTTTAGGATAGAGTGGTCAATAATTTGAGGCAGTATATTTAACACTTAAATAATTTCAGTCTAATTATATAATATGTAATTTCAATAACAGCCCGCCTAAAAGCAATATGTGTATGTAATAATTTGTAAAATGTATGTAACAGTCATTGTATATGTTTATATTATTGTATACATATTCAATAACGTTATGTGAATGTATTACGTAATTTAATAATTTAGGAGCTTCGAGAAATAGATCAACAGTTGCTAACAATGAGGTAACAATGAGGTAACCTTGAGGCAATAATTAATTAGAAAGTAATAATACTACTGGTGATTTTTGGAAGCAAAAATGTAATTTTTGTGTTAGTTTATAAAATAGCCAATCAACAACCAGAAAAAGCTTTAGTTAAATAAAGGTATTCCATTGGACTAGAATTAGCCAATCAGAAATAGGGCAAATTGTAAAAATTTAGGCGGTAGAAATCAGTTCAGTTGCTTGTAGATAGCGCTCATAAATGGACGCGTTGCTTGTAGACAGTGTTTCTAACCGGACGCGAGATGCGTCCTCGAGAAATTTAATACGTATTCGTGTGAGACAAAAATAGTTTACGTGTTGAAAGGTGCAAATAACGTAAAGACAATACCTACTTCAAATTTAAAACATATTATATTAAAAAATATAATTCCTTTTCATTGGCTTTAAGAGACTTAAAATTATATACATTTTTACCTTTCAGCTTCTACACTATTTTAAATACAGAAATGTGTGTTCATAAACTTATACTTTGAGACAATCTCTATTTAATGTTAACTCAGGAGTTATAAATACCGGAAAATTTTCGAGAACTGCAGCCACTGTTACATCATTGTTGGCTAATCTGCATCTAGGTATATCCTTAAGACCAAGGAGAATAGAATCTCCAAAGTGTTATTAAATAACAAATAAATACTAAGTAGCCCATAAACTGGAAGTGGCGAATGTAAATTGCATTTAAATATATTTTTTTAAAGATGAACTCTTGAAAACGCACGCATTCTGAATGAAAAATAGATCATCAGAACAGAAGGAAAAATTGATTTCAAATTTTCTGGTTTACTTAATCGATAACTAAATTATTGCTTAAACGTCAATTTAAGTTTATTTATGCATTGCTTTCTTCTAGTAACACTCACAGAGCGTCGATGACAAAGAGTATTGAAATGTTCTCGTAATTTCAGATTGTGGATGAATAATTGAAACGATGGCATCAACAATTTATTGAAGGCACACGTCGCAAGCTTTAACATACTCATAAAATATTTTATTAAAAACTTGTTACTCCACATTATCACTCCCGATATTTTAGCATTTGCCTTGTTTGTCCACGAGCTCTAGAATCTCGCGTTGTAATCGGCTGCCGCCAGTCCATTAAGCCAAGATGTTCGGACACAATTTCACCAATCGTCTTGCACATTTTTGTTGTTCACTTGAATGTTCAATTCTTCTGTGATGAGTGACGGGTGTCCAGGTCGAGCTTTGTCATGCACAATTCAATTGTTCGTCTATTGTTGAAC
The DNA here is from genome assembly GCA_030765065.1 of Deroplatys truncata. Lineage (NCBI taxonomy): Eukaryota > Metazoa > Arthropoda > Insecta > Mantodea > Mantidae > Deroplatys > Deroplatys truncata. Next base: position 69,047,846 of record CM060987.1, on the reverse strand, counting down.
ATTTAACACCACTTTCGTTCATTACTGTATCACCGCACACTTCCTTAAGTTGACGGTAAATTTCTGCAGCCTTCCACTTCTAAGAATTCAAAAACCCAATGTTTTCCACCTCACAGTCGGAGGGCTTTGCAGCAAACAGGTCATTCTGAGCAATCACAGGATGCACAATAACAACTTATTTTGACTGAAACTCATACAACACTGAGAAAAGATATCGCGGAAACCATTCGACCTTGGACAGAAACCCGACAGCGATCTGCACAGCTGGAGTGCGCAAACGGTCGTTTCTTCCTGTATTACCCTCGTATTATGTGAAACTATCAAGAAATAGAGCTTATAAATAAGTGTGCGTGTTAGCTTTCACGGAAGAATGGCCAAACTGATTTTTGTGAAACTTGGTATATAACACAATTTAAGTTCCACTTCTAAAATACGCTATATGTTATCTTAATGACTTTGTCCTTATGATGGGGCACAAAATAAAGCATTTGAAATATCTCTGTATTGTTAGGCTTTTTGAAGAGTGCTATTTGACGAATAAAAAGTTTTGTTTACAATATTTCGACGGACGAATATTTAAGAAATTATTATAACCATGTTTCGTTACCGCTATACACATTTAACACGAGGCACAGCATATTTCAGATCGCATTGGAAGCATAAAGAAGAGGCACAAGTTTGTGTACTTTTAATCCAGATTGTCTTATTATTTATTAAATCCTTGGTCGTATTCCGATGATTACTGTAGGGTCGCTAGTTCACCTGTATCAGTGCAGGTCAGCCAGATGGCGTTAGTTGCACTGTCTACTCCCTGTAGTAGGTATATGATTGAGGAGTGTGGCCTTAAATGTGGCCTTAGTTGCGTAGTCGTCTGGTTATATCACCTACTTCTTGACTAATGGGTTTTGGTGGAATGTGAAGTTTGGGGATCGTAGAACTGCTAGCTGTTCTTGGAATATACACGTAGTCATTGTGATGCTGGGAAGTATTTATTCCACTCAAAAACCTTTATGGAAATTTTATCAGAAATGAATGTCTTAAATCCCCAATTAAAAAGCAGTTTTAGAAAAGTTCGGAATTTGTGACTGTGAAATGCATAACTCAAAAACGAAATCTAGTGTAAATGCAAAATTGAATTTTAAGTTCAGTATCTTCAAGGGACGCAACAAAAATTTTCAAGAAAATTTCACCAATCCAAACTAGCCTTCACATGTAAAAATACTCGTTATTTTTGATTTTCTCAAAAATGGCTTTAATAATTTTGAATGAAGTACCATTTGTTTAAGATACTTGCCTGACAAATAAAGTACATGTTTAAGTTTACTGCGAATAGTTTATGAATGAGATTTGTGTAACTTATAAACCGTAAGTGATGAAAAAATGTATTTTTTGTTAAAACATATGAATTATATCAAATAAAATTCTCAAATATTGTTTATAATTAGCTTTAATTTCAATTGCTAAGTCGCTATTCGTTATTTTTCTCGTGGTCATGCAAAGAAAACGGAATTTGAAAGCCATCACAAAGCGACAAGACTTTAAAGAGTTGATTATCGCTTAAGCACTGTGGCTGCAACGAAATGTGCAGTAAAATCATTTCTGCAAATTTTTACCTCCATTAATATGAAACAACAAAAAGAATAAGCTTTTGAAAGAATAGTTTGTAGAAGAACGTGAAGAGAAGATAATATGAAAGTAACACATCAGGTATTTTTCTTCAACTGCTAAGTCCCTGCTACTCGTCCCTTTTTACTTTCTCTACTAGATATAGTAAGTAGGGATACCGAGATTTCACCGGAAATATATGTTTTGAGGCCCCCGAAACAAAAAAAGATGCATTTTTGGAAACATGTCCGTGTGTGTGTCTGGGAACAGCATAATTCAGAAACGAACAGTTGGATAAGCACCAAACTTGGTATTTAGGTTCAGTATCTTCCAAAGATGCGACACGAAGGTTTTCAAGAAGCCCTCCCCCCACCGCAGATTACCCTTCACATGGTACGTTTTTCGAAAATTTTAATTTTCTCAAAAATGTCTCTAACGATTTTGTTTAAAATATCATATGTTTAAGATATTTTCATGACGAATGAAATGTATATCTCGATTTTCTGGGAATGTCTCCAAAAGTATTCTTCATTGTGAACGACTTTTGCATAACTGGTAAACCATAAGAGATAGACAAAATTTTACTAGATCGTGTTAAAATACACAATTTTTATACATTTTTTTTCTTGAGTGAACCATTTTCGAGATGTTGCTTGTTATTCCCTTAAATTTTCCAATATTTATACTTTTTCTCAAATGGGAATTCGTTATTCAATTTTTTTGTCCTGGTAATGCAAAGAGAATAGAATACTCGACACAGCAAGCAGCTCTTAAAATATTTGACTATCGCTTAAAGCCTACCAATTTCCCTTGCATCTACAAGAAAATTATTAATAAGATTAACTCTCGATTAACATGAAGCATATGGAGAATAAGCGTTTGTAAAAATAGTCTGTACAAGAATAGAGAGAGTCATGTAAGTGTAACACATCAGATCTGTTTTTCCGTGCTCATATAAAGCCATGATATAGCGACCCACTTATTAAAAAGATTTAACTACCGCTTCAACCCTGCACCTACAACGACAGGTGCAATAAATCCATTCTGCAGCTGTTTATCCCGATTAATATGAAGCACAATACGAATAAGCCTTGTAAAACTAGTTTGTAGAAGTGTGGGTAGGGAAAGTAATGGGAATTTAAAACAATATTTTTATGACTTCCTACACTATCTAAACTACTAGTCAGAAGAAGAAGGTCCACGCGCGTTCCTGTGAACAGCATAACTAAAAAGAATGATGTGTTGCATTCATAAGACTTTCTCTACTCATTTTTCTACAAACTATTTTTATAAAAGCTTATTCTTGCACCTGCCTTCGTCTTATTAATGTAGATAAACTTTCATTACTCATTCACACATTTGGTTGTAAGAACAAGAACACAGTAAGCTAAAGGGAGTCTTCTTCCTCCTTGCAAGTATTACGTCCTTCGGCCTGTTACGGTCTCATTGCCATCTCCTTCTGAGTCGTCCTACGTTCCTTCTCCCTGAGGGTCGATATTTCGAGGCCATTTTCGGGATACGAGCTTCATCCATTCGTTGCAGATGTTCTCTATAATTTTCTCTATATTATAAAACGTTATCATTTATTACATAGAATATATCCTACTCCTCTCTTATTTCTTCAGTTTTTATTCTGTCCCTTCTGCTACATCCTCTAAGTAGAAATTTCATTTCTCCTGCTTGGATGCGGTTTTCATCTTTTTTTCTCGTGAATCGACGATTCACTCCCATATAAAAGGGTCGGTACAGCCATTGCTTTATAAAATTTTAATTGTGTCTGTTTCCGTGTGTTATTCTTATTGTTCCACACATCATTTAATATCTCATTAACTTTACATCTAAGTCTTAACCATAGCTAACATCGCATCCTAAATAGTTAAAGTGCTATACCTGTATTATCTTATTTATTACAATTTTATTCTTAGTAGGGTTTATTCCTATAAACGCCATGCTGTTCGTTTTTTCTAATGAGGTAATTTATATTGCTGACATATTTGGTCTAGTCTATGCACTAATCTTTGCAGTTCGTCTTCTGTAAGTGTTAAAATTTGAGACCATCTGCATATAAAAACACTTTAATAAAACATATCTAGTAATTCTAATGGCTTCTGAACTTAAAATTCTTCTATTGTACAGGGATTCAGATTTTCTAAAAGCGTGTCCCTATGTGATGGCTCTTAAATTCCATGCTCCTCAAGTTAACAGGAGAAAAAAAGAATAACGACTAAATACATAAAAAGTCTGGTATGTTACACTCACATGACTTTCTCTACTCTTGTACAAACTATTTTTACAAACGCTTATTCTCCATATGATTCATGTTAATCGAGATATCGGGATGTTAAGCTTATTGCTAATTTTCTTGTAGATGCAAGGAGAATTGGTAGGCTTTAAGCGATAGTCAAATATTTTAAGAGCTGGTTACTATGTGGAGTATTCCATTCTCTTTGCATTACCAGAACAAAAAAAAATAATGAATAACGAATTCCCATTTGACAAAAAGTATAAGTATTGGAAAATTTAAGGGAATAACAAGCAATATCTCGAAATTGGTTCACTCAACAAAAAAAATGTATATACATAAATTGTGTATTTTAACGCGATCTACATTTTTTGTGTAGTAAAAATTTGTCTATCTCTTATCTATGGTTTAACAGTTATGCAAAAGTCGTTCACAATGAAGAATACTTTTGGAGACATTCCCAGAAAATTCAAGATATACATTTTATTTGTCATGAAAATATCTTAAACGTATGATATTTTAATCAAAATCGTTAGAGCCATTTTTGAGAAAATTAAACGTTTCGAAAAATGTACCATTTAAAGGGTAATCTGGGGTGGGGGGAAGGGTTTCTTAAAAACCTTTGTGTCGCATCTCTGGAAGAAACTGAACCTAAATACCAAGTTTGGTGTTTATCAGACTGTTCGTTTCTGAGTAAGGCTGTTCACAGACAGACACATACACAGACATGTTTCCAAAAATGCTTTTTTTGGATTCAGGGGGTCTCAAAACATGTATTTCCGGTGAAATCAGGGTATCGAATTTTTGGGTGGAATACAATACTTCCCCTACTTACTATACGTAGTAGAGAAAGTGATAATTTTAATTCCAGCTTGTTGCATTGTTGTATATAAATTGTCAAAAATGAAAGTGAATTTTACATTTTTTTTTCGGGCGAGGCGCAATTCTAATATCCACATTCTCGCTATTTTCACCATATTTTCGTAGTACATTTCATTAAGGGTGTCACTATAATGTATGTGACAATGTAACTAAGCATGTAATTATTATTATTATTATTATATTATTATTATTATTAAACGTGTATAATTGCAGACCTTATTAAAAAGTTGGATACATCATTTTTCGTGTCTCTAAGGTAGAGATAAAAGGGACTATCTCTCAGTTTCAATACAATAGGTACGGTTAGAAGAATGCTACCGGCGTACGAAAAGAGTTCAGGGAAGAATGGATATCTGAAGATATAATAAATATAATAAAATGACATCTGTAACACGCTGTCCGGCATCTTGATGCCTATTCCGTGACGTGTATTCAACATTTTATAATAGATTTATACTTCCAATTATTTTTACAGTCATAATGTTATAGATTTAAGTTAAAATAAGATGAAATTATAAAATAAACATAAAAAATAATAAAAAACATAGGTGATTTGTAAAACAAATATAAGTTTAAATATCTCTTAAAGATACAACTAATAAATAGTATCTATTAGGCAGTAAATCCAATAACGTATTAACTGTTGAACTACATTACATTCTAAAAAATGCTATTAGTTCTAGATTTAAAGAATCAATAAAAAGATGAATAACAGAGTAGAAAACCACCGGCGAACAGCACATCCCTAATCCTAATTTCTCTTTCCATGTTTAGCATGTGCGTACGCTAGACGAACTCTGTTATTAACCGATGCCCTTTTCGTAATCATTTATTTCACTTGTAAATATTTAAAGTAATTCTGGCAATTAAGCTATAAGAGGGTGAGGGATGAATTGACATGAGGGAAACTCTCAAGCGTTTTGCTTTGACATTTGCAAGTCTTGTCTCAGTACGCCACTGTTTGGGCTCCCTGCAGTAATATATTATTATGAGCGCTTGAGGGTGTTAGTATCAAACAGAGTGATCGAGCATTTTCAGCGTTTATTTTGAAATAACTTAAATAACGAAAACATTTATATTGAATTTAAATGCTGTAACTTACGTTAAAATCTCAGCACCAATAAATTGGGTGCTAATACCTGTATCTTGCGCCTGAAACTGTTTGCTTTGGATTATAATTACGGTCAGAGTGGAGCAGTTTTGCTAAACTATTGCAGCTACATTACAGAAGATCCGTGAGCAATTCCCGGTAATACAGTCCTGCATTCTACGACCCGACACAGCCCATGTTATTGTAGTAAAGTAATATGAGACAGACAAATCGATTGTATTTGCACGTTTGTTGCCAAGTTCATTACGTATAATTGAATACAGCAAATTACACTGTAATTTGTCTCCAGTACCCAAACACCAAAGGGGCAGCTGGGGAACTGTCCCACGGTTTAATTACATATTAAACAGGTAGCTTCAAACGTAGCGGCACTGAAATGACATATGTATTCAGAAACAAGAGTTAGGTTTGGGCTACCGCAGATATGAAACGCCCTTTGAGCCACCTGTCCTTCCTCTCACACACCAGCGAATATAATAGCCATCTCTTTGTTGTTCTAAATTACAGCACAGAACCTACCAGATCATACTGCGTCGTCGTAACATCTTCTTTGTTCAGTGATTAGAATACACATGTTCTGTTTCCATAATTCGATGTGTTACAAGGTACTGAAACAAAAATTCTCCGACAGCTTTGATTATTCTTGTTCATCGCTTCCTGAAATCTTTTTTATTTCAGAATTGGTGCAGAATACTTTAAGAAGGAGCAAAATGGCCCATCTTGCCATTGATGTTAAATTTAGCTGTAATAGTAATCAAAATATAACAGTGAACTATTCTGAAGAAAGCTTATTTTCGTATACTTCATGTTAATTGAGATAAACATTTACAAAATGGTTTTATTACACATTTCATTCTAGGACAAGAGGTGCATAATTTTTTAAGAAGAGATAAAATGGCCCATCTTGCCACTGATGTAAAATTTACCGGGTTCTTTACCCACGTTTTCTAAAAATAATCAAAGTATAACAGTGAACTATTCTTACGAAAGCTTATTTTCATATACTTCATGTTAATCGAGACAAACATTTACAGAAATGATTTTATTACACATTTAGTTTTAAAGAAATTTAGTTGTCAGGTGTTTAAAAGTGGGTCACAATATGCTGGTATAGAAATTCCACACACTTTCCATGAAATAGCGAGAAACAAGTGAATAGCCACAACAGTTTAAAACTGAATTGGTATTGAAAAGTTCATACAATTATAACAGATATTTCGGAAATGACTAATGTCACTTGTTTGAAATAAATTGTTTTTTAATATCTACCTTTTTGTTTAATGATTTTTCGTCTATCTCTATGGTTTACTCGTTGTACAAGATTATACAACATTCCTTCCGGATGAGATAACTTCACAGCTATTCCCAGAAAATTCGAGATTACATTTCATTTCTCATGCAAATAGTTTAAATATATGGTAAGTAATCAAAATCGTTGCAGCCATTTTTCAGAGAAAATAAAAAATATGAAATGTTTCCATGTAAAGGGTAGTTTGGTATGGCAAGTTTTCTTGGAAGATACTTAAAAAGTCTCTTCTTATTTAAATCACTTTCATGGTAATGCAATGGGCATAAAATTAATCCAGATGAACGAGACGTGGAAAATGGGGCAGCAACCAGTGTCGGTCTATTCATCTATTGTGACTATTCTGGGAGGAAATGGTGAAGTGACAGGGTACCATGGGCTCATTGCAGGACGAAAAAGGGAATCGAGATACAGTTGATCCGTTACAGTTATAGAGCGAGAAGCCTGGCGCTATGCAGGTTCTCATACGTCACCCCCTCAAAGAGGGCGACACGGGAACGGATCCCAAACCTACGCTAACAGGGAAAATCCCTACATAAAGCATGCATTCCAAACCATTTCACCGTCACAGCTCAGCCATACAGGCAAAGCTCTGGAGATCTAACCATGGGAAATGAAGAAAAACAGAGCAAAGGACACTGAAATCTGCAAAATTTGAAGCAGCTTCCACCTAAAAGAAAAATATTAATAAAATCGTTAGGCATGTTGGAGCAGAGGGCTGTTAACCTTCATCCTGCTATATATGTGTAACCATGTAGCGATGATTGTGATACCTGGACCTTACCTGTCTTATGCCGAATAGTTCTTTCACAATTTGAGACCGACTGTAGTCTCTTTCACATTAACTATCAAAGCTACTATTTCTGCTTGCACATCCTGTTTGTCTCGCCGGCTTTCACAGAAAGCTAATGACAGCCGAGATAGCAGGCTTATTATTATTATTGTTATTATTATTATTCATAACCTCAAAAGGAAATTAAAAGCTCTCTCCCGCCATTGTTAAATCTGCTAAATTCATGACCCAATATCTCAAAAACTGTTTGAGATATCAGGAAGAACTGTTTACGCCTTCTAAAGTTCACTGATATAACTTTATAAAATACGTTTGTTTATTAAGGATAATTTTCTTAACTATGCCTTCCTTTGTTTACTCGTCCTAAAATTTAATTTATCTATCGTCAATAGTTTGTTACTAAACAGTCATTTATGTCACAAAATGCCATCCACAGAGAAAGCTGTTCATAGCAGAAATGAAGAAAAAAAACTCGCGTAAGTTTTCAAAGAATAAAACCACGGCTTGGGCACTTAGAAGCTGTTATATTTAATTTAACAGAAGTACCAATTTGTAGACCAAAACTTCCGTTTACCACTCTACTCAGAAGTGTAGAGTTATTACTGTAAAGTGGTCCAAAATTCACAGTACAAAATGGTAGAAGCAGTGCCATTTTTTAAAAATATATTTAAAGTGTAAGCATTATGTATGTAACGATAAAATTAAAAAGGAATTTCCAATTAATCAAATTCCACAAAAACTAAAAACGTCATCTTTTGTCAATTTTTGTAAATCGGTCTCCCCTTAAACCACATACCTAATATTTATAAAATGCATAATATGAACATAGAAGCTTTATTGTGCAAATAGCGAAATACAAAATTGTATTTGCATCAGAAGTAAAACTCAAAAAACAAACAATACATTCAAGAGCATACAGATGTCGACATGAGAAAATAAATCAAACCAAACCGCAGACGATGACCATAAAATAGCCAACGATGTGCCAATTAAACTGAAACTGCTACAAAGTTTGAGCAAAATATCTTATTGTTTGAATGCATTTCTTATTGGTTGAAGTAGAATACGGAACCCATAAACCATTAAGCAAGCTGAGGGAAGCTGTCAGACGCGTAGCACACTGCATTATAATAAGGGTGATTATGAATGATAATGGAGCAATAGAGGAATAATACCGTAGAGGTAGGGGGAGGCTTAAGTGCCCATAAATCTCTCTTGTGCAATCCAAGCGTCGAACACAAGAGCCTTTTGATGCGGATAGTTCTCTAATGTATAGCTGTAATGTTAACTTGAAGCACTTACCTACAACGTTACGAAATGTTTTCCTAGATTTCTCTATTATGACAAAGCAACGAGGAATGGCTTGCTTGTATTTCGTATCTGTATTTTAGGTTATATAGGACATTTGAAAAATTACATTACAAATTGTTGGAGTCTGTAGAGAGGTCTGTGTAGATAATGTTCGAATGTAGGAAAAGCATAGGTTACAAGCTACAGTTTCAACTGTTTCTAATCTGGGAGAAATAATTACAATAATTTAGAAATTGAAGCTGAGGTTTTATTTATGGACGCTCTTTAACTAATACGGTTCTTAGCGTTCCATTCTATATTGGGCATGAAAGACCGGAAATTTTGCTAAGAAACCACTTTATCAGGCTTGAGGTTCTTTTACGTGCCGTAAATCTACGATACTGGACCACGGCTTTATTTGCCTTATGAAGGAAGCAATACTAAGGATGTTTAGCCCGAAAAAAAAATCCATTGCCCTCTGCAACGAATCTGCGACCTCATAAACTGGAGGCTAGCATGGTATCCGTAGATTACGGAGGATGAAACTGTAATTTAGTAATCTCAATCTTCATTGATTGCGTTTCTAGAATAACATTAATTAATTTAGTATATGCGGTTGGTGCCAAAATATAAACTAAAGAAATTTCGTAACATTAGGTAAGCTTAACAATCGATTTTCTGTTTAAAGTTTCTCTAGCACCTTCCTAAAGTAGGTAGGGCATTGCGTTCCTCCCAAAAATTCGATATTGACATTTCATCGTAAATACGTGTTTTGAATTCTTCTGAATAAAAAAATTATATAAATTAGGAAAAGGTTCGCGCGTAGTGTTTGTGTGTGTATGTGTAAAGAATGTTGTGAAATACCAAATTTGTTATTTAAGTACAGCAAATTCAAAGGGATGCTAAATGAAGATTTACTAGAAAATTCCTCAAGCCAAACCACCCTTTATCTAGAAACCTTTTCACCATTTCGGATTGTCTTAAAAATGGTTCTAACGACTTAAGATACCAATATTTAAGAAGTTTTTATGACAAATATAATGCAAATGTTCTGAGAGTAGCCTGTGAAGTATCTGCATTCGGAATGAGTTTAGAGTGATTTGTATGACTAGTAAACCATTATGGATACACAAAAGCTTCTTACAAAAAAAAGTAAAACTCCTTAAACACACAATGTATGTCTCATAAACGTTTTGTGTCATAATGTTTTTCGGAGATGTTAGCTTACTTTGCTTTGAATTTTTTTGAAGCACTAGAGTCATTATTCCTTTGTTTCTCATGATGTCATGCGAGGATTATGCAATTTCAAAGCCAGGATATATGTAGGTGATCTATCTTTTAAAGATTTGACTATCGCTTTAGCCTCCTCGTAATTACAACGAAGTGTTAAAGAAACCATTTCTGTAACATTTTATCTCGATTAACACGAATTAAACACAAAAATATGCTTTGGTAGGAATAGTTTATAGAAGAGAGAGACGAGAAATACATCTGATGTTTTAAATTATGCTTAACATCCTGGTATACTAAAACAGTGTTCTGGTTAATTTGATCAATCCATGTTGAATCTCTTATGCACCAGTAAAGATCCCGAGGAGAAAAGTCAACTGGAGCTATCCGGCGATTATGGAGGCTACGCAATTCGGGAATCGAGGTCTATCCGTCGTGACCAGAATTATAAGTTAAAATAATAATGAACGGCAACAGATACAGCAATCTTCTGGGCTTTGAAGGAAAACCAAGCAGTAATTCGGGATTAAGGTTGAACATTTCCACAATTTTCTGGTTTTGGCTAACAAATATGCCTTACTTCACCTCTGATTCATCCAAATTAGGAAATTTATGTTTCAAATAATTGAAGGCCTGACCTTCTTTATCGAGAGTTTTCACGGAGGTTTTCGTCAGGCCAAACTTGATATGTAGCGGAAACAATATAATTTTACTACGTTTAATCAATGGAGTAATTTTCACATTTCCTTTCTCAGTAACAAATGGCTCTCTCAGGCAGTTTCGTCGGTGGCCCGCATTCGGGAGGTCGTTGGTTCGATTCCTGTGTCCGACCTTCCTGACCCAAGGTTTTTTTGGGGGTTTTCCCGGGTCGCCAGGCGAATACTGGGAAGGATTCTCACATCCCAGGAATTTCCTGTCCCTCCATTTCATCTCCATTCTCATTTCATTTCATCCGTTGATCTCTTTCAGGGTTGGAAGCGTCGCCAATGGTGTTTCGGAGCAGTGTGGCAGGGGAAAAGGATGCTTTTTGTGACTCTCTCCGTCCCTCGGCTTTCGGCTGGCTGCCGGGGGTATTCGAGCCCCTTGAGGGGCGTTGGACTCCCTCTGTGCCGGGTGGGGTCCCTGTCTATGTCTGGAATCATAGGGTCCCTGCCATCCCTATGCCGTCACTTCCCGTTCCGACCGCCCGGTGTCTCATCCTTCCTCCCAGGGACTGCCCTATATGGATCAGTGTCGAGTCCCTCCGTACCAACCCATCCAATCCAATACACCGGTACAGAAAAGCAGTATTTCGTGAACCCACAACTGTAAACCTCTAAGCTGAGCAAGGCCTTTAAATTTACAACAGAATTGCTATGTTCATACTAATGTAATTAAGCACTAACGATTTTCAGTTATCTTCGTTTTGATCTCGCCATTTCAGTAAGTTCTAAATACTGTATAATACATAAATAACATTGTAGGCTTGCACGGCCGTTGTCCATAACAACCTGTCTTCCGGTGAAGGCCGCGTCACGTTTAATAAAATTACCGATGTTTCGCTCTTCATATTGAGGGCAAAAGAAGCCCAGAAAAAGCCCTCAACAGGAAGAGCGAAACGTCGGTAGTTTTATCAAACGTGACGCGGCCTTCACGGGTAAACAGTCAAGTTACCGTATAATACAATTTTCTACAAGTTAATAATAAACTTTAAATTTTACTTTTTTTGTTTTTAGTTATAAAATTGCTCTAAAATGTGACTTTGCAAATAAATTTTCGAAACCTCTCACCTCGGGGGTATTCCGTACTCAGAACCACAAGTTCAGCCTAGGGATCTGTGGCTCTACTGAAGCTTGTTAGGAAGGAATTTTCAAAGGAAATCTGTGTTAGTGAGCGACGCGTGTACAGTCATGGAGCAGTCTTTGTAAAGTGAAGTTGGAGAAATAGCTGACAGGCGTATGTAGTAGCGTATATATCACATATAATTTATTTCCATAAGTAGTAACAGTAGAAGTTAATTATGAATGCCACGACTTTGCAATCATAAATAATGCTTCGATTATTCGATCTCTTACTAACGAATGTCTCGGAAATGGCTGATTCCACAATCATTTATTTGAAGTAAATTGTGTGTATTAAAGCAATCAACATTTTCGACTATCGCTTAACGTCTACTAGTTATACAAGATTATACAAAATTCCTTCCGAATGAAGATTTCAAAGGCTATTCCCAGAATATTCAAGGCATGCATTTAATTTGTTATGTAAATATCATTATATATGGTATTTTAATCAAAATCGTTAGAATTTTGTTTTAGAAATGCAAAACTTTGAAAAATGTTCCACGTAAAGGGTAATTTGGCGTGGGAGATTTTATTGAAAAATCTTCATGTTGCATCTTTAGATGGTACTGAACCTAAATAGCATTTATTTGAATTTTCGTGTTTAAGTTAAGCTGTTCACAGACAGACATACACACACGGACCTAGTGCTAGGAATGCTTTTTTTGTTTTGTTTTCGTTTCCTGTCCCTCCATTTTATTCCATTCATCGTTTCATTCTTCCTTCACCCGGTTTGGTCTATTTCAGGGTTGGAGGTGTCGGCGATGGGATTTCGGTGCAGCGTGACAGGGAAAAAGGATACTCTCTGTGAGTTTTCACCATCCCCGACCTTCGGCTGGTTGCCGGGGTACAAGAACCGCCTCCGAGGGGAAATTTGGACCCTATATGGGGCGGAATACTTGGTCTGCCAATCAGACTGCCGGGGCATCTATATCTGGAAAGGTAGGTAGCCTGTCATTGCTGTGCCGTCACTCCTGTTTGCGGCCGCCCGGTGTCTCCCTCCCTTCCCCTCATTCCTTTCTACTGGGGGCGCCCCCTCGTGGAGCGTCGTCACAATATCCTCATTCCGCTTCAAAATCCAATTCAATCCAGGGTTTTGTTGAAATTACTTCAAGAGGAGAGTTAGTGAAACAAACAATTACCTGTAGTATAAACATTTAATTCTAATACATAATTCATTCCTAATAACGTGACAAAACTAGTATGCAAGTCAGTATCCATTTTGTGTTTCTCAGACTTTTCTTTGAAAGCAATCGTTTTATTCTACATTTAAAGTTGCTGAAATGGTAACGAAGGAGTAAAAGAAGTTGACGCTGACCTCTGACGCATCTGTGTTGTTCCTGGCAGTTGCTTCAGGGGACTCAGAGTCCCGGGTTCGATGGTTGGATGGCAGGGATTTGGAATTTGTTTTTGGTAGAGCTGAGGTTCTTGTTTTCAGGGGTGGTGACACTGCCTTGATGATATTAATAATACTGCCGGCGAAGTTTGAGTTATTTCTTTATTTTGGTTACGAAGATTCCTAACTGGTCAACCCGCCACCTTCGTCGTCGAAACCACTGTTATTCTTATCACTTTCGAAGTCGCTACTTATGTGTTTCTCCGACTAGCCCTCGAATTGCCTAGATTTCATAACTTCATTTTTACACTATAAATTTCCTGATTATTTTCTTCTAATTTGTTTCGTCGACCGTCCTCGTGGTTAGTTTGTACCGGAATGTCTCGGCGTTTCTTTTCCTCTTTCACGCCTTTCGCCAAACTTAGAAATTTCCCCCACCTTTCTTATGTTTCGTTCCGTTTTAAGTTCAAACGTATCATGTGATGTCTACGCGATCTTTTGATTGGCTATCATTTTGTTTCATGATTTTTTATTATTGGCTACCCCCACTTGACAACTTTCACATCTGCTTCTTACAGCTTATTTTTTTTTAAAATCTTCCCACGAATACTCTTAGATCGTAGATGAGGCACGCATATTTCCTGACCCTTTCTAAGCTTTGAAACCGTTGTAAACGACCTGTCCGAGCCAAGATACAAAGGCGAAACTTCCGGTAGGCTTGTTGTCATCCACGCAGGTAAAATACGTTGGAGGACAACAAACTTTGTTTCCTGTCTTCCCTACAAAACCCATTCCTAATATGAATTCAGCACATTTTCGTCGCTATGTTCGATCCTATATTATTATTATTATTATTATTATTATTATTATTATTATTATTATTATTATTATTATTATTATTATTATTATTATTATTATTATTTCTCCTGGGTCTCGATAACCAGCTTCAAAGCGTTCAAGAAAACAGTTAGGCATAACATTTTATAATAAAGGAAGTGGGAGAAATCTATTTGGCTGGTATACAAATGTTAACGCCTGCTGAATTTACGACGCCATTGCTCAGTTTAACACAGATGTTAGCACCGTCCTTCGATATGAATCAAGGCACGCTATCAGTATCGGGCATAGAGCTGCCAGCCCCCACAGTGTAATTATTGGTCGATTTTCCTGGTGTTACATCCAACCGTAGCCATCAACCCATTTATCTCTTCCTGTCCTTTCCTTTCTCTTTTCATTCACCCTTGGTTGCTTCCCTTTTGGGTTATTAAATCCATAGTCCCCATTCTTTCCCATTTCCTTGTAATAAAAAGCTCGGGCAATGTCCATTAACGGGCGTTAACGCGAGGCGCTCGGAGAGCAACCGACAGTTCCCTTCATGCTAAGCCCTAATGGGGGAAGGTGAATAATAAAAATACATAAACAAAAATTCTTCGAGATAATCATTCTTTATAAATCCACAAATGCAAAAGCCTGCTTCAGCCCTGCTAAGGCGATAAACAAAGGTTACCAAATGGTAGGTATATTTGGAGATTGTTACTAAAAACAGCCATACTCAGGCGGTAACGTCAGCGGCCCGTATTTGGGAGATCCCGGGTTCGATCCACGGCGACCTCCACTCTCACCCATGGGTTTTTTCGGGAGTTTTCCCAGGTCGTCAGGTTAATGCAGGAATGGTGTCTTTCATCTCCCGAATTTCCTATCCCTCCATTTCGTTCCATTAATTTATTTTATTAATCCTTCACCCCCTTTGGTCTATTTCGGGTTGGAAGTAGCAGCGGTGTATTTTAGTGCAGCGTGGCAGGGAAAAGGATGCTCTCTGTGAACTTACTCCGTCCCTCGGCTTTCGGATGGTTGCCGGGCTATAAGGACCACCCCCACGGGGGGCTTTGTACCTTATGTGGGCCGGAGTCCACGGTCTGCATGTCCGATTGCCAGGGCCTCTGTATCTGAAAACTGCAGGGACCCTGTTACTGCTGTGGCGCCACTCTTGGTTCCGTCCGCCTGTATCTCCTCTCACCTCGTCGCTCCTACCCGGGGGCGCCCCTTGTGGGCATAGATATATTAACCTCATTCCCTGGATCGGTACCGAGTCCTCTCCGATACACAGTCCTTTCCATTCCATTCCATTCCAAAAGTAGTCATATCCACGATTTTGGAAAAATTGCCTTGAGAAACTATAACAAATAAAAACATATATTAAGCAGAATACAAGCAGGGCATTTGAAAACAAGTATCCATTCATGCAAGAACGTTTAATGGTTATAGTGAAATTTATGTGAAATCATTAGTGTTAGAACAACATCCTTTTAAGAACAACAAAGGACGAAATGTCCCTCAGAAATCATACGAACTTTTACTGTATTCCATTTTTACTTACTTATCATATCTTTAAATCTTATTTACTGATTTTTCCTGTAACAAACACAGGTTAACAATAAAACTGTTTACCTCATCTATCAGCTACTTAAAGTAGATACAGGAAGTATAGCATGCATGTGTAAGTGTGTGTGTGTGTGTGTGTGTGTGTGCGCGCGCGCGCGCGCGCGCGTGTAGAATTTATAATTTTTCGATGAGTTAGACATTTTCGAAGGATGGTTTGAATTTTCAAATGCTTGTGCTTTTCTGTAATAGGAAATACTTATCCGTTTCTTTTTCTCGTGGCATGCAAAGAGCATGGACTTTCAAAGCCATCACATCGCGACATGCTGTTTATAAATCTGACTACTACAAACTGCGTCTGAAAAGTTCGGTGAAGGTCTCAGAAAATAAAGGGGTTACAAACAAAATAGCTTTACTGCCCTCAAAGCCATCACCATTAGCTATAACACACTTCTGACATCGGTTGTAAAGCTGCTGGAAACCGTCAGAAAACACTTCTTGTGGAATCGCTCGAAGTACCGTGGTCACGCGTTGTTGGATATCCGCAACGTCTAAGAAGCGTAAGCCTTTCAGGGATAATTTAAGGCGGAGAAACATAAAAGAAGTCTGCCGCGCCAACCCTGAGTACAAAGAAGGTGTTGAAAAACACTCAGTCGCCTTGCGTCAGGCGAGAAAGTTTAGCACGTGGATCGCAGTGTGCGGACGGTCATTGTCGTGGAGGAAATTCCACTGTCCACTCTGATACAGTACTGGCCGAACCCGGGAGCACCATTTCAAAACTCTCTCTTAAACTTCCGCGTTGACAGTTTGGCCCTCGGTAGAAATTCATGATGGATCAAGCCCTTGCTGTCGAAAAAGGCGATCAACATCGTCTTAATCTTGGATTTTGTTACCAGACTATTTTTGGCAGGCGGGAAAGACAATGAAAGCCATGCACTGACTGTCGCTTGGTCTCCGGATCGTATCAGTAGCACCAGGTCTCATCTGCCGTAATGATTGTTTCCAAAAACTGCAGACTCCGGTAAGACATGTCGATAAAATCTGCAGACTCTCCATCCGAGTTTACTTCTGCTCGTCGCCAGCGTGTGCGGTACAAACCGGGCACAAATCTTCCACTTTTTCAAATGTTCGTGAACAATAGTGCTTACATTGTCTGTGCTTATCTTCAACTCTTCCGCTAACGTTATTCATACATTTTGTGCCTTTGGAGCAGGGTTCAGTCGACTTCCGCTGATGATGAGGCCTAGATAGCCTCGAAGCGATCGTCCATCTTTTACCATCATGATGTAAGTGAAGGCTTTTAATATCATTTCGACTCATTAATTTTATCAATTGACACTTCACTGTTAATATTGTCTCAATTTTAACATTGATATTTGGCAATAAGGGAGGTAAAATGAAGTTACGCTGAATTGACTTAATTCTCTCTCTACACACACACACACACACACACACACACACACACACACACACACACACACACATATAGTTGAACCTCACTTAAACGTTATTCACTCATATGTTTTTCGTAAGATATATGTTACATTTTTTAGGCAACGAACTTTGTGCATTAATATTTAGGCTTAGTTGTACGTTTTTCGGTTATACATTTTCTCATTAATACGTCACATTTTTCTTTGCCCTACGTACGAAATATATGCATTTACTTCCTGATTTATACTTTATGTTTAACACATGTTAAGATATATTATGCACGCTTTCTGTGTACTGTATCTCTGCTGTCGCAGCCCAAAACATTATGGGCGAGGCATCAACATTTTCCGAAGGCATTAATGCTGCACACGTGTTAATAATACGGTCGAGCAAGATCATTCTTCCAAAGGTTGCATCTGATGATACTGATGCCGGTGATGAACAGAGCTAGGATTTGATAATCTAAAATTACCATACTATGCAAATAATATACGCTGTTATGACCTAAAATTTACAAAAATATGGGCTGTAACAAAAAGTATGATAATATTACAACGAAGTAAAATTTTATTTGTAAAAAAAATAGTGAATATATGACAATGCATTATTTATTTACAAATAAAAAGCACATGAGAAACAATGCTTTTTATTTTATTAAAATTATCAGTACATAGTTAACCTAAGCTGTAATTTCTTTACATGCTTGTTTTACTTCAATATATGAGCCTTCAGTTACAATATGAAATTAATACTCTGTGAAGATTGTTAAATAAAAATATTTAGTATTGTCAGTTAACAAGGCCTTGTACTTCGGAAAACATATTTGAAGCATATTTAAAGTGGTATTTTAATCCAGTCTAAACGATTAAGAGAAAACTGTTCACCCAGCAAAAATCATTGAAATTGAACACAGTGTATGATAGCCTTCGTTTTTCCTAACACTTCCGTCACACAGTTTACAATACAGTATTTTACCATTAGACAAAAGCACTTTCTTCCCATAAGGAGACACGAGTTTTTGTAATTTTACTCGAATATTTTACTTCACTTTATGCATTTTTCTGAACTATACTATAGACTCCGGACTTCAAGTTTTAATAACATAAAGAGACACTTGTCTGCAGTTCGGTGCCCTAATTATAAAAAACAGGCCTAAATAACTATTTGTTTGTAGTGTAATAATAGTCTACCCAAACTCATTGATATGTAAGAGTTAACTCCATAATGTGTTGAATTTAAAACAAAATAGGGGAGGAAGGTAAATTTTTACCATTTTCCAGGACACAAACTGCGATGTGTAATTCTCAGAAATGGTCATAAAAGAAGCAAATTGCAAGCTGGAAGTTCTTTACTTCTTTAAAGGGTGAAAATATGACGAATATGAGCATTTCCTTACTTAAATATGCTATATCAGATAGAAATTACCATACAAGTGTACGCATAAATATGGCAGCATATTACTATAAATCGACACACACACACACACACACACACACACACACACACACACACACACATGTCGTGGTCTAGGGGTACCATGCAGTCTCTAGTTCCCGGGGTCGCGGGTTTAAATCCGGCGGAAGGCGATGGATTTTTTCGGGCGTAAAAATCCTTAGCATGGCTTCGTTCGGAAGGGAAGTAAATTCGGTGGTCCCGTGTCGTAGATTTATGGCACGTAAAATTTCTGCCATCGGAAAGCCTAAAAGATAACATAGGTTCTGTGATTAGTGCAACTAATGTATGGCTGTATAAAAATCAAAGCAAAGAAAAACTGACGATTTTTTTTAAACCATTGTAAAGCACCTGTACTTTGAATCTTTCTTTTTTTATTTTGAATTGTAAATAACAGTAACGACATGTATGTACGCACTCTAAATAGTATATTATGATTCTTATTGATGTATTTGTTTCATCAATTGCTTTCTTATATTAAATAATACATAATTAGTTTTGAGGCCTGTTTTGACTTGCTCGATACAGCTCCGTCATTGCTCCGGACGCACTTCAGCCTTAGGCTCATTGTGCTGCCTGTATCGTTTTAAAGTCGATTTATTGTGCCTGCATCCTTTACCAGAGAATACAGTCTCATAACAGATATGGTTTCAAATTCTTATGGTTAGAGAACCGTTTTCCAAAAGCAATATATCTCTGTGAGCCAAGGCCCCACAGAGTATATAATATGCTGGAATGTTTCAGTTTCTTTCTTGCACAGCCTCCAATCTAAGTTATCCTGAAACACTCCCATCGTATTAAGATGCTTTTTTCACAGGAGCATGTCCTGTGAGAAATGCAGTAATTGTTCTCAGCTGAAGTTTGTTACTTTTAAGTAAGCTTTAAACTCTTTTCTTACATGGTTTTCTAATAAATGTTTACCATGGAGTTATAAGCCATGTTTTATGAGGTTCTACTTTGGACCAGTTCTTAATAGCCTCTCTTACTAAACATCGAGATGTTCCTAGATTCGGCTCTGGCCCAATAAAGTGTGAACTCCCCTTGTCTAACAAATTCAGCTTTTCTATTTCCCTCTATACCACTATGACCCGACACCCAGATGAATTGAACTTCATTTTGTTCTGCGAAGCTTATGAGCCTGTTTAAGCAATTTAAAACCAGTTCTGACGTTTAACTTATGACTGCATAGAGCCTTAAGTGCAGCCTGGCTATCTGAGAAGATAAGGGTCGATATACAATTATTTTGAGAAGCAATCTAGTAAAACAGCTTTAGCTCCTAGACTTAGTTCACTTTTACGTTTTCTAATTTATGTATTATTTTAGCCATCTGGTTTTCAAAACGTATACTGAGGTTGTACGCAAGAGCGTATATTTGAATATATGTGTATACAGGGTGGCCCACATAAAGTGTTACAAAATCTTTTAAGCGATATGGGGTTAACGGAACGAAACTTCAGAGTTTTAAATGAAACTATGATTCGATATGTTTAATAAAAATTGCTTAGTTTATTGAGGGGAACCAAATATAAACACAATTAAAATGGTTTCATTTAAAATTCTGTAGTTGGGCCCCGTGTGGCCCATAAGGGACCGCATGGAAATATTTTCCATATCACAGCTTGGAAGGTCCCTTGTTCCTATAAGATTTGGAATTCTTGGCTTTGTTTTTTTTTTTTTGTATTCGTTTAACCTAAGTATTCAATCTAAGATTCAATCCAACATGACAAGTGAGGACCGCGTAAACCACTATCTACATCCTAAGACCAGAAAAACAATGAGCAGACTCTTGAAGGGTATATTTGTCGGAGACCAAATCGTTTTCGCGGCCGGTGTCTCGGCATGCATCTCTTTAGCTTCGTTCTATTGTCACCTTTCATATTGAGTCCCAGCTGCTGAATATGAGCTTACAGTCGAGCGGTTATAAGGAAGTACGCAGCACTGAATCCTATCTAGGTTCGTCTCCTGAGCATAAATTTTCTTTTTCTTATGTGCAGAAAAACGCAACGTTTATTACGCATATTATAATATAATTTCCAATTGTAAGGGGTTATTTGATTTCAAGACATTTATGCTCATACACAAAAACTGAAACGCCCTCCTTTTAGTTTTCAAACTAAATGTTAAATAGAATCTTATATTCCTAAATGAAAAAGGAAATAAAAATAGAAATTAACTTAATATCGGGCGTGTAGCCCCTCTGCTTCTATTACTTCCCTTATTCCACGGGACATGGATGATGTGAAATGACTAGTTAAGATTTTCACGAGAGAACTTCCCAATCCACAAAATATTTTTTGTCTTACGTTGTCTTGCAGGCCAGTTTAACTTCAAAACTTTCTTCACCTCTCCCCACTTATTTTCAATAGGATTCAAATCTGGTGAGCAAGGAGGCCAATCAATCACTGTGATATCTTGCCTTTGCGAGAACCAGTTTGAAACCTGCTGACCTGTGAGAACAGGTGGTTATTCTGCTACAATTCAATCATTCCTTCGGGAATATAGTCCTTACAGAAGGTCCATGTTTTCCAGGATGTCTTTATAACAAGTGGCTATTTAATGTGCCATCAAGCTGCCACAACATACCTAGACCATCTCGTGACATCCATCTCCAATACGTCACATATACGCAACCTTGGTAATTGATTTGTGCCGTGTATTTTGCGTCGTAACTTTTTCCTCTGGGGCGGTAGACAATTACTTTCCCCCATTCGTAGATGAAAATATCACCTCGTCTGTGAATATAACCCTATTCCAGTTATGGTTGGCATTTTCTTCTGCAAACGAGGCGACATAATCTGTGATCACCTGAAAATTTTGAAATAAAAATAAAGGTTGATCCTTTATTAATTTTTTTTGTTTTTTTGTTTGCAGTACTGCTTCTTAGCTGCCGATTGAGCAAACAACCCCCTACTATAGTCAAACGACACAAGGCTAGGCGGTTCGACTCAGGGAAATTAGGATTACTTCTAATTCAAGAGACATGCTGGAAGGGATTGCTGTCTGCCTCTTTTAGAAGTGCAGTGTCCTGCTGAGGAGTGGACAGACGTTTTCGACCCGAACCGGGTCGACGACGAACAATTCCTTCCCTGGATAATCGTACCCACCTCGCAGCCTAGATATAGGGACTTGCAGTGCTGTTGCAGCCTGAGACAGAATATCCAGTAACGTTCACTAACGTAAGGAGAGATCTCCTTGTAGCTTCAAATTTATGTGTGCGCTCAGCCACAGCAAAAGCCAGTGTGACTGGTAATATCATGCAGAACTCCAAGGCTATGAGGTACGCGCGCTTAATCACGCCAGCGCCATTCATAGCCGAAGAATCATAAGTGACTCTGCACATTGAAGTTAGGTTTTTTTTATGGTGGTGTTGTATTGTATTTTGCCTCAAATGTACTTTCAGGTGGCCTTTGGCCCAAGTTTAAAAAAAATTAACTTTGTAATTTTGACTGTTTCTTTAAATGTTATGTATTTACGTTTGCCTCGGCTGCGTCAGTATTATTGTTAGAGACATGGATGTCTTGGCAGGGTTGTGGTACGACTAAGAATGTAGGCTTACACAGATTATAATTTTACTTCACTTCTTTTATTAATGCTTGATACAATTTAAATAACACTTCACTGATATAGAGAGCTATTAGATTCTTTAATTAAATACTTGCACTTTTTAACACGTAAACTTATTTTTCGTCTCACACGAATACGTATTAAATCTCTCGAGGACACATCTCGCGTCCGGTTAGGAACACTGTTTGCAACCAACTGAACTGATTTCAACCGCCTAAACTTGTAAATTTCTCTATTTCAAGTCTGTTATTGGCTAATCCTACTCCAATAGAATACCTTCATTTAACTAAAGTTGTTTCTGGTTGTTGATTGGCTATTTTTAAACTGTCTCAAAATTTACATTATTGTTGCTAAAATAATGACTAGTAGCATTTAAACTTTCAAATTCATTATTGCCTCAAGGTTACCTCATTGTTACCTCATTGTTAGGAACTTTTAACCTATTATTCTCACAGCTCCTACATTATTAAATTACGCAATATATTCACAGAACATTATTACACATGGATACAATAATACAAACATACACAATGACTGTTACATACATTATTTATATATTGTTACATACACATATTGCTTTAAGGCGGGCTGTTATTGAATTTATATATTATATAATTAGACTGAAGTTATTTAAGTGTTAAAAATACTGCCACAACATCCAACATTAACTTAATTAAATATTTGGTTTATTCACTTTAGAATTCTTACTAATATGGCACTTATTTTGAAAACTAAAAGAGTAATTGGTGTTTTTGTTGTGCATGAATGTCTTAAAATTAATATCATATGCATGGAAAACATACGGAATTGCCTGTATTTAACAAACTGAAATTTAAATAGTAAATTAAAAAAACACACACCAAGAATCTGAACCGAGGTCGTTCCAATTACGAGACACGTGTGTTTCACCACTACCATAAATGCAATCCAACTGAAAGGCATCTTCTTACGTATCCCTTAGCTTTGAAATGAACGCAGGATGGTATTAACTCGTGTGTTGTGAACGCAACATTAACGAATACTTCCGGTGTTTTCAGAATCAAACTCCCTCTCTGGCTATTGCTCATCTATTTTGTCTTAGACTGTACAACACTTGAATACTTATTCATTGTTTTGTTATCAAAAGTACCCCCGAAAGTTTTATTACCTGAACCATGAATTTAGCCATTCATTTTCAAACAGGCCCATAAATAACTTAGAACGAAAGTCTAAAAGAAATTTGGCAAGGGAAGCCGGAGATATAACGTGAAAGTTATGAAGATTAACTTGGAAGATCTAATCGATGAACAACCACACTGCATGCGGGCAGGAAGTAAGTGCAGCTCTCGTCGATTCAAGGAGGAATGTGACCTCCTAGCTTCCTAGTCAACGAGTATCCATAATCCTCACCGCCGGTCCATAGCCAAGGGCTGGCAGTAAGGAAGCCAGGTTCGTCATAATATAAACCAATGCAAATAGTCGAGCGCGTCAGAGAATAGAAAATTAAAACGCACACTTTTTATACAGAAAAATGCTGGTTATCTTAGACCTTCCTTCCTCCAAAGTGGCTCTAATATTTTGATTAAAATATCATATGTATAGGATACGTACATGAAAGGAAACCATTTATTGACTTAATGAACATTGGCTTCCTTTGCCAATATTAATTATAATTTTCTTTTTGTAACACTTTCCGATATAAATAGCATTGCTATCTGCGTATCTGGCGTTCGTATGCTTTTCTGCTTGAAAGAGCATGAATTAGTAAACGAATTCCCCACGAAAGGTGTTTATTTTGAAGAGCTTTATCTAATTGTGGGCGGCGCCGTGGCCGAGTGGTTAGTCCGCTCGCCTCCCACCGAGGCGGCCTGGGTTCAATCCCAGGGACCTGCATGTGGGATTTGTGGTGGACGAAGCGGCGTCTGGGCGGGATTTCTCCGGGTTCTCCGGTTTCCCCCGCCATTCATTCCACCAACTGCTCCATCATCACCTTTCCTTTCATCCATTTCACCAACATTTCGTTTCATCTACTTCCTTCATCCCATACCAGGCATCGGGCTGATCACCCCTCCTGGATGCTCTGTCTGATCCATGAGTGTCTGCTCCTCGACGGGCCTCTGACCCCAGGCACCCGCTTGTAAGTCCTGGGGGGTGTAAGTCCTACATAACAGGAGGGTAAACAGATAATGAATGAATGAATATCTAATTGTGCCCCGTTTAACTTCCTCTGTCATTTGAAGTTTTAAAATGATACGCCACTGACATTACATCTGGTTAGGCTGATTGGTAACATCAAGATCAAGTGAAAGTTCACATGTGCTTTATTTAAAGTTCAAGAAATGTTAATGTTGTATTTTTCGAAATAAACGCCTGTTATGGGCGGTCTGTTTCATCCTTTATGTGACTATTTCAAATAGAGGTTACGTATTATAACGGACTCATATTTAGTAATATTTCTACTCCAAACACACATGCTGGTTCTTCATCAGACACAACACAATACACAAGGGTTGGTAGTACCGACTCACACAAACTATGTTGCAGAAAGACGGATTGCCCCAGTATGGCAACATTTGACAAGGAGACTCACTAATTAAGACGAATGTTGCAACCTATCCCTGTAGCAGCAAAGCCGTGGTTCCCTTAATGCATCCCCAACCCTTGGTATTGAAGCATACATCCATCATTCCCAAGGCCTTTAAATTTCCCTTTGATTCATCCAACTGGGGATTGCTGTTTTCTCCATTCAAGCATTAGCCCTTGCGGCTCATTTCAATTTTACCTTATGCTTTGTATCTACGGGCAAGAATAAGTGCAAGATTTTCCACAATGTACAAAATCACTGCAATCGTTTCTCAAGGAGCAGCGCTATCACCATGACCCAACACTTCATGCCTTAACAGATTACAAAATATGAACGGAAGTTTGCTTTCAAAAACACTTCAGAATACGCTAATTAA
The DNA here is from genome assembly GCA_030765065.1 of Deroplatys truncata. Taxonomy (NCBI): domain Eukaryota; kingdom Metazoa; phylum Arthropoda; class Insecta; order Mantodea; family Mantidae; genus Deroplatys; species Deroplatys truncata. The sequence goes on along the minus strand of CM060987.1, from coordinate 69,022,463 downwards.
TGCGCGTAATTAAGTATCGTTAGTAGTATAAAAGAGAATTAGACTGCTTGGCCTACTCCTTAGAGCACATGTGGGCAAAGCGACTCAAGAGTTAGTCACAACGGAACGCGACTGAGAGCGCACACAGCCTTGGTCAGTGTTGTAGTTAGAAGCGAGAGGGTGGTTCGAATTAAAACAGTTCAATGTTGGGGTTCGTGATGGCATTGTCTACCAAAGCATCGTTTTCCAGAAAACGGAAATTGGGAAAGAATGGGAGGATATGTTTTTTTTGCTGAGCAGAAGAAGAGAATCTGAAATGTTTAATTTGTTCAAAATGATTACATGACTTATTTAGAGGGAACATCCAAAGACATTACGTTAGATATCACGCTTGACATAGTGAAATTAAAGGTGAAAAATATTATTATTATTATTATTATTATTATTATTATTATTATTAATTTTCAGAACTGAACGTGCGAAACTGTTGCCGGAGTTACTGCAAAGAATACTACAGAAAATCTCCAAAATTAATGTCTGTAAATACAAAACTAAATATGTCAGTTACATACTTACCTGGGAGATAGCTGGATCTCTAAAACCTTTTCAAGAGGTTCAATTTCTGAACTATGTCTGACAAAAGATCTGAAAATTTTGTGACCTCAAGAAATTCCCAATTTTAATAACATTAATTTATCTCGTATAATCATTACAGGAAGAGTGGAAAACCTTTTAAAAATGATGTAGAAAGTCAACACAGCATAATTGCGATCTAAACCGCTATCAACCGTTACTGTAGGAGGTCTACAACCGTGCTCCCCTCTTCCCTCGCAGCAATGCCGTACTTCCATGTTTCTTGTGAGGGTTGCGTTGTGTTGTGTTGTCGACGTAAAACTGACTTCTGCCCACCTCTGTCTTGGAGGTTAAAATAAAAAAAAGCAAGAAAAAAACAGCCACAATATTAGGAATTATTAGGAATCACTGAGGAATGGAAGAGTTTGACCAAAATTTCTCACCAAATATGCAACACACACAACACCATCTAGCAGCGCATAGAAACCGAATGGCCACGAACCATACGCGTAGATCCAAAGGCAAGGCCAAATGACTCTCGAGTGCCGTTTTCGCCGCCCCTGCACTAGAGAGTAAGAGAAGTGTGCAGCTGGTTTACGTTTGACCGGTCGAATGTACTCGGCCAAGTAAGTATTCAGTAAATATTCTAACAACAATCGATTAGAATATTGTTTTGACTTGTGTATGTGTAGATGTCAGCGTTTTTGAGCATAAACCCAGTTACAGTGAGATGGAACTCGCTTGCTCCTTTAAAATAATATAGCATTAAATACTGTACCCTATGCTTTTCATTATTTAAAGATAGACGCTATATGGATAAATAATTTAATAACAACCATATCCTATATTTAAAGCGACAAATCTGTTGCGGTATATTTTACACATCCAGATTGCCAGCACCCTCACTCACTGAAATAGATTGTTTACATACTTGGAAGTATTGGTCTTCTAGATAGCCAAAAATCATCAATTATGTGAATTATTATCAGATAAAGCATTAAAATTCTGGATCGCTATTACAATACGTCATAATTTGATTGATGTAAACCTTAGCCGTTTATATAGGATCGAGGCAAAATCTTAACCAGCTCACCAGCCATTGCTACGAGGTGGCTTATCCTGAAAGTGGATATTCCCTCTCTCTCTCCCTCTCTCTCTCTCTCTCTCTCTCTCTTGCCCTCTCTCGTACACACACACACACACACACACACATACACACACATTTTTTCTAAAGCTGCTGTTCTTTTTCCAGATCAGATGATCCCAAAAGTGTACTTTCAGTGAAATTTGGATATCTAATTTTAGGTGATATACAATACTCCCTCTACTTATCGCAAATAAGCGGTAGAGAAAGTAAAATGCATATTGATTATACTGCCTGTACTGTGTTATGAAAGCATTAAAAAAAGCGTTTTATAGCATTTTACTCACTCCGAAATATGGGATTTCTAGCAGAAGAGGAGTTTGTTTTCGTTTACTTACAACACCCCATTAAAACCAATTCAACATCTCCAATAAACCAGTCCATCAGGAAACCAATCTACCAATTCAGGCGAGTATGATTTTGTGATTTGTAAGCGAGGATGGTCCAGTCTATATTATATTTATTACTGTATTTATATTATTTATTACAGAAGAAAGCAATACATTATAAAAAATTCTGACTCACTCACATGACTTTCTCTACTCTTGTACAAACTATTTTTACAAAGGCTTATTCTCCATATGCTTCATGTTAATCGAGATATCGAGATGTTAATCTTATTGCTAATTTTCTTGTAGGTGCAAGGGGAATAAGGTAGGCTTTAAGCAATAGTCAAATGTTTTAAGAGCTGGTTGCTATGTGGAGCATTCCATTCTCTTTGTATGTAAAGGACATAAAAATTTAAGGGAATAACAAGGAATATCTCGAAAATGGTACATTCAACAAAAAAAATGTATATGGCATAAATTGTGTATTTTAACGCGATCTACATTTTTGTGTAGTAAACGTTTGTCTATCTCTTATGGTTTACCAGTTATGCAAAAGTCGTTCACAATGAAGAATACTTTTGGAGACATTCCCAGAAAATTCGAGATATACATTTCATTGTCATAGAATATCTTAAACATATGATATTTTAATCAACATCTTAGAGCCATTTTTGAGAAAATTAAAATTTTCGAAAAATGTTCCATGTAAAGTGTAATCTGGGTTTGGGGGATTTTCTTGAAAACCTTCGTGTCGCATCTCTGGAAGATACTGAACCTAAATACCAAGTTTGGTGTTTATCCAACTGTTCGTTTCTGAGATATGCTGTTCACAGACACACACAGACTCACACACGAACATGTTTCCAAAAATGCTTTTTTGGATTCAGGGGGTCTCAAAACATATATTTCCGGTGAAACCTCGTTATCGAATTTTTAGGTGGAATACAATACTTCCCCTACTTACTATACGTAGTAGAGAAAGTAATAAAAACTTAAACATATTGTGTGCAAAGCTCACATGACTTTCTCCAGCCATTCTAAACTCCTATTGCTTATATACTATACTGCATATTAAAAAAGTTATTCTATATATTAGCCACGGATACTCAAGCTTTCTTAGTAGTCATTTGGAATTAAACAATATGGGATTAGTTATATAGAACATGTACAAATGAGAACTTTAATTCGTTATACCCTAATAATAATTAGCTCATGCGATTGCAAGGAAGAAACCTGGTGTGTTACATTCACACGACTTTCTCTACTGACGACTAATTCACTATATAACATGGGAATATCACATTCCTATTCTTCTTTCAAGGTTTAAGGCACTGTTAGTTCGTTTCGGCTCCAATTATTATAGCTGTTGTATTCATATCTTCCGTGGACGTCCCTGACCTCTTCCTTTCGGTCGATAGTTCAAACTTCTCCAAGGCATTCCAATGTAATCCATTCTGCAGACATATCCTTAGCATTGTCTCCTATACACTTCTATTTTCTCTACAAGGCTAAATATTTTCAATTCCTTACGGATATCTTTACTGGGCTTTTTATCCATTAAAGTGTACCCTGCTACAAATCGTAAATATTTCATTTCTGCAGCTTTGATTCCTTTAATTGTTTGCTTATTCAGAATATCACATTTAAAGTTACGTCGTTCATATTACCTTTTTGCTTGAAAACAACTACAAGTTAAGCAAGAAGTGTTCAGTTATACGGAAACAGTATTCAAATGTTAAATCGTGATAGCAAGCTCTTTCGATGGTGAAAACAGAAAGGGGGAATAGGGGAAGAAAGCAAGAATCTTATTTGATTTCAAACTTTCAAGATGTCCGTTAGATGACGCATAGCATGGAATATTTCAGCTCGATATACTACGAAAACGTTTATCCAACACAAATTATATATTTTAATCGGCTGTACATTGTTTCGGTATTTACCTTTATTCTATTTTTTGAGGTTTCCTGGTAGTTCAAAATCGTAAAACATTCAATCCAATACAAAGAACTTCACAGTATATTAATAGAAAACATAATATACACATCTAATTTTTCATGTCAGTATGTTAAACATTAATATTTTAATCAAAATTGTTAGAGTTGTTTTTGAGAAAATAAGAAATAAAAAGAAATCAACATAAAGTGAAATTTTCTAGAAAATCGTTGCATCTCATCCTTGGAAGATATAAATCTTGATAAAGGTAAACATTTTAATAAGAAAGAAACATAAAATAAAACATAATGGCAAAACGTTTTATATTTAACTGACCTTTTGTTTTCGAGTTATGCTGTTTGACACATGTAGGGACATGCGCGCGTAAGCACACACACATACATACATAAACGGAGCTTTTTTCCAAAAATGCTTTCTTTTATTAAGTGGACTTCAAAACGTGTGTTTCTGGTACGATCTCGACATTAAACTTTTTGGATGGATACAACACTTTATTTACTAAGAGATAGCAGAGAAAATAACAATTAACCAAAATTGTATTTAAACGTTAGTTTGGACTGACGTCAATTCCACAATTATCTTTGTATTTGAAAAATAGTGGAATTAAATATGAAGTTTGGCATTCATCCTACTTTTCGTTTTAAGTTCTTGTGTTCACAGGCACAATGAGGCATACATTTCTACAGAATTTATGGATAGAATACAATACTACGTCTCCGTAGGTAAGTGCTAAGGAAGTTAAAAATAAAAATGGCAAACTTTCAAATTCTTTCCACCAGATTATGCACTTTTCCTGGGAGAATGTAGATATATGCATCTATTTCTGAAAATACTTCATTTTTTAGTTTGGGAGCTTAAAAACGCGTATTTCTAGTAAAATCTCAATAATTCGGGTGAGATAGGTGCTTGTCTTAGATAAGTGGTAGAGAAAGTAATAAAAATGTACAATGCGAAGGTGATTGAAATATTTAGTATTACACTGTAAATTATTTTGAACATTCCACTTAATGTTTGACTTGGAAAATATAAGATTGCTAATGATATTATTAAAGTATACGTACGGAATTTCTGCTCCGCTTATGGAAAGTTGTTCGTTAATATGAAAAAATTCCTTTGTGTTAGCCTTATTCCAGGAAAACCTATACATCAGGTTTACGTAACAAGCATACAATCGAATTGTCGTCATTTTACTGTTCTTGATGACATGATTGTTGGATTCACTGTGGGATAGGATAGAACAGGATAGGACTAGAAGCGGAGGGGGACTTGACAGCCCTACCTACACAACTTTTGTGTCTAAGCGGGATGCGGGATGAGGTGAGAGAAGACAGAGCGGACGGTAAAAATTCCACAATTTAATATAATAGGAATTTTACCTGTAGCTTCAAGTCACTTTGGATGGAAGGCAAAACAGTTACTTAATCCAAAAGAAAAATGTTTCATAACTTTTCTAAATTAAGGAACGGTACAAGCCTATGGAGTGCCTCTCTATTTTATATCCCAGAAAGCACGTTACTAACTTATTGTTGTTACTTTTAGTGCTGCACATGTACAGTTTTAAAATATTCTTATTTACATTTTCATCGTCGCTGGCGTGTTTTATCCCAAAATGCAAATGCGGCGGAGGGATAGCCGTGGTCAGCGCTCGGTTATTGCGTACTACCTGTTGCATAATGGATGTGTACGTAAAAGGCATAGAAATAGATACCACATATTTGTCAAATTGGTTTAGGCAATATCTCCAGAATCAACACTGTTTAAAGCGCTAAAGTCATTTACGAAAATGTGGAAAGATAATCTGATATAAATCACTTAAATGCTCGCATCAACGTTATATTAAAACGCAAAGCACACTCTGAGTATTTTAAATGGAGATTTAAAAAAATATTTGTACACAACAGTGCGTTTTCTCGTCACTACAGTAAACAACCGCCACATTGGGAGATGATCTTACTGAATTTAGTGTTGCCAATCTAGATAAGTATGTTGTAAGTAAAACCTTCTATTATGCAATAATGTACGTTAAACTTATATGCAAAAGTGTCTTAATTAATGTATGAAATAAATCATTGAATTTGAACTGTACGAAAGTTTATAAACACTTAAACCTTCACTTATTAAAAAATCTGATGTGTTACACTCGCATGACTTTCTCTACTCTTGTACAAACTATTTTTACAAACGCTTATTCTCCATCTCCATGCTAATCGAGATATCGAGATGTTAATCTTATTGCTAATTTTCTTGTAGATGCAAGGGGAATTGGTAGGCTTTAAGCGATAGTCAAATATTTTAAGAGCTGGTTGCTATGTGGAGTATTCCATTCTCTTTGCATTACCAGGACAAAAAAATGAATAACGAATTCCCATTTGAGAAAAAGTATAAGTATTGGAAAATTTAAGGGAATAAAAAGCAATATCTCGAAAATGGTTCACTCAACAACAAAATTGTATATGACATAAGTTGTGTATTTTAACGCGATCCAATTTTTTGTGTAGAAATTTTTGTCTATCTCTTATGGTTTACCAGTTATGTAAAAGTCGTTCACAATGAAGAATACTTTTGGAGACATTTCCGGAAAATCGAGATATACAATTCATTTGCCATAAAAATGTCTTAAACTTATGGTATTTTATTCAAAATCGTTAGAGCCATTTTTGAGAACATTAAAATTTTTCAAAAAATGTTCCATGTAAAGGGTAATCTGGGGTGGGTAATTTGGAAGATACTGAACCTAAATACCAAGTTTGGTGTTTATCCGACAGTTCGTTTCTGAGTTACGCTGTTCACAGACACACACACACACACACACACACTGAATGTTTCCAAAAATGCTTTATATGCATTCAGTGCACCTCAAAACATGTATTTCCTGTGAAATCTCGGTATCCAATTTTTGGGTGGAATGCAATGCTTCCCCTACTTACTATACGTAGTAGAGAAAGTAAAAATAAATGACAATTACTTCAGTTAAACCGAAAATATTAAAAGTACCATCATCTTTTGCGTATCTGTATTTATGCCTTTCTGCTAATAAAGAAGCACGCCCGACTTCCCAATCTTCTTCATTTTCATCATACGTATTCTGTATCCCGCCATCTTATACTTGGTTCTTGACATGGGCTTCTGCTAAGTTAACTAACTCACCTGCGGCATTTAGTGTATTTATGTTTGGCAGTTGCTAACATCAGTTGAAGCAACATACAGTACTAGCCACGGACAAACTAATACAATAACTCATTAATGTAATAATATATCTAATTCACAGCTTCTCAGCATCAACGCATTAATAATTTCTTTCTTTAATATTTTGTTCTAAGTTTTACGTGGTATGTATTTTCTTTTAATATTGTAGGTATAATAATTAAGAGGATATTAAAACACATGGTATAGAACAAGTATATAACGTTATAACATATAAAATATAATATCAGGGGGAAAGACCATAGCCATGTTAGCTATACAGGGTGAATCCCTAAAACTTTCACCGCAAATATTTCGGAAAGTGCTATTGATGTGCAGTTTTCACAGCATTGATTGGTAGTCAGGGGCTCGTACATTTAGCCTATAAACAGATTTTAATAAAACTGAGAAAGTTTATTTTTTGAGCAAACATACAATTTTTTAAATAGAACAATGCTTAGTTACTTCAACAGAATAAAGGTAGGGTAAATTAGAATGTCAGTGGCGTTTGTTTCAGGATTCCAGTGCAGGTTGTTTACGAGAAATCTTATTTTGAAGCTTTTACGCACCGACACTTGTACAACCTGTGGTAGCACAAACTAAAGAAAAACAAAAGGGAATTACAATACTTCTGTGGATTCTTACAAGTAAAGAGAACATACCTCTTCAAAGGTTGTGTTTAAAATGACCACCGGCAGCTTCAATACACGCTTCCAGTCTGCGTTATCGGATGCGTTCTGTATGGAAACGTTAGGGACCTCGTCCATGCTTGCGCCCGTCGGCATCCGGATTAGTCGCTCGGGGCTATGTTGGAAGCATAAAGGACCAATTGGCCTGCGTGCGGTGCTCTGCCCAGGTTCTGGGAGTCCCTCTGCAATACGCACCTTTACCTTTACTTTTACTCTTTCTTTTGTGCAAGCATCCGCGCCATTTGGCACCGCCATATGCCAAGAAACCTAGAAGCATACCTGAAATATGAGAAGGGCCTGGAATGTAAGGGAAATGATGGAAAGGAAATTGTGTTAGATAGAACCACACCAACATTTTCTAACCGACCAGGAAAAACACGAAAAACCCAAGGTCTGATTAGGAATCGAACCTGGAACCTCCCGAATGCGAGCCTCACACATTATCGCAGAGTCAACCCGCTGGGTAGCGATTGCTAAGGGCTTATATGTTTAAGAAAGCTCTGAAACGACGGTGTCGATCCAGATAAGATTTCCTGCAGGTTGTTTGTTTGACATTTAGCGCCAGTCCTTAAATTATAATCACACTTAACACTTTAGGTTCATGATTGTGCTTCCACGTGCATCCAGAAGGTGGTAATATCCAGCGGCGAAGCATATAACTTTAATTTCATTAATTCAATCATCGTTCAATTTAAGGACACTAAGCTCAACACAAGGAAAGTTAGTCCTAATGAAGGCTTGTTTACGCGAGTGTTTGGAGCGTAACAAAACTAATGATTTTATATAAATAAACAAAATAAAACAAAGAACAGTAAAGTATATTGAAGAGATCAGCAGGTCTAATCTACAGATCCGCCATTCAGGTCAGCAATAGAAAAGTTGGTTGGTGGAGTTTTCCCGAAACTTCAGCTCGTGCCTGTTTCAAAGTAAATGATTCAATTACGTATCCTCGAAATTCCGTTAGCAGTCTGAGCTAGTTAAAGCCCGATTGCTTGTTCAATTCCCCAAAGAGCATTAAGTACCCTCATAGAGTAACAAGATAGGGTAGGAGTTGGCGTTGGTTAAGCACGCGATGAGTAAGGAAAGAGAGACAAACTGCGGCAATCATTGCTCTCTGCCCCACAGACAATTTGCATGCTTCTTCAGTTAAAATTACATGTAGTTAGGCTATAGGATATCAGGGTAATCCGGGCCAGAAAGTCAAAAGATTATTTCGTAGAAATACGAGTATATACCTTGTACTAGCTGACAGAAAAAATACGTTCCTTTTAGTTTCTCTACAGTAGGGGAAGTATTGTATTTCACCACAAATAAAGGTGCCCTGAAGTCAAAGCATTTTGGAAACATGTCCATGTGTATATGTGTGTGTCTGTGGGCGTGTCTGTATGTGAACAGCTTGGTAGTTGAGTTTAGTATCTTCCAAATTTAGTATTTTCAAGAAAATGCATCCACCCCAGAGTACACTTTACATGGAACACTTTTCAAAAATTTTGTTTTCTCAAAAATAGCTCTAACGATTTTGATTAAAATATCATATGTTTAAGGTCTTTTCATAACAAATGAAATGTATATATTGAATTTTCTGGGAATGTCCCCAAAAGTCGTCTTCAATCTTAATGACTTTCGTATAAATGGTAAACGTAAGAGATAGACAAAATTTTGCTAAACAAAAAATATAGACCTCGTTAAAACACACAATTTATGACATATATACTTTTTTGTTGGATTCGTCTGGCTATTAATTTGGAGTTCATGAGTAATTTTTTTATGTGAATAGAGTACCGGCCTACTGCACAACTCCCAACCTGGGAGTAAAGATATCATAGAACAACTGGAAATATTTGAACTAACGGACAAAATAGCAGAATACGGAAATACCGGTACAACCATGTCTGCAGAATGGAATATGATAGGATTCCCCAAAGAGCACTAAATTATAAACCAAGAGGACAACGAAGCCTGGGAAGACCTCCTGGAAGATGGATGGGCAGCTTTAGTTTGGAGTCGGAACAGATCACCAGTGGTCTAATCCCTGTTTGTGTGATGATGACTTTTTTGTGTGAAGTAAACCACTTCCGAGATATTCCTTGTTATTTGTTTGAATACTTACTTTTTCTCAAAGAAAATCCTTTTTCTAAATGGGAATTTGTTATCCGTTTTTTTATGACCTGGACATGCAAAGAGAACGAAATGCTCCACATAGCAACCAGGTCTTAAAATTGTCGTTCTCCGTGTTGTAGTAGTTATTATGCTAGCCTCTAGTTCACGAGGTTGCGGGTTCAAACACGGCGGAGGGCGATGCTTTTTTTTCGGCCGTAAAAACCCTTAGCATGGAAATAATTGTTCTTTCACACAAGCCGTGTGTTGGACAGGGTTGGAAATGTAGAATCAGACGACTGAAAAACTCAATGCTATAGCCGGGATTTGAACCACGGATCTCCCGGTCTCCGTCCGGATGCTCTAACTACTGAGCTACCATGGCAACATGCCGGCACGCCATTAAATTCTCCAGCTGACTCGGATTTTTCCCGGTAAACCACAAGGAGATCTCAAATGTATTGAGATGTCATACCCCAATGGCGACTTACATTCTTTGTAAGTACTTAAGTCCCGGGCTTTTAGCTTCAACCACTATTAGGTCAATTAATGGAAATAATTGTTCTTTCACACAAGCCGTGTGTTGGACAGGGTTGGAAAGGTAGAATCAGACGACTGAAAACTTCAATGCCATAGCCGGGATTTGAACGACGGATCTCCCGGTCTCCGTCCGGATGCTCTAACTACTGAGCTACCATGGCAACATGCCGGCACACGCCCAGGACTTTAGGAAGTGTGGGAGTATAAAAAGCTAAAGTCAGAGGCAAGTATTGCCCAGTTCAACAAAATCATCCACGCGTTACACGTCGCTGAGTCCAACAGAATCATTCAGAAGTTAAACGTCGCTTAGTTAATCAGAATCGTTCGCGAGTTACACGTTGCAATTCTACAGAATCTCTCGCGTCTTAAAGTTTGTTATAAATGTGAAACACGCGAATTAATAATGTGCAGTAAATAAGTGATTATAGTAATATTAGAAAATATAACAGTTTCAGTCTGGCGTGTATCGCGAGTCAATATGTGAACTTAATTAATTGTGACGGTAATAAAAGTGTAAAAACAAATTCTTTTATCAGTGTTATCTTTGAGTAACAAATCCTTTCCGTTTACACAACCTGTTCAAAAGATGTGCTCGACCGAGAAACAATAGCTAGCCGGAGGACAATGAACCCAACATTTAAAGTAATAAAATAACAGGCGCCCAGCAAAAGATAACACGAAGTGACCGCGACAAATTGGCTCCCTTACGTTGTGCAGATAAACATGAAGCATCTTTCAACTACTTAAAAATATAACTACTTCAAATGGAACTATTTCTGCAAACGTTTATCTCAATAATCAAGCAGATAGGAGAACAGGTTTTCATAAGAATAGTTTTTATACCAATAATAAATTTTAAAGGGTAGGGAGAGTCAAATGACCGTAACATATGTTTACCATTTGTACAAGATTATATACATTCCCTTCCGAATGAAGAGGACTTCGCAAGCTATTTCCAGAAAATTCAAGATATAGATTTTCTTTGTCATGTAAATTCTTTAACATACCGTATTTTAATCAAAATCGTTAGAGCAATTTTTCAGAAAATTAAAAGTTTCGAAAAGTGTTCCATATAAAGGTTAGTTTGGGGTGGAGGGTTTTCTGGAAAATTTTCATCTCACAGCTTTGGAAGGTACTGAACTTAAGTACCAAGTTTGGTATTTATGCAGCATATGCTGTTCACAGGTACACACGCATGGACTTTTATCTGAAAAGCACTTTTTATGCAGGGGACCACAAAAAATATATTTCCGGTGAAATGAAATCTCGATAACGAATTGTTGGGTGAAATGTAATACCTTCTCTACCTATTATGTACGTGGTAGAGAAAGTAATAAAACTATCCAAGATCAAGAGAGTGTCAGATCGTATCTCACAGATTTTTTAGCCAAATTTCCTACAAGAAGAACTATATCTATAATTGGCTTTATGTGCAAATGCTTACCACGTGAACTCTGAAGGAGTTTGCGCCCAGCCAAGTCTCAGCCTGCCAGTCCCAAACCTGAACAGCTGAAGATAAAGAGGGCCAGCTTTCCTGCCATACTTTAAACATGTGAATGGCGAATTGAATGCATGCTCAAGCAACACAGCGTCAGAGCCATTTTACAGCTCACAAGAGAGCTTAAGAATTTATTGAGTTCAGACAAAGCTCCAGGGACCCACTGTCTTCAGTCGGCGTTTACCGCATTTCCTGCACTTCGAACGGGGTAGGTAGGCATACAACTCCGCGAAGTTCAATATCCGGCTTACGGAACACAGGAGGTGCTACCGTCTAGGTCAAACTGAAAAGTCCACGCTTGCAGGACGTATTCTACTAGCATATGGAGATCATGTCGTACACTACAACGAAACAAACATCCTCTCATGTATGCCACACTATTATGCCAGAATATACGGCGAGGTCATTAAAATTTACAAACACCCAAACAATTTCAACAGGAAAGAAGAATCATTACAACCAAATAAATCTTGGCACCCGTAAGTTGAGGCAGAAAAAGAGAAATCACGCGAACTAATCAGAAACATGCGGGGACATCATGGTTGTTAAGCCCCCCCCATCCACTCGGCACTGATTCAATCACGTAAGAGCAGCACCAGCATAAATGCCTCGGCCCTTAGCCTCCTCCAATCCATGGCAGGCAAAGCCGCCACCCGGCTGCTTCCGGAGCTCTCAGCGCCACTCTGTGGGACATGTCCAACGCCAACCCAGGAAACCGCTGCCATCTATTCACCTGCTCCATTGGACTCCCAGCCTCCAACCATTTTGCAGAGCATTGCAATACACCGCATTCTCTCTTCAATCTCACTCTTCAGTTTATAGCTCTGCTCAAACGCTGCCTATAACTGCGCGCCCGGAAGCCTTGCAACCTCGTCAACCTCACAGCAGCACGCATCACCATTACCTCCCGGCTGGACTAAGAGAACTTCCTCCGACACGGATCCTAGATATGGGCATTTCAGTGCTGTCACCTACGGAGTTCATCTTCAGCTGTAACCACAGTTTGTTCTGGAAGCTACTCAGCACCACTGGCTCTCACTACTGAAAGTTTCCAGAACACACTCTCCCACTAGGCCAACGCAGCTGCTGCACCTTATCGTTAGGGATAGGGCACATTACACCGTCGCATTAATAGCTGACATGTTTCTTGAGCCAAACGCTACGAACTGAGCCGAGACGCTTAAAGCCACATCCTCCGCTGTTGCAACTAGGTCATGAGAGAATGCCAGCTGTACCGTGCAGCCTTACTACTATTGTTGTGGAGGGCCCTGTGTCAGCGCGTCCATCTGATTCGTCGAAGGAAGTCCTGTGCCACATTCCGCGGAACAACCACTTCACGGACCAGAGCTTCCGTCCGTTTCTATCCCCGCAGTTCATTTTTGACATTCCACGGAATTCAGCTGCAGCAAGCCTCCAGTACATCCAACTACCGCAATATCACCAACCGCTGAATGCTGCATAACGATTTGTAGCTGCCTCTAGAACCAACTGCGCAACATCGATGCCCCATCACCACATCAACACGGTATCACTGCTGACGACACCACTCTACTGGAACTAATGGTGTCTGTTCGAAGTATCCAGAAAGAACTGCATGCCATTAACAAAAGTATCGAGAAGACGCGTTGCATAGCCTGCAGATGTCTCAAGGTGTTTGAAATAGGGATACCCAGCAACAATAGTGGTCTCCACATGGCAGCCAGACAACTCAACCAGTTCGCTTCGCCTTCAACACCATTGAAACCAAAAGCGACACCGGCATTCTTGCAGTCATGCAACGGAAATTTCATTGCATGGAGAACAACCAACGATCTCCAGAATATTCCGTGCCATGAGCTTCATGAACTGAGAAGAGAATGTGCGGCTTCAGACACGCAGAGTGCTACAACAGAGAGCATTGCTGGTAAAACTATGATAAATAAGCTACACCTTTCAAAACCCAAATTTCACACCACTTCCCACATGTAACAGCCAGGGACTTGTGGAATACCACAGCCGAGAAAAACATTTCACCCGCTCCTGCCCACTGTGTGGCAGATCGCAACATTCACGTTAGTAACGGAGGTGCTCAAGCGGGATTCCAACATTTTTCTCCTTCTTGGTATTCCTACCAAATCCTGTTAAAAACAACAACAAAATCTAGGCTGAACCTTCACCGAAGACTTTGACTGCGTCACTGAAGATGTCTATTAGTATATCTACCCCAAGTGGTCCAAACGTCTGGACAGCAAACTTCCAGTAGATTACTACTTCTAAGCTCAGAAATAACGTAAAGTTGTAATTATGAGTCTGGTCGTGAAAACCTACACTTACTCATAAATAGGTGTTTGCATTAAAGTCCGAGGTATAACCTGTACGAGAAACCGGCAGCCCATTGTAGCAATGTGGTGTCCCTACTTGACCTAATTGTAGTGGAGGATTGACTTGGGCTTCGCCCTGAAACAATACTAATTTTATACAGAGAGAAATGTTGTACGTATATACACTACGTGATCAAAAGTATCCGGACACCTAGCTGAAAATTACATACAAGTTCGTGACGCCCTCCATCGGTAATGCTGGTAGTCAATATGGGGTTCGCCCACCCTTAGCCTTGATGACGGCGTTCACTCTCACAGGCATACTTTCAATCAGGTGCTAGAAGGTTTCTTGGGGAATGACAGCCCATTCTTCACGGAGTGCGGAACTGAGAGGTATCATGTAGGTCGGTGAGGCCTGGCACAAAGTCGGCGTTCCAAAACATCCCAACGGTATTCTATAGGATTCAAGTCAGGACTCTGTGCAGGCCAGTCCATTACAGGGATGTTACTGTGTGTAACCACTCCGCCACAGCTCCTGCAGTGTGACCGGGTGCTCGATCGTGTTGAAAGATGCAATCGCCATCCCCGAATTGCTCTTCAACAGTGGGAAGCAAGAAGGTGCTTAAAGTAGTATCAATGTAGGTCTGCGCTGTGATCGTGCCACGCAAAACAACAAGAGGTGCAAGACATCTCCAGGAAATACACGACTACAACATAACACCATCACCTCCGAATTTCACTGTTGGCACTACACACGCTGGCAGATGACGTTCACCGGATATACGCCATACCCACACCTTGCCATCGGATCGCCACATTGTGTACCGTTATTCGTCACTCCACACAACGTTTTGCCACTGTTCAATCTGTAATGTTGACGTTCCTTACACCAAGCGAGACGCCGTTTGGCATTTTCCTGCGTGGTGTATGGCTTATGAGCAGCCGCTCGATCATGGAATCCAAGGTTTCTCACCTCACGCCTAACTGTCATAGTACATGGAGTGGATCCTGATGCAGTTTGAAATTCCTGTGTGATGGTCTGGATACATGTCTGCCTATTACTGTTTACGACCCTCTTCAATGTCGGCGGTCTCTGTCAGTCAACAGACGAGGCCAGTCTGTACGCTTTTGTGCTGTACATGTCCCTTCACGTTTCCACTTCACTATCACATCAGAAACAGTGGACTTAGGGATGTTTAAGAGTGTGGAAATCTCGCGTACAGACTTCTGACACAAGTGACACCCAATCACGTTCGAAGTCCGTGAGTTCCACGGAGCGTCCAATTGTTTTGCTTCGCGATGCCTAATGACTACTGAGGTCGCGGATAATGAGTACCAGGCAGTAGGTGGCAGCATAATGCACCTAAGATGAAAAACGTATGTTTGTGGGGATGTCCGGATACTTTTGATCACATAGTGTATGTATGTGAATTTATATGTAAGTATGCTTATAGAATGTGTGTGCGTGAGTGTGTATTCTCGACGTACATGAGCTATAAGGCAGTTTTAATTTCAAGTCCTAGATGACTTAAAAGGATTTACAATGCCTATAGACATAAAGAAAAAATTAAACATAACGTGCTTGCTAAGAAACCTTTGACTTTTCGTTGAGAATGCCCAGGAAATAATAACTAGTATTGCTGTTGCTTCAAACAGAATGCATGTATAATAAGGCAAAAGTCCCTGATATTTCATTCCAGACATTATACTTAGATGTTCACGAGTAAGCAACTGAGAAAACACAACACACAGCAAAACAAAACACATTTGGATCTGCTTATAACTGTATGATATGACCGTGACGCTTATGCCAACACCTTCTTATAACCCTTATGTAAGACAGTTTCGCTGCCTTTCCTCTGTATGTAATCGAGTTCATTACCACTGTATGATAAATAAGTATATAAAGAGAAAAACTCTTGCTCCGCCCCGCGTCAGGTGTGTGAAACGTCACAAATGATGAAGGCTGGCCGAAATCTGAATGTCGTCAATCATATTCATCTGTTACTGATGTTTGTGAAAACAAATTACAAAGATTGCACAGCAAAACGTCGCAAATTTTATTCGCTTCAATGGACCGGTTAACGGAGGTAAAATAAAAAGATAAATGTATAGAGAAAGTGTAAGTATTGATGCATAATACTGTAGAAAGTATTATTGCAAATACAATTGGATACTTCTTTCAGCATTAAATGTCATGACCAAATGTCGAGAAAAAGCCATATCTCACTGTTATTTCGCCATTGTTCAGCACGTATGTAGGATCGGTGTTTTCCTATATACATTTATGTTTTATATGCACATGTTAAATATCAAAGCGCATGCGTGTAACGCCGGTAAGAAAGTTAATAATATATAAAATTGGAAATAAAATGAATACGAGCTTAAGTTTAGAGAATTTCTGAAGCCGATATTGAATAACATCACACTGAATATTCTTTCTTACTCGTCGTCGACCATATGGGGATTGCTTACATAAATTCTATCAGTTAACATTCCCCACAGATAATAATAACACAGACTTATATTGGGTCGGTGCAGTGTTCTTCACTGGGTTGGCTTGGTTTTTCGTTATTCAATTGTTTTTCCTCAGTTAGGAGTTTGGTTGTTGCGGAGAGGAGCTTGTATGTTGTTAACAGCTCGTTTTGGACTTAAGGATAACCAGTATGGAGTGTCAAGTAGAAAAAAATGAACGCTTCCGACACATTTTACTCTCCGAGTTTAATCGAAGACAGCGCTGCAGAAGCACGAGAACAATTTGTTGTGTACGGGAGGAAAGCACTTGCTAAGAGGACGGCGTGGAAATGGTTTTCGCGTTTCCGAGAAGCAAAGTTCGACTTGTGTGATGAATCACGTTCCCTTTGTGATGAAAACCACCTAAGTTAGTCGGTTCACGATAGTCCTCGACAAACAATGCGGGAATTGACACAAATATTGAATGCGATGGCACAACTATTGTGCACTAGTTAATTCATTGGGTAAGATGGAAAATTGTGTATATGCGCACCACATGCGTTAAGCGACACCGACAAAAATCAGGGAATAACCATATGTTCGTCTTTGCTAGTCCGTTAACTTTAGGCTTGCCGGAGACACAAACCATTCCTTGGGAACATTGTTACAGACGACGAGAAATGGTGCCTGTATGTGAACTTGAAGAAGAAGAAACAATGGCTCAGACCACTGAAAAAAGCAACACCCCGTGCGAAGGATGGTACGCACCGTAAAAAGAATCATGTTGTATGTTTGGTGGAACCAAATGCATTCTTCACCATGAATTGATACCAAAACTCCACGATGAACATTACTGTTACTATTGAAAACAAAACAGCTGTGTTGTTACTCCACGATAATGCATGCCCCATTGTAAAAATGGCACGAATTATGCACCGACGCAATATCTGGGAGTAAGTAATATTAAGTGGGTAAATTAATAATAATGATAATGCTGCCGAATACGTGCAGCCCAGTTATGCACTTGTATGCTCTTGAAGGGACTACTCTCTGAAGAAAAGACGCAGTATCGGCAACGCAAGCAAGGTAACGGGTCACACTAACGACATTTTGGATTATACGTGTACCTAGAGTGAAATTTCAGAAGTAAATTCTAAGTACAAATCTACAAATGCGTGACAACCCTAAAGTAATCAATACCAGCACGGTGCACCAATAAAATGTCGTACAATTGCAGTGAACGATCAGTTGAGTTCACTTTTTGAGGAATTGACAACTTGTTTATACATTTTTTCTCAAAGTATATGATATGCCGAACGCCATATGGTTCATAACATCTTATTACAATCCTATGTGATTATCACTCGATGTTCGGCTTTGTTCGGCTATTTCCTCAGTTCGAATTATTCTACGTCACTAATATCACAAATAACTATTGTTTATTATGCCAATCATTTGTTTAATTACATCAATTTCCTCACATATGGAAATTAAACACCACTAACAGCCGAACTTTCGTACGCGAGCTGGTGACTACAAGATCCTTTGTGCCTTTGCCCCTACGTGTTGCAAGAGAGGTGTGAGGTGAGAGAGACAGAGGGGGGCCGGAACAGGGGGCACGACAAGGCAGAGGGCAGGGTGCCAATCTTTTTACAGATTGAAACTCCAGATGGCTCCCCTCCCTCCCTGCAGGCTTGCACATCCCATGGGGGGAGGATCCGGGACTCGGAGACTGTCCCCATTTCGAAGGACGAAGAGTTGCACAGAGCATCCTTTTCCCCTGTCACGCAACGCCGGAACTCCGGCCGATACTTTCAATCCTGAAACTAACCAAGCAGATGAAAGGTGAAGTGAAATGTGAATGGAGGTGAAATGGAGGGACAGGGAATTCGGGGGATGATAATGAACCTTCCCTTCATTCGCTTAGTGACCTGGGGAATCCCCAAAGAAACCCATGTGTCAGGGAGGTCAGCTGCAGGATCGAAACCACGACTTTCCGAATGCAGGCCTTAGAAGTTACAGTCTGAGCCGTCCCACTTGGTAGCTGGTGAGGTAAATCCTTGGCTTATTATTATTATTATTATTATTATTATTATTATTATTATTATTATTATTATTATTATTATTTATTGCGAATGAGCCAATGTATAACTACGCAACGTACTTAAAGACGCTTCTTTGTTTTCCTTTGACTCCGTAGTTCTCTCATTCATTGGCTGTGGTCTTTCTTTCTCTCATCTGTCCATGTTGTTGCAGTTTTTTCTTCGGTTTGTCCTTTTGGCCAATTTGGCACTTTGATTCTAAAGATATCTCTGTTAGGTTATTTTCTTGCCTAATTCCTGCCAAGTTTAAGTAATTTTTTTCTTCACCAATTTACTTCATAGTATTTACTTGTGATTTATTTTTTTCGTAAAATTTCATTATTTGTTTAGTGAACCTTTTTGAGTTCATTCGTTTAAAATAAACAACACTTTAGTAAGTTTTTATTAAAATAAACTTTAATCTTTCTTTTATAATGCCTCTCTAAATGTCTTCGAATAGTGTGGACATCCAACCCCGGAAAATATAAAAAAGAATGTTGGTCCGTGCATGTTTGTGTTTGTGTGTGTGTTCAAAAACCAAAAGTGGAATCATTATTAAATTTGGTATTTAAGTTAAGTACCTTCCAAAGATACTTTCCCGTACTAAACTACCCTTTACATGAGAAATTCCTTAATGTATTTACATAACAGATAAAATGTACATCTTGAATTTTCTGGAAGTAGTCTGTAAATTGCAGTTTATTCGGACAATTTTTATATAATTTTGTATAACTGGTAAACGTTAAGAGATAGAAAAAAAACCTACTACACAAAAAATACGCACATCTTTAAAACACACGATTGGTTTAAAATCTACCCTTTCATTAAGGTATCCGTCATTTTCAATTTTTCAGCACTTTGTGTTTTTTTTTAAAGTCATGTCGCTTACTCGTTTCTCGCGATGTCATGGAAATTGTAAGGAAGTTCAAAGCCATGGCGAGCCGCTTTTAAACACCTGAATATCAATTCCGTTTCCTTTTTTCTTTTTCTTCTTGTACCTATAACGAAATGAGTAACAAAACGCAAATGTTTATCTCGGTGAGGATGAAGCAGAGAGAAAAAGTAAGCTTGAGCAAGAATGGTTTGTAGAAGGCAGGTATATAAAAATAAATGATAGTGGGTAGAGAAAGTCATGTGAGTGAAACACATCAGACTTTTTTTCAGGTTTCCACCGTAGTTTGTAAGGCAGTGGAGGTGACGTTATGATTGCACCGCCAGGCCATTACAAGGCTTCCCTCTACTAGCAGTGCTTGGCTGCGTTCAGCAAGCCATGAACAATTAGACCGGTCAAGTGGGGGCAGCAGCTAGAGGGAGGAGTCTTTTTCTTTCTGCACGGGCCACCAAGTCCATTAACACCCGAGGCAAAGGGGGAAAAAATCCACGTTACTTCCTTCCGCGAACAAATCCTCCTCAATATGTTCTCTTGTTTCCGTCACTTCTAGTTGGCGCTTTTCTAAGGGACTTTTCTTCTTTCGGCTCATTCCCCTTTACGAGCCATGCTTCACAAGCTCTCAAGTCTTTTCTACGGCTCAATATGTCACTACAAAGATTGCACTGAGGCAAAATCGTGTGGGGAACTTTTAGTGTTACAACCGCACACAGTTACAAAGATACCATTCAAATTGCCATTGTGTAGTAATTTGCCATTTAAGATTTAATTCTGGTTTTGAGACAGAATGTACCCGAGGTAATTCTATTATGTGCTAAATTATTCAGTGTTTAATTTAATATATAAATGATATGTGTTTACAATGTGAAAACCATGTAAATAGTAATTTCTGTATAATGTAATATTTGTCGTGTACATAATGTTCCTGTTTAACTAAATTTAGAACGTCTTGAACTCTGCAGTTAGGGTAGAACGTGATGTTAACATGATTGTGTTCTTTAAATAGTCGAGATTCAACCCCAAAAGAAAGTAGTTGAACAGTTGAAGAGTTCGCAGTACACAGTTAAAAAGTAAAAGAGTACACAGTTGAAGACAGTTCGCAGTTTAATGAAACAGATGAAATAGTTGAAACCGTCAAACAGTTGAACGCGCAAAATGGTGATAGGTGAACAGGAACATTCTGTAGTGTTAGATTGAGGAAGTAACAATAAATAGCCATAATACAAACATTACAGTGTGTAATCAATTCTTCTCTAAGCTCCCAGTACCACAACTGAGATCGACGAGCTTATCAAATATCATGATAGGCAGAGTCCATGCTAAAATCGCCGCTGAGAAACAACTAGCCAGGGTAACAGCGAGAAGGACAACAAGACGAAGTCACGTCGGATGGAGAAAACAGGTACAGTGAATTTTAGCATTACTTCTATCTCTACCACTACACCGCGTTCGACTCCAACCCGAGCGGGCATCGAACCCGGGACTGCCACCAACGGCGCAGTCTTCGAAACAATCAGATAGGGGTAACGACGCAGTTTTTAGATTTAAGCTCATATAGAATACTTTAGAAGCACTAATATACCAGGATGGAATTAAAAGCAATGTCTTTACAACCAGTAACCATTTCTTTGCTGTATCTGTAGCTCAAATTTATATTACTTCAGAACAATAGACGTTTCTGACACAGCTGAGGAGGATGTTATTCATGTATTCAACGTCTTCTTTGATTTTACGCATCAAAAACTTATATTATTGCAACTAATGGTAGATTATGAAACAAGTGTTGAAAGTAGGGTTTTATTTTGCGAGTAGGAATGTTAGCGAAACGAAGGCTGTAAGCTGAGTTCGGCAATCCTAAGAGCAAAATAAAAACATTTTAACACGTGTGGCATAAGCTATTTTTATACAGCGCCCGATTTTGTAAAATATCATTAAAATAATATTATACTGATTCTTGAAATTTAGAGAAATCACGTTTAGAACTATACACTCCTGTGTATAGTGAGTTTCTTGAAACAAGAGAAATGGGGTTAAAACGAGATCAACTCTCGTGTGCAGCGATGTCAGATGTTTTGATGTTTTGTTGATTCAGTGAAATTATTTTCAACACGTTTTGCCTTACAATGAAGCGATTATGCTATATCGTACTGCTTTCTGGATTTTTTTGGTATGTAAGTGGTTCTAGTGTTATTCTTTCTGTTGTTATACTAGATAAGAGAATAAAGTTTTAGATCAAACAAAGCCTAAGGCTGCCAATATAAGGTATAGATTAACCTCGCATCGAATTGCGATAAACTGAAGTGTGATGATTTGTATTGTGAACAGATAATGCGCGCCATGGGAAATTAATCATGTGAAAAGACATAATGAAAAGTAAAACCTAATCAAACCAAGTCGAGTTATTAAACATGTAAAATACAATTGCCATGTGATTGGACTAGAAAGCAAACTTGGTCACAATGGAGTCGTATAAAAAAGTTATCACACTAGTGCGATATGTAAAAGGTTTTAGTCCGTGTGCACCAAGTTAAAAGTTCTACTTTTAGACAATGTTGTCTAAAAAGTGCATTTTTGGTGTCTATTGTCTATGTGAGCAACCTTTTACACAAATGAATTAGTGGAATGGAATGGAATGGAAGTATAGATTATGTTTGAAGGAACCGAGAGGAATGGTTCCGCGGTAACGTGTGAGGCTCGCATTCGAGAGGTTCTGAGTTCGATTCTCGTAGACCTCCAACTCTGACCTTGGATTTTTCGTGGTCTTCCTTGGTTGGGTGGTTTCTCGTTTACTACGATTACCTTCCATCGTTCCCCTTTCATACCGTTTCTGAGTTATGCTGTTCACACACACACACACACACACACACACACACACACAGACACGGACATGTTTCCAAAAATGCTTTTTTTTATTCAGGAGGTCTGAAAACCTGTATTTCCGGTGAAATCTCGGTATCGAATTTTTGGGTGAAATTCAATACTTCTACTTACTATACGTAGTAGAGAAAGTAAAAAGTAAAGAATAAGAAAACTAGTACTTACATTTGACAGGAGTTTACTAGGTTGAATTTCTCACCTCTTTTAAACCTCTTCAACGTTAAACTGTAAGATACAGGGCAGACCTAATGGTCTATGTATTCATTAGAAAGAGCTCTGCGACTCCAAAATATTTGGAATGCCTGCTCTGGGAGATTGCTTCAAGTCGCCGATTGGCTTTGTGGAGCTATTCATTTCGGTTGTCGTCCTCCATGGTGTAGTGGTTACCATGCTAGCTTCTAGTTCCCGAGGTCACGGGCTCAAACTCGGCGGAGGACAATGTATTTTTTCGCGCGTAAAAATCCTTAGCATGAAGTAAAGCCGGTGGTCCAGATTCGTAGATTTACATCACGTAAAAGAACCTCAAGACTGATAAAGAGGCCTCTGAGCAAAATTACCGGTCTTTCACGCCCAATATAGATTGTGACGCTAAGGACCACAGCGTCCATAAATAACACTCAGTTTAATTTCATTCATTTTGGAACTGTGCGGTGATCGTAGAATGCTTCCGAAAAACCATCAATAAGGCCTAGTCTTATGCACAGTAGTAGTACTTTAGAAGCGAATGAAAATCTAGACTTTTCTGGTATCATGGAACAGTAAACTACAACAGGCTAAATGTTGAGCTCTTATGAAGCTAAACTTCATGGCAAAGTAGATCTGAAGATATAACACCTAACAATGCCTAATTTGTCAATGGAATTTCTTCGTGTAGGTGGAAAATAATTAACCACCTACACAAAGACAATTCATTATTTTATATAAACTTCATAACCATCACTTAAGGACATTACGCTCAAGGAGGAGACAAGGATTTATATCTGTTCACACCATACAGGAGCTCACAAAAGTGAATTTATGGGAAGTGTAGAAAAGCAGATATAACACATTGCAAAAGTATATGGATGAAAGCATGCTGTGTTGCTCTGTCTAAGCGTTCAGTTTTGTTCACTAGAAAGTATGAAGTACTGAAGCTACAAGCAGGAAACAACAAGTTACGAAGCATGAGCGTAAGGCTATAACAATAGCTACACGAGATCAAAATCCTATGTTTTCCCCTGTGTGATCTACGCTATCTGGCCATGACAGTTCCGGCAAATCTTGTGGTAATGACAGCCACTCCGTTAAGGCATTTACACAGAGTTATTAGACCTGGTCTGCTGATGAAAACTCCATGTATATCTTAATAACGTGAAGGAGCACTGTGAGTCTGTGGAATGAAGGAAGTTTTGCATCTAGTACCGGAGTATAACTTTAGTACAAGTTATCCATAACAGGATGAAATATGTGAAACGCCACCGTTACTCAGAATTCCCTTGGAACAAGATAGTAATTTGAGTATCCATAGTGTAAGGCCAAATTGGATACATTTTGGAAGCCGCACACATTGTGCAAAACTGCTGGCCTGCAGAACTCAAGTTTTCAATGAAGGGAAGATGATAACTTGTTACCTAAGGAGCGTTGTTGTCATTTGGTTTCCTTTATAGCAGCCTAATAGAAAGACCCAGGATTCCAAATCCTCGGATTGCCTCCTATTTGTATTAGTGACACAAATTACTGGTGTTAGTTTTGTATCCAGGGAAAGAAACAATTTTGAAAACACTAAAACTATAGAAATTTAGTTATTTAATACGTAAACCCATTGAATCAACTTATCCTGTTAAACAGGGAGTACATTCAGCTCTTAATCAATACAATTCATAAGTAATTTGGGTAGCCTAATTGTGAATAATTTTTGCTTCATCTAATTACAAATTAATCAGTTTTCAAAATTCGACTCATTCGAATATTACTAAATATTCTCTTATATATATAGACTCCGTTAAGTGGGTACTACTATGGCCTTTGGCCTCCAAACTGCTCCCTAAATTCTCCCCCGATCAACCTGGTTGCTGTACGCCTCCACCCTATGCTTGGGTCCCACCGTGTAACCATTGCCAGTTAGATTTGACGATTTACCTTAATTCTTTCTAGCACTACATCGTCACATCTAAACCATTTCCTTTTATCATCACTATGGCTGCGACATCGGAGTTGTTACGTTTGTTTACAGGCAACCTGTAGTCGACTGTTTACAACGAGAGGGTTATCTGTACAGTTGAGTCAAGTGTATTGCCGCAGTGTTCATGTAGACGAAATGAAAAAAGAAAGGGTACGAAAGTCCACATCGTTGCACAACTAATTATTAGAGTATGGGGAAAATGTTTTCTCTATCATTAATGAAAACCCATATTGCAAACCGTACAAAAGCACAATTGTTACTACGCACAGTAGATCGAGTAATGTGCGAAGACATGTCAACACAGAAACATACAAGCGTCGTATTGCAAAATGTAAGGATAAACTGCTACAGCAAGAGTCACCTCCACCAAATCAAACTTTTAATAAAGAACTATGCGCGGCATTTGTTTCTGCCGATATTTTGTTATGTAAACTATAGGATACAAAGTTGCTGGTTGTAATTAAATGCAATAAGCTGACATAGAATCTTATCCACATGCATATTGTGACCTAGCGATTTGCATTAATGATTTAATAAAGACATTTTATTTATATAAGTCAGCTGTATGTGTTATAAATAATATTGCAGAAATAAAGTAAATGTTCGCGAGACATGCGTAATTCTTATTGTATAGACAGTACGTCAGGCGGTCAATGTCAGTCCTTATCGCTACACCCTTGCCTTCCTATTCTATACGCTTTCCTCAACGTAGCGGCTCCGATGTCGCAGCCCCAATCATCACATTTCCGATCTCGTCCTTCAGTATAGTCTTAATAGCTTTGTTTTCATACTGCAGGCATACTAGAGGATGATTCAAAAGTCTCAGGACACCCAGATGAGTGAAAAGTACTAGGACACCCCTCCGGCTTGGAAACACGGAAAAATCTGATGTGTTACATTCACATAATTTTCTTTACTTACTATTATTTATTTCATACAGCTTCTACAAACTATTCTCACGGAAACTAATTTTTCTATTTACTTCATGCTAATCGAGATAAACCTTTGTAAAAATAGTTTTATTACACATTTCGTTGAAGGTACACTCGCTTCCATATATGCCGTTACCGCAGCTTTAGGCGGCATCCTACTGGTCTTCAAGGTGGAGAATGTATAGTAAGGAGGAGGTGCGCGTATCTATTTATCTTTTCGCTCATGCAGTGGCGTCTTGTTTTACGTACACAGTTCTAGATTATTCCATATGAATATATAACTTTGAGCAATAGCTTTACCCATCATCATTTATAATAACCACCTTGAAATATATAACTAAATAAAACCCTGTTTTGCACAATATCTCCACGAAAAAGTATTTTTAATGGCAGCATAATGTAAAGCTGAAATACACTATACGTTTTACTCTCAAAGAGGACATTTTTACTGGACATCATTGGAATCTTTTGCCCAATCTAAATATACAAATAAATAAAACACTGTTTTGCTATATTTCTCCATGAAAAAATTATTTTAATCACAATTATTATAATGTAAAACTGAAGTAAACTATACTTTTTACGCTCAAAGGGGACACATTTACTATACACTATTTTAATAATCTGCGCAAGCAAATGCTTCATGGCATTGCCCTAGCAATGTGTTCAAATGGCAAATTGGCTTCCCACACACCCACCGACGCACCTAGGTAATATTTACATACATCGTGTGAGCTATAGTTAACACACATCACTGTTTGGTCGAACACCCAAGGCAGACCGCTCCAAACACATCCCTTCCTGCTATGTACGCATCCGCTGAGAAGGTTGGTAAAATTCCTCCCGAAGTGCGATAATTGGAAGCGAGTGTACAAGAGGGATAGCGGAAACCGAATGGATAGTCAGATATTCAAAAACTAATCGCCTACAATTTCCATACTCTTTCCATGACAAAACAGTCACAAATGATTGAAAAACTTTGAAACAATAACCACAGATATCAGAAATGGCTAATGCTACAACTTTGGTTATTTGAAATAAATTGTTTGTTTTAAACAGATCCACATTTCTTGTGTAATACATTTTAATGTATATTTTATGATTTACCAGTTATAAACAGTTATACATTTTTTTTTCGAATGACGAGAAATGCACAGGTTATTTCCAGAAAATTCAATATAAATTTCATTTCTCATTTAAACAACATATTGTATTTTAATCAAACTCATTAGTCATTTTTGAGAAACTCTAAATTTTGAGAAAACAAATCCACGTAAAGGTTAGCGTATGGTAGGGGTATTTTCTTGAAAATCTTCGTGTCGCATCTTTGGAAGCTACGGAATGTAAGGACCAATAATTATCGAAAATTTCTTTTTTGAATTATGCTGTTTACACACACAACATCGAGCGGGCTGGCTCAGGCGGCAACGTCTGTCAATCGGGAGGTTCCGGGTTGATCTCCAGTGACCGCCAGCTCTGACTCATGGGTTTTACAGGGGGTTTTCTCGAGTCGTCAGGTGAATGATGGATTGGTTTTTTCCCTCAATCGTTCCATTCATCATTTCATTCGTCTTTCATCTCGTGTGTCTCTTTTAGGGTCGAAGGTATCAGCGATGGTGTTTCGGTGCAGCGTGGCAGGGAAAAGGATGCTCTCTGTGAATTCCCTCTGTCCCTCGGCTTTCAGCTGGCTGCCGGGGTATCCGAACTCCCTTGAAGGGCGTTGAATTTCCTCTGTGTGTGGGCAGGTTTTCCGGTGTGGCGGAATGTCTACTTCTGGAAACTTAGGGACCGCCATTGCTGTACCGTCGCTCCTGGATCCGGCCCCCTCATCCTTCCTGCCGGAGAGCCCTCTCGTGATGCGCAGGTAGAATATCTTCTCTGAAACGGTGCCGAGTCCCCCCGTTAAGGAAGGTAAGATACGCACACAACACGACCTCTTTCTAAACATGCTCTTTTGAATTCAGGGTTCTCAAAGCGCGTATTTCTGGGAAATCTCGATGTCCCTTTTGGTTGGAATGCATTACTTTCTCAAACTACTAGCTACGTGGTAGAAAAAGTAAAAATGAAATAGCTGATTCAACATTCAGCTTTTAATGTTATGTCAGGAACATGAGTGCCATCTTAAAAATAATGGAGTGTTGTAGTACTTTTAACTCAGCCTGTACTACTTTGTGCCTCATGTTTTGTAAGGTTTCAAATTTGCGCTTCAAAAATAAATACATTGGAGCTGTTGAGGGTTTCATACTTCCCCTGAGTACATCCGAGCAAAGCATCTTATTAAGATAATTGCATAGGTTGTTTGCTCGAGTAATATGCAGGAAATTTTTTCAAGAGATCGCATTTCTGCTGCATTTAGTCTTTCAAGTATTCTGTCCATGATACTACAAGATTTACCTGATAACTAAACCTGCTTTCCTGGTCTCGGTTGCTCTAAAACTACATCTTACAGATAATGGGACATTTAGGTAATCCAAGCATGGAAAAACAGAAAAAAAACTGGAAATAACCTGATGCTATAGCAGTCTGTAGAATACACCATAAGTAATAAAGAGAGAAAACCATTACCTCACGAACAAAACACAGACTGGGTTTTGCAGTTAAAATCGTACATGAAAACTGGCCGTTAAACTATCGTTACTTTTTGTGTTCTTTGTTCTGACAGAAGAGAGCTTGTGTTTCAGCAGATAGAGTAATTTTCTTCTGCGGCATGACTTGGAATAGTTATGGGGGTTTAGAGAGTAAACGGTATGTCTTTAACACGTGACAATGCGTCTCACTTCTGCAGAGCCAATAAAAACGTGATGGTGCTTAAGTACCTACGTATTCGGGACCACATACACGCAGAAGCCATGCTCCATAATCCGCCCTTCTCTATCCAATTGTACCCAAATTGATACACAAAGCTTGGCGCGCGTGTCACGTACTGTTTTCTTCAGCGTCACCTCCGTAAAGTGCCTTTACACGATTAGTGGATCGCTCCGGTTTGCTATCCAATTATGTGCCGCAATGATACCGAACGAGCTGTCGTTTTTATTTCGTTTCGCTGTAAGGCAGTATTTTATATCACAACATGCTATGAATGCCAGAGTGATCATAGTGTAAATTACAAAGTAATTCTTTAACCAGCTTTGTGTGTAAAAGATTATATATACATACTTTTATGTTTGTTAACTATAAGGACTTGTTAGGAAATAAGTTTGCACTGCCTAACTGATACTGAGAGCAGAAGTTGGGTAACAATAAAGGGGTTGTTTGTCACCAAGAAGAGAAACCCAGAACTGAGGCCACAGGGTAGCGTGTCTTTTTCAGAAATGGAGGGAATATCTTCCTAGAGTAGTGTCAGAAGTAGTGATTGGCTAACCAAAAGATACGCTATAGTTGGCGCAATTTGGTAACCAATAATAATTATATTAGAATGTTTAGACAATTCGAGATGAAAGAATATATATCCTCGAGCCATAAGGAAGTGTCACACATTTCTGAAGAATCTCTCACGAGGTACACGTTGCAGAGTTAGTTACAAATGTAAAGTACGCGAAGTATTTGGTGCGCGGCAACTAAAAGGGCTGTAGTTACGTTTAGAAATATAACAGTTTCAGTCAGGCATGTAGAAAAATTAAATATGTCAATTATTAACTTAAACTAAGCGATTCAGATGTTCTATATCAGTGTTATCTTTTAGCAGCAACTCCTTTCCGTTAGAGATACGTGCTTCCCTGAATTACAATAGCTAACCTGAGGACAAAGAACCCAAATTTAAGAATAATTAAACAATAATCGCCCGACAAATAGATAACAAAAGTCACTGAGATACTGCGACAACTGAAATCTTTAAGCTACTTCCCAGTGACACTGACAGAAATTCTCTACTTCTTTATACAGGATTATTCAACAGTAGTATTGCATACGGGTACCAGATTTATCTGTTTATTTTCAATATTTCTCATAGTGAAAATAATAGAAAGGCAATGTTAAATTATTCCTGAAACAGTAATTGAAAATTAAGTATGAAAATAAAATTGCTGAAGTTTAAGTGATTCACTTATTATCTAATTATGTTAATAAATGACCTCTGGCTTTTGTTAAAAAGCAACACAGCACACAAAGTGCAATTTTCTTAACAATTCCAGTATGTAATATGCTTTTAAATAATCATATTAAAACATTTAAATAATGTATTTGTAGTCTGCTATTGATGTATCAATGCTTTATAATTAATGTAATGTTATAGTTGACAGATTTAAAACTGAAGTATCTCTCAATTTTGCATACACACAAAATGCATACGCCACCACTCACAACTACAAGGATTTAGATAGAAACAAGCTTACATACGTGGTGGCCTTGCTGGTATGTTGTGAGAGGGATTAGCCTATGCGCCGCCATTTTTAAATGTTAAACTAAAGCCCGTTATAAATAGAAAACCCCAACCTGACTTATAAATATCAAACGCTGAGAGTTTCTAGGCTTTTAAGCTAAAAGAATGGATTTTTTGACCCTACTCAAGGTATTTTGAACTTGTAACCTAATCCTCGTAAGGTACTGAACTTAATGGCTTGGTCTGCAGATCTTGCACACAAGTTCTGCAAGTATCTATAAACATTTTGCTATGCCGCTGCCCACTTGCGTTGCCAAAACAGTCCTATCTGAGCAAGCACGCCGTATGCGCCATTTATCATTTTCATTAGATAACAGGACCGGGCCATATTGATTAACTATTTCAACACAATGTTCCTTTCTCCTGCAGCCACATTACCGTAGCCCGTTAACGCTTGGAGGATATTGCTGTTACACTGCGGGGAAGTTTAACTATATTTTAAGGGAAGGTATTCATTGCGGCTACTATTTCAAGTGAATTCTTTTTAAACATATAGTAGTTTAAACTTTCTTTAAAATATATAAAGGCTCCAGAGTAAAATTATGGAGAAATTTTTGAATAACAGAGCAACTCTGTGTAAGCTTGCACGATAAATACAATATAGAGTTTAACCTTTAACCCACCTCCGCAGTGTAGAGGTAGCGTATCTGCCTCAAATTCAAGAGGTCCTGAGTTGGAATCTCGGCTGGAGTAAAGTTTTTCCGGTTTTTTCCCCTATCCTGAAAAGATATGTCAGGTAAGTTTAACCTCTATGGACCACGGGGTTATTAGAGCATAATTTTACACATTTCAACCATCGTCTCATATGACCTACTCGGGTTCAAGGACGTTAAACCCTAAAAAGGGTGGTCTACTTTATTATAACTACATCTCTGTGTACTTCTAGTTAAACAAAACCTATATTCATTACACATTTCGCTGCAGATATAAGAAGGCCACAGTAGGCCTAAAACATATCCAGATTTTTATGAAGCGGGTCGCGTTAAAATTCCATGTCCTTTGCATGACTTCGAGAAAAAATGAGGTGCCACACTCATATAACATTCGCTACCCTCAATCTTTATTAGTGGGTAGACAAATTATTCTTATTCAAGCTTATTTTTCTATCTACTACGTTTTAATCCAAATAAACCTTTGCAGACATAGTTACATTACACATTTCGTTATAGATACAAAAGGAACAGCGATAATCAAATGTTTAGCAACTGGACGCTATAGGCTGGCCTTAAAATTCTATACTGTTTCCAGACAATCGTGAGAAACAACTGTGTGTTCACAGAACTTTAGAGAATGACTAAGTAATGAGCAATTCGAACCCTTAATAATGGATATTTCCGAAAAGTTATTTGAATTGAATTGTGTGTTTTAAAGAGATCTACATTTTTTGTGTAGTATGTTTTCGTCTACCGCAAGATTATACAAAATTCCTTCTGAAAGAAGAGATCTTTGTAGACTATTCCCAGAAAATACAAGATGTACATTTTATTTGTCATGTAAATATCTTTAATACGAAATTATGAGATTTTAATTAAAATCATTAGGGCCATATTT
The DNA here is from genome assembly GCA_030765065.1 of Deroplatys truncata. Taxonomy (NCBI): domain Eukaryota; kingdom Metazoa; phylum Arthropoda; class Insecta; order Mantodea; family Mantidae; genus Deroplatys; species Deroplatys truncata. The sequence continues at coordinate 68,990,855 of CM060987.1, read as the reverse complement.
AGAAAATAAAAAAAATAAAAAATACTCCATGTAAAGGGTAGTTGGGACCGGGGAAATTTCTTGAAAATCTTCAGGTTGCACCTTAGAAGATACTGAACTTAAATATCAAGTATGATACTTTCAACTTTTGCTTTTGAGTTATGCCATTCACGGACGCACAGATAGACGCAGACATGATGATTTTCTAAAAATAAAATTTTTGGATTCAGGGGGCCTCAAAACATGTATTTCCGGTGTAAATAGAATTTTGGGTGGAATGCAATACCTTCTCTACTACCTACTATGTTCATGGTAGAGAAAGTAAAAAGAAAAGCAACTTATCGCTTGAAAAATGTGATGCGTTGCAATCACATAAACTTCTTCATTCGTCTCCAACTATTCTTGCAAAAGTTTATTCTTGTTAATAGAGATAAACTTTCATTACCGATTCACACACTTATTTTTTTAACGCCCTTTAACCAAGTAGATCATATCGGATGATAAACGAATGCAATGGGTGAATTGATGTTCATATGAGCCACAAATCTTAGAGTAACCCGACATTCATCTTTTCAAGATAAGGGGACAAAAGAAACATATCCGGTTAACTTACCCTAACCGAGATTCAAACTCGGGACTTGACGTGAGGCTACTCCCATACCACAGAGGGTCCCTTGTATGTATAAGAAGGATAAACAAGGATAAAACGATAGTCAGATTCCTAAACAGCATTTCACTTTGTGATTGCTTTGAACTTCTATGTTCTTTGGTTGACCACAAGAAAGGAATAGCGAATTTCTACTTTAGAAAAGTGCAACTATTCGAAAATTCAAACTAATAATAAAGAATAGCTCCTAAATGGTTAACAGCACAGAAACATTCATTTGACATAAAATGTGAGCTTTAACGAATTATTTATCTTTTGGGGCCGTAAGATTTTATCTACCTCTTATAATTTACTAATTGTAAAAAATGTGATGTGTTGCACCCAATGACTTTCTATACTCTTGTGCAAACTATTTTTATAAACGCTTATTCTCCATCTACTTCATGTTAATTGGGATAAAAAATTGCAGAAACAATCATATTGCCAAATTTCTTATACATGCAAGGGGAATATGGTAGGATTTAAGCGATAGTCAAATCTTTTAAGAGCTGGCTGCTATGTGGAGCTTTCCATTCTCTTTGCATGTCCAGAATATAAAAAAAAAACCAAATAACAACCCATTTGAGAAAAAGTATAAAAATTTAAACCTAATGACAATGCATATCTCGAAAATGGTTTATTCGACAAAGAAATATGTATATGACATAAATTGTATGTTTTAGCGGGATCTACATTTTCTGTGTGGTAAAAGTTTGTCTATCTCTTACGATTACCAGTTATGCAAAATTCATTCAGAATGAAGACGACTTTTGGGGACATTTCCAGAAAATTCAAGATATATATTTCGTTTGCCCTGAATGTATCTTAAACGTACGATACTTTAATCAAACTCGTTAGAGCCATTTTTGAGAAAATCGGAATTTTCGAAATTGTTCCATGTGAAGCGTAGTCTGGGGTGGGGGGCACTTTCTCGATAATCTTCGTGTCGCATCTTTGAAAGATACTGAACCTAAATACCAAGTTTGGTATTTATCCGACTCTTGTTTTCCAGAAGCCCCGTACATTATTAAACACAAAATACTTAAGATCTGTGTTTACAGTTACTTACGATGAGGTGCTGATTATAGGTTAAATCATATAACACCTGCTCGCCGAGTTTTGGGAATTTTCCCGGTTCGTCAGGAAAATGCTGGAGTCATCCCCCGAATTTCTTGTCCCTCCACTTCGTTCCATTAACCACTTCACTCATGCTTTACCCCGTTTGGTCTATTTGTGGGTTGGAAGTGTCGGCGATATGTTTCGGTGCAGCGTGGCAGGGAAAAAGGAGCTTTCTGTTATCTTTCTCTATCCCTCGGCCTTCGACTGACTGGCGTCGTTAAATGACCGCACTTTGGGGGAGTGTTGGACCCCATGTGGGGCAGGGTCCCCAATCTGTCTGTCCGACTGCCTGGGCGCGTATACCTGAAAATTGTAGGGACCCTGTTATTGCTGTGCTGTATCTCCTGGTTCCGTTCGCCCTCATCTCTTCCTCCTGGAGCGTCCCTTGTGGGATGTCGGTATAATATTCTTATTCCTGGATCAGTGCCGAATCCCTTCCGCTTCACAATCCAATTCAATTCCTGCTCACTAGTGTTCAAAGAAGGGAGTGCAGTCTTATCGGTTCAACACGCCAGGGAATAACAAATGAAATGCAGGAAGTGAAGCCAGCTATGTTAGTTATGGATGCCAAGTTATTTCATGACTTATTTTCTACAAGATTTATTTCCTAAGACTGCATGAAATGTTTTATCAACTCATAGATAATGTTAATATGGCACTCGTGAAAATTCTCGCACTTATCGTCGTTCGTGCGACAAACATTCACTCATGCGATAAGCATCGAAATTGTGCACTTGTTCCATAAATTACTATTAATTACTGTTGTACGTTTTCTTGCAACAGCCGAAGAGAAATAGGATGAACTGCAGCTGTTCTGTGAGATCCATGATTAACAATTAATCAATATTAATTTTGGTGACTTCCTGAAGAGCAGGATTTGTAACCTTACATGCACCAGTAAGATTTTCAAACAATCATTTTATAACGATAAGCTACAAATCTATCACCTGCTTTATCATAATAATAATAATAATAATAATAATAATAATATTATTATTATTATTATTATACAATCATACTTTAGACATTCCTACCTTTTAACCTATGCATATCTTGTTCATACTTTGTATAATGTACTGTTCCATACCTCTCTTCCTTGATGGTTGTAATTTCTGAGGAAATATGAAAGTCTTTCTGATTTCACTCTGCCTATTTGAGCCATCCGGTTTTCTAACTCCACTCTTATTTTTTCATTTATTTTATGGTCAACTGTTCTTCATCTTACAATTGTGCTTAGAAGTTTCATTTAGTTGAGTATTCCTTTTATTATTTTTTTCCTACATAATCCGGATTTCCCTGACGTATAATAGTTTTGAAACTGACGTTTCATTAAAATATTTTAATGTAACATTTTTCTTACTTTATTTTTTAAATGTATCCTTATAATGCAATTCAGATATTCAAATACTTTAATTTTCTTTCTTTTATTAGTGCTACTTTTGCTTTCTCTATCACATACATAGGTGGAGAAGGTTTTACATGCCACCCATAAATTCGATATAGATATTTCACCGGAAATACATGTTTTGAGGTCCCTTGAACCCAAAAAATCGTTTTTACAAAAAGGTGTGCGTGTATCTTTTAACACCTAGGTCAAAAGTGGGATAAATACCCAACTTGGTATTTAAGTTCCATATCTTCCAAAGCGACACAAAGATTTTCAGCAAACTTTTTGATCTTCTCATAAGCGGTTCTAACGGTTTTGATTAAAATACCATTATTTAAGACATTAGGTGACAAATAAAATGTATATACTGAATTTACTGGGAAGCACCTGCAAAGTCCTCTTCATTCGAAAGGATGAAACACAATTTATTTCAAATGACTTTTTTTAATAAGCCATTTCCGATATATTCGTTATGAATGGTTCGAATTGTTCCATACTTTGTCATTCTTCTAAAGTCACTTCCAATTTCAATTGCTTCTTACGATTACAAGGAAAAAGTGTGGAATTTTAAGACCAGCATATAGCGTCCAATTCTTAAATATTTGAAATTAGTAATGGAGATATTTCTGCAAAGGTTTATCTGGATTAAAATGTAGTAGATAGTAAAATTAGTTTTCGTAAGAATAGTTTATATACCCACTAATCAATAATAGAGGGCAAAGAAAGTCATGTGAATATAACACATCAGATTTTTTTATATCCTCGCGTTTCAAAACTTCAAGCTCTTCTGTATGTTTCAAAACTTCAAGCTCTTCTGTATTTTAAATTACAGCCTTTGATTGTGTACTAAATACTATAGTTCCCGTAAATACTATAGTTATTGCTGGACGCTGATACCATTATACTGATTTTTATTATGAGTTTATTCTCTGTAAATTACTTTCTGAATTTTAAATAAAATGCTCAGCAAACATAAGGCAACATAGAACAATTATATTTTGCTTCTTTCTTGTTTCCTTAGTTTAACGTCCTTTAATGGCATATTGTAACCATATGACCACGTTGACATTCAAGACAGCAAACTTGAAGTAGAAGTGGAATATGCGAAAACGTACAAAACTGTGTTGTTGTTTCCATAACATTTTAGTTTAGTATTCTTACAGTACAACTCCCTAATAAGTTGTTTTCTTTATTGTGCTACTTATACAGATGGCACAAGCGCGCCTTATTTCACTTGTGCAGATATTTCTTCGTGCGTTAAAATAGTTGCAGAACTCAACGGGGCAATTCCACGGAAACACAGGTCAGTTAGTAAGGAACCGGCGCATTAGTGTGAGCGACCTTCGTTCTAATTTTCTTACTTATCATCGAAGACGATAAGGTCTTAGAATGTTTTCCACTTCAGTTACAGAGACACTATTTTCGAGGGAATAAAACTAGCTTTTCAGATTAATAAACAATAAAATGTCTTTATTTGACCTATCAGTATGCAGCCATAGCTATTTTGTTTTGTTTATGCTGTTCTTGTCTAACATTACGGACTATACATATTGTAGAGTTAAATCAAAACATTAAAGCGTCGTAACGAAAACCATGCAAACATGAAAGCAGTAGTGTTTCACTGTCATTTGTTCGCTTGCTGTGATGATGATGATGATTACCCCTTACTTTTCTTACTATGTGTAGCATGTTTCTCAAAATATGAAGTACATGCTGTACGACTTCATTTTCGCTTACCAGTCTTTCTCTTGCTGCTTTCGTAGTGGAAACTCCTTCTAGTCGTATTCGCATCACGGTACGATTAAAAGCATTTGCTGATAGTAAGAGACGCATGGGAAACCTTTTTTTTTTTTTTTGACAAAGTCTCCGAGCTGCGACAGCATTACATCGCATCTCGCAGTAGAGGGGAACAATATCAATGTACTCATCGTTTTTGAAATACCAGCAACTCTAACCATCTAATCACTAGTGTTCGCAACTTAATGTCCCACCTTTGTGCATCGTCCTGAAGTGGCTTAGTGGTAGAGAGTAAGAAGAGAAAGTAAGGAGATAAAGAAGTTGTTGATGTTGCAAGCTCAAATCGCCGTAAAGCTTCTCAACTTTTGAAAAAAAATAATAAAGAGCAAAAACAAATAAGTAAAACTCCTCTAATGACGTCATGACTTGTGTGAGGAAGACCTGGTTGGATATTGGCCTAATCAGGCAGTGCTACGTAAGCGTGCCACTATAGTATTATAGTATTACTCTCTACACTCTATCAACATGTCAAATGCCTCTTTATGGGAAGCGAGAGAGATGTGTGAAAACCCAAAGCTCGTCAGTTAAGAAATAAACAATAGGTCCGTAGCTTGATAAGGACCTTGAAATCGCGTTAAGTAAAACAAACGAGTAGTCAGTAGAATTAAGCAAATCATCCATAACATTGCTAGCATTACTAAAGCTATGCACAGGGTAGGCACTAGACTGGCACTTCAATGTTTTGATTTAATCTACTATCCGTATAGAGCGTAACAACAATAACAATAAATAGCAAAGAGCTACTACTACTACTTATAATAATAATAACAATAATATTAATAGCAAGTGAAACACTACGTTTTCTCTATTTGCAAGATTTTCGTTGCGTCGCTTTAATGTTTTGATTTAACTCTGCAATACGTATAGTCAGTAATGTTAGACAAGAACAGCGTAAACACGCACAAAAATAGCTATGGGCGCATGCTGATGGGTTAAATAAAGACATTTTAATTATTTGTCAATCTAAAAAGTGAGTTTATTCGCTCGAAAATAAAGTCTCTGCAACTAAGTGGAGAACAAAACATTTTCGGTCTGTTTACACTGTCTGGGACAAACCAGTCAATGATGACAGGGAAAACCTGGGAACCGCCTCTTAATGAGGGCAATCCGCTCATCGCCTTCGATGATAAGTAAGAGGAGCAGAACGATGATCGCTCACGTTAATATGCCAGTTCCCCACTAACCTGTATTTACTTGGAATTGCCCCGTTGAGTTCTGCAACTATTTTAACGCAGAAGGGATATCTGCACACGTGAAATACTGCGCGGTCGGGGCACCTGGCGTACACTGTGACAGGTTAGGTGGGAACTTATACTTAACGCCTTAGCGCTATTTCTTTCAGAAGTCAATAAATTGCCAATTTTCTGCAAAGTTTAAACTTCTTTGAGTCTGTATTATATATGGTAAAGGGTGATCATAAAACGTGGAAAATTGGGAATTTCTTTCTGTAAAGAGAAAGAATATAAATTCTCCGATAAACGTGACAGCGGTGATTGAGTCGTTGAGACACAGCCTCGTGATGGGAGGTTTGCTTTTCCAGCCATTATTCTCAGATCTCATAACTGTCAAATGTTGGAGAGGTACCCGAAGATTAGGCCTGGGATATTTTCTTTTTAGTTAACATTATTGCATATATCATTATGCCCATCCTCCGTGGTGTCGTATCGTCCAAGAACGGACGTTAAACAATACTTTAAAACCGTATGTGTATCATTCACTAGACCTACTATCTTCTACCTGGTATCGTTTATTACTTTCTCTACTACGTATAGTAAGTAGGGGAAGTATTGTATTTCACCCAAAAATTCGATATAGAGATTTCACCGAAAATATATGTTTTGAGACCCCCTGAATCCAAAAAAAATCATTTTTGGAAACATGTCCGTGTGTGTGTCTGTGTGTGTGTCTTTGTGTGTGTGTGTGTGTGTGTGTGTGTGTGTGTGTGTGCGCGCGCGCGCCTGTCTGTTTGTGAACAGCATAACTCAGAAACGAACAATCGGATAAACACCAAACTTGGTATTTGGGTTCAGTATCTTCCAGAGATGCGACACGAAGGTTTTCAAGAAAATCCCATCACCCAGATTACCCTTTACCTGGAACACTTTTCGAAAATTTTAATTTTCTCAAAAATGGCTCTAACGATTTTGATTAAAATATAATATGTTTAAGATATCTTCATGACGAATAAAATGTATATCTTGAATTTTCTGGGAATGTCCCCAAAAGTATTCTTCATTGTGAACGACTTTTGCATAACTGGTAAACCATAAGAGATAGACAAAATTTTACTACTCAAAAAATGTAGATCGCGTTCAAGTACACAATTTATGTCATATACATTTTTTTTGTTGAGTGAACCATTTTCGAGATATTGCTTGTTATTCCCTTAAATTTTTCAATAGTTATTTTCTTAAATGGGAATTTGTTATTAATTTTTTGTCTTGGATATGCAAAGAGTATTAATCTGTGGCAAAGACAATGGTGCTGCACCTAGCAACCAGCTATAAAGAGATGTGTCTATGCTTAAAGGCTACTGTATTTCTATATTGCCCTTGTAAATATATATTCCCTTTCCATCTACAAGAAACTTAGCAATAAGATAGAGTCTGCAAATGTTTATCTCGATTAACATGAAGTAGATGGAGAATAAGCGTTTGTAAAAATAGTTTGTACAAGAGTAGAGAAAGTCATGTGAGTGTAACACATCAGATTTTTTTTAAGTAGTTGAACCATACGCTTCCTATGAGAGGGTGTCAAAATAGTCTTTCCCATTTCAAAAATAATTTCATGTATAATCCTATCTTGCTTATTAAGCGTTTGTTCTACAGTGTCGATTATTTTACGAATATATGTCCAGCAAGGGATACTTATGAATACAGTTATAATTGTGATTAGAAATTTTACGAAGATAAGCTGTGTTTGTGTTTCAGTATATATCTAAGGTAACAAAAAATTAGATTTTGAGATATCACTGGAAGCACCCAACTTTGCGTCCTCTGAATGTTTTTTTAGAAAAATATCCTTGACAGAGGGAGAGAGAGAGAGAGAGAGAGAGAGAGAGACGGAGAAAAAGAGAGAAGAAATAGAATAACCTAACTGAAAATACACTGGTCAACAAAATTTAAGATTTTTAGCGTTAAAAGATGTACAATGGGTGATTCTTCCTGACTTTTTGTGCTGATTTCAAATCTTTTACAGAACTTTTCCATAATGCATAGTTTTTGAGTAGTTGCGTGAATAACATTTCTGGTAATTAAACATTTTAATGTGTGCAACACCTTAGCTAGAATACCTTTTAGGTACTTAAAATGAATGTGAGGTAGATTTTCGACAGTACTTTGCTTGAGAAACATCTCTCTTGAGCGTCCAACAGTAGTCTGCGAACATATTTGGAGTCCATTTTACGTGAAAGCGTATTTCCATTTCAGAGATGTCTTGATGGAAACGCTCGCCATGTTCATCGCTGACAGCACCGAGGTTCTCAGGTAAGAAGTCAAGATGAGAGCCAACAATTTCAAAGACATATTATATTCCATGACCTTGTAGTTCTCAATCAGCTCACTGGAAAGTTTTCTGTACTATTCAGACCTGTAGTTTCGTAGAAGGTTTGACAGTGTTCTTGAAAGAGAATCATGCAGCTCGTTCTTGCATGTGCGACAGGCTTTCAAACAGTGAATATTTCATAAGTTTTCTACTTTGAACGCCAACAAACATTCCCTCTTTTAGTTTCATTTCACTAATCTTTGGAAACTTAGTTTTCAGGAGCAGAAATGCTCTCCGTCACGATCCATTGATTTCACAAAGTTCTTAATGAAGCCTAGTTTGACGTGTAATGGAGACAATAAGATTTTGTCAGCACTTACAAATGGTTGATGAACAACATTTCTCAGTCGTGGATTGAATGACTCTCTCTGGCCAGCTTTTGTATATAATACTTTTATCTCTACTATCCCACATGCACAAGAAACAACAAAATTTTGTGTAGCCAAGTGTGAGGCAATATTTTATATCACAACACTGTGAATACCAGAGTGATTGTAGTGTAAATTAATATTATTGTATGTACAGGATTTTAGATGTTTGTTAGCCATAAGCATTGTTAGGAAATAAGTTTACACGGCCTCACTGAAACTGAAAATAGAAGTGCGTAACAATAAACCGAGGGGGTGAGTTGTTTATCACTAAGAAGAGACAAACAAATGACGTCAGGGTAGCGTGCTTTCTTTAGAAATGGAGGGAATATCTTCCCTAGAGCATATATGTTAGTAGTAGTGATTGGCTGACAAAACAGACGCTAATGTTGGCGCGATTTGATAACCAATAGCAGATCTATTATAATATCTATTATTCTATTATCTATTATCAGGCAATTCGGGGTGAAGGAGTGTATATTCTCGAGCCATAAGCATGTGTCGCGCAGTTCTAAGGAATCTCTCGCGAGGTACACGTCGTAAAGTTAGTTACAAAAATGTGAAGTACGCAGCAACTAATACGACAGTAATTACATTCGGAAATACTACAGTTTCAGTCAGGCGTGTATAAAGATTAAAGATGTGAATTATTAATTAAGTGTGACGGCAATAAAAGTGTGTAAACAAATTCTTTTATCAGTGTTATCTTTTAGCAACAACTCCTTTCCGTTTACACACCTTGCTCAGGGATACTTGCTCGACTGAGTAATAATAGCTAGCCGGAGAACAAAGAACCCAAAATTTAAAATAATTAAACAATAACAGGCGCTCAGCAAATAAGATAACACGAGCCAGAGAACTGCGACAAGTGCTAATCCAAGTAAGATAGTTATTACTTTAAAATCTGCACATATCTGCCATGAATGGTCATCGTACGGATACTGGATACAAGAGGTGCGTGTTCGCGTAACTCTCCTTCATACAAATTGCGCGGGCTATATGAATGGATGGAAACTTGTTTCCATTATGTAGCAAGACTCCTTTCAAGCTTATTTTCGAGGACTCAGTAAACAAACGCCAACCTTCAGGTTTATGTTGAGCACCCACAGACTCCATTAAAGAATCAACAGTGTTACAGAAAACTAGGTCCTCCTGTTTAGAAAATAAATGCTCAAATTCCTTTTGGTGTTGACGGAAATAACTAAGTTTGGTGCCACCTTGCAGGAGGTGCCAGCCATTACAACGATTTGGTGGATGATGGAACATTTCTGGCTTCATTTTTGGATTTGGCAGATGCAAATACATAATAATCAGCAGAAATTATTTATTTAACATTTTCATTGTTGATCAGTGAAATGAAAAGTCGGATAAATAGCAAATTTTATACTTTGGTCACGCACCAATTATAACCACATCGCCCAAAAGAACCCTTTTTATGTGGCTTATAACCGAGCAAGGCTCCGCGATAATGTGTGGGACTCCATTTCAGGAATCCCAGGTTCGACTCCCGTGGAAATCGTGGTTTCTCATCTACCACGATTTCCTTTCCATGATTTACCCTTCATTCCGGTTCCTCCTCATCTTTCGAGTGTGCTTCTAGGTTTCGTGGCGTTTGACCGTGCCGGACAGATGGCGCGGGTGTTTGCTCAAAGGAAAGAGTACTCTCCATGACAACAGAGGTCACTTGATCACCCTCTCTTGGCAGCTCGAGCAATGGGACGAGTCTTTGAGACTGGAATTGTTAGGGATTTCAGCGCGTCTCTGTGTCCTGCGGCCTGTAGCCTCCTGTGGTTCCCTCCCTTCTTCCGGGGTACAATAGATCTAAGTAGCGAGGTGTCCCCCTCCCTAACGTGCCTTATAATTGTTGTTTTACCTAGTTTCGGGCTAAGGTTAGAAAGTTGCAGTAGATTTCATAAGTTCATTGGCGCATCAAGTAAATACGAAGTCGGTAATTACGTTAATAGTGAAGTTTTCACAGTGATCGGTTTCTCTAATCCTTTATTTGGGATGATATCTTATAATGTGCAAATAAAACTATGTCATTCTTATTTTATTAATGTTTAATTCAATTCTACATAGTCTTAGTAGATACCGCTCGCGATTTCGATATTAGTGAAATTATTATTAAAGTAATAATAAATTAAAATTTATAACACTACTTAAGTGAAGCAACTCTTCCATGCCAAACTATCAGTTCTCGTTAAAGTTACTAAATATAAAAAGTACCGTCAAGTGGCAGTATTTGAACATGGACTACGGAAGACCAACATGCACACTGGTGCGCTAATAGTGCGTCGCTGTAACAGCGATGCAGTGGACAGTGTTTACGGTATAGCCTCTACAACGCCGGGACTGCACAACTGTATATGTAGCTATTGGTAGTGTACAATAAAGTTACTTCATTATTTAAGTAAGGTATTTGGTATTTGTACACAAGGGTTACATTGACTATTCTGTTATTTCGTGAGATTTGCAATGTACAATAATGTAATTTCGAAATACATGAAACATAAATCGAATGCGATTAGTAGACAGCTATATTTTGAAAAACTACGTTCCATATCATCCGATATAGTAGGAGGAAATAAAGAACAGAATATCAGACTTTCTTGAGATCCCTTGTCTCAGTAACCATCCTTCGTTTTGCACATTTCTACGCATCTTGAACTCTTCTCTAGAATACTTTTAAGTTTCTTTATCAGCCTTTCTTAGAGTTCCAGTTTTATACCTCACTCAGTGCTTCTGAAGCCTGTTCTATTGCCTCAAGAGCTCCTGGTATTTTAACTGTAGTTGCAATGTTACTGAAAGTATAATGAATATATGAAAGATCTAAAAACAAAGGTTGTGAAATTATTTCCTTCGTTACACGTATAGCAGCATTTTTCTCTCATCAAAAACATTAATTACATTAACAACTTGGTCGTAATATTGAGCGTGGTATACTGCAGCCTGTAGCGATGTTGTGAAGCCAAGGGAATTCCAGGTTCCGTCCTCTTAAATGTTTTTATTCCAGATGGCTTCGTCAATTGCGCTGAAGTTTTCACTACAAATTCCGCCACAAACATGCTAACTGCGATGATGGTTTTGGTGTGTGATTCTTCTTTACTTTAGGCATATTTCCACAATTCTCCACTGGTTTGTATGAAGCAAGAAATGGAACAGTCGCAACGAGATCAGCTGTTGTGAAAGGAAGGAGACGAGACTCAGGGGTGTGTCCGTCACACCTATACCCCGTGCGGTAACACTGTTGTTCTGTTTACTTACTAAACAGTAAGGGCGCAGCGGAGTCCTTCTGCTTCCGGATGTCCCTTCGATTCCTTCCCTATCCGCAAGAGCATACGGACAGGTTAGGAAAGAAGTTTCTCTTACTTAAAGCATGCACCAGATACCACTAATCATCGTGACAGGCCGTGCAACCCTGAAAATAAAAGGAAATGAGGGACAGGAAAATCATGGTTGTTCCATCCCAGCATTTCGCGTACCGACAAGGGTAAACCACGTAAGAACCCAAAATCAGGAAATCCAACGGGAATTGAAACCGGGATATCCTGAATGACGCTACCGCCTGAGCCATCCCACTGGATTGGATTTTGTGTAAGCAGGCTGGGAAGTTCTGTTTATTCTCGTGGACATAACTGTGAGATAGATACAATTTTACTGTAGAAGAAATTGCGGATCTCTTTAAAATGTGGAGTTGATTCCAAAGCCAGCTTTTTGTAACTTAATACTTTGGAAATATTTCACTTTAATCGTTTATATTTCCCCACATTTTAAACATAAGACTTTGAAGTGCTCACACTTTAGCTTCTCATTAGCATATGCAAGGCTTTTCTAAAATCTGTAATGTAAACAGTTGAATGTGGTCCTCATGGTATCTAAATTAAATGTATGCATAGCTGAAATCATTTCTGAAGAATGTTTGTTATTATTAACAGGAAGAGATAGAAAATAAGCTTTAGTATGAAGTTTGTAAGAGAGCTTTGGTAACCTTTATATTATCTAATTTTCTGAGTTCTTATCAGTACTAGTTCTGTAAAATCACTATTTTAGTAGTAGCAGCACTTGTTTTCGAACCAAATGGATAATCGGCGATTATGTTTCTGCCTGTGTATAATAAAGCAATCTGGTGTGCTACATTGACCAGCTTTCTTCAACAAACTAGTCTTACAAAAGCTTGGGGTACTATATGCTTCACGTAAACCGAGATAAACGTTTGCATAAATGGTTTTGTTACATAATTCCTTGTAGATACAATGGGAATAAAGTAATAGGCTTAAGGGATAGTCAAATATTTAAAGACCAAGCATGACAGCATGACCAAGAGAAAAGAAAACGAACAGCGATTTTACAGTTGAAAAAGTATAAAACATTTGAAAATCAAACCCATAAAACCCTTCTCGGAAATGATTAATGCTGCAATTTTTATTTGACATAAATTAAGTGTGTTAACGAAATATACGTTCTTATGCAGTAAGTATTAAACATTGTAACAATTGATTTAGAATGAAGAGGACTTCACAGTCCTCCCCTTACAGAAAATTCAAGATATGTATTTCATTTCTCACACAAATACCTCAAACATATGGTATTTTTAGCAACATTTTTGAGTTTTTTGAAAAAAACAAAAAAAAAAACGGACTAGCAGTTTGTAAAGCATGCTTTGGTCTATGTTTCCTTGGAAGATGCTGAACTTAAAGATTGATTTTAACTGACTTTTCAGTTTTACTTTCTATACCACGTACTAGGTACAGAAGGTTTACTTCCACTGAAAAATTCTATATCCGAGATTTCACCGGAAGTACATCTTTTGAGGCTCCTTGAATAAAAAAAAAACATTTTTTGGAAAAAGGTCCGTGTGTGTTTGTGAACAACATAATAAAAAAAGAAAATTACGATAAATACCAGGCTTGATATTGATGCGACACAAGAATTTTCAAGAAAATCTCCCCACTCCAAACTACCCTTAACATAAATGGAACATTTTTTTAATTTTCTTATTTTCTAAAAAAATGGCTGTAACGATTTCGATTAAAATTCCGCATATTAAAGATATTTAGTTGAAAAATAAAATAAAATGTATACCTTAAATTTTCTGAGAATACCTTTTAAAGTCCTCTTCATTCGGAAATAATTTTGTATAATCTTGTATAACTGCTAAACGTTAAGCGGTAGACGAAAACGTACCACACAAAAGATGCATTCTTTTTAAACACACAATTTATGTCAAATAACTTTTTGCGGCATAAGCCATTTCCAATAATAGTTAATAGTTGTTAATAGTTAGAATTGTTGTTAGTCATTCTTTTTAAGTTCTGTGGATTTTCAATTGTTTCTCGCGATGTCATGGAAAGAGTATGGAATTTTAAAGCCAGCATATAGGGTCCAGGTCTAAAACATTTGACTATCACTATTACCTTTGTGTCTATAAGGTAGTATGTAATGTAGCTGTTTCCGGAAAGCTTCATCTCGAATAAAATTGAGAAGATATAGAAATTAAAACTGCACCCACTAATAAGCGAGAGAGAGAGAGAGAGATAAAGAAAGTCATGGGAATATAACACATCAGATTTTTTGCTTATGTGCTCACAGACAAACAGCCACATGCACACACGAAGATTTTTTCCAAAAATATTTTTTTAGAATTCAGGGAGTCTTAAAATGTGTATTTCCAGTGAAATTTCCGTAATGAGTTTATGAGTAGAATACATTACTGCCTATACTTTAGATAAGCAGTAGGAAAAGTAAAAACAGTAGAAGTGTGGAAGTTACCCTATTATGTTCACGTGTATTTTTGTTTAACTCATCCCATTTGATTGAAAATTAATTCCAAAATAAAATGGTATCAATTAAAAGTTAAATTAATTGGCGAAGTGCGCGGTACATTTCCTAATTCGGTCATTAAGATGTTTTTGCCACATATTCGGAAATGTTCGCGTTCACATATACCAGTGCACGGTCCGCATTACAAAACTGATGGAGAACTTTTAATTAAAACAATTTTATATATGCAGGTTGGAGAAAAATTAACGAACAGAGTGGAATGAATTTCGTGTTTAATTGCAAAGTCTTTCTCGACCGCTGGCCTTTGCAGAACCACGGGCGGTCTCCCTTGCAGACCAAAAGGGAAACCATCTTTCTCAATAACGAAGTTCGTGGCTCTCTTTTTCTCGTTACCTCTCCCATTAGCAGCAGATTTCTATCCTACAGATTGCGCTGGCTTTCGAGTTTTATGTGTCGGTTACGGTCTTCTCTTATGCCGTATTATTTCCACTCGGGATGATGTTGCAATTTGAACACACCAAAGAAATGATCAAAATTAGCACGTGACAGGTATAACTCCAGAATACTTTAAATCAATATTAGATGCCATTTTGGTAGCAGAACAAGGTTTTATAACGACAAATCCTGTGTTGACAACATATTCCTTTTACAACAAACAGAAAAAATCTGATGTGTTATATTCACTTGATTTTCTTTAACCTCTATCATTTATTAATAGCTATACAATCATTCTTATAGGAAGAGTATATTTTTCTATCTACTTCACTTAAATCAATGTAAACCTTTGTTGACATGGTTATTACATTGATTTGACTATCGTAGTGATGGAGTCGAATAACTACATTGCACATCTCTTTAGGATACAAAGAAAACAGTATATCAAATGTTTAAGAACTGGATGCTAGCATTACAGTTCCATACCCTTTCCATGCATCGAGAGAAACAATAATTGAAAGAGCAAAGAACGACAGAGTACTGAGCAAATCGCACCATTAATAAAGTATATCTCGGTAATGGCTTATGACACAAAAAAATTATTTGAAATAAATTGTGTGTTTTAAAGAGATCTACATGTTTGTATACCATCATCTATCATTTAACATTTACCAGTTATACAAGAGGGTACAAAATTCCTTTCGAATAAAAAGGACTTCACAGGCTATTCCCAAAAAATTCAAGATATACATTTTATTTGTCACCTAAACATTTTTAATATATGGTATTTGAATCATAATCGTTAGAGACATTTTTAGAAAATCAAAAACTTTGAAAGATGTTCCATGTAAAGGGCAGTTTGTGGTGGGGGATTTTCTTGTAAATATCTGTGTCGCAACTTTGAAAGATACTGAACCTAAATACCAAATTTGGTATATATCCGACCTTTCATTTTTGAGTTATACTGTTTACACACACATACACGGATCCTTTTCTAAACATGTTTTTTGGGGGATTCAAGGTATATAAAAACATGTATTTCCGGTGGAATATCGTAATCGAATGTTTGGGTGAAATGTAATTACTTATCTACCTACTATGTGCGTGATATAGGAACTAAAAACTCAGAGAGATAGCCCATATTTTCTTTCCTGAATATATCAAAATCTTTGATAAATGCAATAACTATACGCTGTGTAAAGTTACAAATAAAAACATGCACCCCACTCCACTTAGTTGAAGTATGAAGAAACAGTTACAGTAGAAAGCTTCAACTACGAGGGAATCCTAGGAGTACCCAACCTGACGTATATATAACGGATGTCGTTTCAAACAAATGGCTACGGTGGAAATTACCACCCTTATAAAGCTTAAGTTTGAAGTTTGACGATGCTACGTTGTTTAGTAATTGTTTGGCAGCCATTAATAGTGAACTCTTTCAGCGAATTTGTAAGCATGGATAAAACTGGTCATCGTTACGTGATACAATACTTTCATTTCAAAGGTTCTTAGTCAAACTAATATTAAAGCTGAGCTAGATTCTACTCTGAGGAAAAAATTGAAATTGAGTTTTATTTACGGACGCTCTTTAACTGCTGTGGTTCTTAGCGTCCCATTCTATATTGGGCGTGAAAGACCGGTAATTTTGCTCAGAGGCCTCTTTATCAGGCTTGAGGTTCTTTTATGTGCTGTAAATCTACGACACGGGACCACCGGCTTTACTTCCCTTCCGAAGGAAGCCATGCTAAGGCGAAAAAATCCATCGCCCTCCGCCGGGTTTGAATCCGCGACCTTGGGAACTAGAGGCTAGCACGGTACCACTAGTCCACGGAGGACGACTGCTCTGGGGAAGTCTGCTCCTTCGTTTACAACATAAAATATTGGATGGCAGAGCTGCCAAGACAAACATTGCAGTGGTCGACCAAATGAGGTGGTCACGCCAGAAATTATGAACAAAATCCACAAAATGGTATTGGATGACAGTTGACTGAAAGTGCACCAGCTAGCAGACATCGTAGGCATTTCAAAAATTGCTGACATCACATACTGACTGAAAATTTAGACAGTGAGAAAGCTGTGCGCAAGATGGGTGCCGCGTTTACTCACAATGGAACAAAAGCAGTGTCGTAAGGATGTTTCAGTCTGGTGTTTGCGATGTTTCGCTGCAATAAAGCCGAGTTTTTGCGTCGATTCATAACAATGGATGAAACATGGGTTCATCACTTCACACCTGAGACGAAGGAACAGTCAAAACAGTGGATTGAAAAGGGAGAATCGGCTCCAAAGAAGGCGAAGACAATGCCATCTGCAGGCAAGGTCATGGCGTCAGTGTTTTGGGATGCGCGTGGGATAATTTTTATTGATTATCTTCAAAACGAAAAATCAATCAATGGCGAGTATTATACAAACTTATTACAGCGTTTCGATGATGAAATCAAGCAAAAACGGCCGCATTTAGCGAAAAAGAAGGATCTGTTTCATCAAGACAATGCACCAGTTCATACATACATTATCACCATGGCCAACATCAATGAGTTAAAGTTCAAATTGCTTCCTCATGCAAAACTATTAGTCAGACTTAGCCCCCTCTGATTATTTTCTGTTTACAAAGTTGAAGAAATGGCTTGGTGGTAAAAGATTTGCCAACAATGAAGAGATGGAGTTTGCAGTTGATGTCTATTTTGTAGAACTCGAGGGTACTCACTATAAGCAGAGTATCGAAGCTATTGAACATCGCTGGGAAAAGTGTATCGAGCTGCAAGGAGACTATGTAGAGAAATAAAGATGTTTTTTCCCCAAAATTTTTGTGTTTTCTTTGTTAGGTCGGATTCTTCTGGGACAGTCCTCGTATGTTAACAAATAACCAAAGAAACAGGGAATACATTTATGTGAAAGACAAATTTACAATTTGCCGGCTAGTCCTGAATTTTGCAAAGATGAAATTGTTAGAAACGGATATAATATTAAATTTTATTCTAGGAATTTTAATAAAGCTCATTCTTGCCCACCTCCGCGGTATGGGGATATTATTTCTGCCTCACATTCATGAGTCCCGAGTTTGAAATTGTCTTAGCTGGAGTTACACGGATAAGAAGACGAAAGTGGTGCAATTCTATGCTGCATTGGCCGCGGGTGTAATTGAGTATAATTTCAACTGTTTCATTCACTCACCATCCCATATGAGTATAGTCTTATGATTCTTCTGCTTCAATAGAGGCATCTTCCCTGTTGCTGGGTAATATGATATTTTTGTATAAAACCTGCCTTTTTGTTGTGGAGATTTTGAATAACGCAGTGACTCACAGCTGAGTTTATAGAATGTAAGTAAATTTTGAGGTTCAACAAACTATTTAAATCAAATGACCAACAAATTTCTTTGATGAATTCACAATTATGTTTGTGAGATGATAAACGTATATCTTGGGTTAATTTGCACTTTTAATTAAATACCACAAGATATTTAGCTTATTTTACAAAATATTCATTATTTATCTTCAGATGGTTATGTATGTTGCTGATGTGGGATTTTACGTAGACTATTTGTACGTTTTTAAAGAACAATAATTTGAAGAGAACAACTAGTAATGCCTTTAGAATAAATGCTCCTTGTAAGGACTTTACAATAAAGATTCCAATGGGGGAATGTTAACAAAATGTTGCAATTATTTCCGATATCCTTTCACTCAAAGTGTGCCCAAATTATTCTGAACGTTGCTGTGACAAGATTTCTCTCTCTTTAAATTTTCTTTATTTAAGGTTTCATAACTTCGAGTTTATATAATTAGCCATTGGAAATAAATAAAACTGCCATGTTTATTTATCATCAACAGATTATGCCAGGGAATGGAATAAAGAACATTCATTTTACGGAAAAGTAACCAATAAATCTGCTTGTAACAATAGCTGCTGATACAAGCTAACAACTCAAAGGCGGTCTCCAAAGCTCAAGTCAACAAGATGTTCAAATGTGCGAGGTCGCAGAATTTGGTATCGTCTTCTCCAGCAATTCTACTGAAGTAATCCATTAAGAACGATACATCTGCCAATAATGGAATAGCTGGCCTGAAGGCAAACAATTACTGTTCCAGTAGAAAGTGGCTTGGTGCTCCATCTTGTATGGAGTTATAATCTGAAAGAGTGCCTCCACGTTAGCTTTGAACGTTGGTTTCTGTTCTTCCTCTTTTAATGGAAGTATTAATAAACACTCTGATTGTTACTAGTGAGAGATTAATAATTCTACTAGCCGCTATATTTACGGCATGTAATCCTACGATTACAAACATGTTATTGCACTCAATATCGTAGATAATTGGCTTATTATGACGCGCATGCCAATAATAGCAATAAAATGCTGAGGTTACATCACAGCCCGTAACACCTGCTCATCTCTCTCCCAGATAAAAAGAAATTAAGTGCAAGGAGGAAAACTAATGTGTTATTTACGAACCTATGAAAAAGCTCTCATTTATGTCATCTATGGATGCCGAATTATTTCATCATTTATTTCCAATGAGTTATACTGCTAAGCTTGCATAAGATTTTCTATTTAACTGTGGATAATCTTAGTATGAACTCGTGAAGATTGTCGACTCTCGTGCCATAATCATCAATACTATCCACTTGTTGCATAAATTACTATTATGGACTGTTCCTTTCCTATTATGCTTAAAGTATAAGGTGTTCTAATTTCTATTCTCAATAAAAGGAGTATGTACAAAGATGAATAAAACATTATAACTCTATCTCAGTCTGCGAACGCTTATTTCAGTAAAATAGTAAGTTTTTCGCACTTTTAGTCGCATTCTAATTCACACCCGAACGACTAAAATAAGTCTTATTGAAGTACATGATAGAACCGTAACTAATGTACACTTTTGTTATCCTTCTTAAGTCTTTGTTTTGCCACAATGTAACATTTTTATGTTGTGCAAATCATAAGTTATGTAGAGATTACTACGTCTCAACTGAAAAATAGACTACGCACATGCCTCACATGTCGGTATTTCTCGCTCGGCTGACATCGACTTTCACATCTTCAGCATAAAGATCATTGTACTCTAATTTCCTTTTTTGGATGTTTAAGCAAAATACTTTACCTTGTTTTATTGAATTGCCTTAAATTGCTAACTTATAATACTCGTTTTCCTTCTATTTTCATTGAATTCTTGGATAAGTATCTGAAAGAGTTTTTGTGGTTGAAGTGCTTAATAAGTAAACGTTCAATTTAGCTGAAGACACAACATACCTGTCTTTATTATTTAACACCATTAACAAAGTTAATATAGTTCCATAACCTGTTCCGTAACCAATTCGCTGTGGTATCGCAGATAGAGCGGGCATTTTACTCTGCGATGGACCTGAACTTGTCCGAGCAAAGCGAGTTTTCCTATCTAACTGCAAGGAAAGCGTGTTGTTGCCAAGGTCTGTGCAAGGGTTTTCTACCTATCTGAAAGAAAGAGTGCTTCAACATTTTCAAAATACACATCGAGACCTATCTTTTACCGGGTATTAGTTTAATTAAAATGTTAGTAACTTTGGGAAAAGTTATATTAACTATAATCGCATTTTAGTATGTTTAATGACCGTTCTAACTATATACAGCATCACAGGCAGTGGACACTGATGATGCATAAATAAAATGTGTTTGGGAAAGGAATTTTTAGAAAGAAACGTTCCGGACCTAAGTTGAGGGTACCTCCCCGGCATGAGAAAAACCTGTCAGGGGGGACGGTCCTGGCGGGATTTGAACCACTAACCTCCGGACCTCAAACGTTATCGTAGAGCCATCTCGAGGTATAATTAATCACAGAAAAACAGTTTGAAAAACAATGTTTCAGAGCTTTTTGCATTGCTTTAAGCAAGGTCCGAAGGAATATTCTTTTTATTCATGCATTAATATTGCAAATGCCGTTGCTTCAAGCAAATGAATGTCATGATCATCATCACCATCACCATCAAAGATTTGATTCGTTCACTTCCCATTTCCCAAAGGCGTCCCTTAAGTCTTCATTGGTATTCCTATGCGTCTCTTTCGTGATCATTTCCTGTCCCTTTGAAGATGATGCCTCTGGCTTCTTTTTACTTTCTCTAGTACATATAGTAAGTATGTGAAGTATTGTATTCCACCCAAAAATTCGATAGCGAGATTTCAACAGAAATACATGTTTTGAGGTACTGTGAATACAAATTAAGCATTTTTGGAAACATATCCGTGTGGTCTGTGTGCCTGTGTGTCTGTGAACAACATAACTCAAAAACGAAAAGTCTGATAAATACCAAACTTGGCATGCATTTGAGTTCAGTTTCTTCCCAGGATACGATATAAAGATTTTCAAGAAAATCCCCCCACCCTGGACTATCTTTTACATGGAAGATTTTTAAAATTTTTTTGATTTTCTCAAAAATGGCTCTATCGAATTTGATTAAAATAATATATGTTTAAGATATTTTCAAGGATAATGAAATGTGTATCTTAAATTTTCTGGGAATGTCCCCAAAAGTCCTCTTCATTCTGAATGAATTTCGCATTACTGGTAAACCGTAAGAGATAGACAAAATCTTACTACACCGAATATGTAGATCTCGTTAAACAAACAATTTATGTTACAGGTATACATTTTGTTTGCTAATGAACCATTTGCAAGATATTCCTTGTTATTTGTTTGGATTTTCCAATACTTATACTTGTTATGAAATGGGAATACAGTATTCGCTTTTTTATGTCCTGGACATCAAAGAGAACGGAATGCTCCACATAGCAACCAGCTCTTAAATGATTTGACTAGCACTTAAAGGCTGCCATATTCCCCTTGCACCTACAAGAAAATTAGCAATAAGTTTCTGCAAATGTTTATCTCGATTGACATGAAGTAGATGGAAAATAAGCTATTGTAAAACTAGTTTGTAGAGGAGTAGAGAAATTACTCATGTGAGTAAAACACATCAGACTTTTTGTCTTTGCCGCATTTAAATTTGTTGACTTTCTGCCAATATCTTTTTGTTCTAACCGAACGCATGGCTTGCCCCCCGTTTTTAAACTTACTCTCTAATTAATATACTAATATGTTACGCCTAATAAATAGTTTACATTGAAACACTAAAGCCCTTTTTAATATTTTAATTACTATTTACACCTGCATCTGTAAACTAACTTCTATTTCTGCAGTAAATTATTGGACGTTACTATAGTCTCAGTTGCTTGTCATCTAGTAAAAACATATCGATGAAAGCTAATTAGCCAGATAGTATACAGTGTCGTCTATAGATTAAATAAAACGGCTGACAATGGACGTCCTTGCTTAGCTCATTGATACAACTCCCTTTTGTGGTAATTTGTAGCATAAACATCGATGTGAATAAATATCACTTCAGATCAGAACGTAGGACTTCTTACGTAATTCCTCGTATCCCTGGGAAGTATGTTTCTTCTTGCTCGACATTATCAGAAATAATAGCCATAATACGGTTCAGATCGTCAACTGTTACCTTTTCTAAAACACAGTTTATTAGGAAAACACTCACATATCATCATCCTGTGACACAATTTGGTAACATCATTTATTAATTACTTTCTCTACTACGTATAGTAAGTAAGGGAAGTATTGCATTCCACTCAAAAATTCGATACCGAGATTTCACCGGAAATACATGTTTTGAGGCCTCTTGAATCCAAAAAAACGCATTTTTGGAAACATGTCCGTGTGTGTCTGTGAACAGCATAACTCAGAAACGAACAGTCGATAAACACCAAACTTGGTGAGATGCGACACGAAGGTTTTCAAGAAAATCCCCCCACCCCAGATTACCCTTTACATGGAACATTTTTCGAAATTTTGCGACGGTAAATGCTTACGTAGTATGTTTTTTGTGTATTTGTAGCCCCACGTTGTGGAAGCCAATTTGCGAGTGAATAATGTTTCTCACGTAATGTTGTTTACATCAGTATTGAAGCCATCTTGTGACGTCACTCCTTTGTCTGGTTTGTAGCTCCATCTGGCGTAGCAATTTGCATCAATTAGTTTCCGAAAGAATTTAATTTTCGTATATTGTCCTCCGGCTAGCTATCATCTTATCTTGGTAGGACATGTATCTCTATGCAAGGTTGTGAAACGGAAAGGAATCTTTTATCCAGAAATTATACTTAATGAAGAAAATTGGTTTTATAATTTTTATTGTCGAAGCACGTTCACTAACACTTTTACAAATTGATTTAGATACTCGCCAAACTGAAACTGTTTGTAATAACTTCTTACTTATCACTTTTAACTATGTATTTCAACTTTGTGTAGAATTAACTTTATAATAATTCTCGTAATTCTGCTGCGCGTAACTTGACGAAATGAAGGACTTACTGACGACGTGTAGTGTACACGAAATTTTGATGAACTGAGGGGAAGCTACCTCGAACCTACCCTATTTATAGGCCTGCATCAAGATACGCCTAAAGATTATAAATGAACTGCTATTGGCTAATAAAACGCGCCAACATTAGCGTCTATTTTAATATCCAATGAAGACCACGAATACATATGCTTTAGGAAATGTTCTAGAAGGTTCTACCAAAACCGCGCGAAACATTACGTAACTTCCTTGTTCCCAGTAATGATAAACAGCTCACCCCATCGCTGCATTATTGCGTTATTATTGACAGTTTCAGTAAAGCCGTATATATTATTTACCAATAATAATTAAAATTAATAAACATCGGAAGTCAATGTCACATAAAAATACATATTCATATTACAATCATTATTTACATTTAAGTAATTTGTGATACAAATTACCGTATCATATGCCCCACTAGAAACATAATTATAAATATTTATAACTTGTTTGGAAATTTTATAATTGTGTTTTTAGTCTCCTAAATCTTGGAACACACGCTATCACTTTCACTTAACACTTCACACGCATTTAACACACGACATATGTTTTATCTCGCCACTACTTACTGGCTCTGGTTTAATTAATTTAGATATTAATCTGACATCACAAATTTTTTTTTATAGCAAATACTTTACCCTTAATTATTTAATCACTGCTACCAAATTGTTTACTTTCTTAAGTTGTTGACAAAAATTTATACATTTAAGATTTTTGTAATTATTATACATATTTACCAAAATATTCACCCTCTACATATATTTACATCTCTTAAATCTAGGCACTGTTTCACATGTTCTATTTACTACATAAATATTTGTTTTTAATTATATTTACCAATTTTTGTTATTTTGTACTTTATCTTAGCAATACTCTTGTAATAGTATTTATGTACTTTAATATAACATCATGCTTTATTTCACATGTTCAGTTACTAATAAAATGTTATTTTCCTCTCAGACATTTAGTCATGACCACAATTTATTTCTCCTTTCACATGACGTACATTTTTATTTAACCCTCTTACGTTCCAATACATTGCTCTGCATTTCGCCTTTAACTATCCAGCATTTACTATTTATCATCTTTGTCTTCTATTTCACCATGATCTTCATGGTTGTATGGTTTAAGCATCTCAATATGGAACTTTCCTATGCTTTTTCGAGTTGTTGGATTACATAACTCATATGTATTAGTTCCATATACTTCAACAACTTCATATGGTCCATGGTATTTGAGAAACATTCGCCAATAAAGTTTATTTTCTTTATCCGACAATTTCTTGGTTTTAACCAAAACTAAATCTCCTATTTTGATCCTCCATTCCTTTCTCTTCTTTTTTTCATGTTTAATTTTTCTTTTTATGGCTTTTTTCTTCATCCTCTCGAATGCTTTTCGGAACATCTCTTCTTCTGTTGGTGGTATCGAATGCGCATCTGGAATGGCTTCTGGAATTTTTTTACACATTGTATTGATCTTCTTTCCCAACTTAAGTTCACATGGTTTGTATCCTGTCACATTGTTTATGGTTTCATTTAGTAGATTCTGAACGAAGTTCACGTATCCATACCATTGGGTGTGTTTTCGATGACATAACACCCTTAAATAATTTGAAATTTCCTTAATTTCCCTCTCCACTGGGTTGGAGTTCGGTCTGTATCTTGACGAAAAATATTGTTTAATGCCATTTTCTTTCAGTCCATCCATAATTTTTTTTCCTGTGAAGTACGAAGCATTATCGCTCAATACAGATTGAATAGGTCCTACTTCTATCACATATGACTTAAGTAGTCTATTCAAACATGCTAAACCTGTAGGTTTTCTCAAAGGGTAAATTCTTACATATTTGCTGAATATATCATAACAGACAAATATATATTTATTTCCAAATTGACTTGGAGGCATCGGACCATGAATATCAATACTAATTACACATCTCGGCTTATCCCTTATAACCGAATTAGTTTCAAATGCATATGCTGCATTTATTTGCTTTGCCTTCTGACACAGGTTGCAGCACGATATAAATTTCCGAACTTTCTGACGCAATTTGGATATGTATAAATTCTCTAAAATCATAGAAGTTGTTCGGTCCGTCCCTGAGTGTGCTAACCCTTCATGAAAATTCTTAATTAGTTCCTTTTCCATGCTTTTCGGAACCATTACCTTCCAACTAGGCATTTCTTTTCCATGCTTCTTGTATAATGTCCCATCTCGAATTGCTATAATTTCTTTCTTTGCCTCCTCAATCAATGGTGCATTTTCTTTAAGTTCAAATAATCTTGCATCCTCATTTTGAATTTCCCCCATATTTTTCAATTTTCTAATCATTTCTTTGCTTAAAGGAATTTCAATTGTCAATATTTTGACTTCATTTCTAGGCCTTTCAATATTTTCGGGAATTTGTGGGTTGTAGTTCAATCTTGATAGCAAATCACTGAAGGTATTATTTTTGCCAGGAATGTGGATAATCTCAATATCGAATGCAGATATTGCATGAATGTATCTAGCAAGTTTTCCACTACATAATCTACACCGTTGTATGAAAGTTAAGCTGATGTGGTCTGAATATACTTTCACCTTTTGCTGATAAATATAGTTTTAAAACGAATTAATGAGAAATATAGTGCTCCAATTTCTAGCTGAGTCACTGAAGAATTCCTCTCAATATTTGTAAGTCCTCTTGAAGCTGTACTAATGACGTGAAAGTCATTGTTGATGTCTCGCTGTCCTAAAATTCCGGCATATCCTTGCATTGATGCGTCGACATAAATCTCATATTCCAAATCTTCTCTGGGCCTCTCGAGTAATATGGACTTAGCAAAGAGCTCCTTTGCTCTCTCAAAACATTTTTGATGATCCTCTGTCCATTTCCACTTATTGTTCTTTCGGAGTAGCTGCCGCAGTGGTTCTATTTCAGCCGAATATCTTGGTACGAACTTACTCTGAAAGTTCAGTACCCCTAAGAGACGTCTAATTTGTTTTACGTTCCTGGGTGACGGAATTCTCATTATTGCTTCTATTCTTTTCTGATCAGGTCTTATACCTCGTTCATCCACTACATAACCCAGAAAATTTATTTCCTTGACACAAAATTTTGATTTTAGTATGTTCACAGTCATACCATGTTGTTGTAGTTTATTTAACACATAATGGACATTATTCATGTGTTCTTCAAATGTTTGACTAATGATTAAGAAGTCGTCAATATACTTTATTAAAAAGTCATCTGCAGAATTTCCAAAGATACTGTGAATGGCTCTCAAAAATCCACTTCCTGAGTTTTTTAAACCAAAAGGATTTACACAAAAACGATACTGGATCCCTGAGTACTGAAATGAAGTGTAATCACGCACTTGTGGATCTAATTCCACTTGCCAATATGATGCAGTGAGGTCAATGGATGTCAGAAATCTCCCTCTTGAAAGTTTTGTAATTTGTTGTTCAATTCCCTCACTTTGAAAATGATCTGGTTTCATATACTTGTTGACATATCTACCGTCTAAAGTTAATCTCAAACTACCATCTCGTTTAATACTCCAGCAGATTGAATTTATGTATTGAGAATTACTTTGCTCAATAATCCCATTTTCTAACATGCTATTTATTAATTGTCTAGCTTTGTCTCGAAGACTTATAGGTAAATTATCATACTTGTGCCTATATGGTGGTACGTCTTCTACTTGAAATGTATGCTGATATACATTACATCTGCCTGGGATATTACTAAATACTGAACTATTGTTCATCAAAACATCATGAAGGATTTGTTTTTGCATTATCGTAAGATTATAAGCTTCTTCACACTTGTGTATTATTTCCTCATTTCTCTTCTCTTTCCAGCTGTTGTCTGTCTCGCTCACATGGTCGTCTTTTGTTTGGATTATAAATTCCTCTACTTTCTCTGGCATTTCTGCTAGCTGTTGAAAATATGGCGTGGTATTCCCTTCATATTCTGTGACTACCTGCTTTATTTGATTATTTCTATCAGTTTCTGTTATTTGCACAAAAAACTCTTGGTCACAAATATTTTTCTCATCCTTTGTCATCTCGATTACAGAAATTTTTTTTTTTATAAATGGTACCCATATTTCTCTATCTTCTTTTGTTATTTTTAACTCTTCATGTTTAAAATCTATACATGCTTCATACTCATGTAGGAAGTCGCATCCTATAATTATGTCACAAATCAGATGGTTTACAATTAGAAACATAACCTCAAAATTCTCTCCGCCAATAAGTATGCTAAGTAGAGCTTGTGTTTTTATGACCTGTGTAGTTCTTCCAATTGCAACACGACAAACTAAATTACTAGTGGGAAGAGCCATAATTTTGTTACCTTCATTAATCAAATTTATGTAAAATTTCTGTGAGCAAATTGAAGCTGATGAACCAGAATCTATAGTTGCAATGATTTCTTTCTTCGCAATTTCCATCCTAACATGAGGTGACTCAAAATTTTCTCCCTTATCTTTTGTTGCTGTAATCTTATTACAGAGTGTATGTGTAGGCGTATGATTTGTATTGGTAATGGATACTGAATTATTAAAGACGTCCTGAGAACCTACTGCACAGGAGTCTGTTAACAGTTTTCCTGGTTATTTCCATGTTCACGTACGGGACTGCCATTCCTAACAGGCGCTAAATCTATCTCATTGTCGCTACCATTGTTTTGAGTTCCCCTTCCTCGAGTTCGAAATCCTCGATTTCTGACATTATGTCCCCTTGGCACATAATTTTCTTGCCGTTCCTCAGATCTTTCCCGGTTATTATTTTCCCTCCAGTGAGTGAAATTTCCTCTTTGTCTAATGTACCTCCTTCCATAATTTTGCCCTCTTTCAGGCAACCTTTCTGTCCTGACATAATTTATTTGTTCCTGTCGACCTGGTCTCCTATCTATCCTTGATCTTTCAAATTGTGGAACGTATGATTGATACCGTTGTCTGGTATTAATTTCATGATGTCTGTCTTGTCCTCTAATTTGCTGATAACTACCTTGGTAATTTCTTCTATCTCGCACATCTAAAAATCTATGCTCCCACTCCCGAGACATATCTTCTTCCTGTTGTTCCAAAGCTGTTATTAATTCAGTCATCTCATAGATGTTCCGTGGTTTTGCAATTAATAAGTAATTTCGTATCCTTATAGGATAATGCCTTGCGAGCAAACTCACAAAATCTTCCTCACTGATTGGAGGTGACAAGTTTCTAACCTGACTTGCATGTTTTAGTAAGTAATCAGTCATTGATATTCCCTCTCGTGGATTAAATTGACCATTACTAAGTATTGCTCGAATTCTTTGCTGTACCGTAACATTCCAAAATCTGTTCATGAATAATCTCTTAAAGGATTCATATGAAATTTCACCCCCTGATACCATTTGTAACCAATCTAAAGTTTTCTGGTCCAAACATCTTTTGACAACTATCATTTTCAATGCTTCAGGTATCTTTTTAATTTGAAAATACTCTGATAATTCTGCAATGAACTCTACTGGACTGGAGTTTTCATTAAATTTTGGAAGTGGAAAATCACTTAAGATATGATTGTAATTTTGCAAATTCCCTGCTCTCATATTTAAATTCTCTAGTGTTACTTGTGCACTCTGAGTTTCAGCATTAGCTATAAATGAAGCTGCCGCATCACTCACATTATTTGTCATACCTGAGGAACTACCTCTATCATTATGTTGTACATCTGATACATTCACATCACATATATTTGCCCTTGAATTTAATTCTAACCTATTTACAGTACCTTGCAGATTTTCTATTGTCTGTTCCAATTTTTTATTTTTCTCATTTTGAACAGTTTGGTGTTTGTTAATTTCAGAAGTTAGCTTTTGATTCAAATCTTTAGACAAATCTTTAAGTTCATCAGACAATTTATTTCTCTGTGTTTCTGACTCCTTCTGAATTTGAGATATTTCCCCTCTGAAATTAACTTGCACCTGTATTAAATCTGCATTTGTAGCCTCCATCATTTCTTTTAACTCACTTGAAATGCTACTCATTCGGCTACCTAGCTCTGTACATTTTACATTAACATGCTCTATTTTATTATTAACCTCATTTTTTTGGTTAGATATTTCCCTGCTCATGTCTAACATTTTCTTTGAAACCACCTATTTCATTTGCTATCATTTCTTGATTTTCATTTTTCATTCTAATCATACTACTATCTAGCTCCATGAATTTCTTTTCAATTTCTTCCCTATTTTGTTCTAAGCTTTTACCAATATCTTCCCTCAATTCTCTCTTATTCTGATCTAGTTTTTGTTCTAAACTCCTATCAATATCTTCTCTTAATTCCCTATTATTCTTTTGCATATCTTCCCTTAATTTCTCATTACTCTGAGTTAGTTTTTGTTCTAATTTCTCATTATTCTTTTGCATATCTTCCCTCAATTGATCTGAAATACTCTTACTAAGATCTTCCCTTAATTTCTCATTATTCTCATTCAACTTTTTCAGCATTTCCATAATCATACTAGTATCAAGATTAACATTTCCTGCTATTCTATTCTCACTTTCTGTACTAACATTTTCATCCTCAAATCCTAAAAAGTCTGGGCTTCTTTCTGTAACCTGTATTGAATCACAGCTAACTGTTACACTATCTCCCTCCATAATTATTTCTACTGTATTACTAGCAGCCATTGTTTTTTTTATCCTACCACTCCTCAGTAACATTTAAATTTATTTACCCTTTTTTTTTCTAAAAAGAAATTAAGATACTCTAACCTTTGTGATGCTGTCTGTTGATGTTACTTTGATGTCCAGCTTTTCTGCCCCATTCTCCTAGGTTTGTATGTCGCTTCGATGAATCTGCGTAGTTTTATCGTCCTGTAGCTTGAATTTCCACGATGTCCAATTATCCATGTAGTCTGTCCTCCCTGTTGTTTCTGGAATCTGCGTCTTGTAGATCATTTCACCGCTGCATTCCTGGTTATGTTGATCCTTTCCTGGTCATCTTGTTTCTTTCCTGGTCATCGTGTTCCTTTCCTGGTTATCGTGCCCCACGTTGGGCGCCAATTTGCGACGGTAAATGCTTACGTAGTATGTTTTTTGTGTATTTGTAGCCCCACGTTGTGGAAGCCAATTTGCGAGTGAATAATGTTTCTCACGTAATGTTGTTTACATCAGTATTGAAGCCATCTTGTGACGTCACTCCTTTGTCTGGTTTGTAGCTCCATCTGGCGTAGCAATTTGCATCAATTAGTTTCCGAAAGAATTTAATTTTCGTATATTGTCCTCCGGCTAGCTATCATCTTATCTTGGTAGGACATGTATCTCTATGCAAGGTTGTGAAACGGAAAGGAATCTTTTATCCAGAAATTATACTTAATGAAGAAAATTGGTTTTATAATTTTTATTGTCGAAGCACGTTCACTAACACTTTTACAAATTGATTTAGATACTCGCCAAACTGAAACTGTTTGTAATAACTTCTTACTTATCACTTTTAACTATGTATTTCAACTTTGTGTAGAATTAACTTTATAATAATTCTCGTAATTCTGCTGCGCGTAACTTGACGAAATGAAGGACTTACTGACGACGTGTAGTGTACACGAAATTTTGATGAACTGAGGGGAAGCTACCTCGAACCTACCCTATTTATAGGCCTGCATCAAGATACGCCTAAAGATTATAAATGAACTGCTATTGGCTAATAAAACGCGCCAACATTAGCGTCTATTTTAATATCCAATGAAGACCACGAATACATATGCTTTAGGAAATGTTCTAGAAGGTTCTACCAAAACCGCGCGAAACATTACGTAACTTCCTTGTTCCCAGTAATGATAAACAGCTCACCCCATCGCTGCATTATTGCGTTATTATTGACAGTTTCAGTAAAGCCGTATATTATTATTTACCAATAATAATTAAAATTAATAAACATCGGAAGTCAATGTCACATAAAAATACATATTCATATTACAATCATTATTTACATTTAAGTAATTTGTGATACAAATTACCGTATCAATTTTTAACTTTCTCAAAAATGGCTCTAACGATCCAATATCACATATTTAGCATATTTTCATGGCAAATAAAATGTATATCTTGAATTTTCTGGGAATGCCTCCAAAAGTATTCTTCATTGTGAACGACTTTTGCATAACTGGTAAGCCATAAGAGATAGACAAAATTTTACTACACGAAAGCGTAGATCGCGTTAAAATACACAATTTATGCCATATACATTTCTTTGTTGTTGAGTGAACCATTTTCGAGATATTGTTTGTTATTCCCTTAAATTTTCCAATACTTATACTTTTTCTCAAATTGGGAATTCGTTATTCTTTTTTTTTGGTCCTGGTAATGCAAAGAGAATGGAATATTCCACATAGCAAACAGCTCTTAAAATATCTGACTATCGCTTAAAGCCTACCAATTCCCCTTGCATCTACAAGAAAATTAGCAATATGATTAACATCTCGATTAACATGAAGCACTCAAGAAATAAAGCTCGTTTATACGAATATTACCAGTAGATAGACACACAATGTATTATCGTGACATGTAAATACGAGTATAACAGCGTTATTACAGATAAACTACAATAAGCGAAAGTGAAGTACATTTACGCCTCACACACTGGTGGCATTGTTACCTACGGTGGTGATGGGATTCGATTATGAACTCTGTTGCCTGTCATTGTCACACAACGCACCATAGACTCCCTGACTTTCGCGCTCATTGCTTACAACCTCGCTCCGAGCTCCGCTTCTGTGTTCACTAGAGGCTCCACAACACCTTCAGCATTTTTATCGTTTATGCCAAAAATATGGTTCATTATATCAATATACTCCAGGGGCTGTATTCCATAATAATTGTATATATTTTGTGGACACTTGGTACGAATCATATAACAATTTGCAAACATTAATTTCGTCTTCACATTCCGAAGCCTATCACAGATACGCTCCCAAGTAAAACTCACTGTTGAAAATAACCTATTTATTTAAGGCGTTTTTAAGATTTCCATTTGTTTCCGATATTGCATCTCTCAAGAAACATTTCCTAAATAGGGGATATAGAAACATTTTGGAAAGCAACATGTGCCTAAGGCAATCTCTACAGAGCAGCAATATCTCTCACAAATTCATTTATTTACAAACTTAACTTCTAACTAATTTTATAGAATGTACTTACAAATCGCTGGCTCAGAAATAATTCAGAACATTTGCTCACCTGAAACAAAAAAGAAGTAAGATTATTTTGTATTCGAAATGAGCAAACATTATACGGTATTTATAAATTATTATAGTAAGGTTTGCTTCAGATGCTGTTACACCACACGAATTTAATTTTTAAGAATTACAATTGAAGTGTATAAAGTGGGAGTTGAAAATTACTTATTCTTTAAATAACACAATTCCTCTAAGGATAATTTCCATGGAAAGAGAGTAATGCATTGTTTAAGTGTAGTTTCTATAAGTAGAAAATCTAAATGTTCTAAACGCTACATTTCACGTGCAACATTACATGAGTATATAATTTCTATTTTCCTTAATAAAGTATTATGAAGAATTTGCATTTCATAAAAACCGGATAATAGAGGAATGATCTTAGTGTAAGTATCCTATGGTAGTCTCCCTGCTCACGATCTGTCTTTACGATTCTCTGAATTTTTAAACCTTTTTCGTCTTTTAAGTGCTTTTTTACTCTCAAAATAAATCAACCATGTAATTAAGGGGAGACTAAAGGGCAAAGATTGCCAGAAAATTATATTTTTAGTTTCTTTTGCACACTTATTAACAGGAAATATCTCTATAAGTTGATATGCGTTTTATCTTTGGAGACACTTTTACTTTCCCTACTACGTATAGTAAGTAGGGGAGGTATTGTATTCCACCCAAAAATTCGATACCGAGACTTCACCAGAAATACATGTTTTGAGACGCCCTGAATCCAAAAAAAAGCATTTTTGGAAACATGTCCGTGTGTGTGTGTCTGTGGTCTGTCTGTCTGTCTGTGTGTCTGTCAGTGAACAGCATAAATCAGAAACGAACAGTCGGATAACACCAAACTTGGTATTTAGGTTCAGTATCTTCCAAAGGTGCGACACGAAGGATTTCATGAAAATCCCCCACCCCAGATTACCCTTTACATGGAACATTCCCCGAAAATCTTAATTTTCTCAAAAATGGCTATAACGATTTTGATTAAAACATCATTACAAATGAAATGTATATCTCGAACTTTCTGGGAATGTCTCCAAAAGTATTATTCATTGTGAGCGACTTTTGCATAACTGGTAAACCATAAGAGATAGACAAAATTTTACTACACAAAAGCGTAGATCGCGTTAAAATACACAATTTATGTCATATAAATTTTTTTGTTGAGTGAACCATTTTCGAGAGATTGCTTGTTATTCCCTTAAATTTTCCAATACTTAATACTTTTTCTGAAATGGGAATGTGTTATTCATTTTTTTGGTCCTGGTAATGCAAAGAGAATGGAATACTTCACATAGCAACCAGCTCTTAAAATATTTGACTATCGCTTAAGGCCTACCAATTCCCCTTGCATCTACAAGAAAATTAGCAATAAGATTAACATCTCGACATCTCGATTAACATGAAGCATATGGAGAATAAGCGTTTGTAAAAATGGTTTGTACAAGAGTACAGAAAGTCGTGTGAGTGTAACACATTAAATTTTTAAAATATTACTGCGATTGTCATTTTGTACTGTGAATTCTGTAACAATTTACAGAAAAAAATCTGATGTAATACATTTACATGACTTCCTCTACCTCTATCTTTATTAGTGGGTATAAAAACTATTCTCATTAAAGCTTATTTTTCTATCTACTACATTTTAATTCCGATATACCTTTTGCAGAAGTAGCTAAACTACACATTTCGTTATAGATACAAAAAAAAAAAAAAAAAACAGCGAAAGTCAAATGTTTAAAAACTGGACGCTATAAGCTGCCTTAAAATTCCATACGGTTTCCACGTAATTGCGAGAAACAGCTTTGTTGACAGGACTTTATGAGAATGACCAAGTAATGAACAATTCAAATCATTATTAACGATATGTCAGAAATGGCTTATGCTACAAAAGAAGCTTATTTTAAATAAACTGGGTGTTTTAAAGAGATCTACATCTGTTGTGTAGTACGTTTTCATCTATCACTTAAAGTTTACAAGATTATACAAAATTCCTTCCGAATAAAGAGAACTTTACAGGCTGTTCCCAGAAAATTCGAGATATACATTTTATTTGTCATGTAAATAACTTAATATATGGTATTTGAATCAAAATCGTTAGCCATGTTTTAGAATATCAAACTGTTCGAAACATTCTCCATATAAGGGCTAGTTGAGAGTGGAGGATTTTCTTGAAAATCTCTCTGTCACGTCCTTGGAAAATGCTGCAGTTAAATAACAAGTTTGGTACTTAAAGGACTCTTCGTTGTTGAGTTATGTTGTTCACAGAAACACAGACAGACACATAGACGGACATTTTTCCGGTGAAATATCGGTATCGAATTTTTGGGTGGAATGCAATACTTTCTGTAGTTATTATGTACGTGGTAGGGAAGGTATACATTCTTTGTGGTTTCATTCTTTGCAAATATGTACGAGATTATTTTCTCAATTTTTACTAAGCTTTTTCTGTGAATGACATGTTCTGGTATAATGACCCGATTTCTCCGAAAATATTGAAGATAGAAGAATTAAATTTTGGGATGATAATAGCAACCTCTAAATGCGTTGTGGATATACTTTGGTGATTGGTTATTTAAGAAGTATTTTAGGTAAGGTTTAACCAAAAGAAGATATAATTATGAAAATAGTCCTGTATTCCTTAATAAACAAACTTATTCTATAAATGTAGATCAGTGAACTCAGAAGACGTGCATCTACGTCCTGTAAAACTTTTTACGTCGGTATAACTTTTTAAATAGAATTATAAATTCGGCGGCGCCGTGGCCGAGTGGTTAGACCACTCGCCTCTCACCGAGGCGGCCCGGGTTCAATCCCAGGGACTAGCATGTGGGATTTGTGGTGGACAAAGCGGCGTCTGGGCGGGTTTTCTCCGGGTTCTCCGGTTTCCCCCGCCATTCATTCCATCAACTGCTCCATCATCACCTTTCCTTTCATCCATTTCACCATCATTTCGTTTCATCTACTTCCTTCCACCTATACCAGGCATCGGGCTGATCACCCATCCTGGATATTCTGTCCGATCCATGAGTGTCTGCTCCTCGACGGGCCTCTGACCTGTAAGTCCTGAGGGTGTAAGTCCTACATAAGAAATGAATTGAACTATAAAGTGAACTTTGCTGCGACAGCTGAGTGGCTCCACCCAGTCATCGCTTGGTGGAATGAGGTATCCCCGAAGTTCACAGCCATATGGGGAGTATTACCGGGATAAGACATTTAATCTCTCCTTAAGAACACATAATTTTGCTATAATTCTTTCAGAGCAGGAGTCCCTGGTGGTGAGAATTGCCAGGTGAGGATATCCCGTTGTTATACACATATTGCAAATGTTTCTCAAAATGCAAGTGGTTATCAATATACATGTAGTAAATGGAGGTCCGATTTACTGCGGCTACCGCCCCCCAGGAGGAAGGGATGCGGTGAAGGAACCACAGGAAGCTACAGGCTGTAGGCAGACAAGCTCGCAATCAAGGAGCCCTCTGGTGTCCACGGGGAGTACTCTTTCCACTGAGCATGCATCCGGCACCTCCATACGCCACAAAACCTAGAAGCACACGTGAAAGATGGAAAGGATATTGTGGAGGAGAAGAAACCACTCCAGCAGTCGCCTGTCGACATCGAGAAAACCACGTAAAACCCCTGAGTCAGAGTGCCTGATCACCGGGGTTCGAACCCGGGATGCAATTCGTACACGTTACCGCGGCGCCACTTCATTTGGTAATATAACGCATTAATGTTTTTAATTGTTGTGAGTTGGAGAATTAAAACAAATTCTGATTTAAATGCTTTTGGTATATAAGAATATGTTTTCTTTTGTGTGAACGAAAAGTAACAAAAGAAATAACCATAAACAAGCTGGTAGACTTAATTATTAGCTTCTGATAACCTGAAATATTAATTAAGCTTCAAAACAAATTTGAGGTCTTTTATGTTTCTTTCACTTAATGCACTGAAATTGATTTTCCTGAAAATACAGCTCAAGCTGAGAATTAAGAACTTGCATTTAATGTTATATTAACAAGCTCAACTGTCAAAAGACAAAAAATCTCATGCATACACAACGCACAACTTTATCTACCCGTTATCACTTCATTGAGATTCTGTAAATCAACCATATAAATGTCCTATGTCTAATTTGAAATTGCATCATGTAATATACACGATCATTACCACACTCAGGGAGCTTTTCATTTTTCACTTCTATAAACTGGTGTCGTGAACTCTCCTTTTTCTCCTCATTGTAAGACTTACACCACCAAGGACCTACAAGCAAAGGCCTTGGGTCAGTAGCCTGTCGAGGAAACCGAGCGGGATGGCTCAGGAAGTAAAGTCTGTGGCCCGCATTCGGGAGGTCTTCTTCTTTATCTGTTTAACCTCCTCTTATGTAGGACTTACACCCCGCCAGGACCTTCAAGCGGGTGCCTGGGGTCAGAGGCCCGTCGAGGAGTAGACACCCATGGATCAGACAGAACATCCAGGATGGGTGATCAGCCCGATGCCTGGTATGGGAGGAAGGAAGTAGATGAAACGAAATGTTGGTGAAATGGATGAAATGAAAGGTGATGGTGGAGCAGTTGGTGGAATGAATGGCGGGGGAAACCGGAGAACCCGGCGAAAACCCGCCCAGACGCCGCTTTGTCCACCACAAATCCCACATGCGGGTCCCTGGGATTGAACCCGGGCCGCCTCGGTGAGAGGCGAGTGGTATTCGGGAGGTCCCGGGTTCGAATCCCGTGGGCCGACCAATCTGTTAAAATAGCAGCTGTATCGTCATCTTCTTTTGAGACACACCTGTACTCCGACTATAGAGGACAAATATCCTAACATACAGTGGAAGAACATCTGGAGGGTTTTTCGATACACCGAGATTTCGACGCTGGAAGACCTCCGCCTACAAGATCCTAAATGTCATAATACCAACAGCAGAAAAGCAATATCGACAGAACATTTGCAATTCACCATATTGTACCCGTTGCCACAATATTGATACCCTTCATCACCGGTTCACAACATGTATTCCCGACACTTGACAATGGATCAAACATAAAACTCGCTGCATTACTATGGCGGAGAATCCCAATGTCATTCATAGGGTTATATTACAGCTCGATATCCAGATTCAACGTCATGTGTTTGCCCAGATATGGCTTGTCATGGGGTATCTCCATTACATGCTGCAGGATCCCATTCTAAGTGTACGAGGCCTCGAGACTTTTCTGACAGACCACCGGACCCGACTAAAACGGAAAAAACGAGACACACTGTTGTTAATCGGCCCCAACTTAGGTGTTCTCTCTGTTTAAAGAAGGGGCATTTGTAAAGAAGAATTTTAAATGTAACATTTACTTTCTTTGCAATTAAGTGTTCCTAATAAAGTCGAAAAAAGCAGGAAATGGTGAAAGTGTAGTGCAGTGAACTTCAGAAACTTTGAATCAGTGCTTTGAACTCACATACTTAATCGAACACCAGCTATCAACCAAGAAAACAGACTTTTGGAAATTTATATACATTCAGAAGAGGCAATTAATAATATAAACATTCTTGTACTTACTTTATGAGATAAGTGTTATCAATTTTTTTCAAATATTTGTATGTGCAAATGGGTTGTAGAGGAGATGGACTTTGTACACTGTTGAAAAAAAATAAAGTAAAAATAAAAAAAGGGAAGAGCATACTTTTGGATCATAGCATATCCAGAATGAGTGCTCAGCTCAATGCTGGTATGGTGATGAAGAAGAAGGAAATAAAATGCAGTGATGAAAATTCACGGATCAAATTATCCAACCAGCATTTGCCTAGCGACAGAGAAATACCGCGGAAAGACGTGTCGTGAACTCACGAGAGAATAATAAAATACGCCCGGTAAATATAATATGCTTGGAAATAATTTCAATCATGTAACACTACACGGTACGTATGCAGGGGGCTGAGACTGAAGTCTAACAAATCTCGCGAACTTGCCACAGAATAAATCTCAAGTGCTGCTGCATTCACATGGATTTCTCTACTCACGTATCTACAAACCTATCTTACGAAAGCTTATTCCTCTACCTACTTCGTAATAGAGATAAACTTTGATTACATTTACACATCTCATTGTAGGTATAAGAAGAATACAGTAGGCTAAAGCGATAGTCAGATTTTAAAAAAAAGTGATTCGCCATGTGATGCATTTAAAATTTCATTGTCTTTGCATGACCATGAGAAAAAACAATAGTGACACTCGAAAAAATATAAGTACTCGCAAATTCTAAACAATAACAAGCAATTACTCGGAAATGCTTTACACCACAAAATAGTTTATTCCACATAAACTTAGTTATAAATGGTATAAAATACTTCAACTCTGATTACGGCAGGGACTTATTAATTTGATTAAGAAAGTCTTTTCTTAATTGAATTACACTGAAATTATTTATCGGGTGATTGTATGTGACTTGAAATTTAAAAAACAATGTTTTAATTTATTGTCGTGATCACTTTTATTAATATTACACCGATTACCTTTAAACTTCCTTCAGAATGAAGAGGATTTCAGAGGCATTCGCAGAAAGTTCAATGTATACATTTTGTTCCCCATGCAAGTATCTTAAACATATGGTATATTAATAAAAACGCTAGGGACATTTTTGAGAAATAAAAATAATGAAATTTTTCCCATATAAAGGGTAGTTTTGGTTGGGGTATTATCTTGAAAATCATTGTGACGTAGCTACTCTTGGTACATGCTGCATCTAAATAGCAAGTTTGGTATTTAACCAACTTTTCGTTTGTGAATTGTGTAGCTCACAGACACATAGACACAAAGGTGTACACATGTACGGACCTTTTTCTAAAAGTGCTTTTTTGTATTCAGGGTTCCTTATAATGTGTATTTCCGATGAAATCCCGGTATTTGTGGTTGCCATTAATTTTCGAACGATCCACGTAACAGTAAGGGAAACCCAATGAACTATGAACCGGCTGCGCCGGTGGTTTATCCGGTTTGCAATGGTGGCGTGCGTTGTCGTCTGCGGCTGTCATAGATTGGTTCACATTGCAAAATACTGGCAATTTCCTGGCGGATATTTTGTTTTAATTCTTCTAGGTATGTGGATCTTTTCATACATACTTACGTATTAATTTACCTCAGAGATAAAAGTCACAAGGGGGTTAGGTCGGGGGACCGAGGGGGCCACAAATCTCTGCTAATAATTCTGTCCTCCTCAAACACACTTCCAATTATTCTCATCGAAATATTAGCTGTATGGACCATGGCAGAGCCGTTGTGAAAAAAGGCAGAAGCACGCTTCCTGTCTGTTAATTCTCTAAAAACCGGGATCAAAATTGTAATCACATAGCAGACCGTCAGCTGTTAACTCGAAATAAATGGGCCCTATAATTCGTTCTCCGCTCATGGCGCGCCATACACCAATTTTTTCGTGTAGAGGGGCACTTCAAGAACAATATTAGGTTTATCAGAGCTCCAATAACGATTATTTTATGTATAATATCAATGAAGGTGCAACCATGCCTCGTCCAAGAAAAATACTAAATGTTCAATGTTCGCCGTTGTATACCTATAAACTGAGACTCCACTCACAAAATGTGCGCCTACGTACAGGATTACCTGGTTATAGGGCATTTTCCACAGTTATTATATACGGTTTTGATTCAACAATTTAGCAGCTGTTTGCATAGAGCCATACCAATACCTGACTGTTGTGAAAAACACCTAAGCAATTCTAGGAGGAGGTCTCCAAACGATTGACGATGTCTTCTAATGTTTCTTCGGTTAGAACCCTACACTGTCTATTAGGTTTCTAACACTGAACACTACCTGTGACCAGAAATTTATTATTACAGGTTATGGATTGTTGCACGGCTTTGGATGTGCACAACCCGGAATCGTTCTGCAAATCGTACTTGCACTTAACCAGCTGGCAGGGTTAACACATGTGAATCATACACTATGTGATCAAAAGCATCCGAACACCCCAGAAACATACGTTTTTCTTCTTAGATGCTTTGTGCTGCCATTTACTGCCTGGTACTCATTATCCGCGACCTCAGTAGTCATTAGACATCGTGAAACAGCAGAATGGGACGCTCCGTGGAACTCACGGACTTCGAACGTGGTCAGGTGATTGGGTATCACGTGTGTCAGAAGTCTGTA
Organism: Deroplatys truncata; assembly: GCA_030765065.1. Lineage (NCBI taxonomy): Eukaryota > Metazoa > Arthropoda > Insecta > Mantodea > Mantidae > Deroplatys > Deroplatys truncata. The sequence continues at coordinate 68,950,067 of CM060987.1, read as the reverse complement.
CGCAAGATTTCCACACTCCTAAACATCCCTAGGTCCACTGTTTCTGATGTGATAGTGAAGTGGAAACGTGAAGGGACATGTACAGTACAAAAGTGTACAGGCCGACCTCGTCTGTTGACTAACAGAGACCCCCGACATTTGAAGAGGGTTGTAAAAAGTAATAGGCAGACATCTATTCAGACCATCACACAGGAATTCCAAACTGCATCAGGATCCACTCCAAGTAATATGGGAGTTAGGCGTGAGGTTAAGAAATCTTGAATTCCATGGTCGAGCGGCTGCTCATAAGCCACACATCACGCAGGAAGATGCCAAACGACGCCCCGCTTGGTGTAAGGAGCGTCAACATTACGCGATTGAACAGTGGCAAAACGTTGTGTGGAGTGACGAATCACGGTACACAATGTGGCGATCCGATGGCAGAGTGTGGGTATGGCGAATGCCCGATGAACGTTATCTGCCAGCGTGTGTAGTGCCAACAGTGAAATTCGGAGGTGGTTGTGTTATGGTGTGGTCGTGTTTTTCCTGGAGGGGGCTTGCACCCCTTGTTGTTTTGAGTGGCACGATCACAGCGCAGACTTACAGTGATATTTTAAGCACGTTCTTGCTTTCCACTGTTGAAGAGCAATTCGGGGATGGCATTGCATCTTTCAACACGATCGAGCACATGTTCATACTGCGCGGGTTGTGGTGGAGTGGTTATACGACAATAACATCCCTGTAATGGACTGGCCTGTACAGAGTCCTGACTTGAATCCTATAGAACACCTTTGGAATGTTTTGGAACGCCGACTTCGTGCCAGGCCTCACCGACCTACATCGATATCTCTCCTCAGTTCCGCAATCCGTGAAGAATGGGCTGCCATTCCCCAAGAAACCTTCCAGCACCTGATTGAAAGTATGCCTGCGAGAGTGAACTCTGTCATCAAGGCTAAGGGTGGGCCGACAGCATATTAACTTCCAGCATTACCGATGGAGGGCGTCACGAACGTGTACGTCATCCAAGTGTCCGGATACTTTTGATCACGTAGTGTACATAAATACACTCTGTGCAATAGTTAAAGTAATAACAGGACATAGCATAACCGGATACAGTAATAAATAACACGTAAGAACTGCACTAAATCGACTCACACTGAACTACACCGCATCACGATCAACGCAATGCTACAGAGCAGAGCAAAGCCAGCATCATTAACACGACTTTGATTGCAGCGGCGGCGGGAAACATATGTCCAGATGCCCAGTGAAAAAACACCGCCCAGCTGTTCATAGTTCATTGGGTCTCTCGGTGTATTGCAATACAAGTGCGGCAGGTGCATCATTGAGCAATGATGTTTTCTATTTCGATATTCTCCAATGAGTTATGTGTATTGCATACTATTCTTTCGAAGATAGATAATAGAAACAGTGCTTCCACGAAAATAACATTAATTACTAAAACTGTTTAACACTGGTTCCAGCAGCAACGTCACCAGTATTAATCTTGGTGGCGAATTGATGATCGAACATCTACATCTAGTTGTTAAAAAATTTGATGTGTTACACTCACATGACTTTCTCTATCCTTGTACAAACTATTTTTATAAACGCTCATTCTCCATCTATTTGATGTTAGCAATCTCAGTGCTAATTTTCTTGTAGGTGCAAGGTGAATATAGTAGGATTTAAGCAATAGTCAAATATTGTAAGAGCTGGTTGTTATGTGGAGCATTCCAGTCTCTTTGCCAGTCCAGGTCATTAAAAGAAAAGAAAAAAAAAGAAAAAAAAACGAATAACAAATTCCCATTTGAGAAAAGGTTTAAGTATTGGAAAATTCAAACAAATAACATTAGAATATCTCGGAAATGGTTCGTTACACAAAACAAATGTGTATGACATAAATTGTGTGTTTTAATGAGCTCTATATTTTTTGTGTAGAAAAAGTTTGTCTATCTCTTATGGTTTACCAGTCATGAGAAAGCCATTCAGAGTGTTGAGGACTTTTGGGGACATTCCCAGAAAATTCAAGACATACATTTTATTTGTCATGAAAATATCTTAAATATATGCCATTTTAATCAAAAGCGTTTCAGCCATTTTGAGAAAATCAAGAATTTCGAAAAATGTTCCATGTGAGGTGTGGTCTGGGTTGGGGGATTTTTTTGAAAATCTTCTTGTTGCATCTTTGAAAGAACTGAACCTAAATACCAATTTTGGTATTTATCCGACTTTTGGTTTTTGAGTTATGCTGTTCACAGACACAAACACGTTCTTTTCCTAAAAATGCTCATTTTTGGATTCAGGAGAGTCAAAACATGTATTTCCAGTGAAACCGCGGGGGTCGAATGCATTACTTCCCCTAGTTACTATACGTAGTACAGAAAGTAAAAAGCATATTATGCTACCGCATGAATTAAATCTAGAATATACATTAACAAATAAAAATGAAGTAAAGATTCGGGTAGGATTTAAATAATTATCAAATTGACTGTATTCTATATCTACAATAATAAATATATCAAAAGTTAAAGGACTTAAAATACTTAATGCGCATACGTGCAGTAAAATAGACAAAACAGACAGAAAGTCGACTTTCCACCAGTGACAGTAGGAACCGGAAGTGGATCGAAAAGCACCATCTTCGAAAAAGTAATTTAATGTGGTACTAAACAATGACAGAAATACAGTATTACCTTTCTAAAACAAATGAATTTCATACCTGGTTTGACACACATCAAATGAGAGTTCCCGTGAGAAGGAATGGAACAAAAATAAAAAACAACATAAATAATGGTAGAACATTTGTATAATGCTATGCAACACATACATCTAACCAGATATGACGTTTATGCTTGCTGAACGTAAAGTAAATGCATTGCCTTTCCAACCGTTGGATAAATATCCGGTTCTTTCCCATTGCCCCACTCCACCACAAACAGCATTACCGCAAGATTAAGCATCTACCTTCCAGCCCACTCCAAAAGCAGCGGAACACATTTGAAAGCTTCTTTCTCAAGTTAAAAATTCATAACGCTGCTGTTTTTGCCCTCCCCACATCGGCTTTTTCATTTTATCATTTTAAATATCCACCAGCCTCAAAATAATGAATGAAACAAGTCCTTCCTTAATGGAAGGTTTTAAGGAGAATATTAAAACGTCTTTTATGGGTTCGACAGTACTTATCAGACTTTACTTCCCAAACCATTATAAAATTAGTGCCCGTAATGGTGGAAAACTAAACCAAGCAAAAGAAGCAGCGCCTGAAGCGAGAATTAAGTTTCCTATTAAATATTTGTCCTGGATATTATAGATTACGTTAGAATTATATACTTCAAACTCAGAAGCAGAATATTTAAACGATTACTTATGAGAGTGTGGTTCATTTATGATCAGATGTTGAGCAGCATGAAACAAACGAAGATAAATGTTCTAGACTGTGTTATTTTGTTTGGTAAGTGTTTAATTATTACTTGTAATTTGCCTAAAATGCGTTGAGGATAACGCATATATGCAACTATAAAAATATATCTAGTAATTAAACATGAATGACAAAATATTTTCACAAAAAGTTTATTATTCTAGCTATTTCTTGTTAATTCAGATAAGCTTTTAGTTCATAATTACACATTTTGTTGTAGGATACAGCAGGATAGGCAGATTTTTAATGAGCGTGCTGCTATGTGACGGCTTTGAAATTTCATGCTCTTTGCATCACCACGAGGAAACAAAATGAATAACGACTTCGTATTTTAGAAGAATATAAGTATTTTAAAATTAAAACTAATAACAAGGATATCTCGGAAATCTTAAATAAAAAGATTATATATACATATATACTGTACATGTACATATATATTTGAATCATAAAAGCAGCCCTAGAATTGTAGGTACTAATCGAGAAGCACGTGGCACTACACCACCTCAAGTGATAATCGAGTAATATAAACGGAAAGAAGAATTCGACTGTCGACGCTAGGAAGTTACTACCCCAAAGTTACCCTGCGGTTCGTTGAAGTAGGGAAATAGTATTATCTGAAGTTATCAGTTTAACCATGGGTTTGGTAAGTGCAACCTACGTGATAATGAACAGTAAGTCAGCATACAAATTATTCGAGATCTAATTCGCATAATACAATCCCCTAAAATGGGTATACTGCGCAGTGGGCTGAATTTTTGATTCGGTACCATGAGTGAAATTTTACCGATGCTTTTGTCCACCAGTGAAATCAATAGCTTTTTTTGAGTTTAAATTCACTTATAGAAAATCTATCCGAAAAACTGTTGAATGAAATGAGCTTTCAAATAATTTCGATAGAGATGATTTTGGGTAAGCTTTCTTCACCATGAACGATTGTGCAGAAACGATAACTAGCTCGGTTTCATACTGCTTTATGTGATAAAATGGAAAGACGCCTTGTTACGTTTACCTCGATCCATCAAATACATTGAGTGGAAGCAAAATGGATCATAACCACCAGGGCTGTGACACTACAGTTTGAAATCGTCAGCAGCTTAGCCTTTATCAAACGGAAAGCACTCGATCAAATGTGCGAGTGTGCTTTAATATTGCTCGTCCGTATGGTTGAAGAAGGAATATTCGCTTACTTGAACCGCCGAAGATATTACCAGTGTTAAAATAATATGTATACCGTATCATATGGTGATTGCTTCAAATGACTTCAAACTAAATTAATATGAAAATATTATGTTCCTAAATCGGACTTAGTATAACTGGACTGCTGCGATTTAATTTAGATATTACATCCAAAGTGTATGCTAAATTATTTAATTGTGCTTTTGGAGTGCTGGAGCGAAAAGAAGGTATGTTCATGTTTTATTTTTTTATTTATTATTATTATTATTATTATTATTATTATTATTGCCAATTATGACTGAGCGTGATTACATTTGCTAAAAATACATTAATCCTATTTTTCTGTGCATGTGGACTTTAAAAAAAGCGTATGTGTTACATTCACATGATCTTCCCTACGCTCTGTTATTTATTAGTGGATAAAGAAACTATTCTTAAAAAGGTTTATTTTTCTATCTATTTCATTTTAATTGAGATAAAATTGCAGAAATAATTATATTACGCATTTCGTTAGGATACAAAGGGAATGCCATAGTCATATGTTTAAGAATTGGACGCTATATCCTGGTGTCGAACCATTACAATTTGAACCATTAATAACGGATATAGGGGACGAAGGCTGGATGCGTATTTAACGGAAATATCTGGTATCAGGAATAACATATTTGTGTAAAGATTGCACATACATTTAATATGGAATATTTATATGCGTAAGAATTATGGGTTTGAGTGTGTACATGCAAGAGAGAGTGAGAGTTAGAGTGAGATAGCTGGAGCATATGTGTTATATCGGTAAGCTCAGTATCAAGTATTATAAAGAGTATGAAACTAAATAATTTTTAACACCATGTACAGTCTAGTTCACAGAAACGTGCCGATGCTTCTGATTTTCTATAGTGTGTGTGTGTGTTTTTTGTTTTTTTTTAAGTGGCAGAAACTCCATTTCATCGCTAGCCCTGAGTAAGCTACTCTTATTGGTTTGCATTCGAGTGACACACATGTATTAGCCTATGAACAAAGCTCAGGTCCAGGTGAGCGGCGAAAGGGGAGGAGTAGGGAAATATTTCAACTGAGTGGCTGGAAGTCAACTTCGCTCAGGAGCGAAGGAAAAAGGGGAGTAAAAAAGCATTAAGAAGGCTGCCAGAATCAGATAAGCGGTGGGGACTGGGCGTGGCAGAGACAGTTTAGTATTTCTGCAAAGGTTTGTCTCGGTGAAAAAGTAACAGAGATAAACAAGCTTTCATAAGAATAATGTGTCAAATTTATACAAAAATGAAGTATGGTGGGTAGAAAAAGTCTTGTGAATGTAACACATAACATTTTAAAATGTATAATTGCTTTATAAAACATTAATTTCTCGGAGTATACCAGGTTACTTCAGTTTTGAATTTTTTATTACTCTTTAAAAGCTTGAAATCAATGTAATGAACAGTGTTATATTTCAGCACCATAATAAAGTGAAGAACAGTACGGTCTGAGAAGCAAAAACAAATAAATTAATTAATTAATTAAAACTGGTCTGAGGTGAACACGCCGACATTTGTTACTCCAACTTCGACCAGAGTATATTTACCTCGACACCGGACACACATCAGTCTTCGTTTTTATTCGTTGTAGAGTCAACAGCCTTTATGTATTTGTTTATTTGCGTATTTTTCAGAGCCTCGTGAACTTACAGCATGACATGATCTCACGTAGCACAAACGCCTTCAATAACAATACCTTTTGTTCTCCTTGTTCTAGATTACGTGATATTGCCTAACACTTTGCAATTCAACGATCGTATGACAAGCGAGGCGATGTAGGATCTGATAAAGGTTTATTTACGGCAGAAACAAGCCACTTGTCATGTTATGCTATTAATTCACCATTCTCCTCCTTTCTTATCATTTCTCTCCCATATCCTATCTTCCGCAGTGATCAACGTACTTTAAAAACCCGTAGCTAAAAGAACAGTTCGTTAAGAGAGACAGATGCGAGCATTGCATGGTAGCGTTTTGACCTATCATAAAACATTACTTCACGTACTTCTCTGAAACGAGAAAACGGGAGGATTTTGCAACTTATCTTCATATAGAACATATTCATTTTCCTCTTATAACAGCTGTTTTATCCATTTTCACCGGACGAGATGATTCCGCGTTAACGTGTAAGGCCGGGTTCAATTCCCGTCGGGTGGCCACTCTGACAATGTGTTTTATTTCCTTAGTTCCACGAATTTCATGTCTCCATAATTCCATTTAACTGGTTTCACCTCATCTGCTTCAGGGTCGAAGGACCAGGTAACGGCGGTTGTTGTGCTGCGGCAGTACGGTGGAGTTTGCGGTATTGAAAGATTTCTGCCTGGTTCTTGGCACGGCTGTTGGGGTTCCCTCTCATTCTTGGAGCTGTCTCCTTATTCCGGGTGGTGGCTAAGGCAGGGCTAGTCGGTGTCAGGGATGGTGTCATGTTGGAGTCCTTAGGGACCCCTCTAGCGCACATCGTCGTCCGAATCTGGTCGCCCTTCGCGTATCCCCTTCATTCCTTCCTCTCAGGCGTCATGTTAGAGGCATAAAGGGTCCACTATGGTCTATGTAAGGTATTTTGCTCCAGTTACTGGAGAGCCCTACGTCTGACTAATCCTAGTTCATCGTTTTTTCTCCCATTTGCTTTAACATTTGAAATTAATATAGAGGAAATGGAGGAGCCTTCTTTGTTTATTTGTGATAATATGTATTATATCGAGAATATTTAGCCTTTAATCGCTAACGCTAGACAGATTTATTCAGAATTTCCTTTTGCACCTCTCACCTTAGCCGCATTTCTTTCTTTACTCGCTTTCAATGTTGTTTAGAAAATGTAGGCGAAGACGGACAAATGGAGAGTTTCTGTGACATGAGATATCCACTGAGACACGTGGTCAGCATCTATCGTATAATTAGCGTAAGTGTTTACATGTATATGCAAGTTTAACTGAATTGCTTAAACATTCATTTACCTACAAACTATTAAAGTAGACGATAAAAATATCAACGTTGTTGTGTGTGTGTGTATATATATATATATATATATATATATATATATACAGCTTTCACGTTTAAAATGGTGCTTTTTATGTTCTTATGGTCATTCTTACCATTTTTATAGAGGAATTTGCTTGCGTTGCACATTGGAGGTGTGGCCCTTCAAATCTAACAGTTGTTTCAAAGTGAAAAAAAAAGAGTCTTCATTTTCAAAGTTGCCGTTTTCTGGTGGGACCTTTTTTTGGAAAATTGTGCAGTCTCAGCCCTGATACTAATGATCATGCCTCATCCTAAAAACCATACTGAATGAAGAAAAAATCTTTCATTCACTGTAAAGTAGTGTTAAGTGAAACACATTTCTTTGTGTTGTATGCTACGACATAGTAACCAAATATTTATGAAATAAAAGAACGTGTATGAAGTAAAAGGTGATATGCAGCAATAGAAACCACGCGGTGAAGAAAATACAAACAATAGCAATGGTGATATTCCTACAGTTTCTCAACGTATTAAGATAAAACTAAATTCCTGTGATGGGGGATTATAACACTATTTGAAAGATGGTCATTAATAGAATACAAATGAAGTCATCATTGTTCAATATTAACCTGACAGCCCTTTTTGGTATATAGAGATAAGCATTTGATGCTCGATATCTCTCAAAAGTATATATTTTGGAATAGAAGGAGCATTTAATAAGAAACTATCATCTTGGACAGCTCAGAAGTCAGGACATATTCGTATACCTGCTTTTAGAATTATAGATACAGTATTGGTATTTATTAAATTTTCATATGAATATAATAAAAATTAGTATTTTAGGAATATTTTTAGGAATTAATTAAACTAGTAATTTTGAGACAATACTTCTAGCACTGAAGTTATGAAAGCATTACTTTTATGCCTGATATTTTTATATCTCGTTGTTCATAAAAACGATTACTCCTTATTGAAGATGTGTAAAGAAATCACTACTGTTAAATTCTTTAGTAAGGTCTGTATTATGTGCTGTAAAGTTTGGTTATGCCGTAATGGTTTCACAGTAAATTTTCCTTGTACTCGGAATTTAAAGTAATTTAGTAAGACTAGCTTGTGTACCCACTAATAAAAGATAGAGGGTATAGAAAGTCATGTGAATGTGTCACATCAGATTTTTTCTTGTAAAAATGCTTTCTTGAGCCCGGTGGACATCAAAACAGGAATTTCTGATGGAATCTCAATATTTTAATTTTGGATGGAAGACAGTACCTTTTCAAGCTATTATAGTGAGTGGGAGAGAAGGTCAAGGAGGTCGATTACGCTAATATGAAGGCGATTAGGTATACAATATAAATAATACAAAATTCTACTGTGGAAACAAACGTTTTTGTTGTTCTCGTAAATTGAATTAAGCTTTGGTAGATAGCCAGATAGCCCTATTACAACTCTGTCTTTCAAATGAGAGTGAGGTGGATTTGAAAATTCTCCAAGACATTGAATACATGGAATCATCAGAGGTGTATGTAAAATGATAAAACTATCAATGTATAAGACTTGTATTCTGTGTGGTGTTTAACACCCGTTTTTACTGAATACGGCACCACAGGTGGTCGCTGATGATACATGAAATGATATAATTATAGAGGAAGGAAACGTTCCATAATTTTAGGGCACCTCCCGGCGTTTGCAGGTATGAAGACTCAGGAAAATCTGGAAGAAAACCCCAGTCAGGAAGGATGGCCCTGGCGGAATTTGAACCACGGACCCATCTTTCACCTTATGCACCTCGGCTACCTGTGTCAGTAAGTTTTGCACATATGCTATTAGTTCTATTAGGAGTGCCAAACTACGTTTTCATTAAGTATTCTGACAGGTTTACAATTCTGATAAGTACTTTTTTTATATTCCCAACCATTACTTGTAAATGTGCAGAATCTATGACATACACCAACAAAGTTTTGGTTAAATCACTCATTCTGCAGCTAGTATTGTAAATGAATGCTATTGAAGTTGAAATCCAGCATCTGTGAATATTCACCTTTGTATACATTAGCGGCGGTGTTCCATTGTTCTCTGTTTAACCTTTTTCCCATCTAAATGCCTCATAATTCCACGAGCCGGCACATTTCCACAGCTGTTCGGCATTCAACTTGCAGATTGTTATCGGCTCAGATTTCTGTGTTCATAACCTCTGGCCCTGGGACGGTAGTTACCTCTCTATAATTTCCCCAATGTCATTTTCGGAGGTACAGAATTAATATGCGGTCCGTAACTTATGACAGGTCCAATTACAAAAGCGTGAGGTAGGCTACGTGATCTCCAGTATCGCATAAAGGACCACATTGGGACTCCGCGTTTAACAAGTATATTCCTGTACAGTGGCTAACTCGATCATCGCAGTCTCACCAATTGTGTTTCGGCCTGTCCTGAACAATAACCAGCCATTTACGATTCATATTCACAAGTCACAATGCCTCGCGCCCAAAACGTGACATGGGATCAAACAATAGCATTTTTACCTCTCTCCCTCATTGCTACAGACTTCGTTAAGAACTATTGTTAATGGAAATGTAAATGTAAATGTACTAGATAGGATGTATTAACTTCTCCGTGTTATTTCCCCCCTTTTTTTTTAGCCAGAATGAAAAAATGTACTTCATTACGTCACATTGTAAAACCAGTCATGAATACCGGTTGCTTTTTAAATGATAAAAAATGGCCCCATATAGCAGACGTTCTGAAGCTTTTATCTCATCTCTCATTACTGAGAATGAAATGCATTAAGTGATTATTTATTAAATTTCTCCTGCACATTACGTTTTAGCAAGAAATAATAGCAGTTTTTCAGGTTGCACAGACAATCTCTCTGGTTTACAATTGCTAGTAGTCCTACTTAAATATGTAGATCAGTTTCGAACCTATGAATACGGCTGTAATCTGTTTACAAGCGAAGGCAAAAATGTCCACGTGTTGTTCTAGTTCGCGCGCTGAAGACATCTGAAAACTGTGTGGCGAATCTTACACTGGTGTAAATGTTGGATATGTCGTCACGAGTAGAAAGGACACAATTCAGTACCATTTCCCTCCAGCTAAACACAATACTGTGGAAGTATACAGTGACAATAAATCACAATGCCATATTAAAATATCAAACAAATACTACAAACTGGAAGAGAAAAAACTATTATTCCTGTAACAAGTGTATAATCCTTTAAAATTTGGCACACGATGCTAGTTTTTTTTTCACGAGCGGCTACCGAGTTACATACAACGTTTACCGAGTTGAAATAGCTACGCGGTAACATATGAGGCTCGCATTCGGGAGGTACCGGGTGCGATTCCCGTCGACCGCCTACTCTGACTTTAGGTTGTTCGAGGGTTTTCCCGGTAGGAAGTCGAACGCTGGGATGGTTTCTCATCTACCACGATTTCCTTTCCCTCATTCCCCTTTAATTCCGTTTCCTTCTCTCTTTCAGGTGTGTTTCTAGGTTTCCTGGCGTATGGCGATACAGAACAGACGGCAAGGATGCTTGCTCAAAGGAAAAGGTATTTCTCGTGGACACTAGAGGGCTGCTTGGTCGACGGATCTTTCATCGCCCTCTCTATGCAGCTCCAGCAGTGAAACGGGTCTTCGAGCCTGGAACTCTTAAGGACTTCCGCGCATCTTTGTGGCTTGTGTCCTGCGCCTCCTATGAATTTCACTTCTCCCCGGCACCTGGGAGGCGGTAAGCACGATAGATATTTAGGTCGCATACGCGAGGTATCCCCGTTCCATACATACAATGTTTTATGCAATTCTAGCATTATAAAATGATAATACATTTTAAAGTTAGTGATTTTTTGTAATTTACTAATTTTCCTATTTTTTTATTGTTTCTCCTGTATCTCGATTAACAAAAGCAGACATAATAATAAGATTTTGTAAGATAGTTTGTAGAAGAGTGATTAAGGAGAGACATGTGAATGCAACACATCAAGTTTTTTTCTAGGTTCATGCACATGAATGCAAAGATCATGAGATTTAAAACCATGACATAGGGATCCAATTTTTAAAAATCTGTATATCACTTTAGCCTGCTGTATTATTCTTACGCCTACAAAATGTGTAAATTTATAATGAAAGTTTATCTCAATTAACAACAATTAGAAGAATAAGCTTTTCTATGAATATTCTTTAGACAAAGCCATGCGAATGCAATACATCAGATTTTTACCACGTACCTACGTGCAGTAGGTATATGAACTATTGCATTGCACCCAAAAATTTGATATCGAGACTTCAATGGAGGTGCATGTTTTGAGGCATCCTGAAACCAAATGAGCATGTGTATCTCTGTGTGCGTCTGTGAACTGAACAACCGACAGAAGGAATTTCCGATAAATACCAAACTATTTGAGACATTTACATGAGAAATAAAATATATATCCTGAATTTTTGGGGAATGTCCTGTGAAATCCCCTTCATTCGGTAGGAATTTTGTATAATTTTTTATAGGTAACTGATAAACCATAAGAGACAAAAACGTACTACATAAAAAAATGGCGGCTCTTTAAAGCACACAATTTATTTCTAATACATTTTTTGTGACGTCTATTTCCAAGATAAACGTATTGCCTTAATTTATCAAAACTATTTGTTCAGTTGTTTTAACTGCTGTGACTAATCAATTATTTATCGCGATGACATTAAGGAGTGCGGAATATCTAGGGCAGCTTATAGCCACCCTGTTTTTAAACTTATGACGGCCGATTCGGTTTCTTCTATCAAAATGTGCAAAAAAAAAAAAATCTTCAATGGTTAACATGATCTTCTTCAAAGATTAACATGAAGTGGATAGAAAAGTACGTTTTCGTAAAAATATAACAATAAAACACTGTAGATAAATCATGTGAATGTAACCCATAAGATTCTAAAAATAAAGTCGTAACCTGGAACGACTTTAAGTATGAAAAAATAAGAGAACATTCTTTCAAGCACTTATACTGAAAACTTCAGCAGATTGGATGAAGGAATTTGGATCATTTGTAATGAGGAAACATGCTGAAAAGAAAGTTTGTCGAAAAGCGGAATTAAGCTGTCAACTCTCGATCAGCTTAATGCGATAATTAATGTTTAAACCGTGGTGAAGAGCATTTCAGTGTGAAGGAGGTAGAAAATATAAATAAGTTACGAATGTATAAGGTTTGGAGAGTTTTCTGATGAAGAAGTGTAAATAATTTTATATAATACATTCACATGAAATTCTCTACTCATCCTTTTACAATATATACTAAGAAGAGCTTATTCTTTTATCTGCTTTTTCTTTGCTTAACCTCCCTGTTAGGATTTATACCCCCAGGACTTACAGTCGGGTGCCTGATGTCAGACGCCTGTCGGGGAGCACAGACTACGGATCAGAGAGATCAGCCGGGATGGGTGATCAGCCCGAAGGAGATGATATGCAATGGCGGTGAAATGGATGAAAGGAAAGGTTATGATGAAGCAGTTAGTGGTTGATTGGCGCGGGAAACCGGAGAAAACTCGCCCAGACGCTGCTTTGTCCACCACAAATCCTGCATGCGTTTCCCTGGGATTGAACTCGGGTCGCCTTGCTGAGAGCTGAGCGGTTTAACCACTCGATCACGATGCCTCCCCGCTTCTTGCTAATAGGGATAAACTTCATTGCACATTTACACATAATATATTTTTGTTTGTTCCATTTAAACCCCGCCTTTAACTACATTGGTCTTATCGGTGGCCTTTCCTTTGGAACTTATTGCCTATTGGTAGGGACCTGCGTTTTTCGCGTTTGCGATAACACCGACTTTTTAAAAATATTCCTTAAAATGCTTGGGAAACAATTACCTATACATACCGTTGTTAACAATTCGAAAATTAGAGAGATTTATTTCGCGAAATGAAGCGAAATGAGACAATAACGCGAATATATCAAGTTTATATACGCAATAATGCGAATTCACGGTGTTTGCCTGGCGACTTGTCGCTAGGTATGTTGAATAGATCACTGCCGAAATTATTTTATTATTATGATTATTATTATTATTATTGTTATTATTATTTGTCACTTCAGAAACGGAACTTTATAACATTAATTCCTAATATATTTTTTAACAGGTGCCGGAAATTTGCCACAAGTTAGATTGTTAAGGGAGAAGTATGTTCCACTTCTGAGAGATGAAAGAGATCAACAAGTGAAAGAAGCAGTCTGTGGTCAGAAGATTATGTTGCTATGTGACGAAACGACAGATCGGTTGGGTCAATATGTATTTGTCATATTATTTCACCTTCTTGAACCAAAACTAGAGCAGGAGTTGTATGTTGCTGATGTACATATTCTGGAAGCAGCTAATGAAAAATGATGCAGCAGGGCAATGCTTAATTCTGTAGAGAAGTGCTCTATTAACTACGACAATAACTTGGAACTGGTAAGCGGCAGTGCAAAATATGTGACAAAGTACTTCAGTTCCTCAGAGAGGATACAGTTCATATTCAGTGTTGGGCACACCGGCTAAATTTGTGGGATGCATATCCACGAAAGAACTAACGAAACTTAATACAGCTATGGCTAAGGATATAGCTGTCGTTCTCAATACGAAAAAGAGAAAGCACCGGTATGTTCGATTTCTCAAAGAAAAGTATCGGTCTGAGAAACCTATAGTTTCCAATACCAGTGCTGACAAGATGGAATATTTAGTTCGAGGTCGTTTTCTACGGTGAGAAGCATCTTCGTGATATAATTGAGTTTGTGCAGTTAGAAGATCTGGACTCTGTCAGCAATCTGGTGTCGATTTCATGAAATCACTGACGAATGATGGAATAAGTATAACTTCAGCAGAGGCTACATTCGTCAAGGAACATACGAATGATTTATTGGAATACGTCACTGAACTAGAAGGATCTTCATACCCAACAAGTCACTTTATGGAAAACTCAGCAAAATGTTGAAAATTTTCGAAGTATCAAAAGAAGAGAAGTTAAATTGCATCAGAAGAGCAGATGTTCAAGGAAATGTTAGATCAGGTGTGAAAAGCATTGCAACATTAGCATTTGCAAAATTGCAGTTACTGATGTTTGAACACCCTGCTAATAAGTTGTATTCAGCAGTTGAAGTGTTTAGTCCAATATTTATCATTAACGGTAATATCGATTCTACTAGTGAAATAAGTCAAGTCTATTCCATTCTTTAAAAATGTGAATGATTCAGTGATTACAAAAGGGTAAAGTGAACTTCAAAGAGCAAACCAATCAAATTATATTGCGAGATGGAAAAATAAATATTGTGAAATTTTGCGTAGTTTGCTTGACAGTCATCCTGAGTTTAGTGGCAGAGCTCTCCAGTCAGTGTTTACCCATGTGCTAATGTTGACTGTGAAAGTTTCCCCTCCCCTTTCTTACTACTCAGGGATTTTGAGCGACTTGCATTGCAACATGAAAGAAGAAAATGCAAACATTATAGCAATATTATCCTATGAAAGTTAGAAAACACAACATAATGTGCTTTTCTTTTGTGGTATTATGTCCATTTTAGTGACACTTAATAGTTGGTCATTGTAGTAATGTAGTCAGTGTCTAGTGTTGACTGTGAAATTTTCTTCTCTTGCTACTCAGGAGTTTTTAGCGACTTGGGTAGTTTGCTTGACAGTCATCCTGAGTTTAGTGGCAGAGCTCTCCAGTCAGTGTTTACCCATGTGCTAATGTTGACTGTGAAAGTTTCCCCTCCCCTTTCTTACTACTCAGGGATTTTGAGCGACTTGCATTGCAACATGAAAGAAGAAAATGCAAACATTATAGCAATATTATCCTATGAAAGTTAGAAAACACAACATAATGTGCTTTTCTTTTGTGGTATTATGTCCATTTTAGTGACACTTAATAGTTGGTCATTGTAGTAATGTAGTCAGTGTCTAGTGTTGACTGTGAAATTTTCTTCTCTTGCTACTCAGGAGTTTTTAGCGACTTGGGTTGCAACAGGAAAGCGATAATGCTCTCCTTTGCCAATTAGAGAAAGGAATATGTATTTTACTTTCATGTTAAACCTTCTTCAGTGATAATTGCACGATAAAAATGTGCGTTTTCTAAAATAAAACTTCACATTGTTCTTCAGTAATTTATTTAGATGAAAAAGTACCTTTAAAATCCCAAAATATGATAATAAAATTAGTAAACATAACGCGAAATTCTGAAAAAATAACGCGAACTTCTCAGAAAATAGCCCCGATTTCCACCAAAAAATAAAACGAAAAAACGCAGGTTCCTACCTATTGACAATGGTGTTAAATCATGCAACTCTTTGTTGTTGGGTTTCTTACACTTTTGCTTTTTTAATCATTAGATCCTACACATTCACACACTCATTTATACTTCCAGACTCTAGGTAGGACAGGGATTAAATTGGCTAGAGAAAAATTCCCACCCTTAACCGGGAATTGAATCCAGACCCCTCACACACAGCAGGCAGTTGCTCTACCGACTGAGCTATGGGACCAACCACATAGGAATAAGAAGGATGCAGTAGGCTAAAGCGATAGTCAAATTTTTAAAACGCAGGTCGCTGTGTATTGGTGTTGAACCACTATGCTCCTTTCACACTTTGCCTGTCAGAAAAAAAAATCTGAAGTGCTGCATTTACTCTCTACGCACTCTTCTCCAGGATATTCTTACAAAATCTTATTATTCTGTCTGCTTCTTGAGATAAACTTTCATTAAACTTTTATACATTCGTTGTAACTATAAGGAGGCTACAGAAAGCTAAAGCCATAGTCAGATTTTCATTGCTCTTTGCATAACCAAGAGAAAAAATGAACAGCGACTCACCACTAGAAAAAATGTATGATGGATTACATTATGAAGCAGATATTTCAATAATGTGACAATTTGGTACAAGAATGTTGTTGCCACTTTTTCTTGTTGTCTCCAATATCTGCTGCTGATTCTGCTGCCGGCTGCTCCAATGGTTATGCTATGAGTATTTCCTTAGGGTATGCGTGGGCATACTGTTAAAGGAGAACGCCGGTTTAAACTGACTGAGAAATTTATTGTGAACTAATACTCGAGTCTTGAAGTGAGTTACCAACAGTAGGAGATGAAGAAATATACTGATTCTGTATTGTAGCACTCGAAACTAAAAGAATGCAATTATTATACCCGCTAACTTCTGCCTGATCAATTTCACGGATTGAAATAAATGTTTCCGCAATAAAAGAAACTAGAAATGTAACTCACCATGGGTCACTAAAAGGTTAACCGGTAGGATCCCTCACGGCAGCTGCGAAATCTTAATCACAAAAGCGCGTCACTAAGTGCTTAAATATCACCCAAGTCAGTACCACTGATGGTACCAGAGAGAGAGAGAGAGAGAGAGAGAGAGAGAGAGTATGTGCAAGAACGTCGATCTGTACCAATGATGGTAAAAGCGAAGAGAGTCACCCTCGGAACTAGATGCACGAACATTTATTAATTTAATTTCCGCCTACATATTACTCCCCCAATAAAATTCTACCTTATACGTTGCCAAATCTCAAAACTCTTAGTATACGAATGTGACACTGTTATTAGGGACTTCGCTAAAATTCTTACTAATTCCGTCGCCTCTCTAATTTCCAGAATTGGCCTACGTGCCTGTGTAATGTATTGAACTTAACTCTAAACTGCCTTGCCAGAAGTCCTTAAGCTAATATGCTCTCTATTCGGCTGATACTAATGAATTTGTTAACTTGACTTCCTAATTACCTTGGTATTTCAGGACAAACATTTCAAATCAAGCTTGTTACGTTATATGCGTTAATATACGGAAAATGTTTATTGCAATTATTTCTCTATCTTACTATTATTCCTTTATTTATCTATACCTGCCCGTCAATAATTACGATATCAATTCACACGAATCTCTCTACTCATATTCTGCAAAATATTCTTATAAATACCTATCCTATATTCTACATAGAAAGAAACGTTTGCAGAAATGTTTTATTGCTCATTTCGCTGTAGGTATAAGTGGATACAGCGGGATGAACCCAAAGTAAAACCTTTAACAAGGTGGATACAGGAAACCGAATGAATGCTAAAATGTCAAAAGCGGGTCGCTATATGCCTACCATGAGATTCCATACCTTTCCGTGACTTTTCGAGAGACTATTGAACTATGGCCACTTCAAAAACGACAAAGTATTGACAAGATTAAACCAATAATAAGGATATCTCAGAATGGACGATGCCACAGAAATGTTGTTTGAAATAATTGTGTGTTTTAAAGTGATCTACATTTTATGCGCAGTAACTTTTATCTATCCGTTATGGTTTACCAATTATATACAATGATTATAAAAAAACATTTTTGAATAAAGACGATTTCACAACCTCTTCCCAGAAAATTCAGATATACATTTTATTTCTGATTTAGTATTTTAAATATATGGTATTTAACTCAAAATCGTTAGCCTTTTTGGAAAGAATAAAAATTACAAAACATTTTTCTTGTAAATGGTAGTTTGGGATGGAGTAATTTTCTTAAAATCTTGCTTGAAAAATTCTGAACTTAAATACCAAGTTAAACATGGTTTGCGGAAGAGTGGGCAGAGAAGTTTGTATGCATGTAACACGAGACATTATTTTCAAATGAGAAGTCGCTATTTATGTTTACTCGTGGTCTAGCCAAGAGCTCGGAATTTCAAGCCCTCACATAGCGTTTAGGTAGTTTTCTGTATCTTACAATGAAGAGTGCAAATCTGCAATGAAAGTGTGTTTCGCTTCAAAATAATTATAATAATTAGCTTTAAAAAAGAACACTTTGCAGAGGAGCTATTAGAGAAAGTCATGTGAATGTAACACGTCAAACGTTTTAGCACAGACACATGGACATACAACCAAACTGAGGTGTTTTTTTTAAAAAATGACTTTTTGACTTCAGAGGACCTTAAAACGTGTATTTTCAGTGAAACAACATTTGGATGGGCCGTATCTGATATAAATAAGTAGTAGAGAAAGTAAAAACGAAAAGTTGACAAAGAGAAATTAAAAAGTGACTGTGAATACTTTGTCAAAATTTCAATGGGCATTCCTTTAAGACATTTTAGCATGGTTGCCGATACTTTGTAATGTATACTTAATGTAATAACAATATGGTAACTTTAAATATTCAGCCTGTGATATATTTCGCATATTAGTCACATAAATGCCACATTTCAATCTACGGAAGTGTGTCTTCTTTTCCAGAGTAAATTAATGTACCTATACATCTATACTATACAGAATGAGAACATGTAATAGTAGTTTTGCTTGAAACGATCTCACACTACTTATCCGATATGAACCATTTCTTCACTGGTGGATACTTTAAACCCTTGTAACTAATATAGGCCATGGCTTTGTAAACATATCTTATTATTTAAAAGAGATTTCTGTATTAAAGTAATATTTTGTAGTCACGATCATCCTCATTTTAGTTCCAAATCCAGGTTCCACGACCGAATTGGTGTTGCTGAGTTGTTCAATATGCCAGTGCCTGTAAACAAACTGCTTTCTCTTTAAAATAAACATTTTTCTTTTCGAGATAGCTCATTTAGTATTTCAGTATGGTAGATGCATATGACTTTAAAACGAAACCGCCCGTTAGACACGGAGGGAAAACCGTCTAATCCATCTATATATCTATAATCAGGTATACCATATGGCCCAACCGCGGCATATTTTACGTGTGCAGCTAACCCTTCGTGCGTTAAAAGAGTTGCAGAACTCAACGGGGAAATACCAAGTAAACAGGCCAGTGCAACTGGTGAATTAGTAACCTAAAAATCCAGTACTTCTCCTCCTCCTACTACTACTATTACTGCAGTAGCGGTTCTCAGAAACGTCCATATGGATACAGGAAGACGGTTGGAACATCGTATCAATCAACTGTTGATTTATAATTTCGAATATCTATTCAATGAGCGAAGTCACCATAACAGTATAGCATTAGATGATGATGATGATGATGATGATAATAATAACAAGTTTTAATAGCCCTTGAAAGATGGAAGGGGAACACTGCGTGCTCTCATGTTCGTTGCTTATAGTCTGTAATGTTGGACAAGAACAGCGTAAACACAATTAAAAATAGCTATGCACGGATACGGAAACTTCAAATAAGAACATTTTAATTATTTTTCAGTCTAAAAAGTGAATCGATTGCCTCGAAATAAAGCCTGTATACCTGAAGCTTCGGTTTATTTTTGTCTATCATGGAGAGTACACACTAGTGCAAAGGTCTCTTTTTGTCTATCATCACGGACTGTACAAAGTTGTGAATGTACGAACGATTGCGAGCAAGGCAATCACAGAAGACAGATTCAGCCTCGTGGTCGCTTAAGAATTTTCCGTGATGAATCTAACACACTGGAACATAAAACTTCCTTATCCTTCCCTTATTCACAGTCCACGTGCTCATTCTCATTTGGAATCACCGTGGCGAAAAAAAAACCATATATGCCATTAACTAAAATTTTTGTAACGGTTCACATTTCCGCTAGCCTGATGCTTTCGGAGAGGTATTCTGTTTATTACTGCTCATACACGTGCCTCCTCTGATAAGGAAAGGAGATGGTGAGAGGAAACAGAGGAAATTATGTTGGTTCACATCCAACTTCCCCAGAAGGAAGGCAAAACACTGTTGCCAACCTCTGCTGTCTGTTTACAACAACATCTGAGCAGTAATTCTACTTCAGCATGGATTAAGAATGACCAGAAGCTTAGTTTAAGCTTTTAATCTGGTCATTCTTAATGTAGTAAGGAAAAGTGAAAAGTTTCTGTTGCAAGAAGAACAGTTTTGAAACAAATATTTTGAAATACCCAAATATTTTGATAGTTACTTCTATTTCAAAGAGTTATTGAATCCCCTTTCATTCTTTCTGTCATTAAGAATGTTGTGAAATATGAATAGAAAGTGCGTCAATGAGTGTCGTTTGTTTCACTGTGGAGGAATAGAAGTACAGCTACGGGCCAAAAAGAGAAGGAAAAAAACTTCATACTTCTTATCTCGCTAACCTTAGGCAAAACAAAATAGAATGGAAGATAACTTTTAACAAATGAATAATTGTCACGAGAGTAAGGTACAATATAAGAAGTACTGTGATTAGTTGTTCATAGCGCCAAATTGGGATGCGCAGTTTGAAGACCCAATGGTATAAACTTGCAGGGTTGGGAAAAATATGTTTTACTTCTCCGTTACGTTATTTTTTATTATTTATAATTTATATATATACAAAAATTCCCATCCTTTATTGCCCTTCCTCGGGAGTAAAATTAATGATATACCAAGCATTAATGTTTCCATTAATAAACGGTATATATACCTGCGCAACAACCTCGTTTATCCAGACCAGGTGGGACCAGAGGTAATCCGGCTTAACGAAAAATATTTAAATGAATAGAGATTCTGATGTACGATAGTGAAATTAGGATGCTGCAAAAACAGAAGAGATCAGACGTCCACGATTGTTATCAGGCCTTTCAAGAAATCACTGACCGGGGTAACATTCTTAGCATAAAGGGTACGACCAACGGCGATATCTATACTACCTGCATGTTAACATTAAAACTGTATATTTAATATGAATTTTTCAAAACGCGATAGATCCACGAATACAAATTTTACTGGAGAAGCCAACAACTAATATTGAGTAAAGTTTTATAATAATTTATAATTTAAGTACAGGAATTGACTAAGGATTCTCGATATAGAAAAAAATAGTATAAGTGGGAAAATCTCACTCTATATTAAAAGACCCAGCTGCTAACTGCATTTTGAAATTATGTGGACTTGTTTCACTTTGCATCAATCAATGGGACAAATTGTGTTTTAACAATATTTATAGCAGGATTAGGGGCGGATTTGGTTTTGCTTTAATTTTTTTGGGAGAATGTTCAAGAATTTTATTTTTTGGAACAAATTTATACAGAAATAATTCAGGTGTCTGTTGTTTAGTTTTATTTTTAGCCAAATAATTGATACAATCAAAACCAGTCACTTGTTATAATGAGTACATACTGCTTATTTGAAATGTCAAACCTTATTTCAGCACCTAAATTGTAATAAGGAGGACACTTTCAAACATTATTTAAAGAATACAGTAAAAATTGTTACCTACTTTAATAAATTATACATATTTTTCTTCAAATTTTCAAAGGATTAAATTCAGGAAGTTCTGTTTTAGCATATATTCACACATAATCCAACGCATGCAACATTAACAATTCACAAACACTTTTTGGATATTCACTAAACGAAGCAGTAAAAATTACGCAGTTTTTAAATAAAGTGTAAAACCCTGTTTCTGTGGCAGGTATTAGAAAATCAGATGATACGGACCTAACTAACATAAGCATTAAAAGTAGTGGCACAGATTGTGTCATCATATTTTAGTTAAAATGTTGAAATTTGAGTGGATATCATGCCTCTTACTCCTCTTCAGAGCATTTGGTATCCAGGTCCTCCTCCAAGCAGCCACTCTTCATTCTCAGCTTGCAATATTCTTCGTAACATCATCATCTCTCTCGAATAGATAAACATAAAACTTCAGGGATTCGTCCTCCTTCCAGCTATCACCAAAGCATTGTTTCAGAAGAATATCTATTTTTACTTTATCTACTACGTATAGTAAGTATGGGAAGTTTTGCATTCCACCCAAAAATTTGATGCCGATACATGTTTTGAGGCCCCTTAATAAAAACACTTTTAGAAAAAGGTCCTGTGTCTGTGAACAGCGTAACTAAAAACGAAAAGTCAGATAAATACCAAAAATAGTATTTAGGTTCAGTATCTTTCAAAGATGCGAACCGAAGATCTTTTAAGAAAATACCCCCACCCCAGATTACCTTTTACATGGAACATTTTTCGAAAATGTTTGTTTTCTCAAAAAAGGCTCTAACGATCTTAATTTAAATATCGCACGTTGAAGATATTTTATGACAAATAAAATGTATATCTTGAATTTTCTGGGAGGCTAACTATCTGCACACGCACTCCCACCTATGTGCACACACGTGTATCTATCATCAAGACATAACACTTTGTGTCGACGAAATTCTGGAACAGAGAGAGTGAAAACCTGGGGCTTTTTCTCCTTTATATACATGAGTCAAGTGATACTTACCTCTGCGCTTCATAACGACGTTTCTTATTGGTCCTCAGACCGCGTTACCTTAACATATATGAGAATATTCTACTTCAAAGTTTTGCGCTTACGCGTCGCCATGACGCGTTGTGAAGCGAGTTCAATATCTCCATCTCTTTCTTTTCTCTATCTGTCTCTTTCTATTTCTCCTTACTGCTACCAGCTCTCTGTTCATTAGCTTGGTGAAAGGTGGGCTCTACCTAGAATTATATTTTACCTGGAATTTGCTAGCTCTCCCGTGTCTTACAATCTGCTTTGTATAATTCTTGAATGTTGAATATTTTAAAATGTTTCTTGATGAATTATATTACTATGTACAATTCTTATATCTGTATGGTATATCCCCTTTCAGTCCCAAAAAGTTCTCTTCTTTCTGAATGGCTTTTGCATGACTGGTAAACGTAAGGTAGACACAATTTTTCTACACAAAAAATGTAGAGCTCGTTAAAACACACAATTTAGTCATATACATTTTTGCTTTGTCAGTACATAGTAGGGGAAGTATTACATTCCACCAAAAAATTCGATATCGAGATTTCAACGGAAATACATGTTTTGAGACCCCTGAATGCAAAAACGCACTTTTAGAAAAAGGTCTGTGTGTCTGCGAACGCATAACTCAAAAACGAAAAGTCGGATAAATACCAAACTTGTTTGTAAAAATAGTTTGTACAGGAGTAGAGAAAGGCATGTGAGTGTAACACGCCAGAATTTTTTCTTTCTTCTGATCTTATAGTGTGTATCATAGTGGCAGCATTGGGTCACTAAGCCTTCTGCTACTCCTTAGATCCAAAAGAGTGGTCCCCTACACCTTCGTCCATATTCTTTGTTTACATGAAGTGAAGCTGGCAAAAACACAACAAACCTGTCACATACGACAATACGACAACAATAACCGGTATACAACCAAAAACACTGTTGTGAAGTTTTGGAGTGTTTGCTTTCTCACTTTACCATTTTTTTATTAGACCTTGGGTGCAACATACATTAGCGATTGCAACAACATGGACTTATCGTGGTTTGAAACAATTTCGATGCTGCAATTATCGGATTTTGAACAAAGTCCAAAATTTGTACTTGATTTAAGGATTAAAATTGTCTTTTGAGTCAAACAAATACCGTAGCTTGATGCAGCCCATATTTTGGAGAAGAAATCTGCTTCAAACTAATTTACGTCCGCATGTGAACTTATCGCGTTTTGAAACATCATTCCTCGTGTATTTATCACGGGACACATATTTTCGGGGTGAAAAAGTAAGCAAAAACTAATATTGATTAATGAGGACCACATATATACATATATATATTACATATGTTACCCTGTATAAAAAAAAATACATCATTGACTTTCAGTCTGAATCCCTGATGTTCATGCAACCCTACTACTTTATCCGTATTGCGGGATGATCTACGTTAACGGCGAATCGCTACGTGAGCTGTCTGCTGGATTCCATTCATGAGTTCCCCCAATTCGGTGTACACCAAAAATTCTAATAAATTCTGAAAATCTTATGTCTGTACCTAACACAATATCTGAAAAAGGTTTGCCTAAATGTTAAAATTTAACTTTACCCATATAAGTAGTAGACAGCAATAGCAAAAATTGCTTAAAAATGACACTTTAATTTTTTTGTGCAGACTTATTGATTAAATTTTTATATTTAGCTTATATATATTTTATCATTGTATGTAGAATACTTATATTTAAATATATTTTTAAACATGATACTGTATTTGACACTTCACAGAAAAATCATATCTCTTACATATATTGGAGCAGAGAGCCATGTTTTATGGACGTTTTTCTCTCAAACTTGGTACTACAATTAATTATCGTATGTTCTGTGCTAAGGCCTGTGAATTCTTTCTTTGCAAATACATGCAAATTTGTTTTCTCGATTTTTGGTTTTTCTGTGAATGGCATTGTCTGGTATAAATGTTTTTCAGATAGCTAAATAAAAATATAAAAAGAACTTCTAGGTGCTTTTCGGTGTCAATAACACGGTAGTTTACAGTGATCTTCCAGGACATGCATGTGAATGCTGTAAACATTTCGGTCTAATATCTTAACTAGCTTATGATTGGTGGGATAGGACTTTTAGTCACCCCTTAACTCACACAGTGAAGCAGAAAGTATTCATCTCTGCATTGAAATATGCTAGCGCCTAGACCAATGAAGATAACATTCTCATTTTTACACCAAGAAAGAATAAACGATATTACAGCCTCACATTTTCCGGCGTTTTTCGAGTTCTCACTCCATCAGTTTTATAATTATTTTAAAACTGCACCGATATTTCAGCTTTTTCAAGCGTGGTGTTTAGAAAATTATATTATATACATTTAATAGATCAATGGTTTTGATATACCACACAATGCCACCAACATATGACTTAAATTTACAGATAAATAGGTTTGTAAATTCCTAAAAACTGAGGCGTTAATGAAGAGATTCACTAAAACCATTGATAATTCCTCCTTTGATACGTTCTTCCTCCGTCAGATCAAAACCTATTTTTACCAAAATTTCAAGTACAAAAAAAGGCCTTTACTAAATGCATGTAAAATGATTCTTAAATACTACACACGATAAGTTAAATGTTAAATTAGTAAACTGGAAAATCTTGAAAGACGCCGGAACTGTAAATTGCAATTTAATTATTTGGTTCTGCATATTGAAAATCAAAATGTTCTGTTCCTTAATTTGGCTACTAGAGATCTTAAAGTGGAGCGAGCTTTCTGGAGTCAGTGTATAAATTAACTACAATTAACAAAAAGCACGGAGCTAAAAACACTTAGAGTACTGGGAGGCAAAATAAAACATGATATACTGCAGACATCTACTTGGAAGTTTACCATGATGCATGAATACGATGAAATCAGTTTAATCCACGGTTCAAGTCCCCGCCTGGCACTGGAGTGGGTTTTTTTTATTATTAATCTGATCCTACGTTACAAACTTAGCTTATACACGACCAATGTAATTTGAAGTAGATATTGTCTTTACGTTGTTTGCACCACGCTTTGAGCGTCAATTTAAAAAATAAATTTATTAGCTCCACGTATGGACGCCAATTTGAAGTAGTTGTTTATTATAGGAGTTGTATTATTTTTCAACTGTTGGGGAGCCGAACTTGTAGTAGTTGCAATCGCACGTATAGTAAGCAGTTTCCGGTAGCCTTCGCCCCAAATGTACTTTCAGGTGGCCTTTGCACCAAGTTTAAAAAAAATTAACTTTCTAATTAAACTGTTTATTTAAATATTTAATATTTATGTTTGCCTCGGCTGCGTCAGTATTATTATAGAGACATGGATATCTTGGCAGGGCGTGATGCGACAAGAATGTAGGCTTACACAGACTTTAATTTTTAGTTCACTCCTTTTTATTAATCCTTGACAGAAATTAAATAGCACTTCACTGATATCGAGAGCTCTTTTATTTAATACTTGCACTTTTTAACACGTATACTATTTTCGTGTCACACGAATACGTAATTAATTTCTCGAGGACACATCTCGCGTCTGGCCATGATCACTGTCTAGAGGCAACACGTCTGGTTATAAGCACTGTTTGGAGGCAACTGAATTGATTTCAACCATCTAAACTTGTAAATTTCTGTTTTTCAAGACTCTGATTGTCTAATCCTACTCCAATAGAATACCTTCATTTAACTAAAGCTTTTTCTGGCTGTTGATTGCCTATTTTTAAACTGTCTCAAAAATTTACATTATTGCTGCTCTAATAATGACTATTAGCATTTAAACTTCCTTACTCATTATTGCCTCAAGGTTACCTCATTGTTAGCAACTTTAAACCTATTTTTCTCACAGATCCTACATTATTAAATTACGTAATGCATTTACATAACATGTTTACAATAATACAAGCATATGCAATGATTGTTACATACATTTTACAAATTATTACATACACATATTGTTTCAAGGTGGGCTGTTATTGTATTTACATATTATATAATTTGACTGATATCATTTAAGTGTTAATAATACTGCCTCAAATTGAACACTATATTTTAGCCATCTTGATAATACAATTTATTATTCGATTTCTCATGTACAAATGCACCACACAAGTCATTTATATGAATTTTAAGTTTTCCTAGGGCAGACTAATTAACACTTTGAATGCCAGTGCTGTGCCGGTTAAAAGGCTCTGCATGACAACTTTTTTAACATTTTATAATATTCAATGTTGTTGCTATAGCTCATTTTTTAATATCTCCCACAAAAATGTAAATGGGCCTCTAAGACAATATAGTAAAATGTACAAAATAATTACGATACAAGGCCTAGTTTA
Source organism: Deroplatys truncata (assembly GCA_030765065.1). Taxonomy (NCBI): domain Eukaryota; kingdom Metazoa; phylum Arthropoda; class Insecta; order Mantodea; family Mantidae; genus Deroplatys; species Deroplatys truncata. The sequence goes on along the minus strand of CM060987.1, from coordinate 68,923,042 downwards.
TTCTTTTATAAAACCTATATATTCAACCTTATTTTCTTTAGAGATGTTTTTTATTTCCTTGATCATTTTTTTAAACCACTGTATGAAAATTCGTCGGATATTTTGTTACATAAGTATTCATGAAATGTCATCTTAGCAAAATGACACTTGTAATTCAGTGTATCTGTGAAGAAATTTATTTAAAATTTAATCAATAAAAGCTATATAAATTAATATTTAAAAACGAACACATAATAAAGTGAACATTTGCACCTGCGCTTCTTTAATCATTTATAGTAGTATCTGTGCAAACATCTGAATGTTGAGCTTTAATCTTTAGAAAAGCATTTCTAGTACTTCTGTGCCCCATTAATAGTCAAACGGTATTATTTACACGGTTTCCTAAATTTCAGGATTAGGTTTACTAAATGATTAAATGCAACTATGGATTTCTGAAATACCCCAGGTAAATCCAAATATTACTGGGGTATAAGTTGCGAACATTTCATTCATATGACGTAAGTACAGTCTAGGCGAGCGGCAGTTAAGGCCCGATTGGTGAAAATTGGGCAAAAATGATAAAAAACTACAGTTTAACCTTTTAAACTTCTTAGTTAGTCTGATCTTCTGGAAACATTTTCTTGTAAATATTTTTATATCGGAGTGAAAACGAGGGATTTACGTGGTGATTTAAATAACCTTGAGCGGAGGGCGTGGTGTCTAATTTGAGGCTTTGTTTTATATTTCTTAAGCTTTTCTTTTCCCCTAAAATTTCTCGAATTGCTTTTAAAAACATTTGGTGCACATAGATTATTTAGTTTCTATAATTATGCATTTTAAGTAAAATTACACAATATTTTATGATAAATATATAAGCAGAATTTCATGTCAGTAAATATGACGAGTTTTCCAGTGGGTTTTTCTCGTTTATAATACTTTAGACATTTTTCAGCCTGAAAACTGCTCCTTACGGTGCAATCTTTAATTCATAAGAGTGAAACTTCGGATATACTTTTCCCAAAACTGGCTACCTAAAATTTGTTCTGTGGTTATTAGTGTAAAGTAAGTGGCAAGTGTATAGTTTTTGCAAAACGCAAAACTCACTATTCAACAAACATTATTTTTTAAAAATAATTCATTTAAAAGTATTTTATTAGAAACTTATTTTCTAGCTGAATAAGGAAATCTTAATTTTTTGTTAAACATTACGAAGATTATGAAAATTGAAGGAGCAGTTTGTATAAAACAGCTTAAAGTTGTGTTTTAAAAGTGCACAATACAGGAATGACTTTATATATACTAAACTTTATAAGCGTACTTCTAATGTCTATATGAAGACGTAAGAATACCGACATACATGAGTGTCGGTATATCACATGTTTATGCCGACATAAGAAGTGATTAAGGGATCAAAAAACTAAGCAGTGTGCAAAATTCCCAGATCAACAACCTTTGGATACAAACAAATTTCGGCTTGATCGTTATGCCTCCTCCATATTTAAAAGCACCTTCATGCAGCGAACTTTATTCGTTTAATTACGGGAGATTAAGAAAAAAATCTGGTGTGATACATCAATTACTTTCTCTATCTTCTAGCGCTTATTAGTGGATTATTCTTACAAAACCTTATTTTTATATCTAGTGCATTTTAACCGAGATAAAAATTTCTGTAAATAGCCACATTACACATTTCATTATAGATGAAAGGTGATTAGCGATGGCGAAATGCTTTAGAACAGGACGCTACACGCTAGTCTTAAAATTCCATGCTCTTTGCGAGCAACAACTGAATATCACAAGGACTTGAAAAGAATGACAAAGTAGTGAACAATTCGAAACATTAATAACGCATATCTCGGAAATGGCTGACACCACAAAAAAGTTATTTGAAATAAATTATGTGTTTTAAAGAGATCTACAGTTTTCGTGTAGTACGTTTTCGTCTATCTCTTAAGTTTGCCAGTTATATAAGATAACTGGTATCTGGGCTATTCCCAGAAAATTAAAGATATACGTTTTAATTGTTATTGAATATATTTAATATATTGCATTTTAATCAAAATCGTTACTGCCATTTTTTATAAAATCAAAAACTTCGAAAAATGTTCCATGTAAACGCTAATTGGGATGGGAGAATTTTATTTAAAGTATTCATGTCGCATCTTTGTAAGGTGCTGAAGCTAAATACCACGTATAGTATTTATCCGGTTTTTGGTTTTGGAGTTATGCTAGTCACGGACACACGGACCTTTTTTCTAAAATCCTGATATGTTGCACTCACATGACTTTCTCTACTCTTGTACAAACTATTTTTACAAACGCTTATTCTAAACTACTTCATGTTGAGAGAAAACATTTGCAGAAATTATTGCTAATTTTCTTGCAGTTATAATGGGAATATGGAAATACAGTAGGCTTTAAGCGATAGTCAAATATTTTAAGAGTTGGTTGCTATGTGGACCATTCCATTCTCTTTGAATTCCAGGACATAAAAATAAAATAACGAATTCCCATTTGAAAAAAGTACAAGTATTGGAAAGTTCAAACAAGTAACAAGGAATTTCTTGGAAATGGTTCATTCCACCACAAAAAAGTATATGACATATATTTGTGTTTTAACGAGATCTACATATTTTGTGTAGTAAACTTTTGTATAACACTTACGGTTTACCAGTTATGCAAATATCATTCAGAATGAAGAGAGCTTTTGGGAACATTTACAGAAAACTCATGATATACATTTCATTTGCCATGAAAATATCTAAACATATGATATTTTAATCAAAATCGTTAGAGCCATTTTTGGGAAAATAACAATTTTCGAAAAATGTTCCATGTAAAGGGTAGTCTAGAGTGAGGAATTTTCTTGAAAATCCTCGTGTCGAATCTTTGAAAGATAGTGAACCTAAATATCAAGTTTGGTATTTACCCATCCCTTCGTTTTTGAGTTATGCTGTTCACAGACACGCAGACAGTCACACACACACGGACATGTTTCCAAAAATGCTGTATTTGGATTCAGGGAGCCTCAAAACATGTATTTCCGGTGAAATCTCGGTATCGAATAAGTGGGTGGAATGCAATACTTCCCACTATACATGGTAATGAAAGGAAAAATGTTTCCTTTGGAATCTGGGGGCTTCAAAATATGCATTTCCGTGAAATCTCTGTATAAAATGTTTGGATGGAATGCAAATTCTTGCCTACCTACTACGTACGTGGTAAAGAAAGTAAAAATGGCGATTTTGACATTTGGTCAAGCTCTTCCATTTTAATTAGCTGATTCTAAAAATGAATGCAGTTCTTCTAGGGTCTAGACCAAAATTGTAAAGATTTATTTAAAGTAGGCCTTTCTAAGCTGAAAGAAAAAATGAGGTAGTACCATTGTGTTTTAATATTGTATACACCATACTTTTTCCCAACAATCAGATGGTGATTGTTGGAGATGAGGATGCTATAGAATTATATGCTGAGAAATTTAATAGAAAATTTTAAACTATGGGACCTTCAAATAAATCGACCAAAGACTGACGTTATGGCAATTGGAGGGGAGGTATCTTAAACTTATACCTGAAACATTTCCTTGCCAAATTTACCTTCCCAATTATCATTTCATGTGCTATCAGTGTCTACCGCCTGCGGCGGAATAAGCATTAAAAGTGATTGTTAAAACTCCTTAAAATCCTTTAATTGTATTTATTTATTTATAATAATAATAATAATAATAGTAATAAGGCATTAATTTTTGTGCTTCTACCGCCCAAAGATTGTGTTATATCCTGTTCCGAAACCAAGGGTCACTGGAACTATTGTTTCCTACTTTTACTTGGTCTACTAATGTCCCTTCTGCCAATAGGTTTATAAATTAGCCCTTGCCATGTTACTTGTGTATACGGTTGTGTCGTTTCTGCTGATACTTTATCATTTTTTCTAGAATTAAATTCTTTATGTTTAACTCTTTTCCTGTACCTTCTTTTCTTATTCTGTCTAATAGTATTAATCCTTGAAGCGATCTTAAAGAATCTGATTTCTACTACTTTGATCCTTCCTTTCTTTGTATTTCTTAATACCAAATATCCACTACTACATAAAAGAGCTGGCTCAGACACAAAATTATATTTGCTTAGTTTAACTTCTTTCCTCTCGATTACCATAAATATCTTATAATTTGCCCATTTATCGTTGTATTTGAACAGATTGTTTTCGATATTTTATTAGTGTTATGTACTGCAGTTTCGTATCTTGTGTATTAGAATCGTTTATCACTATTTTAGCTCTTCGATTGTATTTCTCTTCCATTGTCATAACGTTCGTCGTACCAGGTAATATTTTCATGTTTAGGGTTTTCAAAGTTGTGCTGTAGTTTTGTAATATTCCCCTGTGGTAGCTGATTTAGATCAAGGAACACATGATCATCCGCAAATAATGCTGTTTTCATATATTTATGTGAGTTTAATTAGAGAATCATCTTACACCACGTTTTGACCTCAATTTCTAAAAGTAGTGTAAAATAAAATGTTTAGCATCAGAAACATCACAGAAAATCGAAGAATTACATCATTTGTTAAAATAAATACTATATGTTTGAGTTGAAATTACCATTAATACACTTCCAACCAATCAAAACAATAATATAAAGCTCACTAGAGTTGCTCTTACGTTCTCTGTAAGTAGCAAAGATAAAATATTTGAAGAGGCAGAGAGAGAAGGCTTCACGAGAGGCAATGTTTTATCTGGAGGTACATATGTGGCCCATCAAGTCTCTCTGGAATGAGATGTGGGCCTTGGTGGAGCACTACATATTCGCTAAAATCACGAAACCCTCGCCGTCCATAGCGGGCAGGAAAATTGATAAACAGTGCCCCCTTGACATCAGAGTCGGCCCTGCATACAGACAGCTTTTATTTATATTTATATTTCTCCTATATCACTTCCCAGCTCATGTACACAGCGATAACGCTATGCAAATGTATACATGAAAAATACAACGCCAGTAATCCAGTTTTTAACCCACGCTGTTTTATAGAGCGTACCTACGTATTTCAGGAATTTGGAAAATGGTGCATTTTTATTGGAATATGAAATACATACTGTAACATTGCACTTCCACACTCAGAACATTCGTAAATCACTTAAAAACAGAGTTGCTTTAAAATAGATGCAACTAAGTTATATTATTTCAAACTATGCATGCTTTTGTTTTTTATAGCTCAACAATGTTCAATACACGTCATTACAGAAAACATTTTACAACTAAAATACAACAAAATAGATATTATCTGGTACATTCACATAACTTTTTCTGCCCATTACAATTTCGCATAATTCCTTATAATGTTACTATATTACTGTATTCCTATAATGGACAGTTCTTATTCGTGCATCTCGTTATAACGTTGTTTAGAAACAACTTCACACTAAGCAATATGAACTTGGTTGTATTCATGATGGGAAAATAAAATAAAAATATTTGCAAATCCTAAATTAGTTTTCATCAATGAACTAACAACGGAATAAAGGTAGAATAACACATATTCAAATATGCTTTATGGATACCACATGACCCGAGAAAACTTAAATGTATTAAAATTAAGATTTATAGAATGACTAATGCTGCAAAAAGGTATATTTCAATGGTATATGCATTTTTCGAGTAATAAGTTTTCTCTATCTCTTTGGATTATGAGTTATACAAAATTATATAAATTCTATCCGAAAAAAGACCGCAGAAAATTCAGGATATGCATTCATTAGGTGTACAAATATCTTAAGGGTAAAACGAAAACATGTTTCCTATTTAACCAGTTGGAAAAGCTCAACAGTTAACTTGTAATACATTTGGTATCCATGGCACCGCGGTAGCGCAGCGGCTTCGTTTCCCGGCTATGGTACACACATTTTAAGTCAGCCCTATCCACGAAGGGAAGTATCCTTAAGGCTCAACGTGGTTTGGAGTCCAGGCAAAAGCTGTAGGTCCTCTCATTCCACCGTCATCATCAACCTACCATCGGAGGCAACGGAACTCCCACTGGGAGCATCCACTCAGAAATGGGTCCAGTCATCGCTTGGTGGAATGAGGTGTTCTCCGAAGTTCATAGGCCGTATGGGAAGTGTTAGAAACTAACACATTTGGTATCCGTAAAATAGCACTGATAATGCTATTTTCATGACACTAAAATTATTTGTAAACTGGATATTGGGAGTAATTTTTTAGGAATTTTCTTGATATAAGAAAAGCCTTCGTTATGGTTAATCGCGATATTTTACTAAACAAACCAAATATATTTATCAGTGGGAATTCCCAAAAGTTATTAGAATCGTATTTGAATAACAGACACCACAAATTAAAACTGCCAATGAATTTAATGATGTTGATATTGACATTCCGCAGGGTACAGTATATGATCCCATTTTATTTCCAATTTATATTGATGATTTATTGAAAACAAATTTACAAAACTATAGTGGTCCTTTATTCTCGAATACAGAGTACACAGTTTTATTATTTGAAGAAAAATTTTATGGTGTTCCAATACTAACACAGCGGACAGTACTCTAAAGTTTGTCTTTTTAAATATCAACCAAAAACAACTTCACTTTTCTCTCTTTGTCATCTCTTGGTCACAAACTCCTTGTTTTGTATCAGATGAAAAGGTTCAATGCGTGTACTGATATCTCACCATTGTTGCTCAAACAGTAAGGACAACACTACGTACAGCCAAAGATCATGTTTCGAGTCCAGATCGTGAAATTTAAATTGAGTTTTATTTATGGACGCTCTTTAACTGCTGTGGTCCTTAGCGTCCCATTCTATATTGGGCGTGAAAGATCGCCTCAAGCCTCTTTATCAGGCTTGAGGTTCTTTTACGTGCCGTAAATCTGCGACACGGGACCACCGGCTTTACTTCCCTTCCGAAGGAAGCCATGCTAACGATTTTTACGCCCGAAAAAATCCATCACCCTCCGCCGGGTTTGAACCCGCGACCTTGGGAACTAGAGGCTAGCACGGTACCACTAGTCCACGGAGGACGACATCAAAATATTTTAACTTGATTCAACTTTCCGTATCGTGCTGTTTTCCCTAACATACATGTAGCCAATTCCATATTGTTGAATTTGCGATAATGTATAGTAAAAAAATGTGGGTTATGTAACGTGAATAGAAGAATTGCTTATATTAAATCTTATATATATATATATATATATATATAACTATCTTAATTTGTGATGAATAAATAAAGTAGTGTGAATGTAAGACAAATTTTTTGTGAATGCTTATGACAGAATTAAACAAAAAAATGTCATTTTAGAACGATATGTAGAGCAGCTATAAAAATAAAACATGATATACAGAAAAAATCACACAGTGTAGTAAATATGTATGTACTTTCTGCTTTATTTCCCTTAAAACCTTTTAACATCCTTTCAGAAACATCTCCGAACAGTGTTAATCGCAGAAATTTTCACCAGCTGTTTGCGAAATAAGCTTACTAAGGCAAACTCTTTTTGTGCTACGTGGTGTTTTACGTGCTCCCTTTTTAATTCGGTTTTACACGAAAGTTGCCATATATCGCAGCTATATTCACTACATTCGGTTAAACCTATCAGTTTTGAACGTGAGTATTGTTTTCTATGCTTTAACAGCTTCCATACTTTTAGAACATAATCCCTAAATGGAATAAACAGTTCATAGTCATCCATACTGCAGCACTGGTCGCATTTGGAAAACACAAACTGCCTATAAAGGAAAGGTAATCCACATACAGCTATAATTTACATATCCAAATGTGCAGCAGTTTACGATAATGTTTCGAACAGTGGGCCAGGATTTTATTCCGCTGGTAGTTGGGTAATTCGTTTAACAGAAAATGTATTACGTTTGGGGCATGTATAGAAAATATACGTGTTTAACAGCAAACCCTGGCTTCGTACCCTTTGTTTCCGCTAAGCTAAAATCACTGGAAAATTAATAATAATCCTGCTCTGGGCCGAAACAAACATTACATTCATATTTACACACGCGCAGAGCCTTGTTGCATGTAATTTTGCCAAGGAGAGCGTTTGCTTTAACAAATTATTCTAGCCCGCCGGCTGCGTACAAAAGCAAAGTAAGGTCTGTACATAGAACATACCACACAAGCTACCTGAAAATAGAAGAGAGAGTAGTGTTGTTGTCCATTGTTACTTCACAAATCTCCTGCAAGTAATGTCTTGAATAACAGATATACCCGGTTAATTCCCAGTGATATTATTAGGAACTACGGTCCAAAAACAATGCGATTGACGTCAAACCAAGATGCAGTGTTTGTTGTGTTAATATTGATACACCGAAGTCATTGTGCAAAAGGTCATAGTTCACAAACTATAACGTTTTTATAGCAGCGAAAGTAAATACGCAAGAAGTTTTGAATTACTCATATGGAGCACATATTTATAGACTATATCAGCTATTTTATCAAATATAAGCAAAATTCGCAATTTTATTGTGCTCATGTTATTGTGTTAAATGCAGAAATTCTATTCCTTTTGACCTTCGCTGTCTCTCCTTCACAATTCCCCTCCCTTTCCTCTCCCTTTGCAGCTTCTCTTACTCTCAAATTAGCGTCGCTCTCTCTGCCTCTCCCCGAGTGACCTACATGTCATGTGATGTTTTAAATACTAGTAATAAAACGTCTTTTCTTGGGCCTAAGGTACAAAAAGCTCATTTGATATGCCTATAATGTCATGGTAATTATACTGATTTTCATGATAACCGATTTACATACTTCAGTAAGATAATGAAAATTCGGCATAACCTCTTCCCTACTTCATTCTAAAATTTTGCCAATAAAAATCTTGCTAGAAAAGTAGGATATATATTTTTAATTTAATTTATACAATTTATATTATTAACTAATTAAAACCTAAAAATTTAATTGCATAATTCAGTGATCTTTTTACTTTCTCTACTACGTATAGTAAGTAGGGGAGGTATTGCATTCCACCCAAAAATTCGATACCGAGATTTCACCGGAAATACATGTTTTGAGACCTCCTGAATCCAAAAACAGCATTTTTGGAAACATGTCCGTGTGTGTGTCTGTGTGTGTGTGTGTGTGTGTGTGTGTGTGTGTGTGTGTGTGTGTGTGTCTCTGTGTGTCTGTGAACAGCATAACTCAAAAACGAACAGTCGGATAAACACCAAACTTGGTATTTAGGTTCAGTATCTTCCAGAGATGCGACACGAAGGTTTTCAAGAAAATCCCCCAACCCCAGACTACCCTTTACATGGAACATTTTTCGAAAATTTTAATTTTCTCAAAAATGGCTCTAACGATTTTGATGAAAATATCATAGGTTTAAGATAATATCATGAGAAATGAAATGTATATCTCGAATTTTCTGGGAATGTCTCCAAAAGTATTCTTCATTGTGAACGACTTTTGCATAACCGGTAAACCGTAAGAGATAGACAGAATTTTACTACACAAAAAATGTAGATCGCGTTAAAATACACAACTTATATCATATACATTTCTTTTGTTGAGTGAACCGTTTTCGAGATATTGCTTGTTATTTCCTTAAATTTTCCAATACTTATACTTTTTCTCAAATTCGTTATTCATTTTTTACTTTCTCTACTACGTATAGTAAGTAGGGGAAGTATTGTATTCCACCCAAAAATTCGATACCGAGATTTCACCGGAAATACATGTTTAGAGCCCTCCTGAAACCAAAAAAAGCATTTTTGGAAACATGTCCGTGTGTGTATCTGTGTGTGTGTGTGTGTGTGTGTGTGTGTGTGTGTGTGTGTGTGTGTGTGTCTGTGTGTGTGTCTGTGTGTGTGTCTGTGAACAGCATAACTCAAAAACGAACATTCGGATAAACACCAAACTTGGTATTTAGGTTCAGTATCTTCCAGAGATGCGACACGAAGGTTTTCAAGAAAATCCCACCACCCCAGACTACCCTTTACATGGAAGATTTTTCGAAAAATTTAATTTTCTCAAAAATGGCTCTAACGATTTTGATGAAAATATCATATGTTTAACATAATGTCATGAGAAATGAAATGTATATCTCGAATTTTCTGGGAATGTCTCCAAAAGTATTCTTCATTGTGAACGACTTTTGCATAACTGGTAAACCATAAGAGATAGACAAAATTTTACTACACAAATAATGTAGATCGCGTTAAAATACACAACTTATGTCATATACATTTCTTTTGTTGAGTGAACCGTTTTCGAGATATTGCTTGTTATTTCCTTAAATTTTCCAATACTTATACTTTTTCTCAAATGCGTTATTCATTTTTTTTATGTCCTGGACATGCAAAGAGAATGGAATGCGCCACATAGCAACCAGCGTTAAAATATTTGACTATCGCTTAAAAGCTACCATATTTCCCTTGCATCTACAAGAAAATTACCAATAAGATTAACATCTCGATATCTCGATTAACATGAAGCATATGGAGAATAGGCGTTTGTAAAATTAGATTGTACAAGAGTAGAGAAAGTCATGTGAGTGTAACACATCAGATTTTTTTATGTCCTGGACATGCAAAGTGAATGAAATGCGCCACATAGCAACCAGCGTTAAAATATTTGACTATCGCTTAAAAGCTACCATATTCCCCTTGCACCTACAAGAAAATTACCAATAAGATTGACATCTCGATATCTCGATTAACATGAAGCATATGGAGAATAGGCGTTTGTAAAAATAGATTGTACAAGAGTAGAGAAAGTCATGTGAGTGTAACACAGATTTTTACTCATATTTCTTTAGTAAAGTCTGTGTAAAATCAAGTTTCTATATTCAATATTCTAGAAAATAACTTTATACAATTCAGTCCTGTATTAAGGATACAAAGGAGGATATTGTGACAAAGCCAGCACCGATACCGTGACCTCCAACGCAACGCTAGCCCGCAGATTAGTGGGAAGGGATTCCAGCTCATGTAGACAATTCTAGGAAGATCTTCTAACCATAAGGTGGAATGGTGGAAGATGACATTAATGTGGTGGTGGAGCGTCCAGATCAGCATGCTACGGAGTGCTGCAGCCATACATCCAGTCACGGTGCAGCCTGTAGTCGGTTGGGACGAGCAGACCTTGAGGAGGGAGCAGCTGGAGGATGGAGACATAGGGCCTATCCTGAGGGATAACGAATCTGGCGTACGACCCGCGTGAGCGGATGTTTCTCTCAGAGGCCCACCTATGAGAGCTGTTGGACGCCGTGGGACTCCCTGGTGGTCAGGAACGATGTATCCAAAAGAGTGTGGGAGATCGTATCCAGCAGGACTAGGGTGGAACAGCCGGTGATCCCGAAGAAAACTGTGAAGGAAGTCCTCGAGGAAACCCATGCCCGCAATGTTGGGGGCACCTGGGTGCGAACAACACCTCGAAGAAGCCACGTCGCCGATACTATTGGTTGCGTCTTCGAAGTGACGTGGAGAAGTGGTGCCCACTATGTAACATACGTGCCACAGATCCTAGGCCCCAGTCACGCATTCGGTGTCGGCCTCGGGGTAAGGGGCTGATGGTGCTTCTGAAGGTCCTGCTGCAGATCGTGGAGTTGTCCGGGACGAACAGCTTTGAGGAGAGGGCTATGTGATGAAGTCAGCCATTGATGCTGTGACTTTCAACGCTAGCCTGCAGAATATTGGAAAGTGTTTCCAGCAGATGTAAACATTTCCAGGAAGACCTTCTAGTCGCTAGGAGATCGTCTGGATCCTTCTGTTGTTGCCGGACTTTCCAAAACATTCAGCATGACTTTCCGAGAACTGTGCAGCCGTATAAAAGCGAGCGCTCTCGCATCAGTGAGTCAGTTGCTACTCGAGCGCGAGTCGGGTGCGAAGTCAGTGGCGACAGTGGCGTTGCGTGTTGCAGTCATGCGAGTTGAGTTGCGAGTGGTCGGGTTGTTGAGAAGTTCAATTGAGTCAGTCAGTGAGCGATTCTCCGAGCGAATTGATGGCGACTATTGTGACGTGCAGCGAGTGCTACTGCGGAGCGACGGGTTATGGAGGGCTGAAGAGAACCGTCCGGAGTGAAGAGGCTGCGACACGAAAGAATAAATGATGAGACGGAGAATTGAACTAGTTCACCTTGGACAAAGTGACATTAATGAAGTGAACTACATAAAAATGAAACAGTGATAGTGAGAACAGAAAAAAATGAGAGTTAAAAAACTGGTGCAAGTCACAATATGTACGATATTTTGACCTCAGATAAGTCTTACATGAAGAACGTCTCATTGTTCTTTATTGTTTAGAAAATAATTTAACCTACTTTCATTTATAATATAAAATGCAAATTAGGGTACCGTCCAGCCTAAATGCTTTCATTATCCGTGGATAGATGGCAGAGAATTCGCTATTACCATATATTTTCATTTTACTACAGTTTCAGACAGTGACGTAGTCAGAAAAATATTAAGGGGATTTATGTATAGGGAATTGCTTTTTAAACAATTTGCATCAATTCAAACATAAATATGAATTAATCCTGAGTTGAAATATTTAAGTGGATAGATTTTATATTCACAGATTAAGGTGTAGCAATTTGAATTAAAATCAAAATAGAATGTTTTGTGTATTCTAAGCGGCAAATGTATTGTGACATGATAATTAGTGACCACTGTGAAGTATTTTATATTATGCTGCAAGTAATCTTATTTCACTACAAAATAGGCTTTCTAATTATATTCTAAACTGGGAGATATTGGATTAATTTGTAAACCACTAAAATTTAGCACAGGGATGAAAACATGCATCCGATACTTTAACATGGTTGTCCCACGCCTTCTAAAGCACGGTTTCTGTTACTGCATTGAAGATTTTTCACCATTTTTCATTTCCTCAAAAATGGCTGAAGCAATTTTGATTGGAATTCTATACTGTAAGATGTTTGCAGGAGTAATATCATTTATATTTTTAATTTTCTTTGAATAACCTGTGAACCCCTCTTTATTCTGAATACATTCCGTATAATTTTGTGTAACTGGTGAACCATTAGAAAACAAATGCTGCACGAAAAATGTAGAGCCCATTGAAATACGTAGTTTATGTTAAATAACTTCTTATAACATTACACATTTTCCACATATTCGTGTTTCATCTTTAAATTTTCCAAGGTTGAATTGTCATATGACATCAAGCATCTCACGCGATTCTTATTGTTTCCACATGAGTTCATGAGTAACAAAACAACGCCTCTATGATGTGCGAACAGTTGTGCTTTGTTTTCGTAATCATGTAACCAAGTCCGCATTCCTTAGTGTTAGATTATATCTAATTGCATGAGGGGTAACATAATAGGCATAGTTAAACGTGCATTTCTCTTTAAGCATAACTCTTTCTAGTCGCGGAGTTATGCGACTAGAAATCTCGCTAATATGGAGAGAGGTACATCTGTGTTCTCGATCCCACGAAGGAAATACATGAATAGCATGTAATCAAATTACCGTATATACGCGCAGGTGTGCATCTGCAGGAGTGAAATTTGATATGACAAGTGTTCAGAGTCATTCACTTGCAACAGGGCAAGAGACTTTATGCTTTGTGACATGCAAAAGAATGCAAACTGCTAGATGTGTCCAATTCGTTAAAATTAAGCTTAGCAAAGGCAGATTTGCATTTACATTCACGAACACTAGTATCTAGAGGTTTGTTTAAACTAGAATTTTTATACATATAGATGACATAATAGTTATTTATATGTAAATTCGTAAATAGTTCTTTCGCGGATTTCATACACCGACTTGACCAAAATGGATAGTGTATTTTGGAATTTCTAGGCCTTTTTACCTTCTCTGACACGTACATAGTAAGTAGAGGTATTGTACTCCACTCAAAAATCGATACCGAGATTACAGCAGAGATTTATGTTTTGAGGTCCCTTGAAACTGCTGACTGTTGCCTCAGCCACTTAAAGTAAAGTTTATATTAACGTAGAATTGCCTAATAAATTTTCAAATATGAAAACCGTAGTTTCAATTGATACGTTGTTAGACATGCTACGTCTATGAAAATGAATGATGATGGGTCCAGAATTTCATGAAAATTTCCAAACGTTCACCGAAGTTCTTGGAAATATTTTATATTTCCAGTATGATATAAAAATTTTGTCACTGATATTACAAAGATACCATTTCGGTATCATTTAGGCTTATCTCATTAAAATCATCCTTGTGTGTCATTTATTTCTTGAATTCACCTAAGGGATAAACATTTTAACACATCTTTTTCGCGTCACTTTGTTCGTCTGGCATCTGCACGCAGTAATGAAACAAGTCACCAAACGCTACAAGTACAGATTTGATATATTTTATTGCGTATAGGAGTAACATGAAAATTTGTAGATATTTTAAATTTGGTTGAGCAGTTTAAATGGAATATCTCCTACAATGTTTAAATTTTCAGGCGAAACACTGCACATATGGAACTGTAATTTTATGCATTAAAACGTGAATAAAATTTATAGATAGATTTCAAATTTTGGTTAAAATTGGTTGAAAATTGAGGTTAGTTAAGACAAAGAGTCTTAGAATATGAATTTGAATATTTTCGAACTGAGGTTAAAGGCCTAGAAATCTTGCTAGCTAAAAGAAATGCTGCAATGAAATACAGGATGGAAGATAAATTTTTACATTCCTTATAATATATAGGTCATAGAAGACTTACAAATAAATATATATCTCTCATTTTGGCCCTTGATCAGGCGTTTTTTTTAAAAAAATGTCACTTATTATTGAAAGCTATAATCCTTATTCTATGAGAATGCACCAAGATAATATTTTATTTGTAGGATAGATTAACCTACTTTATGAGACTTTTGGTAATAAGGAAAACCGCCGGTTCGGAATAATTGCTTGAAAACAAATTGAAACTTCACATGCCATCGGGAGAAATGTGGCTGTAGAATACCCACATCAGATAAAACTAGATCAGGTACCTGAAGGGTGACTACTGGTTTTGGTTTCCAAGTGACCTACACCTAATTAAATGCGCGTTGGTGTTTAAGTTAAATGCAATGAGTAGAAATTGCAAACTGTTAAGCCATTATTTCTACACAGGAGAACTGTAATAGGGAAAGAATGCCCATATCTTCTCTGACTAAAAATTAAATTGATTTTATTTAAGGACATTCTTTAACTACTGTGGTCCTTAGCGCCCATTCTATTTTGGGCGTGAAAGACCGTTAATTTTGCTCAAAGGCCTCTTTATCACGCTTGAGGTTCTTATACGTACCGTATTTCCCTTCCGAAGGAAGCCATGCTAAGGATTTTTACGCCCAAAAAACTCCATCGCTCTCCGCCGGGTTTGAACCCGCGACCTCAAGAACTAGAGCTTCTGGGTCTCCTTATAATTACATCGCTGACTGTATTGTGCATTAATACATTATGCCACTTCCACGAGAACCTTGATTGCTCTTAGAGTAACCCCTCGCTGTAAAAGATATTGAATATATTAAAAATTACAGGAAAAATAACAAAAACAAAATAGAATATGTATAATTACAGCACTTAAAAGATACCAGGCTTTTCAATCGCGAGCACTATGATATGCTGTTTATTTATGGCAAAACGCTCAGTATAATACAGCCGCCATCGGATTATACCACCAAAGTTTGCTGCCCGAAGGCTGCCAAACCCAAGAACTGCAACTAGGGTACGCATGTGACATGTTATGTTCGTGACCATCTAAATCTTTCCTCAAAGGTGGACTGGACGTTATGGGCTCATCAACTGGCCTGCAAGATCGCTAGACCTGAATTCTCTTGCCTTTTCTTCTGGGGGATATAAAAATAGCGTGGATAAAGCATCAACTGCTGATGTTGAAACCCTAGAGAACGCATTCTTCTGCTGTGGAGAAAATACGCAGCAACAAAGCAGTGTTTGCCAGAAGACGAAAAAACTAGTTAAAGTGAAGCTTGCAGTTGAGCAAGCGATGGACATTTGAAACAACATTTGCGAAACAGGCGAATCATTTGGTTTATTTATTATTTTTATGTCCTATGGTAACTTAAAATATGGAACATAAACTTCTTTCACTTACACACTCAACTTGCTCGACAATCAAGAATTAAAAAAATCAAACCTAAATTTAAAAAATAAACAAAGCTTCAAAATTACAACTCAGCATCACTGCTGTAATTCGAACCTTCCAATGACATAATAGAAGTTTTATCAGCTCAATCCAAAGTACTCTGAAATGCCTTTTAAGGTTAGCATAACTTAGTGAAAGAGTCCATTACTTTATGACATGTAAAGATAAAGCAGCAGTAAGAATTTTCAATATCTGCAAACACTAATAGAATATTCTTGAACAGCTTAAAACATCTCAACAGAAATTGCTTAGAGACAAAATTTATTTTACAACATTTTGATACCGTACTTCTTGGTCGGAAGATACAAATAATTAAATAAAGAAATTGATAGTAAGATAGAGAAATAATTGCAAAAAATAATTTCTGTACATTAAATCAATATATAATGCAATAAACCTGAGTTGAAAGATTTGTCTGGAGAAAAAGGTCATTAGCGAGTCAATTAATTAAAGTCATTAGTAACAGCCGACTAGCGAACGCATTAATATAAACGCTCTTAGAATGTAGTTATAGATTGGACTTACTACGTTTGCAAAGTCAAGTAGAAAATAATTATGTAAATTAGAAAGGGAAATGAAATTCTGAGATTCGGGGAGGTACGGCATAGCAACAAAGTAAGATACATATATTTAGAGCTTTAAGATTGGACCTCAGGTAGGGTAGCAGATTTGGTAGGGGTAGTGATAGGTGGGCGGAGCTTAAGTTAAGAAGAGGGCCTGCATTCTAAATCAGAGTAACTTATTTACTTAATTTTGTGACTTACTCGTGTGATGATCCATGTAATGTGAGTTTCATTTTAATAAGTGTAGCACCTGGTGATGCCTTGAGTGAGTAAGATTTAGCGGCTGTTGTGAGGGGTCTTTCGAGTAACATTTCTGCGACTTACGGCAACTGACGCTTCGCTTGATTATTGTTGTAGAACTAAGTAATTCGTTAATTCAACAATCGGCGACTATTCTCAAACAAAACATTTTAGCCAACATTAAAAATTTATCAGCTAACTAAACTGGTGTTATCCTTTCAAAATATACTCACGCATGCCCTGAGATAAAGAACTTATAGCTACACCACTAGGGCAGCTAGCGCATGAGGTAGCACAGAACGAGCTACGAGAAGACGCCATAAAGTTTCATAAACAGAGCCAGTAAGATTAAATGTTAAAAAAAATTGAAATAGTGAGCGGCATTAAACTTGTGGCACCAAGAACGGCTTCAAAAATGGCGCCCAACGTGGGGCAATACGGATTCAATGTGTTGAATAGTGAGATTTTTAACTTGTTTAAATTAATATAATAGCTCTCCATTAACTGATTACATACCTATGTAATTGACTGCAAACCGGTGAGAAGAAATGAATTCGCGCTGTTTTCTCTTTCTCTACCACATACTTTGTAGGTCGAGATTTCAATGAAAATAATTGTTTATAGGTCCCTGAATAAAAAAACTCTTTTTAAAAAATGTTTTAATAAGTGAAAAGCGAAATGTATGATTAATACCAAACTTGGTATTTAACTTCAGTATCTGCCAAAGATGCGACACGAAGCCTTTAGAAGAAAATACACCAACCCAAACTAACCTTTATGAGGAATGCTTTTCGTTATTTTGGTTTTCTCAAAAATCACTCTAAGAATTCTTATTGGAAATACATATATTTGAGGACGATTACATTGAAAGTGAAACGTGAGGTTTTCATTCGGAAGGACTTTTATATCACTTTTTGATTAACTGCTAAAGCATCAGAAATAGACCGAAAACTTCTTACACAAAAAATGGATACCTTTAAAACACACAATTTATTTAAACAATTTTTGTGGTATCCACCAGTTACGAGATATACACTAACATTGGTTTCCCTTTTTCAATACATTTAAACAAATTGTTAAGTGTTGCTATTTACTTCTTTCTCGCGATGTGATGGTAATTTTAAAGCCAGCATAAAGCGAGCCGCTTTTAAATATTTGACTATCGGTTCGATTACCTCTGTCCCTCTTGTACTTAGAAGAACGAAACATGTAATGAAATTATTTCTGCAATTTACTTTTCTCGATTAACATGAAGTAGATAGAAAAACAAGCTTTAGTAAGAATGGCTCGTATAAGTTATATAAAAATAAAGGACAGTAGATAGAGAAAGCCATGTGAATAAAACACATAAGTTATTTTTAAAGCGGTGTCGCTATTCAGCCGTTTGTAGCGATTTTATGGAAATAATACGGAATTTCAAAGCAAACATAGAGCAACCCACTTTTAAACACTTGACTATCGATTCGGTATCCTCTATATGCCGTGTACCTACTACTAAATTTATAAAGAAACTATTTTTGTAAAGATATATTTTGCTTAAGTTGAAGTACACAGAAAAGTAAGCGTTAGTGGATAGAGAAAGCTATGTGAACGAAATACATTAGATTTTAAATGTATTTTTATTTGATTTGTATTAAGCACAATGTAACCATAATGGAATCCAGTATAATTGTCAAACGCTGTTAACGTGTGTACAGATTTAAATTTCAAATAATATCTGTGTGGAGTAAGGATTTATGTTTTCGCTGGTCACGCGGGAGACCGAAGTTCAATTTCGCATCATATATTAAAATTTTAACCGAGCTTATTAGGCCTTAACTGGACTAAACATATTTTTAAATGAACTACGCTTTCTTTTATTTTAAGTTTAACGCCATGAATTGCGACCTTTTAAAACATCTCTCCTCCATGGACGTCGCCAGGTTTTAACTGGACGACGTTTAAAATATCTTCAGAATTTATAATAACAGAAAAGCTACCATTGTTTACTTTGAATTACATGCTCAGCTTGCTTTACATTCTACCACTCATGTGGGCAGAATGTAAAATGCGAACCTCAGACTGACGTATGGAATGAAATAACCTAAAGTTTACTTGATATTTTTAAATGGCGGGAGTGAAAGTATTAAGCAAATAAGGTTTACAAAATATGCTAAGCTAATATTCATGAAGCGATGAAATGTAAAGGTAGTTTATGTAAAGAATTTGCTAAAAGTATATGATTTTTATGATTGTATTCTAAAAACTCTACTAAACGAATATCACAAGGTAAAAAGTTAAAACGCTCTTCAAGTTTAAGGTTATGTACGGATTTTCGGATTTTCTTTTTCTTCCTTTTCATAAGTAAAAAAGTTGATGTATTGCACTCACCTGACTCTCTCTACTCTTGTAAAAATTATTTTTACAAACGCCTATTCTCCATCTACTTCATGTTAATCAAAATAAACATTTGCAGACACTATCTTATTGCTAATTTTCTTGTAGGTGCAAGGGGAATATGGTAGGCTTTAAGCGATAGTTAAATCTTTTAAGAGCTGGTTGCTATGTGGAGCATTCTCTTTGTATGTACAAGACATCCCCCTAAAAAAAATCTGATGTGTTACACTCACATGACTTTCTCTACTCTTGTACAATCTATTTTTACAAACGCCTATTCTCCATATGCTTCATGTTAATCGAGATATCGAGATGTCAATCTTATTACTAATTTTCTTGTAGATGCAAGGGAAATATGGTAGCTTTTAAGCGATAGTCAAATATTTTAACACTGGTTGCTATGTGGCGAATTCCATTCTCTTTGCATGTCCAGGACATAAAAAAATGAATAACGAATTTGAGAAGTATAAGTATTGGAAAATTTAAGGAAATAACAAGCAATATCTCGAAAACGGTTCACTCAACAAAAGAAATGTATATGACATAAGTTGTGTATTTTAATGCGATCTACATTTTTTGTGTAGTAAAATTTTGTCTATCTCTTATGGTTTACCAGTTATGCAAAAGTCGTTCACAATGAAGAATACTTTTGGAGACATTCCCAGAAAATTCGAGATATACATTTCATTTCTCATGTCATTATCTTAAACATATGATATTTTAATCAAAATCGTTAGAGCCATTTTTGAGAAAATTAAAATTTTCGAAAAATGTTCCATGTAAAGGGTAGTCTGGGGTGGGGGGATTTTCTTGAAAATCTTCGTGTCGCATCTCTGGAAGATACTGAACCTAAATACAAAGTTTGGTGTTTATCCGACTGTTCGTTTTTGAGTTATGCTGTTCACAGACACACACACAACACACACAGACACACACACACACACACACACACAGACACACACAGGGACATGTTTCCAAAAATGCTTTTTTTGGATTCAGGAGGTCTCAAAACATGTATTTCCGGTGAAATCTCGGTATCGAATTTTTGGGTGGAATGCAATACTTCCCCTACTTACTATACGTAGTAGAGAAAGTAAAAATGTATGTGGCACAAATTGTGTATTTTAACGTGATTTACATTTTTTGGGGTGCAGTAAAATGTTGTCTGTGTCTTAAGGTTTATCAGTGTTGCAAAAGTTATTCAGAATGAAGGACAAATTTCCAGATATACATTTTATTTGCCATGAAAATACCTCAAACGTGTGATATTTTAATCAAAACCGTTAGAGCCATTTTTGAGAAAATAAAAATTTCCGAAAAATGTTCTATGTATAGGGTAGGCTGGGGTAGGGAATTTTGTTGAAAATTTTCGTGTCCCACCTTTGAAATATACTGAAGCTAAATACCAAGTTTGGTGTTTATCCGACTTTTTGTTTTTAAGTTATGCTGTTCACAGACACACGGACACACTGACTCAAACACGCAAAGACACACACACACACACACACACACACACACACACGGACCTTTTTGCAAAAACGCTTTTTTTTTGTTTCAAGGCCTCAAAACATGTATTTCCGGTAAAATCTCGACATCGTACGTAGTAGAGAAAGTAAACATAATTTTTCTCTGATTCTTTGGAATTCATTATCGTATACTCGGAACAAAAAACATATAATGGAATTAATTGTTCTTTCACACAAGCCGTGTGTTGGACAGGGTTGGAAAGGTAGAATCAGATGACTGAAAAATTCAATGCCATAGCCGGGATTTGAACCACGGATCTCCCGGTCTCCGTCCTGTTGCTCTAACCACTGAGCTACCATGGCAACATGCCGACAGGACATTGAATTCTCCAGCTGATTCGATGTCCTGTCGGCATGTTGCCATGGTAGCTCAGTGGTTAGAGCAACCGGACGGAGACCGGGAGATCCGTGGTTCAAATCCCGGCTATGGCATTGAATTTTTCAGTCATCTGATTCTACCTTTCCAAAAA
Source organism: Deroplatys truncata (assembly GCA_030765065.1). Classification (NCBI taxonomy): domain Eukaryota; kingdom Metazoa; phylum Arthropoda; class Insecta; order Mantodea; family Mantidae; genus Deroplatys; species Deroplatys truncata. Next base: position 68,901,795 of record CM060987.1, on the reverse strand, counting down.
ACATATAGCTCACACGAAATTTTAAAGAGCTATGTCAAACCCTTGTTAGGATATTAATGTTTATGCATAATTAATCACTATCTGGTGTCGTAGTATGAGATGCTCCTTGGACCGTACAATTTATCGTATCACTCGAAATTTTTAATTTCAGGAGAGTATGCAAATGTAAAGAAATTGTTGTGCAGACGTTACTTAATTCTAATTAGTTTAAAATAAAAAAACTGTTCACCTGTTATTGGAGTTTTCAACTTGTTCAATTTAAGTCATGGAAAATAATTAATTTAAGCTGACTGTTTCATATATTTTAACTAGTGCAAACAGTTTTTAATCCATAATTCCTGAAGTTCTCCTGAAAATTTCAAACTAATAATTATAAACTGTGGCTATAAAGGAACTAACCTATATAGTACAAGAGCAATTAAAGATATTTGCGGTTTTAACATCGTTGATATTAAGAAACCAGCTTTATAACATGAAAATATAAGTTATAAACATAATAAAAATGTAAAAAAAAAACAAATAGTCGAAAATATTCACATTTCATAAAACTTCATTGTCTCCTTAGGCCTAATCTGTATAAGCAACATTATATAGAACTAACGTCTTCATTCATAGCTGCAGTAGATTAAACTTTCCGCTTACAGCAACTCTATTAAAACATTTACATTGCATTTGATGCTTAATTCCCTGTTTTAATATTCGATTAAACCACCCAACTTGACTTCTCTTTAAAAATAAAATATAGCTGTCAACTCGTATCACCAAGGGGGAAAATCTGATTAGGGAAGGAAGGGGTTGCTGAAGAGTTATCTTTTCCAGTCATCCGCGCAGCCTATCTTTCACTCTGTCCCTTGCACGCCAGAGATATCTTTATACATATCGAACATGTACCGGGTGTTTTGGAATGTATTAACCCCAGTATTTTAGTAGGTGGTAATTTTAGTTGTATGCGTCATTCTCATTACTTACTTGTGATTTTATATATATTTTGCTTGCCATAAAACGCATTTTGATGCAATAAGGTAAAAGAGTAAGAGTAATTGTATTTATTGACTAAATAATATTATTGATAATGATAACAATAATTATTATTATTACTGATTTTAAATAATAGAATGTATGTAAGGATGCATTTATTTGTTAATACTGATCTTTAATCCACCAATCAACAATGCATATTTCTATTTGGAAGCTTCTACTAACGGGAAATATGCTTTTTAACGAATACTAGGTGAGTATACAAACTCCTGTCGTTATTGTGTAATGTATTTATTTAGGAATTAATGTCTGTCAGATTAATTGTAACTGCGGTACACATATTCAGAGATCAATGGTAGTTCAATGCTTTTTACTTTCTCTACTACGTATAGTAAGTAGGGGAAGTATTGCATTCCACCCAAAAATTCGATACCGAGATTTCACCGGAAATACATGTTTTGAGACCTCCTGAATCCAAAAAAAGAATTTTTGGAAACATGTCCGTGTGTGTGTCTGTGTGTCTGTGTGTGTGTGTGTCTGTGTGTGTGTCTGTGTGTGTGTGAACAGCATAACTCAAAAACGAACAGTCGGATAAGCACCAAACTTGGTATTTAGGTTCAGTATCTTCCAGAGATGCGACACGAAGGTTTTCAAGAAAATCCCCCCACCCCAAACTACCCTTTACATGGAAGATTTTTCGAAAATTTTAATTTTCTCAAAAATGGCTCTAACGATTTTGATGAAAATATCATATGTTTAAGATAATGTAATGGGAAATGAAATGTATATCTCGAATTTTCTGGGAATGTCTCCAAAAGTATTCTTTATTGTGAACAACTTTTGCATAACTGGTAAACCATAAGAGATACACAAAATGTTACTACACAAAAAGTGTAGATCGCGTTAAAATACACAACTTATGTCATATACATTTCTTTTGTTGAGTGAACCGTTTTGGAGATATTGCTTGTTATTTCCTTAAATTTTCCAATACTTATACTTTTTCTCAAATTCGTTATTCATTTTTTTTATGTCCTGGACATGCAAAGAGAATGGAATGCACCACATAGCAACCAGCGTTAAAATATTTGACTATCGCTTAAAAGCTACCATATTCCCCTTGCATCTACAAGAAAATTACCAATAAGATTGACATATCGATATCTCGATTAACATGAAGCATATGGAGAATAGGCGTTTTTTAAAAATAGTGTGTACAAGAGTAGAGAAAGTCATGTGAGTGTAACACATCAGATTTTTTTAAGTTAGACTAGATACTGTTTTCGTTAATATGGACAATGTGATTGTCATTTGATGGGCATATTTAAGGCGTATTTTTAAAGCAAGTACCAATAATTTAAAAAAAAATAGCAGAACATTATTTTCCAAATACTTTATTATCATTCATTACATTAGACCTTACACTACTTCTTCACGTAGTCACTGCCGTTATTCAGGCACTTGTAACAGGAAACTAGTTTTTGTATGCTTTCGTCAAAGAACGATGCCGCTTGTGATGAAAGCCAATTCTGCACTGCTTCTTTTACATCATCGTCGTTGAATGTTTTCCACGAAGGAATTTTCTCAGACGAAGAAACAGATGAAAATATCTTGGTACCAATTCCGGACCGTAGGGAGGGTGCTCGAATTGTTCCTAAATGCCATCAGATATTGAGTTTATTTGGCTGTGTGTGGCCGGACATTGTCACTCATTATTGTTTCCGCATAAACCTCATACAATTGGCGATTAATGCTTGCTGGCGTAACATTTCTCACATTCAAAAAACGAATCAGTGATCTGTCTTTACAGTCGGCGGGTTGTTCGTTTGTTTTGAACATTTAGAAACGCTTTAACAACAAGAGGCACAAAATGACGATCGCTAACAGCTGCGTCTGGCTTCTAATGAATGTAGGAGGTGGTTGCGCATGCTCTAAATCGCGACTGCAGCGCTGGAGTGGCAAAATATTAAAACAATATTTACTTCAGCAACATGCCTCGTATATGGATATGCGCATCTTTCACTTTCACCATTGCAAGTAATACCCTACACAAATACGTACACTTAAAAATATGCTGAATAAATATAGTGTGTTATTTTTTAAAGAAATTTTACATTCACTTAACGAATTTAGTATACAGGCATCAAAATTCCATGTAATTGAATTTCACCCGTATTATGTATGTGTGTATACGTGTATGTGTGTATGCATGTATGCGTCTACCTACCTACCTTACCTACCTACCCACCTACCCACCCACCCACCTACCTACCTACCTACCTACCTACCTACCTACCTACCTACCTACCTACCTATCTATCTATTTATATGTATATTTGAAATTCAATTTAGGAAATTGTTAGTTAAAGTGCTTTCAATTACAATAGGTATAAATCTATGATTTGCTCCACAAATTTCCGAACATTGACCATAAAATACCCCAGGACGATTAAATCAAAATGTTGCTTGGAGGTTCATCTACGCTGTCAGCTGTTAAATTAGAATTTCACCGCACAGAAAAACTTCAGCAATTGCAACATTTGAAGGTTTAATGAGTTTTAGTTATTAACTTTATATGAAACGGTAAAGTATCCGGACACCTGGCTGAAAATGACATACAAGTTCGTGGTGCCCTCCATCAGTAATGCTGGAAGTCAATATGGTGATGGCCCACCCTTAGCCTTGATGACAGCGTTCACTCTCGCAGGCACACTTTCAATTAGGTGCTGGAAGGTATCTTGGGGAATGGTAGCCCATTCTTCACGGAGTGCGGAACTGAAGAGAGGTATCGATGTAGGTCGGTGAGGCTTGGCACGAAGTCGGCGTTCCAAAACATCCCAAAGGTGTACTATAGGATTCAAGGCAGGACTCTGTGCAGGCCAGTCCATTACAGGGATGTTATTGTCGTGTAACCTCTCCGCCACAGCCCGTGCAGTATGAACGGGTGCTCGATCGTGTTGAAAGATGCAATCGCCATCCCCGAATTGCTCTTCAACAGTGGGAAGCAAGAAGGTGCTTAAAATATCAATGTAGGTCTGCCTTGTGATCGTGCCACGCAAAACAACAAGAGGTGCAAGCCCCCTCTAGGAAAAGCACGACCACACCATAACACAACCATCTCCGAATTTCACTTTTGGCACTACACACGCTGGCAGATGACATTCACCGGGCATTCGCCATACCCACACCCTGCCATCGGATCGCCACATTGTGCACCGTGATTCGTCACTCCACACAACCTTTTGCCACTGTTCAATCGTGTAATGTTGCCGCTCCTTACACCAAGCGAGACGCCGTTTGGCATTTTCCTGCGTGATGTGTGGCTTATGAGCAGCCGCTCGACCATGGAATCCAAGGTTTCTCACCTCACGGCTAACTGTGATAGTACTGTGATAGTACAGGAGTGGATCCTGATGCAGTTTGGAATTCCTGTGTGATGGTCTGGATAAATGTCTGCCTATTACTCTTTACGACCCTCTTCAAATGTCGGCGGTCTGTCAGTCAACAGACGAGGTCGTCTGTACGCTTTTGTGCTGTACATGTCCCTTCGCGTTTCCACTTCACTAATACATCAGAAACAGTGGACCTAGGAATGTTTAGGAATGTGGAAATCTCGCGTACAGACTTCTGACACAAGTGACACCCAATCACCTGACCACGTTCGAATTCCGTGAGTTCCACGGAGCGTCACATTCTGCTGTTTCACGCTGTCTAATGACTACTAAGGTCGCGGATAATGAGTACGGGGCAGTAGGTGGCAGCACAATGCACCTAAGATGAAAAACGTATGTTTGTGGGGTGTCCGGATACTTTTGATCACATAGTGTATGTGTGTATATACATATAGCATACATATGTTCTCCAGTGTACAACTGTCTTTACAAAAGAAGGCATATTGCAAAATTCTAAGCTCAAAGCCAAGGTAAAGAATCTGTTGTGTGACATTCTCTACCCACTCCTTTACAAACTATTCGTGCGAAAGCTTATTCTGCTTTCTAATTTTTGTTAAATGAGGTAAAGGTTTGCAGAAATTGTTTATTACACATATCGTCATAGGTATACTTTGGTCAGTTTTATGAGAGAAGTGAAGGGGGGAGATAAAGACGTCTCGTCATCGCACCGGCGGGCGTCGCAAAGTGCCGCCATGCGCAACGGAACCTTTGGCACGAGCAACCTGTTTTCTACTTTCCCCTTTCCACTGTCTCAAAAGACTCTGGCCAAAGAGAGATACATGAGACTTAAACGATAGTCAAATCTTTAAAAGGGGTAATTCCACTCTTTCTGTGATAAAGAGAGAGAAAAAGAATATAAATTATCACCTGAAAATTTAAATCAATAATAGAAATTATCTCGGAAATGGTAAATGCCAGAAAAATATTTTGACATAAATAGTGTTTTTTAACGACAACTGCATTCTTTTGTGGAGTAAGTTTTTGCTTATTTCTTAGTGTTTAAAAAAATATACAATTGCACAAAATTCATTCAAAATCAAGAGGACTTCCCAGGCCATTCGCAGAAAATTTCATTCCATTTTACTTATAAAATAATCGTTATAAAGCATACCCAATATGTTATCACATAAGTTTCATATCACTAAAACACTCAAGGACGTGCCACTCATATGGACAAAATATGTACTTTGCAATGCGGTATTTGCAGAATTTGGATTACGTAGCATATGTATTGGTATTAAAATAGGTATGTGAGAAATCGCTTGCGGCTAAAAATGTGTTTCCTAAGTGTTGTAAACCATTAAACCTAGAATATACTTAACACAGTAATTTAATTCTACCTTCCATAAGCTTCTAATATATACCTGAACTGTAAGATGGCATAGTCAGGTGCAAATGTATGAAAGGCTACAATGATAGAGTATAGAAATAAACTATATTATAGGGACGTATCGACTTGAACACGGCATGTTTTAAGCTTTTATTATGGTTTTTGTGTTCCATCACGTAGATGTTAGTTTAGTTTAGGTTGGGCTCGGCAGATAATAATTGTGACACACAATACATGACCAACAATCGCTGCTGATAGCCTACCGCATTGGAGCCCTATCCCCTTGAAACTGGGTAATAAAGTTTTTCCATAATATTAATTCTTAATATTCACTTTCACTTAGTGATTTTAATAAATTAATGGGTGAACTACATAAACAATTATGTGTTTTAAGTTTCCAATATTGTGTAACTAAACAAAGTTTAAATTGAACCCTAATCAACCTATTATTGCGTATCAGATCTTATTCCATTAGATACAGTATTTATGGAGTCCTCTCTCTTGGTGTAAGCCACAACGCATCCGAGTTCCCATGCCTCCGATGATGAGCAGCGACATTCAGGGCTCTTCTGTAACTCTCCGGTTAAGAAGATGTTACCGTTATTCTTACGGCTAAGAACGAGCCCGGAACAACTTTGGCGGTATTTGGTATTAGGTAACTTCCCAGTTATGGCGACGTTTGTTATCCCCATGTTGTTGAGTATCTGAAACGACTAATCGCAAATTCGCACCCTTTGTACAGCTTGTGTAAAACGTCGTGACACTCCTGAAGCATAGGATCTGCAATAGTACTGACCAGCCCACTTGCATAATAAGATTGGTTGGGGTCATTCTCACCACTTTACCTCATTTCTCCTCTCTTGTGCATAGGGATGTCATGACGTTTTACACAAGCTGTATGCGTGTTTTGTTTTTCCCCGTTCTCGGCGCGACAGTATCAAACACAGAGGATTGCGAATATTGTGTTTCTATTCTGTGCGATTGGAGGTGGATCGAAAATGTGCTTTAAATCCACTCTAGAACAGTATAAAAATTCCATTATGGAACCTGGGTGGCTGCCTGCAGCTAGTAATTCAAAGGAATTGGAAAGCAACTGGGAAGAAGAGCTGCAGTAATGGGCCGCAGAAGTATGTGAAAGGATGGAAAACATTAAATTTAACATTTTATTATACATTTTAAGAATTTGTTTGTTTTTTAGCATTCTTAAAGGTAATACTATACATTACTGTTAGTCAGTGGAATGCTTTCTTAAAATAATTGTTCCGAGAATGCTTGACCGCGTGGTAACCATCGAATCGCAGTAGCAGCGTGGCCGTATTATGCATTGCATAAATTGAGAGGCAACATAATAAAACGCTGCTCAAGCAAGAATATGGATGCTGGATATGTAATTATTAATTAGTAGAATATATTTCTATTATAAGAGATAGACGCGGAAATACTGTACCAAGCGGTACCCAATCTGCACATCGCAAAAGCAGCTTTGCCGTATTATGTATTATGAAATCTGACGTAACAAAAGTCACTCTAACAACAAGCAAGAGCTGCATACATTATTAATTAAAGGAATATATGTTATGAAAGTTAAATAATTTGCCAAAAATTAGGTTAGGAAACTTTACGTTGAGTTTTATTTATTTATTTATGGATTCTCTCTAACTGCTATGGTCCTTAGCGTCCCATTCTATATTGGGCGTGAAAGTCCGGTAATTTTGCTCAGAGGGCTCTTTATCAGGCTTGAGGTTCGTTTACGTGACGTAAATCTACGACACGGGACCACCGGCTTTACTTCCCTTCCGAAGGAAGTAATGCTGAGGATTTTTACGCCCGAGAAAAATCCATCGCCCTCCGCCCTGGTTTGAACCCGCGATCTTGGGATCTAGAGGCTAGCATGGTTACCACTAAACCACGAAGGACCACAGGGAATGTTACGTATTTCTTATGCAAGCATAGAATCCTAGGACGTTATATTCAACTTAGCACATCTATGGTTTCACTTTATGCGTCTTATGTGATCAAAAACACATTGTTTCTTGTTGGTTTTTTTATGAAGTTTGATATTTAAATACGTGTATGTGTGCAAAAATACAATGATCCGAAATAACAGCAAAATATTAAAACTGATTTACATTTGATATTTTCTTTGTCATAATCTAAAGCAGTATTCAAATGAATTATGAGTTCTGGTGCATCCTAAAATGCACTCTATACATTTATATCTCGTATAATTTAGTTCGAAAATACCCAGAGATATAACTTTTGTGCATTTTGTTTGAGTTTCGGTAATTACTTACTTTCACGCCAACTGGTGTGGGAAAGTGAAAGTTATAGTTGTAAGACTTTCTGATCCAGGCCACAATTTCGAGGGATGAATGGCAGAAAATTAAATGCAACAACTTCACTGCAGAGACAATTCTATGGAAAAATTGAATATTACAAAAAGCAAACATTTCCTCAGGATGCAAAGTTCTGTGTAGCGGGGGTGAGCGATGCTGTTGTCGTACGAGAGTAAACAAATACGACTTTTTTTTACTATTGCCATATAAATGCTATATTTCTCTGTTACGTGTGTCTATAGGTCGTCAAAAGTAAATTTAAAGGCAAACGCTCATGGGACGACGGCTTATTTACGGTTTCACTTTACAGCGTATGAAATAACATATTCTGTTTAGGTTACCTCCTACTGAAGTGTTCATTCCTTTGAGCTTCCAGACCAACAAGCACTAAGAGTGCATCCATTTTCTCAGCCAGTAACAGTAGTATTGCTAGAGCTAAAAATCTTGGTATCGTTAACAACAATTTTCTACCTCTCAACAAGATGTTATTACGGCGTTACAGAATACCTTCTTCTTCTTCTTCTTCTTCTTCTCTTTCAGCCAACGACTGTCCTTGGCTGGCCTGCCATTCGTCGCCTTGCCTCCCAGTACAGCCGTGACCTTCCTTCCATAGAATCTTCAACTATAACAGTCTGCAGGGCAGTGCGGGAGGCCAAATGGTCAGCAGTGCCGTCCTCTTGCAAGCAGAGGGGACAAATTTGGCTATCAACCACACCGATTCTATGCAGGTGTTTTTGCAAATAATCGTGCCCTGTAGTCATCCTAAAGGTGGCTACTGCCAGCTCCCGGGTCAGGTTGTTGGGGATGGGGTTTGAAGCAATCATTTCCCATCTTTTACCAGCTGCCGCTACCTTCCGAGAGTCTACAATTGCTCGTTACAGAATATCAAATAGAGCATAATCTTTAACCAGCTTTAACCAGATGTTACAGAATAGAAGTGAATGTTGCGCCGATTGGTAGTGCTATTCAGTTGGGGAAAAAAAGAAAAATTGCGTAATTTATGTTCAGTCTTTGATTACTTAGACATTGTGTAATTGTAGAAATAATGGAAAACAATTATGGAATATATATGTTTTAGGTGTTGATTTCTTCAGTTAAAATACCATACTGGTGCGGTGTCAATTTGGCCAAATGTTTGTTTGAGGATAAGCTTCTGTAGACCATCGCTAAACCTTTGGGAAACTTTGATCAACTTAAGTAATGGCAGTATTACGTAATATTGTCAAGGACTGCAATGTAAAGGCTGCAATTTCAATATTTTAGAGAAGAAGAGCGCATCGTGGCAAAAAATTCAAGACGATATCAGCAGCAGATTTTGCGGGATCTACCACCTGATTACAGGACTTAAGGAGGTGTGGAGTAATTTAGAAATCGTTTTTATCACTTTGTTGACAGGATTTATGTACAAGCACAAAACAAAATAGTTTGGTTGCTAAGATCTTGTAATTCTTGGCATAACAAAATATAGGGTACAGTAATTCGAAATATGATTCTTACACCCAGGAAAAGATGCAGAGAGAGGATAGTATGCAGAATGGACAAGTAAGAGAAAGATTGTACCAGTGTTAAAACAAAGAAGATATCGAATGGACCACTTACAAGGAATTCCTGACGGAAGTGTTCCGAAGAATTTAAATTACAAACCCAGAAGAAAACGGCTATATGCTACATCCCAAAACAGACGGCAGACAAAGGGAATGTGGTATTAGAACAGGACAAATCCTAAGCCGTAACGTAAAAAAGAAGAAACTAATGAACTGCTTAATTTACTTTAACTAGTTTAGGCAGACGGCAGTTTTTAGGTGTTTAATATATTTTATAATAATCAGGTTTGACGCGAAATAAATGGGTGAAACAATGGTAGACCGACTTTTCTACCCCTTACCACACAGGTAGTCTTCTGTTGTTACCTCTTACATGCTTGTCAGATTTATGCTTAGCTTCTATGATGTTAGGTGTTTGCGAAAGTTTCTAACTAGCCTTTCAAAAGTGTAGTTCAGTAAGAACATGAACCGGATATGTGCTTAAGCAATATTTGCAGGTGTTTACATGTCAGGTGCTAAAATCTACTTTGGGCACTCTTTACCTTTAAACATCGTCTTCACTACTATTTAAACCTTGTTGATCCTAAACCATTGCTTCAGTAACATCACGTGGTGACATTCTTGTTGCTCGACTATGGACAGTTTCATCCTTGTTAATTTTATTATTATTATTATTATTATTATTATTACAAATACTATTATTATTACTATTACTACTACACCCTTACTATTGCATGTTTTGGAAACACACGGTAGGCCATGTCGATTCACGTATCGGTGACCCAGCTTTGGCGCTACAAATTGAGGGGAGATCCCAGGTCCATTAATTAGATCATGCACATGGAAATAAAAGAAGTGAAAAAAAATATTCCCGTATTGAATGTTTGTAAATCATTTTAAAAATTGTAAGCAGCAGAGATGAAAGAGTGATGGATGGACGGCCAGCACATGATGGATGAGCTATGTGTATGAGCTGTCTCTATATCCACTGAAAACATAGCATTGGTCTTTTTGACTTTGCATTGAATAATGAGCTTACCTGTAATAATTTATTTAAATACTGGGAATTGCTATTTTGGGAAATCATCCATGACCGTTTGATTGACTGGGACTGCAGATTATTTGGATATATTACTACTTTCCCTTTTGTTTGCTTGACTGCCCATGCGCAACAAACGCGTATTAAACCAAGATGATTAGATCAGCTACAATGTTAATAACTTATAAGACTGGTAAAGCAAATTTGAAACACTTACATGAGAAGTGTGTAACAGGTAGATTGAAAACTACAAACTTGAGTCAATTTAATTGTACTTATTCTGCATATTCTGGCGATAACTTTTCTTTCGCCACAATAATTGTATAGTTTTCCTCTAAATTCCCGTTAAATTAGAGTTCCTTCGTCCCTTCGGGTGTCGGCTGTGCTTCATTTGTAGTTGTTTTGGAAGTTTTGTAAGACGCTGCCGCCGCTAGCCGAATTGGTGATATTTTTATTTCTGAGCCGGGGAGTTGTGTTAGGCTATTGCCGGCGAAGTGACTCGCCTTGAATTGTGGTGAGTATTACGTCTTCTTTCGGTTTTTTCTGGACATCATAATCATGTAACGGAAATTTGACCATTTATTCTGACTGCTTTAGGATCTTCGTGTTTGTCTTATTGGGTTTAGTTTAGGGTTCTACTTTTCCTCGGTTTATTTTGTTTGCAACTGGAAGTTTTGGACGAGTTATGCGAAAGTAAATGGCACCTGTTCACACATGTTAAACAGAGAAACAAAGAAGTTGTAGAAGGTTATTGTACACTTACACGGGCGTCCAGGTTATTTACACATTTTCAATATTTCCTATTTAAATTAATTCAGGCATATCAATTGAAATAGGACGATCTTGACAATGAAGAAGTCAATTGAGAAACTAAATGAGTCGAATGATATTAAAAGCCTTCACTTGAGTCGTTTCCAATTCTTGCAGAAGATGAGACGAAGTCTCGAAACGATCGTCCAGATTTTACCATCATGATGTAAGTGAAGGCTTTTAATATCATTCGACTCATTTATTTTATTAAGTCAGGCATGTTGTTCCAAACGCCTTAAACCAAAGTGAAAGTGGATTAGTGCTGCAAGACAGTAAATGAATTTTTTAAGTATTTGTACATCAAGAGACGTTCTTACTATACAGAGTTTGTAATATCATGAACTTATGTACAGTGAATTTTCAGATTAAATACATTGGTAGAACTCTAATCTGTCCTTTACATTTCTTACAGACCCCGGCATGTACTATCCTCTCCGTTCTATATAACGGTAGAAGGGATATTAAGTCAAAAGGGAGGGCCTGGTGGCTCAAACGTTTTACTTATAGCAAGGCATTTCCGCTTTTGTCATTTTGTTACAAATTAATGCAAGCTAACCAAAGAGGGATAAAACACACGAAAGAACGAAGCTCACAGAAATAATTAGAGAGGGTTGTTATTGTTTTTCTGGAAAGAGCGCTGCATTAGGTTAAATTGTTGCATAACGAATACTGACTACAGAAGTTTGAAGGTGTGTAGGAGTCTATGTAAACTGGGCCGATTGGGGTAGCCAGCCTGCCATACAGAAACATGTAAGAATGAGGAACACGTGGCAGTTGCTGTTGAGCTGTCCTCTGAAAGTAGTAATCAAAGTATTGATAGAAACGCCATGTGTAATCTCTTTGAGTAATGCACCACAGTTCTTTCAGACGGAAGCTTTTACTATTACAGTGTTCGAAATACTATATAGTGAAGTGAGAGTTTTATCTCAGCTAGTTTGTTCGTAATTCCGAAGATTTAAGCAATAACACTGATTGAAAAGCACGGAAATCAGGGAACGAGAGTTTCCACATACTCTCAACAATCTTCATTCAGATATACTATTTCAGAGATTCCTATCACGATTTCTGCCTATCTCAAGTGATCCTAAAATAATCCACTGAGGCCGCATTTCCTTCTTGTTTTTGTTAAAAACGCTGATCAGACTTTAAGTATAAGACATTTTGGAAATCAGTAACCAATTCTAGGAGATAAGGAGAGTGCTGCAACTATCCTCCAGTACGATTTTCCGTTTTCCAAAGGCTAAAAATTCTGCGAGCGGATTTGTTGACTCAGTGAAAAATCTGTTTTCCATTTACTATAAGGTGATGTCTAAATGTTTTCTTCTGCGATTGATTTCTGTTTCAGCGCTGGTATGTGAAGATAGATTTAATATCAATCACAGCTGTAACACGAAAAAAAATCAATTGGTTTTCCAATAATCTAAGATTATTCTGAAAGTTTTCATGTCAATAATTCTTAACCAATTATTTATAACGTTTAGCCGCAGCTTATTTCCTAATTATGTGTAGAATTTTCATGTTTCTCATGCAAAACTTAAGGCGTTATCAGTCATTATATAATATAAAGTGTTCCATACATAACATTGTTCGAAATTTTACAATATTTTTCAAGAATAAATCAGGATATTTAAACTATATCAATATATGCATTTTATCCATAAACTTTCAATTTCTTTGAATATACTTTCTCCCACTGTTGTTGCAAAATTAGTAGGAGCTTTTCACAGTTTTATATTTTACATACTACATCTTGGAAGTGGAAAATTGTAAACGTGGAACAGTTTAGGTTCTTTCTTTCGTAAAACTAGTGTCTGATGAAATGGCGTACTACTTTACTTATTAAGATTACGTTTGCAGCGATGTGCACCACATTTCACTTTCGTGCTAACTGAGTTGGAATAGTACTGGGTGGGCCGACTACATCGCTTAGCGCATTAAGGAAAGAGTTAATTGTGTAGCCTTATGCTTCATGAGGGGGCAAGTGAGAAATTAAGGGACAGGAAAGATCCTTATTAATGTCATAAATAGCGGAGCTTCTTTTCACGTGAATACTTAAAGAATCATGCGATAATCTAAAATAGGAACAAATGTAAAATATCTGATGTGTTACACTCACATGACTTTCTCTACTCTTGTACAAACTATTTTTTACAAACGCTTATTCTCCTTCTACTTCATGTTAATCGAGATAAACATTTGCAGACTCTATCTTATTGCTAATTTTCTTGTAGATGTAAGGGGAATATATACTTACAAGGGCAATATAGAAATACAGTAGCCTTTAAGCACATACATATCTCTTAATAGGTGGTTGCTAGGTGCAGCACCATTCTCTTTAGCATAGATTAATACTCTTTGCATATCCAAGACAAAAAAATGAATAACGAATTCCCATTTGAGAAAATAAGTATTGAAAAATTTAAGGGAATAACAAGCAATATCTCGAAAATGGTTCACTCAACAACAAAAATGTATATGACATAAATTGTGTATTTTAACGCGATCTACATCTTTCGTGTAGTAAAATTTTGTCTATCTCTTATGGTTTACCAGTTTACCAAAAGTCATTCACAATGAAGAATACTTTTGGAGACATTCCCAGAAAATTCAAGATATACATTTTATTTGTCATGAAAATATCTTAAACATATGATATTTTAATCAAAATCGTTAGAGCCATTTTTGAGAAAATTAAAATTTTCGAAAAATGTTCCATGTAAAGGGTACTCTGTGGTGGGGGGATTTTCTTGAAAACCTTCGTGTCGCATCTCTGGAAGATACGGAACTTAAATACCAAGTTTGGTGTTTATCCGACTGTTCGTTTCTGAGTTATGCTGTTCACAGACAGACACACAGACACACACACACGGACATGTTTCCAAAAATGATTTTTTGGATTCAGGGGGTCTCAAAACATGTATTTCCGGTGAAATCTTGGTATCGAATTTTTGGGTGGAATACAATACTTCCACTACTTACTATACGTAGTAGAGAAAGTAATAAGCTTATAGTGCGTGAAAATACAAGAATTAGAAAGGGAAACAGAATAATTAATACATTGTTGTGTTATGACATAAAGCCAATGTTAGGTATTGACGAGAAAGACACATAGTTAGCATATCATCGTCATCGACCTGCTCCGTTCTCTCAAAGAAACTGGCCCATACTTTTTTTATGGGCCTTCCTTTCTCTCTGCTTCCTCTGCGTTTAAATTATAGGAACTTCTTGGGAATGCGGGATTCTGGTATGTGTCGCGCATCACTTAAATAGCCCGATAACACACCCAAGAGCTTGGAAGAGAAACACAAAAAAAAAAATGCGTACTAAATGTTGGGTCACTTAAGCCTGGTAACTAAAACAGTAATATCTTTATGATGGGAAGCACATGAAGGGATGCTCAAACAGCGGAGAGGCTTTATCTCCCAAACGTTTCTTTCAAATATGACGTACTATTCAAGAATACCCCACCACAAAGACAGATCACCCGAGAAAACGGACTACTCTCTGAACATGTAGTATTCATACGAGGCAGCTGGGGCAGCAATTTCTGATCAGTAGAAGTGAGGAACTTCTCCTTGTCTTGCTCAACAAGAAGAGAAATCAAATCAAATCGCGAAGAAGAAGGCAAGTGCATCTTATGTTATCACTCAGACTAGAGAAAGGTAAATTTAATATTCTATTCAACGATATGTCTGCGCACGAGAAAAAGATATCAAATATTGTGATATGTCGAAGTCACCTTTGACCAAGTTTAAAGTCTTTTAAAGTTGTTTCTTCGCCGAGTTTTATTTCCATATTCCTTGACTTCACTGTTTCAAAACGCAGT
Organism: Deroplatys truncata; assembly: GCA_030765065.1. Lineage (NCBI taxonomy): Eukaryota > Metazoa > Arthropoda > Insecta > Mantodea > Mantidae > Deroplatys > Deroplatys truncata. The sequence continues at coordinate 68,886,480 of CM060987.1, read as the reverse complement.
GCTTTCTCCACTACGTATATTAGGTCTTGCGTATTTATCATCCATTAGTTTATTGACATAATTAATTTTTCAGTCGTTACTAATGTTTGCAATGTATTATTTGATGCAGAGGTACTTGAGATGTTATGCCATTAACCTTACAATGACCAAAACATAGAAACAAACAAATCAGAATACCGTTACATAAATGACAAATACAAATAAAAATGTTGTACGTTGTCTTAAGTGACTCTATGACAGCAACATCTACAATTGCAAATTACCTACTACCTCCGCAACAATGATGTACTACAATGCAGAAATCTGATCAGAAAACGTAATAACTCGGACAAAAAAGTGTCCCTGCAGTGGATTCCGTCTCATCGTGGTATTGTAGGAAATGAAATGATTGATATGGTGGTTAAGAAGGGAACATAAATTCCTCAGATATTTCCCCGCACAGTCCAATACTTTAGAGCAGCTGCAAACATTAGCCGGCCCTCGTAACCGTGGTCGCTGAAGCGTATAGTACCGCCGCTCCGCCAAGCTGAAAGTCGCGAGTTCGAGTCCCGCCATGGCATGGGCGTTTGTGTGTGTATTTGTATGTGTAATTGCGGTAATAGGTAAGAACCATAGTAGTTAAAGAGCTTTAAAAAATATACATCAGAGAAGCTTTCGGTGTCGGCTTAGAGTACCAGATGAAAGACAAACACAAACCACACTTCCAGAATGGTCCAGAAGAGCAGCTGCTGCATCATTCCGTACCACAACAGGCCACGATTACCTAGGTAGCCAACTAGATTTTTTTCAGAATAACACAACTCTTATTACATTACTTAGATAATTATGCCATAGCTGCGCTTTGACTTTGGAAATGGAATACATTTTTATATTTGCTGTAATGTTTAACCCCGTTCTTACTGCACTCCCCACTGATGATATACAAAATGAAGTGATAACTGGGAAAGGAAGCTATATTGGCCTAGGTTACCTCTCTGGCATTTAGCAGTTATGCCGTTAAAAAGGGGGGGGAGGACGGTTCTGGCGGAATTTGAACTGCGGACCTTCCGGTTAAAAGTCTCAGCATAACCAGCTCAGCCATCCTTGTCGGTGATGAAGTTGAGTTTTATTTATGGACGCTCTTTAGCTACTATGGTCCTTAGCGTCCCATTCTATATAGGGCGTGAAACACCGGTAATTTTGCTCAGAGGCCTCTTTATCAGGCTTGAGGTTCTTTTACGTGCCGTAAATCTACGACACGGGACCACCGGCTTTACTTCCCTTGCGAAGTAAATCCATCGCCCTTTGAACCCGCGACCTTGGGAACTAGAGGCTACCACGGTACCACTAGTCCACGGAGAACGACCCGTGTCGGTGAATTGAACGCATGCGTTTCCTTTCTTTCATATCTTCTTTCTGAATACCCTACCCTTGGACTATTGTTTGAAACTCTGCGGCAAATGTTTGTAATTGTCCCTGTATTCCTTTCTCTATCTGGCTAACTCTAAGAGGCGAAAAATATTGGAAAAAGAAAATTTGAAAGTGTAATAACGAGCGACGTCCTAATTTAAACAGCTATTATAGATGCTGCAACTTTTATTTTTGTGTGCGATGAAGTTTCTAAAAAGTTAGTTTTCATCCCTTCGCAGCAGATAACTTTTAGGTGGTTGAGGAGAAGGAATCTCTTTTAATGGAATAAATCTAGACGGTGATCCCATTGAACAGAAAAGTTTTTCACTGTGTCACATTCTTGCTACAGTATGCATGAAAAAATTATCGAATTCCTGTTAGAATTTTCTCTCATCAGTGGAGCAGCGGAATGTCGAAACACAAGAATTTGTGAAACACGTTGAAATATCAGCTGCGAGCTCAACATTTTTAACATTTTATAAAACAGGTGAAACGTTAAAAATCAGACGTAGAAATCTATAGCCCGCAGTTCATGCTGCAAATTATATTTACAGCCTGACAAAGGATTTCGAAACAGGATAAGAAGATATTTCATTAGGGGAGATGTTCTGGAAACTTTTAGCAAAGTATTGAATAGAAATTGTGGAGTTAACATTCTTGATCCCACTGCCATCTCATGACGACTCATCACTAAATTAAGGTAAATGTTATTTTTATGCACTTTCTAACAACAATATCTGCATAATATCCAGTTCCGTATGTTCAGAAACGACCGGAAGAAGTCAACACGGCTTTCCTGGCCACACCGCATTTCTTACCTTTTCTAGGGTACTTCATGATGTCATGACTTCATTTTATTGGCTCATGCTGTCATCTTGTAGATCCTATCGCGCCTTCTGTTCTGTATCGGACCATTAAACATACCTATGCCAGTTCTGTCAACTCATTGACTAATTATTAATAGGTACAGGTGAGGAATGGCCACCTGCCTCAACTATAAAAGAGAAGGAGAGGTAAAAGGTGACTCCGTTTAATATGGTGTAGACCGATTTTGTCGATCTTTTGCGAGGTTTACTGCGAATATACGAGAGCGGATTGATAAGTCCAAGACTTTGATGAGAGATAGGTTCTAATCACAGGTTTCTTGTTTGCACCCAAGTCTTACATCTATTCTGGGTATAATCGCACAAACTCGTCATCGTTTGTTCCTTAGAACATTGTTGAGAGTGTCAAAAATAAGCAGATGTGTGTTGCTTCGTAGAAAATGGAGAAAAGTGAATTTCAAGTTCTGATAAAGCACTGCTTTTTGCGTGGTAAGACGGTGAAGGAAACGGAAGAAAAGCTGAACGAGTATTATGAGGACTCTGCTCCATCACATGACATGGTTCACAAGTGATTCACAGAATTTCGATGTGGCCGTTCGAGCACAAGAGATGTCGTGCACACAGGACGGCCGGTTGCGGTTACAACAGAATAAATGGTGAACAAAGTTCACAATATTGTGTTGGAAGACCGCCAAGTGAAAAACCGCGAGACAGCTAAGACCGTAAACATCTCGAATGAACGGGTGTATAACATTCTGCACGAATTTTTGGGTATGAGAAAGCTGTCAGCAAGATGGGTGCCGCGACTGCTCACAGTTGAGAACAAGCGGAAATCGTGTGACTGTTTCACAGGGATGCTTGAACATGTTCCAGCGCAACCCAAATGAGTTTTTGCGGCGTTATATCACGGTTGATGAAACTTGGATCCATTATTATCAACTGAAACCAAATAACAATCAAAGCAGTGGATTTCCTTAGGGGAATCTGCTCCAAAGAAAGCAAAAACCACTCCGTTGGCAGGAAAAATCATGGCAGCTGTCTTTTGTGATTCACAAGGGGTGATAGACATCCACTAACTGGAAAAGGGTAAAACGATCATAGGTTCATATTATGTCGCAATGTAGGATCAGTTTCACAAGGAATTGTTAAAGAAACGTCCCATTTGGTGAAGAAAAAGGTTCTCTTTCACTAGATAATGCAGCCGCATACAAGACAGCCATTGCCATCGCAAAATTTGTGGAATTGGGCTACGAACTTTTACCTCACCCACCATATTCTCCAGATTTGTCTCCGAGCGACTTTTGCTCTTCGCATACCTGATAAATTGGCTCGCTGGGAAGAAATTCACGTCCAGTGAACACATCATGTCAGAAACAACCTCATATTTTGCAGAATTCGAAAAATCATATTTTTTGGAAGGATTAAAAAATTGGAGAAACATTGGACAACGTGGATTGAATTGAAAGGAGTCTATGTTGAGAAATAAAATTGATTTTTAGAAAAATTGCTATTTTCTTTAAAAAGTCACTAACTTATCAATCTGCTCTCGTATAGCAAAGACCTATTTGGAAATGCTCTTAGACATGTGTCAATTCTCGATATGTTAGCATTTTAGTCCTCAAACATCAGTTATGGGTCGTCATATAAATTAGCGTTTCCTATCTTAGGGATAAAGATAGGCTCTCTCATTCGTACCATTCAACTTTCCTTGTTTGCTTATCTTTTTTGCTCTTTCTTCCTTTACTTGTCATTTCGTTACAGTAGATTGCTATATTTATTCTTTCTTATATTCCAAGATCTCGTAAATGATGATGATGATGATGATGATGATGATGTGATAGGGCTTAAGGGCGCTCAACTACTAGGGTTATTAGCACCCTTACAATGTATAAAATAGAAAATCTAAAAGTCAAAAAACTAAAAAACCCATACACAAACCCGCTTGGTCAAAAACGCTAAAAACACAACAGACCAAAAGCTAAAATCTACACACTAAAATCATGGTCACTAAAAGAATAAAACGTGTCAAGAACTGTAGAATGCAAGGGACATGAGCGCCTTATGTCCGTCGGAGAGAAGAGCTTCAATAAAACTGACAATATAAAATCTCAAAGCTAAAAGACGCTCAGCGCATCAAATGCGACGATTAAAACCAATGTCACTTATAAAACGTAAAAGACATTCTACAGCATGCGCGTCGTCTGCCAAAACGTTGGGTATGCCAACAGGCAGACCCACGCGAACGCGCAGTGGAGCTAAAACCTGACACTCTTCTAAAATGTGACGCACCGTTAAGGGCACATCACACTGCTCACAGAGTGGGGCGGGGTCACCACTGAGCAGATACCTATGACTAAACAGACAATGTCCTCCGTAAACGAGCTAAAATTACCTCTTCCCGACGACACGAACGAGAAGAGGTACCCCAGAGTAACGGGAGAGGCTTAACCTCCCGTAACTTGTTCCCTCGGAGGGCCGTCCACACATCCCTCCAAAGCAGGAGGATGCGGCTACGTAAAATAACAAACAAATCTGTGGAGGGAACAACAGAAGTAAAAGAACTGGGTAATAAAATCGCCGATTAGGCAGCGGCGTCGGCAGACTCGTTACCTGAGATGCCCACATGACCTGGAATCCACATGAAGGAGACGCTGATGCCAGAGACACCAAGCAAGTGGAGCAAGTCATGTATGCGCTGTACGAGTGGGTGGTAATGTACAGCGCGTTAATACTCTGAAGGGCACTCAGAGAGTCCGTACAAATAAAACAGTGCCGCAAGCCGTGCCGCTGAATGTATAAATGCTAAAAAGTTCGGCGGTAAAAATTGAACATTGTCCAGGTAAACGAAACGTAAAACTACATTGACCAACAACAAAGGCACATCCAACTCCAGCATCAGTCTTAGATCCATCGGTAAAAATAAAATGAAAATCCCCGAATTGCGCCCGGACTTCTAAAAAAGCCGATCTAAAGACTGAAGCAGGGGTCTCAGTCTTCGGCATCGCCGTAAGCCCAAGGTGACAGTGGGCCTCAGCGCGCAACCATGGAGGAAAAAGCGTTTCCCCCCTGGGAAGGGCCGGCGCTGGCGTAACGTCCAAATGCCGAAGGAGTTGTCGAAATCGAACCCCTGGAGGTAGTAATGCAGAGGAGCTAACGAAATATTGTCGATCAAGCGAATCCTCGTAAAATAAATCGAAGGACGGGTGGTCGGCTTGAGAGCCGACAAGCATAGCTGCACAAAAGGATATCACGCCGGAAGGACAGCGGAGGCTCTGCAGCTTCTGCGTACAAACTGGGTACAGGGCTAGTTGGAAAAGCCCCTGTAGCGACTCTTATGCCACGATGGTGAATGGCATTCAATCGACGTAACACAGATGGACGTGCCGACGAATAAACAATACACCCGTAATCAAGCTTGGATCGGACCAAAGAGCGATAAAGGCGAAGAAGGACGGTCCGATCAGCTCCCCAGGATGTGCCACTTAAAACACGTAAAAGATTAAGAGAACGGTCACACTTGGCTTTTAAAAACGAAATGTGCGAAATCCAGCTCAGCTTTCTATCAAATATCAACCCCAAAAATTTCGCGTCGTCTGCAAACGGAAGTATCCCTGGCCCAAGATGGAGAGAGGGCGGAGGGAAATACTTCCAGCGCCAGAAATTGATACAGACGGATTTCTCGGCGGAGAAATTAAAGCCGTTGGCGTTACTGCAGGCGTAGAGACGGTCGATACAGCTCTGGAGACGGCGTTCGAATAGACAGGTCCGCCGAGAACTGCAATAAATGGCAAAATCATCAACAAAAAGGGACGATGAAATGCCAAGTGGAATACAATCAACAATGGGGTTGATAGCAATTGCAAAAAGTGTGACACTGAGTACAGAACCCTGCGGTACTCCGTTCTCTTGAATAAAACGACTAGATAAAACCGAGCCCACACGTACACGAAAGACGCGGTCCGTCATAAATTCCCGAAGAAATATGGGAAGACGACCGCGGATATTTCATGCGTGAAGTGTACGTAGAATGCCGCCCCTCCAACAAGTGTCATAAGCTTTCTCCAGGTCAAAAAACACAGCCACGGTTTGACACTTTCTCAGAAATCCATTCATAAAATGCGTCGACAGGGACACCAGGTAGTCGACGGTGGAGCGATATCGACGAAATCCGCATTGAGATTTCGCTAGAAGTTACTGAGACTCAAGCCACCATGTCAACCGCCCGTTGATCATGCCCTCCATCACCTTGCAAATGCAATTGGTGAGGGAGATAAGGCGGTAGCTGGAAGGTAGTTGGCGATCCTTCCCAGGCTTAAGTATAGGGACAATGGTGGCTTCGCGCCAAACGGAAGGAAAAACGCCGTCTTGCCAAATACGGTTATATACCTGTAAGAGAAAGAGTTTACTGTCGGCAGAAAGGTGCTTTAACATCAGGAAATGAATGCCGTTCGGGCCAGGAGCGGAGTGCCTAGAGCAATGCAGAGCGTGCTCCAGCTCCCTTATTGTGAATAGTTCGTTATAGCATTCATTATTAGCAGACCGAAAAGTATATGATGCGGAATCCAGCCGGTCTTTAATAGAGCGAAAGCCGGCGGAATAATGGTCTGAACTGGAAACCGCCTCAAAGGCAGCACCCAGAGTGTTAGCGATGGCAGCCGGCAGCTATCAGGTTTCTAATGGTGGCATTAGAAACCTGAAGGCCAGAAACAGTACAATGTGATACTTTACCTGAGAAGCGACGAAGTTTATCCCAAACAACGGATGAAGGCGTAAAGCGATTAAAAGACTCGATAAAACGAGCCCACGACGCCTTCTTGCTATCCTGAATAATGCGACGAGCCCTGGCGCGCGATTGTTTAAAAGTCACCAAATTATCAAGTGTAGGGTGTCGCCGAAACACCCTAAGTGCAATCCTACGGGCACGAACGGCGTCCCGACAATCCTCGTTCCACCACGGAACAGGCGGTCGCCGAGGTTGAGAGGATGAACGGGGAATTGCGCGTTCGGCGGCAGAGAAAATCGCAGACGTAAGGTGCTGCACTAGCTGGTTAATGTCGGCGAAGGGCTGATCGTAAAAATGCACGAGGCTGGAATACAAGCTCCAGTCGGCTTTTGTGAATATCCAGGTAGGTACTCTAAAATGCTGTACGTGGTGGGACAGAAGAGAAACGACGCAGGGGTAATGGTCGCTGGAGTAGGTGTCAGCGACGACGTTCCACTGAAGACGACTAGCAAGCTGGAGTGAGCAAATGGCAAGGTCCAGGTGAGAGAATGTACCAGAAGAATCAGAAATAAAAGTAGGTGCACCTGTATTGAGGATGGAAAGATTGAACTGGTAAAAAATGTCGGAAAGAAGAGTTCCCCTCGCACAAGCCCTTGGCGAACCCCACAGTGGGTGATGGGCATTAAAATCTCCCAACAGAAGAAATGGTGTTGGGAGGGCGGACAGGAGAGCTCGAATGTCCGCGGGAACGAGGGGAGACGATGGAGGTGAATACACAGAGCAAACAGAAAACAAAAAGCCGGGTAAGTGAAGGCGAACGGCAACAGCTTGCAAGTCGGATGTAAGTGTGACAGGTTTAAAATGAACGTCGTTACGCACTAACAACACGACACCTCCATGAGCAGGAGTACCCTCCTCCGGTTCAAGGTCGCAGCGAACCGGAGTATATCCTCGGAGATCAAAAGGATCGTGAGGGCACAGCTTAGTCTCCTGCAAACATACGACTATAGGCGAATGGGAACGCAATAAAAGTTGCAGTTCCGCCCTATGCAATCGTACACCACGTACATTCCAGGTCAGGATAGCCATGAATAAAAGGGATAAACTGTCTACTTGGAAGGGTAGCTTAAAAGAATCTTTTGCTTAACCTTTGGGCTCGGGCTTTTTGTATGGAGTTGGTCAGACTCCATAGCTTCCTCGGAGGGAGGGCCCACGCGCTCAGTGCCAGAAACCGATTCAAGCGCCGTGAATCGGTTCTGGGTGGCGATGGGTGAGGGGTGCCGCTGAGTGCGGCTTGTCCCAGGAGCCTCCTGGGACAGCGACCTCCAAGGAGGAGAAGGTGAACTTTTGTTACCGCGCGCACGCGGAGGGTCTTTCAAAAAATCTTCCCTACGTAGTTTCTGCTTGGGTTTCTTTTCAGCGGCTTGCGAATTCATTGACTTTGGACCAGGTTTATAGGGCTTGGTAACAGTAGCTTTAATGGACGGCCGGATGGTAGTGGCGGTTAATCCAGTCGTGGTCCAGGTCTGAGTTTCGGCACCTACTTGTGGTACTGGCGAGGCAACAACAGAACTAAATGTGCCAGATCGCAGGAGTGAAGGTTGGCGCGCATGATAACGCCTCCGGGCTTCAGCGAAGGAGAGTTTTTCCTTTACCCGGATCTCCTGGATCGCCTTCTCGTCCAAGTACCGCGGACAGTCGGCAAACGACGCAGAATGAGACCCTTTACAATTAACGCAGACGAGGCTGTTGAACTTTCGTATGAGGGCTGGCTACATGTTGCACAGATGATAACGGCACTCTTACATGAGACTTGCGCATGCCCAAAACGTTGGCATTTAAAACAACGCAGAGGTCTAGGAATATAAGGCCTCACAGAAATCCGTTCGTACCCTGCGGAAATGCTCGTGGGCAGATCGACGCCATCAAATGTTAGAAACAGGGTACGAGTGGGTACCAATACGCCGTCGCATTTGGCCTGCACTCGATGGACCGCTGTCACCTTCTGGTCTGCAAGATATTCTACCAGGTCCTCGTCCGATATACCATCGAGGCTATGGGTGGTAATGACGCCTCGACAGGAATTCAATGTGCGGTGCTTCTCCACACGGATGAGATAGCCGTGGAAAAGCGTGGCGCGCAACAAGGTCTGACTTTGCTGATCGGATTTCGTTTGTGCTAATAAGGAACCATTCCGTAGACGAGTGCAGGACTGAACCGCACCAGCAATAGCATCAATGCCCTTTTGAATGATGAAAGGGTTCACCTTCTCAAAACTTTGTCCTTCGTCGGTTCGTGAAATGACCAAGTAACAACCAGTTGTCGGTGGTGTCACTTCTGTTACATAAACTTTTCGGCGCTTGTTGGTATTAATGGAGGAAGGGTGCTCCATAGCGAAATAAATCCTCCACCATTGTAACCGTCTCCGACCTCGGGCTCTGACTTCCCGGGCGTTACCCCGGCTTGGGTGAGTGGCCTATCTATACCAGACTCACTTCAGGGTCACACCTCCCAGAACATAGACAGAGGGACCCAATGGCCGTCGGAAGTCAGCAGCTCATGCAATGGCCCCCCCCCGCGGGACTGCAGTTGAACAGCGGATACGAACACATACCCTACATGACGACCTCGGGTGGTGGGGATGACGCCATTACCCACTCACCCAGCTGCACACCCAGGGCGCGGGTAGCCGTCAGGCTGTGTCCACGGAGGATTAAAATAAAAGATAAAAGAAATAAAACTGTGTGGGCGTGTCGGATGCAAGGTAGGCCGGCCAGGAAGAAAAAGAGATGCTTAAATGAATGGACGTGGTGCGAAATGCGCAGAAGTAAAAGAGAAGAAAGAAACGATGGTGAGGTGCGGTATGAATGGAATGCAAAGAACGCACGAGAGCCTACCTTGTGTCCACCGGTCACGAGAAGAACCCACCTCGACCGGATGGGGGTGAGGCGATGATTGGCTCGGGAACCCCCGGGTGCGCCAAAAACCCGTACTCACATAAGGTGAGGCCCTGAGGGGAGATCTCGTAAAACGTACCCTTACAAGGGGATCAGAAAGCATGTTTCCCTACATTATTGAAGTTAGTCGGTGGAGATACATCTTTAGGGGAACATGATTGTTTTATTTCAAATATATGTCATAACATACAATTAGGTCTTCCAGTATTTTACGATAGAAAACAGTGTCCACTGCACATACTGATCAAAACACCATAAAATAAAAATAATCTAAAATTGAATTGAAATGAAACTATTTGATGTAAGCCTAGACTTTTTCTGGTTTTTTATACCAATGGTATATTACGAACATTTAAGAATAATTCATTGAATAAATTAACATGTTCATGTACATAATTAATATCTCATAATGTAGCTTCATATTTTTAGTATAGCTAGGACACGTGTTCAACTAGGCTGAACAATTGCTACTCTTTGTAAGGTAAGGCACGCAAAGTATTCGTCTCCATCTTGGAAAATTGTAGCAGTCAAACTGATGAAGGGAAGGTAAAGATTTTCCATGTGCGAAAGGATATTGCAGTTTGCGTGCTCTGGTGTTTTTCTAAATATTCATTTTTTTGAGTTTAACCGATGGGATGGCTCAGGCGGTTGCGTCTGTGGCCCGCATTCGGGAGGTTCCAGGATCGATCACCGGCGACCGCCCATGGGTTTTTGGTGGTTTTCCCGGGTCGCCAGGTGAATGTTGGGGTGGTTCATCTTCTATCACGACTCTCCTTCCTCTCATTTCCGCTACCTATCATCTTCCTTGTCATCTGGTTCAGGGTTGTAAGACCAGGCGACGGTGTTCGGCGGGTCGCGTTCATGCTTACGTCCGTCGGCATCCGGTTCTGGTCGCCCTTCGGGGCTCCCCCTCATTCGTGCCTCCCAGGGGTCACGTTGCAAGCACAATGGGCCGACTGGCCTCCCGGTTCCGGAGGCCCCTCCGTGATACGTGCCTTTACCTATGCCTTTTTGCTCTCTATGCTTTTGTGAATTTCACGGATTTTTCTAATTTTTGAGGTTTGGTGTCTGCAGAATTATTTTGCGTGCGTCTGGTAGAGAATTTTGTTTTTGGTATAATGCCTGAAGTTGCAGGGAAGATGGGCTTTGATCTGTTAATGAAAAATAATGTCAAAGTAGGCAATTATTAATCTTTTTCGTGAACTTCCTCATTAAAATCTGAATTTCGATGTTAGCCGCCATTTCAGATACGAGTGTTATGCTGAAGTAGACTGCTTGCTCTACTAGACGCATAGAAAATAGTTTTGTGGGCGCCACACAACAAAAAGGTGAAAGATTCGGAAAGTTTCAAGAATTATAAGCCTAACAGGTTAGAAATATGGAAGGGCTCCAGATAAGGTGAGCTGTGATGTTGTTTCTTCTTTCTGCATATTAAGAATAAGAAATTTGTATCCTTTAACTTAGGTCTGGAATTGTTTAAAGTGGAGACGAATACTTTCTTCAGTGATTGTAAATAACCACTTTATAATCTTAGTGTGACGAACTCTCATATTAGGGAACAACTATCCCATACTAATAATTAAATAAACAGCATTCTTCTATACAAATAAAGCGCATTACTTCAGGGTAAAATTAAAAGGCTGTCACCAAGCAGAAGTAGAAAGAAGCATGAAGCTATTACCCGGTTTCTAACACCCCGCACTAAGGGTGAAGGAGGCGCCAGCGGATATCATATTAACACCTCATAGGCGATCAGAAATCGAATGCAGTTTACTTCTTGTGGGGTGTGCACTAGCAGGTCGGTATATGTGATTCGAACACCCGATTGCGAGCAAATGCTGCTACGCCTGAGCCATCCCGCTTGGTAGAAACATTGCTATAAATAGTGGAGTAGATTAGATATGGAGGAGGATTTCGGCACGGAACCTATTGAACCTCCGGGAAGAGGGGGTGAAGCGAAGGATACCTGCCGGGTAGGCAGATTCTGACGCAGACGGGGTCCCTAAAGTCTCCAGACCCGTGAGATTCCGTCCCGACGCCGGCGGGACCCAAGCCTCCCTCCTCGAGGATAAATATTGCTGGTGGTTCGTCACACATCGAATGCCAGGAGAGAGGTTACTCAAAGAAAAATTTATCAGCAAAGTCATCCACTTATCTGATACTTCAACCTTGAAATATAACAAGGAAATGAAATGACGGGAAATTGAGACAGGAAAATTCGCGGTATTACAGAAATGATCCCAGCATTCGCCTATCGACCCGAAATACCCAAAGTCAGAGTGATCATCGAATGGGAATCGAATCAGGGACCTCGCAAATGTGAGCCTTACGCGTTGCTGCGGAGCCATTTTGCTTGTTCTAGAAACTATAGTATATAAAGTATTCACAATAAATGCATAATAAAATAAAATGCGCTCACACTGTAGGAGTTGGGAGTTGTCAGACAGAGAGGCCATCGGTAATTGGAGGCACTGCACCAGAAGTAGGTCGTAGCGGCTCTTTTTGCTTCTAACGTTGACTCCGGGAGGAAGCAGAGCTCCGGACCACTATGTGTGCTAGCAAAGACGGACTCCCTAACGATTCCAACATAACGCCGACTGGCCCTGCCTTAGCAACCCGCAACCTGGAGGTCCTGGGAATAGAGGGGACACTCGCAAAAAGGAAGGGGACCTCAGCAGTCTTGCATAGGGTCAGGAAAAGTCTTTCCATAGCGCAAATTCCAACGTCCTGCCTCAATACCCTGCCATAGATAACCACGAATCAGACGAAGTGAAACAGAGGGCAGGAAATTCGTCCCACAGCATTCGCCTACCCGCCAGGGGGAACCCTGAAAACCCCAGTGGTCAGAGTGGCGACCAGACGGGAATAGAACCCCGGACCTCCCGAATACCAGGCTTACAAGTTACCGCGGAGCCACCTCGCCCGGTGCTAACAGTTTATATGGCGTTGCAAAGAGAAATGGCGACGTGGGAACACACACACACACACACACACACACACACACACACACACACATTCACACTCTCATTTAAACTTCCGGACTCTATTGAGGTCAGAGAATAATCTTGGCTAGCAAGAAATCACATTTCGCAGACGGGAATCCAATCCGGTAACTCTCTAGAATGCTAACCACAGACCACATAGGCAAGGGGCATGTGTTTAAGAGATAAGACAATGTACCGCGACATAACAAGCAACAACATATTTTGAATATTCGATATGTAATTTAATCAGTATAGTCCGAAAATTTAGACCAGAAAGCTCCCCATATGCAAAGTTTCGTTTCGAATCATTTCACTACATCGGTGATTCTATACTCGGGGAGTTCTTAAGTGAATGCTTTCGAAACAAATGTGCATGCTGAAAGCAGCCTATTTGGGCTAGGTCACTCGCAAATAAACCATTTCTAGCCAGGTTGACCGGATACTAAAGTGACTTTGGAGGACAAAATATGAAAAAAGAGGACATTTTACTACAAAAAGGACAATTAGTTGTGGAAGTTTTATTTTAGGATTTGTATTGTAGTTCGACTGTTGGGGAGCCAAACTTGATGAAGCAACTGCCCCACGTATGGTACAAAGTTTCCGGTGGCCTTCGCCCCAATGTTCACTTTCCGGTGGCCTTCGCCCCAAGTTTAAAAGATTAACTTTGTAATTTGAATGTTTCTTTAAATATTATATAAATTTATGTTTGCCCGGCTGCGTCATTATTAATTTGTAGAAACATGTGTCTCTTTGCAGCGGGTGATGAGGCTAAAGAATGTAGGCTTACACAAATTATAATTTTTACTTCACTACATTTATTAATCCTTCACACGATTAAAAGACATTTCACTTATATAGAGAGCTGTGAGATTATGTATTAATTATTTGCACCTTTTATAACACGTAAACTTTCTAATATTCTCGCCGTAATGTATTTTCACACTGTATACGTATTTAACTGCTTGTGAACGCATATAGCGTGAGGTTGTGAACGCTATCTACTAGCAACTACCGCCTGAATTTGTACAATTTGCTCTATTTCAGTTTCTGATTGGCTAAACCTACTCCAATAGAATACTTTTATTTAACTTAAGCTCTTTCTGGTTGTTGATTGGCTATTTATAAACTGTTTTACAAATATTACATTATTGTTTCCAGGAATTACTAATAGCATTATTAAACTTCCCAATTCATTATTGCCTCAAGGTTACCTCATTGTTAGTAACTTTTGACCTATATTCTCACAGCTTCTACGTTATTAATGTACCTAATACATTCACATAACATTTTTATAAATGTATAAAATAATATAAACATTAATACAATGACTTTTACATACATTTTATATGTTATTTATACACATATTGCTTTAAGGCAATTAAATTTTATATTATATAATTAGGCTGCAATCATTTAAGTGTTAAAAATATTGCCTCATAGTAATTATATGCAATGTACATATAACAAATGTTTTATGCTTTGAGACTGTAGTTTTGGAGTTTATTACTACTTTTAATATGTAAGTATACCAGGCCTACATTTACTAATATTTATTATACTGTATAATCGTATAGTAATTCTTATTCTAAATGAGAAAATGAACAATGTTGAACCAAATTATGAACACTAAACTTACATAATATGATAAATCCATTCATTAGTAATATAAGGATCGCACAATTCACACCTTACTTCAGAGTCTGTCCTTCCTTTACTTTGCTCTCAATTTCTCACTGAAGTGACATTTTCTTTTTAACGACATGATTGCAAGCCGCAAAATTAATGAACGATGGAAACTTATTGCTGTCACAATAACCGAAGCGACCACACACAAGAAGCTACAACCGCCAACAGGAAACAAAGCTAAACGGCATAGCCAATGTATGCCAACCTATAGACAGAATGACCAACGTAAAATAAAAGACTACATTGTCACGGCATGTCAGCCTAATTAGACCTGTTTTTTAAAACTTTCTTTTTTTATAAAAGTAACAATACGTGTTTTTGTGAAGGTTTAACTTACAATAGTCATATAATTTAAAACGCCGGACATTTTGATATATTTTCAAATGCCTGGTAGACAGGAGGGAAGACATGTGCTCCAAAAGTCGGATACGTGGTCACACTGCTTCCAGTAATACCACATCTTGCTACCTTATTTCTTAACAAAATTTTATTTGGAAGGCTGAAGTAGGGTTAATGATAAAGCTGGGGACTCGAACCACGGAAAATTGGCTCTCTGCGCCCATGCTCTTACCGCTAAGCTACAGGAAGAGAAATGTTTAATTCATGAATACGTTTACGTGAGATAACTGAACGCTTAATGAGTAACCAATGGGTGAAAAATAGCGATAAAGGATGAAGAAATAAATTTTTAGCTTCTGTAACCAATATTTTCTAGGATTCCTTAATGTGCATAATGTAAGGCATCTGGCGGCATTTAAAATGCTCCTTACCTGTTATGGCTATAGCACTATACAGTCCAATAATACCAATTGAACCTTACTGTCTAATATATGTTATAAGAATGATGCCATCTATCACCCAAGTACTAATTTAAAATACGAGTAGGTGTACACGGTTTTTAAAAAAATAAGAATATACGAAAATAAAATAAAATATATGGTATGTTTTTGTGAAAAATCCACGAATAAGTTAATCGACACTTAATATTAAATTTCGTTACAATTGTATCATAAAGAGCATTTTAGGAAATACTTTGAATTTTATTTAAAAAACCTGCAGTGGTTCATTCTGCGGTAACTACTATCTTGAACACGAAGTTTGATTTTCGTTTTTAGTTATACTGCTCTCTCTCTGTCTCTGTCTGTCCCTCTGGCTCTCTCTCTCTCTCTCTCTCTCTCTCTCTCTCTCTATGACGCCCGCGCGCGCTCGAAAGAATGCTGTTTTTTTAAAGTTTTGTTTGTTTGTTCAAGGTACTTTATCTCAATGCATTTAAGCTGAAAAGTCAGTAAAACTTATAAAAGTAAGAGAATAGAGCAAAGAGTAATTCAGAGTCTCTTATTCTAGCTTCTAATGACAATCTTTCGAATAGTTTTACAATTGAATGTAGTTATTAATTTTCCCAACTCTGTTACAGAATTGACGATAGGTGAAACAAGATGTAATTTTTACTTTATCTACCACATATATTAATATGTAGGTAGAGAAGGTATTGCATTTCACCCAAAAATGTGATATTGATATTTCACCAGAAATACATGTTTTGAGCCCCCCTGAATCTAGAAAAATCATTTCTAAGAAAAGGTCCGTGTGTGTGTCTGTGAACAGCATAACTCAAAAACGAAAAGTCGGATGAATACTGAGACTAGCATTTAGGTTCAATAGCTACCAAAGATGCGACACAACGGCTTTTAAGAAAATCCCCCACCCCAAACATGGAACATTTTTCGAAATTTTTTATTTTCTAAAAAATGTCTATCAATTTTGATGAAAATACCATATATTACAGATGTTTACATTACAAACAAAATGTATATCTTGAATTTTTTGGGAATAGCCTGTGAAGTCCTCTTCATTCGAAAGGAGTTTTGTATAATTTTGTATAACTAGTAAACGTTGAGCGATAGGCGAAAGCGTACTACACCAAAAATATAGATCTCTTTAGGACGCACAATTTATTTCAAATAACTTTTTGTGGTATCAGGCATTTCCGAGATATCCGTTATTAATGCTTCGAATTGTTCAATACTTTGTCATTTTAAGGCCAGCGTAAAGCGTCCAGTTCCTAAACATTTGAGTATCACTGCTGCCTTTTTGCCTGTAATGAAATGTGTAATGTAGCTATTTTTGCTAACGTTTATCTGGATTTAAATGAAGTAAATAGATAAATAAACTTTCTAAGAATAATTTGTGTACCCAGAAATAAGCAATAGAGGATAGAGAAAGTCATGTGAATGTAACACATGAGATTTTTAATGCATACGACACAGCAAGAAAGACGCGCTGAAATTTAACACCTCTTGGTGGCGGCAAAGTAGAGAACGTGGCCATATTTTTATTATCCCTTGGTAGGAATAGGCTTACTCGGAGTTATTTTTTCTCAGCGTATACAATAAGCTTGCGGTGGCTGGAAGATTACCCGGCCCCATCCCATCTGAATGAGATTTAAGCTTTCAGATCACGTGGGGGCCCAATCTCTTCCATCACCTTCTTCTCGACCCAGACAAGAGCTTCTCATGTTGCGGTGACGGAGGTGCTCCTTGTTAAGCTCGCTAAAACGTAGGAGCCAGTGTATTGCTTATTTGCGTGAAATTGATGGATCGCTCTATCTATCATGGACCAGCAGGCCAAACCCAGCCTGCACCAACCGCGTGCTACGTACCTAAACATCAACAGAAAAGGTTCGCAGGTATTGCACATACAACTGTGGGCATACGACATTACCTCAGCGCTTCTTATAGGTTAACTACATGCAGTAATACGAAAACTCTTATTTGTCTGACCGGGAGAACTTCGGTAGAGAGGAAACTGCTCTCACTACTCGACTATGATGTATGGTGGATGGAGTACTGAAATTTCTTTTTATTGGAAACGTCTAAAAAACTTCAGATATTGCTTGTATTAATTACAGAAGTTGAATACTGCAACTACAGAATATTGACTTAACTATTCTAAAGAAGAATGTGAGTGATACTGATTTTATTGAATTTGAGGAAACGGTACAAATCCTACAAACTTTCCACAAAAAGAAAATTCCAGATAGCGACAATTTAATGCTACTAAATTGCGCTCCAATGGGATGAAACAGCGCCTAATGAATATTTGCTGGACAACCTTTAAAATAGCAGAAGACTGGACAAAAGTTCTAATATTTGCAATATTTAAAAAAGGTGATCATGGAAACCCAAAGAAAGAATAAAAATATTGAAACTAAATTAGGATGAACACAATGTGAATTTTGGGAAGGACCTGTCCTACACTGGCTGTACATATGTACTGCAACAAGTAGTTCGGAAAGAAGGAAATTTAATCTCCGTGATCTGGGGGTACCATGTTAGCCCCCAGTTCCGGAATTCGCGGGTTCAAATCCAGCGGAGGGCGATAGAATTTTTTCGGGCGTAAACACGGCGTAAATACGGCACCGAATAAGGCCAAGCACTAGGGAGAAATCTTTCCAAAGCGCAAATTAGACCATTCTGCCGCAACACACTAACCGCTGTCGCCTGGTCCTATTACCCTGAAAAAATGAAGTTAATCAGATAAAAGGAAACAATACAGACAGAAATTATGGACAGGAAATTCGCGCAGAAAGGGCATTCGCCTACCGATCCAGGGAATCCACGAAAAAATCCATGTTAAGATTGGTCGGCCGACTGGAATAGAACCCGCGACCTCTCGAATGCGAGCCTCACATGTTACGGCAGGGCCATCTCGCTAAGACAAACTACATCTTGAAGTTAAAGTGTATGTTTTAAGTGCGCGTGAAACGCATTAGAAAGCCACAATAATCGACATGTAATTAATGCGCATTTAAATGGACTAAACATTCTGAAATAATCATCTGTAACGTTATTCAAGAAAGACAAAAGAACAAAGCACTATGTGGGAATTTGAATGAAGTGCGTTACAAATGACAGACGAAGTTACTAACAGGTTTTGTATGATTAACCACACTCATTTCGACGCGGCAATCGACGACAGGAGTATTAGCGTGCACAGAACGCTCTGAAGTTACCTCCAAGGATCGGCCCATTACTTTATTTTGGGTCCTACACTTGAATATTTCAATCAACGAATCAGACGGTTTCATATCGTACTGTTGCACTGAATGTAGTTTCAACTGTTTTTCTGTCATGTACGTCCACTACATTGTGTTTACGAAAATAATTATTTATTCAGTTTTAATGAGGCCAAGTTGATTACCGCAACTAAACTGGGAATCCAGGTAATCAGTTTTCGAGGTAATAAGTTATTTAAGAACTAAGAGTTACAATTCACCCAATAAAAATTTTAATGGTAGTAATTAAGGTTGTTATCCTCACAGGAATTTAGAGGCAACATAGTCTATCTAATTAATCGGATTCCTTCCTCTTTACACTTGGAAGTGATATGATGATGGCAATGATGACCAACAACATTGCAGTTTAAACACTGTTCTGAGCTCAGCTATAGGCTATCGTTTAAAAGTTACATCTTTCCCTAAGTCGGCCTACCCTCTTCTTTCATTAGGTTTATATTATGACTCATTTTTGGTCGACCAACTTGACGCAACTAAACTATAATGTCATATTTTATATTTAGCGACTCATTATGATCTCACTCGGCGGCGCGCGCAGCTCGCCCATACGTTTTAACATCTTCAAAGCAGCGGACAACTGGGATCCATTCCTCAGATAAACAATGAAATATGTGTATTTAAAATAAAGTCTGTTCATTGTGATTTTAAGATTCTAATAACTGGGTTGATTAAATTTGCTTTAATATATCAATCTTTCAAGTTGCCTGCAAAAATCAATAAATACGACCTGGACTGGACAGTAGTGCCAACTGTTGCACCAGTCGCCAACATGCTCAAGGTGCTGCCATTCGATTAGCATTTAATTACACACAATTAGCAAGGTAAGACCTTTCTGTAAAAAGCAGTCGTATGCAACTTGACTATAATGTTAAGACGCTCGTATGAAAATTATGCAACGAGTGGTAGCAAGTTTCATAAACATACTCGTGTCTTAATTACTACCATTATAATCTTGTTGTATAATATAATATTAGATATTCTATTTGAGTCCATTCTTTATTATATCCCTGTATCATAAGGAACATAAAGAATGGACCTGAGATTTTATTGTTTCTAATTATCAACCTGAAATTCTTATCTGATATCCCCTTTTTCATGATTTAAAAGAGTGTAGAATGCCAGTTGTTTGCTACTAATCTGCTCATGCACATTAGTATTATTGTATTGGTTCTTTCTTCTTGTATTCATTGTCTTTAAGTTTTATGCCCATATTACTTTCTCTCCTACTTACCTAATATAAGCAGAGGAAGTATTATATTTCTATACCGAGATTGCACTGGAAATACATGTTTTGAGGCTTTCTCAATCCAAGAATAGCATTTTTAGAAAAAGATGTGTGTGTGTGTGTGTGTGTGTGTGTGCGCCCGCAAGCGCGCGCCTGTGAACAGCATATATAACTGGTTAACAGTAAAACAGAGACAAAAACTTACACAAAAGTGCAGATGTCATTAAAACACACAATTCATGTTAAATAAACCTTTTAGGCGTTAATTAAGTTTTGTATTTAATGAACTTCTTGTTTTTGAGTTAAGCTGTACACAGACACACGGACGAACACAAACAAACATACATACACGACATTTTTTTTTCTAAAACTGCTTTTGTTGGAGTCAGGGAACCTCAAAAGTGTATTTCCATTGAAATATCGATATCAAAATGTTGAATGAAATGTGTTATACGTATTCTCATTTGCTGTAGTTAAACAGAAAAGAAAGTATAAATCATTTTAGATGCTTAAAATATTAGCTAATTTAGTACACAAATAATACATAGTAAAACCAAATTAGTATAACTTCTTAAGCATTCATTAAATTAAAATGTAAATAAGCTGTATCAGCAGAAAAATACTTTATAAATGTATATATATATATCGAATTTCCCAAATAGTATGTAAAGTGCTCTTCATTTTGAAAGGTTTTGTATAAATCGTAAAGCATGAGAAATAATACACGAAACCTTACTACATGAAAAACATACAATTGATTTAAATACAGATTTTATATCAAGTTATGTCATTTTTGCATTAGAAATTTGCGAAACATTTGCTGTTAAATCTTCATTTGTTTCTAGTTTGAAATGTGATGTGCATATATGTATAACAGTAGATTATGATACAGCTGGTAAAACCAGTTTAAACACGTGGCACATACCGACTATGTTTAGACGCGCTCAGTTTGTAAAATATCAATAATATTATATTGATTGCTGAAACTAACAGAGATCACATTTCGAACCGGTTCTTGAAACAAGAGAAATTAAACTAAAAAAGCAGGATGTCAAATGCTCTTGAGTTGTGTTGATTCAGTAGTAGATTTTAACTGAAATTATTCTCAACAACCAGGCAATGAAACCATCAAATGCTATATCACATTGCTTTCTCGATTTTTGGGTAAGTACTTCTAGTGTTATTCTTTCTGCTGCTTCTGTAATTTCACCTGGTTCTTCCATTTCAGTTTCTTCGGATTTCATAATTTGCGTCATTTAATGTTTATGTATGTTATCGAAGATAAAAGCATAACGTTTTAGAATAAAAGAAAGCAGAAGGCTGCCAATATAACGTATAGGTTAACTCTACAACGAATTTTGACAAATTGAAGTATGACGATTTGTATTGTGAACAGATAATGTGAGAGCCATGAGAATTTAATCATGTAAAAAGACATAAAGTAAAGTAAACCTAATCAAACCAAGTCAGTTATTAAATATGTGCAAATACAAAGGGTAATTGCCATGTGATTGAACTTGAAACAAAGTTGGTCACAATGAAGATTATCGCACTGGTGCTTTTAGCTTCTGTGCTCTGTGCTAGAAGTTCTTATCTTAGGTCAGGCTGTCTGAAATGCATCTTACGCGATTCTTCATTTTTCTCACATGGGTGCATTAATAAGAAAAAACTAGACTAACATTTGCGAACAGTTGCGTTTTGTTTTCCGTATCATGCGTGTAAGTAAGAACATATTGACAAATATGCTAAATCATATATGTATAATACAATACATACTAAATAGCTCTTGTCAAAGAAAAGAGTGTTAAGAGAAAAAGCTAGTAAAATATAATGGCAATATGTCATTAAGATAAGATAAATTTCTTAATCTATAACACTACAAATTATAATTTGCATTTTAATCTACTTAAGTAAATTTAAAATGAGTAACATAGCTGAACAGAAGAACCACTTTTTGTATGGATACTATATTATTCAAGGGATTATGTGGAGTTGTAATGCGTAGAGAATGACATGTCATTATTCACATGGGTTTCACCGTTTGGTCTTAGAATTTAAGTGATTTCTTCAGTGTTTATTCGCAGAGAGGATTGGATCTGTTTGGTAAATGTCAAAGCTTGAATTTAAATTATTCCTTATTTTACATAAAAATAAATAAGAAACGAGTTGAACCAAGCTAGGGGAGTATGAAGAGAAACAAAATAAACGGAACGAAGTAACAAAAATGTTGTCTTACATTCACATGACTTTCTCTACCTTCTATCGTTTATTAGTTGGTGCACAAATATTCTTACAAAAGTTTATTTCTCAGTTTACTTGATTTTAATCGAGATAACCCTTGCAGAAATAACTATATTTCACCTTTTGTTATTAGATTCAAAGGAAAAGCGTTAGTCAAATGTTTAAGAACTGGATGCTATACGCTGATCTTAAAATTCCACTCTGTTTCAATGGAATAGTGAGAATCAACTAAAAATCAATTGATGTTAAAACGAATGACAAAGTATTGAACAAATTGAATTAATAACGGATATCTCAAAATTGCTTATGTCACAAAAAGGTTATTTGGAAAAAAATGTGTGGTCTACATGATCTACATTTTTTGTGCAGTACCTTTTCGTCTATCGCTTAACGTTTACGAGTTATACAAGGTTATACAAAATTTATTCCGAATCAAGTGTATTAAACAGACGATTACCAGAAAATTCAAGATACCTATATATGTATATTTATTTATTTGTTGTGTAAATATCGTAATGTATGCTATTTTAATCAAAATCGTAAGCAGTTTTACGAAAATAAAAATTTTTCCCTGTGAGGGGTATTTGGAGGGGGGTGATTTTTGTGAAAATCTTCGTGTTGCATCTTCTGAAAATATTTAACTTAAATACCAAGTTTGGTATTTATCCGACTTTTCGTCTGTTCACAGACTCAGACACAGAACACAGACGGGCCAGTTTATAAAAATGTTTTTTTTTCTTTTTGGATAGGTTTCAAAACATATAATTCCGGTGAAATCTCGGTATCGAATACCTTCTCTACCTACTATATACTTGGTAGAGAAAGTAGAAACAGAAGGAAAATATTACTGAATTACTTCACAAATGTTACTAGACAAAAATGCTGCACATTTCTATCACGTAATTGATTGATGTGGTAGAAAACAGCGACTCTCTTTTATAACCAGCCAGTCAGTCTATCAACTCTGGCCGGAACGAGCTACATGCACACACACAGCTATTACACATGAGTAAATAAATCGTGGTGTAAACAATTTTTGATTAGGCAAATTTAATTAGGGCGGTCATTGTGTAAACGTTAACTATTGGCGAAGCCTCGCTGTACCGCGCAATGCTTCGTTTTCACGCATCAACCATTGCCACAGAAGCACTGCGTGGAAAATGTAGAAAATGTTTCCACGAATCAACCAAATTATCCACGACCCATCTTTACAGGTAGCCCACAGAACTGGAATGTTTCATGTGCATCAGCTCACTTCACAGTCACAGGCTTGCGTGCCTACTTTTCCTTTTGTATTTAAAACGTCCATTCTGCTTGTGGATTCTGTTCGTTCCATAACATTGTGAACTATTACATTTGTCACAAATGGATGCCCGATACCAGTTTAAAACTAAATTAATTAACAGCGTAATGGTACGATCATTTTGTCTGCACAAACATATTGCCATTAATGAGTGCCTGTTCAATACCTAATTGGAGAACGTGGTGAAGAATTGTTTGTAGAACAACAAGAACAATAAAATGAATACGACTGGCTAATTATATTGTACGCAGCGGCTACGGCCCAAGGTTATCGGAAGGTGGGCACCAGGCAGTCAGAGATAAACAAACACAAGTCGCGCTCTCACCCGGCGTAAACACCAGAATCGTGTCGGTAGATAACCAGAATATCCTGGAAGTTTCTTTCCCTCCGCCTCCAAAACGTGTGTCCAGAAAGTTCTAGAATATTCTGTGGAAGATTCCATTTGGCTATATAACCAAGCGTTCTCGCGAGAAGTTGTCAGTTGAGTTGGTCATTGAGTGAGTAAGCGAGTTGGTGAGCGCTTTTCTGCTGCTACATCAAATGCAGTTCTTCAAGCGAGTCGATGACGACTGTTGTGACTGCAGCGGGTGCTACTGCGGAGTCTCGTGTTCGGCTCCCCAACGAGTGAAACGTCCGGAGAAAGAGGCTACGTTACGACGAAGTGAAACTTAACTAGTTCACATTAGTGAAGTGACAGTATGAACTAAGTGCAGTTGGAGTGAAAGTTGAACCAGATCAAACAATGGCAGTGAGAACTGAGAGAAGTGATAGTTGAAGAACTGGACAAGGTCAGAATATGGTACTGTTTGCAGATGAACAAAATATCTTATTAAAGATACTAATGGGAGTAAACGATAAAAGAAAACGGGATAGCGAAAAAATCCAATCGCAAAGACTGTGGATATTTCAGGTAAAACAAAGAAGATGCCTTTCAATGTTGCAGAAGCAGATGGATAGCTTTACACACTTGAGATGTAGCATAAGTGATAAAATTCGCTGCTTTCAGGAAGTCAAACAGCAAGGAAGCTATTGTCTATAAAAGAAGCACCTTCTTGGAACGCTTGAAAGAGGTTAATGAAGTGGTTTCTGCAGAATGTGATACTTTGTATAGTACAGAAAAGTTTTAATGCGACGATATGAGGAAGAACGATGTATTTGAAATGCGGATATGGAAATGAATGTAGTGTGTGAAGTAGCCAGATGCAGTATTTAATGTAGTCGTTTTAAAAAGAGCTGACGAAGGTGAATACTGCTGCAGTTGATCAGAAAGGAGAAAATAAATTTGAGGAGCATTGCATGGGAAGAAAGTACATACAAAGGGATACCATGGAAGAAGTGCACAAAGACAAACGCTTAGGGAAGAAGATATCAGACGATGCGAAATATTCAAATAAGTGGTTTACATTCAGCATATTCGATCGCAATAGGACTGCAGCAAAAATGAGGAATGGAAAAGGCTTTGTATGCAAATATGACCTGCACTTGAGCAAAAAGCTATGATTCATTAGCTGTTTGATAAGTCAAATTATGGAAGGTACTTTGTATTTCTACCAATCATCCACATGCTATTTAATTTTCTGGTTTATATTAGACGTTTTAGACCCCCGTACCAATGTGTGATTGTTTGGGCTACACCCTTCAAACACTTAGTAGTACAAAAATGTATTAAATGGAATATAGAAGAACCTTAAAGGAGCAGTCTGCGAATAAATACAAAATTCTTATAGTAGGATGTAGAATGTGTTGATCGGAGGAGGACATTTCGCACACTGCACCATTTTGATCTATTGTGACTCCTCTCCCCGGGAGCAGGTGAAGGAGCCATAGGAGGTCCCAGGTCCGCAGGTAAACAAGCACACAGAACCAACACTTGTAATTTGAACATTCGAGGGGAATCCCAAGGGCGGGACAGCCCACTCTGGCGTTCACAGGGAGAAATTCTCCAATGCGCACGCATTCATGCCATCTGTCCGGTGTCACAACACCGCAGGACCTGAAAGCACACCTAAAACGTGAAATGGAGTTCACATGAGAGCAAATGGTGGGAAGAAGGAATCGTGATAGAATACATCACCCCGGCATTCGCCTTCTTGACCAGCGGAAAATAACGAAAACCTCTTGGTCAAAGTGGACGGTCACGGAATCGAACCCGTGACCTCCCTAATGCGAGCCACAGACGTTGCCTTCAAGAAAATTTATTATTAAGCCATTTTTAAAACATTTATATATATATATATATATTAACATGAAATATATTTAAAAGTAATCTTCTGTAAGAATAATTTGTATAACTACAAAAGAAGTCCGATGTGACACACTTACTATAGCTTATTTTTACTTTCTCTACTACGTATAGTAAGTAGGGGAAGTATTGTATTCCACCCAAAATTTCGATACCGAGATTTCACCGGAAATACATGTTTTGAGACCCCCTGAATCCAAAAAAAGCATTTTTGGAAACATGTCCGTGCGTGTGTCTGTGTGTCTGTCTCTGTCTGTGTGTCTGTGTGTGTGTCTGTGAACAGCATAACTCAGAAACGAACAGTCGGATAAACACCAAACTTAGTATTTGGGTTCAGTATCTTCCAAGGATGCGACACGAAGGTTTTCAAGGAAATCCCCTCACCCCAGAGTACCCTTTACATGGAAGATTTTTCGAAAATTTTAATTTTCTCAAAAATGGCTCTAACGATTTTGATTAAAATGTCATATGTTTAAGATATTTTTATGACAAATAAAATTTATATCTTGAATTTCCTGGGAATGTCTCCAAAAGTATTCTTTATTGTGAACGACTTTTGCATAACTGGTAAACCATAAGAGATAGACAAAATTTTACTACACAAAAAATGTAGATCGCGTTAAAATACACAATTTATGTCATATACATTTTTTTAGTTGAGTGAACCATTTTCGAGATATTGTTGTTATTTCCTTAAATTTTCCAATACTTATACTTTTTCTCAAATTCGTTATTCAATTTTTTATGTCCTGGATATGCAAACAGAATAGAATGCGCCACATAGCAACCAGCGCTTAAAAGATTTGACTATCGCTTATAACCTACCATGTTCCCCTTGCATCTGCAAGAAAATTAGCATTAAGATTGACATCTCGATATCTCGAGTAATATGAAGCATATGGAGAATAAACGTTTGTAAAAATAGTTTGTACAAGAGTAGAGAAAGTCATGTGAGTGTAGCACATCAGATTTTTCTATATACTTCATATTAATCCAAATAAACCTTAGAAGAAATAGTTACATCACATATTTTGCATAGAGATTGTCAAATGTTTTAGAACTGGACGCTATATGCTGGCCTTAAAATTCCATACTGTTTCCATGCATTCGCGAGAAACAAATGAATGTTGAAAGAAGTTTAAGAGACCAAGTAATGAACATTTCGAATCATTAATACGGATATCTCAGAAATAGCGTATGCCAAAAAAAGTTATTTAACATAAACTGTGTGTTATAAATAGATGTACAATTTTTGTGTGGTACGTTTTTGTCTATCGCTTGACGTTTAGCAGTTATACAAGATTGTACAAAGTTCCTTCAAGGCTATTCCTAGAAAATTCAAGATATACATTTTATTTACCATGTAAATACTTTTAATATACAGTATTTTAATTAAAACCGTTATACCCAATTTAAGGAAATAAAAACTTTAATCCAAATAAATCCTTACAGAAATAGCTGCATTACACATTTCATTATAGATACAAAGGGAACAACAGTAGTCAATTGTTAAAGAACTGGACACACTATGCTGGCCTTAAAATGCCATGCTGTTCCCATGTGATTGCGAGAAACAACTAGAAATCAATGGAACTTTAAAGCATGGCAAGTATTGAACAATTCGAACCTTTAAAAACCTATATCTCAGAAACGGCTTATGCCACAGAAAAACTTACTTTAATTAAATTGTGAGTTTTAAAGAGATCTGTATTTTTTGTGTGGTACGTTTTCGTCTATCGCTTAATGTTTGTAACAGTTATTGAAGATTATACAAAATTCCTTCCGAATGAAGGAAATTCATTTCCTAGGCGATTCCCAGAAAATTTAAAATATGCATTTTATATGTCATGTAAATATCTTTCACGTATGCATATAACGAAACTTGTAATGTACCTATTTCTGCAAAAGTTTATTTGGATTAAAATGTAATGGATAGAAAAATAAACTTTAGTAGGAATAATTTGTATACCCCACTATAAACGATAGAGGGTAGAGAAAGTCATGCGAGTGTATCATACAATTTGTACTAGTATGATTGTAATTAAAAAAAACGTATTACCTTAGAGTATTTCATTTATCACAAAGCTTTTCCCCAGTTTTCAAGGAAGCGATAGCCTTCTAATGTCATATTTTTTTTTTTTACATCAAACTGAGCAGGAGTTCACTATTTTAAACGGGAAAGTCTTTGGGTTTTCACTACAGTAATAATTTGCTTTCAGTGATGAGGAAGTCGACAAATAGAATCAGCTTCACGTCGCTAGATCTTGCCTCACCCTTAACAATATTTTCTCCTGCAGAGAAACGATAAGAGGCATTGGAAGTTTCAATGTAGTTTATCAAAGTCAGAGGGTAAAAGGTCTGGCAAGTATGGTTGAAAGCAACGAAAGTTGCACATACACTGGCTTTGCATTTCCTATGTTTCGTTCTTGTTGTTTAATCTATTTATTTTACGTCGCTTTAACTACATGGTCATATCGCGACGGTTAACTGCTCGATGTATGGCGAGCAGTTAACCTTCTAGGTCTCATCCCTGTAACCATACCATCTTGCTTCGTCAGAGACCTAGTTTCGTTCCTTGTTTAGAATGAAGAGGACTTTAGAGGCTTTTCGTAGAAAATTCAACTATGGATTTATTTTCTTTTTTCTTTGTAAATATCTTTAAAATGTGATACTTTAATTGAAATCGTCAGAGCCACAAAGGTATTTTTTCGTATAGAGGGCAGTTTGGGTACGGGTGATTTTCCTGAAAATCTTTGTGTCGCGTCCTTGGAAGATGCTGAACTTGAAATACTAACTATGGTATTTAAACGGCTTTTGTTTCTGAGTTATGCCGCTCATACACAGAAACGTCTATTTCTGGCGAAATCTTGGTATAGAAATTTTGGATGGAAGCAATACTGCCTCAATCCACCTCTTTGGTATTGGTGCAACGTATCTGCCTCACACTCAAGAATTCCCGAGTTTGAATCTCATTTAGTGTGAGTTACTCGGATATGAGTGTTTTCCGGGGTTTTCCTTTATCCTGAAAGTATGAATGTCAGATATCTCTAAGCTCTATGGATCTCTGGTTCATTTGAGCTTCATTTCACCCATTCCATACATCGTTTGATATAACTTACCCAATTAACGGGCATTAATGAAAAGAAAACTTCCTCTACTTATTATAAGCGGAGTGGGCCTTAGCACCTCGACCTACTCAGATCTTTTGTACCTAGTTCCTGACGGAGGGATGAGATTAGAGCAGAGAGTGCCACCGAACCTGGAGGTACGACAGGTAGATGACAGGGTCCCAAACGTTCACAAAATTGAACTCTCCGAGTGTTGACTGATGCTCCCCTCTCCCCTGTGGGCTTACACATCCCCTGGGGAGCCAGCACCCGAAGACCGCTCGCAGTCCGGGTGACAAAGGATTACTCAGAGCATCCTTTTCCCCTGTCATGCACACGCCGAGATCTCCCGCCGACACTTGCAACCCTGAGAGAAACCAAGCAGATGAAAGGTGAAGTGAAATGAGAATGGAGCTGAAATTGAGGGACAGGAAATTCTGGGGATGTAATGATCCTTCCCAGCATTCGCCTACCGAACCGAGGAAACCCCGTAAAAAACCCATAGGTCAGAAAGTCGGCCACGGGAATCGGACTCGAACCCACGACCTCCTGAATGTGGGCTACAGACGTTATCCTGAGCCATTTTCCTCGGTTACTTACTACAGGTAAGCGACAGAGAGATAAAAATTAATTTCTAACACTATGTCATTCTGTTATAGAATTAAAAGTATCACCATGTGTTGCAGGAATCTAAATTCCACAGCTATTAAAAGTTTATATTCAGAATGCAAACGCATACAAATTATGTATGTCACACTGGATATCTGCCGAATAACATTTATGAAGTAGAAGAATCTTTAGGTCACCAGGCTCCAGGAAATTGCTTCGATCGATGCATTTCTTTCACTCCATAAAATGGAGTCTTTAAAGTCTCCAAATCCTCATATTCTCCTCAAAGCTGATACATTCCACATTCTAAACTGAGTCATTTGTTATTCTAGAGTCTCATTCTATATTGGGAGTGAAAGACCGGTAATTTTGCTCAAAGGCCTCTTTATCAGGCTTGAGGTTCTTTTACGTGCCGTTAATCTACGATTCGGAACCACCGGCTTTACTTCCCTTCCGAAGGAAGCCATGCTAAGGACTTTTACCACCGAAAAGAATCCATCGCCCTTTGCCGGGTTTGAACCCGCGATCTCGGGAACCAGAGGCTAGCATGGTAACCACTACACCCGGAGGACGACACATTTGTCTGGCCACTAGTCTGTGCACATAGTTGTGAGATTGCTATCTGTCTTGTAGACCGTCAAAGAGTGTCGACTGAAACCCCGATAGGGTTATTCAATATCTCTAATACAGAAGGGTTTATGTCCTCCCAATTTCTGTGAGATAAGCCATGGAACGAAAAGGTGATATTAAAATAAATCAGCTGCCAGTTTTAACTGCTAGGTGTCCAAATAGAAGCCTGGAACGACAACGCAGTGTACGATTGTTAGGGGAATCCCTGCTTGAAGTGGTGCAAAGATATTCGAACGCTACCGAACCACTCCTCTTCTTTCGCTCCCAATGTGACCTTCAAGTAGAAAGTAAGGCCAGTTCTTTCAGCCAATAAATCTAAGCATTGACTCCCCCTAGATTAAAAGTGTGGCAGTCGTTTTATGATAAATTGCTTCTGTAACGAAAGTTTGAAATAGATTTCAGCATGAAATATCTAGCAAAAGCATATTATATCTAGCCAATTCCGTATGTCCATCACATTCCCACTATAGAACTTTCCTCGTGACAAAGTATGTT
Source organism: Deroplatys truncata (assembly GCA_030765065.1). NCBI lineage: Eukaryota > Metazoa > Arthropoda > Insecta > Mantodea > Mantidae > Deroplatys > Deroplatys truncata. The sequence continues at coordinate 68,855,990 of CM060987.1, read as the reverse complement.
TTAAAATATTGTTTGACGCTCCTTAACTGAAAACAGAACTCCCTGAGTTTGAGCATCAACTTTATAATTTCATGCACTATTGTAAAAAGCAAAGTAGAAAATAAAGTAATCCCTATTATTAGCTTCATACAAACAGAAAGCTGTTCCGTTTCCCATAAATGAGAGTAAGGCTTTTATGTGAGAAGAATGTATATTGAACCAATTATTCAAATTATAGGCAAACCCTTTAGAGGAAAGATCCTGGACAACTTAGAAGCGACTGCTAATGAGGCAGTAAACACTAAAATTATGGCTCAGAACGGGTTGTGTCTCATGATTGGTAGGCCAGCTTTGGCGTGTTAACACTGATATCCATCGCGTTGAGTTTCACATTTTCGTCTGCTTTATTGATGATCGGACACACTCAAACTGAATGTGTAGTATTACTATATCACAACCTTCAGGGTGGTCCTCTATTACCCGATCAAGCAACAATTCTGGTAATCCTTATGTCGCGAAACAAATGATTACTGATAACTTTTTGACATAAAGAAGCTCACACAGAACATTTGTAAAAGTTATGGTACTATATTACCTCTGCCACATTTGAAGTCTTCGGTGTTTTGAAGTTGGCAACGTCTGTATACTGATTTGCGCACGCAGCTGTCCCATGTCTTTCGACTCGACTAGGACTGAAGTTTCTGACAAGAAGGGCGGTTATTGGTTAGAAGACAGCTCGGCTCTTCATTGAGACGCGAGGTTTTAGCGAAGCTTCAATGAAAAAAAAACAAGGATTTTGTGATGTCAAACGCAAAATTTGTGAAAATGTCACTCGTTATGACATTTTTGGTGCTATTGTATGTTCTAAATTTTAAAGCTCTAAATTCTGTGTCTCGCCTTTTTCTACACTGGGGTGACTTATGTAAAATTTTCCTGTTTAGGCACTGCTGTGTGTGTACTCGTATTTCAATGAAACATAAAATATGAGTGATTGGATGATATTTCCAATTTATTGTTAATATTTTAACAGAGTTGCGTTAATGTTATGAAAATGCAAGTTTTTTCAATACTTTTGTTTGTTTGCGGAAAGTTTCCTTCCGCATTAGAAATGCTATTCAAATCGGGATAAAATACATAATGAACTATATATGTAACTTAATCTGAGGCAGCCACATGAGGCCCCTCTGGCACTAAATAGTTACAGGTAATAAAATTGCACATATGGTTCACCGACAGTCTTCTAATTCGGAATCACTTCCCAAGTTCATTATGTATGTTTTTGACATACCAAGGTACGTATAAGCCATAAAAGTTATTTTGAAAGACCTGCAAACCATTAATTTTACTGCAGTTCCCCAAATTGGACAAGCTGTGCTGTTATGTGTTCTTTTTATGTTTTGAATCTGTATTATACATCCAGCCAGTCACTTTACGTTGCTTGTCCCCTTTGCTTAACGCTCTCTTTGGTGCTCTCTTTGTTTTTTTTCCTCTGTGGGTTGCTGACGTGGCATGTGCTTTGGCCGTACGCGCTGAGTGGTGGATTTCTGTCCGCATTGCAGGGATAGCTCTCTGCCCGGTAACTACTGATGCGGATTGTGGAAGTTTTTGTAATGAATTTTTAAGGAACGTCTTTGTGATTTTCGGTGGATCGACCTTATGTAAAGGTAGGCTTTATTATCAGTTTTATGTCCTGGTAATGGTGAGTGAATTTTGGGGCGGAAAACGTTATGTGTGTTTGAAAATAAGAGTTCGTAAAGTGACTGGCTCTTGGAGTTGTTCATAGGTTTAGTGTGTTTTGTTTCTTTTCCAGTTGAGTTATATTTTCAGTACGTGATTTTCAGTGTATAGTTAGTTTAAAATCTGTGATAAGAGCTTTACACAGTTGTGCAATTTGAAAATGCATATTTTGATTCATGAAGGTAAAAAGCATCAGTAGTGTGAAATTTGTGAGAAAAGCTTTTGGCATTTGTCGTCTGAAATTGCATAGTTTGATAAATGGAGGGCAAGAAGCAATTTAAGTAGAAATTTGTGAGTAGGGCTTCACATATTTTGGGCACTTTGAAAATGCATAGTTAATTCAAAATTACAGATATTCTGTTGTGTAAATTATGAGAGCAGTAATTGCAGTTAAAACCCAGTTATGCTGAACCCATTTATGCTGAACTTTGTAACTGAAAACGGTTGGGTTGTAAAGCTATCTACATCTAGCTTAGCTGGACTTTGAAGCTCTCGGTTTCCTGAATTTCATTAAAGTCTGTTTCGGTCTTGTTCAACATTCTTAGCTAGTCTTTGACTAGCTAAACATAATTAAATTTTTTGGTCTGATGTTTATAGTGGCCTTGTTTTATAAACTTTCTAAATTGATTTGGTTTGTTGAATTTTTGGATTTACTTAATTTTGCTGTATTTAAAACTTGCCTTTACTGCTCTGCTCAATTGGTTTTGGTTGCTTTACTCTTTAAGCCATTTTTGTTTTACAGTTATTCTTTTATGGTTGCTTTACGGTTCTGGTTATTAATGTTTGTTTATTATTATCATTAAAGTACCCAAAAACAAACTTATCAATAGTAGTATATTTTTGAGAGTTCTGGTTTCCTTTTGTTTTCCCCTACGGCACTCGTTAGGGCTTCCCTTTTCGTTTGGCCGGGGTTCCCTAACTCAGTCAAACAGCGGTACCATTGCAAATTACTGGTAGCAGAGCGTGGTTAATTGATTTGTCTGTGTTGGTTAGGGAATATTGTTGGGTTTGTTGTTTGCTCTGTATTCTCCGGATTTCATTTTCTTACTTGTACCATATCCGTAGTTACAAGATGGCGGTATCGGTTACTAATGTGGACAGATTACGGAAAGGTGAATTGTGGGTAGAGTTGGTTGTACGTGGAGGTCAATGTTCTATGACAACTGAAGTGGCTATTATGTTGGAAGTTTTTCGACAAATTAAGGATGCTCCATTAATTACTGTTCCTATTGATCACGTGGTAGTGACTAAGTGTGAGTCCACTTGCTCGATGGCCTTAGCAGAGATTCAGGATAATTTAATGGATTTTGGGCGCGAGGATTCTCCCTCTAAGAAACAGTTGCTCCGGTGGCAAGTTAGAATTCGACATTACTTGTTCTATTTAGATTATGTCTTACAGAGATTCCCTACTTTGCAGTCATGTATAGCGTTGCAAAAGTTAAAGGATCAGTTTAGGGAATTAGCCCGTAAAGTGGAGGAAGATTTTGGGACTTCACAGGAGGATACTGGGTCGTCCCCCTTGTATAATCAAGGATTGTCAGATGTGGTTCAGCCTTCGATTGCGGTGTCTGCGTTTCGGCCACTTAGACTCGCTCATCCCCTCCAGCAATTCGTGGAAGGTGTTCAGTTAAACGACATTGTTGATGTACCATCGGCTTTACAGTTTCTCTATTTTCTTGTTCGATTGACGCTAATGGCTAAGCGTTATTTGGTACCCACGGCTCAAGTGATAGAATTATTATCTGTCAAGGTGTCTGGGATAGTTTCGGACCTGTTAATGCGGTGTGCTGGTTTGGCCGAGCCTGTGACTCGCTTTCATTTGGCCCTATTAGACATGTTCATTCCGCGTAGGGAATGCACGAGACTAATGCAAGACGTATATTTTCGTCCTCAGGGTCTAACGGAACCGTTTACAGAATATATGGTTCGGGTTAAGGAAATTGCTTTAGTGTTGGTGCTCCCTGATACGGAAGCGGAAATTTGTGATGTCATTTTATCAGGACTCAATCCAGTTGTCAGGTCGGCTTTGGTTTTAGGACCTCGGCCGTCAAATTTGCAGCAGTTGGAAGCATTGGTACCTAAACTCAATGAAGTTATGCTTGTTGATAGGCTGCGTCTGTCAGAGCCTCCGGGCTCATTAGCAACTCCTAATACCACTGTATCAGCTCCTTCTTCGGCCATTGTTCCGGATTCGCGTCGTCTGGCCACTATTAAATGCTTTCAGTGTGGTCAGGAAGGCCATGTTCGACGAAATTGTCCCAATAGGAGGACCGTGAATCGGGGTTTTCTTCGTGTTTCTAATCAGGGGCGACAGTTTCGACCTTTATGACGCCAGAAGGTTAAGTCGACCATTTGTTTGTCTCGGCGTATTTGTGGTTATCCGTTTTCGGGTAAACCCTTAGTTCAAGTTTCTCTTGAGAAGTTACCTTTATTGGCGTTATTAGATTCCGGAAGTTCTGTCTCTTTGATTCAGCTTGATTGGCTTAGGTTAAATTTACCATGTATTATGTCGCGTGCAACCACGTGTCAGTTGGTTTGTTTGATGGTCAATGGTCAGGCCTTTCAAGTTACTCAAAAAGTATCATGTACTATACGTTTCCCACGTTTTACGTGGAAACATAGTTTTTTTGTCGTTCCCAAGCTTCCTTATGCATGTGTCCTAGGTGCCGATTTTATGTCAAGGACTGGGATGGCTATTGATTTTTCCACTAGGCAGATCGCTTTTCATTTTGCTCCCCGGATAAAGTTGGACTTTGTGAGGGATTTTAAACCACCTGGGCCCCCTCTAACCTTGGGAGATATTAATTTGGTAACCCAAAATTGCGCTACTTCTTCTCTGTCTCATTTGTCCCCTGCACAGGCAAAGCAAATAGGGCATTTAGTTGGGGAATTTGATTCGTTGTTTACAGATGTTTTAGGGGTCACTCATTTGACTCAATATGAAATTCAGTTAACTGATTCTACTCCGGTCAAGTTATCTCCATATAAGCTCACACCACCGAAGATGGCTATATTAAAAGAGAAAATACAGAAGATGCTTGACCAAGGGGTTATTAGACCATCTACTTCAAATTACAGCAGCCCCATATTTCTAGTACCGAAGGGAGATCAGGATTTTAGACCGGTCATAGATTATCGTCTCTTGAACAAAAGAATACTTATTGAAAGTACCCCTTTGCCCGATTTGCATACAGCTGCTCATCATTTTTCGAAGGCTCGCGTTTTTACGACCCTGGATTTGAACAATGCTTATCATCAGATTCCTTTGGCTGAACATTCCAAGCATCTAACAGCTTTCGCTACCCCCTGGCGCCTTTATGAATTCAATAGGGTCCCATTTGGTTTGGCTACGGGCGCGCAAGTCCTCACTCGTTTGCTGGATAATTTGTTTTCGGACATAAAATTTAAATATTTGTACCATTACTTAGATGATCTTGTAGTATATTCCGAGGATTTTGACTCACATCTTGTTCATTTACGTGAGGTCTTTCGTCGCCTACAGAGCGCCGGGTTATCAGTTAAGCAGTCTAAAGTTCATTTTGCTACCTCTCAAATATCATTTTTGGGCCATATGGTTTCCCCTTCTGGTATTACCATAGACCCAGATCGCACTAAGGCTATTAGAAATTTTCCGGCACCCAAGAATAAGCGTGAGGTGGCTCGATTTTTGGGAATGGTTAACTTCTTCTCTAAATTTATTTCAAATTTTTCTACTCGGGCGGAACCTCTTAATTGCTTACGTAGGAAAGGGGTTACTTTTGCGTGGGCCGAGGAGCAGGAAGCGGCATTTGTTGATCTAAAAGAGGCTATTTCGAACCCTCCTGTCTTGGCTTTTCCAGATTTTGCTATGCCCTTTATTTTACAGACGGATGCTAGTGCTAGCGCGCTAGCGGCTGTTTTGTTGCAGGAATTTCCTGAGGGTCGTCGTCCCATTTATTATAGTTCGCGTACTTTATCTCCTGAAGAACGTAAATTTTCTACATATGAATTAGAAACCTTAGCGGTGCTTTTTGGATTGGAGAAGTATAGGGTGTACTTAGAACATGTGCATTTCTTTTTAGAGTGCGATAACCAGGCTTTAACGTGGGCGTTAGCTGTCCCAAGGAAGACAGGTCGTCTTGCGCGTTGGGGTGTCCGGATAGGTGCCTTTAAGTTTACACCTTCCTTTATCAGAGGTTCAGAAAATTGTATTGCGGATGCTCTTACCCGGGTATTTTCCGAACCTACTGAGGAGTGTGTTTATTTCGAGACTTTGGATGCTCCTGCGGATACTCAGATTGAGAGTTTCTCATTTTCGGCATTTCCTGAAATGTTTGTCAGTATACCTGAACTTCAACTTACCGATTCTGGGTTGGCTTCAATTATTGAGCAAATTAAATCGGGAGTTTCACTGCAGGATTATAAGATTCATGAGGGTGTTTTGATGGGAAGAGCTAGTTTTGATCGGCGTTATAAAGTCATAGTTCCGAAGGCAGCTATTCCCATGATTCTCAGTTATTTTCACGATTCTCCTTTCGGGGGTCATTTAGGCATTGCCAAAACCAGAAATCGAATTCGTGAACAGTTTATGTGGCGGGGCATGGATTTCGATGTAAGAAAGCATGTTAAGTCTTGCCGCATTTGCGCATTGTCCAAACCCGCGCAGGCCACAAATTGGGGATATTTGGCTTCGGAGGTTCCCTCCGCGCCCATGGAGAAGCTATTTGTGGATTTTATCGGACCATTCCCTCGTTCTATTCAGGGAAATATTTTTGCATTGGTCGTTACTGATGCTTTCTCAAAGTTCGTATGGATTTCACCTCTGAGTGCTGCTACTGCTCGCCTTGCTATTCGGGAACTTGGAACAATATTTGGATCTTTTGGTGCTCCTCAATATCTGGTCTCTGACAACGGTTCGCAATTTAAGTCGCGTCTCTTTCGTTCCTTTTGTTTTGATTGGGGTATTAAGCATTTTACTACTACCCCTTATTACCCTAACCCCTCATTAGCGGAACGGGTCAACCGTAACCTTAAGTCCGCTTTAATTGCTTATCATCACCAGCAGCACAATTGCTGGGATAAATACTTGAAGCAACTTCAGTTTGCTTTCAATTCTGCGAGACATGAGGTTCATAAGACGACGCCATTTTCATTGTTATTTGCCTACCAACCTTCGTCTCCTTTGGCTAATTTGTGGGCGTTAAATGATTTATTACCGGCTGACAATTCTCCGCATACCATTCGTACTAATTGGAAGGCTGCCTTGAATAATCTGCGTAGAGGCCACTCTATGAGAAAGCAGCGATACGATGCGTCCCGTCGTCCCTCCCCATTCAAAGTGGGAGATGTTGTTATGTGCCGTAACTATCCTCAGTCCTCGAAAGCAGATGCGTTTGCCGCGAAGTTAGCTCCTCGCTATCTTGGCCCGTTTAAGATTCTCAGAATTTATAAGGGGGTGTCTGTTCTTTTGCAAGAATTGTCTTCTTCCTGCAGGCGCCGCGCTCACCTGTCTCAGCTTAAATTGTATAACTCGGGGTAGCAAGTGAGTCACTTGGCATTGTCCTGATGATGGGTGACTCACTTTCAGGAATTAGCGATCCTGCCTCATGCGAGCTCTTGATTTGTCCCATTCCCTTAACCGGGATAAATCCTGTCCCATTCCTCTCCCAATCATCCTTTCTTATCCCTTCCATATTCATGAAAGCTCCCAATTATACTTTCCTTTCCTCCTACAGTAATGGTATCTTTTCGGATGTTAGCATATAGAACTCCAGTGATTTGTCTTCAGATCTTTGACACATGAGAATATCACTATTGCATACTTGCCAACTTTTACAGTTTGCCCGTAAAATGTATGGTTATGTCCGTGTGCTAGGGCTATTCAAGAGTCAGTCACTTGCGAGTTCCTGAATATTTTGGAGGAATTTATGATTTCCTTTTCAAGTCAGTGTGCAAGATAAATATGGTAACATGTATGGTTATCTAATTCTGAAAGTTTTGCCTCATTTCCATTCGCCCTTGCTGGGATATTTAGCTGTTGCGCAGAGCCTACCTTTGCTGTTGATCCTGTTATTTTGAGTGACCTTTTGTGTTCCTATAAATTTGGCTCGAATTTAATATCCTTTGTTTTTTTTTTAATTTTTGGGGGTAATATTTTAAATTATAATTATATATATTTATAAGGTCACTTAATTTCAGTGGGTGTCAGCTTAATTAAATTGTTCTTATTGGGAAAATTTTCATGCTTCCACACCGGTGATGCCTTGCCGGTATGCCCGGTTCACCTGCCTCTCCCCAGTTATAGTTTGTGTGGGGTCGGGGCAAGTGAATTATTATTTTAGTTGTACATAGTTGTTATATTGTGCATTATGTCTCATAGTTGTTTCATTGTATACCATGTTTATTTCTTGTTCTGTAGTTGTAATGCTATACTTGCCTAATTTAAAAATGCACATGGTTTATTATAGAATTCAATATTTATATGTCTATAAAATTATAATTGATTGACGATGATTTAGTTTGTATATGTAAGTTTATATTTTGCTTTGTGAGCCCCCTCTGCTGCTTTGTTTTATTATGTTTCAGATTCTTATCCTTCTCGGCTGCCATCCCTTTTTCCTTCCTCGTGCTACTCTGTGGGGCCACGTTCTGGACCTTCTGAGTTGCGATGTGCTGACCGCTGTGCAAGTTTCTTCTGCTCTGGTGGTGTGTGCAACCGGGTGGTCCTACGTGGGAATTTCACCGTCGGACGCTATTTGTGGGTTTAAAATTCTGAAGCCTGTGCCTCCTCTTCCGGATCCTGACAACTTTATACATGTTTTGGCCCGCTTCAGTTTCTGCCTTAGCGTCATCCGTCTGCAGTGTCGACGTTATAAGTAAAGAAAAATCTATACTCCTTGTTAGCGGCTTGTCCGCTTAATATTGCTGCCAAAATTATGATGCAAATTTTCGCCTGTGACTGTTCCTGGGAGTTATATACTTAAGTTTTTCATCACCTTGGATGGCTGCCCGGTTGCTACGTCGTGGGATATATACTGTTGGGGTTTGCTTGCCTCAATTATGGTCTTCTCCTTGTGTGTTCAGTGTCAGCTACTGACGTTTGCGGACTGTATGTGTGGAGTTACCTTCTTCGTCTACTTACAGTGTAGCATGTTCCTTCTGTTTTCCTAGTTGTTTCCCCTTTTGGCTACTTATTGTTCCCTTTCCTCGAGTTACTATAAATGGTTATTTTTTTTTCTTCTCGCAAGCTCGCAGATTGGGGGGGGGCTATTGTGCTGTTATGTGTTCTTTTTATGTTTTGAATCTGTATTATACATCCAGCCAGTCACTTTACGTTGCTTGTCCCCTTTGCTTAACGCTCTCTTTGGTGCTCTCTTTGTTTTTTTTCCTCTGTGGGTTGCTGACGTGGCATGTGCTTTGGCCGTACGCGCTGAGTGGTGGATTTCTGTCCGCATTGCAGGGATAGCTCTCTGCCCGGTAACTACTGATGCGGATTGTGGAAGTTTTTGTAATGAATTTTTAAGGAACGTCTTTGTGATTTTCGGTGGATCGACCTTATGTAAAGGTAGGCTTTATTATCAGTTTTATGTCCTGGTAATGGTGAGTGAATTTTGGGGCGGAAAACGTTATGTGTGTTTGAAAATAAGAGTTCGTAAAGTGACTGGCTCTTGGAGTTGTTCATAGGTTTAGTGTGTTTTGTTTCTTTTCCAGTTGAGTTATATTTTCAGTACGTGATTTTCAGTGTATAGTTAGTTTAAAATCTGTGATAAGAGCTTTACACAGTTGTGCAATTTGAAAATGCATATTTTGATTCATGAAGGTAAAAAGCATCAGTAGTGTGAAATTTGTGAGAAAAGCTTTTGGCATTTGTCGTCTGAAATTGCATAGTTTGATAAATGGAGGGCAAGAAGCAATTTAAGTAGAAATTTGTGAGTAGGGCTTCACATATTTTGGGCACTTTGAAAATGCATAGTTAATTCAAAATTACAGATATTCTGTTGTGTAAATTATGAGAGCAGTAATTGCAGTTAAAACCCAGTTATGCTGAACCCATTTATGCTGAACTTTGTAACTGAAAACGGTTGGGTTGTAAAGCTATCTACATCTAGCTTAGCTGGACTTTGAAGCTCTCGGTTTCCTGAATTTCATTAAAGTCTGTTTCGGTCTTGTTCAACATTCTTAGCTAGTCTTTGACTAGCTAAACATAATTAAATTTTTTGGTCTGATGTTTATAGTGGCCTTGTTTTATAAACTTTCTAAATTGATTTGGTTTGTTGAATTTTTGGATTTACTTAATTTTGCTGTATTTAAAACTTGCCTTTACTGCTCTGCTCAATTGGTTTTGGTTGCTTTACTCTTTAAGCCATTTTTGTTTTACAGTTATTCTTTTATGGTTGCTTTACGGTTCTGGTTATTAATGTTTGTTTATTATTATCATTAAAGTACCCAAAAACAAACTTATCAATAGTAGTATATTTTTGAGAGTTCTGGTTTCCTTTTGTTTTCCCCTACGGCACTCGTTAGGGCTTCCCTTTTCGTTTGGCCGGGGTTCCCTAACTCAGTCAAACAGCGGTACCATTGCAAAGCACATGCGAGTAAAGGACAAAGTAAAGACTTGTACAAAAGAACCACGTGGCATTTGCAAAGAAGACTTGCGGTTGAGAATATGACACAATTTGCGCAATCTGGACCAAGTGAGATTTAATTTTGAATTATGTGAAAGTTCCGGGTCACTTGACGATAAAAATGTAGGCCAAGATATTTAACAGTGTCATCAGCACGTTTCCAGGATATGGGAATAGCTTGTAAAGTAATAGGAGGGGGAACAATGGGACGACGCAATGCAAAAATCATGGTTTCACGTTTCTTATTGTTCAAATAAATCCTTCAGTTGTCAATCCGTGATACTAGAATATTAAGAAATGTTTATAATCTGTGATCAGCGGTCTCTGATTGGTAGTGGGTGGTAGAACGATATCGTTATCGTACATGACGATGTTGACATGTAGTGAAGCAGATATGTTATAGGTGAAGACATTGAATAGCACAGGTGCTAAAATGGAACCTTGAGGCACTTCAGACACGATTGCCTGCACAGAGATAGAGTAGGACCAATCCAAACTTGAAAAGTACGACGTGAAAGCAAGCTATCAATCACATAAGAAAGATAATCCGGCAACCTAGTGCTCCAAAGTTTCTAAAGCAGACCGGCGTGCCATACTCGATCAAAAGTTTGCGATCGTGTGTTATTTAAGCTCAAAACCGTGAGCAATCTCCTCAGTTAATCGCAGAAGCTGATGGGTTGTTGAGTAGTGTCTGCGAAAACCAAATTGTTGTGGTAATATTACTGCGCTGTCCGTTAGAAATTTGCTTAATCGTTTGCGGATGAGTTTTTCAAAAAGTTTGGAAAGCGTAGGCAGTAAGCTAATAGAACGATAACTAGAGGGTAACGAACGCGGTAGTCCAGGTTTAGGAAGAACGATAACCACAGCATGTTTCCATGATAACGTAACATAACCCAGGCGAAATGCGGCATTAAATGGAGGCGAAGTAGGTCTGTGCCTTGGCGTAAGGTGTTTTAAAACAATATTTGGAATAAGATCGTGTCTAGAGCTTTTTTAGTGGGTAAGTTATAGAAGCCACCCAAGTTCTCAGGCCGAAGTGCAGTTGAGCCGCTCTGGTACCGATGAATAGGTATAATCGCAGTTTCAATGTCCTGACAACTTGGCATTCATACAGGGATTGAGCGTGAACGTAGTTTGAAAAATATCCGTCAATAGGTCACAATTTTGCAACTTCGTATTCATACACCTGGTACAGAATTTTAAGGGTGGCACAACAGTAGGTACCCGAAGCACCCGTATCATTTCCTTACACAGAGAAATCTTCTGGCGAAGGATTAGACAAGTAATATTGATATGTAGCATAACGAGCTTGCCGAGGCTGTGGAAATGATTGGTTTAATCTTTGTCGTATCTTATGTTTGGCTTTCAACAATGCTACAATTCTTGAGGGAAGCGCTTGATGATGCGAAGTATTGCCGTAAAAACGCGGCATACCACTAGCAGTTTTCATAGACAGATATAAAGACTTTGTGAAATGCTGTACTACTGCATCAACATCAGAAGAGGTCTGGAGGCTATGTGCAGCTTCTCAAACTACAACTGTTTCTGAAAACATTCCCTGTTCACCATTCACTGGATAAGGCAGGCAGAAGAAGCGAAGCTCGTGGCACTTCAAACTGAGACGTAGAGTTGACAGGGCAGTGATCAGAATCTCAAAAGGGCATGCGTAGGAGCTGACTAATGTTCTTCAAAACTGTCACATCTAAAGTTCCAGGATTGTAAGAGTAGTAGTAGCATCTTTTGGAGCTAGAATGAATATACAGATGCTGTCGGCCGCCGATAGAAGACGTCACACGAGTGGTTACATGACATCCCCTGTTTGCTGTTTAGGTCAGCAAACGAGATCATAGCAGATGGAACAGAAACTAGAAGCTACAGATCTTGTTCCTCCAACTGAGCCAAGGGAAATCGATAAATTGCAATTATAAGCATCTCCGGGCAGTTTTGTTGTTGAAGCTTGATTACGCAGGCATCAAGGCTCGTCAATTGAGGCAAAAATATGTTATACTGCGCCAACTTGCGTTTAACAACAATGGCTGCACCTCCAGAAACAATTTGGGTGTCGTGGTCACATCCATAATTATAGTAACCAGGGAGAGTAAATTTTACAGAAGGAAGAAAGTGGTTTCAGAGATGCAGGTAATATCTATATAGCGAGATAAAAACTCCAGGGAGTCGCCCGCTTAGATTTTAAACCATTGGCATTTCAGTTTAGAAAAATACGTTGAGAGAACGAATGACCAACAGAACTATTCATTTCGAAAGAATGCATGGAATAATGAAATTATAAAAGATTTTATATCAGACAGGTATGGCTTAAAAGCTGTGATTAACGCAGGTAGGGGGTCAGTGAAGTCAAAAGGATTGGAAGTAGCACATTCTCTAGACATCTGACTGTTGTGAGAAGACCGAGGTGTAATGCTATGAGGCCATACTGGAGGCGGAATATTTCCAATGGCCGTGTTTGGCAAGTTAGGAAAATGCTGCGCATCTAATGACGGTGATGTTGGATTAGGCACATTAAGTCGTTCAGAATTAGGTCGCAATCGAAAAGGTTCACTAGTAGCATTAGTGCTAAGATTTAAGTAATGAGGACAACCTTTGTAGTTTGTAGCGTAGCTACCATTGCAATTCATACACTGAGGTGCTTCCTGTTTGGGTTTTAGTACAGACACTGCAGTGGTGAGATTCCAAGCCTTTATACACAGTGGATTATAAGACGACATAAGCTTTTAGTGGCCATATCGTTGACACCTGGTACACTGAGATACATTCAACGATCTGCGGCGCTATTCAACAGAAACTAATGAATGTTGTACATGCCGAAAGTTAACGAATTCTTTAGCTTGGTCTGAGTTCTCCAGTTAAACCTCACACAAGGGCATAGGTTGTTTGTCCTTATAGAACAGTCTAATAACTTTAGTAACTGGAAGCTTTTGAGAGAGAAGTTCTGAAAGGTTTTCTTCATCGATTATAGAATATGGAACATTCCGAATAACAACTAGCAGGTTTTTGGAATTGGGATCACGAAAGGTGTGATAATGTAATTAAGACTCGTCAAAAAAGACAGACACGTGCAAAAATCTGAACTCGGGGTAAGTGCAATTTTTAGAACTTTCCCCTTCTGCTGAGTAGTAAATTAACTTGTCATTATTTGACGTAGATGGTACTGATTGCTTGATAATTGTTAGTATCGTGCAAAACAAAAGGGGGGATATGGACTGTTTCTAAAAATTAGTTTTGAGTTGCCGTGGCGGTAGTATACCTTTGGTTAGCTCGTGAAGCAGGCACTGTGTATTTCTTTCTTGGAAGGTTGAAATCCTCGTCTTGTGGACGCTTGGAAGTTAGTTTAGCAGGCTGTAAAACCGACCTTGATGAAGATGAAGATTGCGAGAGAGGATTCGTGTCACTATTAGACTCACTGAGAACACAATAACACAACTATACTATACACAAACTATCGTAGGAAGAACTCCATACAATGTTTTGTAAACAAAAACAGTGCAACGCATTTAAAGCTTAGAAAGTAACTTAATTTGATTGGATTCACGGAAAATCTGCGCTGTAAAAACCAATACAGTATGAATATAACACCTGTATTCTATCAACTAGCACACACAAACATAACTCCATGTAATTAACTCGCTAAAACTTCAGACATGGATGAAAAATTGCAGCAATAACTATAGAAACTGTGGAAAAGCTACGGACCGTCTAACTTATCCCAAAACCACCTGGAATCTTCCAATGCAAGATTTAGCGAGCTGTAAAGTCAAGTGTTGCATAATGTTAAAGTCAGGTTTTAAATTTGATCTTGGCATTATATATATACCGGGTGAGTCTTCTCAGCCTACGGATTGAGAAGAGATGCAGTCCCGGCGTTGTATAGGCTATGCTGTAAACACTGTCCACTGCATCGCGTTGTATCAATTTCGGCCGAAATGACTGCTTTGCACCGTTATACCTGCAATCAATTGCACTCGTAGTGCAACAGTGCGCGTTGGCCTTCAGTGGTGTAGGACCCAGGTTCAAATACTGCCACTTGAAGGTACTTTTTATGTTAAGTAAATGCAACGACAACTGATAGTTCCCTAAGGAAGTGTCGTTTCACTTAATTAGCTTAATTATGTGAATTTCATTAAAACACAAATTGTTGCTTGTTAGAATATGCTTCAATGAACATCATAAATAAATGTAATAAATGAATAAAAACTCATGTATTCGGAGACGTGATTTGAACTTCGACTTTCACCATGATGTTTTAGCATGTTAACCATTGCGCTACTAGTGCACATTAATAGCAAGCAATAGCATAGCCGTAATCAGCGGGCTGGCGAATGCGGTGTCAGCAACTACATTTCCCATCGTCTGTAACATTAAGGGTTGCCTAGTTACCAATTCGCAGGATGAGAAGACCCACGCAGTATATATATTATTTAGCACGTGCAAAAATTTATCTTATATACACAGTAAATGTGTAGATAACTGTTTTAACATATTTTATCGTTTATATTTTGTATTGTTGCACTTTCATATTACTGTAACTATGCTGTGCAGACCAGAAACAATTTGAGATTTCCTACCTAAATTACAGATAGATCTGCTACAGATGCTCTCAAAACTTTCATAATATGGGCGACAAATAGAGAGGGGGAATGCTTTTCCCTATCATTACCCAATTTAACAATGTCACCACAAATTTCAGTTCTGATGAGAATAGTGGTAACGTGAAATTGAAAGGGATAAAATTATAAAAGTTACAATGCATTTAATCTACATAGTATTTTATAAAACTTCTTATAAGTATGATGAAATCCAGTAATTTAATATTAGAGACAAAATGACAGGCAGGAATGATGAACGACTGCTGGAACCTAGTTTCATAAAGCAATTTGAGGAAGTCGATGATGATATGTGCAACTAAAACATTCCATTAAACGCAATATTTTGATGACTTAGTTTAAAAGAAGGCACATCTCGTTTTAAACTCAATCATAGAAGGTAATGAAAATTACGGTAGATGATACGAGTTTCGAAAAATATCCCGATTGTTAGCCACTTCAAATAATTAATAACAGATTGTTTTAAATAATCCGTGGTACATTATTATGGATTATGAATTCAATGCTATAAAAGCTTATAATTAGTTTTATTGAACATTAAATATTTTCCCTCATAGAGTTCTGTATAACATATGGCCATCTTAAAACAAACTTATAAAAAAATACAGTTAATAGACATTTGTTATAAAAGATTAAAGGATTTAACTGTTTCTCCTGATATTTTTACTTCCTCTACAATGAACCTAGTAGGTAGAGAAGGTGTTGCATTCTACCCAAAAATTTGATATCGATATTTCATCGGAAATACATGTTTTTACGCCTCCTGAATCCAAATAAAGCATTTTTGTGTGTGTGTGTGTGTCAGTGTGTCTGGGAAAAGTATAACTCAAAAACTAAAAGTCGGATTAATACCAAACTTGGTATCTAGGTTTCGCATTTTCCAAAGATGCCACACGAAGATTTTCAATAAAATTCCCCCAACCTAAACGACCCTTAACTTGGAAAAATGTACGAAATTGTCTATTTTTTAAAAAGAATGGCTCCAACATTTTGATTAAACTACTGTATATAAAACATATTTACGTGACAAATAAAATGTATATCTAGAATCTTTTAGGAATAGCCTAAGAATTCTTCTTCGTTCGGAAGGAATTCTGTGTAATCTTGTTTAACTGGTAAACGTATAGCGATAAACGAAAACGTACTACACAAAAAATGAAGATGTCCTTAAACACAACATTTATTTCAAATAAGTTTTTGTGGCATAAACCATTTCTGAGGTATCCGTTATTAATGGTACGAATTGTTCATTACTTGCTCATTCTTTTAAAATCTTGTCAACATTCAGTTGTTTACGCGATTTATTAGAAACAGTATGGAATTTCAAGGCCAGCGTATAGCGTTCAGTTTTTTAACATTTGACTATCGCTGTTCCCTTTATATGTACGTTTCTACAATGAAATGTGTATTGTAGCTATTTCTACAGAGGCTTATTTGGATTCAAATGGAGTAGACAGAAAAGTAATCTATAGTAAGAATAGCTTATATACCCACTAATAAACGATAGAGGGTAAAGAAACTCATGTGAATGTATCACATCGGATGTTTTTACTTGTGATAGTATTGAACTGAAGCGTAGGTATTTTATTCGTGGCCTTAGGCCTTGGTTCTTCTAAAGAAGTGTTTTAGAAGAGCACTTGGGATAGAAGCATACATGTTTTAAACATTAATGTATTGTTCCTGTCATAATATATCTACATCCACAAGTTTTATGTTCTAGACGGTATGCTCTAAATGGTGTCGCGGAGGCATAACTAAGCGTTTTATTATGCAGTATATAAAACACTTTATAAACGTACTAGCGGAAATACTCCTGAAAATGCATGCATTTTGTATGACACGTGCGATTCAGCAGCATGAGCTGATGAAATATTTTCTTTATATTCCGTTAATCTCTTATTTTGCGCGCTTTATGAATTAATACATTTGGAAACTACTCAGAACACCAAAAAGAAAGAAAAAATATCTGATGTGATACATTCACCTGACTTTCTCCATCCTCTGTCGTTTATTAGTGGGTATACAAGCTGGTCTTACTAAGGCTTACTTTTCCCTCCACTTATTTTAACCAAATAAACTTTTACAGAAATAGCTCCATTACACATTTTTATACATATAAAGGGAACAGTTATAGTCAAATGTTTAAGAACTGGACGCTATATGCTGGCCTTAAAATTCCATACTGTTTCCATGCAATCGGGAGAAACAACTGAATGTTGACAGGACTTAAAGGAATGAGCAAATAATGAACAATTTGAACCATTAATAACGGATATCTTGGAAATGGCTGACGCCACAAAAACGTTACTTGAAATAAATTGTGTATTTTAAGGAGATCTGCATTTCTTGTATAGTACGTTTTCGTCTATCACTTAACATTTACCAGTTATACAAGAGTATAGAACATTCCTTCCAGATGAAGAGGAGTTCGAAGTATTTTTCCAGAAAATTCAAAATAGCTATATATTTCATTTGTTATACAAGTATCTTTAATATATTGTATTTTAATCAAAATTGTTAAACCCATTTTTAGGAAATAGGAAATTTCGAAAGATGTTCTATGAAAAGGTTAATTTGGGGTAGGGGATTTGCTTGAAAATCCTCGTGTCGGGTGTTTGGTAGGTTTTGAACTTAAATGCCAAATTTGGTGTTGATCCGACTTTTCGTTCTTGAGTTATGCTGTTCACCCACACGCACACACACATACACACACGCAAACACACGGACCTTTTTCTAAAAATGTATAACATGTATTTTTTGTATTCAGGGGGCCTCAAAACATGTATTTCTGCTGAAATATCGGTATCAATTTTTGGGTAGAATTAAATAGTTTCTCTACCTACCAGGTACGTAGTAGAGTGAAAAACAGACAACATTAGAAAATGTGAAATTCGTTTACTTAAGAAATCGGTTAAATGCTATTTTTATAACATATATGGCCATATTCACACTTTGTATGCCATAAACCTTTTTCCTAATTTTGCTTATAATTAATATTTCCCATCTGAGATGCTAACTCATCAAGAGATTGTTGACAAGAGACTCTATTTGGAATGTTTAGAGAACCAGGTTACCAAATGCACGTTTTAATATTTGTTGATAACTTTAGTTTTTAATTTAATTTAAATTACTACTTGAAAATATACACAAAAAATAAATAAAAATTTTCAACTTATAGAACCACCCATGATCAAGGAACTCTCAGATTCAGGAAGGGGCCTACATAGCATACAAATATGTATAAGTGGTAACATTATTAAACAATGAAGTTAATATTTGCGATAAAAGCAATAAGACGAAACGTTAATTTTAAGTTTTAATAATTATTTTTGTTTTAAAATGCTTTAGCAGCTAACATTCGAGTTTAAAATAGAAGCAGGAATGTCGCGCTAATGCAATTCTCAAATAACGCTGATACAAATAACTTTCAATGCACAAATTTCTTACGATAATGCTTTTAATTGTGTTTTTAATTTAAACTGTTTTGTAGTGCTGCAAATCTATATATTTTTCTTTCTCTACTACGTATATCAATTATGGAAAGTATTGCATTGCACCCAAAAATTCGTTACCGAGATTTCACCGGAAATACGTCGTTTTGAGGCCCCCTGAATAAAAAAAATTTAGAGAAAGAGGTCCGTGTGTGTGTCTGTGTATCTTTGTGGATGTGTCTGTGTGCCTCTGAATAGTATAGCTCAAAAATGAACAGTCGGATAAATACCAAACTTGGTATTTAGGTTCAGTATCTTTCAAAGATGCGAAAAGGTCTTTCAAAGATTTTCAAGAAAATTCCCCACCCCAGACTACCCTTTACATGGATCATTTTTAAAAAAATTTGGTTTTCTCAGAATAGACACTAACGAATTTTATTAAAGTATCATATATTTAAGATATTTTCATGACAAACGAAATGTATATCTGGAATTTTCTGGGAATGTCCCCAAAAGCCCTCTTCATTCTGAATGAATTATGAATAACTGGTAAACCGTAAGTGATAGTCAAAATGTTTCTACACAAAAAATGTAGACTTCATTAAAACACGCAATTTATGTAATATACTGTTTTTTTGAGTGAACCATTTCCGAGACATTCCTTGATATTTGTTTGAATTTTCCATACTTATATTTTTGCTCAAATGGAAATTCGCTATTCGCTCTCTTTTTTCTTTCCTTTTTTATGTCCTGGACATGCAAAGGTAATGAAATGCTCCATATAGCAAACAGCTCTTAAAACATTTGACTATCGCTTAAAACCTGCCGTATTCCCCTTGCACCTACAAGAAAATTAGTAATAAGATATTTATGCAAATGTTTATCTCGATTAACATGAAGCAGGCGTAGTACAAGGGTTTCTAAAAGTAGTTTATACAAGAGTAGAGAAAGTCATGTGAGGGTAACACATCAGATTTTATTTTTTTATTACATTGTGAAAGCTTGGACCTAGACTACTATTGTCCTTGAGTGCAGCTGTTGTTAAACATTTAGGTTCAGACAAGCACACAACGTCCAATGGTTTATTATTATAGATGAGTATACAACGGTAATTTATTGCAATTTTGTGTGAATAATTTTGAAAAATATTATAATATTTGTAGTAGATTCTTAGTATGTTGAATTCAGAGCGCATGAGTTTTATTGTATATCCATAGTTGTTTTACTTTCTCCACTATGTACTTACAGTAAGTAGAGGAAATTTGTATTCCACCCAAAAATTCGATGTCGAGATTCCACCGGAAATACGCATTTTGAGACACCCTGAGCCCAAAAAAGTTTTTAGAAGATGGTCCTTGTGTGCGTGTGTGTTTGTGTGTGTCTGTGAGTAGCATAACTAAAAACTGAGAAGTCGGTTAAATGTACAACCCGCTTTTGAAGTTCAGGACCTTCCAAGGATGCAACACGAATATTTTGAAGAACATCTCCCATTACAAACTACCCTTTACAAGGAAAATTTGTCAGTATTTTTGAGTTTCTCTATTTTCATGACAAATAAAATGTATATCTTCAGTTTTCTGGGAATACCTCTGAAGCACTTATATTCTAAACCATTTTTGTATAATTCATAAACCGTAAGAGATAGACAAAGATCTAGTCGGAATACACAGTTTATGTCAAATAAATAGTTTGTGGCGTTAACATTGCCGATTAATTCTTTGCTGTTGGTTTGAATTTTCAGATACTTTATACTTTTCTCAACCTCAAATCGCTATTATTTTTTGTTTGTTCGTTTATTTTTTGTGCTAATGCAAAAAGAACAGGATTTCAAAGCCATTACATAGTGACTTTGAAGAAATTTGATTATTGCTTTAGTTTATTCTATTGTTCTTATAGCTACAACGAAATGAGTAAATGAGAAATGAATGTTTATCTGTATTAACAATAAGAAGATAGAAGAACAAGCTCTGAAAGAATAGCTTGTAGAAGAGTGAGTAGAGAAGATAATGTGAAGCCAGCAGACCTGCATTTTTATTAGCAAATTTTGTTTAATTACCCTTCTCTGTAATAATATTAAAGCCTTCATGGCAGTGAGGAACGAACCGCTCCTTCCTGTAGTACTGTATTAAAAAATCTGATGTTGCATTCACATAACCGTCTCTACCCACTATCGCTTATTAGTGGGTATACAGATTATTCTTATGAAAGTTTATTTTCCTATATACTTAATTTTAATCGAGATAAATCTTACTGCAAATAGCTACAATTCCTTAAAATGCAAAGGGAACAGCGATGTTTAAGAACTGGACGCTACGAGGGTCACTCTGAAAGTTTTGTGAATGGGCAACAATGAGTAGGGGTAATCCAAAGCAGCTTTTCCTATCTTCAAATTGAAGTTCAAATAGCAACATGTGCAAGTCTGGGCACGCTCCAACAATGTGCATTGTCAGCACCGCGTATGTGTGTGCAGCAGGTGTTACTACGCCATACGCTAAGATGGATCTTGAGGCAGTGGTTTTAACACTTAAATGATTTCAGTCAAATTATATAATATATAAATTCAATAACAGCCGCCTTAAAGCAATATGTGTATGTAACAAGATATAAAAAGTGTATATTACAGTCATTGTATATGTTTATATTATTGTATACACGTGTAATAATGTTATGTGAATATGTAACTTTGAGGCAATAATGAATTAGAAAGTTTAAAATGCTACTGGTAATTCTTGGAGCAACAATAATGTAATTTTTATGACAGCTTATAAAATAGCCAATCAACAACCTGAAAAAGCTTTAGTTAAATGAAGGTATTCTATTGGACTAGGATTAGCCAATCAGAAACTAAAATGGAGCAAAATTTACTAATTCAGAAGTCAGTTGCTTGTAGACAGCGTTTCTAACCGGACGCATGATGCTTCCTCGAGAAATTTAAAACGTATTCAGTGTGAGACGAAAATAGTTTACGTGTTAAAAAGTGCAAGTAATTAATAAAAAAATCTCACAGCTCTCTCTCTCTATATCAGTGAAGTGTTATTTAAATCGTGTCAAGCATTAATAAAAGGAGTGAAGTAAAATTATAATCTGTGTAAGCCTACATTCTTCAGTCGCACCACTCCCTGCTCAGACATTCATGTCTCTAAAATAAAAGTATAAATACTGACGCAGCCGAGGCAAACATATGTAATATGTAATATTTAAAGAAACACTCAAAATTACATAGTTAATATTTTGTTTAAACATTTTTGGGGCAAAGGCCAGATGAAAGTACATTTGGGGCGAAGGCTACCGGAAACTTTTTACCATACGTGCGGTTGCAACTACTTCAAGCTCCGCTCCCCAACATTTGAACTACAATACAACTCGGACTTCAAATCATTTTTCCATACGTAGCAGCAACAAACCTTCTTCAATCTCAAGCGAGAGCATTTCCACGCTATGATTTTCTATGACCTTAAAGTCGGTTTAGGGGGAGAGAGAGAATGCCTTGAAAGACTGCATCGTGCATTTGGAACCTTTGCCCTTCGCATTCCACCGTATATTGATGGTATGCAGAGTTTACAAGAGGAAGGGATTCCCTCGAAGGCCGAGCAGGACGGCCGGTTACAGCAACAATGGATGGAGATGTTGTGAAAGCAGAACGCCCTGAAAGAAATACTTGAGGTCAGGAAGCTCTGCAGTCGCTGAATCCCCACCACCTCACAAATTAAGAGAAACAAGCACGTGTAATGGTACCAGGAAATGATTGCAAAAGTCAATGGAGGAAGATCCAAAAACATATTTGTACATGTAACAGGTGACGAAAGCTGGATTTACCAGCATGATCCAGAAACTAAGCGACAGCCATCGGTGTGGGTCTTCCCAGGAGAAGATCCCCCAACAAAAGTGAAGCGAACGAGAAGTATTGGCAAGAAGATGACCTGTTCCTTCTTCTCAGCAAGTGACCACATTGTGATGATTCCGCTTGAGAGACAAAAGACTATTACTACCAGATGGTAAACCACAAAATATCTGCCTCAAGGGTTCAACGAACTGAGAAAAAAGCGTCCTAAGACTGGTCTGCATGAAATTTTGTTGCACCATGACAATGTCTCTGCCCACACTGCACAAGAAACAACCCAATTTCTGCAGAAGTCAGATATTGGTCCCACCCTCTCTACAGTCCAGGTCTGGCCCCATGCGACTTTTCTTATATTCATCAAAATGAATGAAAAAATTAGAGGTCAAAGATTTGTCACCTGAAGCCGCAGTAACTACTTAAGAAGAATGTATTTGCACTCTCTCCAAAGAATGGCGTTCAGTATTTGCAAAATGGTTTGAAAGGATGAAGTGGTATATAGAATGCAATGGAGAATATTTTGAAAAGATGAATAATCAGATCTAAATTTTTAATATTTTATTGCGTCCATTTTCAAAACTTTTGGAGTGATCCTGTGTATAGGCTGACCTTAAAATTCCATACTGTTTCCATGACATCGCGAGAAACAACTGAAAATTGACGTGACTTGAAAACAATAGTTATGTATTGAACACTTGGAACCACTAATAACGGATATCTCGGAAATGGCTGAAGCCACAAAAAAGTTTTTTTTTTAAATAAATTTTGTGTTTCAAAGACATCTACATGTTTTGTGCAGTACGTTTTCCTCTATCGCTTATCGTTTACCAGTTAAACAACATTATATAATTTTCCTTCCGAATGAAGTGGACTTCGCTGAATATTCCCAGAAAATTCAAGATAAACATTTTATTTGGCATATAAATATCTTTAATACATGGTATTTTAACAAAAATGTTAGGGCAATTTTTGAGAAACTAAAAAAAAATTGTAAAATCTTCCGTGTAAATGATAGTTTGGGATGGGGGCATTTTCGTGAAAATCTTCGTGTCGCATCTTTGGAAGATGCTGAATTTAAATACCAAGTTTGGTAATTAACCGACTTTTCGTTTTTGAGGTATGCTGAACATCGAAATTTTGGTGGAATACCTACAGTACTTCCCCTAATTACTATACGAAGTGGAAAAATTAAAAACCGTTTGGATCAACGATAAATATACCTAGCATACTAAAACATCAGAAATAAATATGCCAGAAATATTACAAATAACTTAATTATTTGAGGAAGTCTGGTGCGTGTGCATGCTGCGGGTATTTGTACCATCACAAATGCTCATTTATCATGCTTCCTAAGCATTTTATTATAGAGGATTCATTTGCAAAAAAATATTTACGTTTATTCTGACAGCAATACCAATTATATATTTCAAAGTGAAAGGGCGAATTATAGGATTTCAGACCAACAGATTATAAAGACAAGGGAATGTTATTGTTCTGTTGGTATTTAACAGGAAAAAGTTTCAGTCAGGTCATCTTTTAATTATTTTATTCCGTTGTTTGCGTAGTTTGTATGTAATACTACTGTCATAATGATTATTTTTCAGTACCGCAACAACGAACAATCATTTATAGCTTAATTGATAGCAACAAATTGGAAGCGTGAGAGACCTACAAAGAGGCATATGCAGTTTCTTCAAAATAGCAACAACAATAATAATAATAATAATAATAATAATACACTGTATGTATAACTCTGAAAAAATTCTCTCACAATATAAATTAATAATCAATATATAACCCTTTAAATTATATCGAAAATATCTATCAATTCCAACTATATAAAAATAATCCATAGAATAAAGAATACAAACACCAACACACATGTGGTGTGTTATGTCGTTAATTTACTGAACAGCTGTGCCCCAGTACATAGGGATACATATTAGTTGCTTGGATGTTATTCCTGGAGCAGATTACGTTGTATAAAGCACACGGCCTGAAGAATATTTGTTTTTAAATAATACATAAAATTTATACGAGTTAATAGCGAAGTCATCGAAATCGTTCCAGTATTCATAATCAACCAGTGACAGCAGTTCGGAACTTTCGCAACCTCAAAACGTAGACCAAACCCTTCCTATATATTCAGGCCTCTCCTGTATTTTATATTTCTACATAAAAAGAAGAATCACACTAAGCTATGGGGTAATTTATGCTCTAACCTCCCTTGTAGGTCATACGAAGTTTTGTATTTGGGATTACGGACGAGGAATAAATATACTCCTTTGACCAACATGTTTTTATGATACGTAACGTTTCTTTCAAAAACGTAATTACTGAGAACTCGGTTTGGTAACTGAAGGTCGTGAATCACTTCTATAGCTACGCTTCTGTTATGATACTTATTATTTTCTCTAAGTTAGGTCGAACTTTTGCGTTAACCTTTGCACCGGCCCACTCACAAACATTTCTCTCTTCACTTATCGTAATTGTTACGATACGTTGAATTACTCTTGTAAAACATCAGCCTCAAAGAAAATATTTTGTGTAATTAAAAGGTAATATTTCACCTTAAATTCATTTGACTACCAATACAATGTAAACATCAGCTTGTAGTAAGAGCATTTAATACAATTTAGCAATATAATATTCAGTATAATTTTACCAGCTCTTGTATAACTTAAGGGCACTAGAAGTGATACTAGAACCAGCAGCAGGTGTGTAGATTGGGAACACATTTGTTTAAGGGAGTGGGAAATGTAAAATTATAAAATTTGGCATGTTCCGTTTTTAATGGAGAAAAAGTCTGTGATTCTTCCTGGTTCAGATATATATCTTTTTTTGGTGATTTAAGGCCCTTAAAAGCTTTTATGGACTGCGCATCGCATTAACTACAGAGTTCCAGGCCCCTTTTGCTAAAGAAGTTCATAGGAGTTCGTATCTCAACATGTTAGGTATTTGCTGGAAAGGCATCACTAGCTTCATCTAAGCCAAGGAGTCCTGAAATAGCAAATCAGGAGGCTGCACAGGATGACTACTCCCCTAGAAATCACTATTGTTAGTCATAACTTTGAACTTAAGTTTCAACTGCGATTGTCTCAGGAGTTATATTTCTAGTTGTAGTAGGCACTATTTTAAAAATTGAGGATTTTTTAAAAAAAATTATCTACAAACATATAAGAGTTTCTTCACAGAGAAAGAATGTAGAACCAGTTCTACTATAGACATCTTAATTTTCTTACTTCAGTGTGGTATGAGGCAGAATGTCTTCATATGTAGTAAAACTCTCAACTCTCTGTTTCAACTGTTTTTTTGGGAGGGGGAAGGAGTCTAGAGTAACACATTTTTGCCATATATGTAGCAAACCTGTTTTAGAAGTTTTAATTTCTTTCATAAAAATGACAAAATATATAATTGTGAAAACTTAAAACACATATTCAAATATAAGCTAACAATACAGTCATGATCTTACATTTATCTGTCAATTATAGCCAAAGAGGTATTCATGTTTCTTGCACTAGCTCTGTATCCATATCATGTTCACACTTCCCGCTCACATTAAAAGAAATATCACAAGGTAAAATGGTGGAAGATTGTCAGATCATCATTTTCAAAAGTTGTACAGGAAGCGCTATGTACCAAATTTAGAAGCTCATATAGTAAATGAAGAAATAAACGTATCGCCATTAACATTTTGCGTGCGCAGTAGTTCACCTTGGCTTATCAATAAAGTATACGGAGTAACAAAATTAAAAATTAAATTGAGTCCCGTTCCATATTGGGCGTGAAAAACCGGTAATTTTGCTCAGAGGCCTCTTTATTAGGCTTGAGGTTCTCTTACGTGACGTAAGTCCACGACACGGGACCACCGACTAAACTTCCCTTCCGAAGGAAGCCATGCTAAGGATTTTTACACCCGAAAAAATCCATCGCCCTCCGCCGGGTTTGAACACGCGACCTCGGGAAACACGGAGATATTCCTTGTTATTTGTTTGAATTTTTCAATATTTATACTTCTTCTCAAATGGGAAATTGTTATTTGTTTTTTTTTTCTTTGTATGTCCCTTACTTGCAAAGAGAATGAAATGCTCAACATAGCAACCAGCTCTTAAAAAATATTTGACTATTTCTTATAGCCTACCATTTTCCCCTTGCAGCTACAAGAAAATTAGTAATAACATTTGCAAATGCTTATCTAGATTAACATGAAGTAGATGGAAAATAAGCGTTTGTAAAAATAGTTTGTAAGAGAGTAGAGAAAGTCATGTGATGTAACACTTCAGAATATTTTTTCCTTCTTCAATCCAAACATTTTCCATGAGTTAAAAAATGTAGAGGTATGTTGTCCCAGCTCAGATCATCAGGCCGATAACTTCGATCTTTGACTTAAAGTATGGGATTGTGTGTGTGTGTGTGTGTGTGTGTGTGTGTGTGTGTAAACATCCCTTTTTTATTTCTTTAACTATTAAGATAACTTTATTATATAAATTGTACAGTCGTGCATACGTTTTAGTTAACAAATAAATAACATGAAACTTATGATCTGGTACTTAACCAACGATAAACCTGAGTGTCTACTTCTTCTGGTTGCCTTTAAGATTTTCAAACCTAAGAATAGGGTCGAAGATGGATCCTATTTTGTTGCCTTCTGGAATTGCAACATTCACTGTCTATGCACTATTTTCCGGCAAATAAAGTAGGCTATCGAACGTTCATTTCAGACATTAACAACTGACTTTTAATTGCACGGCTACGGGTTTTATTCCCATAGGTCGTTACTACTGTATGGTCGAATGCTAACCGATCTGTGTTTTTACCCACGCAGCTGCATTTCAATAAATGCTATTGAACGCATGTAATTACATGTATGCAGCGAAAGAGAAGCTTTGCATTACCAAACATATCCGGGTTCTACTGTTGGAACCTCTATGCTAAAGGCTCGGTAAACCTTTAAATCTCAATTTTAAATAAGTTTGAAAATTCTATGATCTATGCAGCTAAAAACCTCTAATTCTAAATAACCATTTATTTACTTTTAGTTTAAATTTAACTAAACACGCATCAAGTTAGATATTAAGCTGAAATTTACATTAAAGATATATTGCGTTGTAAATTTCACTCTGTCACTCCCTTTCTTTAGCATTTCAAATAATACTTCTACAGTTTGATAATGCTTTTTAAGGATTAAAGGACATTGATAGAAAATCTCAGTAATTTTTACTTTCTCTAATACGTAAGTAAGTAGGGGTAGTATTCCATTCCACCCAAAAATTCGATATCGACATTTCAATGAAAATACATGTTTTGAGGTCCTCCGAATCAAAAAAGGCCCGTGTGTGTCTGTGAACAGCATTACTCAAAAACGAAAAGTCGGATAAATACCAAACTTGGTATTTAGGTTCAATGTCTTTCAAAGATGCGACACAAAGTTTTTCAAGAAAATCTCCCGACCCCAAACTACCCTTCACATGGAACATTTTCCAAAATTTGGATTTTAACAAAAAAAACTAACAATTTTGCTTAAAATATCATATGTTCAAGGCACTTTCGTGGCAAATGAAATGTACATATTAATTTTCTGGGAATGTCCCCAAAAGACGTTAGTAGGATATATAGGAGAGAGCTGGCACAGTTTTTTGCGTTTATATGGGAAAGGATAGGGAAAACGAAGGTAGATGCTAGGTTGAGAGAGTCTTCAAGGAGGAAAATGCGTTTATATGGGAGAGATAGGGAATACGAGGACTGACGCTAGGCTAGACAGTGGTAGGAGGGGGAGTGCGCTTTATATGAGACAGATAGGGAATACGTGGAGAGGTGCTAGGCTAGACAGAGGCTGAGTAATGTATGGTTTATATGAGCGGTATAGGAAAACGATGAGAGGTGTTAGACTAGACAGGGCTTGAAACGTAGTGCATGGTTTATATGAGAGATATAGGAAAACGAGGAAAGGTGTTAGGCTAGACAGAGGTCGAGGAGTAGAGTATGGTTTATATGAGAAGTATAGGAAAACGAGGAGAGGTATTAGGTTAGGAGAATTGAGTTTGTGTTTATAAGGAGAGACGAGAAAACGGAGAGAGATCCTATGCTAGGATAGACAGGTGTTAAAGTTAGGTTAGATAGGAAACCAAGGAGAGATACTCAGCTAGAGGGGGAGGCAGGAGGGAATGAGCTTTTGAGAGGTAGGGGATACGGGGAGTGGTGTTAGACTAGACAGGGCTTGAAACGTAGGGCATGGTTTATATGTATGAGAAGTATAGGAACAGGAAGAGGGGTGCTAGGCTAGACAGAGGTTGAGGAGTAGAGTATAGTTTATATGAGAGGTATAGGAAAACGAGGAGAGGAGTTAGACTAGACAGAGGTCGAGGAGCAGAGTATGGTTTATGTGAGAGTCATAGGTAAACGAGAGAGGCGTTAGGCTAGACAGAGCTAGAGGAGTAGAATATGGTTTATATGAGAGGTATAGGAACAGGAGGAGAGGTGTTAGGCTAGACAGGTAGTGTAGCAGTAGGAATATGGACTTATATACAGGAGAGATAGGGAATAGGAGGTGCTAGACTTGAAAGCGACTTTAGACGTGAACTTAGTGGAAAACTGTTTCATGTCAATGTTCTAGACATGCCCATCACGTAACCTATTCAGGGAAAAGGTGACTCGTTCAGGGGAAAAAGTTGACTGCTCAGGGAAAAAGGAGGCCCACAAAGGGAAAAAGTTGACTAGCAAAGGGAAAAACGTGACCAGCAAAGGGAAAAAGGCTACCAGCAAAGGGAAAAATGTGACCAGCAAAGGGAAAAAGGTGACCAGCAAAGGGAAAAAGGCGACATGCAACGGGAAAAAGGTGACAGTAAAGGGAAAAATGTCACCAGCAAAGGGAAAAAGGCGACCACCAAAGGGAAAAAGGTGAGCCATAAAGGGAAAAAGGTGACCTGCAACGGGAAAAGCTAACCCATTAACACTAACAGGTAAGTAATTCAGGTAGTATTGCAAGAGGCTGACTGGATCATAGCAGTGTATGATTTCACAGGTAATTCAGCTAGTATCGTATGTATTTAGGCTAATTCGTCTAGTAACACAGGATAGATTCCAGATGCTAACTGCATCATGGCTCTGCATGATTTCACAGATAATTCAGCTAGTATCGTAGGTATTTAGGCTAATTCAGCTAGTATCACAAGAGGATAGATTCTAGGGTTGGGTATAGCATAGTTTCATATTTCGCAGGTAATTCAGAGGGTATCGTAGGTATTTAGGATAATTCAAGTAACATAGGTGTTTAGAGTAATTAAGCAAGCATTACAGGAGGGTAGGTTCCAGGGGTTGGTTATAGCCTAGTTTCGTATTTTACAGATAGTTCAGGTAATATCGTAAGTATTTGGGTAATCAGCATAGTTTCACAGATGCTCGTGATAATTTCGATCAGAGATTTGTATCACTGCTATTTAAGGTAAATGCAGGTGATTCAGGTTGTATCAATGGTATTTGTGTCATTTTAACAGGTAATTCAGATAGTGTCTAGGTATTTGGGCGATTCAAGCATCATAGGTGTTTAGAGTAACTCAGCTAGTATCACAGGAGGCTAGATTCAATGATCAGGGTTTCGTATCAGAGCTATTTAATGTAATTTCACTTGATTCGAGTAGTATCACAGGTATTTAAGTCATTTTAACGGGCAATTCAACTAGTATCACAAGTACTCATGGTAATATAGAGAGTAATTAAATTATAAAACATTTCTCATCCAACGTTACAACAATTTATATACTTTTTTTCTAAATCTTACAAACTTATTATATGTTAAACAGTTATTGTACGATGCGGAGAGGGATAAACTGCATATTGGTTCACAAATTGAAAAGCTTTACGTCAACATACCTTTATTTTAGTTCGTTATAGATGTCTCTCCCCTTTTATCTAGGCTTGAGACTAGCACTAGGATTGCTCCTAATGGCAGGGTTACCACCTTCCCTTCCATCTTCTTCTTTCTTCATCAGGCGTCAGCTATCTGCATATACAGCACACAGATACCTTCTTTTTTAGGATTGTAGACTCACTAGAAAATCTTTATCTTTAACTTACATTCTTTTAAGCACTGTTTGTAATGGCGTAATGTCCATACGCATATGTTGTTATACCGTCCTCAGCAATAATTCTTTTATCATCAAACGGAGTCAATGCAATTTTATTCACTTGTACTGTAGCAAGGGCATGCTTTCGTGATAGGATCAGATTCATAGGTGTTCTGATGATTTCACTGGTTTTAAGACAGTCTGTATAGCTGTCAAACGAAATGCACTGCTTAATAGCGCTACGTTTTATACCTTTAATCTTTTTTATCATTGACCCTTGAATATCTAAGGCATACATCTTAGGACGTAGTCCAACAAAGCGTAGGATGATTTTGCTATTAGCCTCATCTTTAAATTTTCCCAATACCTTCTTGTTCTGAGTAGAGTAACATATATGGTTGACAGGGTAATCAGCTGTATCGAGATGCTCAAGAAAACGTAGCTTGTCCTGGTAAACATCTTCAGTCGTTACACGATGAATGAACGAATCAGTGTCCATATACATAAGCTTCAGGTTTTCAGCTCCATAATAAGGCAACAAAACGTCAAATGATAGTTATACATTAATGTCTTGGAGATGTCCAACACACTCATACCAATGTATATAGGCTTGTTGAATACAATCTGACGAGAGGCCATATGTACAGCAGCTAGATTATCAGCATATATCGTCCTGTCGATAAACGTAGGCTTGGCGATCAGCTTCTCTAGAGTTTTTTCATTGGTCACCAGTCGTATATCCATACGGTTACGCAGGTTCTCCATAGTTTTTCCAAACATAGCGTTGTTAAAGAGCTTGTAGAGATCCTTCTCGAAATCATTTGCAGCTTGTTGTCGTAGCCTGTTGTTAAATTCCACATAAGGTTTCAACCACTGAGACTGTCGGAATTGTAGCACACGATGGATATTTGTTAGTCGTAGTCCATGACTAAGAGCTTGCTTCAAAGCCATGTAATGCACTACATACTTCTTTCGAGGTCCACGATGAGGTATCAGTTTCTTTGTAGATGATTCCAATGGTTTCATACAGTCTGGCAGGAAAGGTAGATCGTTGAGTAGATCGTGAAGTTCAGCAGGATACTCGATGTCGACTTCTAATATGCAGCCATGAGGATCATCTTCTTGTAGTGTTTCTAAGTTGATTTCTTCAGGTGACACCCACTGAAATCCACCAAAAGGAAGGGCGTGACACATTGCCCACCCATATTGGTTATTTGCGTCCTCGTATGTGATAAATTGGATTGGTCTCGACGGATCAAACTTATCCATATAAGTGTTATTAGCCTCAGCATACCGATGGGAAACTTGGCATAAACCTCCTCTTATACCCGATTCCACCATGAGTAGTTGATCATAATCTTGTAACAGCTCAAGCTTAATCCCAGTATACAGTAACATGGCATCCCATGTAAGACCTGGAGAGGTAAAATAATGGGCAGGATCAACTTTGTGTGTTTTAAGGGTTTGCTCTCTGAACGTCTCAAAGACATCAGCTAGGAGAAGTACATCCGAAGTTAAGTAGAGATCGCTGTACTCTCCCAGGTTTCTCACATTAAACAGCTCCCATACATTTCTAGCATGATCGTAGTCAGTATCAGTAATTTCTTCTTCATTTAATCTATTGTAGAAGGAGTCCTTAGGAGGCAAGCAGGTCTCGTTCAGAACATCCCATGACGTAACAAAATCATATGGAAATACACCCTTACGGGTCATCAACTTCAATTTGTCTTCTCCAAAGTACTTTAGCGTTTCAGGATACGAGGTTAGATTTTTTACCAACTTATCCAAGCTTGTACTGAGGAATCGGAAGCTATCCACAAATCGAAGCGTTATATCTCCTACATACTTGGTGAATGAGATATAGCTTTCTTCACAGTTAGGAATTACCTCCACACGTTCACTTGTACAACCCAGCTCCTTAACAATGAAATGAGAGTCATATCCGCTAAGGTTATGCATGAGGACTGGTATATATTTAGGTGTTTTACAGGCTAAATTACATTCATTATGAAGACTTCCACGATATTCACCGCTGATGTGATCATGGTCGCGTACTTTGTAGTTCTCTTCTGTAAAGGGTTTTCCACACAAGTAGCATGCTGAAGAAGACTCAAAATCCTTTTGCTGTTGATCCGTAAGTTTCAGAGGCTTAGCAGATTTGTATATATTACCAATCATTTTTGCAAGAGATGTAAGGTACAGCATAAACTTCTGAGCAGCATCAGCACCACGATACACATAGGGTTGCTTAGGAAGACCAGTTTCGAGATGTTCAAAACTGGATGTAGGCTTCACGTAAACACAGAAGCTCATTGGTGTGTGCTCTTGATAAGGGCTTGTATAGGAAGTTTCAGGATCGGGTATACACGTATGGCATGGAGTGAGAATACTCTCAAAATCCGCATAGATGACATAAGGTACTTTCAGCATCCTCTCAACATTTTTAAACTGAACAATTGATTTCTCCTTGGTAGGCATAACTACCCTCGCAACACCATGTTGAATACAGACGGCTACATGTTCTTGCAGTGTTTCCTGTCCACTTCGTCCATATCGATCATCAAAATGTGCAAAGCAGCGCTTACAAGTATAAACCCGTCCATTATGGTTAGTTTTCTGGCGTCGAACGAGTTTCTCAAAATTCTTTATATACACGTAGTGATGTTTTCCACTGCTGTCATTCAATAGTAGCAGGTCGCGATGTTCAGGTAGTTCAATGTCAGCAACCTTTATTGGATACACTTCATGCTTCTCATCCAGCCCGAAAACGTTAATGGATATCTTGTTAAACTTCTCAAATTTAGGTATTTGAGAAAGTGGAGTAGGGTAGGAAACACAGCTGAAGTCGTACTTGTCTTGAAGTTGTTTGTATTTGTTCACACGCTGTGCATTCTCCCCTATGAATTTAGCTAATACAGAGTACATGAAACATTTCTCGTCGCTAAAGTTCTGGATGTTTATACATGCTTTCCTTGCTTCAACAGCTGACGGTAGTGGTATGTAGCTACCTCCTCGTAACGGGTTGTACTTGTTGATACGAAGTCGAACTCCTTCCACAGCAAGCAAAGCCCAGCTGCTACCCTTAAGCTGAGACTCCTCCATTTCAGTCACCAATTTCTTGAATTTCACTTCCATCGTTGAGTCCAGATCAGTTTCCAGGAAAACAGCTTGATTCCGTGTTTTAAATGTTTTGTCACAGGTTTCTCCAAAACTGTTAACAAATCGACACTCAGCAAGCAGATTAATTTTAACACTCTTATGAATGCTAAGCTCTTTATGCACAGCATGGATTATACGTTGTTTTGCCTCTTGCAGATACATATTTAGGTCCTTAGCTGATTCGCATCGTATAAAATACGATTTCAATCGTCCTTCGAATGAAGTTTCGTATTCTTTCATATCGCAGTCCTCCATTGTTGACAGCAACTGATGTTTAGTTGGCTCCAATCTTCTTTTCTTCTGAGGGCTGCTTATTTCACATATATCTTCGTGTCGCTGTCCCTTATAACAATCTTTGAAGGTTAGATTACAATGTTTACATTTGAAGAGCTTCTTGCAGCTCATCTTGTGTCTTCTCTTGTCATAACCTCGGAGGAACTTCTTCCCACATTCTCCGCATGCATATCCAGTAGCGCTTGGAATAATATCCTTATACGCTGAGTTATTCATCTTTATTCTTGATGTAATAACGTATTAATCACTGATCAATGAAATGTAGACCTCTTCACCTTGACACCACTTTAGAAAGCTGATTATTCTTGGAGAGAACACGATGTTAACACCTCAAGACTAATTAGCACAATGAAGTCCAATGCCCTAGATCACCATATTTATAGAGGGAGCACGAACCTTTTAGATCAATCATAAACTCGCTCCATAACCACCTGTATATGATCGCTCAACGTGTACTAACCCCCCAGCCATATAACCTCAAGTCTAGAGACAGGATGTTTATGACGTCACACCCAGAGACAGGATGTCTGGCAGCATCAAACACGTTTAAAATCATCTCATAACTACCTGCTT
Organism: Deroplatys truncata; assembly: GCA_030765065.1. Taxonomy (NCBI): domain Eukaryota; kingdom Metazoa; phylum Arthropoda; class Insecta; order Mantodea; family Mantidae; genus Deroplatys; species Deroplatys truncata. The sequence continues at coordinate 68,821,691 of CM060987.1, read as the reverse complement.
ATGCTGTCACACCAGCAAGAGAAGTATTCCCACACGCTCATTCAGACATATATTTCAAATTCAAGCCCACCACCACCATCACCACCTATTGTACCAAGGTTAATTCAAGCTGTATTATCACAATACTTAAAAGTAAAAGCTTAAAAGGAAACCTAGAAGATTTTCCCCCTTATTTACTTAATTATTTCATGTTTTTATTCCCTTTTCAATTCTTCCTTTCCATCTTCTCACAGAAAGACCATTACATTTCACTACAATCATGAGAAAAGCAATTTTTCCAGAGTTACACAGATTCTAAGCTTCTAAATCGAACCCGGTAATACTTTTAATAAATGTATTTTAGCTCCCCAATATCAGCATCTACCATTTAATCTTTACTCGAACCTGATATGATCCATAAGCTTGAAGATATATGAAATCACTCTTCGGGATTCGATCTGAGTACTTTAAAGTAATATTTGTCACGATAACGATATTTAAGGACTAGATACTCTGTTTGCGTCTACCTTGACATGTTTATCTAAATTAAATTACGAGTTATTAAATTTTTGCAAGTAAATTTCATTGAATCGTATTCGAACCCAGAACACCAGGAACAAGATAATTTATAATATTAGTCTGACATGTTAAACAAAGTTGTATGCAGTTACATCATCGATCTAAGTGATATATTCTAGTGTACAGAGGAAAATTAAGAAAGTCATTAAAAGATGGGGAATCGAACCAAGCACAACTGATTGGCAATTATATACAGCATTAATTACCCATCATAGAAGCTATCAATCATGCTTTAGTCCACTCCTCTACCTCACTTAGTTCCCGAGATAATGAAAATTTTAAAATTAGGATCGAACCCAGGACGTCATGTATCTAATTACACATCCACAAGATACTACCTAATAACATAAACGCAATAAAGTTTATTTGGCGTCTTTATCTTAATTGGTTTAGGAGTTATTAAATTTATAAGTAAATTCCATCGAATAAGTATTCGAACCCAGAACACCAAGAACAAAATAATTTATAATATGAGTTTGGTAAGCTTAAAGGTGCTGTATGTAGTTACAGCATCAATTTAAGTGATATTTTCTAGAGTATAGAGTAAAATTAAGCAAGTCATTAAAAATCGGGATTCGAACTAGGGACAACTGATTGGAAATTATATACAGTATTAATTACCCATTATAACAGCTATCAATCATGCTTTGGTCGATTCCTCTAGCTTTCTTAGTTTCCGAGATAATGAAGTTTTTAAAATTAAGGATCGAACCCAGAACACCAGGTACCAAAGTATACATCCACAAGAAACTACCTAATGACATTAATGCAATAAAGTTTATTTGACGTCTTTATCTTAATTAGTCTCTGAGTTATTAGAAGATGAATTTGCATTCACTCCTAGGATTCGAACCCAGGCATCCCGGTCAACTTGGAACAAGGTCATAATGACGCGGCGCATTCCAAAGAATTGATAAGTTTTTATCCCATTGTTCTATCTCTTTTCATTCAGGAGATATAAGCGATTAAACAGTAGAAATAAAATGGGCGGAGCTTGCCGGCATAGATCAAAGAACTTTATCAGATGTCGGCATCTCTCTGTGTGCCAGAACCGGCTTTTTATTTCTACTGTTTAATCGCTTATATCTCCTGAATGAAAAGAGATAGAACAATGGGATGAAAACTAATCAATTCTTTGGAATGCGCCGCGTCATTATGACCTTGTTCCAAGTTGACCGGGATGCCTGGGTTCGAATCCTAGGAGTGAATGCAAATTCATCTTCTAATAACTCAGAGACTAATTAAGATAAAGACGTCAAATAAACTTTATTGCATTAATGTCATTAGGTAGTTTCTTGTGGATGTAGATTTTGGTACCTGGTGTCCTGGGTTCGATCCTTAATTTTAAAAACTTCATTATCTCGGAAACTAAGAAATCTAGAGGAATGGACCAAAGCATGATTGATAGCTGTTATAATGGATAATTAATACTGTATATAATTTCCAATCAGTTGTCCCTAGTTCGAATCCCGATTTTTTAATGACTTGCTTAATTTTACTCTATACTCTAGAAAATATCACTTAAATTGATGCTGTAACTACATACAGCACCTTTAAGCTTACCAAACTCATATTATAAATTATTGTATTCTTGGTGTTCCGGGTTCGAATACTTATTCGATGGAATTTACTTATAAATTTAATAACTCCTAAACCAATTAAGATAAAGACGCCAAATAAACTTTATTGCGTTTATGTTATTAGGTAGTATCTTGTGGATGTGTAATTAGATACATGACGTCCTGGGTTCGATCCTAATTTTAAAATTTTCATTATCTCGAGAACTAAGTGAGGTAGAGGAGTGGACTAAAGCATGATTGATAGCTTCTATGATGGGTAATTAATGCTGTATATAATTGCCAATCAGTTGTGCTTGGTTCGATTCCCCATCTTTTAATGACTTTCTTAATTTTCCTCTGTACACTAGAATATATCACTTAGATCGATGATGTAACTGCATACAACTTTGTTTAACATGTCAGACTAATATTGTAAATTATCTTGTTCCTGGTGTTCTGGGTTCGAATACCGATTCAATGAAATTTACTTGCAAAAATTTAATAACTCGTAATTTAATTTAGATAAACATGTCAAGGTAGACGCAAACAGAGTATCTAGTCCTTAAATATCGTTATCGTGACAAATATTACTTTAAAGTACTCAGATCGAATCCCGAAGTGTGATTTCATATATCTTCAAGCTTATGGATCATATCAGGTTCGAGTAAAGATTAAATGGTAGATGCTGATATTGGGGAGCTAAAATACATTTATTAAAAGTATTACCGGGTTCGATTTAGAAGCTTAGAATCTGTGTAACTCTGGAAAAATTGCTTTTCTCATGATTGTAGTGAAATGTAATGGTCTTTCTGTGAGAAGATGGAAAGGAAGAATTGAAAAGGGAATAAAAACATGAAATAATTAAGTAAATAAGGGGGAAAATCTTCTAGGTTTCCTTTTAAGCTTTTACTTTTAAGTATTGTGATAATACAGCTTGAATTATCCTTGGTACAATAGGTGGTGATGGTGGTGGTGGACTTGAATTTGAAATATATGTCTGAATGAGCGTGTGGGAATACTTGTCTTGCTGGTGTGACAGCATAAGCAGGTAGTTATGAGACGATTTTAAACGTGTTTGATGCTGCCAGACATCCTGTCTCTGGGTGTGACGTCATAAACATCCTGTCTCTAGACTTGAGGTTATATGGCTGGGGGGTTAGTACACGTTGAGCGATCATATACAGGTGGTTATGGAGCGAGTTTATGATTGATCTAAAAGGTTCGTGCTCCCTCTATAAATATGGTGATCTAGGGCATTGGACTTCATTGTGCTAATTAGTCTTGAGGTGTTAACATCGTGTTCTCTCCAAGAATAATCAGCTTTCTAAAGTGGTGTCAAGGTGAAGAGGTCTACATTTCATTGATCAGTGATTAATACGTTATTACATCAAGAATAAAGATGAATAACTCAGCGTATAAGGATATTATTCCAAGCGCTACTGGATATGCATGCGGAAAATGTGGGAGGAAGTTCCTCTGAGGTTATGACAAGAGAAGACACGAGATGAGCTGCAAGAAGCTCTTCAAATGTAAACATTGTAATGTAACCTTCAAAGATTGTTATAAGGGACAGCGACACGAAGATATATGTGAAATAAGCAGCCCTCAGAAGAAAAGAAGATTGGAGCCAACTAAACATCAGTTGCTGTCAACAATGGAGGACTGCGATATGAAAGAATACGAAACTTCATTCGAAGGACGATTGAAATCGTATTTTATACGATGCGAATCAGCTAAGGACCTAAATATGTATCTGCAAGAGGCAAAACAACGTATAATCCATGCTGTGTATAAAGAGCTTAGCATTCATAAGAGTGTTAAAATTAATCTGCTTGCTGAGTGTCGATTTGTTAACAGTATTGGAGAAACCTGTGGCAAAACATTTAAAACACGAAATCAAGCTGTTTTCCTGGAAACTGATCTGGACTCAACGATGGAAGTGAAATTCAAGAAATTGGTGACTGAAATGGAGGAGTCTCAGCTTAAGGGTAGCAGCTGGGCTTTGCTTGCTGTGGAAGGAGTTCGACTTCGTATCAACAAGTACAACCGGTACGAGGAGGTAGCTACATACCACTACCGTCAGCTGTTGAAGCAAGAAAAGCATGTATAAACATCCAGAACTTTAGCGACGAGAAATGTTTCATGTACTCTGTATTAGCTAAATTCATAGGGGAGAATGCACAGCGTGTGAACAAATACAAACAACTTCAAGACAAGTACGACTTCAGCTGTGTTTCCTACCCTACTCCACTTTCTCAAATACCTAAATTTGAGAAGTTTAACAAGATATCCATTAACGTTTTCGGGCTGGATGAGAAGCATGAAGTGTATCCAATAAAGGTTGCTGACATTGAACTACCTGAACATCGCGACCTGCTACTATTGAATGACAGCAGTGGAAAACATCACTACGTGTATATAAAGAATTTTGAGAAACTCGTTCGACGCCAGAAAACTAACCATAATGGACGGGTTTATACTTGTAAGCGCTGCTTTACACATTTTGATGATCGATATGGACGAAGTGGACAGGAAAAACTGCAAGAACATGTAGCCTTCTGTATTCAACATGGTGTTGCGAGGGTAGTTATGCCTACCAAGGAGAAATCAATTGTTCAGTTTAAAAATGTTGAGAGGATGCTGAAAGTACCTTATGTCATCTATGCGGATTTTGAGAGTATTCTCACTCCATGCCATACGTGTATACCCGATCCTGAAACTTCCTATACAAGCCCTTATCAAGAGCACACACCAATGAGCTTCTGTGTTTACGTGAAGCCTACATCCAGTTTTGAACATCTCGAAACTGGTCTTCCTAAGCAACCCTATGTGTATCGTGGTGCTGATGCTGCTCAGAAGTTTATGCTGTACCTTACATCTCTTGCAAAAATGATTGGTAATATATACAAATCTGCTAAGCCTCTGAAACTTACGGATCAACAGCAAAAGGATTTTGAGTCTTCTTCAGCATGCTACTTGTGTGGAAAACCCTTTACAGAAGAGAACTACAAAGTACGCGACCATGATCACATCAGCGGTGAATATCGTGGAAGTCTTCATAATGAATGTAATTTAGCCTGTAAAACACCTAAATATATACCAGTCCTCATGCATAACCTTAGCGGATATGATTCTCATTTCATTGTTAAGGAGCTGGGTTGTACAAGTGAACGTGTGGAGGTAATTCCTAACTCTGAAGAAAGCTATATCTCATTCACCAAGTATGTAGGAGATATAAAGCTTCGATTTGTGGATAGCTTCCGATTCCTCAGTACAAGCTTGGATAAGTTGGTAAAAAATCTAACCTCGTATCCTGAAACGCTAAAGTACTTTGGAGAAGACAAATTGAAGTTGATGACCCGTAAGGGTGTATTTCCATATGATTTTGTTACGTCATGGGATGTTCTGAACGAGACCTGCTTGCCTCCTAAGGACTCCTTCTACAATAGATTAAATGAAGAAGAAATTACTGATACTGACTACGATCATGCTAGAAATGTATGGGAGCTGTTTAATGTGAGAAACCTGGGAGAGTACAGCGATCTCTACTTAACTTCGGATGTACTTCTCCTAGCTGATGTCTTTGAGACGTTCAGAGAGCAAACCCTTAAAACACACAAAGTTGATCCTGCCCATTATTTTACCTCTCCAGGTCTTACATGGGATGCCATGTTACTGTATACTGGGATTAAGCTTGAGCTGTTACAAGATTATGATCAACTACTCATGGTGGAATCGGGTATAAGAGGAGGTTTATGCCAAGTTTCCCATCGGTATGCTGAGGCTAATAACACTTATATGGATAAGTTTGATCCGTCGAGACCAATCCAATTTATCACATACGAGGACGCAAATAACCAATATGGGTGGGCAATGTGTCACGCCCTTCCTTTTGGTGGATTTCAGTGGGTGTCACCTGAAGAAATCAACTTAGAAACACTACAAGAAGATGATCCTCATGGCTGCATATTAGAAGTCGACATCGAGTATCCTGCTGAACTTCACGATCTACACAACGATCTATCTTTCCTGCCAGACTGTATGAAACCATTGGATTCATCTACAAAGAAACTGATACCTCATCTTGGACCTCGAAAGAAGTATGTAGTGCATTACATGGCTTTGAAGCAAGCTCTTAGTCATGGACTACGACTAACAAATATCCATCGTGTGCTACAATTCCGACAGTCTCAGTGGTTGAAACCTTATGTGGAATTTAACAACAGGCTACGACAACAAGCTGCAAATGATTTCGAGAAGGATCTCTACAAGCTCTTTAACAACGCTATGTTTGGAAAAACTATGGAGAACCTGCGTAACCGTATGGATATACGATTGGTGACCAATGAAAAAACTCTAGAGAAGCTGATCGCCAAGCCTACGTTTATCGACAGGACGATATATGCTGATAATCTAGCTGCTGTACATATGGCCTCTCGTCAGATTGTATTCAACAAGCCTATATACATTGGTATGAGTGTGTTGGACATCTCCAAGACATTAATGTATAACTATCATTACGACGTTTTGTTGCCTTATTATGGAGCTGAAAACCTGAAGCTTATGTATATGGACACTGATTCGTTCATTCATCGTGTAACGACTGAAGATGTGTACCAGGACAAGCTACGTTTTCTTGAGCATCTCGATACAGCTGATTACCCTGTCAACCATATATGTTACTCTACTCAGAACAAGAAGGTATTGGGAAAATTTAAAGATGAGGCTAATAGCAAAATCATCCTACGCTTTGTTGGACTACGTCCTAAGATGTATGCCTTAGATATTCAAGGGTCAATGATAAAAAAGATTAAAGGTATAAAACGTAGCGCTATTAAGCAGTACATTTCGTTTGACAGCTATACAGACTGTCTTAAAACCAGTGAAATCATCAGAACACCTATGAATCTGATCCTATCACGAAAGCATGCCCTTGCTACAGTACAAGTGAATAAAATTGCATTGACTCCGTTTGATGATAAAAGAATTATTGCTGAGGACGGGATAACAACATATGCGTATGGACATTACGCCATTACAAACAGTGCTTAAAAGAATGTAAGTTAAAGATAAAGATTTTCTAGTGAGTCTACAATCTTAAAAAAGAAGGTATCTGTGTGCTGTATATGCAGATAGCTGAAGCCTGATGAAGAAAGAAGAAGATGGAAGGGAAGGTGGTAACCCTGCCATTAGGAGCAATCCTAGTGCTAGTCTCAAGCCTAGATAAAAGGGGAGAGACATCTATAACGAACTAAAATAAAGGTATGTTGACGTAAAGCTTTTCAATTTGTGAACCAATATGCAGTTTATCCCTCTCCGCATCGTACAATAACTGTTTAACATATAATAAGTTTGTAAGATTTAGAAAAAAAGTATATAAATTGTTGTAACGTTGGATGAGAAATGTTTTATAATTTAATTACTCTCTATATTACCATGAGTACCTGTGATACTAGTTGAATTGCCCGTTAAAATGACTTAAATACCTGTGATACTACTCGAATCAAGTGAAATTACATTAAATAGCTCTGATACGAAACCCTGATCATTGAATCTAGCCTCCTGTGATACTAGCTGAGTTACTCTAAACACCTATGGTGCTTGAATCGCCCAAATACCTAGACACTATCTGAATTACCTGTTAAAATGACACAAATACCATTGATACAACCTGAATCACCTGCATTTACCTTAAATAGCTGTGATACAAATCTCTGATCGAAATTATCACGAGCATCTGTGAAACTATGCTGATTACCCAAATACTTACGATATTACCTGAACTATCTGTAAAATACGAAACTAGGCTATAACCAACCCCTGGAACCTACCCTCCTGTAATGCTTGCTTAATTACTCTAAACACCTATGTTACCTGAATTATCCTAAATACCTGCGATACCCTCTGAAATATGAAACTATGCTTTACCCAACCCTGGAATCTAGCCTCCTGTGATACTACCTGAATTAGCCTAAATACCTACGATACTAGCTGAATTAGCTGTGAAATCATGCATAACTATGATGCAGTTAGCCTCTGGAATCTAGCCTCCTGTGATACTAGCTGAATTAGCTTAAATGCTCACGATACTACCTGAATTGGCTACGAAAATGATTTAAATACCTGTTGTACTACCCGAATCATGTGAAATTACCTTAACTAGCTCTGATACGAATTCCTGCTCTAAATTAGCACGAGCACCTGTGATACTATCTGAATTACCTGTTAAAATGACTCAAATACCATTGATACAACCTGAATCATCTGCATTTACCTTAAATAGCTGTGATACAAATCTCTGATCGAAATTATCAATAATATCTGAGAAGCTCTGTCGATTACCTCAAATACTTACGATATTACCTGAACTATCTGTGAAATACGAAGCTAAGTTATAACCAACCCCTGGGACCTACCCTCCTGTAATGCTTGCTTAATTACTCTAAACACCTATGTTACTTGAATTATCCTAAATACCTACGATACCCTCTGAATTACCTGCGAAATATGAAACTATGCTATACCCAACCCTAGAATCTATCCTCTTGTGATACTAGCTGAATTAGCCTAAATACCTACGATACTAGCTGAATTATCTGTGAAATCATGCAGAGCCATGATGCAGTTAGCATCTGGAATCTATCTTGTGTTACTAGACGAATTAGCCTAAATACATACGATACTAGCTGAAATACCTGTGAAATCATACACTGCTATGATCCAGTCAGCCTCTTGCAATACTACCTGAATTACTTACCTGTTAGTGTTAATGGGTTAGCTTTTCCCGTTGCAGGTCACCTTTTTCCCTTTATGGCTCACCTTTTTCCCTTTGGTGGTCGCCTTTTTCCCTTTGCTGGTGACATTTTTCCCTTTACTGTCACCTTTTTCCCGTTGCATGTCGCCTTTTTCCCTTTGCTGGTCACCTTTTTCCCTTTGCTGGTCACATTTTTCCCTTTGCTGGTAGCCTTTTTCCCTTTGCTGGTCACGTTTTTCCCTTTGCTAGTCAACTTTTTCCCTTTGTGGGCCTCCTTTTTCCCTGAGCAGTCACCTTTTTCCCCTGAACGAGTCACCTTTTCCCTGAATAGGTTACGTGATGGGCATGTCTAGAACATTGACATGAAACAGTTTTCCACTAAGTTCACGTCTAAAGTCGCTTTCAAGTCTAGCACCTCCTATTCCCTATCTCTCCTGTATATAAGTCCATATTCCTACTGCTACACTACCTGTCTAGCCTAACACCTCTCCTCCTGTTCCTATACCTCTCATATAAACCATATTCTACCCCTCTAGCTCTGTCTAGCCTAACGCCTCTCTCGTTTACCTATGACTCTCACATAAACCATACTCTGCTCCTCGACCTCTGTCTAGTCTAACTCCTCTCCTCGTTTTCCTATACCTCTCATATAAACTATACTCTACTCCTCAACCTCTGTCTAGCCTAGCACCCCTCTTCCTGTTCCTATACTTCTCATACATATAAACCATGCCCTACGTTTCAAGCCCTGTCTAGTCTAACACCACTCCCCGTATCCCCTACCTCTCAAAAGCTCATTCCCTCCTGCCTCCCCCTCTAGCTGAGTATCTCTCCTTGGTTTCCTATCTAACCTAACTTTAACACCTGTCTATCCTAGCATAGGATCTCTCTCCGTTTTCTCGTCTCTCCTTATAAACACAAACTCAATTCTCCTAACCTAATACCTCTCCTCGTTTTCCTATACTTCTCATATAAACCATACTCTACTCCTCGACCTCTGTCTAGCCTAACACCTTTCCTCGTTTTCCTATATCTCTCATATAAACCATGCACTACGTTTCAAGCCCTGTCTAGTCTAACACCTCTCATCGTTTTCCTATACCGCTCATATAAACCATACATTACTCAGCCTCTGTCTAGCCTAGCACCTCTCCACGTATTCCCTATCTGTCTCATATAAAGCGCACTCCCCCTCCTACCACTGTCTAGCCTAGCGTCAGTCCTCGTATTCCCTATCTCTCCCATATAAACGCATTTTCCTCCTTGAAGACTCTCTCAACCTAGCATCTACCTTCGTTTTCCCTATCCTTTCCCATTTAAACGCAAAAAACTGTGCCAGCTCTCTCCTATATATCCTACTGACGTTTTCATTCTGAATGAATTTTGCATAACTGGTAAACTGTAAGGGATAGACAAAATTTTACTACAAAAAATGTAGATTTCGTTAAAACACACAATTCCTATCATATACATTTTTTTGGCGAATGAACCATTTCAGAGATATTCCTTATTTGTTTAAATTTTCCAATACTTATACTCTTTCTCCAATGGGAATTCGTTATTCGTTTTTTATGTCCTGCACATGCAAAAAGAATGGAATGCTCCACGTAGCAACCAGCCCTTAAAAGATTTGACTATCTCTTAAAGCCTACCATATTCCCCTTGCACCTACAAGAAAATTAGCAATACGATAGTTTCTGCAAATTTTTATATCGATTAACATGAAGGAGATGGAGAATAAACGTTTGTAAAAATAGTTTGTACAAGATTAGAGAAAGTCAGGGGAGTGTAACACATCAGATTTTTCTCAAATATTTTTATCGTCTTGGCAAATCCGACTGATATTGTTAATCAGAGTTAATGTAACAAAACTACATACGTTGTTAAAAACCACACCAAAATGTTCACGAATAATTCCGTAGTATTCTGGACTACTTCCGAGCAAAAATTCAATTCAGAAAATTTCGTTAAATAAATCATATTTTCATCCACTGAAGGTTGAAATTCAAATGGTTCCAGATGAATAGCAATTTTTTAAAATACTGACTTAGGTTTTGTTCATGGCAGCGTTCAACCGAGGGAAGCTCAATGTGTTAATGAATTCTGTGTATGTAAAGTGAGTGAGAGAGAAAGAGAGAGATAGAGACGTGAAAAAAGATTATATCAGTATTCATCCAAGCTGACTGAAAATTCCAGAAGATTAAAAGTAAATCTATTTAACCCGCGTTAAAACGTTTTAATGAGGCATGTAAGTCTCAGGCATTGGAAGGAAGTACAAAATACAAGTGGTAACGAAAGTGTTATCTTGTTAAACTAGTGATTTTAATCAATGTTGGAGTACAGATGTTACCATATAACCTGATGCAATTATTACAATACTTGCAAAAATCATTTGGGCCATTTCTGAGTCTCTTTTGGACAAATAACAAATATCCAAACACGGAGTTTCTATCGTATTAATTAATATATAAATTGTAGAGCTGAAAGGTTTACAGTGTGCTCATTTTAGGGATATTTTTGCGATACACAGAAAGAAACCGCGCACACTTTGCTATGCGAAGATGCTTAGAGAAATTTAATGAAACATTACACAATAGTTACTGTTCTGTCTCTTAATCCAGAATAGATTAACGGATTTCTAATGTTCTCCCAATGTTCCTGCATTCATGGAGATTAATTTTAAAATTATATTAACTTGGGTGCACTATTTCGAAATGCTCTTGGTAATACCGAGCGCGCGATGGGACGAAATCCACTTCTTACGGTGTGTAAACGTTCAGCAAATCACGTGGTACATACAGTTTCTAGCCGGCAAACGAGCAACGTAATGCATTTTAAAGAAGTAAACAAGAAATAGCATAGTTTTCGCGCAATTGGCACCATAAAAATAAAATAGTTTAAGAGTAGTGAAAGTCATGTGAGTGAAACACATCAGATTTTTTAATTTTTTTTTGTCCTGGTAATGCAAAAAGAATGGAATACTCGACATAGCAACCATCTCTTAAAATATTTGACTATCGCTTAAAGCCTACCAATTCCCCTTGCATCTAAAAGAAAATTAGAAATAAGATTAACATTTGATATCTCGATTAACACGAAGCATATGGAGAATAACCGTTTGTAAAAATATTTTGTACAAGAGTAGAGAAAGTCATGTGAGTGTAACACATCAGAATTTTTTTAGGTAAGAACGGGCCCGTTTTCGCATACCAATAAGTTGCCGTTCAGTTACGGTGCTGAATACGGTAAATAGTGACAAGAATTACCGAATTAAAAAAGGACTTCGTTTTATTTAATAATGAAGCTTTGATTTTGTAAACAGTAAAAAACAAAAGTGATTGACACAGAAGATATTGTTCTGTAGCGTCATAAATACTTACGAAACAAAGATATGGGGACTGAATGTTTAAGAGACAGTGTAGTGGACCGTCTGGCCATTAATACCGCCAACGGTGACTCAGAAGATTCCGAATCTGATCTATGAGAAGTACAGCCGCTGCCAGAATCGGAATAAAAGTAAGTACTACGCGAAAATGATTATTATTATTATATGATATTACAAAGAGAACAAATGTCCAGTAAGCATATAATCCCCAAGTTATACACATTAAGCAACGGCTGTGATGCAGTCTCAGATCTGCACCAGTAACGTGAACCGAAAAAAAGGCCTCCTTTGCTTCCCCCACTTTTCCATTTTCACATTTCCGCTCACACGCGGAAGGTATGTAGATATCAACTCTCGCTGAACCAGGTATAGCAGCTAGTCAGTGAGCTGTGGATGGCTGCCACGAGTGATGTTAAGCGGCACTCGACGTCACGCTTTTATACTTCGTGGGAAAGTGATTATTTGTGTTTGAAAATATAAAGCGGAGTACCTACAGCATTTAGTTTGTGGAAAAGCGATTACAACTGTCAGAAATTACCATTTAGAGCGTCGTTATAAGAATTGTCATATTAGTTTGAATATGGGGATGTCGCAGATGACAATCGTGAAGAACTTCTCAAATCTTTCTAAGGCACAGCTATAAAATTGGTAAGGATTTTGTTAATCTCATCAGATATGAATATTGTGACGGTATGTATATGTGTTGTCACACCAGACACATTATTTCTCGTTGGCACAGTATTGTGGGGATAATTATTTCGGCTGGGGTTTTGAAATTCGTCTGGCGTGACGACCCGCCACTGGCTAGCTGGCGATCCCTAGCTAGCGGTCAGAGTGGAGGAAGTGAGCATTATTTCTTTGTGTTGTGTGTTAGCTCCACTTCTGGTCGAATGTCTGGTATGGAAGCTCTATGTGAATTGTGTGAATGTAACCGAGTGTGTGTAACATCTCCCTGCAATTTCTTCCTTTTTATCTTTTGTGCGTGATGTAGGGGCACCGTGATATACCGAATAAACCACAAGTAATGTGATTAATGTTAAATTCTGTGTTTTTTGTGATAACTAACCCACGCCTGCTCTGGAATGCGTTGTTAAAGTTTCTGGTCCTCTCACTACCTCCAATGTATATACTGGGGTAACTAAAATTTAATATCTAGCTGCAAACCTTTTGGCCTCACCCCGGTATATAAGAATATTTCATACATTGTCAGCATGGATGTTTTTCGTGTTTGCGTTTTTCAGGAAGCTGATGGTGAGCTTAGCAATAAAATCCTGCTAGCTGACTACTAAGTCGCATACCCCACAGCTCAATCATCTCGTTCACTTAGTGATAGAGATTTTGTGAGTCTATACAAGTGGTTGTAAATGCCGTATGCCTGCAAATGTCCATACAGTTGAATTTTTACGTCTATCCCATTGCACTGTTACGCGACGAATTGAAAGCACGTACCAAATGATATGAGGGAAAACTTAGCTGCAAGAGTGTTGAAATTTGTCTGCTTTTCTATAGCTGTGTTACTAACACAGCATATACTGCTATTTTTATGCGAGGTGTGAACGAAAGTTTATCGGTTACAGAGGAATTGTTTGATGTTGTTCCAATGAAGGACACAACCACAAGATACGTAATCATGAACATGTTGAGAGTGTGTTTCAAAAATTTCAACTCACACGGGACAATTTAATATCTGTTACAATGCATGCTGGCCCCTCGTTGATAGGATCACATGCAGGTTTTGTAAGGCGTCGGAAAGCAAACTTGGGAGATCAAAGTTCCTATTTTATTTCGATTCACTGTTCATCAGGAGAACCTCTGTGCAAAGAGTATTGTAATGAAATATGTTATGGAAATTGTTGTGAGATTAGTGAATTTCATCAGATTTCGAGCTTTAAATCACAGACAATTCAAAACTTACTGAGAGAGATACTGCATATGAATATATACCTTATTTTATTGAAGTTGGATGGCTGAGGAAAGGTTTCATTGCTTCCTGGAACTAATTGAACAAATAAAAGTGTACATGGAAATGAAACATTACCCTGTTCCCGAGTTGAGTTATTCGGATTGGATTTCCTACTTGACATTCTTAACACAACTTACACAGCATTTAAATTAGGTAAATTCAGGGAAGAGAAATTCTTATTACATAATTTGCAGATAGAATTGCAGCCTTTAAGGAGAAATTGTTATTATGGATATGTCAAATAAAACAGGGCAATATCTATCACTTCCCGCCCTTATCTAAGCGTAAAGAATTGTTGAACAATGAAAAATTCAAAATGTGCGTATGTACGAGACCTGTCCAGGATGTAACCTCCGTTCATGCATAGCACGCGAAGTAGTGGGGTTAGCGCCACTATTTCGACATCAGCGTTCGCAGTGGCTCAGTACGCTTCTATCTGTGCAAGGTGGAGCATCGACTGTCGCGTGTTTGCTAGTTATAACCTAACAACATGAGCGCCGAAATAACGAATCCTGTCAAGTGTTAAGTGCGTGTGAAGTTGAAAAGGCTAAGAAAAGCAATCCAAAGCAAGCGTCGTGGTCTTTTGAATCTGGTGTTGTGTTTTTTGCATGACAACGCTTGCCCTCACACAGCAAACAACACAAATAAACTTTTGACCAAGTTCAAATGGGACGTTTTTGATCATTCCCCGTACAGCCCGGACGTCGCCCCTAGCGACTTCCATCTGTTCCCGTACATGAAAAAGTGACTTGCAGCTCAGCGCTTTGGCAATAACGAAGAGCTTCAAAACGCGTGACAGGTTGGCTTAGTTTAAAGCCGGCAGAATGTTATGCAGAGGGTATTTCAAAGATTGTGAAAAGGTATGACAAAAGCTTGAATCTGTTTGGAGACGATGTAGAAAAATAGAGAAAAGCTGTAGCTTTCAGATGTACATAATAAAACGTTTGTATGATACCGGCTTCATGATAATTTCAAAACGGAGCTTACTTTCCGGATAGGCCTCGTACTCTATCTGGTGTATTAGAGGCATTTACATCAAGGTCCTGCGATTAAGATTGACTCGAAATGGAGTTGCGTATGTTTGCTACTGTTTTGATTACAACTGCTTATTGATAACGTACCCCCCTTCAGTACGTTGAATTGATTGACCTCAGATGTGATCGAGAGATGCAAGCGAAATATAATTCAAAGTCGAATGCAGTTTTATGAAGGATTCTCAATAGGACGCTTTCCCAATCTGTATAAGCTGTGCGCCAACGTTTTGTGTTTATTTGGTTCCACTTATACATGTGAACAGTTATTTTCTATTATGAAAATGAACACATCTCCAACAACAAACCGGCTTTCAGATGACCTTTTATAAACAGTTCTTTGCATAGCTTGTGCAACTACCATTTCTTCAAATCTTGAGAATCTGAATAATATGAATTAATGTTAAACAGGCATGGCTTGTTTTGTGTTTAAGGGAGTATTTCATTACTTTGTGTTCGTGTTTAGTTTGGTAGAATAACTTGAATGAACCGGTTTCGGTGTACTTTTTACGCACTATGCTCGTAGCACATCGTGCAAACAAGGAGTGCCTAAATTTACCCAACGCTGCTCTAGTCCTCCGCATTCTTTCTCTGCATGATGCGTCCATCTTTGACCCCACCACATTGTGTGTATGCTTCTCATAGTGCCTTTAGATCAACATTTAAGACTCATCCTTTTTGGCTTCGGAATTCTTGGGGCAACACAACCCACCTTAAGTTTGCACAGAGTTGTAGAGTATTTAACACCTTTCTTAACTCACATCACAATGTCGAAGTGGATCGCTACCAAAATGATTCACTTATAAGTCTAAAACGACAATGACGTGGAATGAGGTGATGAAAGAAAATTCCTTGCTTCCAAATGACTGTGCATAACAACTTTCAATCTGGTTTACTGTGTTCGTATGAAGTTCAAGTTAGATTCCTTCCACATAAAATTCACAAGAAAATTGCTTCAAATATTGCCTTTCCTAATATAAAACATTAACAGCAATAACCCCTCAATATATATATATATATTTAACTCAACACCAGCTTTTCTATGTATAAAATTCGGAAAATTAATTAACAGTAATACAATTTTCAACAAATCAGCTTGCCCAAAGCATTCCATACACCATTATAAACATTCAACTTAATAAGTGACATTGAAACCACATAGCTCGTTCCCCTAGTTTGAGGATTATACCTGTGTATTTCTTACAATTTTTGGATCAGAAAACAATTATGAAAATACAAATTTAGAAGAAATTAATTGGCTTTACCAATTGGTTTGGCCTTTGCTTCCCTCCGAAACTATACATACATACGTACGTATGTTATATTCAATTGTGGTTTTCTGCTTACAAAACGATTAGGTTAAATTTAGAATAAAGCCGAGAGTTAGAAGTACGTCGTAATTTGCTGCTCGCGAGTACCCTGCTAAAAAGTTGTCTGTCGCCGACAGGGCCACGCTAGCTCTGTCTTCCTGCTGCTCGCTTCCTGTTGGGGAGGGGAGGAAACCTTGGCGATCACCCTGCCCTTCCCCATGTGGTAGCGACTTGGAGAACTTCTGTCCTCTGTTTCGACGTAATTCCAGTAGCGGCATTAGGTACTTGCGTAGATACATGTTACCCAAGTTTTGATGATTGAGTCAATACGTCTGGTCGCTATTGGTTACAATACTCTGGACTCCCGTTAGGGGGGAGCAATAAAGGCTCGCGTTAAAATTGTACAGTTCACTTTGTGTTATTAAACTGTTATAGGTATAATTGTGAGGAACATACAAATCCATATGCACCCTTATATCCACCTTAACATCTATACGCGCTATGAATAACTATTAGGCTAAACCACCTTATAATAAAAATTCTTCTTTGGGTACTAAAGGTAATATTTTTAAGAAAATAACTTCGACTGTAAAGTGGTTAATCTGTTATTCCAGAAAGCAGTACCAGTAAAACAACAATAGTGAATGGCCACATGGTCCGCGCAAAGTATGTCAAAAACCGTAAGATATTTTGTCGAGGTATGTGAATGTTTATATTAAATAAACAAACCATAAAAATACATTTTCTAAAATCTGACTTCGGAAACCAAATTTTTTCTGATTTGAATGATTTTAGGTATATAAAATTTAATATGTTTCTACATAATTCTAATTTAACAGTGTTATATAAAGTTTAAAAGCTTACTTTTCTAGTACAATTTTCTCAGAAACTAAGAAAGCTGGGCGTCTGCTTTTCTATGGAAATATAAACCATATAGATATACTATATGGAATTGAGATTTTATCCTACAAAAATAACGATAATACAATAGAATAATACTATGTAAGAATTAAAATGTTCATGCAAAAACTTGAAAACAAAGTAATACCGCTTTGAAAACATAAAATACTACAACTGTTATATCTAATTGGCTTTAAGTAACAGTCACAGGGTGTTTCATTAAGATCAGAAGATTAGCTTCAAGGAACGATTTGCAAGAAACAGATAGAAAATGTAAATTTTAAAAATCCTCCCATCACTGCTAAAAGTGGTGTAATCGTACAAAATACAATATCACATTCATATACTTAAGGGGAGACCAAATGGCAAAAATAGCCAAAATATGACTTGTACAACTTTGTTGTGTATACTTATAAATTTGAATTTTCTCTTTAATTTGATATGCATGTTATTGCTGTAAGCACTTGTATTTGAAATGTATTTTTAAAAACGGTATTGCACCATTTTAAAGGGATACAAAATTTAAAGAAATCGCAAGTCCTACACTCCTGGGAGTAGGGAGCTAGATTTTAGTTCATCTTTTAGGGGAATCTTTCTTTTTTACAAATTGGTACCACGTCTAAATATGGCTAAGCAATATAATTCTTTTTCTTTGTAAATAAATATGCGTTGTTTTCTCAATTCTTTATTTGAACAGTGATTTCTATTAGTGATATTTTCTGATATAGATGACCCGTCTTCTGTAGAACTATTGAAGATATCTAAAAAACATTATGAAGTGATAAAAAGATCTCAGTTTTATTATTGATCTACTTCTGTGTTAATAAGTTGCTTAGTTATATTTTAAAAATTAATTGGAGATAAAGTTTAATAAAATGTGTGTAATTAAGAAAAAAATCACATTAATTAAGTAATCAGCCACATTATTGCATGAGAGTGGACTATAGATGAGTGGATTAAGAGGGTGTTCATCCTGTAAACATTTCAATTTTATATGTTAGTTTCTGAGATAATGGGCCATGAAATTAGCAAATTTAACATTGGCGGAATAGGGCTTTTAGTCTCCCCTTAAGATAAATGAATCCAAGAAACATCGATGGAAAATTGGTTGCCTAGGATAGTGTAGATTTTGACAAAACGTATTTTATTTGAGATGAATTTAAGGACAGTAATTCACAAATGTTCTTGGAGTCAGTAACATTAATGTTTGCTTGCTGAATTCCGCATTAAGTAGCTTCTTGGCTTCTCTCACAAAGCAGATGCTCATTTTGGACAGATGTTTCAAGAAGAACTCAAACTCGGAGGCTGCGAATACACTGCTAGAACATGCAGGAGGTTAAATAGCGAATGTTTACTTTTTTGACAGCTAAAGTAGAACTTAAATTAGGTTTAAAACGTTTTTCACTTTTGACATTGGATTTTATTCCCAGATGACGAAGTCCTACAAATGCCGAGCCAATAAAAGAAGCCTTTCTCGTTGCTTACATACAAAATTATTGAAATTGTATACAAAGGAAGTAAAGTCAGCAATCATGTTATTAAATAAAGAAAGAATTAGATTTCAAACATCTTTCTTTGGTCAGATTGGTTATTTTTTTTTCTCCTTATTTTCTTTTTTCCCATTAGTTGTTAAGTGAAGAAGCAATATTTACAGAACGATTCCGTCAATTTCGTCATATTCGCCATTAAATAACTTGTACGTACTCCTGTCATAGAATCATTCTTCGAGCACTATAGACGATCATCGTAGGAATCCCTAACCTAGTGTCCCTTGCGTCAGTCGTCACCTCTCTATGCTTCGAAGACTGCGTTGGTTGCAGTCCCGGGTTCGATGCCCGCGCGGGTTGGAGTCGAACGCGGTGTAGTGGTAGATACAGGAGAAGTAATGGTAAAATTCATTGTACCTGTTTTATGTTCTCCATCCGACGTGGCTTCATCTTGTTGCCCTGGCTGATTGATTTAATTGTACGGTAATTCTCGCTGTTGCCCTGGTTAGTTGGTTCTCGGCGGAGATGTCTGCATTGACTTTGCCTATCAGGACTGCTAATAAGCTCGTCGATTTCGGTAGTGGTACAAAGGAGCTCAGAGGTGAATTCACTACTCATCATAATGTTTGATTAACTGCAATTTATTGTCACTTCTCACTTTAAAAATATTGAATAAGGTTCCTGTTCACTTATCACATTATCTAGAACTCGGGAATCACCGATACATTGTTAATTAGCATGTGATTAGTCACATTTACACTTCCGCACAAAAGAACACCATTTGCGCGCCAACTTTCTCATATGGAGTAGCGTGGATTCATCGTCTGTATCTATAAGTCAACTCCTCGATTTTGGGGTAAATCTCGACTATTTAAAGACCACGATCCCCCGCTTAAAATTTTAGGATCTGATTTCTCATTGGAGGAATTTTCGCGGTTCCCTCAGCGTGGCTAAATATTATTTAATTTATACATATTCTTATTGGCTAGTCTGTATATATCACGTGACTTTTTCTCGGGCTTCTCTCCGTAATTTTCCGTTCTGTGTTGTTTTCCCTCACTCCATACTTCCGGAGCGGAGACAAATAAAGTCATAAAACCTTACCCTAAATTGACACAAAAGATCCCGGTTTACTCTGCACATGCGAATAGCATATTTTCTATTATACAAATATGGTTATTTACATGCTGTTCACATTATACACACATATTATTCATATATCAAATTAAAGACCCAAATAAATTAACACATTATAAAATTAATTCGGGCACATTCTGTCTCACCCTTTGCCAAGGTTCCCGGCTTTACTCCAGTGCCCTTGTATCATTCTGCCACCTGCTTCATTGTTATCTTCAATCTCATCATTATTACCTCATCATTCAGCGTACCTTATCTTCCGATGATATGTGCATATGCTGCCCTCACCCCGCTTGGCGGGGAGTTTCAATGTTACGAACACAAACGAGTTGTTTCTCCAATGCATTGTAACGCCGTAAAGTCACGTCACCACGAATGACGTAGGCTGGGCAAAACAAGTAGTGATTGACTGCAGAAACCATGCCTATCTTCACTTCATTTCGAACACGAACGGTATCAACACAGAAGTCTGCATGCTCACCTCGAGCAGTTCGACGGCGACAGTTGGTTTAAGAGCATCGTGTCCGCATTCAAGTAACGATTGCAGTCTAAATAATAACGGCACTAGCAATTTTCATATCTAGCGTGTAAGCTAGAAAGTAAAATCAAACTATGCTAATTGCGTGGCACGTCATATACTTAAATCAGGGGGCAGTCGCCCGAGGTCAAATGGGACTTGTGGAGCTGATATATTGCTGCATGGGGAATTGTAAGAATGCAACGTTTGCTACGCTGCAAAATTATTATTCAAGTAGGAAAGTGCTTTCAGTCCGAGGGCGGCTATTCCACGTGGATATACATCAGAAGACCAGCAGGATGCCAGGAAAGGAGATCATTGTTTCAACTGTATTCGTCTCCTCTGCCATACTAAAGGGTAATATTCACTTCATTATTAAACTTTTAAGTTAAAGCCCTACACTGAAGTCTAAGGAAGACATGGGTATTTATTTAATACTAAAAACAATACAAGTGGACTTACGTGGTGTAAAAGGCTTACAGTGAATTAGAAACATTTCACCATGTTACGTCAAGAGAGTAAATTCAGAATTTGTGTTCAAAGGTGTTCTACTTCACAGAAATTTGGGGAACTTAAATATGTTCTATGTATATTCTTATTCACAATTAGTAAAGCACTAACATCAAATTTGGTTTACGTAATTTTAATATGTCATGCTGTATCCTAAATTACCATCCCGCGCATGGAAATAACAAAGTTAAGGTAATTGAATGTTAGTGAAATTATGTGACTATACCCGTTCTCCCCCTGGGGTTAACCTGATCCATTATCCCAGGCTTAGCACGCGGGAGTTGTTCTTGAATTCATTCATTCATTCTCTGTTTAACCTCCTCTTATGTAGGACTTACACCCCCCAGGACTTACAGGCGGGTGCATGGGGTCAGAGGCCCGTCGAGCAGCCCGTCATGGATCAGACAGAATGTCCAGGATGGGTGATCAGCCCGATGCTTGGTATGTGAAGAAGGAAGTAGATGAAACGAAATGATGGTGAAATGGATAACAGGAAAGGTGATGATGGAGCAGTTGGTGGAATGAATGGCGGGGGAAACCGGAGAAAACCCGCCCAGACGTCGCTTTGTCCACCACAAATCCCACATGCGGGTCCCTGGGATGGAACCCGGGCCGCCTTGGTGAGAGGCGAGCGGTCTAACCACTCGGCCACGGCGCCACAAGTTATTCTTGAATTGTGGTCATAAATAAAACTCGCAAATGGGTCACTACTGTGATGTGGTAAGGAGTGGTGCCGAACCGCGGAGCAAGAGTGAGAGGTAGTTAGCAAGAATGTGGCACCACCACGAACACCAATGCATTTTTGTAGGTCCCAATCGCAGATCAACCGATTCTGAGCCACAATAAATGTATCTCATCCATTTTACATATCACAAAAGTATGGTCCCGCACAAGTGGTTAGCGCACTATTGGAGAACAAGGAAGAGTTTGAAAATACGAAATGAAATCGAGTATTTTCTACTTATGAGATTCTCCAATGCCTCAACGCCATCATTTTTTCGACGATAGTGCATAATAGAAATAGTACCGTGCAGATCATGCCGTGCAGATGGCATTAGGGTGTCGTCCAGTCTAACTGCCGCCCTCACACAGAAAGACAGACAGTTGGCCTTCTAGGTCTCATCCCTGTAATCATGCCAGCCTGCTTAGTCACGTGTCCACAGAGACCCTAGCGCATAGCAGCCGGTTCTTCTGCTTCGTGCCTGCAGATGACATTAAGGTGCCGTTCAGTCTACCTGCTTTCATTGTCAATGAAATAGATGGCACAACATTCGCTATTACCACCTATTTTTCAAGTTTACTATAGATTGGTCGACCCATGGGATTTGAAGCCGGGACCTTCCGAATGCGGGCTACAGACGTTACGCCTGGGCCATCCCGCTCGGTATGTAGCTATATCTTGATTTTTCTAGGAATAGCCTCTGATGTCCTCTTCGTTGGTAAGACTTTTGTATAACTGGTAAAAGACAGACAAAATGTTACTACCTAAAAAAGATGTAGAGGTGGTTGAAGGAACCACATTATAAAACTTTGTGTAGCTGTAACTATTTCCAAGATACTCTTTGTTATTAGGCTAAATTTTCAAATCGTTATATTTTTTTTAAGTGGTAAGTCGCTATTCACTTTTTCTCGTGGTCATGCAAAGAGCATAGAATTTCAAAGCAATCACATAGTGAACCGCTTTTTAAAACTCTGACTATCGCTTTAACTTATTACATCCTTCTTATACGTACACGAATGTGTAAATCTGCAATGAAAGATTTTCTCGATTAACAAGAAGTAGACAGAAGAATAAGCTTCTATGAGAACAGCTTGAAGAAGAGGAGTAGAGAAAGTTATTTGAATACATCTAATCAGATTTTTAAACTAACTAGCGGTCAAGATATAAAGTAAACTTGTAAAGTTCACAAAGGTTAACTAGCTTCTGGCACACTCAAGCATATTAAACACGATGCAAATGCTTTGGTCGCCGAAAGCTTTTAGAGAGCTGACACGCAGCGAGATGTCACATTCGCAGCTATTTATGTTGTAAAAATGTAAATTGCGCTAACATATGTGTAATATCATTTATTAGCGCAATGGGCATTTGCCCACTGCTAACATATACAGGCAAACTACATACCGCTACAACCGAAAACAAATATATGGATACAGTACAAATAATGACACAATTTAAATAGAAATTGGATCATTACAATTTGTTTTCATGTCGAAATATTATATGTGTCTTAATTCCACTCCTGCTGGCCTGTTCATAATTGCTATGGATTTAATTTTTTTCCAAAACGGCACTTTTGTTTCGAAATTATTACAGCAATTCATTAAAATATTTCGCTTTGTAAATGTACACCTTCTAGAATTCTGGCTGTCCATTTTACGGAACAGCCATCCAAGAAAAGCTTGGATTTCAATAAGAGGTTTTTTCGAAAGTATTTTTATTAGTGTAATGCGCTTTATTTCGTAAACTTTAAGGGATTTTGGCTAGTTAATTAGCACTTTTACATAAAGTTGGTAGTACCTACTTGTAACTTTTTGTTTTTCATTCATAATACTAAGTACCATTTTGGTTTATACTGGATATTTTAAATGAATTATAGATAATAATAGCTTGTTTTCTCACCATTATGTTCACTGGGTTGTTAAAATGTCATTTGTTTAGGTTAATAACAATTTATCTTACAGCTGAAGTTATAAATACCATGACTATTTTGAAATTGGGGAAAATACAGAATATGCAGTCACAAATAACGTCGTTGGCCCGGAAAGTTATAAAACGTTGTTGCTGTGTTTTGAATAACTGCTTAACATCAGGCCGGCACCAAAGTGGCATTTGGCAGGCGTGTAGCAGTTGGCAACTATTGCCTGGTTGGAAGTTGACCGGAACAGTTATACTGCTCTCCTACTCCAGGCTTATTTGTAGGCCACCTGGAAGTTGGTCGATTCTGCCGCCCCGTAAGGTTTTTACCACCTGTTTTACCACCTGCCAGCTTCTCCGACCATGTACTATGCTTAGTTCAGTCATTATTTTCTGCAGAACCTTCCTAAGGCTTTATTCGTCTAATTTATAAGCATTTTGTTCCTGATGCCAGAAATACAATAGGGAACCATCTTACTCGTTTCACACAAATTTGTGTTACGCAGACTCCGAAATACATTCATTCATTCTCTGTTTATCCTCATCTTATGTACGACTTACACCCCCCCCCCAGGTGCCTGAGGTCGTCAGAGGCCCGTCGAGGAGCAGACACTCATGGAGCAGACAGGTGAACCAGGATGGGTGATCAGCCCGATGCCCGATATGGGATGAAGGAAGTAGATGAAACGAAATGTAGGCGAAATGGATGAAAGGAAAGGTGATGATGGAGCAGTTGGTGGAATGAATGGCGGGGTATAAACCGGAGAACCCGGAGAAAAACCCGCCCAGACGCCGCTTCGTCCACCACATATCCCACATGTGGGTCCCTGGGATTGAACCCGGGCCGCCTCGGCCACGGCGCTGCCGACTCCGATATACTCCTCAACAAAACCTGTATCATGTTGTTGTCTACCTTCCTTCTACTCAACAGAAAACCATTAGGAACATCACGCGGAAACCCCGGTCATTCAGCGGTGTTTTTCCCTAAATTATGCACCACACTTAACTTCTGCACTTACTTAAAGATACCTCATAACCTCCAACAAAGGTACTGAAAGCCTTAATGGTGTAGACTTATTCATTATGTAGAATTATGTCTACATAGTTCCGGACGAAAGATAAAAATATCTGATGTGATATTTTCACATGACTTTCTCTACCTTCTAACTTTTTTAGTATACACACTATTCTTACTAAAGCTTATCTTTCTATTTACTACATTTTAATCCAAACAAACCGTTGCAGAAATAGCAACATTACACAGTTCGTTATAATCGTGAATGTTTCCATGCATTCACGAGAAACAACTGAAAAGCGACGAAACTTTAAAAATGGCTAGTATTGAACAATTCGAACCTTTAACAACGGATATCTCAGAAAGAATTATGCCACAGAGAAACTTATTTTAAGTAAATTAAATGTTTTAAAGAGATCTAATTTTTTTTCTAAGGTACGTTTTCGTCTGTCGCTTAACGTTTACCGGTTGTACAAGATTATACAAAATCCCTTCCGAACGACGAGGACTAATACCAGAAAATTCAAGATATACATTATGTTTCTCATGTAAATATCTTTAATAAATGCTATTTTAATTAAAATCGTTAGATCCATTTTTTAAAAAAATCAAAATCTACGAAAAAAGTTCCATCCAAAGGATAGTTGTAGGTAGTTGAGGGGAAATTTTCTAGAAAATCTTTGCGTCGCAAGGTTTGGTAGTTATCCGACTTTTGGTTTTTGAGTTATGCTGTTCACAGACACACACTGAAAATTCTTCTTTGGGATTTAAGGGATCTCAAAACACATGCTTCTGATGAAATGTGAATATCAAATTTGTTATTGGAATGCAATACCCTCTCTACTTAATATAGCTAAGTAGTAGAGAAAGTAAAAATGTATGTTACATTCACATGACTTTCTCTACCTATTCTTCAACAAAATATTATTTCAAAAGCTTATTCTTCTACCTACATCATGTTAGTCCAGAGAGACATTTGCAGAAATGTCTTACTGGACACTTTCTTATAGATATAAGGGGATAAGGGGAACACAGTAGACTTAAGCGATAGTCAAATCGTTTAGGAGCGAGCTACTATGTGATGACTTTGAAATTTTGAATAGGGATTTTCCTCTTGAGAAAAGTAAGTATTTGAAAATTCCACGAAACGTCCCATAATTAGCATACTTTGTATTTAAGTTTACTCCCTTCTGAAGAACATGAAGATTTTCGAGAATAGCCCTTACTCTGATCTACCTTTATATGGAACAGTTTGAGGATTTTTGGTTTTATTTTCTCCAACATAGCTCTAACGATTTTAATTAAAACACCACACGTTTAAGATACTTACTTAACAAATAAAATGAATATCTTGCATTTTCTCAGAATAGCCTGCGAAGGCTTCTTCACTCGGAAATAATTTTGTGTAATTTTGCATAACCGGTAAACGATAAGCGATAGAAAAAAACTTACTTAACAAAATATTTAGATGCATTTAAATTACAAAATTTATTTAAACCAACTTATTTGTGACATCTGCCATTTCTGAGATATACGTAATTATTGTTTTAGGTCTGTCGCTATTCAGTTGCTTCTCGCGATATCATGGATGGTGTATGTAATTCTTATGGCCAGTGCATAGCGACCACTTTTTAAGCTTTTGACTCCACTATCCCCTTTAAACATACATCCAAATGTGTAAAGAAGCTATTCAAGTATTTATCTCAGTCAGCTTGAAGTAGGGTGTAAGCCCTACGAAGGGGGAGCGTAATCAAAGAAAGAAAGCTTGAAGTAGAATAAGCTTTTGCAAGAATAGTTTGCCCACACTATATAGAAATAAACAATAGGGGTAGAGAAAGTCACGCAAATGTAACACATCAGGCTTTTACTTTCTCTACTACGTGCTTACAGTAGAGGAAGTGGGATTGTATTCAATCCAAAAATTCGATTTCGAGATTTCACCGGAAATACATATGTTGAGGTGTCCCTAAATAAAAAAAAAGCGTTTTAGAAAAAGGTTCGTGTTTGTGTGTGTGTGTGTGTGTGTGTGTGTGTGTGTGTCTATCTGTTCGTCGGTCTTTCTTTGAACAGCATAATTCAAAAACGAAAAGTTGCTTAAATACGAAACTTGGTATTTATGTTATGATCTCCCAAAGATGCGACACGGAGGTTTTGAAGAAAATTCCCTATCCCAAAACTACCCTTTTCTGGAAAAGTGTTCATTAGTTTTGATGTTCTCAAAAACGGCTCTAACAATTTTAATGACAAATAAAATGTATACCTCCTTATTCTAAACCATTTTTGTATAATTCGTAAACCGTAAGAGATAGACAAAATCTTACTACCCAAAAAGTAGATCTCGTTAAAGCATACAATTTATACCAAATAACCTTTTTTGTATTGTTAACCGTTCTTTGTTATTGTTTGAATTTTCATATACTTTCTCAATTGTAATTCGGTATTCTTTTTCATGCAAAGAGAACAGAATTTCAAACCTATCATGTGGCAACCGGCTTTGAAAATATTTGACTATCGCTTTAACTTACTACATTCTTCTTATAACCACAACGAAATGTGTTAATGAGTAATGGAGATTTGTCTCTATTAACAAGAAGAAGAAGAAGCTTTTGTAACAATAGTTTGTATAGGAGTGAGTAGAGAGTAATGTGAGTGCAACAAATCTTTTATTAATTTAGGATTTGATATCACAAGCTGTTTTATAGTTTATATTCGTTGGTAAGATCAGTGATTTTCAGTTAAATTAAATTGAGTTTTATTTATGGACGCTCTTTATCTGCTGTAGTCCTCAGCGTCCCATCCTATATTGGGCGTGAAACACCGGTAATTTTGCTCAGAGGCCTCTTTATCAGGCTTGAGGTTCCTTTACGTGCCGTAAATCTACGACATGGGACACCCGGCTGTTCCCGTCCCTTCCAAAGGAAGCCATGCTAAGGATTTTTACGTCCGAAAAAAATTCATTGCCCTCCGCGGGTTTCAACCCGCGACATTGGGAACTGGAGGCTAGCATAGTAACTACGAATGAATGAATGAATGAATGAATGAATGACGACGGTGGTAAAATAACTGAGTGATTCCCGAGACATGTAGGTAAATATTCTCGCTTAATAGCATTAGTGTAGATAATCCAGGCTAATGAAAATAAAATGATATCGTAGGTTAACATTCCAAAATAAATATTGTGATTTTCATAGCGCTCCCTCATATTGGGCGATGATGCCAAATGCGTCTATGATCTCAGCTAAAGATAAGCTGAACTGAAACTAGAGTTTTTCTTCTCCTTCTTGTTGTTCTTCTTCCTCCTCCTCCTCCTTCTCCTTGCAAGCATAAGGCCAGATTGTTCCAGGGAACACTGGAGTACTCTCGCCTCACAGGAGTGCTGCAGCATGCAATACAGCTCAGCACTGGGGCAAGCTGTATTCACGGCTGATTGAAGTGTTTTATAATGAGGCTGTACGTTCCATTTCGTAATTGAATTCAGCACCTTTTCATATACAAGACACTGCGGCAGTCCGTCCTTTTCGGTAAACAGCTTCCCACGAAACAGTCAATGGGCCTCTCCGGATTGACATGGTGATATGTGTTATGAAAAACGACAACCTCAACACTGACAGGAATCAACCATTTCTGCTATGACCTTCGCCAAGTGACGCATTGGTTATCACGTTCCCCCTCCAGCCGGGCTCCGAGCACTGGCGCTGTGTACGCGCGAGTGCTCTTACTCATCCGAGCAGCTGTATTAGGCCCTCCGGGCTATTGCGATCTCATTGCCATCTCCTTCTAGGTCGTCGCATGTCATTTTTCCTAAGGGTCGATAATTCAAGGCCATTTTCGGGAAACAAGCTTTCTCCATTGATCTTCTCTCCAATTTTCCGTATACCTTAAATTCTGTCATTTATATCAAAATGTTTAATTAGTCTCTTATTCGTGATTAACTGTTCTTTCACACAGATCGTGTGTAGGACAAAGTTGGAAAAGTAGAATCACAGGAAAAATTCAATGACATAGCCCGTATTTTAATGATTTGGGGAATTTAATGTCGTACCGCTAATTGCCATGCTAGCTCGTTGGTTAGAGCAACCGGATGGAAACTGGAAGATACGTAGTTCAAATCGCGGTTATAGCATTGAGTTTTTCAGCCTGAGAATTATTTAACATAGATATAAATAATGTAGATTAGTTTGATATCTCAGAGAATTTAAACATATTTATGACATGTAAATGATTTGTTAGGTCAATGAAT
Organism: Deroplatys truncata; assembly: GCA_030765065.1. Lineage (NCBI taxonomy): Eukaryota > Metazoa > Arthropoda > Insecta > Mantodea > Mantidae > Deroplatys > Deroplatys truncata. The sequence goes on along the minus strand of CM060987.1, from coordinate 68,792,690 downwards.
ATAATAATAGGATAATAATAATTACGAACAGATATATTTAATACATAGATTAAATAAAATTAATAATGGGGGAAAGTCGGCTAATTTGGGGAGGTTAGGAGGTTGTACAAGAAAACTAAAACAAATTATATTAATACAAACACTAAATATCTCTTACTTAATACTTTAAAATCATCGTGCATGTTTAGTTTCTTTTATTTTTATACATTCACATTAGATATGCTGCAAAACAAACAATGTTGCAAATAATATACAATATACAAACCAAGTATTCAGATATTTGACATCTTTAGCACCTCTAACGGCACCTATCACAATTGTATCTCTTACTTGGAGAATCAACACATATTGTATGTGTGTTTTTCATGCATTTTGAGCACCAAACCTAGTTCTCTGCATTGTGGTGGTTTAGGACAGCCTTGGATGCTTACCATAGAAGCCATTTTCATAGTATTAGAGAAAAAGTGCTGTATTTCATGATCAATAGCAAATAACACAATTACAACGAATAATTTGGGCTCCCAATTTCGGGAAACCAAATTATTTACCATATTACGAAGCCCAGACTTCCCCAAATTGAGCACCTGCATGTGTTAACCAAACATATTAAAAGATTGCCTTCGAGGTTAATAAATGACATAACTTTTCTGCAATTTATAAGCTGAAGCCCCCCATATTTAAAACATGTATATTTGTTTAACCAGGTTCTCATCCTTTTTAATATATTCCCAGCTTTCTAACAATGAACAAAATCTTCAGAAACGTGAAAAACTTTTCCAGTTTGTAACTGGAATGTTGCTCTATGAATACTACTTCTTCCAGGGTCAGTCACATGACTGTCTTCTAGTTCCAATGTTCATCGCTTGGTGGCCTCACCTTCTTGACAGAAAAATAGGGGACTTTCCCCCCTACATATACTATAAAGGTATATAACCCATACGTATTATAATAGTTATGTGTACTGGGTACCAGCACCTTTGCTGCTCGATACAGCAGAAATACTTAGTAAATTTGCATTTTAGTAATTTAGTAAATAGGTAATAATTGGATTCCAGTTATTGTGGATACTGGCTTCCAGTATAAATAGTAGCTTAATATAGTTTAATCATATTTTGATTAATTATAGTTTAATTGTAATTTGTTTTATTTTAATGAATTTCATTTTAGTTTGTTAGTAGTTAGTTAAATCCAACAACAATATTGCATAAATTAATAAAAAGTAGGTAAATAAATAGAAAATTTTGAATGCACGTCCTGGAAGTAACTAGATACAGGACGGAGTACATTTTATTTTATTTTTTAGTCTGATTCTGCTTAATTGGTATTCTTTCCCTTCTGATGCATCCTTTAACAGCTCGTATACATTTCATTTCTACTTTTCGATGCGGTTTTCATTTTTTTTAATCCATGATTCATTCACATATAAAAAGGTCGGCACAGCCATCAGCTTATAAAATTTCAATTCTGTGTCTTTATGCGTCCTGAACTTCAGGAATACGCCTAATGAATGATGGGCAGTCTGCACAAGGGATAGTTTTTGAAGCAGTGCTACTTGTCTGCCATTTAAAAACCTGGAAAAGGCAGAAGGTAGATAGAGTTTTTTCTTTCTTTTTTTATATGACGACATTCAATCAGGGTTAACATTACCTATACATCCTTGCTGGCAGGAATCAACTTACCTTAATTTTTTTCATATTTCCCCGAAATAAAATACGGATTAAAAACTCATACCACCTTCACTGTTAGGCTGAGAACTTTCCAGATAACCATGAAGAGCCTTAGAATGCCATTCCGGAGGAGTGGCGGAAGTAAGGACTCTCCACTCCTTATGAACGGCGTTTTTCGCTTTTGGCGAATTAACGTATAACAAGTGATAATATGTCCAATTGCGTGAAGCAATCAGGCGCAGTATTTCAGCGAAGGGCAAGTGGGTAGAGAGTTTTAATGAAAAATATATGGCACAGAAAAACCGAGACTTTCAATTAGTACTTTGTGCTCGAATGTGTTAGAGAGCGCTCCGAGTTGGGGGAATTCGACTGAAATTTGTCGTACAATAATCGGATCAACCATTGCAGGAGCATCTACCGTGAAGCGTAAAATACAAATTACGGGTTAATTTTGCATCAGTGGTGTGACTTTTTCTCTATGGATGACAAAGCCTCTCTCTAGTTAGCAATTTAATTCTTCCTGACACGTGTCTAATAATTGCTTTTATTTGCCATATCGGAATACAAAGCACTAACGTTTTAAACTCTCCCAGTACATCATCTTTTTTCCGCAGGATCATAAAGGTTACTTTTACGTCGCATACGATCAAAGCGCACGCTTAATTTTATTAATTAACCACTTACTATTTATTGAGCTTAGGTCCTCACGGAGATACGGTCGCGGCACAGTCACAAAGCTCTGTGACTAAAGCGTGGGACGAGAATACGACAGGAATGTGAATACTTTGTAAGTTACATTACACGGAACCTTTTCAAATTAAAGAAAAATGCACTGATTGGTTTTAATTCCGTCGTATAGCAGAAAATGCGTATTCGTTACCACAGTTCCATTAACAGGTCACATTTTTCTTTCTTTAATCTCATTTTCGTTTTTACCTTCTCAACCACGATATCGACTTTTCACCGAAAATGCATTTTTGAGACCCACTGAACCCTAAAAAAAATACAAACAATTTTTAGAAAAGAATGCGCATGTGTGTGTCTGTGAATAGCATAACTTAAAAATGAAAAGTTGATTAAACACCAAACTTGGTATTTAAATTTAGCGTCTTCCAAGAATGCGACACGAAATTGTTCAAGAAAATCTCCCCAACCCAGACTATTGTTTACATGAATTTTTTTTAGCTATTTTGTTTTTCTCAAAAATGACCGTAAGGATTTGGATTAAAATACCATATGCTTAAGATATTGGCATGAAAAATAAAATGTGTATCGACATTTCAGAGAAGGGTGTCAAGTTTATAAATATTCGATTATCGCTGTTACCTTTGTAACTATGATGAAATATGTAATGTGAAGTCCTCTACATTCAATATTTTTATAAATGCTAAACCAAAAGAATATATGGCTTCAAGTTTCAAATACCTATAATTTTTTTTTCAAATCTAATAGTTTTTTCTCGTTGCCATGCAATGAACATGTAATTTTAAGGTCATTACATAGCGTTGCACATTTTAAAAGACTGACTATCGCTTTAACCTCTGTATTCTTGTATATTTACAACGAAATGTGTGTATGTGTAACGAAAGTCCATCCCTGTTAACTAAAAGTAGATATAACGATAAGAATACTTTGTGGAAGAGTGAGTATAGAAAATCTTGTGAATGCAACACATCAGAGATTTTTTCTTCTTTCTGCAATAGTAAACGTTACAACATGGTTATGAAATAAGAAGTATTGGAATTTATCAAAGAGTGAATACTGAAGTGGATTTGTAAATACCATTGGAAAAAGCACCATCGGGGAGGGGGGACGGTTGCACGAGGGTGAGAATGTTGCGCGAGGATTCCGATTTCTTGCTATTACTTATCGTTAATTCTCCCTTACAGCGTATTAACTCTCCTTTATTGGATATTCAGCAGATAATCCGACAAATAACGGAGAACTGTCAACTCCAGCTGTGAGCTTAATTTAGCCCTGACTTATAGGATGCGCAGGAGGAAGTTCAGGTGAAATCACCATGCTTCTCATCGCCTTGGTAGGAATGCTCTGCACATTGGGTTATTAAACCTAACGACTGCATTTTCTTTTTCCTTTCTTTCTTTCTTTCCTCAGATGTATATTCGCTACTGCGGCTTAATGTTAGTAACTGTCGGTAGGTCCTTTGTGTTGTGAAACCCCAGATCTGTAACCCAGGAAATAACAATATATAAAATATTGGAAATAGAATTAAGAACCAATGTTAAAATATTGGGAATAATTTAAAATGTTAATCCAACTTGTAACATGACTGTAATTTGAACAGGCGAGATAGCCAACGAGAGGTATCAATGAACACGCGTACTAATGTGCACAGGGTTCAGACTAAAACGTCAGAAAATAGAAAGAGATGGCAGAGAATAGAAAGAATATAAAGAGAGAGGAACAGTGGTCCATTTCCCGGAACTCGAAGGAGTTGGTAAAATAGAAAAGGAAACATGTACTTAAGAGAAGCACAAAGACATTGGGTTTTGCCGGATAAGTCAGCAGGACGCGTATGTTCAGAAATTTGGCACATTTTATTTTCATAGCATACCATGTGACACTACTCAAGAACCAATTGAAATTGTTGTAACAAATACAGGCGCGATTTCTGGCGTCACAGGAAAATAGATAAATAGGGAGGGAAACCCCGAGTTTACAAGAGTCTCTCAGATACTCTCTTGGCGTTAGTTTGCGTGCTACTACCGAAGCAACGGATATTAGAATCAGTGATGTAAATAAATTGTGCAACCAGGTGGAAGATGCTGGGTATGTGGGTGGGAAGTTCGTGTGACAAATTTACCCAGGTCCACAGAATAACATAAAATGATAGCAGGAAGGTTTAAGCTATAAGATTTAATAACCTCTTCATTCATTGCTTGCCGCCTGAATAGACGCACATCTTCAATAAATCAAGGTTATGGGAAAATCAGTTATTATTTTGCTTTCACCCACAAAATTCCAGACTTACCATCCAACTAAATAGGATAGGAATTCTTTCCTCAACTCTTCGATTCTCAGCCGGCAAGAACGTCTGGAAAACAAAATGCTTACAGTGCCTCTAACTTTTCTACAACTTGCTAAAGTTTCATATTAATATAGAATTTAGTGGGGCGCTGGCTTTTAACTTTTATTAAATTCAATGTTGTTGTTATTATTATTATTATTATTATTATTATTATTATTATTATTATTATTATTATTAAGGCCTGCCCTTGTTAATTTTAGAATTTCAATTGGAAGTTATTGCCTTAATGCATTTTTCTCTTTAGTTCATTCAGCTGTGCAATGGATGGTTATTGTTCAACACAGTTTATTTATTAGTCTAGTGCTTTTTCACTTTAATAGTTTTAATTTCATGTTTCATATTCAAGCTCTTCTTGGCTGTTAATATTTAGTTATTTAGTTTTAAATTTTTTATTGTGCATTTCCGGCCAATTAAGTTAAAAATCAGGCTAATCTCTATTCCCTGCTTTATACTTGGTAAAGTAAATTAAGTTCACATATTGTTTTTCACTATTCATTGCAGGGTTGAATATTTCCTGAGCAAGTCATATCGTCACAAGGTAAACAACGATAATGAGCTATATTATTTGAGCATAGTTGCACTATACTTGATAAATGCAAGCCCCAGCGCCTGTTCTTTAATTTGGATCTTGGTTTAGTTTATTTTATTACATTGCGATTATAGCGTCTTAACATTTAATACCATTTGCATCTTGGCTTTTGCAGTAAATTTTAACCCTGATGCCAGTTTTGCACTTGATATCCTTTTAATGATTATAGTTTTGCAGTTCAAATGCTTATTTCCTTTAATTGATTCTGCACTTTGCTGTTTAAGAAAATTATAAAGGCATTACTGTGGATATTTTCATTTGATTTATAATAAGTAATTCTGTTTTCAATTTCCACATCAACGTTAGTTAAAGTAAATATTTCATGTTGGAGTAACTTTAACTTTAATTGTATTAGCTTTTATATTATATTCTGGCTGGCATAATATTTTGTTAATTAATTTGTTTTTATATTAAAGGCAGAACTTGCTGATACTTTATACTGTCTATTAATACACATATATGTTCATTCTAACACAGGTAACTGATGTATAGCTGATAGGTAACTGATACTAATTGATGTCTGATATCCCAGTCAATTAACTGACCGCTTTATTAACTATGTGCGTATCTCAACTGCTGGATTACATATACATTACTGCAACATTTATTAGCAACTAATGAAAGTTATTGGTTTTAATCGCAGTTTTCATGGTTTATATCCAAGGGTTCATTATGGTTCAGTTTAGTGTATTTTATGTTTTAAATTTTTATTCTGGTAAATTTTAAGTCCTATTGTTGTTGAGGGCAAATAAAGTTATGATTTATTCATGATATAATATTATACATTTAAGTCCTCCTCTGATTGATAGTGTATTTCTATTCCTAGACAGATATAGTTGGATATATCTATGCTTAAAGTATTCAGATACAGATTAAGAACACTAGAACAATCGTTACGGTTTCCCTATATGCTTTTGGCCTCCTGGACCACAGCGTAGTACGACAATGGCTGTAATGGTGTTTGGTTTGATTATGCTAAATTGGCTGATTAGTCCAATATACCATTGCACGACCTGACAGCTGCCGAAACTAAATTAGGGTCGACCATAATGGGGAAAGTTCCTCATCTTTCTTCAGAAAAAATGGCGTAGAAATTACTTCCTTACTGTTACAGGAGATGTGTGATCTCTGAAGGCTGGACATCATTGATATAACAGATTCAGTTATGGAGAGTACCAAAAGGCAGAGAGATAAGCAAATAAACCCTGATTTCTTGCAAGGTATGAAAATAAGTGATGATCGTTATGAAGTGGCTTTGATATGGAAACAAGAACGCTTACCCATTCCAAGCAGCAGAGATATGACTCCGTAGACCTGAATTAGACAATCAGAATGTTCCTTACACATATAATTCAGTTCTGGTCGAATGGAAGCTTTGTAGATAATTGGTGAAGAAGAAGAAGAAGATAAGGAAGGACACTATCTACCACATCATCTTGTCATTAAAGAGAACACCATTACTAGAGTGAGCCCGGTATTTGATGCTTTTGCAAGGGAAAACTGTTTTCCATCGCTGAATAAGTGAATATGGGCCAAATCTCATTGCTTCGGTTTCGAGAAAGAAGATTTGGTGTTATAACCGATTTGGAAAAAACCATATCTACAAATTAACATTCGTTTGGAAGACAGAGACTTTCTTAGGTTCTTCTGGAGAGCAAAGACAGGTAGACTTGTGTTTGCACTTAACTGTAGCCCTTTTCTGTTAGGGGCATATTTGATTATCATGGATAACAAGCTATGGTTAATTCATAAGCGCAAAATATTGTTAAAACTCAAAGAGAATCTCTATATTGGCATCGGTGGGCAGTGAGGATTCTGACCTTTAATTGAACCAGTTTATTGAAACATGAACTAATGTCTGATGGAAAATTTAACCTGAGAGGATGGCAATCTAACAGTGGCAGTTTTGTTCACTTCCACAAAACGATTCTAGGTTTGAAATGTGACTTGAACTCAGACACTTTAAGGCTAAATTTATATTGGTTACAAAGTTTTGAACTGAGGAAGGTTACAAAATGACCGTCCTTTTTTCTCAGCAGCTTTTCGATCCAATTGGCGTAGCTGCTCCCATACTTTTAGTACCAAAATTGTTATTACAGAAGATGTGAGTACGTGGGATAGATTAGAATGCCGAAGTCGATATTGATACCAATAATGAACTTTTTAATTATATCAGGGTCTTGTTCTACTTAAAGCTATTCACATTGTACGTTGGTTTCAGTATTTAAAAGACAACGCTAATACCAGTCTTAACACATTCTGTATGGTGCAGGTGTTTGCTGCGGCATTGTACGATTGGAAATAAATGACAGAATTGAAGTATATCCTCCAGCAGCCAAATCGAGATTAGCACCATCGAAAAGTTTCATCAAAGCTTGTTCTAGGCTTTACAGCTTTCTGGGGTGCTGAATTCAAAACTGAGCTCACATTTCCTTCCATTTTATTTCGGTTTTTGTTACTCGACTGGAGTTAATTGCAGCGACAACAGGAACCAGGTTATACAATTTCTTGTGTGAAGCACTTGGCTGCAACTACAAGAATACTGAATTATACTTCTGGTCTGTGTCTACACTGTATTAACCTGGATTCAGCAAGAAGAGACATGGAATGTGTTTGTGAACAACAGTGTGAAAGAAATTCGTAAGCCGACTCGGCCTGAATGCTGGAGACATGTACCAGGTAATCAAAATCCACCTGATCTTCCTTCAAGGGGCTGTCACGTGGATAAATTGTTGACACTAAGATGGTGAGAGGGGAGAGTGGCTAAGAAAACCTTCACTAGAGTGGCTTGCAACACCTTTGATACCCGAAGAAGGATTAGTTTTGACACAAAGAAAAAACTTCAATGAAATGACAAATTGCGCAGTACACGATCTTATTTCATGCCATGGTCACCAATAAAATGAGAATGAATTGTGTTGTTATTCTGAAACTAAATGGTATTTCGATATATCTCTAAGTATGACAAGATTATTCGTATGATTGCTTGCATAAGGATGTTCATATGTAATTCTCGAAATGTAAAACATACGAGGAAGACTAGAGAGCTGACATATGAAGAGATTCGTTCAACAAGGAAAATTTTAATTCAGCAAATACATAAGGAATCATTTGTTAAAGAATGACAAAGCCCTGATTAACCTGAACGTTTGAAGACGAAGAAGAAATTCTAATGCTGAAAACCAGAATAGCTAATCGAGATGACTATCATTATTTGTACTCTCGTTGTTCTGATTGTCCTGTTAAAGTACTTACACCTGTTTTACAAGGGAGGATGTCAAGAGTTGCCACTGGAAGTGGTACAAAAGTTCATGTACCTGTGATATTTGATTTTGTATATCGATGCGCAATTATGTTATACCTACTTTTATCTAGGTTGAATTGGTTTCTTCACCGATTCTAGGTGGGAGGACATGTTACGAATAAGGATATTTGTAGTAATTGAGTTAATGTTGGCAAACTTTTGTTTTAAAAGAAGTTGAAGGGGACGTGGTACAAAACATTATGAATCATTGACCACCTCATTGTAATAATTCAGAAAATAAATAGAGAATAGAAACATTTAAATTCTTGTTATTATTATTCGCAACACAGCTCAAATTGAGCCTACAATTTGCTCTTAAAATGACCACAAATGCGAATAAGAATTATTTAGCACATGAACATGGGTTTTACAGAATATAAACTCAAATGCAACTTTCCAGCTAAGTAATAGTTAACAGTTGAAGTGAATAATGCTGCAATAATGCAAAAGGAGTCAAGACGCATTTCTGCAGGTTATAATCCCCTTAGGTTTGTTTGTTTCTTATTTTTTATTTTATATTTAAATAAATCTCTACAAACTCAGGGAGCATTAAATGAGTGCGAAATGCCCATCTCTAAGTTTTAAAAATGATTTATCTAACGTGGCTTTGACACCAACGTATTTTCACATACATGCATATGGAAATACCTTTCTGCTTGATTGCTCATAATTACAGAAATGCAGCGAAATTTCAAGGTTACTCATTACGTAATTAAATTGACTTTTGGCCTTAAATTCATATTATATTAAAAATTTGAGAATACCAGTTTCTTTAAAGAAAAAGATAAGTGGTGTGGCGGTATACACTCCTCGTCACTTGGTTTGGAGCTTGGGTTGGCAGCACCAAGCGTAGCTTAGGTTGGCTACGCCAAGTCATTGTAGGGTGGAAGTTACTCCCTCTATCTACCTCCCTTCGGCACGGCTGGCTTGCCCTGATTTTCGACTCAGAGAGACCGATTCCAACCTTCGACGAGTCAACACTTCTGGCTTTGTCCAGTTACTTACGTGTCGACGACACGAATGAGACCACGTTAGATCATGCTTATATTTGGTAATATATATATATATACATACATATATTTAACTTCGGTAGACTTGAGTATCTCTAATTAGGATACCATTCAAAATTCTAAATTGTGATATCACGCGGAAGGATAATATAGTGGTTCCTTCCGCTGTTTTAGATTTTGTGCAACTTGCTACTGAGCTGTGTTAACAGCCATGGTTTAATGGGGCAGTTAACTCGCTGCGAATTCAACTTTTCTTATGTTCTATGAACTGAGTTGACCAAGCAGGGAATTACATTATATGCCGTACTAATTACCTTCAATTCACTTTTTTTTGTTTAATACCTGAATTGCAATTGAAGGTTGTATATTGTACTCGCTTTGTATTCAAGTGTAAATCATTTGTTTTGAATGCCCCCTTTTAAATATTTGTTTAATATTGGACACAAGGGTTATTTATATATGCCTTTGGCTGGCTCAATTTATTACGAAATGCAAGGAAATACAACACGATTCTTTATCATCTAAATTCATGTCACTGCATTCTCATTTGTATATAGCTCACAGTTCATTTTCCCGTAGTATTTATTTCGAAATAGTTGACTGCGCAGATCGCAGACAAATAATTTATATATGTTATACACAATTTACTATATTTTATATGGGCCAAATTGTTACAAATGGTATTCATATGGTTGTTGAATAATTATTACTCATACAAGTTTACCTTTTAAAGATTATTTATGTTCCCCTATCGATCCCGGAGTTTTCTTTGTCCCTTAGACGCAGTACGATTCTATGTTAGCCCAATCACCTAGGAATTTAGGAGATTCGAAAAATACTATCGTCAAGTGATTTATGTAACTTGACGAAGGAGATGAGTTGTAGTGGTTCATAAAACTGGATGTATATTTAGGAATCCTGCGATTGCTTTTTGCAGTAGAATCTAAGAGTGCGATGTACACTTAACATAGGTTTTACAGTTTGGAGAAGAATGTTTGGTACAGGACCTATGAATGTATGATTAATTCGTAATCTAGTTATTATGACTTGGTCTTTTCGGCTTGTATTTAAGTGATGACGAAGTTTTTGACAGCTCTGTCGACTTTCTCATTTCCTAATTAATTTTGGTGGGATAGAATCCAAAGTAATATAACTTTCTTCCCATTACTGTGCACCACTGGGCGCTGTTTGCTTACAGCTTTTGTTTATTATACCCAGAGGGAAAGTTAGCGTGAAAAGGCATTATTACTTAGGAGCTAGAAAATAGGAAATATTCACCAACACATACATTAACAATTTATTTTAAAGTGATATATCCGTTACCAATGATTGGATCAGCTTGCTTTAACATTCGTTTAACAAATTACTATGCTCAAATACGATGTGATATTTTTTTTTTCGCTTTGTACACTTAAAGCTGCCATATGAGTTTAAAACTTTGTGACAAAGTGACGAATACAATGAAGTTACATGAAACGCAAATGTCAATACTTCTCCCGTAGAAACATTTAGAAAGACACCAAGAGTTAAAGGTTAAATTTCAAAGCTTACCAAATAAAGTGCAAAAGATAATTTAGAAAAGGCCAAAACAACTCTTGGTAAATTGTGCCAAAAACCTCGCTGTCACGATGGCTAGTTGTTCCACCTCGTCCCTAGCGAAAAAGCGACTGCTTGTCTCGCTCTGCCCAGGAGTTGCTGGAGTTATCGGAGAGCGTGAGGGCGCTAACGTCAGTGACGTGTCGCAAACCAGCCAATGATGAATGTTCATGATGCATTACGTGGTGAGGTGATGTCTTACGTCACTCATGGCGATATGTTGTTCGAAGCTTTAAATGTTGCTATCTCTAGTTATGAATGACGTCATCACTCCGAAGCATTGTGACGTGCTGGTTGCATGAACCATGACCATGGGGGCGGCGAAATCGGCAAAACTGTTTGTTTGGTTACATATAGGATATGGGATTTAGGATGTTTATCGAAGGGGGACATCTCGCGCACTGCTACCATTTTGATCTATTGCGACTACACCCTCCAACAGGCAGTTATGAGATGAAGGAGCTGCAGGAGGTCCTAGGTTCGCAAGCACATGGGCCCATAGAGACGCGCAGAACTCCCTGACATTTCCAGTTTGAACACCCGTGCACCAGTAGCGAGGAATTCCAGGAGGGCGACGCAGCGACCCTAACGGGCGGGACAGCTCACTCTGGCGTTCACGGGGACAAATCTTGCCAATGTGCTTGCATCCACGCCGTCTGCCCGGCACCGCTAGCACTGCCGGACCTGAAAGCACACCTAAAACGTGAACTAGAGATGAAATGAGAGAAAATGGGGGAAAGGTGAAATCGTGGAGAACACGCGGCCCCAGCTTTCGCCTTGGCGACCAGAGGAAAACTTCGAAAATCGCAATTGTCAAAGTAGTGGGCGGTCAACGGGAATCGAATGCGGGGCATAGACGTTGCCGCCTGAGCTATCCCGCCGGTTTAGTTACATATACTTTATACTTGTTGAAAAACTATAGGTCGATTGTCCTGCGTTGAAGACTCGGCTTAGCTAGTCGGAGTAGATTAGATAGTGAGAGTGAAGAGAAACAGAAGATGTTGTTTGTTTCATTGCATAGGATGAAGTAGTTGTATTGCTACAGTTGGAGAGCCAACTTGAAGTTTTTAGACCACGCACGTTACAAAGTTTCCGGTGGCCTTCGTCCCACGTTCACTTTCTGGCGGCCTTCGCCCCACTTCTAAAAAATCAACTGCCTCGGCTGCGTCAGTTGTAATTTGTAGAAACACGTGTTAGCAGGGATGGTGTGGCTAAAGAATGAAGGCTTACACAAATTATAATGGTATTAAACTTCGTTTTATTAATCTTTCACACGATTAAATAACACTTCACTGATATATCCTATTGTAGGGCTGCGAGATTATTATTACTTGCACTATTTAACACGTAAAGTTTATATTATTCACGCCGTAATGAATTTTTATGCCTCATTTTGAATACGTATCGTACCGATCGGGTACGCAATCTAAAAAGGTCTTCCTGGGAACGCTGTCTAGTAGTGTCTGGCTTCTACCGCTTAAATTTGTACATTTACTATATTTCACGTCTCTGATTGGCTAATTTTACTCCAATAGAATACTTTTATTTAAATTAAGCTTTTTATAGTTTTTGATTGGGTATTTATAAACTGTTTTAAATATTACATTATTGTTCCAAGAATTATTAGTAACATTATTAATCTTTCCAATTCATTAATGCCTCAAGGTTACCTCATTGTTACCTCATTGTTAGAAATTTTCGGCTTCTAGTCTCACAGCTCCTACATTGTTAAATTACTCATACATGCACATAAGATTATTAAACATGTACATAATAATATAAACATAATACAATGACTGTAACATAAACTTTTTATATATTAAAGTATACACATATTGCTTTAAGGTGGGCTTTATTGAATTTTATATTATATAATTAGACTGATATTATTTAAGCGTTAAAAATACTGCCTCAAGGATAAACATCTGATAGATTACCTTTACATGACTTTCTCTACCTACCATCATTTACTTTATAAGGTTTCTATGTACCATTCTTGAAAAAGCTTATTCTTCTATCTGATAAAACGTAATTGTTGTAACAATTCGCATAAATAGTTTCATTACACATTTCGGTATGGGCACAAAAGAATATCGCTGTAGTAAAATTTGGGTACACTGCTCACCTTAAAATGGCTTTGAAATTCCATGCTCTTTACGTGGCATCGCGAGACACAACTGTACCATGGCAGTACTTCAAAACATGACAAAGTCTTGAAAAATTCAAAACAATGGTAACGGATATTTCGGAAATGGCTGACGCTACTGAAACAATATTTATAATAAATTGTGCATTTTAAACAACTTGTGAAGTATATTTTTATCTGTTTCTTATGGTTTGCGAGTTAAACAAAATTATAAATTTTCCTTCCGGATGAAAAGGACTCGCACGTTATTCCCAGAAAATGTAAGATATGTATTTTATTTGTCGTGTAAGTGTATTAAATATAAAGCACTGTAATAAAAAAACACTTTTGGGTAAACCAAAAATTTCTGAAAATGTTTCATGTAAAGGGTAGCTTCGCCTGTGGTGATTTTCTTGAAAATCTCTGTGTCGATCTTTGGAAGCTGCTGAACTTAAATGCAAATTTCGGCATTTATTCGACATTTCGTTTTGCTCACAGGCACACAGCTTCGTTTTGGATTCAGGGGTGGGTGTAGGTGTAAGAGAAAGTAAAAACCAGTAGTTGTTAAGTCTTATCGGTGATGAGAATTGATTTTTTAATTATCTTTAGGTGTTAATCAGGATTTTACGCAGCCCTTCTTATATTGACAGCACACTTCACATGTTTTCAGAACAAATAACGTGATGCATGGAACGATAAACTAATTATGCTGTACTAAATATGAAGTTTTCTACTAGGACGTTGTTCTTAGGAGAGAAGGTTAAGCGGCTTACATGGCTAAGTAACCTAGTACGCTTAATCCTACATACTTATGTGATGAATCAAAGGATAAATGTTGGAAATGCACGCAAACTCGATCAATTTAAAACCGGCCGGCGTCTGAGAGATGAAGCTCGAATCGGGTACTTCCGTGAGCACTCGGGACAGCCAAGCTTTGTTGACAAGACTGCGTATATTCTTATAGTAGTTATAATGGGGAACACAACCATAATCACAAACGTCTTCCGAGAAAATAATTCATGTACGAGGTTCCAAACATACAAATGCTTCAGAGTGTTTCAACACTACATATTTCTAATCAAAGCACACTTTATGGTTCTCAAGCGGAGTATGATTAAAGGTCATTACAATGTCACGCTTTCTGCAGCACTCTTAGCTTAGTAGTAGAGTTAGCTTACTGTTCTTGATCTTACTGCTCAAATCTCCGCGGAGCTATTTCCCCCCTTTTCATTTTTAATAAATGAGTAAAAATATAACAAGGTTTCTTCATTTTTTATGTATGTGGCGTCTGTTTAGTAGTACGTCATACCAGTAGATGACATTAATTTATCGGTCAGGAGGAGTTTTCCTACTTAGTTAATTTAATTTTATAACAACAAATTTCACTATTATTGTAATGATATTTCTATGTAAAATGAAGTAGCACAAGCTATAGTGTTTAACTACAGGGTTATTCAAAAAGAAGGAATAGACTTTAAATATTCATTTCTAATGAACGACACTAGATGGCGACACCTGCGATACATCACTCAATAGAGAAAAGTTGTGTGTTCAAAATGAGCACCATTTGTTATGCCCGGACGACCAGTGCTTTTCCGCTTGCATACGCAACCATCTTCTACGAATTTATTGTATCAATTGTAAATTTTTTATGACGAGGCGGCTCGTTGTTGAACTTACAACGAAATGCACGCTTCAATGAAACAATGGATTCACTCTTTGCATAATGCAGCACGCGAAACTGCTTTTCCTGTGGCGTCGCCATTTTCTCGTAAACAAACACAGCGCCGTTGTGGGCACTGAATGGAACTAATAGGTGGGGCTTAAAATTTTTAACTTTCCTCTATTCAGTGATGTGTTGTATGTGTCGCTATTTATGTGTTCATTAAAAACTAATATTTAAAATATGTTCCTTCTTTTTGAATAACCCTGTATATTACAGTAAACAACTGTAATATAGTTTACGAGTTGTACAAAATAAAAGATAGCAACCCATGCGAAGAATCAAACTCGAGCTGATTGCGTAAAAGTTGAGTAGTTTAACCCTGCTCCACGGGTAGAGGTAGCCCAAACCAGTGGCTTGTGTTATAGAGTTAGAAAGCGACGCACAGAAGTCCATAGTTGTGAATCGCGCGCTCACACGAAGGGACTTTGAAAAAATTTAACTACTCAAGAGACCAGCCACTTTTAGTTAGACGAGTGAACCATGCACATTCACTGTGCATACCCATCCAGACATATCGATCAGGGGTTAATTCATTCTTATTAGGCGTTGATAATGCGTTCCTCCTCTTCTGCACTTAATATCTAATTGTACTTATTTTTCGTTGTTTAGGAGAATAACTTAAAACTCTAGCATTGTAGACCATTTAGGGGAAAGGTCCCTAATTTGGACCGCCTCTTAAATTGAACCGCTCCGATATTTTCCAAACTGTTCGACAGATGAAACCATAATCCTAGCAGAAGCGTAGCGTGTACAACTATGAATGCTTGGAGTTGTTGACTTTGCATTCTGAGCTGTGGTTTCAGTTGTATGAAGTGTTGTATGTTTTTGGTGCTTCAGAAGTAATATTTGACTCATCTAGCTAAGCTTATAGGACCAATCAGATAATTTCGAGATGATCCATATATATATATATATATATATATATTGCATGTTATAAAGGGTTTATTTAGAACAATAATTATTCATACGTTTTTTCAAGCAGCGTCTCTCCTTGTCACATAGATGCTAAAGCTTCCAAAATGGCGTGGCTCGTAAATTGAATCACTCTTTGAACCCTATATTGAACTGGTCCAATTTAGGAAACCTATTGAAGTTCTAGATTGCTCAAATGCGAATAGTATATAGTGTGAATAAATATCCACATAATATGCTAAGTTAAAAAAAATCATGTTAAAAACAGTGGATGACATGAATATGTGAATTGTATGAAATGATGGACATGATCCAGTGTGTGAGTTGTAGGATATGGCTTCACGAAAAGTGTGCAAAAGTTAGTGACAAGAAGAAAGCGTTTTATTTTGAAGACTGTGTATAATTGGACTCTTCTGTATGGGAGTAAAAATTAGTAAAAACTCAATATTTGCAAATAACACCTACAAAAACCAAGTGATTGTCATTATATAAAAATTCAAAATGTTCAAGGAAGTTGCTATTCTTATCACAATTTTGGACTCTACTTTTGTTGCTGATAGCACATTTGTTTTGAATGCACAGTAAAATATGTGTATTTTGTATTAATAAAAATATTATTAAACTTAAAAGTATGTGGTTCATTTTAAGATACGGGTGGTTCAATTTAAGGACCACGTTCCTAATTTGAAACGATTTACACCATGTTATTTACTTGATAATTGTATTAATTTTAAATTGTGTTGATATTTATAGTGCAAGAATTTGTCACTTTAACGCTTG
Source organism: Deroplatys truncata (assembly GCA_030765065.1). Lineage (NCBI taxonomy): Eukaryota > Metazoa > Arthropoda > Insecta > Mantodea > Mantidae > Deroplatys > Deroplatys truncata. The sequence continues at coordinate 68,775,932 of CM060987.1, read as the reverse complement.
TGTTTCTAAAAATTTTGATTTGAAAATATAATTATTATTTACTAATTAGGCTCAAGTGGTTCAATATAGGGACCTTTCCCCTAGTACCTCTTTTACTTTCTCTACTACGTATAGTAAGTAGGGGAAGTATTGTATTGCACTCAAAAATTCGATACCGAGATTTCACCGGATATATATGTTTTGAGACCCCCTGAATAAAAAAAAAAGCATTTTTGGAAACATGTCCGTGTGTGTGTCTGTGAACAGCATAACTCAGAAACGAACAGTCGGATAAACACCAAACTTGGTATTTATGTTCAGTATCTTCCAGAGATGCGACACGAAGGTTTTCAAGAAAATCCCCCCACCCCAGACTACCCTTTACATGGAACATTTTTCGAAAATTGTAATTTTCTCAAAAATGGCTCTAACGATTTTGATTAAAATATCATATGTTTAAGACATTCTCATGAGAAATGAAATGTATATCTGGAATTTTCTGGGAATGTCTCCAAAAGTATTCTTCATTGTGAACGACTTTTGCATAACTGGTAAAGCTTAAGAGATAGACAATATTTTACTACACAAAAAATGTAGATCGCGTTAAAATACACAATTTATGATATATTTTTTTTGTTGAATGAACCGTTTTCGAGATATTGCTTGTTATTTCCTTAAATTTTCCAATACTTATACTTTTTCTCAAATTCGTTATTCATTTTTACTTTCTCTACTACGTATAGTAAGTAGGGGAAGTATTGTATTCCACCCAAAAATTCGATACCGAGATTTCACCAGAAATACATGTTTTGAGACCCCCTGAATCCAAAAAAGCACTTTTGGAAACATGTCCGTGTGTGTCTGTGTGTGTGTGTGTGTCTGTGTGTGTGTGTGTGTCTATCTGTGAACAGCATAACTCAGAAACGAACAGTCGGATAAACACCAAACTTGTTTTATGTCCTGGACATGCAAAGATAATGGAATGCGCCACATAGCAACCAGCGCTTAAAATATTTGACTATTGCTTGAAACCTACCATATTCCCCTTGCATCTACAAGAAAATTAGCAATAAGATTGACATCTCGATATCTCGATTAACATGAAGCATATGGAGAATAAGCGTTTGTAAAAATAGTTTGTACAAGAGTAGAGAAAGTCATGTGAGTGTAACACATCAGATTTTTATTTCTATTGTATTAAATCTGCACAGTGTGGAATAAAGTCATGTTTTTGGAACGGACGTAGCTACTGCTGCTCAAGGGGTTTTGGTTTAAAGAAGAGGCTCGATTAACGTAGCTACCACCTCAGCGCTGGAGAGTCACATGGTGTAGTTAACGTGCTGGTAAACACTAGCAGGTGCAGGCAAACTTGTCTTATCCCTTAAGAGGAAAAGAAGAAGCAGGAAGAGGGGTTTCGTTATTCCCTCTTATTGAGGATAAGTGTCTATCTCCTGGGAGTAAATTTAGTGGGTAGTCGCTTCTTGCCCATTTTGTGTTCATGTTATCTTCCTTTTCCACCTCTGACGAGAAGAAAAAAGGGCAGCAGAGTGTTTTGGTTCTGATTGCGCGCGAGTCCGGCTACTGTTTGCTTCCTGATTGTGTCGATGACTTTCATTTTGTTGCTACAAAAAATCTTGACTTGAGTACTGTTCTGTTGTTTACCAACGTTGTTCATCTTTAACGAGGTTAAAACAAAGAAAGGGAAGCCAAGAGTGGGAGAGGCAACGAAAAACAAAGGCTTGCCACATCTCATTTCCGTCAACTCCTCTACGTATTCTGGGAAAACTGCTCACAATTCCCCACGGAGATAGTGTTTTCCTAATAAAAGTCTGTGGCTTCAAAAAAACTGTTGTTTTTAAATTAGCTATAGGTACTTCAGCTTCTAAAGTTTCATCACGTTCATCTTTTCAGAATATGGAAACCCCTGGGAAAAGCTTTAGCCAATCAACCAGCTAAGACGGGAATGGCAGCCAAGATCTTGGGATGAGATTCTAACACGCCAAACTAGGGTTCCCGAACTGTCAAACATTTGTACAAAATTTGAACCTTATACCTCTGCTTCATATGACTTAGTGAGCTATTGACCTTACTTTTGTACCCATTCTGTTAATCGCAGGATAAATATTTGCATAGAACTAATTGAAGGCATGTAAGGCAGTATCTGCCATAATATTAGGAGGATTCAGAGAATAATAAAACTATTAACACTTTTTGAAGTATGTTTGTAGATAGCGTATGCAAAGAATCAAACTGGACTTCAAGATTCACGAATTCGTATTCTCATTTATATAAATCTTCTTCTGCACTCCAGAGATTAGGCGGTACTGCCTGTTCCGTCTTCAAAACGTGTCTGGCCATCGTTTTCTTGGTCTTCCAGGATGTCTTCTTCCTTTAGGCCTACAGTACAACACTTTTCTTGGTATCCTCTCCTTTGACATCCTATCAACATACTCTCTCCATTAATTTCTGCAATTTATAAGGTTTTCTTCCAAAGAATTTGTTTCTAACTCTTCCCTTATTGTTTCATTTGAGATTTCGTCCAAAAAGGTACATCCCTTTACCGTTCTGGAATCTCATCTCGGCAGCCTGTTGTTTTTATCAGCTTTTCTCAATGTCCATCTTTCAGATCCACAAAGAAAAGCATGCACGGTCATTACTCTAAAACTTCGTGTTTCCTTTCTGGTTTTAGTTTTTAGACTTCTATTTATTGTACCTCATATTTGTTGAAACATAGTTAATTTATTTTTAAAACCATTTTATTTTCATAGCTGACATATTTTCAAAATCAGTGACTTGTTCTAATGAAATATCATTAATTACCATTTTGGTTCTAAGAGTATATTTACCTTGGAAGATTTTGTTTTGTTTGTCGAAATTTTCAAATTATAATTCTCACATAACTTCTGTAAGGTATACACTACTCTTTGCAGCTTGAATAAATATTAAAATAATTACAAATTAAAAGCAGCTATTCTGCAAATATTAGGAGGAAGATTGCATTTAATGCACCCCAAAAATGTTCTTGTATTTTTTAAAGGGGGAGGCGTAAATACAACGGGACACTACTGCAGGCTGCTACATCTGTCATTCCAGAATCCTCGCATATAAGAAAAGAAGATATTCTGCTGCAGGTAAGAAGGAAGCACAAGGTATTTGAATAGGTTTGATTATTAGTAATTACAATGAGAAATTTATAGCTAAAGTATAGGCATATTTAATATTAGCCACAAGATACATTTCATTTCACGATTCGTCCATAATAAATTCATTGCACACTACATCCAGCTTACTAAATGCATGGTGTAAAGAAACAAGGAAAAAAATCCATGTGTTGCACTCACATGACTTTCTCTACTCTTGTACAAACTATTTATACAAACGCTTATTCTCCATCTCTTCACGTTAATCGAGATAAACATCTGCAGAAACAAACTTGCAGCAATTTCATTGCTAGTTTTCTAGTAGATGAAAGGGGAATATGGTAGGCTTTAAGTGATAGTAAACTCGTTTAAGAGCTGGTTGCTATGCAGAGCATTCCATTCTCTTTCCATGACTAAGACATAAAAAAACGAACATTTGAGAAAAAGCATAATTATTGGAATTTTCAAACAAATAACAAGAAGTATCTCGGAAATGGTTCACTCGCTCGACCCAAAACAAACATTAAAAAAAAGTATATGATATAAATTGTGTTTTAACGAGATCTACATTTTTGTGCAGTAAAACTTTGTCTATCTCTTACCGTAAAACCAGTTATGCGAAAGTCATTCAGAATGAAGAGGACTTTTGGGGATATTCCCAGAGTATTCAAGATATACATTTCATTTGCCATGAAAATATCCTAAACATATGATATTTTAATCAAAATTGTTAGAGCAATTTTTAAGAAAATCAAAACTTTGGAAAAGCGTCCCATGTAAAGGGTAATCTGGGGTATGGGATTGTCTTGGAAATTTTCATGTCTCATTCTTGGAAGATACTAAACTCAAATGCCAAGTTTGGTATTTATCCGACTTTTCGTTTTTGAGTTTATGCTGTTCACACATAGACACTTACACGGACCTGTTTCCAAAAACGCTTTATTTGGCTTCGGGGCACCTTAAAACATGTATTTCCGGTGAAGTCTCGGTATGGAATTTTTGGGTGGAATGCAATACTCCCCCTACTTAGTATACGTATTTAGGGAAAGTAAAAAGAAAGGAAATGCGAGCCCAGCTTTGAATTCAGCATTCAGAATAAAGAATAGCGGAGGCCTTGATGAAATGTTCCATGACCTTTAATTTTGGTACACTGTCTGTTCTAATAAGCCTGTTTTGTATCTGTCCAATAATGTGCACAAAAAAGGCACTAATTCCCTTTTCCCAGATGCCAATACTTCATCGCATGTTAATGTGAACAGTGAAAGCAGGCAAGTCCGTGTTGTGGAAGAATTAGGAAACGAATACTTCTTAAAACTACTTTTGGGCAAACCATTACTACCAATAGTAATCAGTTTCCAAATTGTACACCAATAACGTCCCCAAGTGCAGATTTAAGACTGCTCTTTTGGCACATTATGGATAAGTCCTATTTGGGTTACAAAGAGGTGAATGACACGAAAGCAGTTTTACAAAAGTGGAGTCCATCTATAGGGTTAATGACTGATATTATGCAGTTGTATAAGCGGCAAGCGATATTATCGAGAAGCGCAACTAACAGACATGCAAACGGACCATTTGTGTTGAATTTATTATTCCTAAGGGTGTTTAAGTTTATCCTGCCATGAAAACTTTGATCGTTGCTTCACTCAACCCATCTTATACCTATCGAGTTTATTTTACTAGATAAACGATAAATACCGTTTACTAACTTAGGAGAAAAGTAAGATCTTTCGGAAGTGAGGGTTCCTCATTCTTGTATAACTTATATTTAATGCTTTCTGGTTTTCATTCCAACATAATTTTTGTTCATGTTTTCTAAAACAGCAGCAATACATTGTTTGAAAGAGTAATTTTATTACAGTTTGTTGGCCAATCTCAAGTAGTTGTAATGGTCACCTCTAGGCTTGCCAACTGGCAATTTTCGCAATGGTTTGTTTATTTACTTCATGCTGATCGACAAAAACTTCACAGAAATAATTTCACTACACATTTCGTTGTAGGTACAAGGGAGATAAGAGGAAGCCGAATCCATAGTCAAATGTTTAAAATTATCATTTGAATGTCATGTACTTTAAATGACATCGCGAGAAACAACCGAATATCGGCAGCACTTAAACAAATGACAGACGACTCTAAACGCAAACTAAACTACCCTATGTACGTGATATGTAGCACGAAAGTTTGAAGAATTCAAACCAATAATAACGATATTTCGGAAATGGCTGATGCTACAAAACAGTTATTGCATACAGGGTCGACCATTTAAGTTAATACTGTACAATATCTCCAAAACTAAACGTTGCAGAAAGAAATATACTTTATAGAAGTCGCTTGATATTATCGACGAAAGTAAATGACATTAGTCGTGTTTTGTTTGGAGAACGTTATAATGGTCATTTCAAGGTCAATTTAATTTTTTAAACGGGAACCTAAAATTAGGGTCAATTTAAATTGAAGCTAAAATGACCATCACAACGTCCTCCAAACAAAACATGACTAATGGAATTTACTTTCCACCATAATAACAAGCAAGTTTTATCCAGGATATTCCTTTCTACACCGCATAGTTTTGTTGTTATTGTACAGTCTCGATTTAAATGGTCCACCCCATATAAATTGTGGGTTTTAAAGAGTTTTTTGTAGTGCGTTTTAGCCTATCGCTTAACATTTAACAGTTATACAACATTCTAAATAGCTCCTTCCGAATGAAGAGACTTCGCAGCCTATATTCAGAAAATTCAAGATGTATATTCTATTTCTCATGTAAACACCTTAAATACGAGGGCGGATTGATAAGTCCATAACTTTGACAAGAGATAGCGTTCTAATCACAGGTTTCTTGTTTGCACCCAAGTCTTCTGGGTGTAATCGCAGAAATTCGTCATTTGTTTCTTAGAACATTATTGAGAGCGTCTAAAATAAGCAGATGTATGTTGCTTCGTAGAAAATGGGGAAAAGTGAATTTCGTGTTCTGATAAAGCACTGCATTTTGCGTGGTAACACGGTGAAGGAAACGGAAAAAAAGCTGAACAATTATTATGGGGACTCTGCTCCATCACATGGCATGGTTCACAGAATTTCGATATGGCCGTTCGAGCACAAGAGATGCGCACAGGAAACAACAGAAGAAATGGTGAACAAAGTTCATGGTATTTATTTGGAAACCTGCCCAGTGAAAATCCGTGAGATAGCCAAGATCGTAAACATAATTATTATTTAATATATATATATATTAAAATGTTAAATTAAATTGAAACATTTTAGAAAATATGATTTAATTAGTAAAACGAACGGGTGTATAATATTCTGCACGAATTTTTTGGTATGAGAAAGCTGTCAGTAAGATGGGTGCCGCGAATTCTCACAGTTGAGAACAAGCGAAATCATGTGACCATTTCACAGGAATGTTTGAACATAGTCCAGCGCAACCCAAATGAGTTTTTGCGGCGTTATATCACGGTTGATGAAACCTGGATCCATTACTATTAACCTGAAAACAAATAACAATCAAAGCGGTGGATTTCCTTCCGCGAACCTGCTCCAAAGAAAGTGAAAACCATTCCGTCGGCAGGAAAAATCATGGTAGCTGTCTTTTGGGATTCACAAGGGGAAAAGGTTAAAACGATCACAGGCTCATATTATGCCGCAATGCTGGACCAGTTTCACAAGGAGTTGTTAAAGAAACGACCCATTTGGTGAAGAAAAGGATTCTCTTTCACCAGGATAATGCATCCGCACACAAGTCAGTCATTGTCATCGCAAAATTTGTGGAATTGGGTTACGAACTGCTACCTCACCCATCATATTCTCCAGATTTGGTTGCGAGAGACTTCTTCCTCTTCGCAAACCTGAAAAATTGGCTCACTGGGAAGAAAATCACGTCCGGTGAACACATCATGGCAGAAACAACCACATATTTTGCAGACTTCGAAAAATAATATTTTTTGGAAGAAATAAAAAAATTGGAGAAACGTTGGAGAACGCGTATTGAATTGAGAGGAGACTATGTTGAGAAATGAAATTGTTATTTTCTTTAAAAACTCACATACTTATCAATCCGCCCTCGTATATGGTATTTTAATCGACATCGTTAGAGCCATTTTGGAGAAAATAATTTTTTTTTTAATTTGTTCATGTAGAGGATAGTTTGGAAGGTTTTTTGTTTTGTTTTTAATCTTTGTATCACATCTTTGGAAGATTTATCGAACATTTGTTTTAATGCTGTGTTGCTCACGGAACAAAATTAAATTAAATTGAGTTTTATTTATGGACGCTCTTTAACTACTATGGTTCTTGGCGTTCCATTCTATATTGGGCGTGAAAGATCGGTAATTTTGCTCAGAGGCCTCTTTATCAGGCTTGAGGTTCTTTTACGTGCCGTAAATCTACGACACAGGACCACCGGCTTTCTTTCCCTTCCTTAGGAAGCCATGCTAAGGATTTTTACGCCCGAAAAAAATCCATCGCCCTCCGCCGGGTTTGAACCCGCGACCTTGGGAACTAGAGGCTAGCACGGTACCAGACATTCTTGCGCACATACATACATACAACGTTTTTTTATCCAGGGGCATCAAAACATGCATTTTCAGTGAAATATTGATACCGAACTTTTGGGTGGAATATGATACTTCCTTTTATCTAGCATAAGTATCAACCATAAGCAGGGAAAGTAAAGAAACATTTGGCTCAGTTTCAGCATTTTAATGAATTAAATTTCAGCCTGTCTCTTATGAATTCATAATTATATACAATTTTACAAAATTGAATCAAAATGAAGTTCACACACTACTCACCGCAAATTTAAGATATACATTTTATTGCTGGTATAAATACTTTAAACTTAATACATTTTAATGAAACCATTAGCGCTGTTTTTGGAAAAAGAGAAAGCGCGAATTTCGGCCAACAACTGATAGATAACCCCGGACACTTTCCCATGTTTTTGCATCCTGGAGGCGATCCAAATTTTGCTGGAATTATAAGCTAAATTTAAGCCAGTACATAGAGGATACTTCTAGCTCGTTAACTTAATGATTTATGTAGCAAAGAAGTCACTTTGCTCTGGAGAAGTGGATGCAGCTCTAAAAACAAGCAGCCAACAGCTATATAAGGCAAGAGAAGGCCGTACGTATTTTATAGCGAAATTTAAAGTCTCAAGTTTCAAAGTGCGGCTGGTTATATGGCAAAGTGAAGTGGGGTTTAGGATTTTAATGCCCATTTCACCCTGCCGTCAACTAACATCGTCACAGGTGCTGAGCAGATGGAGGTTCCCACTCTGCTCTAAAATTCGAGATTCCTTCCAAGTCTTAGTAGTGCCAATATGTCTGCGGCCTTCATCCATAGTTATATTTCTAACCTCAACATCCGCTCTCTACAGAAATACAAGAATAGTAATAAACGCAGGCACTAAAAAATCAGAACCCATAAAAAATCTTAGTGTTGTATTCACATGATTTTCTCTGCTCACTATTCTACAAACTATTCTTACAAAAGCTTATTATTCTAGCAAATTCTTGTTAATCTAGATAAGCTTTCAATTATTCACATTTAAACTTTTCGTTGTGCGAAATAGCATGTAAAACGAGATTTTAAAAGTGTGTGTCGCTATGTGATGGCCTTGAAATTCTATGCTCTTTGCATGATCATGAAAACAATCTTGTGTGTTATATTCACACGACTTTCTCTACCAACTATCGTTTATTTCTTTGGCCTCCACAAACTATTCTTGCGAAACCTTATGTTTCTATCCGGTTCACGTTAATCGAGAAATAGTTCGTTGAAGGTACAAGGGGGGATAGAGGAAACTGAATCGATAGTCAGATGTTTAAGCACCGGATCGCTATAAGCTGGCCTAGTAATGCCATACACTTTCCATTACATCGCGAGAAACAAGTGAATAGCGACAGCACTTTAAAAACATTATTTGAGACTAATTGTGTATTTTAAAGAGATTTACATGTTCTGTCTAGTACGTTTTGTTTTATCTCTTATGGTTTACCAGTTACACAAAATCTCTCCTGAATGAAAAAGACTTTATAGGCTATTCTCAGAAAATTCAAGGTATACACTTTATTTGTCATGTAAATATAAATATATAGTATTTTCATCAAATCGTCATAGCCATTTTGGGAAAATAGAAAATTTCGAAAAATCTCTCACGCAAAGGGTTGTTTGGTATGGGGGATTTTCTTGAAAATCTTTGTATCGCATCCCAAGAAAATGCTGAAAAAGTTTGGTATTTATCGCACATTTCGTTTTTGAATTATGCCATTCGCATATACACTCACATACACGTACACATGTGGATCTTTTCATAAAAATGCCTTTTGGGGTTCAGGGTGCTTCGAAGCATGTATTTCCGGTGAAATCTCGACATTGAAGTTTTGGGTGGAATGCATTACTTCCTCTACTCACTGTAAGTATGTGGTAAAGCAACTATTAAACCAGCAAATAAGACAGGGTTTACTCTGTCCTACACTTTTCGATATTCATATGGTGATAACATTAGCAAATGGAAGAACTGCGTAACTCCAAGTATGGAAATTAGTAAATCATACAGCAATAATGCGGAATAGTGAATATAAGTTACAGACTAGGCGGCGCCGTGGTCGAGTGCTTAGACCGCTCGCCTCTCACCAAGGCGTCCGGGTTCAATCCCAGGAAACCGCATGTGGGATTTGTGGTGAACAGAGCGGCGTCTGGACTGGTTTTCTCCGGTTTCCCCGCCATTCATTGCAGCAATTGTTCCTTTCATCTCACCGCCATTTCCATATAATCTATTTCCTTGCTCTCATACCAGGCATCGGCATGATGACCCATCGTGGGTGTTCTCTCTGATCCATACAAGTTCTGGGGGGCGTAAGTCCTAACAATGGGGAGGGTAAACAGAGAAAGAAGAAAAAGTTACAGACTCAAATTGCAAAATAATTTAATTTTAGAACATCCATTAGAAAAACAAAAGTTATGCCCCGTCGTGGTAAAAACCCTGAATAACAACAGAAAACATTTTGGAACAAGTATTTTTCTTTATCTGGGAAGTAATGTAAGTTATGATAGATACATAGACATTGAAAACAATATGTGGGACAATAAAAAGAAATCTTAAAAATCATCTTATTTAATGGACTACCTTCCTTATTGTAGGACTTACAAGCCATTGTCTAGGTCAGTAGCCTGTCAAGGAGCATGCAAACGCTGGATCATACCCAGGATGGGTGATCAACCCATTGCCTGGTATGGCGGTGAAAAAGATGGAAATGAAGTATAGAGATGATAGGAAAAACCGCGAAAAACCGCGAAAGTACCTTCGGTCAGATTGGCCGGCCCCGTGAGACCTCCCGAATGTGGCCCACAGACGTTACCACCTGATCCATCCCTCTCGGTAGATATCTTAAAACTAAAAACCAAACAGATGCATACCTGAAGTGTTTGTACTAGAATGTGCTAGTATTAATATTTGGAAGTGAATCTCTGATACTAAATTAAAGAGAAGGTTGAGTCAGCTAAAATGAGATTCCTTCGTAACTAAAAGGATGTACAAAGAAGGGACCCAGGAGCGACATTTCAGTTTCTACTTGGGGTGCGGGGCAAGATTGTCTAAGCAGTTGTCCGAATTTTTATGTGGATTTTACAATACATTTAGCCTAATAGAAAGTAATTTTTTATGTCTTTAATATGAAATATTTATATTAAAAGTACACTTCTCGTAATTTTTTCCTTTGGCAGAGCAATAATAACTAATAGCCTAAATATTTCTCATAACTTGAGGGCACAATTGACCCCCCTGTAGCCCCTGAATGGACCCAGTTATACACAGGATCACGCAAAAGTCAGTTTCCTCATGCTAGCCCTACATAAACACATAAAGACACAAGACATGTAAAGGTTTATATTTAATTTAATTTTAATTTATTGGCAACACAATAACACACTCATTTTTATCCAAATTGTCCGCTATTATTTTAGAAATAAATTCCAATGACTAACAACAAAACCTGGCCAGGTAAATGCAAATATAAATAGATCAAGAAAAGAGATAACAGAATACATCAAAATTACACTTTTCCACCTTTCATATCCTTTTGTGGTCCACTACTGCAGCAGCTCTGGACGCTAATGAAGAGATTAGAAACCCGTGTCAAGCTGAGCATTTATATACTTTACCTAGTTGAAGTTATCTATACATCGAGGGAAGTATTACTAAATCAAATGGAGCAGCTATTACTGCAAAGCTTGTTCATACTGCACGGGCTGTGGCGGAATGGTTACACGACAATAACATCCTTGTAATGGACTGGCCTGCACAGTCCTGACTTGAATCCTATAGAACACCTTTGGGATGTTTTGGAACGCCGACTTCGTGCCAGGCCTCACCGACCTACATCGATACGGTGTTGCGGCTTGGTGGTGGCTGTGCCCTCTGTGGAAGTTGCTTCCTGACGTCGTTCCAGGGACAGTCGGGACCCACCTCCGAGTGCTTTCGGGCAGGCACTCCTTCGAGAAACCCCCCCCCCGGAGACTGATTTCAAGATGTGTTTTTATTGTTACACTCCAAGTTTTACACCATAATATTTAACTTTTTTATTATCACTGCTTCTATATTATTTATGTTTGAATTTGCCTCGGCTGCGTCAGTCTTGTTTGCAGAGTCACGTATCTCTTAGGAAGTGAAAGTTTAGAGATGTATGTGAACAAAATAAGCCTTAATGAGAAAAAAGAAGAGTATAAAGATAACTGGAGAGCCCACCTAGGTAGTTTGGGTAATCAAAATAATCCCAAACCCGTTGCAAGACTGAAGAGATGTTGGGTGCCTGAGGAGAACATTGTCCTAATATTGTGAAGACAGAACATGCAAGACTGCCTAAACCCTGCAAGGTAAATGTTGATTACCGCAACATCCTCTTATGGTATTCTAACGGTCTCCGCTGTATTTTTATAATGTATTTTGAATGAGTATATTCAAAGACATTTCAACGTATATTATATATTAGCAGAACCCCTACCCCTGCACGGTTTATTGTCTTAAATACGGTGAATCTACTCTGTGAGTGTCTCTCTCTCTCTCTCTTTCTCTCACTCTCATACACACACTTTCTTATTATCCATTTCTCCATCTGTCTGTCCTCCCTCTCCCACTTTCTGCTTCTCTTTCCCCTTTTCTTCCTCTCTTCATTTATATTTTCTTTCACCCCTCTCTCTTTATACACATTATCTTTCATTATCTCATTTCGTCCCCTCACTTCCGCTTTCTCTCCCTCTCTTTATCCCATGTCTGTGTAATGGAAACATGACAATATGAAGTCTTAAAATCGGCAATAAAATGATTTTGTATGTATTAGTACAAATTAAAACCCAACGTTTAGGAGCAACGAGGGGGGTATCTCTTCATCATTCTTACAATATGAATTACAACTATAGTGTTTCTCATAAAAACGGATTTACTGGATCAAATAATGACAAAGACAATTTGGTACAAGTTGTTAAGTGCTCATACTATCGATATGTTATAAGTAACAAAACTTTCTGACACCTTGTGCTTATAATATTTTGTTGTACTTTTATTTAAAAACACTAAATAATAAGCGAGAATTTTGGATCTTTTGATTTTGTGTCCCTTTAAAACTCCCCTTGAAAAATTAATTAAGATGTATAGCATATTTTCTAGCTCGGAATTTGTTATATAAAAACACGATAGCTCCGCGGTGACGTGTGAGGCTCGCCTTCGGGATCTCTCGGGTTCGATTCTCGATGTTCCAGCACCTTGGGTGTTTTTGGAGGGTTTTCCTGTTTGTTAGGTGAATGCTGGGGTGGATCATATAAAGCTGCGAAGTTTTCTTCCCCCATTTCCTGTCACTTCATTTGCTTATCATGTTTAAGAGTCGATGGCCACACGAGTCGGCGGGCACGAGGGTGGAGTTTGCTTTGCGGAACTCTGCCGTACCGTCGAATGTCTGACGGACCCCTAGATATACACCTCTGCGTGGGAGAGGGAGCCTGTATGGGAGGTCGAACCACTGGCGTCAGAAATTAATATCTGGGAACGTTAGGAACCCACGTGCATCCGAGCCTACCGCTTCGTATTTGATCATTGGACTCACCGCTTCTTTCCGGAGGTTCCAAAGGTACAATAAGTCTTCGTGTACACCAGTGCTGAAATCCTTCTCCAGTCCTGATGCTATCGTACACCAAGTCTTATAACCATCGTTTGAGCCATTCTTTCGTGAAAAATTAACGTACATACTCATACACAAGCAAACATTGAAAACGCAATTCAGCGGAGACTGTTAATACGCAATGCTTCAATTTATTTGCACCAATATGGTTCAATACAGCATTCGGTTTTGGCAGCTGTTAAATGCTTTTATCGCTTCTTTGATGCACCTGTTCACAAAGATAAAGTATCCTCTTTTGAGGATACTTTATCAATGATTTATCGATGATATAGATGTGCTATACTCAGAGAATCTCTGTTCACAAACCTTCTTTCTTCTTACAAAGCACCAAAACCACATATTCTCTGCAGTGTGTCCAGTATGTGTGCATATATCTGGGTCTCCCACATGGTATACAACTCTGCGTTCTATTGGAATAAAATCACTTACAACATTAGGAGAATAATACGATCTACTGCAAGGTCAGCGCACATTTCGTGATACAACCAAAAATTTCTATCGGCATACGTGATCAACTTTAAATAGTTGAAAGATTCTTTGATCTAAATTCTAATGTGACCTAACTTAATTTGCTCGTCTATTTCAAGAACGTGTGGACAAGAGATTTTTAAGTTGAGTTAAACCCGTACAGAATGTTCAGAATGGCTCACATTAATGCCACAAAATAGGTAACAACTACGCATTCTCAATGGAAAAGGAATCCCACGAGCAGGGTGCATTATTTCACAAGTTCCAGAAATAAAACCAACTTATTGGTTCTCATAGGAGAGAAGTCAACAGGGTAGATTATGACAGATAGCTGCAGGAACTCATTTCAAATGTCCAATATTTGGACATAAAATAACTATTCATGTTAAGAACTTATAGCTGCATTATTTACGTAAATTAATAAACAAATGAGATTAATGCCAATAACATGGCATTCTGCGTAACACTAGAAAACATTTTATTTCTTGAAAAGTATGTTCCGCAAATGTTCCCTATTTCTACGACACAATCTGATATTTTGTGATGCATATCTTAAAATAATTTTTGAAATATATGAACTCGAATAGCATTAATTTCTCTGTTAGTGTAGGCGTTAATGTCTACAAGGTACATGGTGGGACGGAGTTCCTCCCGAAGGTGATAGACCATATGGGAACGTTGGAAACAACAAAATCAACAATATAAAGCTGACCTAACTTAACAGTGCTCCTTTCTGGATTCAAATTTTGAAGCAGCAGAGGAAACAAAAATTTAATTCAAGTACAAGTAAATGCAGCTTATCGACATGTCAAACGTTTTAAAAATATTTGGAACAATATTATTGCTTTTTAGAATCCTTTAATATCGACAACGGTTGTGCACACACAACTAAAAACTGATATTTATGCAATTTCACCTATACAACACTAGGCGCCATGATGGCTAAGTAATAAACAAATACACATAAATTAAAACATTTCACCTGTCTACCTTCAGCCTTCTTAGAGAGAGATATTACATTAAAAGTCACATATTCTTGTTTACTACATTATGTAAGATAAGGATATTATTAATTTGCTTTTATCGCTGACAAAAATCTCCTGTCATGTTTCACACTTAAATTTTATTTATTATAGTCCTTCTTTCATTAACGTCTATTACTTACATTACAGAGGGTTTACTTTTTATGATTGTGGTATAAACCAATGCAAGTTTTCTGTAATCTTTGTCACATGCTCATTCTGTTCTTCCTCCCTCTGAGAAAACCATACACATATATAACTATATTGTTCTAGCCTTCCTATTGGCTCTGCGCCAACCAACAATTTCCAATGCTTTGTTGCAGTCCTTCGCAGAGTCGAAATTTCGGCTCTAAGAAAAACTGACACAGTGTCAACCCCCGGCTCAGGTAACACCGATTCTCGCTTCGGAAGCCTTTGGAAATAAAATATGTAGAGATATTTTAATTCTTACTGAGAAGCTTCTTTGACAGCCTGACCTGTTTCTAAAATTAAGATAGGCCACCACTTGGATCGACCTCATAGTATATGATGAAACACTTCAAAGGTTATTCCATCCGCAGTAATTTATAAAACATGTTGTTTCCATTTAATTATATAGTAATTCATTGTTTCTAAGATACATGAGATATTTAACTCATTTCTGATTTTCTCGATGATCCAAAAATGCGTATTGTGCTAGAGGATTTGAAAACATTATATATGCAGCTTATTTATGTTCAGCTGCTAAAGTCATAATTTTGACTCGTAGAATAATGTTGGGAATGCCATTACCTTGCACAATTTTAGAACTTGCTATCACTCTTCTTAACAGGTTTATTGTGCCCAAACGTTGTTGATATATTTACCTTGATGGTTAGATAAACTGCAGCGCAGTTAATGAAATTCGCTGATCTATCCTGCAATCTAATTATTTGTACTAATTCTTGGAAACGAGAATTGTAGTTTTGGGAACGGATGTTTTTAAATACCAGGTGGGTCAACTGCGCCGTATTTCACGTGTGCAGATATCCCTTCGTGCGTTAAGGTTTGTGGAACACAAAGGGGCAATTCCAAGTAAATACTGTTCAGTGGGGAACTGATGCATTAGCGGCCTAAGATCCACTACTACTACATCAGCGGTTCTCAGAAACGTCCATGTGGTTACACGGAGTCGGTTGGAACATCGTATCGATCAACAGGGGCGAAACTTCCAACACCTATTCAGTGGACGAAGTCAGCATAACAGTACCCTTAGATGATGATTAAACCATGATGATGATGATAATAATATTAATAATAATAATAATAATAATAGCAGAAAATTAAAAATTTACTTTTATTTATGAACGCTCTTTAACTACCATGGTCCTTAGCGTCCATTTTATATTGGGCGTGAAAGACAGAAAGTTTTGTTTAGGCTTTATCAGGCTTGAGGTTCTTTTACGTGCCGCAAATCTACTATACCGACTTCACTTCTCTTCCGAAGGAAGCCATGCTAAAGATTTTTACGCCCGAAAAAAAATCCATAGCCCTCCTCCGGGTTTTAACCCGAGACCTCGAGAACTAGAGCCTAGCATGGTATTCCTAGACCACAGAGGACGACAAATAATAACAGAACTAATAATAATAATAATAATAATAATAATAATAATAATAATAATAAGCAAACTTGCAGTGAAACACTAAGTGCTGTGATAATTGCATGGTTTTTATTAGGTATGCGCTTTAATGTTTCGATTTAACTCCACAATATATTCCTTAATGTTAGACAACAGCGTGAACACATTTTAAAAAATAGCTGTAGTCGGATACGGATAGGTCAAATAAAGATATTTTCTTTATTTGTCAATCTTAAAGGTGACCTGTGACCTTATTTCCTCATGTGTGTAATTGAAGCGGAAAGCATTCTAGGACTTTTTCGGTCTGTTTACACTGTTTTTGTCTATCATCACGAACTGTACACTCTAACGCAAACCTAGGAAGTGCCTCTCTATAAGCTCGATAAGCGCATCTTTTTCGCTGTTAAGCAAGAGGATTGGAACAAACAGCGATGACACTAATGCGCCAGATACCCTCTGACCTGTGTTTACTTGGAATTGTTCGTTGAGTTCTGCGACTCTTTTAACGCACGAAAGGATATCTGTACTCGTGAAATACGGCGCTGTTGGGCCACCTGGTATATGATATTGCTCTTTATAGGTTGGTGTTTGTAAATTTCCTTCCGAATCTGCCAATACTGCCCTGTCTCCAGCAAATAGTATTGCATTTAAAAAACCTTTTTCCGAAAAAGTAGTTGCATTCTAATTCCATATAGTCGCCCGTGGTGCAGTGGTTACCATGCTAGCCTATAGTTCCCTCTAGCCTCTAGTAGATTTACGGCACGTAAAAAAACCTCAAGCCTGATAAAGAGGCCTCTGAGAAAAATTACTCGTCTTTCACGCCCAATATAGAATGAAACGAAAAGGACCACAGCAGTTAAGGAGCGTCCATAAATAAAACTCAGTTCAATTTAATTTTAACTCCATGAGTCGTTTTTAACGGCTTCGTGTAAATAGAAATTCAACACTACATTATTTTGTTGTTTTAAGTGGTGTATAATTTAATCTAGTTCTCCCCTGACGACATTTACACGTATAAAAATGTAAATCTCTTCTCTTGATGTTACACTATTCAGATCGGTTTTCTGCACCAGTGCAATCATTTTTATGGTCATTTACAATGATATTTCACTTGTTATTCTTCATTAATTTTACAAAATCGGTTTAAAAATTAACTAAAAACTACACAGCTTTTAGCCTTAATGAATCGTAATGAAACATCTGTTGAAAGCAAAATTTCCAGCAAATTAAACCACAGAGACAGACACAGCAAGAGCGTTGAACCTACTACTGTAATTCCGTGAAATATATGGCGTTGATGGTTAACTCCTATATGCAAAGCAATGTGCAAGCAATAATTAAAGTGGTAATGCTGCAACAAGCATGAGATCACGTACAGGAAACAGCAGATAACCTCTAGGTATTGCGTGAGGCAGACCAACTTAACATCAGGATCAACAAGTGGGCTGCTTGTCGATTTAGTTGCCTGATAAAGCCATTTCATCTCGTTTCTTTCTGCTGAGAGCGGGCATGAAATGAGAGCCGGTATCAAAGCTCTGCCGTGAAATATCCTCGGGAAGTTTGTTAGCAAACGATGGTAGCAGATATTTGTGTGAGATTACAGACTTTTTATCGGCCACGAGCTATGGACATACAGCATGTCAACATTTTCCCTTTCCAATTCGTGTGCTCTTTCCAGTAAAACAGTAGAACCAACACCTTTACATTGCTGTGATCTCCGAACTCCGCAAGGAGATTAACATTACAGCGGAAGCGCTGCCTCGTCGCGTAATCCTCTTCTGTCTTTCTCTTACCCTTCTTTCTCTCCCCTCTCTCTCGACTGATGAAGTAATGTATTTCGATTATTTTTGTGTGTGTTTCATTAATTTTATATTTATATGTTACTGTATGATTCTGTTATTTTCTATCAATGTGTAAACTATATTTTATATCTATGTATATTAATATTATAAAAAAGAACATTTTATGCTTATGTGTACGTTGGGTAATCTTAAAAACTACTCGACCGATTTTAATAACTCTTTCGCCATTTTTTCTTACGGACATGGTCTGTAAAACGCTAATTTCATCTTATACCTTACTAAAAATTAAAATGGATTTACAAACCCCTCGTGCTTAATACGAACGCATTAGATTTATAAAAACAACATGCTTGCGAAGAAAGCTTGCCATGGAGTAGTAAATAGTGGTTGTTACTCCACAGAAATCGCATGTAAAATAAAACAAATGCCGCGGATACTTGTTTCATTCCAAGCTAATATACATTCAGATGAATCTGCTTATAACGATACGATACGCATGCGATACCTATGCCAAAATATTTTAACAACTCTCAAGTAAGGACTCTTTGCTCTATTTTGTATGTTTTAATCAAGATCGTTAGCAGGGTGTGTTAAATAATTGTATAAAGAGAGAAAAATGTGTCAGCTAACATTAGAAATCAGTCAAGTAATATTTTATAATTAACGACCCAGAATATTGTTTTTCTCGATGGTCGCAGACTATGTATCTTTTCCAAAACGTTTAACTTGGTGGCCCGGAATCTATGTATTATATACAACCTATGTAGCTTTTACATTATTAATTAACTATGGGGCGGCGCCATGGCCGAGTGGTAGGACCTCTCGCCTTTCACCGAGGTAGCACGGGTTCAATCCCAGGGACCCGCATGTGGGATTTGTGGTGGACGCAGCGGCGTCTGGGCGGGTTTTCTCCGGGTTCTCCTTTCCTTTCATCCATTTCACCATCATTTCGTTTCATCTACTTCCCTTCCTCCTATCCTGGACAGTCTGTCTGCTCCATGTGTCTGTCTACTCTTCGACGGGCCTCTGACCCCAGGCACCCGCCTGTAAGTCCTGGGGGGTGTAAGTCCTACATAAGAGGAGATTAAACAAAGAAAGAAAGAAAGAAAGAAAGAATTAACTATAGGACCAAAGAGAAATTAGAAAGGTTAAAAATATCACCTACTGTGATTGTATAAAATGATTGTTCCACCGCCATAGGGTACGCATAGGCTATGGAGCATTTCCAGTACTTGGAAGACTGTTTGGGAAGGTTAAGGAAGCCGGTGCTCCGTTGATGTTTCACACCCATTTACGTGAATATGAGGGGATTTTTCATCCGTTATTAGCCGACTCAACAAAATTACAAATTATAAGCGATAATTTTCTTCATAAAAATCTTCTAGATCGTTATACAATAATTTCATGTTAGGTCAATTAATTTAATAAAATCGCCATTCAGTTTAAAACGCCAGCTGTGCAGCCAGCTAGTTGTGTAAAAAAAATAGTATTTATTACTAATAGAACCCGTAACCGAGCGGGATAGTCAGACGGTTACGTCTGTGGCCCGCATTCGGGAGGTCGCGGGTTCGATTCCCGTGGCCGACCTTTCTGACCCGGGAGTGTTTTCAGCAATTTACCCGAGTCGCCAGGCGAATGCTAGGAAGGATCCCCAGAATTTCCTGTACCTCAATTTCATCTCCATCCTCATTTCACTTCACCCTTCTATTTCAGGGTTACAAGTGTCGGCGGGAGGTCTCGGCGTGCACATGGCAGGGGAAAAGGATGATCTAATCCTACTTTCATTCTCCGGACTGCGAGCAGTCTTCGTGTCCTGGACCCCCCCAGGGGATGTTAAGCCTAAGGAGGAGAGGGGAGCCGGCTACACCAGCCAGCACCCGGAGAGTTCAGATCTGTAAATGGTAGGGACCCTGTCCTCCGTCTATCGTACTTCCTGGTCCGGCCGCCCTCTGTCTCCTCTCAACTCATTCCTCCCTCCCGGGGGCGACTCGTCCGGATCATAGACACAAAAAATATGCATAGGTCAAAGTGCTAAGTCCCCCAGCGTACCTACTCCTATCCTATCGTATCCTAATAGGACTACTAAGCAATGCGTTAACTGCGAGATTCTAATCTTATGCCACTGTCTCCTTCACTTTTTGTCTCTCACTCTTGTTTCCCTTCTTTCTGTCCTTCCATCCATATTTTTGTCCCTCTCCCAATTTCTTCTACTATTTACTCTCTCTCTCTCTCACTTTCTCACTTTTGCTTTCCCCTCTCTCTTTCCATTCTATATTACATTCTCTCACTCTCTTCCCCTTTTTACCTTCTCTCCATCTCTCTCTCCCTACATTTCCTGTGACGTTTTGAAAACCGGCACTAAAACTGCTATTTCTGGTGAATTAATAAGAATTAAAACATAACTAAAAGGTTTAACATTACACAAACTTCTGCCACTTCGTTATGCTTACAATGCGATCGGGACGATGCAGTTTGTCGTCGTATCGGTTTACGCACACGCATAACAGCAAACAAAAACTTGCATAACTTTTTAGTCTTTGTAAACAACATAACTGGCCAGAAACATTATGCTTATAAACCTTTGTTATGTAACATTTTTCAAACATTAATATCAAAATTAATCATCCAAAATCAAAATTTAATCAATGAAGATTTGAAGCCAAGCCGCCGGAAGTCATGTTTGTTGCAGTGTATAGTGCCATTTAAACAACCTGAGATTCTTGACATTTCACTCTTAAGTGGAAAAGTGAGAGAGCTGCGTTGCCACGTTGTATTAGAGCATTCAGCAGCGCGACGAATAGCATTGGGACGTGAGCTGTAGTAAACCACACCAAAATGACAATGTGTTACTCCTCAAAGTTCAGCTTGTAGGCAAGGGAAACGGCGGTGATGGCATCTTACTGGCTAGAGCAACAGCAGTGGGGACGTTGCATGGAAACTATCCCTCCAAGAACAGCCAGAAGTCTCATGCTATTTATGTTCTGTCGTAGTTGGCTCTGTATGAAATCTCGCAAGATATTCCGTTTAAAATTACGAGTTATGGTAATTCCAGAATAATTAGCTTTAAACATGGCAGTTCACGCTTACAAAATACAAGATATTTATCCTTTGAAATGGTCTGATATAGGAACTTTGTTAAAAATTTTCATTTAAAGGAGGAAATTTCATACTAAGATACTAAGATGTAAGATACTAAGGAATGAATTGTACGTAAATTTTGTCTACAGCGTGCCATTAGTTTTTCAAGAGTATGAGTTATGAGGCATTAACAGGATTTTAATTATAAACACATAATTTTAAAAGTTATAATTCCTTGGTATAAGGCAATGGAAAACAAAGCTGCTCCTTAGATGTTGAAAAATGCTTACTTATGACGTAAACATTTCAGTATGACATGTAATTGGTGTGTTAGAGACAGGAATGCGTATATCGCATGGTGAATGAGCGAAATGGTTAAATTGATGCTCAAATGTGCCCAAGGTCACTAGAGCTTAGAGTTACCTGACATTCGTCTTCTCAGAATAAATCAAACCCCGGAAAAGATCTTATCCAAGTAACTCGCCCTAACGGAGATTCTAACTCGGATCTCTTGAATGTGAGGCAGAGACGCTACCCCTACACCAAGAATACGATTTTGGTATTTGAGCTTTGTTAAATACAGAGCCTACCAAGTTCCCTTAGTATTGTATTTAATATTTTACTGTACTGCAAATTAAGAAGAAAGAAAGCCATTTTCATGGAATACAAATAGTACTTTGACATTTTCAGTGAGGAATATAATGAAACATTTTATAAGTAAGAGATGATGCATTATTAAAATATGTAATGCATTAAGCCACGGTTTAAGGATTATGAGATCAAATGCTATTTTGGAAGGCGTTGCAGCCTAAGCCTTCCTCTTGAGTCAAGCGATAGGTCCCTAAAGAGGAGCGCTGTAACGCCTTCGAAACGTGGGATTTAATCTCACTAACTCTTAAGATGTGATGTTAGTCATAAAATACTTAAATAACAATAAAATTGACCAGGAATGCTTACGCTTTAAAGTTTCATGAAGCTGAAAATACCGTAGTTATTATAGGTATAATTGATTTTGGCAGAATACATTTTTGTCATTAAGGAATAATTGTGAATATTTAAAGTGTTCGGCCCTATTTCAAACATTAAAATACAACACTATAATGCTTCACAATTTAACACAACTTTACCTCTCAGTTGCCAGTTTCAGTATTCCACATTTATTACTTAAATGAATCGTTTTCTTAGGAACTAAATGCGAAAAAATATACATTTCATAAAATGAAGACTGTGATATAACGAAGAGCGAGATGGTTCGGGGGAGGCTCGAATTCGAGAGGTCTGGGTTCTTTTTTTTTTCTTTCTTTCTTCTTCTTCTCTATATAATATCGTTTAACGCCCTCTCTTACTTCTTACGGCACCACAAGTGACACCGCTGATACATGAAATGAAACGATAATTGGGAAGGGAAATTTTGGAAGCAAACGTTCTAGGCCTATGGAGGTCAAGGTTCAAATCTCATATGTTTGCCCATTTTGCTTTTCAAATTAATATTTCAGTACTACGGCCCAAAACTTTACCCTAGATTGATCAAATAGAAATAAATTAGACGAGACAGGAAAACAACTGTACAACTATGGCCAGCTGCACTTATTATCTCCGTGGCGCAAGAGCACGTTTCGGCCAAGTTCATGCATCATCTGCTGCCAACAAAAAGGTTATCATGGGTAGAGTGCAGTAAAAGAGTGGTATTTGGCCAGTATGCCGCATCTCCTGGCACTTAGATGCTTTGCGAGACTGGAACCACCACTTCTCCATCAAGTACCTCGCACCTCAATTGCTCCCAAGGGACGACATGAAGCTGAGTGCATTTGTACCAGGCCTCCCTGCAGGGGAACAATCCCCATACCGATACCGGAAATCGAACCCAGGTCCCTCGTATCACAGGTGCAAAGCTACCACAACGTTATGGGCTGGTTCATTTTTTTTTTTTTGTTGATGTGAAGTAAAATTCCTCAGAACAGCAATTCCATAAACCAGAAAAGTTCAGCTTTCCATTAAATAAATGGAATAAAATAGATGACGCAAGAAGGCAATTATACAGCTCAAGACATCTATCAGCAAATTACCCAAGTGATATACATAACAGCCACTAAGGCCACCTGTCTCGCACATGAAAATAGATCAACAGAAACACTGTCTCTATATGACATTTTATGACAATAAAGTAAATACTATAATGATAAGTGATAATTGTGCATATAAATATTATAATTATAAGCTTATAAAACCAGTGCCTTGCTAGTGAGGATCGCATGGATCTGCTAGTAAAAGGTAGTATATTCCCGGTAGTTATGGACCACAGTGGATTCCCAAACCTCTAAACATATGGATTGCTTTGTCACTTCTGAACTATTACATGTTGATAAAATCGACACAACAGTGCTTGACAGCTCTATTCACTATTTTTTTAAAATAAAATTATACTTTTAAGAGTGTAAAACAAGTTTAATTTACTGCCCTTACAAATTAAGTTGATGTATGGACTATTATAAATTCAATGCTGTGAAATATCGCCAATTTCCACTTAAAATATAAAGTTAATCCGTAAAGCTAGCCAAATATAAATTGTTCAAAAAAGCAAAGACCAACTGATGTTCTTCACTTTCCAACTCAAGTATCCCCTCTTCTAGCAAAACGTCCCCTTTTCCTGCGCAGGGTTGAGGGTCCCCAAGGTACGATATCCCAGGGTCGTGCTGCAGCAAGGTGCCAATTGTGACTGAACTGCAGGCAGCAAGATGGTCATCAAGTGGACGGCAGAGTCAGATCAATAAAATAGCTTCCATCTGATCCAGGAACCTTAGTTCAACAAATTGCATACTTCGAGGCAAAGGGAACTGAGAGTTTCTTACAAATTTCAGTGTAGCTCAGTGTAAACGATTCTGCTCTCGAGTTATGCCCAACTGAATACTACAAAACATGTGGAAGAATGTTACAATTAGAAAAGGATGAACTGAAATTCGAGTGAGTCTTTTAATTGAAGACCGGTATGATTGGTTGCATGACGTGCTATGCTGTTTTATATCAATGTTAATTGAACTTAGATTTTTAGTAAAAAGACTTAAATGTTATTAAGGGACGAGAAGATTTTATACAGATTAATATTTGTAGTAATTAATTGAACCATTTCCATAATTTTAATTATTTTAGTGGAACAAATTCTGTGAGTGACTTGAATAATTTGTCGTCAGTATTTGTAAACAGATATCTACAACTAATCTGAAGTGATTCGAGTTTCACTTTGGATTTTTTGCGAAGGGTACAATGAACACCGATGTTAATACTGAACAGGACGACCAGCCCTTCTAACACCGAATAGAATTTATATTTGGTTTAACGGGATTTTATGTACTTCCTTACCTTTAATGCCAAAACTCGGTGTCGAATAGTAACATTCTGCTACTACTTCAGAGCTTTTACGGGCAGCCATCTTAGAATTACTAATCACTAGGTGGTCCTCTGCAATAATTTTTATCTGTCGTACTGGAATCCTTACAGCTTACTCCAGATAATAAAGTTCTTGATGCAATACTTAAAATCTAACTTTTGTAAACTTAAAGGATAAACTAGTGTTTTTCAAATAATTGATGAGGTTATTAGAGGTCACTTTTTGGAACTATGAATAAATATTACAAATTTCTTTGATTAGTAGCATGTAGCAGTGTGTTAAATTATAGAACTGTATATTGGTTTATTGGAGTGCAACAAATCAGATTTTTAGGTGTACTATTGCTAATATTTTTTTCTCTATTACAGGTTTACATAAATTAATTAATAAATATTTCCATGGATTTCACTATTTTTACAGGAGTAAACATTTGGTGCTAATATCTTGCTTAGGTTTATAGAAAAATGATTAAAATGCTCGGAAATGCGAGATCTTACGATATATAAGAACTTTCAGCTTGGAACAATTTGCTTCTAACAATGATCTCATTTACATTTTGTCTGAATAGTTGGGATTCCTACTTTCTTTACCACTTACATATAGCAGTAAGTAGACAGAGTATTGTATGCCACCAAAAATTCGATATTCAGATTTCACCATAGATACAGGTTTTGAGGTCTTCTGTATAAAAAAGAGGAGAAAAGAAAGAAAAAAGAAACGTCGTTGTGTAGTTGAACAGCATAACTCCAAAATGAAATATCGGATAAATAACAAACTTCGTACTTAATTTCAGTATATTCCAAGATTACACTAGGATTTTCAAGAAGATCCTGTCATCCTAAAATATCCATTTCATGGATGACCCTTCGTTATTTTTTATTTTCTCAAAAACTACTCTAATACGTATAAGATATTTGCATCACTAACAAAATGTATATCTTAAATTCTATGAAAATAGCCTGTGAAGCACTCTTCATTCTGAATGAACTATGTATACTGGCAACCCCAAAGAGATAGACAAAAACTTCTTACAAAATATGTAGATCTCTAATATCATCTTGGTATACGTAGCTTAACCAGTAACCGAAACATTAGACTGTTAACAATTTTAAAGGAAAACATTGCCATAGGCGAAGATGTACCTGGTTCTGTCTCACCCCTCATTTCTGTATGCTAAAATGGCAAAAGATATAAGGGCAATGATATATAACAGAACACTTCAAAGTATAATTTTAGACTGCCAATCATCATATTATAAAGACGAAAATGCATACAAACTCAATAAAATCTATGAAACGATTAAGAGGAATTTGAAAAGCACAGAAAAAAAATCATTAGTTATTTTCAAAAGTTACTGAGAAAACGCCTCATGAACAAACGGCTCTGTGAACAACATAAATTAAAAACGAGAAGTCGGATAAACACCAAACTTGGTATTTGGATTTAGTACCTTCTAAAGATGCGACAACAAGATTTCCAAGAAAATCTCCCAATCGAAATTACCCTTTACATGGAACAGTTTCGAAAGTTTTTATTTTCTAAAAAATTGCTGTTACGATTTTGATTAAAATGCCAAATATAAATGATATTTACATGAAAAATAAAATGTATATCTTGAATTTTCTGGGAATAGTCTTTGAAGTCCTATTCATTCGGAAAGAATTTTGCATAATCTTGTATAACTAGTGAACGCTAAGCGATAGACGAAAATGTAGCACACAAGAAATGTAAATCTCTTTAAAATACACAATTTGTTTCAAATAACTCGAAGCGGCGTCTGGGCGGGTTTTCTCCGGGTTCTCCGGTTTCCCCCGCCATTCCTTCCACCAACTGCTCCATCATCACCTTTCCTTTCATCCATTTCACCAACATTTCGTTTCATCTACTTCCTTCATCCCATACCAGGCATCGGGCTGATCACCCATCCTGGATGTTCTGTCTGATCCATGAGTGTCTGCTCCTCGACGGGCCTCTGACCCCAGGCACCCGCTTGTAAGTCCTTGGGGGTGTAAGTCCTACATAAGAGGAGGGTAAACAGATAATGAATGAATGAATGTTTCAAATAACTCTTTTTTGGCATAAGCCGTTTCCGAAATATCCTTTATTAATGATTCGAATTGTTCATTACTTGGTCATTCTTTTAAAGTCCTTTCAACTTTCAGTCGTTTCTCGCGTTTGCATGGAAACAATATGGAATTTTAAAGCTAGCATAGAGCGTACAGTTTTTAAACATTTGACTATCGCTGTTCTCTTTATGAAATCTGTAATATAGCTGTTTTTGCAAAGGCTTATTTTGTTAAAATGAAGTAGATAGAAAAATAAGCGTCGGAGGGTAGATAAAATCGTGTGAATGTATCACATTAGATTTTTAAAAACACATTTAAAATGTAAGTATTGTGCCTAAAATGATAAAATTCATATAATTAAATAGGACATTCCGATTCATAACACTATATAAAAACTAAAAATGTAATTTCTTTTAATTTGGGTCGTTTAGTCTCTCCTTATGCATTTTTATGTTTTCTTGCTCATATGTTGATGAGAAAAGCACTTTTAATTTTAGGTGAACAGTATGCTTAGAGAATGTTTGCTTACCAGATAATGGTATACAGAAACATAAATTACAGTTATACTCTACCTAGAAATCTGATCATAATGTATGCATATAAATAAAAAACAATTGCTTCTAGTACGGGGTTCGAACCCGTTATCTGTGGTACACAAGCCCTGCATGATAACGGTTACTGCTAGAAGAACATGGTGCTATTTTACAGGAAAGAGGCATGAACCTACGTATAGTAACGATGCTCGGTAAGTGTATGCAGATGGAAGGGAATTCAGTACCAATAATCCACAAGGAACGGGATTATTTAGTATAAGAGACATTACAAACAGCGAATAAAGATATGCTTATATATGGCATGCCGGCGATTCTTATTAAATGAATAAGGTATAAGTAAAAGTTAGACTATTTATAAAGTGAAAAGAAAAAAACGAAAATGACCTGCAATAAGCAATGTATCTCTTAAACCAATTATGTAAGAAATATAATTTCAAAATATATATGAAAACTAAAGTTATGGCAATTAGAGGAAAATAAACTCTTCGTTCCAAGATTATAACAAATGATAATACAATTGAATAAATATCTCATTTTAAAATTTAAGGCTGCGATAGAGAAAATGACATAAACAGTAAACTTAATAAATTTAAAATGGTGTGTGGCACATTAAAAAGAACTCTAAAAATAAAACAAGGCAAGGGACAAAATTAAAATTCTATAAGGTAATGGGCATAGCATTATAGACAATAACAAACAAGAGCAACAATATATAGAGAATGCAGATATGAACTTTTTAAGAAAAGTGGAAGGATCAACATTGGATCAAAAACAAAAATAAGAAATAAGGGAAAATTTTTAAATGTTTTGCATTAATGAACGTATAGAAGAAAACAAAAAATAATGGATACAACATATTAAAATAATGGGAAATGAAAAAATCGTGAAACAAAATACGAACCACAAGGAAGACAAGAAATAGGATGATCAAGGAAGAGATGACTGCAGTGAAAACGGAACAGGTACAAAACTAATCCTTAATATGAAAAAGAAAAGGAATAATAAAGAAAGAATATTAAACATATTCAAAATAAATGTAAGACTCTTGTAGTATTGATAAAGTGAAAATATATGTTATAAATTAATAAGAAATCATAGTTTTACTTCTGCTCTCTTTAGAAGTAGATAATAATAATAATAATAATAATAATAATAATAATAATAATAATAATAATAATAATAATAATAATAATAATGACAAAAGAAACCCTTCTATAAAGTTCAAAAAAGAGAAATAAACATTTTAACCAAATAGCCGTAATGCGTATAGAATCTATTCTGTCATACCAAAATTCAGAGGAAAAACAGCTTAGCCATGTTAGTAGAACGGATAGAGTAAGAATTTCAAGACAAATCCTGCACTATGAGGCAGTATTTTATATCACAACACTGTGAATGTCAGAGTGATTGTAGTGTAAACTAACATTATTGTATGGCAATGATTTTAGATGTTTGTTAGCTATAAGCATTGTTAGGAAATAAGTTTACACGGCCTCACTGAAACTGACAATAGGAGTGGGTAACAATGAAGCGATGGGGTGAGTTGTTTATCACTTAGAAGAGACAAATTATCTTCTCCAGAGCATATGTATTAGTAATTATGATTGGCTGACAAAACAGACGCTAATGTTGGCGGGATTTAGTAACCAATAGCAGCTCTATTATAATGTTTAGACATATCGGGGTGAGGGAGTATAAATTCTTGAGCCAAAAGCAAGTATCGCGCAGTTCTACAGAATCATTCACGAGGTACACATCACGCACTTCTCAGAAATCTCTCGCGAGGTACACATCACGTAGTTCTAAAGAATCATTCACGAGATACACGTCGCGCAGTCTTGAGAAATCTCTCGTGAGGTGAATGTCATACAGTTTGGATGAATCTCTCGCATCGTAAAGTTAGTTACAAAATGGGAAGTACGCGGTAACGAATATGATAGTATCTAATTACATTCGGAAATATAACAGTTTCAGTCAGGCGTGTATAAAGATTTAAGATGTGAACTATTAATTAAGTGTGACGGCAATAAAAGTATGAAAATAAATTCTTTTATCAGTGTTATCTTTTAGTAACAACTCCTTTCCATTTACACGCCCTGCTCAGAGATATTTGCTCGACTGAGTAATAATAGCTAGCCGGAGGACAAAGAATCCAAAATTCAAAATAGTAAAACAATAACAGGCGCTCAGCAAACAAGATAACACGAGAAAATACTGCGACAACTACTCGTGACCACGGAACTAAAAGAAGGACGATCAAGGGAAGTATTGTACCCGCAGTGGACCACATTGTCTGTCCCTTATATCTGTAATGATAAAATAAGTAATAAAATATAATTGGATTTCTACCCCAAATTTATTTCCATTAAAATGAAGTAGATAGAAAAATAAACTTTCGTAGGAATAATTTGTATACGTACAAATAAGCTATAGAGGGTAGAGAAAGTCATGCGAATGTAACGCATCAGATTTTTTAAACAGGTATCAGCCACTATTTTCGTATGTTTTAAAAATTAAGGTATTTAATATCATTATACAATAAAATTATCTGTAAAATCGCAAATGCATGAATAGTATCAAATTTCTTCTTATGTGGAACTCAAGTAAAATAAATTATAGATATTTTAAGAAATTATTTTATTGCGTAGCATTTTAGAATACTCTGCTTATAAATCATTTCTAATTTTACCCGATTAAAAAAAATAAAAATATATCGTCAAAATTACTTCATACTGTTCTGTGGTTTCATGAATGACATCTGCACCGCTTCCATCGGGTATGTGTGCAGAAATTAACCCACAGAGACTTGTTATTGCCTTTAATTTTTTAAAACATGATATAAACCTAACATTTGTGGCGGTAAATTATGTATTTCATATTTTGGAAGGTTTAAACATTTTATTTTGACAAAACAAATGTTATATTTTGACAGAATTGAGTTTAATTCTGCTCATCCCTAAAGCTTATAACCTTATACTACTCTTCCTTTCTGATGTGACAAAGTTTCACAATTGCTGTATAGCGGTAAAGAGGGAACATATGTCGCTGTAGGTGTAGATGGACGTTACAGTCGCCTGTATGACAAGCACGGCGTCATGTACACCTCCAGTCTGAGCGCCATCACCTGCAGGCAACTTGCATTAAATGGAAAAACCTCCAAAAGGTAACAGCACGCTTTTTTGTAGCAAAGCTAGAGCAACGGCTCAAAGAGATGCTTCAGGTCACCTTAATGGAAAGCCAGGGCTACCAACGTCCTCAATCAATATGAAAGCCATCAGCTGCGAGCCAACTGCCACTCGATAATTACCCGGTCAATTCATTTTGGCGTCACTCCTTCACACAAGAGACAATGTGGAAATATCCGACTGCGCTTTCACCCGCCCATTAACTTAACCAGAATGGCCCTCTAATTCCCATATTATTTCCTATCTGCCATTATATCCCTATGTATGGGTGACAAATTATTTGGCCGCATTTGAAATTCGCTGTTTTAATGAATATCCCCAAATTAAAAGGGCTTTTAAAAATAACATTCTAGCGCCATTATCTGATAGTGTTATAATGGAAATTAAGTCGGCATTACATGTTCAAATTCCCATCCTTTTAACTGAGTAGTCCAACTACTCCAGTTGCTTCCTAAACTCCCCTTATCGAGCGAGATGGCGACGCGGTACGCGCGCGACTCGCATTCGGGAGGTCCCGGGTTCAATTCATCAAGCGAATGCTGGAGTATCTGCTTTCAGCCCCCAAATTTTCTGTCCCTCCATTTCGTTCCATTCATTTCATCCATCTTTTACTAAGACTGTTTCAGGGTTGGAAGTGTCGGTGATGCGTTTCGGTGCAGCGTGGCAGGGGATAAGGATGCTCTCTGTGAACTTTCTCGTACTCGGACTTCGGCTGGTTGCCGGGATACAAGGACCGTCCCCTGGGGGAAGGCATTGGATCCTATGTGAGGCGGAGTCCCCTGTCTGCCAGTCTATATCTGGAAACTTTAGGGACCATGCATTGCTGCGCCGTCACTCCTGGTTCCGGTCACCCGGTGTCTCCCTTCACGTCATCCCGTCCTCCCGGGGGCGTACCCTCATGCGGTGGTACAATAATCATCATTCCTGGAACGGTGTCGAATCCTTCCGGCTTCAGAATCCAGTCCCAAAAGACGCACTCATATTATGTGTACATGATACACACTAGTCATGATGCACCGTGTGGAATTGTGGGTAATCTTAGTTGACTCGCGGCAAATAGTCGAGCTGAATTATACTAAGAATTGGCGTGTGTAAACTTCTTGTTGTATTGTGGTTATTTGTTTCGACAATAAGAGAGTAAGTTGTTAGGAAGAAAGTAGAGGTAAAGGCTGAAAGTTTTGCGGTGTTACCGTTTAAATTTTTATGACGTATAAAGGACTGCAGTTACATAAATTTCACTCTATCGCGTGAAGTATGTTTAGATAAACTTGTAATTGGCTCCAATGCCAGCCATGTTGCTTGCTCCCTAACAAGTGCGTCATTTCACCCATGGCTTTGGGAGATATGACGCAACACCAAGGCGGGAGTTTGGACCCATGTTTAGAGAGCCCGAGATAATGCTTATAACTATACAGGTTAACTGTAACGAAATAAAACCAACTAATGCATGAAGGGGAATGAGTTGAACATCTCGAAACTTAGAAGAAGAGAACTTACAAGTCAGATTGCATTTAATGTAATGACTGCAAAAGGTGGCTGCATGTATTTTACACAGTACACGAATATAAATTATTTATGTGCAAGACTTGAAAAAAGACAAGGAAAAAAAGAAGCCAAATTTTTGTTCACAGTTTGTTGATTGTAAAACTATTCGCAATCTTTGTGCTGCATGTTCACATAGTCATATCACCCAACTCTTTCTCGTATCATCCCATCATGGGTAGAAGATATTACCAACACACCAGTTTATATAATTCAAAATTATAAACATTAAAATGAATGCATACCTGCCTCTTTCACATTTATTGTCAGCAAAATAATATTAATGCATATTTGAAGTTTCAACTCTTTTTTTTCATTTTATCTGTTTATTATACCCGTTTTTCGAAACTTCATCCTTTAATGTTGTTTACTTTACACTGATTCCTACCAGAGTCGGCCAGGCAGGTAGAAAATTGGGTATGTCCAGTTTCTACTGGGCAGGCACTGGGAGCTTAGTAACTGCAGCTCCGACAATGAATTCAAAAGCAATGTAAGAAATTTATGTTAATAAAGTATAAATACCGAGAAATGTTTGAACGATATACAGTTTATATTATGCACCAAAAATGTGTCTACACCAATCATTCGTTTACACTTTATTATGTTTATTGCTATTGCTATTTATGTTATTACTGGCGCAACAGTTCTAGACACGTGAAAATCTTAATGACAGCTAGGAAGCGAGTTACCTACCAGATCAGGAGGTAACCGGTCGTCTGAATGTTCAGAAGTGCGTGGGACAGTCATTGTCAAATATACGCACACCGTTATGCACTGCATTGCGCTGATAAACTTAGTTATATACCGTATATTAAAATCTACGCTTAGTATAAAAAACACTGTCAATCATTGCCTCCAATTCTTCCACTCCTAACAAACCTTCCTCTTCTGCGGAATCACTCACATTATTGCCATCATCACTGCTGTCACTACTTTTGCACCATTATCCTGGATGAGAATTCTTTCTATTTGATTTTCTGCAATTCCGTATTCTTCGAAATAATGATTCCTAATTTATTCAACATGTCGACATACATTTTCCCATTCTGGCCTTCCAATTTCAGCAAATTGCTGGCGTTATAACTGCTCCACATATTTTAATTTAAAAGTGATATTTCTGCATGCCAACCATTTTTTATATCAGCCCAGATTAATTCGATTGGGTTTAGTTCTGGGCGATACGATGGCAGTCTAAGTACATTATGTGGATGTTGTATTACTATCTGGTCAAGTATGTATGACTTCTGAAGCTGTTTGTTGGCTTTAATTAAGTTATATAGCTTTGTTTTACTCATGCTTTCATCTAAAGCTATA
This sequence comes from Deroplatys truncata, assembly GCA_030765065.1. NCBI lineage: Eukaryota > Metazoa > Arthropoda > Insecta > Mantodea > Mantidae > Deroplatys > Deroplatys truncata. The sequence continues at coordinate 68,742,627 of CM060987.1, read as the reverse complement.
TTATGTCTAAGTAATCAACCTCTCATTTCTTCTTTCAAGGAATTTTAGGTAGGTGGTTTGTCAATTTGAGTGTTGACGCATTGTGAAGCATTGTCGATAACCAGAACAGACCCAGCAGGCATATTAGGTATCATCATGGCGTTGATTCACTTCATGTAATTTTCTGTATTCATTTCTTGATGAAAATCTCTTGTGGTTTGTTGCGACTTGTAAAAGAAGGGCATTTGGAACGAAGCCGATCTTTCCAACAGCATGAACGATAACAAGTATTTGCCCTTTGACAACAGGTGCCTGCAAACCTAATTCGCTATCGTCACTACAACTTCTAGATGCTGTATGACTGCTGTGTATGTATGACTCATCTTCATACACTATAGTATTTTTCTGAAATTTGTAGCACCACCTTGAAAATTGATGCTGATATAAGTACACACTGATATAAGTACATATAAAATTATAGTCATTTGGAAAGGTAGAATCAAACTGAAAAATTAAATGCCATAGCCGGGATTTGAACCACGGATCTTAGGCTTTCCGTGCCGTTGCTCTAACCGACTAAGCTACCATGGCAACATTTACTTTTTACTTTTTTTTGATTTTATTATTATTTTTTATTTTATTTATTTATTTATTTTGCTTTTCTGTTAGAACTCTTCTATTTGATTTCGGTTTCTTCCACTTGAACCCTAAATCTTTAATAGTTTTTCTGAGATTTGAAGCACCACCTTGAAAGTTTCTGCTGTCTTTCAGCTTGATGAGCAATCTGCTTATTGTTAGCACAATTGTTTCTTCCACATAGGAATTGTGAATCGTGCGCCGAATGACGCATTCGAAATCGTCTATTTCTGTAATACGTTTAGGAACCTTATGCTTCTTCCCAGGTGTGTCAAATGGCATTCTTTCATCCATATGTTTTTTTTCTTATCTTTGAGAACTCTGGAAACGGAACTCGGTGAAACACCAGTTGCTTTGACTACTCTTTCTTTCACCCTCTTAAGGCTTTTGTGGAACTCGGATGAACATAAAATTTCTTCCTTCATCTCTGCTTCTTGCTTCATGAAGTCGATGGCATTTGCAATTATTTCCCTACTTTGACTATGTAACACCTTACCACTTAACTTTGAAAACATAGGAGCCATGGTTATAAATATAACAAATATAAAATAAGTACTATTTAGATACTGCTGCTCTCTTTAAAATTACAACCAGTAGCAGAAACTTTCTATGCAGAATGTATGTGTTACGCACTGTGAGTAAGCAAAGGTGTTATATCGCTTTCGTTGATTAAACTAAACATAAACCATTCCTAGGCTCCGCAGCTGGGTTGGCAATAAAGGTCACGATTCCAGAAGTTTTGCGCGAGTAATACTGTTAGCAAGTAATGTTCAGACTAAAATAGAGTGCAAATGACGAATTCCCTTCAGATGATCGCAAGTGGTTTAAATCCATTTACATTTTATTAAGCTTAATTTATATAGTTTAAATAAAACACTACATTTTCAACATAAACTCTACATTAACCCTAAAAACAATTGGATACCAGTGATATTGAACCTAGTAGTTCCAATGGTTTAAAAAAACTTTAAATCGAATTGATTTGGGCAATTAATTCCTAATGAAATATTTTTTATAATGTTAGTGGGTTTAATTTTAATTATTTTTGTTATAGTTGGGGTCCTCTAGTTTGTAATCAGTTGTTCACATAGCATGTTTAACCAAACATGAACCTTAGAGCTACTACTTTCTCATGTACACGAGGAAAGCTATCGCGAGAAATTATGAATACAACTGAATGATGTCATTCTTCCCTCTAAATCCTTGTTTTATAAATATGCTACCTTGCAGATGCATTAATTCTAATTGCATCTATGAGATATTAAGATTGAAAATCGTGAAATCAAAATAGGGTCGAGGGACTTCATCTCCAAGAATATATTTTCAAATACTGTTTTTACCAAGCGAGATAGATCCCCGGTAACATGTGAGGCTCGCATTCGAGAGGCCGTGGGTTCAATTCCGGTTGGGCCGGTTGGGTTGTTTCGTAGTTTACCCGGATCGGTAGACGAATGCTGGGGTGGTTTCTCTTCTACCACGAATTTCATGTCCATCATTTCCTTTCATCTTTCAGGGCTGCAGGCGACGGCGGTTGGTATGTTGCGGTAGGACTGTGTAATTTGCGCCATGGCGCTTGACGAGACTGTTGAACCCCAGGTTATGGGTGGATAATGTAGTGGTAGCCGGTGTCACGTTTGGTGTTATGTTGGAATCGTTAGGAACCCCATCCTTGCTAGTGCCCATCGTCATCTGGATCTGGTCGCCCTTCAGGGTTCCCCTTCATGTCTTCCTCCCAGGGGTCAAGTTGGAAGCGCACACGCGGTGCTGTGCTCCAATTACTGGAGGCCCTTTTGTCTGACTACTTCCAATCCCTGTTGTTTATAAATTAACGATGAATTGAATGAATAACTAAGACGATGGCATACCTCTGTCTTCTGCATGGTATCCATATTCACGCCTAGGCTGACGTGGCTGTACTGCACGAGACAAAATGACCATCATGAGTTAATGACTGCCAAGTTACTGTTCCGATTTGATTGCTCACATAAACGCCAAAATTTCGCAGGAGACGTTCAGCGATGTGAAAAGCACTCAATGTCAGGCTACATATACGAGGCGCACCTGCTGCATAGATCGTCTCTTTTTATCTTTTAAATACAATAATCCGTGCGTGTATACACGCCTAAGTGAACAAATGAATATGTGATTCAATTAATACATGAATACATGTATAATAAAAAGGGGGTGGTGCCTGTAGCCCTCTGCATATGTGTGCGCATTTCGTTCCCCCACCCCACACCGTTTTTAATGCCAGGGAGTGATGTGATTCGTATCTGCATGATTGATATTTAATATTTCTTCCCACGTATATAATAAAAATATCTATGACCAGGAATATAGAGAGTAAATACTGACGACAGATAAAGCTTCATGTGTTAAAGGGGACCATATGCTGCCTTGCAGCTATCTGTGTATTATTTATGGTGTCATGAACACATAAACAGTAGAAAGCTGAGGCAGAAAACCCTGAATATTAACAAAATTCCTCTTAAGCTTCCAACGGATCTGAGTTATTAAGGCGTTTGTATATATGAACAAAAAATAATTGGAACTACTATCACATTTGAAAAATTATATGCATGGTCATGAATCTAATCACGGATCTTCGGCTCTAGTGCGAGTACCGTTACCACTTGAGATACCTGACGAGATGCACGTATGAGAATTAAATCTATTCACTCCAACAACGGATCATTATAAACTCGAAAATTAAAGCTACTTGAGATCAAAGACCACTGCAGAAGCCAGTATATTTAAACCAAGAAGTATATGTAAAAACCGCGGGCTTTGTTCAGAATCTACTTCCCCTAATTAGTTCACGCTGTGGCCGGTAAGACACTTTGTGTTCACAGGGAAGACCCGCCAACATCCGAGTGAAAAACACCGCGAGGAGAAACAGGAGTATGTGGCGAGCGGAGGTCGTTAGGTCGTAGCGAGCCGCAGTAAATCGACAGGGTACTTTGGTTTCGAAATATACCGGAGGTTAAATTAAGGTTTGTGTGTGTGTTTGGTTTCACACATCACTATTTTCGCGGATTGCGCTATTACACTTGGGTTGGCACTTTCTGCGTATGCGCAGCATTAACAAAATGGAGTACTGTGTTGACATTTAGCGATGAATTTCCTATATGAGGAAGTGTCTTAAAAAGGGAGGGGGGATTGGTTATAGACTTTCGAAGTGTTCGTATCTCCTCTTAAACCATGTGAATTAATAGTATTTTCGTTCTTTAAATCTGCTACCTATGTATGAAACCGTTGCCAAAACACGATATGGAGATTTAATTGGGAAAAACAAAAGCTTTAGCCATAAAGACGCACATCCTCTAGAAGCAAAAATGATAATATATTATGCAATTTGCGCGCGCGCAAACACTTACAATATAGGAATTCATTAATAAAATTGATAAATTTAGCTTACTTGTGAGATACAACTAACAGGATTTATTACAATTAAAGCAATGATCTGTGTTCATCCATTAGAATGTTATAACGTGACGAAGGATCAAGAATAAAGATTGGAAACAGCCGAGTTGAGACTGTTGAAGAGTGCACTAATAGAAAACGGAGTGAGGATATCTGTTTATATGAATTTCCACAAAAGCGATATTCACCCAAAGAAAATATATGTAAGGAATATTCATGACGTGGTATTTATGATGGATCATGGCATTTAATTTATTCGAAATCACTAGACTTCGCCGTCATAGTATTATGTGCATAAGTTCGCAAACATTGTTCAAGTGGTCCATCCTCTTCGCATCCATCATATCGGGTAGCTATGTTTTTCAATCTTCAATTTATTTCTTTTATACATCGGCCAACGTCCAGTTCTTGAATCATTCTTTATGCCCTCAGATTCCTCTTTCTGCAGTTTTTTTATCAACTTATACAAATAAGAGTGGTTCTTAGATACAATTGACTGAAAAATGTATTATGCCTAGCCACGTAGGCACGAGGTTCGTTGTTTCTAGTGGTGTGAAACTGGCTCTAGGAATTTGGTGGATACCGATCTTTTGCATGACGTCCTCCTCCTGCACTATTTTAAAATAATTATTATACATTGTAATTATGATTAGAAAATTCATACATTTTCTTTGGAATAGTGTCAAACATAGCACGAAATGTGTCTGCAACATCCTAAACGAGGACAAATGTAAGGCTAAAAATGTTTCCAAAAGGGTGTCTGAATGTACCATTATTAGGTTTCTTACAAGCTCTTTGAGGTCCCAGTTCATTTCTCTATAGACTTTATTTAAAATGAAGTAAAGCCTCGATGAACCAGTCGGAATTATTTGCGCAGGAGTGATAGTACAGTGGCTTCCATTTATGCCGTCTCCGCAGCTTTGTGAGGCAGTATTCTGGCCTTCACAGGTGGAGTATGTGTAGCAGTGATGCCCAACCTTAAAGAGAGAGGGGAAGAAGAGATTTTCTCCTTCCTACTTATTTCTACTCCTACTGCCAGGGACTGAAACCTGATTGGTTTAGCTTCTCAACTTCTTCAAATATGAGTGGGGTGAGCTATGGATTTTGAACCTTGCCTCTTAAGAGCTTCCCTGATATATAGCAAGGGGCAGGTGCTGTTTACTTTTTGCGCAGTGGCGTCCTGTTTTACATGCACAGTTCTAGATTATTCTCATATGAATATTTAACTTTTAGCAATAAGTTTACTATTCATCATTTATAATAACCATGTTAAAATAATATATAACTGCATAAAACCATGTTTTGCATAATATCTCTACGAAAAAATATTTTTAATGGCAACATGGTGTAAAACTGAAATACATTATATGTGTGCACTTTTTACTCTCAAAGAGGGCACATTTAGTAGACATTATTGGATTCATCTGTTCAGTTTAAATATGCAACTACATAAAACACTGTTTTGCATAATTTCTCGATGAAAAAGTATTTTAATCACAATATAATGTAAAACTGAAGTAATTTATACGTTTTTCTCTCAAAGAGGACACATTAACGGACATTAATGTAATAATCATCCAATCTCCATTCTTGTCTACTACCTAATTTAACCGCCTAGGCACCTAATCACTTAGCTGCTGGAAAAACTCTGATTCTAAATGCATATGTTGCCACATTTCATGACGTGTTCCCAGAGGGCGGCGAGTGATTCACTGCCTAGGTGTCTAAATCAGGTGTTGGACAAGAATGGAGATTGGAACAGATTATTAAAATAATATCTAGTAAACGTATTCTATTTGAGGGTATAACGTACGCATTTCAGTTTTGCATTATGTTGCCATAAAAATACTTTTTCATGGAGAAATTGTGCAAAACAGGTTTTACTTAATTATATATTTAAACATGGTTAGTATATGTAAGTGATGATGAGTAAAGCTATTGCTCAAAGTTGTATGTTCATATGAGAATAATCTAGAATTCGGCACGTAAATCAGGATGCCACTGGATGCGCGGAAAGGTAAACAGAAACAAACACCTCCTCCTTGTTACACATACTCATCTGCGAAGGTCAGTAGAGTGCCTCACAAAGCTACGGAGACGGCATAAATGGAAGTCAGTGTACGTTTATTATCAACCGAGCGCTGCGGTAACGTATGCAACTCGCACTCAGGAGGTCCCGGGTTCGATTCCGCCGACCGCCCACTCTGACCCACGAGTTTTTCGTGGTTTCCCTGGGCCGGCAGGCGAATGCTAGGGTGGTTTCTTCTCTACCACAATTCCCTTTCCATCATTTTCCTTTCATTCCATTTTCTTCTCATCTTTCAAGTGTGCTTCTAGGCAGAATAAGAGAATACAGAATTATGCTGATTTAAATGAGACAATTTGGCTTTAGAAAGGGCTTTTCATCGGAGGACGCCCTAAATCAACTGATAAGAACAGTAGTGGGCATTTCTGGTTCCTTTGATAATTTGTTGTGGCCTCATCTTTTTGAGAGGTTAAAACAAAAGAATTATCCTAAATGTTTATAGGACATATTAAAACATTACTGTACTGATAGGTGAATGCATTTTAAAGGAATAAAGGATATTATTGATAAAGAAATCACCAAAGATTGTCCTCAGGGCTCGATGTTAGGACCTTTGTTTTGGGATATGGTATTCTAGAAGCTATTAGGCGAATTGAATAATGACATGGATATAAAAACACCGTAATCTACGCTGGCGATATGCTGTTTATAGTAGGAAATAAAGAAGATAGTAGAAGAAACGTATAGACGTTTAAATAAATTAACAACCAAATTAAATACTTGGTGTAACACATCAAAATTACAAATATCCCCTGCAAAGTCACGCTACATAATTTTAAAGGGAAAGTTGAAAAGAGACCCACATTTAAAAATTTTAATCAGAACATTAAAAGACAGAAACAAGTAAAATATTTGGGAGTATTATTGGACTAAAAATTGAATTTCAGAAAACATACTGAATACATTCGAAATAAATCTGAAACTATAATGATAAATTAGCCAGAATAATTCGACAAATTTTAAACTCCCATTAAGCACGATTACTACATATGTATTAGTATTTTTGCTGTTATTATGACGTATGGATTATGAGTATGGACATTTCGAATGAATGATGTACAAATTTTTACTTTACTAAGAAGAGCACAACGAAAACAGGGGCAGCTAACACTACACCTTCAATGGTATTGTTAGTTTCTACAGGAATCTGGCCAATAGATTTAGCAATAAAATTCAGTGGTGTTTAGTTGAAGAGAGGTGAATTAGATAAGGTAAAGAATATAATTGGGAAAAAATGTAAAACCATAACAGAAATAAAACAATTTAAAACCAAGTTGGCAGCAAGAATAGAAAATAATTCATACAGGAAGGATGATCTTTTGTTTATTTAACAACATTTCGGAACAGTGAAAATTTAAAGATATCCAACCAACAATGGGATTAATGCATTATTTAACTGGACATGGCGCCTATAAAATCTATTGGAAGAAAATTAATAAAATCCAGAGCGGCATATGCAATTATTGCAATCAGTAAGGAACACCGGAGCACGTATTGTTTAAATGTAATACATTATTATAATGAAACAATACAAGAAAGACAAGTTTTAATACCAGATAGTATATATTTTAAGAAATAAAAATTTATACTTACAACTTGAAATATTAGCTTAAAAATAACAAAATAGCTTCGGAATATGTTATGATTTGAATAATTAGACATAAGCCTAAAAGAGAACCAATATTTCATCGTGATGTGATGTGATATTGAACAAGATCAAATTGTAACAATAGTACTTGCAATTAATGAAGAAATAAAAAGTTCGGAGACATACTGCAACAGAGATACTGCTAGAAAAATCTGATACCGATAATCATGCTTTAGAAATAGAAGTATACATTGATGAAAGAGAGAAAATAATAATTTAAACTAACTAAAGGAAATGGTTCTGGAGATGGAATCTATAGCAGAGAGGAGGACAAGGGCAGGATCTAATAACAGATACGAGTAGTAGCCTGGAGCAAGAGGTGGTGAAAGGAGAAATTAGGGATGATGGAGCTATAGTTTTGAGCGGGAAGAAGAAGATAGCGGCGAGGAAAAGTGGAGTGAAATACGGTGATAGGTGGAGATAAAGTGGATGTAGTGGTAAGTGAAGTGAAATATTATATGTTAAAGGAACAGTTTCATAGAAGAGTGATAAACATAGTAATTATTGGAATTAATTGTTCTTCCACACAAGCCGTGTGTTGGACAGGGTTGGAAAGGTAGAATCAGATGACTGAAAAATTCAATGCCATAGCCGGCTATGGCATTGAATTTTTCAGTCATCTGATTCTACCTTTCCATAGTAATTATTGTGTTAGGTGAATTGAAAATTATCAAAAAATTATGTGAGTGTTAAGTGAAGTGAAGATAAAAAGAATAAGGGAAGATAAGTTTAACCCAGAGTGAGTAATAAGTTTAATAAAATGATTAAGTACTGTAATTTACTTAAAGTATATTAAGAAATGTGAATAGTTAAAGTATATATTTTGAGGAAAGTGTGTTGAAGTACAGAAAGTTATAGAAAGGATAAAGAAGCAATAGCAGTTAGAATTTTTAATTCTGATATGAAATTATAATAAAAATTATTATTATTAGGTATTATTATTATTATTATTATTATTATTATTATTATTATTATTATTATTATTAGAAATGATAAATAAGAACACATAGCAGTTTGAATTTTTATGTGAAGCTATAAAATAGTTTATTATAAAATTCTCTGTCATTAATTGAAAACAAATATATCCAGTACAATGGGTACTGGATACCAGTGCCTTTATCACTGGATGCCACAAGTTAGAACGTAGTTTGGATTAATACGGAAGAATTTGTTACATTTATCTTGTTTAATTTACTAATGATTTACTAGAATTTGGGAATAGCTGTATACCGGGTATTTTATGTTGCCGGCTTCCAGTAACAGCAGTGGAATATTTTATATTTAAATTGCAACTATAATTATTAATTTTTAGATTTGATTTATTATTTTTATTTTATTCATTTTATCCAATTTCCTTTTATTTAACAAATTACAGTTAAACATCTGTACAATAATAATGTATAAAATGAAAGAAGCGTTAAATAATTCACATATTTGGAATGCGTGCCCTGGTATAGGAAACAAGGCAGCAGATTTTGCAAATTTTGTTTTATTTTATTCGTGCTTCTAGACTTCGTGACGTATGACGATGACGGAGAGATGGCGTGAATGCATGTTCATAGGAAAGAGTACTCTCCGTCGACAACAGAGGGCTGCTTGGTTGGTGGGTCGTTCATCGCCCTCTCTCGGCAGTTCCAGAAGTGGGACGGGCTTTCGAGTTTGGAAATACTAGGGACTTTTGCGCGTTTCTGTGGCCTGTCTGCCTCCTGTCGTTCCTTCACTTCATCCCTTCTTCCTGGGGAAAGGTAACCACAATAGATTTATGCAGGTGGTTGCGCTCGATGTCTGCTCCTCCCATGAATCATTTATACCTTGTTCATTATCTGCACTTCGTTTCAGCTGCACATATATGCGAAAAACTTTAACGTCTTTTTGGGATGGTGGCTGGTATAATTATTTGACTTAAGGACCCATATATTACGACCATCAGCAGCTACTTTTACTGCCCGCTTTCTGCAAATAAGTTGCCTCGTACAAACCCAATACTCTCCTGTCGAATGTACATATACAAGTATCCGTTATTAATTATATGAAATATTTTATTCTACTGTAAATTATTTAAATTCGTTTTGCGTTAGCACAAAAGCTTGAAATCAGACAGAAACACATCGCCCCGGAATTTAAATGTTATACACAGAAGTATGGAGTAACCATTGTTACGCTAACTTTTTTTGCGTGAACATTATACGAGAACGTATTCATTGGTTTAATTCTCATTGTGTCAATAATCCTGTTTCAGAATTATCCTGGCTAAATTGTGGCATTGTATCAATATCTTCTGTGCAAAATGGCCGTGAACGAGAAAGAGCTGAAGTTATTTAATTTAAACGGCAAAACATTGGAAATCTGAAGTACTTTTCTCAAGTTGTAAGCATGGACAAGTTATGTATGAATAAAGATCTTATATAATATACCTGTAGACCGACAACGAAACAGATAGTTGGACCAAAAAAGCTCATGAGACCAGAATAGGCTCTGGAGGCTTAAATCCATGCACTTGATGACGTTGAAAAAAGCTCCTCTCATTTATTAAACCTCCTTGCTGGACTTAAGATGGGCTTTTAGATCAGTGGTTCCCTGTTTCAGATACTAAGTTTAGATTGTTGTTTCCCCAAGAGGTCTGGGACACCCTGTATGTATAGAGGTTCACCTCGTACCCGATGAGGCCCAAGTTACCTGAGTGTTTATAGTGCATGATGGAAGTTGGTGCTGAGAATAAAGTTTAGCTGTCACCTTGCAGTTACTTTGCTCCCTTAAGCCCCTAACATGTGGATATAATCCTAACTTGGGATTAGCTTTGAGTATTAGCGATATGACGCCAGCGAGAAAGGTGGGATGGGCCCACTCGCTAATTTACTTATTCATTACTCTGCCTCCACTTTAGCTGGCTCACACATTTCCTCTTTGCGCTCGCACTCCACCGCCTTGACCCAGACAGTATGCAAATACCTATATTTAAAGTGAGGTTGGTAAAAGCCCGAGAATGGCAAGCCATCAACTTTACATGACGAACCAGTAGGGAAGATAAATACAAAAATGTGAAAGTCACGTTCTTAAACAAAGTAATTCCTTCCAAAGGGCCGATTGAACTATGCATGCAAAGTAGACAGTTGTGGAAGTATTTCTGATTTTAAGATGTTTCAGAGAGAATACAAAATGAAATGGAAAATCATATAAAATCTGAGTGCGATAAAATAACTCCCGTGGTGACCCTGTGGAGACGTGACACATTTGAGGGAAGAATTTGGAGGAAAGAATAAACTTGAGAAATGACACTTAGAAATAATAACTAATAAAACTGCAACCGTTACTTTTACAATCTATACCATTTACCTACTGTAAGTAGAGGAAGTATTGTATTCCATCCAAAATTCGATGTTGACTTTCACGGAAATACGTTGTTACAAGATCCCTGAATACAAAAATAAAGCATTTTTAGAAAAAAGTTCCTGTCTGTATGTGTAGGTACATGTGAGAGTGAACAGCATGCCTCAAAATATGTCGGATATATACTAGAATCGAAGGATGAGAAATTTTGAAAAACAATCCTCCAACACAAAGCACCATTTTATTGGAAAATGCTTAGTTATTTTAGATTTTCTTAAAAATTGCTCTAACGATTTTGATCACAATAGCACATATTTTAAATATTTAATAACATAAATATTTTGATTTTTCTGCGCATATCCTGTGAAGTCCTTTTTATTCTAAATATTCTTTTGTATATTTTTGCTTATACCTCGTTAAACACATACTTTATCTTACCTTTTATTTACGACATATTTTTTGTTATTCGTTTGAATGTTAAAATACTTGTATAAGTGCTAAGTCGCTATTCGTTTGTTTCTTGTGGCCATTAAAAGGGTGGTATTTCAAAGTCATTGCATATATTTGACTGTCCTGTCGTTTCAGCCTCTTGTCCTATAGCGAAATGTGTAATCAAACCATTTCCGCAGCGTTTAAGTTGATTAACATAAAGCGGGCGAATAGGCTTTGTAAGGACAGTTTATAGAGAAGATTGAAAGTGGTATGAATGTAGCGTATCATATTTTTCTGCTAATTTTGTATTTGTACGAATAATTGATACTGACGCGTGTAATGAAGCCATATATAAAAGCGATACCAATTTGTATAACAAATCCAATTTTTAAAATATTGTGTGTTGCCTTTGCACGCAAGAATGGTCAAACCGATGGTTATAAAGCTTGATGTAAAACATACTTTAGGCCCTACTTGGAATTCCATACTTACCGAACAAGACAGCACCGTGCAGGCTCGCATTCGGGAGGCCCCGGGTTCGATTCCCATTGACAACCCACTCTGACCTTGGGTGTTTTGTGGTTTTTCCTTATAAGTAGGCGAATGCTGCGGTGGTTTCTCATCTACCACGACTTCTTTTCCCTCATTTCTCTTTCATTATGCTGCTTCTTCATCCTGCAGATGTGCTTCTAGGTTCTGAGGCGTGTGGCGGTGCCGGGAGATAGCACGGATGCTTTCTCCAAAGAAAGGGTATTCCTCGTGGGCACTAGAGGGCTGCTTGGTTGAAGGCGTCGTTCGTGCCCTCTCCCCAGCTCCAGTAGTGAAACGGGTTTTCGAGCTAGGAACTATTAGGACTTCCACGTCTTTGTGTCCTGGCCCCCTCCGTTGTATACCCTATATCTACTCTATCTTCTACACTTTCGTCATCGGTTGGGGTATTCAAATTGGGAGGAGTTAAGAAATACAAATATAACCTTTATTGCTTTATTTTTTGAAATGTTACATACCAAAAGTTTATTACGTACGTTCCCCAGAGTTTTGTTATTTACAAACTATCAGTAACGTGAATATTTATGAAGTTACACCAACTTTTCTTTACCATTATTTGTAACGAGACACAAGAAAGTTCTGATTGCATTGCAAGCAAAAGGAAGAGGTACACGTTTGTAACTATTTAGATAATTTACTTTGATTCAGGGGTTATATAGCTGAGTTGGCCGAAATTTGGAGACGAATCGCTGACACACTCGCAGTTCTTGTAATGTACAATACTTTACTACGTCGAATTTTATTACTTTTAATAAATGAATAACGTTGGAGTATTGAAGCTGGTGAATGCACTATGCTCATTGTGGGAGCAGCTGATAGAAGGAATCTAGCAACTTTATAAACGTGTTAAAATATTTTGCAAATAGGATTTGTCCATACAATTTATTTTGCTATCTTCTCTTATTTACTCCTAAAATTACTATTAAGCTTGCAATTTTTCATTAATACATTGTTGAAATGGCATCCTTTTGTGAATATTATAGTGCGTATTGTTTATAAGACCATATAGTACAGAAAAAACACACTGAACTAAATAAAAAGGATTTATTTATATTTTAATGTTTATTAACAAACTCGAAAAAGCTGTTTCCTATAAATAAAAACATTAGAATATTCCTTTTAAAATTTATAGCATACAAAAACCTTCATTTCCATATTCAAAAGGTGAAAAAACGGAGGCGGAGGGAGAGAAGTGGAGACGAAGATCAGGAGAGACAGATAATAATTTCCGCATTTAATGCAATAACGTAAGCAAGTTGCAGGTTGTTCCAGTGTTATTAAAAACTTAGAAACTGCCACCTCCTTAGCGACAGGTAAGATAGCTGGTTCAGAAATACATAAGATACATCGGCAGAATTTGTGTAAGCTTCAGAATTTGGATATATTACACCTTGAACTCGCTTGGTGCTGTTCGTAAGACAGGAAGTGTTGGAGCCTGTTGACTGACCACATCAAATGTCGGATGCAGATCACAGCCCTTGCTGTGGGTACACGGGTCTGCTTCATCCATCACTGTGTAACCCTGTTCAAAGATGATCTGCTGTCAGGACCTCTGTAAACCGTATGTTTGTCGCTTAATTGTGACAAGTACCAATTTCCTACTCAGCAGCACGCATTCAAAGTGAAGTGTCTCTACACAGCGCAAGCTAAAGGTGATGGACTGAGGAATGAGCAGTGACAGCACGGAGTATGTGCTCTTTGTAACTAATAATTAAGTCTAATTGCAGCTCCCATCATTAAAATGTACATATAGGCTCATAGGCTCTGAAAACTGTCTAATCCGTAACAGAACTAACCTGAATGTAGATTGTGGTCAAAGGAAAAATGTATTTATTTAATTATTTATGTATTCATAAAAATGTTAATCCCAAATCTAAGTTATCTTTGCTATTTCTCTAGGTTCCTTCATTATCTGATGCATATACTGAGTGTTCATTTAAAATATGGGTATCATGACGTCATTGTTTTGAGTCAACCTTCTTTTTTAACGGATTACCCTCTTCTTTGTAGGACTTATACTCCAAGGACATACAAGCCAATGTCTTGGGTCAGTAGGATTTCGAGGAGCAAACAAACTTATGAATCACAGAATATCCAGGATATCCCAATGCCTGGTATGGCGTTGAAGAAGAAGGAAATGAAATTCAGTGATGAAAGAGATGATAGGAGATTCGTGGATCTAATTATTCGATTCAGCATTCGTCTAGCGACCGAGGGAAACCACGAAAAATTCTCCGCTCAGATCGGTCGGCCCCCGTGGTTTGAAACCGGGACCTCCCTAATGCGGGATACAGACATAACCGCATGAGCTATCCCGCTCGATGAAGTCAATCTTTTCAGCGAATATCAGCTCTAAGGGGAATGACGTAACGTAATACGTGTGGTGGAGAAGTTGCTTAGCAAGCACGGCGTTTAATCCGAAGAGTACCAATACGGTAATGACATAAACATAAAACGCAGAAATGCCTCGAAATATCATATGCAAAAGCGTAAATAAAATGAAATAAACAAACAGTTAATCATTCTTGCATAACCCTATCAACGTCCATTCATTTTACGCATATGTTTTATTTACATTCGCAGAAGAGAGCCGCAACACTCTCTGTTGACAAAATTCATTTTGCACTTAAGCTATCGAAGAAAACAAGCACCCCGCTTACAGCGTTCACGGACCTTGAAATCGACTTTGACATCGACCAAAGCCGATATCAGTGCGAAATCGACCACAGTGCGAAAGAACGTTTTGATAGGACACATACCATACACCGCCATCTCTTGCTACAACGTGGAAGGTTTTCACGTTTAGAATGAGCGTCTTGCTTGTTACACGTCTTAGCGGAAATATAGGTAGATTGAATTCTAAGTACAGCGGCTAGACAAGTGACGTGATGCAGCATGTCATGGCACACTTTGAAATGAATACCCAATATACCGGTACGCAAACAACCAAGACCAAAGCGGGAGTATACCCCGCGATCTTCTGCGTTACGGACCACTACGCTTTAGCGAGCGCAGTCCGGGGATTAGCGATCAAATGCGAGTACAGCAGCAAGTACGAGGCGCATCTAGAAAGCAAGCTTCCCGATTTTGTTTCCCTTAAAGTAAACGTTTTAACCGGGAAAATTGCGCATACGTAACAGATCTTTGACGTATCAATCATATGCTGGCCGGAGAGATCCCGCCTGATGCCAGTAGCGCGGCAGCAGTGGCCCGAAATGGCGGCTCTTATTCGTTCTCCCGCCGCCTGCGACGTTCGTTCAGTAATAAAGTTCCTTAATGCACAAAACACGGCGTCGATCGAACTTCATCGTCAACTCTGTCAGATCTACGGGCCGAACAGCATGAGCAAACAGATGGTGCGCCGGTGGTGTGGGTAGTTTTCCGAATGTCGTCAAAGCGCCCATGATGAAGAGCGCAGTGGGTGACCGTCCCTTATCAATGATGACCTTGTTGAGCTGGTGCGGCAGCGCATCGTAGAGAACCGCCGCTTCACGATTACGGAGCTCAGCAGCCATTTTCCGCAGATATCGCGATCCTTGTTGTATGAAATTGTCGCTAAGCAACTGCTGTTTAAGAAATTGCGTGCCAGGTGGGTGCCGAAAAAACTGGCACCCGAGCACAAAACGAAACGCTTAGGAGCAGCACTGACATTTCTGCAGCGGTATCATGATCACGGCGACGAGTTCCTCCACAAGATCGTCACGGGCGATGAGACGTGCATTTACCCCGGAAAGCAACCAGCAGTCAATTAGCTTCACAGTGAACCTCCGGTCAAGACGAAATTCAATACTGTCGGTGCAGAAAGTGATGTGCACGGTTTCTGGGACAGGAAGGGCATTCTGCTGATTGACTTCCTGCCCAGAGGTGAAACAGTGAACGCTGACCGTTACTGTGAAACACTGAAGAAATTGCGACGTGCCATTGAAAGCAAGAGACGTGGAATGCTTACTGCAGGTGTTGTGCTGCTCCATGACAGAGCTCGTCCACATACGCTCGGCGCACAGCAACTGTTCTGCAGCAGTTCGGCTGGGAGCTGTTTGATCATTCACCATACAGTCCTGATCTTGCTCCCAGTGACTTCCATCTTTTCTTGCTCCTCAAGAAATTCCTGTCCTCCGGTCAGTTTTTGAGAACGACGAAGAGCTGAAGACGACTGCCACACGCCGGTTCCATTCACAGGCGGCAGACTTCCGCGACAGGAACACAAAAGTTGATCCCACGATGTGTCTCAATTCCTGGATGACTATGAATAGCTCAAACATTTCTTAACTGTTGCCAATAAAGTTGCCAATAAACTATGTTTTCTTTGTTTCAAAACTAGGGAAACTTACTTTCTGGATGCGCCTCGTACCTCGCCTTTGTCTTATTCGACTTCCTTTTTCTAATACATACATTTATTATAGAGATATCGATTTTTGGTCAACAAATTTTATGGCTTTGTGGCGCAGAAAACACTTCGAGACAGCAATGTACAGATATGTTTATTTGCAACACCCCGAAAAAATCTGGCTCTCTAAAAATGCTGTGCTGGTTACCTTTTTCGAGGAATATTTTCAACTTCTGCTGACCTTGCATAATTATTGTTGGATAAATCGATGCTGTTAGAACTGACAGAACCTTCTATATATCACGTTCCTCAAGATTCGAATTTATACTTTGTTCCATATTATAAAATGTAACCGAAGCCGATAATTGTTGTATTTATCGCGAATAACTGATTTATCCTATTGCCACATACTCGTATTGATTTTATGCTTTAGCTAGAAGCTTAATATTTTGTACCGTGTTTAATTTCCGATACTTTGGACTTTACAGGAAATAGGATGACTAAAATCCACAGGCACATATTAATGCTAACTAAATTAAGCCTTTCACGGCAAAATATCACATCGCCAATACCGAATTTCATTAAACATGTACAGCAGTGAACAAAACATTAATAGCATTAAGTTCTAATCGTCGCAAGGTATACTTAAAAACCTGATAACGGATCATCGCTCCATTTAATCATCCATATTTATGTGAAATAGCTGAATTAAAATGCATTGACAAAAAAATCCATTTAACGGCACACGATCTTAATAACAGAGAAAAAATGTCTGATGTGATTCATACACATTACTTTCTCTACCCTCTATCTTTATTAGTGGGTATACAAACTATCCTTACTATACCTTATTTTTCTAACTACTACTCTTCAATCCAAATAAACCTTTGCAAAAATAACTGTATTACACATTTCGCTATAGGTACAAAGAGAACAGCGTTAGTCAAATGTTTAACAACTCGGCGCTATATGCCGGTCTTAAAATTCCATACTGTTTCCATGCAATAGCGAGAAACAACTGAATGTTGGAAGGACTTTAAGAGAATGATCAAGTAATGAACAATTCGAACCTTTAACAACGGACAACTCGGAAATGGCTAATGCCACAAGAAAGTTACTTGAGATAAATTGTGTGTTTTAAAGAGATCTATGGTTCTTGTGCAGTGCGTTTTCGCCTATCTCTTAATGTTTACCAGTTATACAAGATTATACAAAATTACTTCCTAATGAAGAGGACTTCACAGGCTATTTACAAAAATGTCAAGATATAGTTTTATTTTCATGTAAATATCTTCAATATATAGTATCTTAATCAAAACCGTTAGAGCCATTTTTATGAAATAAAAAATTTCGAAAAGTGTTCCATGTAAAGGGTAGTTGAGGTGGGCTGATTTTCTTGAAAATCTTCATGTCGCATGTTTGAAAGTTACTGAACCTAAATAGCAAGTTTAGATTTGTTTAACTTTTCGTTTTTGAGTTATGCCGTTCACAGACACACAAACACGGACCTTTTTCTAAGGATGTATTCTTTATTCAAGGGGCCTCAAAACATGTATTTCCAATGTGATCTCGGTAACGAATTATTGAGGACAATACCTTCTACACCTCCTAAGTACGTGATAGAGATAGTAAAAAGTACGTAGGATAATATAACGCCGTTAACAAGGAAAGGATTTCATTTCCAAAAGGAATATTTTAGTAAACGTTAATGTAGTTGACAAGCTGAAAAGACTACAAATTCATTGGACTATATAATATATAGATATAGACAGTCAGTATAAAATGAATACAGTAGAATAGAGCATTATAGTGACCACACAGGCCAAGTACTTCTGAGTCATGTTAGTTACACTGATCACATGATGGCATGCGCATATTATTGCACACACAGAGTTAATAGATGGTATACGAATTGATGCCTTTAACCCAAATGTAAACTGAGAAATCACGTGTTTTGTCATAGGATACACTCCGAACTCCATAGCTAGTTTTGTGCTCGTTATTTGCTCGCCATATCCATATATATTATCAACAATGACTGAAGAGCTATATTCGCTTCCTTGTTGCTGTGAGGGTTCTGTGTTATTTCATTCTGTTTTAATCACTATACAGACCATTCTATCTCATTTGTGAAGACCGAACATTACTTATGTAGTATACTATCTGTTAATATAGATGGAGCAGTCTTTGCAGTTTGATAAGAAATGACTGTATACTGACAGGGTGATTATAAAGTCGCAATTCATTTCTGTGAAAAAGGCTGACCATGTGTTTCTTTTACAGGTGATCTGAAAGATGCTATCCATTGAGGAAAGAACAACTGTGGTTTCGGCGCGTGTGATGAGATTAACTTACAGGCAAGTTCAGGCGGACTTTGTAAGAAAATTTCATAAAACCGCTCCCACTAGGGCTAATATCAGACTACTGGTTCAGAAATTTAAGACCATGGGGAGTGTCAGGATGAAAAACGTTCCGGTAGGCCGAGTGTGTCGGCTCAAACTGTGCAGCAGGTAGAGGATACAGTTACCAGAAGACCAGAAACATAAACCAGGAGGTTAAATCGGGATTTGGGTGTACCACAAGCATATTGTGGAAAATTCTTCACTACAGCTTGAAAAAACGGTCATACCGTCTACAAATCCGCCATAAGCTGGAAATGGAGGACTACGCTAGCCGCGAAGCAATGCGCTGCGACCTGTTGCAGGCGGTCGAAGAGGATAATTTGCTACAAAATGTGATTTTCAGCGATTAAGCCACCTTCCACACAGTGGAATGGTCAACCAACATAACTACACAGTGTGGGCAGATTCACCGCCTACTGAGATCGTCCAGTGGGAAAGAAACACCCCAAAAGTCAATGTATGGTAGAGGATTATACAGTGTAAGATTTATGGACCGTTCTTCTTCGCAGAACCCACACTCACAAGCATTGCGTAACTGGATAGCAACAGCCGTTCTTCAAGCACAGTTGCGGCGGGATGACATCTTGGAAACGGAGATTTTACAACAGGATGGAGCGCCCCCTCATTTCGCTCTGGTTGTTTATGAACATCTGCAAAACACATTTCCACTGAGATGCATTGGTAGGGATTCACACAACATCTGGGCTCCACTTTCCCCTGAACTGTCACCTCTTAACTTTTTTGCATGGGGGTAAATCAAATAAGAGGTGTGCAAAATCAAAATCAACTCCATTGACCATTTAAAGGAGTGTATCAGGCAGGCGGTGCTGAAAATCACACCTCAAATGATAGAAAACGTGTTTCACCTAACTGTGTGCCGCTGAGAATTATGTGTGAAAGTGCAGGGTGGCTATGTGGAATAAACTTTGATGGATTGTGTCTTACTGTGTCCTGGGGTCTACATTCATTGTACTGGTTTCAATCTAAAATGTGTTTTTCACAGAAATCGATCGAGACTTTACAGTCCCTTCGAATAAAATCCTCAATTGTGAGAAATGCATGATAACGGCTTACGAGGTACTATGAAAAATTGTGGAGTTTCTTTCCAAAGATTATCAAATGCATGTTTTTCGAAAAATGGGCTATCTTTTTATAGCAAAACATTGCATATCCAATTCAACTTTCGCAGAGTAACTTCAATGAAATTTGGTTACCCTGGACTGGCTACCACATAGTGCATTCTGAACACATCCTGCCAATGTAAAGACTGAAATCCAATATTGTGATGCTGAATTACCGAAGACAACAATGTTATTCAGTCGTCAGTAAGTGCGTTTATAAAATATACACTGTAAAAGTTCATATTTATCGGATATCAGTTGCTACATCGATGCGAGGCGTGTTTTTAAAGTAAGTATCGCTGCACGTTGCAATCGCGATCACTCTCTCCATTTATTAGGAAGCCAGACGCGCCTGTGATCGATCGTCGCTTTGTGATTTCCGGTTGTTAGAGCGCTTCAAAATGTTCAAGACAATTGCACGAGCCGCCGATTGTGAAGTCAGATCAATGATTTGTTTTTTGAATGCGAGAAATGTAATGCCAGCAAATATTCATCGCAAATTGTGTGAACTTTATTGGGAAACAATAATGAATAACAGAATGGTGAGGAGTGGGTTAGACAGTTTAACGAAGGTCGCGAAAATGTGTATGAGGAGCCGCGAAGCGGACGATCTTCTGTGATCACGGATGATTTGGTACAAGCGGTGGAAGAAAACATTGGCACCAAGCGACTTTCATCTGTTTCTTTCTCTGAAGAAATTAATTGGTGGAAAACATTTCAACGACGATGATGTGAACAAGAAATGCAGATTTGGCTTTCATCATAAGTGGCATCATTCCTTGACGAAGGCATACAAAACTGGTTTCTCATTACAACAAGTACCCGAATAACGGCAGTGACTATGTGTTAAGTGTAAGGTAATAATTGATAATAAAGCATTTGGAAAATAATTTCCTGTTAATTTTTAAAGCATTATCATACTTACTTTAAAAACACGTCCCGTATTTATTGTATACACACAAAACACACAAGTAATAAACAGGCAGGATCGTGGGGTGATGCCTAACTTTCTCCTTTAAAAGAGTGATAAATGCTTTTATGAGTATGTAATTACCAGCCTCCTAGAGGTGTAAATGTTTGTAGGTTATTTATAAAATGTCATGTGCCACAAACAGAAAAGGTTTGTTCTATTATTTATTTATTTATATTGCTTGAAGCCTTAGTCCAATAACCAGGTAGGTCATATCGGAGTCGAATGAACGAAGTTGTTCAAATGCTGCTCAAATGGGCCCGGGATCACTAGAACTTGGAGTTAACCCACGTGGTGATACGTGGGATAGTCGTGAAATTAACGAAACGTAGAATACAACAGTTTATATCATTATTTAAAAAATCTGATGTGTTACACTCACATGGCTATCTCTACTCTTGTAAAACTATTTTTACAAACTCCTATTCTCTATTTATTTCATGTTAATCGAGATAAACTTTTGCAGAAACGATCTTTTGACATGCAAAGAGAATTACATTTTACACATAGCGATCAGTTCTAAAAATATTTGACTATCGCTTAAGGCGTACTATGTTCCCCTTGTTTTGTACTTGCAACGGCAATATAAATACAGTAGCCTTTAAGCATAGACATATCTCTTAATAGCTGGTTGCTACGTGCAGCACCATTCTCTTTGTCTCAGATTAATACTCTTTGCATATCCAAGATAAAAAAATGAATAACGAATTCCCATTTGAGAGAAAGTAAGTATTGGAAAATTTAAGGGAATGACAAGCAATATCTCGAAGGTGGTTCACTCAACAAAAAAATGTATATGACATAATTGTGTATTTTAACGCGATCTACAGTTTTGTATAGTAACATTTTGTCTCTTATGGTTTACCTGTTATGCAAAAGTCGTTTACAATGAAGAATACTTTTGGAGGAATTCCCAGAAAATTCGGGATATACAATACATTTGCCATAAAAAATCTTAAACTTATGGTATTTTATTCAAAATCGTTAGTCATGTTTGAGAAAATTTAAATTTTCGAAAAATATTCCATGTAAAGGATTATATGGGGTGAGGGGAATTTTCTTTAAAAACCTTCGTGTCGCATCTCTGGAAGATAGGGAACCTAAATACCAAGTTTGGTGTTTATTCGTCTGTTCGTTTCTGAGTTATGCTGTTCAGACACACACACGGACATGTTTCCAAAATGGTCTCAAAACATGTGTTTCCGGTGAAATCTCGGTATCGAATTTTTGGGTGGAATGCAATACTTCCCCTACTTACTATACGTAGTAGAGAAAGTAAAAATGGAAAAGAACACAGAAATTATAGAGTTATCAGCCTTCCAAATTCAATATATAAAGTGTATGAAAGAATTATAAATAAAAGACTCAAAGTAACAACTGAGGGTTTGGTAGAAGAAGAACAGTGAGTTTAGAATTGGACGCTCAACGAGCTATTAACACTCTAACAAATATTGGAAAAAAGATGAGAATATAATTTACAAATCCATATAGGTTTTATTGACTTAGTAAAAGTTTTCGACGAGTAAATACAGAAAAACTATGGACTATTATGGAAACTCAAGGATATCCCCCCCCAAAAAAAATAAATTGATTACCGTGCTAAAATGTGTATATTGCAATTCCAACATTATAACTAATACAGGTACTTCTAAGACTGAGCCAAAATTAATTCGCAAAAAAATAATGTATCTCACCTACTCTTTTTAATTTATAATATGAATGACATTGTCCCAAATGGAAAGTTCTTTAAATACGTGGATAAAATTAAATAACTTTATCTTCGGAGCTTAAACATATACTAACCTCATTGTTTTATTTCCAGTCATTATACAGGCTAAACTAATTAAGTTAAGAATATGATTTTAAGTTATCTAAAGAAAAACCTGAAATAATAGGACTTTGGGGAAATTAAACGTAAAATCGAAATTTGTGATGGATAACCAAATTTTATAGTAAGTATCAAGCGTTAGTTATTTAGGTTGTAATTTTAGTATACATGGAAAAAAACAGAAGTTGAGTTAAATGTGAAAGTACCTTAATTTAAAAGGATGTGTGGAACGATTTAAAAAACCTCTAAAAAACAAAACAATGAAAGATACAAGATTAACATTTTATAAAACTATTGCTGTTTCTTTCTTTCTTTCTTTCTTTTTGCTGCTTTGTGGGTGCGAAACCTAGATAATGACAAATAAGTTGCAAAGTAGAATACGGGCTGCAGATACCCACCTTCTCAGAAGAACCGAAGGCTGTTCAAAATTAAATCAAATACATAAGGAAGATATAAGAGCAGATTCAAACATATTCAGTAAATAATAAAATCAAGGTATCAAGAAAATGGAAGCAACATCTGGAAAAAAAAATGGAGCCAACTAGACTATCTAAAGCAGCATATGATTATAAACCTAAGGGTAGAGGGAATCTAGAAAAACCTATAAAAAGAGGGAAGGAACAATTGTTAAGGCAGAACAGGCAATTTGTCTGAAGTAGAGATAAACGTTCGTTCTCGAGATAAACGAAAACCCCGAGAAAAAAAAACTTATTCAGGTAAGTCATCTTAACTGAGATGCGAACTTGGGAACTCTTGATTGTGAGGCTGCCACACTACCACACACAACATCAAGCTTTCATGTTAACTCCAATATAGACATCATGCACCGATATAGAGGGTGAAATAGCAAATACAAGCAATGCATATGCATTGAAATACTAATGATACTTAAGCAAAATACTCAAGGAAGCAAATGTCTCAGAAACATTTCAACCAATTCCAAATAGGATTTTTGTATATTTGTTGAAGCAATGCGGGGTTCTATTCTGCTCAGCACAACGAAATCAATTATCTGCAAATATTCGCCGTTAGCTGCAGACTCCAAAGCCTAAAACTCCCTAATGTGACAAATGTTTATTTATTTACTTTTCCAACAATATTTTTGCTGATAAAATCCTCAACTAAATAAAGCAATTGCGATCATTTTCGTCGTTGTCGTTCCCTCTGAGGCAGAAATATAAAATATAAGGCACATATAACCATAGTAATAAATCTTGGAACTTCACAAAGAAAAATGAAGTTCTAGAAGGCGAAAACAGCAATAAAATGAGAGACAAACAGTACAAAAACATCTGATGTGTTACACTCACATGACTTTCTCTACTCTTGTACAATCTATTTTTACAAACGCCTATTCTCCATATGCTTCATGTTAATCGAGATATCGAGATGTTAATCTTATTGGTAATTTTCTTGTAGATGCAAGGGGAATATGGTAGGTTATAAGCGATAGTCAAATATTTTAACGCTGGTTACTATGTGGCGCATTCCATTCTCTTTGCATGTCCAGGACATAAAAAAAATGAATAACGAATTTGAGAAAAAGTATAAGTATTGAAAAATTTAAGGAAATAACAAGCAATATCTCGAAAACGGTTCACTCAACAAAAGAAATGTATATGTCATAAGTTGTGTATTTTAACGCGATCTACATTTTTTGTGTAGTAAAATTTTGTCTATATCTTATGGTTTACCAGTTATGCAAAAGTCGTTCACAATGAAGAATACTTTTGGAGACATTCCCAGAAAATTCGAGATATACATTTCATTTCTCATGACATTATCTTAAACATATGATATTTTCATCAAAATCGTTAGAGCCATTTTTGAGAAAATTAAAATTTTCGAAAAATGTTCCATGTAAAGGGTAGTCTGGGGTGGGGGATTTTCTTGAAAACCTTCGTGTCGCATCTCTGGAAGATACTGAACCTAAATACCAAGTTTGGTGTTTATCCGACTGTTCGTTTCTGAGTTATGCTGTTCACAGACACACACACACAGACACACACACACACACAGACACACACACGGACATGTTTCCAAAAATGCTTTTTTTGGATTCAGTGGGTCTCAAAACATGTATTTCCGGTGAAATCTCGGTATCGAATTTTTGGGTGGAATGCAATACTTCCCCTACTTACTATACGTAGTAGAGAAAGTAAAAAGATGGAATGTAAATGTAGCAGGATTATAGGAGACAAGACAGCTTGGCTGCACAAGATGAAACAGATGTATCAGAACGTAAAAAAGTACTTCCAAACTTGGAAATGAAGAATCGCGTAGCAACCATATTTAAAGTTTTAAAGTTATATACGTATAGTGGAAGGTATAAACAGCACTTACGCAGTACATAAACGAGCAAACAAAACAATAAATGACGACAATAAGTTATTAAAAATATGGTTCTATATCATAAAATGTAACAGTTAAAGTTTGAATAAATATAAGAAGCTGTTAATTAAATCATCATTTAGAATAATAAGGGTGGCTTCATGAACTTATTTGCTGTTTCTCCTATATCTAAAGCTTAAGCAGTTAGTTAGTGTCCAATTTGAAGTGACGTCTTACATGTGGCTTGGATGTCATAAACAAGGAACATTCTTTATAACTTGTTATCTGTGATAATGAGGGTATAAACCCAAGTACTCTAGACACATCTTGTGAAGCATTTTCAGCAGTATAAACTTGAAATTGAGATACTAGGGGGTTGTAGCAAAATATTATAAACAGGAACGTAAAGTCTGCGTTATAAGCTTTTTATAGATAATGAAAACGCGCTCTAAGAATGTAACAAGCTCTTTTCAGCTGATTTATTACGTATCTTAGTATGTTCCATGTGAGCGATAAGGTTTTCATGGGGTTACAAAATTTCGAGGAGGATGCAAAATCACGGTCTTGAAATAGCAAAGAAGATATAATCCGTGTGCTTATAGATTAATATAAATAATAACAGTAATAATAATAACCAAAACAATTGAGGATTACCGAAATAATTCATAGTCGTATGCGTTCCGGTCTCTGTGCAGATGTAAGGTTTCTATTCATTGTGCTATTAGTGAGAGTACGAGTAGTTTTGAGTGCCAATGTGAGTGCATGCAGGTTTAACTCAATTGTTTGAGAATTTCTCTATCTACGTTTCTTTATCATGCTGCCGTCTTAGATAAAAAATGTTTCACTAAAATTAAAATTCTACTTGGACATGCCTAACGACAGTGTATATATAACATTTCTTCGAGAAGTACCTAAATAAATCCATACGAAGCGAGAGGGCTCCGTGGTAACGTGTGAGGCTCGCACTCGGGAGGTCTGGGTTCGATTCCCGAAGGGACGGCCGTTTTGATCTTGGGTTTTTTCATGGTTTTCTCTGGTTGGTATGAAAATGCTGTGAAGTTCTCTGTCCCACATTTCCTGTCATTTCATTTCATCATATTTTAGGGTCGAAGGCTAGTGGACGGCATGCCAGGCTTATGGCGGTTGAGTTTGTGGAACTTCTGCCCTGCTGTTCGGTGAGTGACGGCCCTCTGACAGATCTCTGTATGCGGAGAGGTGGGATGTGGGATATGTTGGGATGTAATATCTGGAGGTTATAGGGACCCTGCCTATGTAGGAGCCTGCCGCCTTCCTCTTTGGTCGCCCTCTGTTTATTTCGGATCACCCTTCCTCTTAGAGGTTTCCAGAAGCACAATATATGACTGGGCACTTAAGTGCCGAAAATCTTCTCCGCTTCCTGATAACTATAATAAATCTATGAAGAGGATACCGCCATTTCCCAATGGTCTAGACGTTTACGTGATGATTGTGTTAATATTGAAGGTAATGTTTCTTCGGAAGACCGAGGTATTTTATGGGCTTTATTCCACAATTCAAATTTTCCTCAGTAGTTAAACACAGGAGAGAATGGTGAGTAGTGAAGCGATAGTCCCCTTGAAGTTGGTTTAGTAATATAATAATGAGTACGTTGAATTTAGCACACCTTCTAAGCGAAAAGATCACACTACTGAATGGTTTCCTCAACATCGTCTGCACAGAAAAAAACAATTCCAAATCTCTTTCCGTCTGACTTTCAGCAAGAAAGAAAGAAAGAAAGCCAACAATATTATTAAGAGGTCGCACTGAGACGCAGATTCGAGAATTCAAATCTGCATTAAAATCACCAACATTTTAGTAGAAAAACTCATCTTTACCACAATATTGGGAGTTTGCTGCTCCACGGCAATGTAAAACCGCGTATATTGAAGTGCCGGTGAGTCATATATTGACCGATTGCAATTAAGCAACACTCCCTCGCAAAGCCTGCAGTTAGACGTAACAATCTCCTGATCCTTTCCTCGAGCCGAAAGCTCCACTTAAAAATAAAATACGTGTGCAAACTTTGTGAATTATTTTTCACAACACTCTAGTAGCAGTAACATTTGGATCCGTTCTACTTTAATTACCTACAAGACAAATTAAGTCCTCGAACCTCCAAAGATTTCTATGGCAACTATCGTACGCTATTATAACCGTACGATACTTTCGTGTTTTATAACCTTTGACAGATTCATTTTAGAACTCTGTATCATATAAGCGTTAATGCTTACCACTAATCCTAAAAGTTTGTAATATCATCATGAAACATCTTGTAGGCAGTCCGATCTGTAAATTGTACTGACAGTACAGGCGTGTTCATGTAAATAGCTCAAGAACTGGTATTCCTGCATGCAATTTATACTTACTTTTAAAAGCCTCCCCACCTCCTAGCGGTTGCCTTGTAATCGCTGTCTCAAATTGCGGGGTCTTCCCATGATCTCTTGTGCATTCCTCTGAATCTCATCGTTTCTACTATGCCTCTTCTTCAGGTAATTCGCGGACGTCCCGTTTTCTTAAGTCCAGAAGGGGACCAATTAATCACTTTCTTGGGCCACCCCTCCTGTGACTTACGCTATATATGTCCATACTCCTACAGAGATTTGCTCTCTAACCGATTTATGGCTGTTTCTTCAATGTTTAACATTTCCAAAATTGTATTATTCATAATGTTTTCATTACACCAGATGCATAAACTTAAACTTCTCCGAAATCTCGAATCCACAAAACCTCATTTAATTATTTAACTGCTGAACGATCCTGGATTATTCAAATGTCCACCTCCTTCTCACTGCCAGATTTATGGACGACTGTTCTTATTATGACACTCGAAAGATGTAAATTTTGATTTTCTGCAACTTGTAACTTCTGATAGAAAAAAGAAAAATTACTATAGTATATTATACAACTTGACTGTAACGGTAGTAGCTGAGACTAGTATGAGCTTCTTAATTACCAGTAAATTCAAGTTACATACACCAGTTTTTGGTCGAATACATTATAATTTCAAAACTTTGAGTTTTTACAAAAATACTTTACCTTGTTCAATTGTGTGCAATTAAATTTCGATTGAATGGCAGAGCCTTGAGCGTGTTTACAAGGAGTATACCAGATGGCAGTATTGTTGACTCCAGGGTGTATTTATCGAGGCGTATTCCAAAACTAAGCTCCGGTGAACAATATTTAACAGATGGTAGGCCTGAATGACGCTTCACGCCTGCAGCGCTGTCTATTCCTGAGAAGCCTACCGCAGTGTTGGTGTGACGCAGTGGGCGATTGCCAGTCGGTGAGAGCAGATCGCAATAGCCGCGACAACCATAGATCCCGTTAGTTGTGAAGTGTGCGGTGTGATTAAATTTTTGCCGGCAAAAGGATCGTCAGTTGCGGACATCCATCGTGAGTTATGCCTCGTGTATAGACCGGACATAATGAGTGACAAACAGGTTCGACACTGGTGTCGATAATTTCGAAATGGCCCCACAAATGTACACGATGAACAGCCGAGTGGTAGGCCCAGTATTCGGTCCAACAACATCGTTGAGCAAATGAACTAATAACTTCGAAGTGATTGATGTTTGACGATTAGTGGTCTGGCTGATGAATGAACAAATGCTGCTCGAACCTCACTTTACAGGATTGTCACTGAACTGCTTGGATATCGGAAACTTTGAGCGAAGTGGGTGCCAAAACTGCTCACCGGTCAGCACAAAGAACAACGAATGCGTAGTGCACGAAGTTTTTGGAGCGCCTTGGACAAGATGGAGATGGTTTGTTTTCCCACATTGTTAGGGGCGACGAGACATGGATAGCGTACACCAACGTAGAATCGAAGCCATAGTCAATGCAGTGCCCATTTCGGTTCACCCAAACCAAAAAGGTGTAAGTAATCGGCGTACACGAATCGCAAAATGATGGCTACCATGTTTTGGGACGAAAAAGACATCCTTTTGATTGATTTCATGGACCGCGGGACAACAATTATAGCTGACGTGTACTGTGCAATGCTTCCAAAACTGAGACGTGGGATCCAAATCCACGCCGCCGTAAACTGTCGTCCGGTCTCATCCTCCTGCACGACAACGCACGACCGCACACCGCTGCCAAAACCAAAGAGAAGATTCAAGAGTTTCGTTGGAAACTATTTGACTACCCTCCGTACAGTCCCGATCTGACACCAAACGAGTATTTCTTCTTCTTGCATTTGAAACGGTGGCTGGGTGGACAAGGATTTCAAACCGACGATGAACTCAAGACGAGCGTTACCAACTGGTTCAAGTCCCAGGCGGCAGACCTCTATGCCGAAGGGTTAAAGAAGCTGGTGTAGCATTACAGCAAGTGTGAACGGCAATTATGTGGAAAAGTAAAGTATATATGTAGGAACATATTAATGTCAATAAGAGCGATGTTGTTATTATACCAAACGGACCTTAGTTTTGGAATGCGCCTCGTAGATTGTTTGCAGGTAATGTGAAAGGAACACACATTAAACATAGGGAATGCACTCCATTTATTACAATATAAAAATTACAATAAAAGAATTATTTTTTTAAATACACGCGTGGACTACTGCTTTGAAGGTGTTCAGAGGTAAGGGCGAGCTACGCGCCCAGCCGAGTAAGATCATGAGTCACTGAAGTATTATAAATGCCATAACAGTCCAGTTACGTCACATAATCAGCGTATTATAGTGTGATCGACCAAAACATACTTATCGGATTATCTCGGTTTTTACTTCTCCAGGTAGGTAGAATATTGTATTCCGCTCAAACATTCGATATCGAGATTTCACCGGGCACACGCAAAATACCGTTTGGATGTCTCTTGTAATAAACAACTTAGGGTGTTATATCCGTATGACTCTTTCTACCTACTATCATTTATTTTTATATAGCTTCTAAAAATTATTTTTCTATATATTTCATATGAATCGAGAAATAACTTCATTACATTTCGTTGAAGGTACAGGGGGAATACAGCAAGCCGAATCTATAGGCAGATATCTAAAACTCATGACGCTATGTGGTGGTCTAGAAGTTCCATACTCTTTCCATGGCATCGCGAGAAATAATTGACAGCACTTTAAACAATGACAAAGTATTGAAAGAAACTGTGTGTTTAAAGGAGATCTAATGTATATTATATTTTTGCCTACCTCTTACAGTTCAGCAGATATACAAATTTATACAAAATTCCTTCCGAATGAGAGGGCTTCACTGATTATTCCCATAAAATTCAGATAAAAATTTGAAACACATGGTATTTGAATCAAAATCATTAAAACTATTTTTTTGAGAAAGTTGAAAGTTTCTAAAACTTTCCCATGTAAAAGGTGGTTTGGGCTGAGAGGATTTTCGTATCGCATCCTTGAAAGATGCTGAACCTAAATGTTAAGTTTGGTGTTTATCGGATATTTCGTTTATGTTTTATGTGTTCATACACACACGCAGACTCACACAACGACTTGTTTCTAAAATGTTTTTCTTGGACACAGGAAACCTCAAAACATGTATTTCCGGCGAAATACCAATATCGCATTTTGGAATGGAATGCAATGGCTTTAAATCTACTAGGTACATGGAAAAGAAACTAAAAAGGCAGTTTTCAAAACGTTTGTGTGTCTGTCTATCTCATGTCTGTGATTAGCATAATAATTAAAATCCCGAAGTTCCATGGCTACCAAAAGACATATTTAAGTTTTCATCTTCAGGAATACAATACGAAGAGTTTCATAAATCCCTATTTTCCCAAACCACCTTATACATGGAATCCTTTCGCTCCTTTTCCTTCTCTTAAGAACTACAAACGATTTTGCTCAAATACCAAGTGTTTTGTATACAGGGTGAACCATTTAAGTTGAGACTGTACAATATCTCCAAAACTAAGCGCTGTAGAAAGAAATGTCTTGGATAAACGTTGCTTGATATTATAGGGGAAAGCAAATGCCATTAGTCATCTTTGTTTGGAGGACGTTATGATGGTCATTTTAGGGTCAATTTAATATGTTTAAATGGGAACCTACAATTAAGGTCAATTTAAATTGAACCTAAAACGAGCATTACAACGTCCTCCAAATTAAACACGACTAATGACATTTACTTTCCCCCCATAACATCAAGCAACTTTTATTCAAGATATTTCTTTCTAAACGACTAGTTTTGGAGGTATAGTACAGTATTGTCAACTTTAAATGGTCCACGCTGTATATCACACCCTAAAAGGCCTTGTTAATTTTTACTGGATTTTGTACAACTGTGAAAGCCAAATGCCACTGGAGGAATGAAGATCTAGTGAAAACATAGAAGTTTATGTTAAGTAAAGTTTTTGTGGTATTAACCAGTTCCTATATATTTCAATAATTTAAACAATACTTTTCAAAAACTGCAAAGTAACAATTCCTCTTTTCTCGTGAGGTCATTAAAAATTACGCATTGTCAATTTCAGAATATCGTGACCTGCCATCCTAGCCTCCTATACACTCCTGTGTAGCTACAACCACTTCAGGCAAACAGTTTAATGTTTATCAGTAGGCAGAAAAATAATGTCTTTATGAATACCATGTAGAACATTTATGAAAATTAATAATTATATTTGGTAGAGAAACTTGTGTGATTATTGCGCGATATATTATCTATTTATCTATCTTGTACCTAGTAGGTAGAGAAGGCGCTGCATTCCACCCAAAAATTCGATATCCAGATTTCACCGAAAATACATTCTTTTGAGGTTCCCTGTAAAATCAATTCGGAAAAATATCCGTGTGGGTCTGTATTGTGTTTGTCTGCGAACAGCATAACCCATAAACGAAAAATGGGTTTAATACTGAACTTGGAACTTAACCTGAGATGGCTCAAAAATGGCTGTAACACTTTCATTAAAATGTCATATATTTAAATATTTTCATGAAAACTAAAATGTATATCTTGAATTTTCTGTGAATAACCTATGAAATCCTCTTCATTTAGAATGACTTTTGTATAATTTGTAAAGCGTAAGGGATAAACAAAATCCTATTTAACAAAATATATAAATCTCGTTAAAGCACACGATTTATGCCACATAACCCTTTTTGATGGTGTTAACTATTGCCAGACATTCTTTGTTATTGGTTTTGATTTTCAAATACTTATAATTTCTTCAAGCAGTAAGTTGCCATTTGTTTTCTCTCGTGGTCATTCAAACAGAATGGAATTTCGAAGTCTTCACTTAGCAATGCACACTTTACTTTCTCTACCACGTACCAAAACTTCGATACCAAGATGTTACCTAAAATACGTGTTTTGAGGTCCCCTGAATAAAAAAAGAATTTTTAGAAAAATTAAGAAAATCCCTCCACCCCAAATTACCCTTTATATAGAACACTTTTTAAAAAGGTTTGATTTTCTAAAAAATTGCTCAAATATATTTACACTACAAATAAAATGCATGTCTTGAGTTTTCTGAGGATATGCTGTGAAATCCCCTTCATTCGGAAGAAATTTCGAATAATCTTGTATAACTGGTAAACGTTAAGCCATACACGAAAACGTGTACAGAAAATACACATGTCTAAAACACGCAATGTATTTAAAATAAATTTTTTGTGGCACTAGCTATTTCCGAGGTATCCGTATTAAGGGTTCGATTTGTGTAATGCTTTGTTGTTATTTTCAAATTCTTTCGATAATTATTTGTTTCTCGCGATTGCACGCAAAGAAAATGTAATTTAAAGCCCAGTACATAGCGTCCAGTTCTTACATTTGACTACTGCTATTCCCGTAATATCGAAATGTGCAACGCAGCTGTTTTCGGAAAGGTTTATCTCGAAGAAAATGAAGAAGGTAGGAAAATAAGCTTTCGTTATAATAATAATTTGTATACGCACTAATAAGCGCTAGAGGGTAGAAAAGTCATGTGAATGTAACACATAAGATTTTTAAAAATCTGACCATTGCTTTAGCCTCTGTATCCTTCATATAGGTATCCACAACGGATCTGTAAATGTCCAATGAAAGATTATCTCGATTAACAAGAAGTAGACAGAAGAATAACCTTTTGTAAGAATCCTTTGTAGAAGAATGAACAGAGAACGCATGTAATGCAACCAAAACATTGTTTTCTTGTATAGGGGTATCTTACAATTTAATAAGCTATTGAGATAATTAAGCGTATACAATACTGAGTTTAGAAAAATATTAACTACATTTAATTTTTAGTTTCTCTGCCACGTACGAAATAGATAGAGAAGGTATTGCATTCCACCCAAAAATTTGTTGTCAAGATTTCAACGGAAATACATGTTTTGAGGCCCCTGAATTTAGAAACAGCATTGTTACTTTCTCTACCGCGTACCAGTAGGTAGACAAGGTATTTACGAGGGCTGATCAATAAAGACTGAGACTGATTTTTTTTTCACAGATATTTATTACTGCATTTCAATGTTGACATGATCTTTTTCAAAGTAGTCCCCTCCTAACTGAATGCACTTTTTATAACGTCTCTGCCAGTCCTCGAACACATGGTGCAGGCCATTCTTTGTCAGGTCTTTGAGAATCGCCTCACTTTTCTTTAGCACTGCTTCAGTGCTCTCAAATCGAATGCCCCGGAGCTTTGACTTTAATAATGGGAATAAAAAAAATCACAGGGGGTAAGACCGGGGCTTTAAGGCGCACAGGTAATGTTGAATTTAGCCAAAAATTCCTGGACTTGATTTGCGACGTGAGGCCGCGCGTTGTCGTGATGAAGTCGCCACCTATTCCGATGATGTTCTGGACGTTTCCTTGTAATGTGCTTCCTCAGTGTAGCCAATATTGACGTGTAGTAGCTGCTGTAACAGTAGTGAGGGGGGCGAACTGCATGCTGGTAAATCATTCCATTCCGAAACACCAGGCCCACCTTGCTTAGCACAGAGGACTCGCCCTTCTTTGAAGTCCTTGAACCACCTAAACACCATTGCACGAGGTAGTGCATCTTCACCGTATGCTTGCTTCAGCTTTTCGAAAGTTTCAAGGCTGTATGATTTAAACGAAAATAAAATTTTATTGCGCTGTATTGCTCCTCTTGTGTCACCTCCATTTTGTGGTATGCGAAATTCAAGTAGGGTCAACAATATACAGCATTACTACCAACCTACCGTTACGAGAGTGCTGTCGCTTATGGACATTATACATGAAACCCTGCTCTTTTCTAGTATTCGTGGTAGAGACATAAAACTATCAAGGAAACTACAGAAAAAATCAGTCTCAGTCTTTATTGATCAGCCCTCGTATTAACCCAAATATTCTATATCGAGATTTCACGCAAATACTTATTTTGAGGCCCCCTGAATCGAAAAGAAGTATTTTTAGAATTTAGAGTGTGTATCTATAAACAGCATAACTCAAAAACAAATACACGATAAATATCAAACTTGGTAATCAAGTTCAGTATTTTCCAAACATGCTACACGAAGATTTTTAAGAAAATTACCCCACCCAAACTAGCCTTTACATAGAACATTCTTCGAACTTTTTTATTTTTCAAAAATGGTTGAAACGATTTTGATTAAAATGCTAGTTTACACGAAAAATGAAATGTATATGTTGAATTTTCTGCGAACAGCTTATGGAATCCTCTTCATTCGGGAGGAATTTTCTATAATCTTGTATAACTGGTAGAGTTTATGCATAGACGAAAACTCACTACACAAAAAATGTAGATCTCTTTAAAATTCACACTTATTTCAAGGAACTGCTTTTGTGCCAAGGGCCATTTCGGAGGTATCCGTTACTACTGGTTAAATTTTTTTAATGCTTTGTCATTCGTTTAAAGTCCTGTCGATGTTTAGCTGTTTCACGTAATTGCATGAAACAGCATGGAAGTTTAAGGCAGCTTATAGAGCCCAATTCTTGAAATTTAACTATCGCTGTTCCTTTTCTATCTATAACAAAATGTCTAATATACCTGTTTCTACATAGGTTTATCTGGATTAAAATGAAGTAGATAAAATATTAGCTTTCATTAGAATAGCTTGTGCACCCCCAAATAAACTTATGTGACTAACACATACGATTTTCTTAGAATCAGAATCCAAATGAAGTTTTGCATGCCTAAACGTGAAATTCAAATGCATGATCGCAGGTGTGCGAGAATAGCGCCTGAAATTCACTGATATTTTCATTAATTTGTGAAAAACTTTGCAATACAACACCACATAAGAGCTACAAATTTAACCTTCTAGGGTGAGTCTCCTTTTAGCGCTAACTGTTGGCGAGTATCTTATTCGCATCATACGATACAAATAACTAATTTGCAAATATAGAGAGACACGGGGAGAAAGCAGAGACGAGACGAACAGAGGAAAACAGGAAAGGGATGAAAACCACTCCTTTGGAAGAGCATTGAGCCAAAAAAAGAACAAAATAACCAACATTCAGCAAAGTAAAGGAACGCAATTAATTAAGAATATTTAATTATCTCTTTAGGCTCCAGTATACATAGAAAACGCTCTGCTATAAAGAGTAATTATTCCAACTATTGCTTTCGATTTCTACCCTGCACCAAAACTCTGGACACAAGAGTTTGTAGCAATTTGTCTGGAAACCACTGGTTCCTTTGATTTATTCTACCACGAGAAAAAAAAAGACCATTGGTGTATTTTCGAACTGGAATGGAATTTTGACCGTTCAGAGCAGAAAATTGTTTCCCTTTGTTCAGATTTAACAAGCTAGACTATTATATAAGTTAAAAGCCGTCCCACTGAGAAAGTTTTACATCGTCTAATATCCAAGCGTCAGGGTGCAGCCAGTATTCCTATGAATGGAAATAAAGGATTCTATCAGCACTTCATCTTGCTTTAGATGAAAATTCTCTGAGATTTGTGTTCTAAAACGAAGCATTTAGAACGGAATTATGACAACGAATCGGCCGGTGTGCCCTTTTGACGTCGTCTCCATTATCTTCTGCTTATTCTTCTGCCGGCTGCTACAGTGGTTGGCTATGCTTTCTTTCTCCCGGGGTATGCGTGAGTATTTTGAAAGGATAATACCAGTTCAGTTCACTGATAAATTTTAATGTTCAGTTTGAGAAGAGTCGCCGACTGTTGAAATTACGAATTAATTACATCTATAACAATAATTAAGCGAAGCGTCATTTGCTGTAAATCGCAGAAAGGGATCCGCGAAATGTTACTTACAAAAGCGCGTCAATGGACGCTTAAAATAACACACAAGTAGTCAATGACTCGTCACCGAGTAAGCCACAGAATTAAGTGAATAAGTAACTCTGATTTAGAATGCATGACCTTTTCTTAACTTAGCTCCGCTTACTATCGCTATCCCTACCACCGTTATTTCTCGCGCGGGCCAATCTTAAAAACCCTAAATATGCGTCTCTTAACTTGTTGTTATGCAGAACTCCCCGAATCTCAGAATTTCATTTACCTTTCTGCCTACGTGTCTTGGCAAACGTACTGAACTTAATTCTCACTGCATTCTGAGAATCTCTAATGCTATCTTCCTTACATGACTTGCTAATTACCTTTTTCTTTCAGGATAGATCGTTGAATTACATTATATCGCTCATTACATTATACATTGATTTAATATACAGAATATATTTATTGCAATTATTTCTCTATGTTACTATTATTTCTTTATTTAATTATTTATATCTTTCTGTAAGTATCTTTCCACAATCAAATAGCATGTCATAAACTGCTTTAAGCTCTTAATGTGGGTGGTAACTAGTGCTACGTTCCAAATCTTTAGTTTATTTCGGCTTTAAACTCTAAATTATAGGTTCACCCATAATCACTTTCAGACACTTAGTTCCCATTTTTAATTCCCACATTTCAACTACGTTTAGTCGAAATGAGAATGCGAATCAAACTGTAGTATGGATTGAAGTGTTCAGAGGTCTAATGTTGAAGCTCTAAACCTGTTTTGTTAATGTAAGATCAGCTACCATCCTTTGACCCAAAGAGGTTTCTAGATTTGTGTGGTAATGACTCTCTTGGGCCAGCGGAGATGTGGGACTTCCGGTTTAAAATGTAAATTTTATTTTTGCCAATACATTCTTGCATCTGTGAAATTTAAAAAAAATCCACAATTTCGGGGTGGATTCATTTTAAATTTTAATACAGCAATCCGAGTTTAATGCATAATAGGTAATCCAAACTTCATACATATTACTTTCTCTACTACGTATAGTAAGTAGGGGAAGTATTATATTCCACCCAAAAATTCGATACCGAGATTTCACCGGAAATACATGTTTTGAGACCCCCTGAATCCAAAAAAAGCATTTTTGGAAACATGTCCGTGTGTGTATGTGTGTGTGTGTCTGTCTGTGTGTCTGTGTGTCTGTGAAAAGCATAACTCAGAAACGAACAGTCGTATAAACACCATACTTGGTATTTAGGTTCAGTATCTTCCAGAGATGCGACACGAAGGTTTTCAAGAAAATCCTCCTACCCCAGACTACCCTTTACATGGAACATTTTTCGAAAATTTTAATTTTCTCAAAAATGGCTCTAACGATTTTGATTAAAATATCACATGTTTAAGATATTCTCATGAGAAATGAAATGTATATGTCGAATTTTCTGGGAATTTCTCCAAAAGTATTCTTCATTGTGAACGACTTTTGCATAACTGGTACCCATAAGAGATACACAAAATTTTACTACACAAAAAATGTAGATCGCGTTAAAATACACAATTTATGTCATATACATTTTTTTTTTTGTTGAGCGAACCGTTTTCGAGATATTGCTTGTTATTCCCATAAGTTTTCCAATACTTAAACTTTTTCTCAAATTCGTTATTCATTTTTTTATGTCCTTGACATGCAAAGAGAATGGAATGCGCCACATAGCAACCAGCGCTTAAAATATTTGACTCTGGCTTAAATACTACCATATTCCCCTTGCATCTACAAGAAAATTAGCAATAAGATTGACATTTCGATTAACATGAAGCATATGGATAATAACGTTTGTAAAAATAGTTTTACAAGAGTGGAGAAAGTCATGTGAGTGTAACACTTCAGATTTTTTTTTATTTAGATCTAGGTACTAATTATTAATTTATGGCTTTCTTTACCACGTAAATAGTATGTAGAGAAGGTACTGCATGCCGCCCAAAAAATTCGATACCGAGATTTCCCCAGAACATGTTTTTAGGCCCCCTGAATAAGGATTTTTAGAAAAAGGTACACGTGTGTGTGTGTGTGTGTGTGTGTGTGTGTGTGTGTCTGTGAACAGCATAACTCAAACCGTAAAGTCGAATAAATACTAAACTTAGTGTTTAAGTTCACTATCTTCCAAGGATTCGACACAAAGACTTTCAAGAAAATTCCCCACCCCAAACTACCCTTTACATGAAACCTTTTTTGAAATTCCTTATTTTCTAAACTATCTAACTATTTTGATTAAAATACCATATATTAAGGACATTTACATGACAAATAAATAAATTATTTTCAATTTTCTGAGAAAAGCCTATGAAATCTTCGTTATTCGGTAGAAATTTTGTGTAATCTTGTATAAGTGGTAAATATAAGCGATAGACGAAAACGCACTACACCAAAATGTAGGTCTCTTTAAGACACAATTTATTTCAAATAACTTTTTTGATTCCAAGGTATCCATTAATAATGATTAGATTTGTTTAATACCTTACCATTCTTTTTAAGTTCCATCGATTTTCAAATGTTTCTGATAATTGCGTGGAAACAGTATAGAACTCGAAGGCCAGCGTATAGCGTGCAGTTGTTAAACATTTGACTGTCGCTGTACTCTTTGTATCCTAACGAAATGTGTAATGTACCAATTTCTGCAAAATGGATTAAAATGAAGCAGATATAAAAATAGAGTTTCGTAGAAATAATTTGTATACCCACTTATAAATGATAAGAGGGTAGAGAAAGTAATGTGAATGTAACACATCCGTTTTTCTTTTTTTATTCATATGAAACTAATTTAATATTTGAAGATTACTTGGATCCCTACGGAATAGTTTGTTCACTTTCATATTGGCAAAGCTTATCGTTTTTTACCAAACTTTATATGAAGCTAGAATTATAGGTAAACATTTGAATCCCTATATAATATGCTTTAAAAGGTCGCGCGTTAACAAAAAACTAAATAGAACTAAATTAGAAGGTTTGTAAGGTTGAATAACACTATGTTTATGCATTTTGTCAATCTTTTGTTTTTACTTTCTCTACTACGTATAGTAAGTAGGGGAGGTATTGTATTCCACCCAAAAATTCGATACCGAGATTTCACCGGAAATACATGTTTAGAGATCCCCTGAATCCAAAAAAAGCATTTTCGGAAACATGTCCGTGTGTGTGTGTGTGTCTGTGTGTCTATCTGTGAACAGCATAACTCAGAAACGAACAGTCGGATAAACACCAAACTTGGTATTTAGGTTCAGTATCTTCCAGAGATGCGACACGATGGTTTACAAGAAAATCCCCCCACCCCAGACTATCCTTTACATGGAACATTTTTCGAAAATTTTAATTTTCTCAAAAATGGCTATAACGATTTTGATTAAAATATCATAAGTTTAAGATATTTTATGACAAATAAAATGTATATCTTGAATTTTCTGGGAATGTCTCCAAAAGTATTCTTCATTGTGAACGACTTTGGTAAACTGGTAAACCATAAGAGATAGACAACATTTTACTACACAAAAAATGTAGATCGGGTTAAAATACACAATTTATGTCATATACATTTTTGTTGTTGACTAAACCATTTTCGAGATATTGCTTGTTATTCCTTTAAATTTTTCAATACTTATTTTCTCAAATGGGAATTCGTTATTCATTTTTTGTCTTAGATATGCAAAGAGTATTAATCTGTGGCAAAGGGAATAGTGCTGCACCTAGCAACCAGTTATTAAGAGATATGTATGTGCTTAAAGGCTACTGTATTTCTATATTGCCCTTGTAAATATATACTCCCCTTACATCTACAAGGAAATTAGCAATAAGATAGAGTCTGCAAATGTTTATCTCGATTAACATGAAGTAGATGGAGAATAAGCGTAAAAATAGTTTGTACAAGGATAGAGAAAGTCATGTGAGTGTAACACATCAGATGTTTTTTAATAGATGTGTATCTTTAAAACATAAATTTATGGTGTTAACAATGCATACAACAGATAAAGAAGACACGGTACCCCCAAAAAGGGGAACAAATAAAAATGCTTATTTTAATGGCCAAGTCACAAAGGGAGGAAAAATAAGCTGCTAAACTCGACTACTTGCACAAAACCAGGCACATTCCATTTTTTATTGAATTAATAAAGGGAAGTGTTCCTTGTTTGTAACAACATGGTATTGGGTTAAAGCCCCCCCCCAGTTTTGAACGTGCTAGTTATTGCAATATCGGTTGGCTTGTGTGTGCTAATATTGGTTACCAATCTAAAACCGATATATTGCGGTGGTGGCGGTGGCGGTACGTTGTCGGCGACCGTGATGGTTCCGATGACGAACAACCAGAGCCACTGTGGTAAAATAAGCGGATATTTTTGGGTTATCTACCATTTACAACAATTATAAGAACAATTACTCATACGCAAATGTTCATGCATACTCCTTTCTTCTTAAACCACCGCTTACATAAACAGTGCAACTAGTGTCAAAGACATTGTGCCCAAGGACGTCAGAAGGATGGAGGATTATTATTTGCAGTAAATGATTTGAAACAGAAGCGAGCGGGATGGCTCAGGCTGTAACGTCTGTGGCCCGCATTCGGGAGATCTCGGGTTCAAAGCTGGGTTGGGTAATTTCTTCTTCTTCTTCTTCTTCTTCTTCTTCTGTACTTCAAGGATTAGGCAGTACTGCCTGTTCCGGCTTCAAAACGTGTCTGATAATCGGTTTCTTGGTCTTCCCAGATATCTTCCTCCTTTAGACCTGTAGTGCAACACTTTTCTTTGTATCCTCTCTTTCGACTTTCTATCAGCATGCTGCCTCCATTCATTTGTATAATATATACGTTTTTCTTCCAAATAATTTATTTCTAACTCTTCCCTTATTGTTTCATTTGAGATTTTGTCTCAAAAAAGCTACACCGCTTTACCGTTCTCAGGAATCTCATCTCGCAGCCTGTATCTTGTCTTTTTCTACTACGTATAACAAGTAGGGCAAGTATTGCATTCCACCCAAAAATTCGATACCGAGATTTCATCGGAGATACATGTTATGAAACCCCCTGAATCTAAAAAAGCAATTATAGAAAAAGATCCGTGTGTGTGTCTTGTGGATGTGTCTGTGCGACTGTGAACAACATAACTCAAAAACGAAAAATCGGATAAATACCAAACTTGGTATTAGGTTCGTATTTTTCAAAGATGGGACACGAAGATTTTCAAGAAAATCCCCCCACCCCAGGCCACCCTTTACATGGATCATTGTTCGAAAACTTGGATTTTCTCAAAAATGGTTTGAACAATTTTGATTAAAATATCATTTGTTTAAGATATTTTCATGACAAACGAAATGTATATCTTGAATTTTCTGGTAATGTCCCCAAAAGCTCTCTTCAGTGTGAATGACATTTGCATTACTGGTAAACCGTAATGTTCACAGAAAATGTAGAGCTCGTTAAAACACAATTTATGTCATATACATTCTTTTTGTCGAGTGAACCATTTCCGAGATATTCCTTGTTATTTGTTTGAATTTTCCAATACTTGAACTTTTTCTCAAATAGGAATTCATTACTCCTTTTTTATGTCCTAGAAATGCAAAGAGAATTGAATGCTCCACATAGCACAACCAGCTCTTAAAATATTTGACTGTCGCTTAAAGCCTACCATATTCCTCTTGCACCTACAAGAAAATTAGCAATAACATCAACATCTCAATATCTTGATTAACATAAAGTATATGGAGAATAAGTGTTTGTAAAGTTTGTACAAGGGTAGAAAAAGTCATGTGAGTGCAACAAATCACATTTTTTATCAGCTTTCGTTAACGTCCATGTTTCAGATCCACAAAGAAAAGCGGACAGGCCATTACTTCGTGTTTCTTTTTTGGTTTTAGTTTTTAGACTTCTATTTATTGTACCGCATATTTGTTGAAACACAGGTAATTTATTTTTAAAACCATTTTGATATTTACAACTGACATCTTCCTAAGTATATAAAACCCGTGACATGCTATAATGTAGTACCATTAATTACAATTTTGGTACTAACAGTATATTTACCTTGGAAGACTTTGTTTTATTTGTCGAAATTTTAAAATTATATTTATCACCTAAGTTCTGTAACACATACACTGCTCGTTGCAGCTATTCTTCGGTTTTACTTGTAGTTATATGGCCTTCCGCAAAAAAGCATCGTCTTAAGCGTAAAATGTGGTGCAATACAAATGCCTCCATTAATGTTATACATCCATTCTCTATTCATATCATTTACATAAATTAAAGAGAAAGTAAGAGACAAACTGCAACACTGCCTTACGCCTTGATTTATATGTGCTATTTACTATATCTTGCATTTCCAAAATGCACGCTGATTGTTGCATCATTATGTATGCATTTTAATGCTTTGATTAAATGATTTGGATATCCTCTCGAGACATGATTTCTCAAAGATGTTTCTTGCTTACACGGTCAAACGCTTTTTCGTAGTAAATGAAAGCTATATGAATTTCGAAGTTAAATATCTTCCCTTTTTCTAATATCTGCTTAATTGTAACGGTGGCATCCGTACAGAGTCGTCCCTTTCTAAACCGTTTTGTTCTTCTAACAATAAAACATCTGTAATGGCTCGTAAACTTTTATTTAATATTCTTGCATATATTTTATATCATATATTTTAAAATACTTATTCCCCTATAGTTTTCACATCTTTTTCTTACACTCTTTCTAAAGACATAACTTGTGCGTGTGACCAGGATCTTTGAATCTGACATCCATTCCAGCAATTATTAATTAGATTTAGAAGTTCCTGATTTAATACCGGCCCACCATATTTCCATAGTTCTGCATTTATTCCGGCGGCGCCGTGGCC
The DNA here is from genome assembly GCA_030765065.1 of Deroplatys truncata. NCBI lineage: Eukaryota > Metazoa > Arthropoda > Insecta > Mantodea > Mantidae > Deroplatys > Deroplatys truncata. The sequence continues at coordinate 68,699,560 of CM060987.1, read as the reverse complement.
GAGTGGTTAGAACGCTCGCCTCCCACCGAGGTTCAATCCCAGGGACCTGCATGTGGGATTTGTGGTGGACGAAGCGGCGTCTGGGCGGGTTTTCTCCGGGTTCTCCGGTTTCCCCCGCCATTCATTCCACCAACTGCTCCATAATCACATTTCCTTTCATCCATTTCACCACATCTACTTCCTTCATCCCATACCAGGCATTGGGCTGATCACCCATCCTGGATGCTCTGTCTGATCCATGAGTGTCTGCTCCTCGACGGGCTTCTGACCCCAGGCACCCGCTTGTAAGCCCTGGGGGGTGTAAGTCCTACATAAGAGGAGGGTAAACAGATAATGAATGAATGCATTTATTCCCTCTTCTACTGTAGCCTTCCTGTTCTTCATTTCTTTTAATGCTGTTTCTAGTTTTTGGGTAATTTGATCCGCGAATCTTCCTGTCACCCCTTTCCTCACTATATTTAATTTCCTTCTTATTGTTCTTCTTCTTCACAGCCATATCTGGCATGGGTTGATCACTCATACTGGATATGCTAAGATCCAAAAGTTTGCTCTCTCTTCGACATGACGCAAGCATTGGTTTCCAAATCCTTGGGGGTATAAGTACTCCAAAGAGGAGGATAATCCGAAAAAGAAGAAATTATGTAAACAGTTACAGCTAATATTGAAAATGTTACTGAAGAGATCTGTTGTTTAGTAATCATAGGCATTTCCATGGATATTCCAGAAGAGTAATAATTTGTTTATCTACTTTCTGTTTATCGTGATGATACTCCCAATAGTAGTGACACAGGAGACTGATATGACAAGAGTTTGTTTAAAAATCAGCAGTGTGTACCGATCTTAATCCGTAAATGCATGCTCTTCCCATATCATGATTAAAGAGAGCGATCACTTAGCATTTCAAAGTGCACTTCTCAAAATACTGAATAATTTAAACGAAACAAGAGTAAATAATTTGGAAATAGTTAAAGCCAGGAATATATGTCTTATTTTCACAAGTTACGTTATTTAACAATGTTTAACATTTTTTAAGCTTTCATCTCTCCTACTTTTCCATTTGTAGAAAATTCGAAGAAAATAAACAGGAATTCACTGCTTACAGAAAATTACAGATATGTGCTTTATTGCAACTGTCAGCAACCTCACATTTACGTAGTTTTATTCAAAATCGTTACGGCTACTTTGGAGAAAACCATAAATAACAGAAACTGCTGCTAAGGAAAGCCACCTTTATGTGAAGAATGATTTCTAAAATATTCGTTGTGCTACTTCAGAAATTGCCTGTTCTAACACCAGATTTGTATTTGATTGTATTCAGTTACGTTGTTCTCAGCCGACCGTTCGATGAAAAAAGAAATGCAAGACGTGTTCCATATGCTAGATATAAAATGAGAAGCTTCATTTCAAAAGAGCTTGAAATGGGAAAATGACTAGTTTTCCTAAGACTACTTCGAGAATAATAATCCATGAACAATGCTGTGGTTTGCTGTGTACTGTTAATTACATTAATGTGTCTAACTTCCATTTGGGGGTAGTTAAATGTATTAGTTTCAAAGTTTATATTTAAATGCATGCTAACAATACACCTATATTTCAAAGCGTCATACAAAACCTATTATTCTCTTAATCATAGATGCAAACTTGGACCGACGTATACAATTTGGCTATAAGTGCAGATTTCAACTAAATTATTATATGCAACTGGTGAACTGGCTAATTTAAAATATTTTTCTGAACTTTAGTCTAAAGAATGTGACAGATTTTGCGACAATGGAGAAGAGAAGCTAAAAATGTAATGCAATTTAGTGAAAAATTTGTCAATAATGAACTGAAGATCCTTGATTCCATCACATAGCGTAATAACAAGAATTGCATCAATAGATGCTGGTTTAGCTTATTTCGTTTAATAACACATGTTGTTCTTTAAAGTTTTGATGTATATAAGGTTCCCATGAACAAAACAATACTTAATTTGGCAATAAAATAACTGCTTATTGAAGAATCTGGTGTTTTACATTCACGTGCCTTTTTCTACTCGCTATATTTATTTTTAAAAACCCTCCACATATTACTCTTGCAAAAGTTTGTGTTCCTATCTACTTAAAGTTAACTGTGACATGAAGTAGATTTATCTTTTACGTTATTTGCACCACGCTTTGGACGCCAAACTTGAGGTAGATGTAGCCCCACGTACGATACTAACTATCCGGTGGCCTTCGCCCCACGTTCAAAAAATCAACTTTGTATTTTAATGTTTATTTAAATATTAAATATGTATGCCTCGGCTACGTCAGTAGTAATTTGCAGAACCAGGTATCTCTTAGCAGGGGTAGTACGGCTAAAGAATGAAGGCTTACACAAATTATAATTTTTTTACTTCACTCCTTTTATTAATCCTTCCTACGATTAAATAACACTTCACTGATATATCATACTATAGAGCTGTGAGATTATTGTTATTTGCACTTTCTAACACGTAAGCTTTATATTATTCTCGCCGTAATGAAATTTTATATTTCACACTGAACACGTCCGTACCGATCGGGGACGCAATCTAAACTGGACTGGTTGGGAACGCTGTCTTGTAGCGTCTCCCGCCTGAATTTGTACTTTTTCTCTATTTCAAGTCTTTGATTTGCTAATCCTACTCCAATAGAATACTTTTATTTAACTTTTAACCTTTCTAGTTGTTGATTGGCTATTTATAAACTGTTTTAAATATTACATTATCGTTCCAAGAATTACTAGTAGCATTATTAAACTTTCTAATTTATTGTTGTCTCAAGATTACCTCATTGTTAGCAACTTTCGGCTTCTTTCTCACAGCTCCTACATTGTTGAATTACGTAATACATTCACATAACATTTTTATACATGTACATAATAATATAAACATAATACAATGACTATTACATACACTTTATATATTATACACATATTGCTTTAAGGTGGGCTGTTATTATATATTATATTATATTATATAATCAGAATGATATCATTTAAGTGTTAAAAATACTGGCTCAGACAAACGTTTGCATAAACAGTTCCATTACAAATGTTGTTACAGGCACAAAAAGGATAGCGATAGTCAAATGTTTAAAAACGCGTCGCTTTATGGTGGCCTTGAAATTCCATGCTGTTTCCCCAACCTCGCGAGAAACAATGAATAACGACAACACCTAAAAAAATCTGTGTTACATTCACATGGCTTTCTTTACCCTTTATCATTTATTAGTGAGAGCACAAATTATTCTCACTAAAGTTTATTTTTGTATTTCACTTTAATCGAGATAACTAAATTACGCGCCTCATTATGCATACAAAAGAAATAACGACAGTCTAATGTTTAAGAACTGGACGATATAGGCTGGCCTTAAAATTGCCTGCTGTTTCCATGGAATCACGGGTAACAACCGAAAATCGAAAGAACTTAAAAAATAAAGAAAACAATCTGATGTGTTACACTCACATGACTTTCTCTACTCTTGTACAATCTAATTTTACAAACGCCTATTCTCCATATGTTTCATGTTAATCGAGATATCGAGATGTCAATCTTATTGGTAATTTTCTTGTAGATGCAAGGGGAATATGGTAGCTTTTAAGCGATAGTCAAATATTTTAACGCTGGTTGCTATGTGGCGAATTCCATTCTCTTTGCATGTTCAGGACATAAAAAAAATGAATAACGAATTTGAGAAAAAGTATAAGTATTGGAAAATTTAAGGAAATAACAAGCAATATCTCGAAAACGGTTCACTCAACAAAAGAAACGTATATGACATAAGTTGTGTATTTTAACGCGATCTACATTTTTTGTGTAGTAAAATTTTGTCTATCTCTTATGGTTTACCAGTTATGCAAAAGTCGTTCACAATGAAGAATATTTTTGGAGACATTCCCAGAAAATTCGAGATATACATTTTATTTGTCATGACAATATCTTAAACATATGATATTTTAATCAAAATCGTTAGAGCCGTTTTTGAGAAAATTAAAATTTTCGAAAAATGTTCCATGTAAAGGGTAGTCTGGGGTGGGGGGATTTTCTTGAAAACCTTCGTGTCGCATCTCTGGAAGATACTGAACCTAAATACCAAGTTTGGTGTTTATCCGACTGTTCGTTTTTGAGTTATGCTGTTCACAGACACACAGACACACAGACAGACACACAGACACACAGACAGACACACACACGGACATGTTTCCAAAATGCTTTTTTTGGATTCAGTGATTCTCAAAACATGTATTTCCGGTGAAATCTCGGTATCGAATTTTTGGGTGGAATGCAATACTTCCCCTACTTACTATACGTAGTAGAGAAAGTAAAAATGTATTGAATAAATCTAACCATTAATAACGGATATCTCAGAAATGGCTGATACCACAAAGAGTTATTTGTAAGAAATTGTGGGTTTTAAAGAAATCTAAACTTTTGTGTAGTAGGTTTCCGTCTATCGTTTAATGTGTACCAACTTTATTACAAGTTTATACAAAATTCCTTCGGAATGAAGAGAATTCGCAGGCTATTCCCAGAAAAGTCAACATATTCATTTTGTCATGTAAATATCTTTAATATATGGTACTTTAACCAAAGTCGTTAGAGCCAATTTTTAGAAAATAAAAAAAAAATCGAAAAATGCTGCATGTAAAGGATAGTTGGGGTGGGGGGGGGGTTCTTTTTGAAAACATTCGTGTCCCATATTTGGAAGGTACTGAATCTAAATACCAAGTTTGTTATTTTGAGTTATGCTATTCACAGAAAAAAAAAACACACACACGGAACTTTTTCTAAAAATTGTTTTTTGGGGGGGGATTCAAGAGGTCTCAAAACACGACTTCCAGTGGAATCTCGGTATCAGAATTTTTAATTGGAATGCAGTACCTTCTCTACCTATTATGTATAGCCTAAGACAAAATAAATGAACAACAGGCTGAGAGCGAGTTCGATTCGGAAAACATCCAAAGCATTCACTGACGCTGCATTCGCAATATACGATTTAATACCACCCTGGGTTCATTTCAAAGCTATGCGATAATTAGGAAGATGTCTTTCAGTGTGGTTGTATTTATGGTAGCCGAGTGGTGAAGCACATGTCTCGTAAGTGGAAGGACCTGGGTTTGAGTCCTTGATGTATGTTTTGTTATTATTTAAATATTAATTTGTTAAACATATGGCAATGCCGTATGTTTTCCATGCATAAGATATCATTAATTAAAAGACATTCATGCATAAAATAACAAACAAATTACTTCTTTTATTTTGGAAATAAATGTTTTTAGTAGGAATTCTAAAGTGAAAGACTAATCCAAATATTTAATTGACTTAATATTGGGTGTGCAAACTCTCTGCCTTACTCTTCAGCTATGAATGGCACAGGCGTAATCATCCGCGCGCACCTTATAGCCCTGGAGTTCTGCAAGATAAGTTAGACGTTAACTGACGAAGCTACAAGGAAATCTCTCCTTACGTTAGTGAACGTTGCTGGATATTCTGTGTCTCAGGCTGCAAGAACACTTGAAGTCCCTACATCTACGGCTTCGAAGTGGGTACGGTTATCCAGAGAAGGGATTGTTCGTCGTCAACCTGGTTCGGGTCGAAAACGTTTGTCCACTTCTCAGCAGGGCACTGCCCTTGTAAAAGAGGCAGACAGCAATCCTTTCCAGCATGTCTCTTCAATTAGAAGTAATTGTAACTTCCCTGCGTTGAACCGCACAGCCTTGCATTGTTTGATATAACAGGGCTCTTTGCTCCATTGGCAGTGTCTTACAGACGATCTTAGATTATGTCGCCCCGCGTTTGCAGAAGAAAATGTCAACTATAACTAGAATAGGGTTATATTCACAGACGAGGTGACATTTTCATCTACAAATGGAAGGAAAGTAATTGTCTGCCGCCCCAGAGGAAAACCTTACGATGAGAAATACGTAGTAGAAATGAATCGCCAAGGTCGCGTTGGAGTTGGTTGTCACAAAATAGTCTAGGTGTGTTGTAGCAGCTTAATGGCACATTAAATAGCCATTAGTATAAAGACATTCTCGAAAACATCATGGTTCCTTCTACAAGGACTATATATCCCGATGGAATGATTGAATTCCAGCAGGATAACCACCCCGTTGGGGACACTTTTCCCAATCCGCGTTTCCCGATAAACAGTATTCCCATTGGCATTTTTACCAACGGATTTGCTTATGCGGCGCTGGTTTGATGGCCTGCCTCCCAAGTGAAGGCAGTGGCTGCCCGGGCTAGATTCGCTGCAAAGACTGGCATGTATGATGATAACAGGAGCGGTCCGGACGGCTCCTCAGTCTGCTTTAGAGATTTTGGTGGGGCTTCCTTCTCTGCGCTTGTTCGTAGAGGAGATAGGATGAGTGCTCATCGCCTCTGAACTGTAGGGGTGGTGTTTTCAAGCTACCGCACAAAGGGCACTCACTGATACTTTTTGGATTACATGAGAAGTGTCCTTTAACCCAGAAAGTCGGGAATTTGATGAGGGACCAGGTGTAACCTAAGTCGATCTTATACTATGGTAATACCCTCCAGCGAGGAGTGGAACCCAGAGACCGGGTCTCTCCTGAAGGCAGGGACACGGACAGTTTCCATCTCCGGGGCGGGACGGGGGATAGGGTCTATGGCCCTAGAACCAGACTTGTCACTCCCCTTGGGTGATTTACCACGGTTTTCCAGGCTGGAGTCTATGCGATCTTAGCCTGTGCTACGTATATTTACACTACGCCAAGCGGATAGCAGCTTTGAAAGCCCTTAGGGCGGTTAGAGCTACATTCAGACTGGTGTGGCAATGCCAGAGGATGTTGGATAGACTGTGTAGCAGCTGCCCAGTTATACTTCTTTGGGTTCCAGGGCATGCTGGTATTAGAGGAAATTAAACATTCTTGAGAAGTGGAGATCGGGGCTTGATTTTACTGGACTTGAGCCCTTTTGCAGAGTGTCTTCTAGTAATGTCATGTATGAGATGGCTCAGATTACGGCGAGGGCTCATTTTGAAACGTGGAGTAAGCAAACCGATGACAGGCAGGCCCATGATGTAATATCGGGACCTGACCGGAAAGTGAGTGATTTTCTCCTGAATTGCACTAGGGTTAAGCTCAGAGGGATTGTGGGCTATCTTATGGGCCACAACACTCTGCGTGGACATCTATGCATAATGGTTCTTACACAAGACCCTTATGTAGGAAAGGTGCGAGAGACTTTGAAACCTCACAGCATATACGAGGGCGGATCGAAAAGTAACACACAACAATTTTTTTCAGCCTTGGTATTGCAGCTGGAATGTGGCTAGTACACACAGATATAGTTTGAAGGTTTCACTACAGAGGGTATTTTTTGCTTCATGTGCAGCTCTAGCGAGAGAAACGTGAACTATGCAACAAAGGTGGCGCGCATGTTACTGTCGTCCACGTATGGAGAGCAGAGAGGTGTGGTTCGATATCTGTGGGCCAAAGGGTATAAACCGAGTGATATTCACAGGAACATGCGTGGCGTGAATGGGGAAGATTGAATGGACCGTAGCAATGTCTCCAGGAAGTGTGCATTCTTCCTAGAGGCTGTTTGAACCTTAGTGATTCGCCACGCTCCGGGAGGCCGGTAACAGTTGCAACCGCGCAGAATGTCACAGGCATTGAGGCGGCAATTTTGAACGACCGGCGTGTGCAACTGCGAACCTTATAGCAATAGTTCAACAGTTCCTATGGTGCAGTGTACGATATTGTTCATGACACACTGAAATTTCGTAAAGTTAGTGCTCGATGGGTGTCTAAGAACCTGACAGACAATCACAAGGGCCAGCGAATGATGACGAGCTTGGATCACCTAACGCGGTACACCGCAGAAGGTGAGACAGTATTTTTAACACTTGAATAATTTTCAATTAAATTACATAATATGTAAATTCAATAACAGCCCACCTTGAAGCAATATGTATGTAATATTTTTTGTTAAAATGTATGTAACATCATTGCATATGCTTATATTATTGTAAACATGTTCAATAATGTTATGTGAATTCATTACGTAATTTAATAATGTAAGAGCTGTGAGAATAATAAGTTTAAAGTTGCTAACAATGAGGTAACAATGAGGTAACCTTGAGGAAATAATGAGTTTGAGAGTTTAAAGTCATGATTAGAGCAACGGCAATGTAAATTTTGTGACAGTTTTTAAAATAGCCAATCAAAAGCCAGAAAAAGCTTAGTAAAATGCAGATATTCTATTGGACTACGATTAGCCAATCAGAGACTTGAAATACAGACGTTTACGGGTTTGGACGGTTGAAATATGTTCAGTTGCCTACAGACCTTGATAGTAACTGGATGGAAGATGTGTTCTCTAAAGAAATATTACGTATTCGTGTGAAACGAAAAGTATGTATACGCATTAACAAAGTGCAAGTATTAAATAAAAGAATCTCACAGCTCTTAATATCAGTGTAGTGCTATTTAATTTGTGTCAATAATTAATAAAAAGAAGTGAATTTAAAACTTAAAATCTCTGTAAGCCTACATTCTTGTCACACCACGCCCTGATTAAGAGAAACGTGACTCTAAAATAATACTAAAGCAGCCGAGACAAAAACAAACATAAATAAGATCTATAGAAGCAGTTTAATAACAAAGTTAATATTATTTTTTTAAACTTGGAGCATAACAACAAAAATACTTCTTCAAATCGGCTTTTCATACGTAGCAGCATATTACGTAACAAACAATCTTCTTCAAATTAACGCCCAAAGCGTGGTGCAAACTTCAAAAACAAACACTTTCTTCAAATTGGCTTCCCAAACGTGGTGCTAACATCAAAACAACTGCAACAAATAATATCTTCAAATTAACGCCCAAAGCGTGGTGCTAACTTAAAAAACAAACACTTTCTCAAATTGGTTTCCCAAGCGTGAGGCTAATAAATTACGTAAATAAACTCCTTAAACTCCAAGAACAATCCTACTTCAAAGGGCATGACTTTCTGAAAGGAATTGTCACTGGTGATGAGCCGTGGGAATACCATTACACGCCCGAAACCAAGCAGGCAAGTATGGAGTGGAAAGATGCTGGTTCCCCAATGAAAAAAAAAATCAACGTGACTCATTCTGCTAGGAGAGCGCTTGTGATGGTGTTTTGGGATATGGATGGTGTTGTATTGGTGGACTTTGCTGAATACGGGACCACTGTGAATGCTGCAGCCTACATGAAAACTTTATGAAGTTGCGTCGTATCCTTCGCCACAAACGCCACAACATGAATGCTGACGATATCAAAATTCTTCAATGCTCGCCCCCATGTTGCTGCTGCTGTTCGTCAGAAAATCACCAAATTTGGTTGAGAGGTGCTCCAGCATCCACCATATAATCCGGATCTTGCACCATCAGAGTTTCATCTGTTTGGTCCCATGAAGAAATTCCTGGCCGGCCAACGCTTTGTGACAGATGCGGAAGTGAAATCAGCAGTCCACAGATGGCTATACTCCAAGGAAACGGACTTCTATGAACAGGGCATATTGAAACTGGTAGCACGATGGAGAAATGTATTGAGAAGCTTGGTGACTATGTCGAAAAGTAGGTAAAAGTTGTAAGTTCATTTGTGATTTTATTTTTGTTTTGTTTTAACTAATAAAGCTTTTTATAAAAAACTATTGTGCCTTACTTTTCAATCCGCCCTCATACTATACGAAGGCGAAGGCTTTGCTGTGCATAGGTAAATATCCTTAGGGTACTTCTTTTGGAACTAGAGCAGATAAGGGCAAATATCAAGAAAACGTGGCCCGTTTCATGCCGACCATTGGACTGGAGTAATGTCAAAATAAGAGGCACATTGGGCTCTTGAGCCTGCGTGCATGACCTCTTTAAGAGACCACTCATTTACCGTCATCATCATCATCATCACTTCTCCACACTCACCGCCGTTATTCAGGCACGTGCCGTAACCAGAAACCAGTTTCTTTAGCTTTATTTAAAGAGCGATGCCGCCTGAGATAAAAGCCACATCTGCAATTCTTGTTTCACATCATCGTAGTTGAAACGTTTTCCTGCAAGGAATTTTTTCAGATGAAAAAACAGATGAAAATCGCTTGGTGTCAAATCCATACTGTAGGAAGGGTGGTCGAATTGTTCCCAACCAAATGACCTTGCGTTTGTTTGTCTGTGTGTGTGGCCGGACATTGTCACTCATTATTGTTTCCCCATAAACTTTACACAATTGGAAATGGATGTTTGCCAGCGTAACATTTCTCGCATTCAAAAAAATGAATCACTGATCTGACCTCACAGTCGGTGGGTCATTCCATTGTTTTGAACATTTCGAAACGCTCTAACAACAGGAAAATACAAAGTGACGATCGCTCACAGCCGCGTTTGACTTCCTAATAAATGGTGGAAGTGATCGTGCATGCTCAAAATCGCGACTATAACGCTGCAGCGGCAACACATTAAAACGGTAATTACTTTAAAAACACGCCTCGTATACCCAATAAAGCCCATAAACGTTTCTTTATCACGTTGTGGTAATGTGACTGTATTTTCCTTCTCATCTTAACGAAGCTTTAAAACTTTTAACAGGCTAGACACTCCCCGACAGAAACTCCCATGCAATGTTCAAACTCCTCTGGTAACACTCTCCCTCACAATAATAAAGTGGTTCTTTGTGTAGCCAGATGATCCACAGTATCACCATTGCATGTTTACAAAAATTTATATTGTTTTCACAATAACTACTGACAAGGAAAACGAAAGCACTTTTATTAATAACCGGATTAAATTCACTTTTCAATTAAATAAACAAGCATATATATTTCAGTAAATATTTATTTTATTCCTAAATTAAATATTGTGTTCATTGTTACACCCTGTGTATTTGAAAGAATAGTATTGCATAACGTAAAGATCTGTATTTTTTATTTGTATAGCTTCCTTTAACTTCTACGGTAATATCAAGGGTTCTGACCTGAAAAGCAACTAATGAATAGAGCTAGGACAAATATCTACTACCACCCTACCTAGTACACGTGATACATCGTACCGAATACACGGACCAAGGGTTGCACAGTCGACAGTCACTAGTTCGCTTGCATTATTGGTATGGTAGAGTTGCTCCCTCTGTGTTTATGTTATGTTCTACCCCTAGCACTTCTGTTTACACTTCCAGGTTATCTTGGCACCCCTTTACCCTTGCAACGCTGTCGATACAAGCTCGTAGCGTGCACACATTTTAAGCCAAAGGATATTTGTCTTAGCTCTGCTGATGAAGCACGTAACTTGTTGATAAGGTTTTTACTTTCTCTAATACATATAGTAAGTAGGGGAAGTATTGCATTCCACACAAAAATAGATATCGAGCTTTCACCGCAAATACATGTTTTGAGGATCCCTGAATCCAAAAAGAAAGCATTTTTAGAAAAATGTCCGTGTCTGTGAACAGCATAACTGAAAAACGAAAAGTCGGATAAATACCAAACCTGGTATTTAGGTTCAGTATCTTTCAAAGCTATGACACGGAGATTTTAAAGAAAATACCCCCACCCCAGATAATGTAATGGCAAATGAAATGTATACCCTGAATTTTCTGGGAATGTCCCCAAAAGCTCTGTTCATTCTGAATGAATTTTGCATAACTGGTAAACCGTAAGAGATAGACAAAGTTTACTACACAAAACGTGTAGATCTCGTTTTAAAACAACTTATATTGTATACATTTTTTGTTGTTGTCGAGTGAAGTATTTCCGAGATATTCTTTGTTATTTGTTTGAATTTTCCAATACTTATACTTTTTCTCAAATGGGACTTTTTTTATTTTTCTGTCATGGACATGCAAAGGGAATGGAATGCTGCACATAGCAACCAGCGCTTAAAAGATTAGACTATCCTTACAGCCTACCATACTCCCCTTGCACTACAAGAAACTTACAAATACGATAATTCCTGCGCATTTTTATGTCAACTAACATGAAGTAGATGGAAAATAAGTGTTTGTAAAAAATAGCTTTGACAATAGTAGAGAAACTCATGTGAGTGTAACACATCAGATTTTTTAATGTTGGTTTTATTAATTTTCGCAATGGAACACACTTACACTCTGAGGATTTGCGGCGGATAGGCAATGATTCTAATTAATGGACATTTCCCCGCACAACCGGGAATCGAACCCGTGGCTTCTGGGTTGAGAAGTCAGAACGCTGTGCACTCGAGTACAGAGGCAATCAAATAATTTTGTGATCCAATGTTAGGGTAGTAGGAGAGAAATAGCAGATTCAGCTGCATGCGATTTACCGACTCGCCCTACCACCACGACCCTGGTCGCAATACCTTTGTTCCCTTGCGCCCATGCTCTAAGCGGATACTCTACACTTAGCTGGCTTTTGTCCATTAGGTAGACTTGTGTCCGCAAAGTGATTCCTGGGAATAAAACAACTTTTTATCGCATCATCACTAATGTAACCAGGAAAACAATAATCTTTCCGCAAAATCCCATCTCTCCGTAAAGAATTATGTAGTTGAGTTTAGAGTTTGTGTTGTGACATTACTTCCACATGTACTGAAAAAAGTTAATAGAGTTTAACGCGCTCTCCACATCACCATAACAATACTGATCTATAGCCGCGAGATATGGGCTATGCTGACACAGAGCTTGCTACTCTGGTTAAAGTGGGATCAGAACAGGAAATTATGCCCCATGGCGGCTCGTGGTGTAGAAAACAAGTGAATAATGATCTATGCAAAACAAGTGTATGATAAAAATTAAATAAATATTAAAATTACTCACCCTACTTCTTTAGATAAAGTCAGTCGTACTGTCTCTTAAGAAAGCAAAGCTATCCATCATTTGAAAACAAAACTAGCGCACAACTAACAAATTATAGGTTATATTACTCGTATGCGACTTCCCGAAGCGTTTAATTTCTTTCTTTATGCAAATTTATAATGAACCAATTGGTCATCTAGTAATTAAAATATCTTTCTGTTCCTCACCATTCTACGTATTAAAAGGAATTCCTAACAAAATACACACATTATACTTTGTTAGAAACATTAACAAAGAGAAACAATATGATGTGTTACATTCACATGACTTTCTCTACTCTTATACAAACTATTTTTACAAACGCTTATTCTCCATATGCTTCATTTTAATCGAGATATCGAGATGTTAATCTTATTGCTAATTTTCTTGTAGATGCAAGGGGAATTGGTAGGCTTTAAGCGATAGTCAAATATTTTAAGAGCTGATTGCTATGTGGAGTATTCCATTCTCTTTGCATTACCAAGACAAAAAAAAAATGAATAACGAATTCCCATTTGAGAAAAAGTAGAAGTATTGGAAAATTTAAGGGAATAACAAGCAATATCTCCAAAATGGTTCACTCAACAAAAAAAATGCATATGACATAAATTGTGTATTTTAACGCGATCTACATTTTTTGTGTAGTAAACGTTTGTCTATCTCTTATGGTTTACCAGTTACGCAAAAGTCGCTCAAATGAAGAATACTTTTGGAGACATTCCCAGAAAATTCGAGATATACATTTCATTTGTCATTAAAATATCTTGAACATATGATATTTTAATCAACATCATTAAAGCCATTTTTGAGAAAATTAAAATTTTCGACAAATTTTCCATGTAAAGGGTATTCTGGGTTGGCGGATTTTCTGGTAAACCTTTGCGTGGCATCTCTGGAAGATACTGAACCTAAATACCAAGTTTGGTGTTTATCCGACTGTTCGTTTCTGAGTTATGCTGTTCACAGACACACACACGGGGACATGTTTCCAAAAATGCTTTTATTGGATTCAGGGGGCTTCAAAATATATATTTCTGGTGAAATCTCGGTATCGAATTTTTGGGTGGAATACAATACTTCCCCTACTTACTATACGTAGTAGAGAAAGTGAAAAAAAGTGTTACAGATTTACTTGTATTCAGTGTTCACCTGCTCCCACCTACTAACTCGTGGATTCTCGTCTAAATTTCTTATGTTACAATCTACAAACTGCTACCTGAGGATGCAAAAGAAATACTTGCGTCGAGACAGATGTTCTTCACTTCCATAGTTAGATAAGCAATAATCATGTCACGTTACCATGGTAATCTTCCCAAACAAGAGAAATACTGAACCCGAAGTGCCAAAATATTTCTCTTGCTGTAAGCCGAGTTGTGGCGTCTCCTCCCCTCGGGAGAGAGGTAACGAATATGCCTGGTTACAAAAGAAGAGAAACTTTATAATTTCAACCTCTACACCACCCCGGACTTAACTTTTCCGATTATTGATGTTTTATATTTTTTATTAAATGCTCTATTTAAAGCAAATTAAGAAATGGTGTAAGTAGGAAACATGTGAAAAACTCTTCACCTGGTCGGCCGCCTCTTTGTTATGGCCATTCTGTTCTGCGCCCTTCTTCATCACACCCACACGTGGAGGATCTAATTAGAAATTTAGTTTGAAAAGAAATCTATGGTACTTTGACACACTGTGAGAGTGCCTTTGCTATGACAGAACAAGTGAATTGCAACAACTTTCAAACATATATAGTGTACCATTTTGGCGTCCTCTCCTCAAGGTTACTCTTGAAAGATGCAGTAGCGCTCCAGAGGACACGGGACTTTGGCATCTACGATCAGAAGCTACGTCATGAGACTAACAACAGCATGGCTACTCAGCATTGGAATACGCAGAACCAATGAGGTGACAGCACTCTAGCGAGAGAAACATAAGCTAGCAAGACTCCCAGGGAGGCGAAGAGTGAAGCAAGCAGAGTGAAAAGTGCTGCGAGTTGGACAACACACAACATTTGGGAACGATGCGATAGGTATGCGGGCTCAACATAACAAAATTCCTTTTGGGCCTTATCTCAACTCAACGTATACACATCATGATCTGGTGAATACAATTTTCTAAGTTTCTTTTCTTTGAGAATCTAGTTCAATATAATGAGAGACAGAAAGATCGCTAAGAGAGATCCACTAGGGATGTAACGGTGAGGTATAATTTGTATTATGAGAGTTGTGAGAATTTTAATCTTAGAGCTGAAATCGTAATTAAGAGAGAGACGGAGAATTTTATTAATTGTTATATTGATTATATTAATTATATATATTTGTTTGCAATTACATTCATTGTTATGGAATTGAAAGTCTGTTTGCAACGTTGCAATTTGTAAAGACACATTTTAAACGCAAAAGCATGTGAAAGACTCTTACAATGAAATAGTACACAGCAAGTCAAGAGACATAGCGTGTGTTGTGTGTCGCCAATTGTATATATGAAGAACAGACTTTCTACAATCAGAGACTAATAAATAATACTGAAAGGACAAAGTTGTATCATAGTCATTAGCAAGTCAGAATTGTAAATAACCTAAAGGTGTATTATATCTTGCATAAGTAAATTAAGTGCGTGTATTCACGAAAAGTATTATTTTGCATTTGCCTTGTATCCTGTATATGTATTTTATTTTCCATGACCTTTAGCTGTGCTCAGGTGAGGTCCTAGGGCTTTCATTTAGTTACTTATATTTACATACATGCGCATATATAACAACTACGTATTGAATTATGTATAGCCAAAAAAGAACTAAAGAATAATTGTAATGGTGTTGCACAGCATTATTTAGAATTACATACTATTACAAGAGAGAAACTTATATGCAAATAGCCAGCTGAAAGTATCTGGGACTGGCCACGAACAATATCATATGGGGTGACCGGTTTCGCGACTGGTTTCGCCAGTCGGCGCTACGGGTGACAGGAAGTTAGCTGTAAATATACGAGGCGTGTTTTTAAAGTAAGTACCGCTAATTCTTTAAAAAATAACAAGACATTATTTTCCAAACACTTTATTATCATCCACCACCCTACACCTTGCATTACTTCTTCATAGTCACCGCCGTTATTTAGGCACTTGTCGAAACGGAAAACCAATTTTTGTATACCTTGGTCAAAGAACGATGCCGCTTGTGATGATAGCCAAGTCTGCACTTCTTGTTTCACATCATCGTCGTTGAGATGTTTTCTAACAAGAAATTTATTCAGGCGAAGAAACAGATGAAAATCGCTTGGTGCCAAATCCGGACTGTAGGGAGTGTGGTCGAATTGTTCTCAACCAAACGATACTATCAGATCTTGAGCTTGTTTGGCTGTGTGGCCGGGCATTGTCACTCATAATTGTTTCTTCATAAACTTTACACCGTTGAGTATGAGTATTTGCTGGCGTAACATTTCTCGCATTCAAAAAGCGAATCATTGAACGTTGAATTGTTCTGAACATTTCGAAACGCTCTAACAACAGGAAAACACAAAGTGACGATCGCTCGCAGCTGCGTCTGGCTTCCTAATGATTGGAGGAAGTGATTGCGCATACTCAAAATGGCAACTGCAGCGCTGCAACGGCAAAATATTAAAATGGTAATTACTTTAAAAAACACGCCTCATAGTACGGTTTGTAGCCTCCTTCATTTCCAAGCATTTCTAGCACTGCTTAGAAAATTGACCATTACACTCTGCAGTTTCCTCCGAGAAATGACAGTTTTTACTGGTATGTCATTTTTAAGTTTATCTGAAGTCTAAGATTTGGTTTATAAACGATCTTTTTTAATGGCCCCCAGAGGTAAAATTTGTAGTGCTTAAATCGGGGGAACGTGGGGTACCAAGTAAGAAATTGCCGATACATACATACATCAATGGATTCTCCACATGCATGTAGACATCCCAGCAACAGTGACTTCAATCCTGGGTATTACTTAGTAGACGCCCGAACTTGGCTGTTCGGTTCAAAATGAGCTTCGCTTTGGAACGAACGTATACACTGTTACAATTTTTACATAATTTTCGTTTGTTTTGATGCATTTTGATTATAAATAAGGTGTCTGTTCCCCTTAGAAATATCCAACAATCACATCTCTTGGTAAATGCCAAAACAATTATGGGGAAAAAATTAATTAATTTGTGGTTGATTCAAATCTGAGGTAATTGTTTTATTTTGCATGCCATACTGCTTTATTAATTTTTAAAGAAATGCATTAGTTTCTTATACGGAACCAAAGGCCTGTGAAATACAGCGCCGACAGAAAGTTTCCAGAAAGAATTCCGACAAGTTAATAAATTATACTTTCTGATCATATTGTATTCGTTTTATTCATTTCCTTGCTATAGCGTATCTACAGGTGACATACAAATCCAAACAATGCAAACACCAACACAATGCTTTATATGCATTATAAGAAATGAATTCAAGTTAATACAAAATTTTACAAAATAAGTTACATAGACTTGTTTTACGCTCACAGTTCGTTATACAGTGATGTAGAAAGAAGACATTTAATAATAGTTTGGATCACTTTCGGGTTATTGAACAGTGTTGGAAGATTATGGTACTGTTTCCTTTTTACCTCGTATGCTACACATTCTTGAAGCTGTGCTTGATGGCTTGTTGACGGCTTGTTGACATGTTGACATTCAGTGGTGATGGTTCCTTGAGCACAATGGCAGAATGTGTGAGTCTTGTTACTTTTATTCGAGCACAGCCTTTTAAATGTATTAACACAGTGGGTGATGAAAACTTAGTGGACATTGTATAATGTAATTTGTTTTGGACATCACTATGCCATTTATTGGTCCAGTTACGTTTTATTTTATTAATTTCTTTACATACTGCTTCCCTATAATAAGTAGAGGAAGTATTGCATGCAAGCCAAACATTTTATATCGAGATTTTACCAGAAATACACACTTTATGACTCCCTGAATAAAAAAAAAACAAAAAAACATGCATTTTAGAAAAGAGTGTGTACGTGTTGTGTATGTGGGTCTGTGAATAGGATACCCCAAAAATACTAAACTTGTTATTGTACCTCAGCGTCATATAAATATGCGGCACGATGGAGGCTTTTCAAATATTCTCCCACCCCAAGCTACCCTTTATATGGACAATTTTTCCAAAATTTTAATTTTCTAAAACTGGCTTTCATGATTTTAATTAAAATACCATATGTTTAAGATATTTTCATAAAAATGAAGTGTATATATTGAATCTTCTGGAAATAGCCTCTGAAGTCCTCTTCATTCTGAATAACCTTTGCACAAACGGTAGATCGTAAGGGATAGGCAAAAGTCTTACCACACAAAAAATGTAGATTACATTAAAGCACAACATTTATGTCATATACAAATTTTTTGAAGTTAACTATTAAAATTATATTCCTTGTTTGATTTTTCAATTACTCATACTTTCTTCCATTCGTTGTCAGTTTTTTTTTTCGTCATGCAAAGAGAACGAAATTTTAAAGCCACAACATAGGGATCCGTTCTTTAGCCTTGCTGTACTCCCTTATTTCACTTGTACTACAAGATAATGCGTAGTAAACCATTTCTGCAAATGTTTATCTCGATTAGCATGACGTACCTAGATAAAAGAAATCTTATGTATTACATTCACATAAGTTTCTCTGCCACCTATTGTTTAATAATAGGTCTACAAATTATTCTTATGAATGTTTATTCCTCTACCTACTTCTACCTACCTCTACCCTTGCAGAAATAGCTACATTACACATTCCGCTAGGATACAAAGAGAACAGCGATAGTCAAATGTTTAAGAACTGGACGCTATACGCTAGACTTAAAATTCCATACTGTTTCCATGGAATCGCCAGAAAAACTGAAAATCATGGGAAGTATTGAACAAATTCGAACCATTAATAACAGATCCGGAAATGAGATACAAAAAAAAGTTATTTGTAATAAATTGTGAGTTTTAAAAAGATCTACATTTTTTGCGAAGTACATTTTTATTCTATCGCTCAATGTTTACCAGTTATACAAGATTATACAAAATCCCTTCCGAATAAAGAGAAGTTCACAGACAGGCTATTCCCACAAAATTCTAGATATCTAGAATATCTTTAACATATGGTAGTTGAATCAAAATCGACAGAGCAATGTTTTGGAAAGGGTGGTTTGGGGCGGGGGATTTTCTTGAAATTCTTCGTATTGATCTTTAGAAGGTACTGAACCTAAATACCAACTTTGTATTTATCCGACATTTTGTTTTTGAGTTATGCTGTTCACAGACATATACACAGGGACCTTTTTCTAAAAATACCTTCTTTCGTAAGACTAGTTTTTTGAGGAATGGTGGAAAAAATCATGTGAATGTATGGCATAAGATTCAAATTTATTTTTTTTGCATCAGATATGACATCCTGGTAGGTGGTAGATATGTTAGGGTTATTTAGGGATGCTGGCTTCTCCGCGCTGCGAATGCTTTTTCATTGTCTTTAATGCCTAGATGGGAAGGTATCCATCTAATTGTGATTTGTTTCCCTCTGCTCTTATTATGTTGTGATAGCTGTTGTATTTCTTGTCCATGAAACACTCCTTATATGTCACAGTATAACAGAACTGTATATCTCAATTCTGTGCAGGGTTTCTGTTTTCAATGCCCTTAAACAGTCTCCTGAGTACACGCTAGGGCCAGGTTAAACGTTTCAGGGTTTCTAAGCCATCCAAGCTACCGGGGCGCGTTCTGAGTGATCGCCAACTCCTTTCATCAAGCCTCAGGAATCTCCAGAGATTTCCACGGACAATCCCGTTCCACATGCTCTACCCCCGAACAATATTCATATTACTGAAACATACAGAGAATGTTCAATTTTCATGGTAGCCAAACTATACCAGGCACAGAGGTTAATGCATTAAAGTACAATGGGAATTGGGGTGAAGGAAGAGAGGATGCGGGGAACAGAGAGGGAGGGATGCAGACCGGGTATTTATTAATTAATAATTAGGAACTTAAAACCCTCCCCTACTTTGTGCCTAAATTATTCACAAACCGGAGGTTTTTGTATGTGTAGTGGTTGTTTTCATACGCTGTGTGTGTTGCACAACTACAGCGCTACCTGGCGGTGGCTTCTCGGTACAGAAAGGAAAACGGACGTGAAACTAAATTTTCACAGAAGTTAATACTGGCTTCTGATCCTCGTGGAGCACAATACACGCGCTTTCTTTCTCCAGGGAAAGAGGATATTCTTTGGTACATACCAACCAAAATGAGAGATGATAGCAACATAACATCCACATCCAAATTACAGAAAGAACCTGTACATACGTTTATTTATTCAAGAAGATTAGAGCGTTTTGCATGCAACACAAGTTACCTGGATTGGACGTGAAAAGTCTCTAATACTCCTTCCCGAAGGATTCGAACAAAAAAGGGATATTTCCTCAACACAAAAAAGTACTCGTTACCGCTCATTATGTTTTATTCAAAGCCTGCGAATAAACTTATCCAGAGAACTTTTTATTGCAGGCAACGTAAATATATAATGCCCAGTCCACTCATCGCAATATTTACGTAATGCTCTGTTTTACATTAATGCACATCAACAAATCCCTCATATTCGCATTTGCGAATCCGCTTATTCGCCTAAAAAGTTATTAATTATTAACCTGATATTGGCAATCCGAATCCAGGTTGCATCGGAAATCATTTTAAAGCGCGGAGCGACGATGATTTTGTAGTTAGCTTAAAATGCGGTTGTGAGATAATATTCTGTCATATTGTCTCTCCTCTAATGCCACGAGGTTTGATTTTTTAAATTCCAATTTCAGACTACCGCATTAAGTTGTTTATTCTATTATAAAGCATATCAGAGATATTTATTACCTGTCAAAACATAATAAATTCCAAACAGTGGTTTCAGCACTGCATGGTGATGTAATAAAAGTCATTATTTTCACACATATAGTCATCTAGGAATATACTAGTGCACATATTTATTACTCTTTCTGTCACATACGTAGTAGGAGAGAAGTTGCTGCATTTCATCCAAAAATTCGATACCAAGATTTCACTTGAAATAACGTTCTGTAGTCCCCGAATCCAATAAAAGTACTTTTATAAAAGTGTCCCTGTGTGTGTGTTTGTGAACAGTATAACTCAAACGAAATGTCGGTTAAGTACCAAACTTGGTATTTAAGTTCAATATCCTCCATGGATGCGACACGGAGATTTTAAAGAAAATCCCCCAACCCTAAACTACCCTTAAATGGTAAATGTTTCGAAAAAATTTATTTTATTAAAAATGACTGCAACAATTTTGATTAAAATACCATATGTTTAAGACATTTTCATGACAAATAAACTAACTTTTAGATAACTCGTAAAACGTAAGAGGTAGCCACAATCTTACTACACAAAAAATATAGTCTCATTAAAGTACACAATTTATTTGAAATATTTTTTGGTTGAGTTAACTATTTTCGAGGTATTCCTTGTTATTGGTTTCAATATAAAATACTTATACTTTTCTCAAACGGGAAATCTTTATTCGTTTTTTTCCCCTTTTCTTCTGGTCAAACAAAGCGAACGGAATTTCAAAGCCATAACTTAGCGACCAGCTCTTAAAAGATTTGTCTATCGCTAAGCTTACCTATCCATTGTACCTACAAGGAAATATGTAATAAAAGCATTTCTACAAATATTTTATCTCGATTTAGGTGAAGTAGGTAGAAGAATAGGCTATGTTAAAAATAGCTTGTTGAAGAATGAGCAGAGAAAGTCATATAAATGTAACACATCAGAATTTTAATACAGAATTGTAATGATAAAGAATGCTGAATTAGAGAGGATTTATTTATGAGTGTTTATAAAATAACATGGAGGTACACAAGCATATCAATGCCTTTTTAAAAAAAATGTGTGGAGTAAGCAAATCAAGTTAAACTTCGTCTGTAATAAAATACACCAATTTTTATTGGAAGCTGCCCTTGTCTTTTTCTTGAATATATTTTGGTGTTGTATGTACTAGACGTTTTGAGCTTTTCTTGGGAGATATTGCAAATTGACAAGCAATTTTCTTGGTTTTTACTTCTTTTTTTGTGCTTTTCTAATTCCTTTAACTTCTAACTTGGTTTTATTTCCGTTTTTTGTATGTGCAGTTGCAAGCCGTGAAAACTGGGAACCAGCTTTATCGACTAGGTAAAACCAACAGAAATCCTACACAGTTTGATCGGAATATGGATTATAAACGCCACTCCTCCTCCCCCTTGGAAGACGCGCCTCAGCGTATCCGCTGAACAAACACGCTCTTGTTCGGAAGTTCTTGTTTCTTTGAAGGTCAGTGGATCTTCACATGTTTGCCTAGATTGGTAGTATCCTAATTTTCTCTAGCTAGCGCAACCCCTTAGAAGCTCTGTAGTTCCAGCTCCCCCTATGGCAGAGTGCGTTCATCAGATGGGGTTACCTCACGCACTGCGACCACCCTTATCTATTATGGCTGCATTCCCCATATTAATAAATATAGCGTGGACTCAACAACGCTGCCATCGTTGCACTATTCGCAAACATGCTCAAGGTCCTGCTATCCAATTAGCATTAAAGCTTTAAAGTTTTAGTGTGGTCGGCCAAAAACAGTCGTATGCAACTTGACTATAATGGTAATTAAGACGCTTGTATGAAAGCGAGTTTCATAAACATATTCGTGTCTTAATATCACTATAGTATTATTGTATAATATACTGTACTGTCCCTACGAAGTACCTAGTAGGTTGAGAAGGTATTCTCTATAGAGGTTCACCGGAAATATGTGCTTTAAGGCTCCCAGAATAAAAAACATATCTGATATGTTATATTCACACGACTTTCTCTACCCATTCTTCAATAAGCTATTCTTACAAAAGCTTATAAATGATAGTCAATTCTTTAAGATTCTCTGTGTGATAGGTTTGAAACTCCATGCTCTTTCCATGACCAGGAGAAAGAACGGATAAGACTTCCCATCTGAGAAAAGTATAAGTATTTGATAATTCGAAACAATAATAAGTAACATCCTGAAATGGTTTACTCCACACAAAAAATTGCCATAAACTGTGTGCTTTAACGAGATCTACAATTTTTGTGAAGTAATATATTGTCTATCTCTTACTAGTTATGTAAAAGTCATTCAGAATGAAGAGGACTTCAGAAGCTATTTCCAGACATTTCAAGATATACATTTCTTTAGTACGAATATAACTTAAACACATGGTATTTTAAGCAAAATCCTTAGAGCCTCATTTGATAAAATCAAAATTATCGAAAACTTTCCAAGCAAGGGATACTTTGGGGTGGAGGGGATTTTCTTGAAAACCTTCGTTGGAAGATACTGAACTCAAATGCCAAGGTTAGCATTTAACCGACTTTTTGTTTTTGAGTTACGCTTTTCATAGACCACACACACGCATAGACACGGACATATTTCTATTTTTTTTATTCAGAGTGTCTCAAAACTGTTCTTCCAATAAAATTTCGGTATTGAATTCTTGGGTGGAACGCAATACTTCGTCTACTTACTATAGGTAAACAGTAGAGATAGTATAAAACCAACTTTTAGAAAACAGTTTGTGTGTGTGTGTGTGTGTGTGTGTGTGTGTATTTACGTGTTTCTGTGAATAGATGCACCCCAATTTACACTCTGCAAGTAGAAGATGTTTCGTTATTTTTTTATTTTCTGAAACATAACTGTAACCATTTTGATTAAAATACATCTTTAAGAAAAATGCACGATAAATAAAATACATGTCCTGAATTTTATACAAATAGCCTCTGAAATCCTGTTTTTCTGAATGGATTTTGTATACTTTTGCTTAAACCTTAAGCTTACTGCAAACAAAAGCACACGGTACAAAATAATGTAGACCCCGGTAAGATACACAAATGGTCATTATTATTTTAAAGGCACCAATCATTAATTCTATTACTGAAGTGGGTTTTTAATTATATTATGCTTTTTTGAAGTCTTGAAGTGCCAATCGTTTGTTTCTCGTCAAAGAGTTCAATTTCGCAGCCAACATATTGGGACCCGCTTTTTAAAGATTTCACTATCGCTTCAGCCTTCAATTTATCCCTTGTTCGTACACACAACGAAAACATGAATCTGCTTCTGTCGATTGACATAAAACAGATAGAAAAATACGTTTTTTTAAGAATTGTTTGTGGAAGAAACGGTAAATATGAATGTTACACATCATATTTTTATTTACATTCTGGTTAAAAACAAATCACCACATCTCCACGCATTGTACTATTAACAGCAACTGCTGAATTATTAACGAGAAGTTAACCTCATAAGCAAAGGCAAAATGGAGGGCAACATTTATTTTTAAAACTAATTCAATCCAGTAAGCTTGAAAAAGCCTTAGTTTTTTTTTTTTTTTTTTTTTGCTACCTGACACAAACAAATGAAGCATGAGATAAGTTATTATTGTTATTGTTACCATCATCAACACCGAATGAAGGTTATTGTCTCTTCTGGGTGCCATAATTATCTTGTAAAAACTTAGGGATTGGTTAATATTCAAGGTGTTAAACGTATTCACCCATATCGCACTCACATTATTATACAACATACAAAATCTTGCCTCTCTTAAAACGTAGTGTTGTTAAGCAGCATTGCTTCAAATGTTCTGAGATTTGCGCTGACCAGATTTTTAAGGTAAGTGCACTCTGTGTTTAACAGAAACAAATGAGAGGTGGTGGTGTGGTTTCCTCTGGAAAATGACCTTAACATTTCATTCTCCCTCCAAAGGCAGAGACGGACGCTTTGGGGTAAAGGACTGGAAAAAACTTGACTATGAATGGACACAGAGCTGTATGCATCTCTAATTCTCGAGTTGCTATGAATGTATTTTCATCTCGTATCTGTTCTGTTCCCTTGTATGCTCATCACTCTCAGTTCATTCTCGCAGTTTTCACGATTCTATGAAACGTTCAAACAAGAATTTTTAGGTATATTAAAATGTAGGTTTAAAATATCGTTTTTCGAGCAACATTAATTGTTTAACTTTTTATTTAGTTTATTTTGAACCATTTATTTGCATATATTGTATAATGGACTGGATAAAGGTATTTCAATGGAATCGTGTGAAATAAGTGAATGTTAACAGGACTTTAAAGGAATCACAAAGTATGGAAGAATTCGAAACAATAATAACGAACATCTCCGAAATTGCTGAGGCAACAAAAACGTTATTTGAAATAAATTGCGTGTCTTTAAGACATTTTAAACACTACACATTTCTTGTGTAGTGCATTTTCGTCTACCGCTTAACGTTTACGAGTTATACTCGTACTTACAAGATTATACCAAATTACCCGAATGAAGAGGCCTTCACAGTCTATTCCCACACATTTTATTTGTCATGTAAAAATCTTTAATAATGTGGTATTTTAGTCAAAATCGTTAGAGCCATTTTTTTAGAAAATAAAAAATTTCGAAAAATGTTCCATGTAAAGAGTAGTTTGGTAGAGGGATTTTCTTAGAAATCTTTCGTCGCATCTTCGAAAGGTGCTGAACTTAAATATCAAGCTTGGTGTAGATCCAACTTTTCGTTTTTGAGTTATGCTGTTCACAGACACACACACACACACACACACACACACATATACACACAAACAAGGACCTTTTTCTAAAACTGCTCCTTTTTTATATTTATATATTTCCGTGAAGTCACGATATCGAATTTTTGGGTGGAATTGCAATATCTTCTCTACCTACTAAGTAACAATAGAGAAAATAAAAATTTTGCAAACCAATTCACAAAATTTATTGTAGCTGTATTTAATATTTCATGATATACTCAATGGGTAGTTAAATACATACAAGTCCCCATGACAGTCATTTAGTTTTCACGAGGACTTGTAACAACGATCTTTGTTACATATTAATGGATCAAAACAAATACATTAAGTTTCTAACAAATACCTTATATCAATCTCTTCAGTATAAAGTTTGAGCTCTCTGCGTGTAATGTTCACTTAGAGAGCCTCTCTGTTTTAAATGTCCTTAATTTCAACCCAAGGTGAAATCTGATGATAAATTTTCTTCAGACGTCAAATTATAGAATTACATATTGGCCCTTAAAGCGATCGGTAGCTGTTTTATGGGTACTAGAGGACACACGGACAAAACCACGATGATGCGTTCTACATAGAAGTTACCAAAAATTCGATACCGAGATTTCACTGGATGTACACGTTTTCAGACTCCCCGAATCAAAAAGGAGGCATTTTAAGAAAAAGGTTCATGCACGGACGTGTGTGTGTGTGTGTGTGTGTGTGTGTGTGTGTGTGTGTGTGTGTGTGTGTGTGTGTGTGTCTTCACTGTCTATTTTGTGTAACTGTGAACAAAAAGTCGGTTAAATATCAAGATTGGTATTTAATTTCAGCATCTTCCAAGTATGTGACATGAAGATTTTTAAGAAACCTCGAACTTAAAGTACACTTTACGTGGAACAATATTTTTTATTTTTTATTTTCTCAAAAATGGCTGGAGCGATTTCGATGAAAATACCTTTAAAAGATATTTGCATGACAAATGAAATATATCTCTTGAATATTCTGGGAATAGCTTGTGAACTCCTCATTCGTTTGTATGAGTGGCATACCTAAGGGATAGGAAAAAATCTTACACGAAAATCCCCCCAGTGGAATCGTGTGCGGAGCACGATACGCGCGATCCGTGGCCTCACCATAAAACGATCGCATTGTAGATACATTATCATCATCTACTACAAGGTGGGCCGGTATTCGTTCCGACTCAGAAGTCGTCTTCCCATCAAAGTTATGATCACCAATACTTCGTTCTACTTTTGGCCTATATTCATAAAGACATCTAGCTGGTCTTGATTTTTTTAGTATATGCTGTAACAACTTGTATTTATTTTTACGAATCAGCTATTTAAGTCTGTTGTGCATAGCTTATCTCGTATAATACCGTTCCGTACTTGTTCTCTTAGGGTACACCTAGCTGCATAGGTAAGAATTTCATTTCAGCTGTTTCAGTCAATGTCTTATTTATAACAGGCAGATATAAAGTGTTATATCTCTTTTGTTGAATTGCTAGTGCTTGTGAATAATGGTAGGGAAGTGAATACTGTACGGATGTTAGCGTTGTTTCGCACTCCGAGTAAACGCATAGTATCACTCCAAGAAAAAGCAGATGTTAACAACGCCGTTTGGATAAAAGAACACGGTTAAGGAAGCACTTTTGAAGTACTTTCAGCATGCTTGTGTTGTATGCAGCGACTACCACTCTGCTATCAAGAATCCTTTCCTCAATACATTCTCCCGTCCTCTCGCCGAAGTCTATTCCTCCACAGTCTCATGTCAAGTTGATCTGCAGTTCTCAACGATGTTCATTATATTCACTTTTGTTATCATTTTACAGAAACAAATGAGATTAAACAGTTAACTTCACCCAGAGCTAACAAAGACTTCCAGGCACACACTACTTAGAGGAACATTTTCTCGACCCTGATGTAACCTAAAGAAATGCGGGGATTGATAATTTAATCACTTAGACTGTCGGCTACCGACTAAACAATATCCGGCTTTCCCAGTTTCTCCTGCACCCTGCTACAAATCGATGCCTTGGAGAATGTCAACTGGTTTACGTCCATGTTTTAAACACATTTTTATCTGGACTATGGTATCTGTATACATACAATAACCACAGCTCTATGCTATACTTTTTTTTATCGGTGTTTCTTTTAGGAGAATGCGTTTCTGAAGAGATTTTCACACCATAATATTTCCTGGAATCTAACATATATGTGTGTGCTAAGTTTAACAGTATTGCTCTAACTCAAACTGCTTCTAATTTCTTCTATTTTAAATGACTAAAAATAATTCAAACGTTCAGGTCGCTTAGAAAATCATGTAGCTTTTATTTACGTTAGGAGAGGTACATCAGAGCTGAACCAGAGAAATGTTAACATAGGAATTACAAATTAAACAAAAAAGAAGCTAAAGAGACAGAATATACAGATGTTTTACCTCAGAGATGAACAAACAACAAAACCTGCTAAAGGAGTTGAGATTTGCGTTGATAGAAATTGGAAAAATGAAACACAAAATTGTGACTTCATAAACGAATGTATATGTAAGAATTAAAACACAGAGAGGAAAATTGATGGACATAGGCGCATATGCGTTTATGGAAAGTAAATCTAAAGAAACAAACCAATTTTATGAGCGCTTTAAAACGTTACCGATAAATAAAATAAAACGTACCTCATAATACTTGCAGGAGGTTAAATTCAAGAATATGGGAGCTTCCCTATCGCAAATGTCTGCGGTATGAATAAATAAATTTATTTCCAACAAGTATAACATTACATATTCATACGATAGCCTTATAAATCTAGCACAATTAAAACTCACCTCTCCCAAATCTTAATACCTGGGTTATACATTTTGTACTCTCCATTTTCAGAGCCTTAAGCATTCTTTTTTTTTTTTTTTTCATTTCTTAAATTTCTTACATTTCTTCCATATTTGTCCTTTACTCTTCATAAAAATCTGATGTGTTGCACTCACATGACTTTCTCTACTCTTGTACAAACTACTTTTACAAACGCTTATTCTCTACCTACTCCATGCTAATCGAGATGTTGATCTTATTGCTAATTTTCTTTTAGGTGCAAGGGGAATATTGTAGGCTTGTCAAATCTTTTAAGAGCTAGTTGCTATGTAGAGAATTCTATTCTCTTTGCATGTTCAGGAAATAAAAAAAAAAAGAATAACGAATTTCCACTTGAGAAAAAGAAGTAAAAGTATTGGAAAATCCAAACAAATAACAAGGAATATTTCGGAAATGGTTCACTCCAGAAAAAATATATATATATTGCATAAATTGTGTGCTTTAAGGAAGTCTATATTTTTGTGTAGTAAACTTTTGTCTATTTCTTACGGTTTACCAGTTATGCGAAAGTTATTCAGAATGAAGAGGGCTTTTGGGAACATTCCATGATGTACATTTCATTTGCCATAAAAATATCTTAAACATATAATATTTTAATCAAGATCATTAGAACCATTTTTGAGAAGATCAAAATTTTTGAAAGGGTGGCCTGGGGGGATTTTCTTGAAAATCTTCATGTCGCATCCTTGGAAGATAGTAAACTTAAGTACCAAGCTAGGTACTTATCCAACTTTTCGTTTTTGAGTTATGCTGTTCACAGAGTGACAAACAGACTGACTGACAGACAAATAGACAGACACACATACGGACATATTTCCAAAAGTGCTTTATTTGGATTCAGGGCACCTCAAATATGTATTTCCGGTGAATTTTCGATATCGAATTTTTGGGTGGAATGCAATACTTCCCCACTTGCTATACGTAGTAGAAAAAGTAAAAATGCGCTGGTTGTATTAAAGTTCTCTGCCCTTGTATCTCATTACATTTTAAGTGCTAATATATCTTGTAAATTAATCCAGTTTTCATTCATAAACTGTCTCTCCATCTTTTAGCCCTTTCAAACTTTATTAGATATTGAAAAATATCACTCAGTTTTCCATACAAAATGCATCTTTCTGTGATATATTGTCCTAATCATCCTGACCCACTCTTCCAAATGGATCACAAATGTCTATATATTTCTCCCGCGCCCAGTTTCTTTTACTAATTTGTAAAAATCCAAAACACGTTAGCTAAACTAGCATACACATCTTGTTTCTCTGTATCTCCTACCCTCTGATTCCCTTTTTTCCTGAATTCCCTACAACTGTCTTCACCTAATAACGAGTATACACCAACTCTCCAGATAAGCTCTCTCTTTCCATTAACTCTTTGGTACCTTAGGTATTATTTTAGTATAGTTGTATCATCTAATTTTGAACAACTTTACCAATAGTTAAAAATCCTTTCCATTATTATACCTTCTCTTTCTACCCTTCCTAGTTCTGCCAGTCCTACTTCCGGTATTAACTATTTCGTAAACCATGTTTAAGTGTCTGCTGCACATTTTGGTGGAATGGAAAAATAACACAATAAGTGGCAAATAACCTAAACATAATAAGCAAATGTTTAACACATATTTATTACAAGATGTATATAGGAAATCTATTCCAATATACGGGGTCCGCCAAAAAAAATGTATACACACTTTATGGAACGAAAACTATTTACTATGTGTACGTTTTACATTTAAATACTGATCACACATGTAGTACTGTCTTCAATTCGGTACATGGTTACTTTAGAAGTTCAAAAAGTTGGCCGTTGGCGGTCTGACACGGCGGAACGAAAAACGGTCGCCGCAATTACAACGGTCAATGTTTCGATGGAGATCGCGGCACATGCCGCTGTAATCTCCTGGCGAAGTGCCTCCAGCGAGCACGACTTCATCTTTCACAGTTCCCCACAAGTAAAAGTCCATAGGGGTTAGATCTGGTGACCGTGGAGGGATCTCAATGGGCCCTCTTCGTCCAATCCAATGTCCCTGCAAATTGTCATCCAGGAAAGCTCGCACTGTTAGGTGGTAGTGTGGTGGCGCCCCGTCCTGTTGGTAGAAGATCTCATCAGCTCCACAAAGCGCACGTATACCCGGTAAAATTGAAGTGCGTAACAGTTCCAGGTACACTTCTCCACATGAACATGCGGATTTGCCGGTGCCCAGTAGACGCAGTTATGACGATTCACTGTTCCACCGAGTTTAACTGGACCTCATCGGACCACACTACCTCCGTCACAAATTGCTCATCTTCAGTTACCACTTGCTAATACCATTCGCAAAATTGCATTCGACGATTAGGATCGTCATCATTAAGCGCGTGCAGTAATCGTGGTATGTACACTTTTCACTTAGCAGCTTTGAGAACTCGTCGTACACTTGTGCTCCTAATCCCCACTTCCCGTGCACATTGCGTAGCCCACTTCTGTGGAGAAGTAGCAAAGTTTTCCAACACGAGAGCTGGACTTCTAGCTGTACGCGGTCTTCCCGATCTCCCTTTTGTAGCGGGGTTTAAAAAAGGTGTAATGGGTCGGTTCATGGTGTTGTGTTGGTAAGTCGCGAGGATTAATGTTGCTGCCGGGCACTCAGGTAGAGGAATTTTGGTTGTTGGACTCTTACCTCAGGGAGTGTGGATGGGAGATGAATGAAGCTCACTGTTCTCCTCTCAGATGGCCGTTTATTGAAGATCCACACTGTTGTCCTCGTCCTAATACCCTTTCACACAAGACGCGATTACTCCTGTCATCCCCTGCTATTCTTTCCGTGCTTTACCCTTTCTTAAGTACTTCGAGAAGTTGAAGTATATTATAATGTTACTTTAATGATTTACCCTTATTCATGTTCTAGCTACCCTTTTACTCACGTTACTTTAAACTAATTTTCCCATAGATAAATAATTACTCGTAGACATCTGCACTGTTTCCCTCTCGGATATAAAATACTTTGAATTTCTACATCTATCTTATTCTCCCTCACTGCACAACACGGAGTGACCTTCTCTACCCTACGGTTCGACACACAGTCATCTTCTCTACCCTACGGTTCGACGCACATTCATCTTCTCTACCCTACGGTTCGACACACAGTCATCTTCTCTACCCTACGGTTCGACACAAAATCTACTTCTCTCCCCTACGGTTCGACACAGAGTGAAGCATCTTACACATGTCTGAAAGTTGCTCTCTGTCATAGATAATTTTCTATTTCACGCCTCTTTTCTAGTTTCGATCTATCTTTTTGCTATGTATGTGACTTTTATTAATCCTTATTCGTTATATCTCTAAATTTTTCTTCGTCTTCCATTGGCACTTAATTTCGTCGCCCGGGCATCGTCCGCGTCTACCATTAATAACTTATGTTCGCTAGACTGAATTTTCTGTGCGCTTGACTGAATTCGGTTTCCGGCCCGTTGTCTCCGCATCCTATGAGCTCTACTCGGTTCTTATTGTGACTTAAGCGATTCCTAATGTCTCTCTTCCTGTACGTTCCTAAGTCTTCAACCTTTTTACGGTTTTCGCCGAGTCTCTTCGTTCTCAAATACACGTTTTCTACATTTTATTTCACGTTCTGATTATTAATTAATATCTACTCTTTACTTTATTTCTCTCGTTATGATTTTATTCCCCCTTTTCTAATTCTTAATGTTCTCTTTTTATTCTTTCCTCATATTGGTATTCTCCACCTTCTTATTTTGATTAGATACTTATTAATATTCTTATTATGGTTGTTATTTATTATTCATATTATTCGGGCGGATCTTATCACTTCACTTTGTGAATACTACAAATAGTTCCTGCGCCTCAAATTTGTCAATAATGCGTTTAATTGTTAGAAAGCTTGGGGGTTATTTTCCAAATTCCCGCCTCTACAGACGCTGCGCTTCAACTACATTATCAAACCTTATAAACCACCTCAAAATGGATTTGCGCTCCTCGAAAGTCAAGCGTGCTCCAGCCATTTTGTTTTCTCACTATCGTGCTGAAAGTACTGACATCTGTTAACCGAAAGACCATTCTAAAACATACTCGTAATTCAAATCAATTGACAGTATTAATATCCCGATACAGTCTGATAAAGAGTGTATACAGTTTTTTGGCAGACTCTGTAGATGTAGAATGACACACGTAGAAGAAGATTACCAAAAATTTAAGACTGCTGTGTGCCAATTGTTTATGTAATGGGGATTTTGGCGTTTTATGTTTTGACATTTGTATTTTCTGCGTATAAACTTTTTCTGGCGGTGATTTTGCTGTCTTTGTTTGCGGGTAGCGGCGGTTTCATCGCTAATATGAGCCTTCTTTGCGTAGTTGATGACTTCAGAGAGTGGCTATCTGGAACATGGCCAATAAGTTAGCTGCCTCTTCTGGTGAGTTTGAAACTGCTTCGGCTTTGATAAGGCATGTAATGTACTTTGCTAGCCATTCTAATTTTTGTTATTACGTGTCCGCTTCACTTTTTAATCATTTTGTCTTTTAACGAGGTTCGTTGCTTTTTACTGCAAACATAATTCAAAGTGACTCCTTCATATATAAATATTATATAATATATTAACTTTTAATGGCTTGGAAAATCTATATAATGAAGCAGTTTCCTCGTCTTCTTTTTTTGGATTAATTCTGTAGGTGTTTGGCGTTTAGGAGATGGAGTTTTATATATTTTTTTGTTCTTAATTTCTGTGATAAGGGCGAGATTAATACCTGGTTCCCCTCACTAATTTTTATGGAAGGTAAATTAAAATAATTAATTTGTCCATCGTGTTTAAAACCCTAACGTACAAATTCGGGTAAATCAGCTAGTATTATATATAGACCCCATAGGACTACGACCGACAAGGACGACCGTCCTTGGAGAAGGTGGAAAGACTAGTTTCTATAGAAATTTAATTAGGCAGATGGAGCAAGCCTCTTGGTCTAATTCATGAAGTATATGATGCTGATGATGAGGATGTACAGAGTCCGCATAAAAAGGTTACCACTTATATGCCACTAGTTCGATTGTTTGGGATAAAAGATGGCTATACGATTTAAGTCTGGAGAAACGAAGGATGATTGCGGTACAGATGGAATATATAGGTACATCACCCACAGTACTGAGAAACAATTTTCAGCGTGGTCCCAGAAAGACCCAGAAAGAATCCTGCACCATGGTTCGTACTTAACCAAGTTGTACAAGCACTTTCCGACGTAGAAAAATTCGCCCGTGCAAAGATGACAGAGAATTTGATTCATATGACTGTGATCAATCCATCTGTGCTGTTTTTTATGTCCGATGAGGCAAATTTTAGGTCAGTGGGCGTATTAGTAAGCATATATTGTGATTTGGGCTAATGAGCATCCACATGAAATACGTGACCACACACAGGATTCCCCTTAGTTGAACGTATTGTGGCGAGCCGCTATGGCTGAAGGTTATCGGGAGGTCGGCTTTAGGCAGTCGTATATAAACCAAGATAAGTCACGCTCACGCCCTGCGTAAATACCAGAAGTCTCTTTCTTCAGAATGTGTGTCCAGATAGTTCTAGAATGTTCTGTGAAATATTCTATTGGCTATATAAGCGAGCGCTCTCGCGAGAGGAGTAAGTTGAGTCAGTCAATGAGAAAGTGAGTTGGTGAGCGAGTTTCTGCTGCGACATCAAGTGTGGTTCTCCGAGTGAGTTGGTGACTACTGCTGTGACGTGCAGCGAGTGCTGCTGCGGAGCGAAGGATTGTATAAGTGTTATATTCGATTCCCCAGCAAGTGAACCGTTCGGAAGAAGAGGCTACGTCACGAAGAATATAAAGTGACGCGGAAATTGAACCAGTTCACATTAGTGAAGTGACAGGGTGAACTAGTGAAGACCTAGTGAAAGTTTAACCATATCGAAACAGCGACATGGCAGTTGAAAAACTAGGCACTCACAATGTGATGGGTGTTTCTAAGTTGGGAATACTGGGTCCGTATTTCTTTAATATGCCAACTGTAACTGAGAATTCCTAGTTGAAGATTTACACTCAAGACAATCTTCCTAGTCATTCTCACACACATGGGCAGGATCTATGGTCCACGATGGATTTGCAGGCGTGTTCCACTACCGTAGGCAACATCACCCGACCTCACTCCTTGTGACTTCTGGTTATAGAGGATGACAAAAGAGAGTGTATATGCATCGAGGGCGCGTGGCATACGAGACCTCCAACAAAGAATTCTACAAGCAAATGTCCACATGTACACATGCATTAACAACGGTAGTTCATAGGTTGAAGGGGTTTAATGTATAGGTATTTCCACAGGATAGGGCTAGAAGCGGAGGGAGACTGTGCACCTCGACTTACGCAGAGCTTTTGTCCCTAAGCCCCTGACGGGGCGCCCCCGGGAGGGAGGGATGAGGTAAGAGGAGACAGAGAGCGTTCGGACCAGGAGGCACGACAGGCAGAGAGTAGGGTCCTAGCATTTACAGATTTGAACTCCCCAGGTGCTGGCTGGTACAAACGGCTTCCTGCCCCCCTTAGGCCTTCACAACCCCTGTGAGGTCCGGGACCCGTAGATCGCTCGCAGTCCGGTGGACGAAGATTTGCATAGAACATCCTTTTCCCCTGTCATGCACACGCCGAGGCCTCCCGCCGACACTTACAACCCTGAAAGAGACCAAGGAGATGAAGGATGAAGTGAAATGAGAATGGAGATAAACTGGAGGGACAGGAAATTTGGAGGATGTAATGATCCTTTCCATCATTCGCCTAGCGACCCAGGGAAAACCCCCGAAAACCCATGGGTCAGGAAGGTCGGCCACCGGAATCTAACCCACGACCTCCCGAGTGCGGGCCACAGAGTAACTGCCTCAGCGATCCTATTCGGTGTTTCCATACATTAAATGGTTAAGATTTTTGTACCCGACTCTGCGTATGCTCTATTTCCTTGTGTTAGCACACATAGATAATTAACAGCTCATATTACTGAAGCCCTCAAGCTAACAGTGACGGTAAATATTGCATGACAGTAGTGTAAATGCTGAGGCGCACAAGAAATTTACTGATATTAAAAAATAGCGCTTTGCGTGGTCGTCTCACATTTACTCACAACGTTGTTCTTTAAAGAGTTTATTTATGTGTTGTCTTTGGTTAAAACGTTTAGTAGAGCACAAAATTACAACCAATTTGTTTGTTACTTTCATCGTAAAGAACCAACTCTCAGAGTTAACTTAATCGACTATTGGTGGATGCAAAACAAACAGGATTAGCAAACACAGTATGTAACAGTTTCTGTCGAACATTCCATCGTTTTCACGCTACAGTAACAATTTTCCGATATGAAACCTGCATGCGATTAAATAGAGGGCCTCCGATACGCCGGGTATGTCTAGCAAAAGGAGAAGTGTTTTCGCACATGGCTGAAAAATCCATAAACCCAGCTAAGCTGTAATTTTGTGACAGGGAAAAAAATCCTTTTTGGTGTACGCTCGGCGAGCCTCAAAGACATGGAACTGACATTGCAAAATAAACGAAATGTCTATCACGCAAGAGCTACCCGTCATTTCGTTGTATATATGAAACATAAAACAGAGTCGTCACTTTTCCTATTTCGTCCTGTTTTCTAACCAGATACTTATATTGTATAAGATCAATGATTCGCTTTAAGTTCATCATTGTGATAAGAACAGCTCTCGTGAATCGTGTAACATGTACTGTCAATACTAAAATTATTATTTGGCAGAAAACAGGGCCGTCCAAAAGGATTTAGTGATTGTCAATATGCTTGCTACTCAGTACTGAAAGACTACTGATGATGATCTTGAGGAAGGATATGATAATCGAGAAATTCAAGAAAAAGAAGAAAGGAGGGTGCGCAATCGTAACTCAAATAATAGCACCGGTATAACGGAGATTTTAGTTTTATGGCTTGTAGACAGAGCTCTAAAGCATCAGATATTTTAGTCTCCAATTCTTATATAGTCTATGAAGCAAAGTGGACATTTTAGGATAAAGAATGATACAGCAAAACTCAATTTACGAGGACTAATTTAACTTTGGCTGATCCAGATGTTTAAAACCACAGTCAGAAATGAAAAATCAATTTTATTATAAAGGGCAGAAGTCTTCTGCAGTTATTACACACCAAACCTCGAACTATTTGAAATCAGAAAAATTAAATAAAAGTACAATGGAAGATTAAAAAGCATTTTCCAGTAATAAAATACAGGACAAGTAATGCGGTTGTTCACCAGACAGCTGAATTTTAAACAGTAAGTAATAAATTCATAACAGTGATGGTGGTGTGCATGTACGCTCTAAAGCAGTGATCACAAAACGTATTCTAGCGTAGCACGCTCCTGATCCATCAAGAGTAATTAAATCCTTTCCTGCGTCGCAAAAGGGTACCATTCATAAAGGTGTGACTTCCAATACAGACATCTTAAGATCAGCGGTCTAAAATACGAGAACCTCTATATTTAGTTAAATCTATTCAAATATTTCACATTCCGATTATTGGAGTCGGCCTGTATTTTGAGTGGACATACTGCTACGTTTTAAGAAAAATCTGATAAACAAGCTAAGATAGAAGCTGCAAACACACTTCCATTTTATCTCAAAGTATGATTGGTGAGGACATATCAACGCTTCCCACACAATTGATATACGAAATATTTGGATATTGCCTAAAAGGCTAAGCTAACAGGTTTGACTTAAACTGATAGGGGTGCTGCAAGGCTGAAAAGTTAAACCAGAATACAATGAACATGATGTTCTGAGGAGTTATCACGGAATTATAAACGAACATCTGGATACAGAACACTCATTTTCTCTCGAAAATAAACACTTTCTCTTTCACTAACGCGAAAATAGCTACTACTGCGATATTTTCAAGTTATAGAGCTTTGCATTTTGTCAGCTACAGCTAGTGCACCACTGATACCGCCGCTTTCATATGGAGATTTATGCGTATCAGAGAGAAAACAACAGTTAACTGTAGTAATAGCGCAGCCACTAACACTGTCAAGCTGGTGGTGCTGAGTTCAAACCTTGTAAAATCGCTTAAACATTTTATTTTAACTTTTTTTCAAACAGATGAATAACGTACATTTGGAGTGAGACGAATTTTAATTTCTCGCATTTCTGTCAAAGTTAAGTACCTGTTACGAAGGTATTCGCTTGGAATATATTACTCAATATACGTAGAATAGCCACGATTACCTGCAAGTAGAACCACCTCAGGGAAGCTTTTTCAGCAGCTTATTGATTCGTTATTGATTTTGATCGTTTGCAAACAACCATGAAGACCACAAGTGTCCTGTATCAAAATATTGCCTGATGCTTCTCTGTAATCCCCTTTTGTGGGCTGAATTCTGTAACATTCTGTATATTTAAACAAGGAACTATCTCATGAGCCAGGAGTCGTTTGGCTTACACTTGGTGCACGACAGACGATCAAAACAATAAGAACGGATTGAAAATATTTTTTCAGTTACAAGAGGAACTGAGAAACTGGACTGTAGGGTCACGAACGAATGGAAGAAAAACTATCGCAATCTGATTCGGAATTTAATGAAAAAAATACACTTTTTAAGTGCTACGTTAAAGGAAGAAGGAGTATGGATATAATTTCCGCAAAGATGAGGTAGTTCAGGTATAAATTGGTTGATAGTAAGACAATCCAATTAGCTGCCACCTTTACTATCACTCGTATTTAAGTGATTTGTGCGTGAATTTAGGAAACAAATTGTCTTACTGAGGTCTAATTAGTAATAATAGGATTGCTTTTTTTTCAGACATTGTGAGACTACACTGGCAAAGTACATTAATCCCATGGGCCTCATGGTCGAATAGGTTTCTAATGCACTGTGTTCAGATATTTAACAAATCTTTCAAACATCCCCGAGTCATTTCTACAAAAATTTTAATTTCTTTGTCAGTGAAGTTACAGATTTCGTTTGAATTTTAGTATGTCAACAGTGGTTTAGCTGCAGTGAAGAGGGCGTTGTCACGCACTTTCCAAAGCAAACATTCATAATCATCTTATAGATGTTCCAAAAATCAATCAATTATATGATTCTAAAGAGAAATTAAAAATCTACTGTAAGTCATTAAAAATAATAATTTAGGATAAGTGTAAAAAGTGACATTGAAACAAGTATTTATTTATATTTTCAAATCCAAGCATTTTTAGCATTTGGCATTCCATTTTGATAAGATAAACACATGCCAATGTTACAATTTAAATTTATGATGGGCCCACCCGAACTGTAGTAGTTATTAAATTATAAAAATAAGGATGATTTACCCTTAAGATATAAAATCGCATGCGACGGTTCTCCACCTTTCTCAATTCGCTTCAGACGAGAGGTGAAACACTGCGACAACGTGACTGATCACGCAAGGACAGGATTTTTATCAACAAGAGGGAATTTTCAAACTCATCTCACGAAACAACAAGTGCCTAAACCTATATGGAGACTACGACGAAAAATAACCTAATGTATGTCCTATCAGTTGGGGTATTGTTGTATGAAATAAAATGTACAAGCTTCACTGCAGGCCTGCAACCTTAGTTTCTGATCCCCCCTCGTAGTTTAATCAATATAGTCATCGTCATCCATAGTGACTCGATGTAAACAAAAAGAGGTTAGCTTACGCTTGGTTAGAATGGCAAACAGGTGGACTGAGATATCTTACATTTAAGTTCCATGTACATTGGT
Source organism: Deroplatys truncata (assembly GCA_030765065.1). Lineage (NCBI taxonomy): Eukaryota > Metazoa > Arthropoda > Insecta > Mantodea > Mantidae > Deroplatys > Deroplatys truncata. The sequence continues at coordinate 68,660,617 of CM060987.1, read as the reverse complement.
GAGCAAGCAATTTAGAAGCGTAGATTTTGAAAACAAGTTTACCGTTAAAGGCAAGGCACGTACGATTCGTTTAAAACAAAGCAAAGTAAAATACAAATCTATGTCCTTTTAATAAGTTTTGTAGCATTAGCTGATTCTTACAGCAAATAATTATAAAAGTGCATTTTAAAAACTTTAACCATTCTAACGAAAGCACATGAACTACATAATATTGTGATAAAACTTTTTATACTCACAAAGCTTCACTTAATAAAATACGAGATTGCATAACATCCTTACGGCCAGTATATATGGAACCTTACCTAGATGGTTTCAGAAAGGTAAAGTTTTATTTTGCTTTTAGTGTGTATAGTGTAGTTGAATAGTAAGCAATGTTAAACTACCGCAAAGGAAACCAAAACTTAGATTACTAATTATATAATTATATGATATTGCTTAATGCATAAATATGCAGGACTTTCAGGGTAACTCAGAGAATTCAGAGGCTGGTGACCTTGGATTTGTTTACATCGAGCCACCGCTGCTGTCGGTGCCGGTACATCCAATCGAGAATACAACATTGTTGTTTTATTACTTTATTGCACTTTTATGTAGTAATCATTAGTTTTTCCATTTAAGATTAAAATGGTGTGATCTTCAGCAACAAACAGCATAGCAGCTCTTCACTTATTCGGTTACAGTTATTGGCTGCTGTTACAAAATCATTGCGGTATAGATCTGCTTATTAGGTGTTCTACATTCCGTGTGGCAGTCGGTAATCCCTGGCTTCCGGGAGCGAAAACAAGTTACTCACATTCACCAAGGGCTCCGCAGCAGCTCTGAGACCAGTTCAGGACGCGGAATTCTTGAAACCTCATTTGGTGATGTATTCTGGACTTAATTTTCTGCATCAAACAGTGTATTTTTGGCTCTTGTAACCAGAAAATGATAAAAGTGCTGCCACGGATTGTTTTCAAAAGTCTAAATTCTATCCCCGTAAAGGTCTCAGATAGGGATTCGTTGTTAGGCACTGAAGTAGGAATATAAAAGGTTAAATGGGGCAGATACAGTAAACGTTGGCTGATTGGTACTCAAATGATGTATATTCAGGTTTTAAAATTGTTTGAATATTGGAGTTATCCTGTTATAGTTAATGACTTTTTGCCCTTTCTCCTTAACTCTGGTTATTTCACAAATATCGCGTTTAAAATACAGAATTCTTTGCATACACATACATACATGTATTCACAACATTTACTCTCACAGTAAGCATAACCATCATAACAACTCTCCCAAGTTGAAAACAGCAACAGAGAACGACCTTGAGTTTGGCTAAAAAAAAATCTGATGTGTTACACTCACATGACTTTCTCTACTCTTGTACAAATTATTTTTACAAACGCTTATTCTCCATATGCTTCATGTTAATCGAGATATCGAGATGTCAATCTTATTGCTAATTTTCTTGTAGATGCAAGGGGAATATGGTAGGTTTTAAGCGATAGTCAAACATTTTAAGCTCTGGTTGCTATGTGGCGCATTCCATTCTCTTTGCATGTCCAGGACATAAAAAACGAATAACGAATTTGAGTAAAAGTATATAAGTATTGGAAAATTAAAGGGAATAAAAAGCCATATCTCGAAAACTGTTCACTCAACAAAAAAATGTATATGACATAAATTGTGTATTTTAACGCAACCTACATTTTTTGTGTAGTAAACGTTTGTCTATCTCTTATGGTTTACCAGTTATGCAAAAATCGTCCACAATGAAGAATACTTTTGGAGACATTCCCAGAAAATTCGAGATATACATTTCATTTGTCATGACAATATCTTAAACATATGATATTTTAATCAAAATCGTTAGAGCCATTTTTGATAAATTAAAATTTTCGAAAAATCTTCCATGTAAAGGGTAGTCTGGGGTGGGGAGATTTTCTTGAAAACCTTCGTGTCGCATCTCTGAAAGATACTGAACCTAAATACCAAGTTTGGTGTTTATCTGACTGTTCGTTTCTGAGTTATGCTGTTCACAGACACACAGACACACACACGGACATGTTTCCAAAAATGCTTTTTTTAGATTCAGGGGGTCTCAAAACATGTATTTCCGGTGAAATCTCGGTATCGAATTTTTGGGTGGAATGCAATACTTCCCCTACTTACTATACGTAGTAGAGAAAGTAAAAAAACGCCTGAAAACTATTTGTCTTCGTGTGGTCATAGTACTAACGCCAGAAAATGTGAAAGTTACAGAAAAATTCATGGTAATTATGAAAATGCATACCATGATTTTGTGCTAGGTATCACAAATGCGCTTGGAAAAAAATCTTCCACTTTCTAGCACATTTTTCAATTATTTCCTATCGTATTATAGACAGACTAATTTAAATAAATGCGAAATGTGTAAGTTCACGATAAGCGCTTGGATTGGTTGGTCCATGTGCAACTAGGACCAATGCTTGGGCCAATGCACCGCGTTAAATAAATTGAAACTGAGTTTTATTTATGAACGCTCTTTAACTGCTATCGTTCTAAGCGTCTCATTGTATATATTGGGCGTGAAAGACCGGAAATGTTGCTCAGAAGACTGTTTATCAGACTTGAGGTTCTTTTACGTGACGTAAAAACGACACGGCACCACCTGCTTTACTTAGCCATGCTAAGGACTTTTACCCCCGAAAAAATCCATCGCCCTCTGCCGGGTTTGAACCTGCGACCTCGGAATGTACCGCGTTGTCTAGAAACTCATCGCATTAGACCGCTGTTCTGAGACATGAAATCGCATAATAAGATAGAAATAATGCCTGATTTAATACCCAATAATAGTATCACAATCAAAATTATTTATCCTTTGTCTCTAAAGCACTATTTTCTATAGCATCAAGGGCTAGTTCGATTTACAGTATCAAGTTTTTCTAAACTTATTGTGATGGTGGAGGCAGGCAAATACTCGATTCAACTGCAGTGCTTTAATACGTATTTAATTTCATTCGGAATCTAACAGAATTTAAATAGCCGTATTGTTTGTCCCCGCGCAGACAACAAATGAATGACGCAGGCTATAGAACAATGCGACTGAGAGGAGTTAATTGCAACTCGGACAGATTGCCCTGGCTCATGTATTTCTTCCATTCACAAAATGTAGGACGTTCATTTCACAGAATGTAAAATAAACAAGACTTACCAGCTATGAGTACAGACACCTCTTAAATGTAAAACTATTTTAATTTTAGGAAATGCTTAAGTGGATAAATACTTCAGAGCGTTAGGAATTAGTTGTCTTAACAGTCCTTATTTACTATATCAATAACAATATCAATATATATAGGGTTATTCAAAAAGAAGGAACAGACTTTAAATATTTATTTCTAATGAACGACAATAGATGGCGACACATGCGATACATCGCTGAATAGAGGAAAGTTCAAAATGAGCACCATGTATTATGCGAGGACGACCAATGTTTTTTCGTTTGCATACCTACTTCTACGAATTTATTGTATCAATTGTAAATTTTTTATGACGAGGCGGCTCCTTGTTGAACTTACAACGAAATGCACGCTGCAGTGAAACAATGGGTTCATTCTTTGCATAATGAAGCATACAAAACGACTTTTCCTTTGGCGTCGCCATTTTCTCGTAAACAAACACAGCGCCGCTGTAGGCACTGAATGGAACTAATAGGTGGGGCTCAAAACTTTGAACTTTCCTCTATTCAATGATATGTCGTATACGTCGCTATCTATTGTCGTTCATTAAAAATATATATTTAAATTCTGTTCCTTCTTTTGAATAACCCTGTATATATTCAATAAGCGTTGAAAGGAATTGTGAATTACAGTATAAATTAGAAAGGAAACTTACTAAGTGTACGCAAACAAACAAAAAAGAAATCTGATGTGCTACACTCACATGACTTTCTCTACTCTTGTACAAACTATTTTTACAAACGCTTATTCTCCATATGCTTCATGTTAATCAAGATGTTAATCTTATTACTAATTTTCTTGTAGATGCAAGGGGAATTGGTAGGTTTTAAGCGATAGCCAAATATTTTAAGAGCTGGTTGCTATGTGGAGTATTCCATTTTCTTTGTATTACCAGCACAAAAAAAATGAATAACCAATTTGTGAAAAAGTATTATTGGAAAATTTATGGCAATAACAAGCAATATTTAGAAAATGGTTCACTCTACAAAAAAATGTATAGGGCATAATTTGTGTATTTTAACGCGATCTACATTTTTTTTGTGTACCAAAAGTTTGTCTATCTCTTATGGCTTACCAGTTATGCAAAAGTGGTTCAGAATGAAGAATACTTTTGGAGACATTCCCAGAAAATTCAAGATATTCATTTTATTTGTCATGAAAGTATCTTAAATATATGATATTTTAATCAAAATCGTTAGAGCCATTTTTGAGAAATTTAAAATTTTCGAAAAATGTTCCATGTAAAGGGTAATCTGGGGTAGGGGGATTTTCTTGAAAGCCTTTGTGTCGCATCTCTAGAAGATATTGAACCTAAATACCAAGTTTGGTGTTTATCCGACTGTTCATTTCTGAGTTATGCTGTTCACAGACTCACAGACACACACACACACACACACACACACACACACACACACACACGGACATGTTTCCAAAAATACTTTTTTTGGTGTCAGAGGGTCTCAAAACATATATTTCCGGTGAAATCTCGGTATCGAATTTTTGGGTGGAATACAATACTTTCCCTGTTTATTATACATGGTAGAGAAAGTAATATATGATGTGTTACATTCGTTCTTTCAATGACACCGCGAAAACAAGTGAATAGCGACAGGACTTTAAAAACAGATTAAGAACTATTGAACGATTGAAACCAATATTAACGGATATTTTGGAATTAACTGATGTCACAAAAAGCTATTGGAAATAAATTGTGTGTTTTAAAGCGATCTACATTTTTTGTGTGGTACGTTTTTGTCTATCCCTTAATATTTACCAGTTATACACAATTATACAAAATTTCGTCGGAATGAAGAGGACTTAACACGCTATTCCCAGAAAATTCAAGATGCAAATATCTTATATATGTTATTTTAATCAAATTTGTTAAAGCCATTTTTGAGAATATAAGATTCTCGAAACTTCTATATAAAGGGTAGTTTGGGGTGGGGATTTTTTTAAAACCTTCTTGTCGCATTTTTGAAGGATACTAAACTTAAATGCCATGTTTATTTATCCGATTTTTTGTTATGCCTTTTCACACACACACACACACTGGCCTTTTTCTAAAAATGCTTTTATGCATTCAGGGGCCTCAAAACAAACATTTTCGATGAAATTTCGGTATAGAATTTTTATGTGGAATGCAATAGCTTCTCTACCTACTAGATAAATGGTAGAGAAAGTAAAACTCTCAGACATATTTTGTCTTATTTTTCATCCGACTTTATCTAAAATGTGTAAACGAGCGACACATGAACGTGACAACCGCTATTTGTAACTATAGCGGTGACATTAAATATTTGGAGAAAACAATGAGAAAGTGGAAGAGTACTGAAATAATAGGATTACCATAAATACTTAAATTCTTTAATTTTATATACATGACTATGATATTAGTCAGTAAATTATTATAATTTTTCTACACTATCAAATGAAATTGATATAGAGCACTGATTTCATTGAAGGAAACGTTTCCTGACATTTACAAAGTCCTAAGCCACAGCAAAACTTAATAATAAAGTTGTTAGTCTCAATAGTATATGAAAATACGGATAACAGTTTACCCTAAGGGTCGCAGATTGTGAAATGTTTAATTTCTGCAATTTTCAACGTTTAACTGTATTTCGATCACAAACTTGATCAACATAATTGTAATAGAAAATTAATTTTCGAAGCCATGTATGTTGTTGGGTACAAAAAGCAAAAAAAAAAAAACAAACAAACAAAAAACACCACCCCAACAACAAAAACGTGCCGATATAATGAGTTTTGTGTTAAGTTGGTAAGGAATTAGTAAAGCAGATCCTCCCACAAACATGAGAGGCTAATTGTTCTTCCGCAGGGTGGAAAGGCAGAATATGAATGAAACAGGCATGTAAGTCGACATTAGGGTTATTATCATAAGAGAAGTTGAGAACCCCTTGTTTTTTACCGGGAAAATTTGTATCACATGGAGAAATTCACATATTATATCGACTTCCTAGCTCATATGGCTGGGCAGCAGCACAACAGGCCGAAAATAGATCTAATCCTAGTCTTGGCATTGAATTTTTTATTTATTGATTGTGATTCTACTTTTCCATATATAATTTGGAATTAATATTATCTTAAATAAATTGTATTATAAGTTTTGTAGTAAAGGAATAGAAAGAAGGTTTGCAACCCTTTTCAAATATGGCAAAAATGCTATGTTTTGGAAGTTCTTTTTTTTGTTTTTGTAATGCTCTTTTGTTTTCGTGGTTCATTGGCATATAACTCAGTTCCTTACCATGCTTTTTTACCTTCTCTACCACGTACCTAGTAGGTAAAGAAGGTATTGCATTCCACCCAAAAAATTAATATTTCACTGGAAATACATGTTTTGAGGCCCCCTGAATACAAATAAAGCATTTTTGAAAACATGTCCGTGTGCGTGCGAGTGTCTGTGTGTGTCTGGCTGTCTGTCTGTGAACAGCATAACCTAAAAACGAATGCTTGTTATTTGACTTCAGTATTTTCCAAAGATGCGACACGAACATTTTTAAGAAAATCTACCCACGCCCAACTACCCTTTGCATGTAGCCACTCTCGTAAAATGCTTCCGTTTGCCACACCTTTGAGCGCTCTTTTTGTTGAAACCAATAAGCGATTAGCACATTCGGGTAGGTGTGGAACACAATTAATAACGGGATCTGCCAACATTAAATGACGAAGAAGACTAAGCAACCAAAAGCATTGGCACAATTTTTTGCACCCGACTGTACCTAATTTCCAGCAAACATTTTTCCAGAAATTAAAATTGAGTGATATATAGAATGGCTGATGTATTGAAAATAAAATTCCAGACTTTTCAAATTTTCACATTGTTTCTCATATATAGTTCCATTTTATGTAACATTAATACCTTTCTTGGCAATCAAAAATTATGAACTGTTTAAGACTTCTAGGTTTTTAAAAACATGTATTATCAAAGCCCTAAATCCAAACCATGCCTAATATAAAGAAAAGGCTCTTTAAAGAACTGAAAATTTGAAAGAAATTAACAAAAAAAATCACATCACTAGGAGAATTTTAAGGTGGCAAAAGCGTAAGAAAACCAGATTAAAAGAAAATAATATTTTAAATTCCATGCGATACTTACACACAAGAGCGCAAGTCCATTTAAACATCGTATTTGGGGATTTCAGCTACCAGAAGGTCAAAACTGCAGTTGAATCCTGAGTTTACAATGTTTGAGGATATTTACTATAAACATCTTTAAAAGGTATTTTCTTTTCGTAGTTTTGTTGAAATTTTAGTACTGTATGCCCTTAAATGTTTAACGAATAGTCTATATACTGTGCATATGTACGTGTACATGTAATATTAATTTGTTAACCTCTATAGGTATTTGCGAATATGAGTTGGAATCTTCCCGTTTTAATCTCTCAGCTTTAATTTGCCAAACCAGTTCAACTCTAGACTCTTTGTTCTCCCTAAGTAATGACCCTCATTATACCTAGTTTGCTAATGGAACTTGACCGCCGGTAAACCAAGGATTGCAACCGAGTGCCACAATCCATTAAGGCCGGAGGGGATGTAAAAAAGTCAGCCAGTAAAATTTGGTTTAAGTTCCTAGTATTCTAAATTAGAAGTAGAATAACTATTTAATTCATAAACAGTCAGTCTGTTAAGGAAACCAGTTGGTGAAAATTGGACAAAAATGATAAAAAGAATTACAAGTTGGACTTTGTAGCTTATTAGGTACGGTTCTCTAGAAACCAGCGGGATGGCTTAGGCCGTAATTCTGTGGCCCGCATTCGGGAGGTCCCGGGTTCGATTCCCAGTGACCGCCCACTCTCACGATAGAGTTTTTCGTTATTTTTCCCCAGTCGCCAAGGCGAATGCTGGGATGCTGTATCCTACCATAATTTCTCCTTTCCCCAATTTCCTTTCATTCCCTCTCCATTTCACATTTAGGTGTGCTTTCAGGTCCTGCGGTGCCCTGGCGCGGAGGCATGCGTTGGAAAGATTTCTCCCCGTAAACGTCAGAGTGAGCTGTCCGGCCCGTTAGGGTCGCTGCATCACCCTCTTGGGATTCCATCTGCGCATGTGTTCAAACTGGAAATGTTAGGGACTTCTGTGGACCTGCCTGCCTACGGATCTGGGACCTCCTGCGGTTTCTTCACCTTATCCCAGTGTAGCCACAATATTCGCAGTGTACGAGGTGTCCCCCTCCGATAAATACATCCTAGATCCTATAGTTCTCTAGGAACCTTTTCATGTCAACATTTTTGCTATCGGAGTAAAAATGAGTGAGTTACGTGACGATTTAAATACACTAAGCAGAGGGTGTGGTTGTGCATTTGAGGCTTTTTCTGATATTTCTCAGATCTGTTTACATTCCTAGAAGGTTTTTGGAAATCCTTTTTACATAATGTTAATTTCTAAATTACTGATTTAAGCATAAATGTACACTATTAATAAAAAATACCTAAAGAGAATCTTAGTCGAGTTTTTATTTGAAATTTTTCCAATGTTTTTTGCTCAGTGTAATATTTCAGACATTTTTCATCTTTTAAAATGCTGCTTATGGTGCAACTTTTAAGTTATCAGAGTGAAACTTCTGAAATCCTTTTCCTAATACATGCTAATTAAAACCTGCAGTTATTAAGATAAGCAAAATAAGTTACGCCACCAAACTCGTTCAAATTTGATGAATATTTTGCAAAACCCGAAATTGACAATTGGACAAAACTTATTTTTTTTAAAACCAATTAGTTTAAAAGTATGCTTCTTAGCAAACTGATTTTCTGGCTTAATAAGGAGCATAAATGCGAAATGTTATTTTAAAAGTTCTTTTCGTGTTGTTGTAAAACATTTAAATTTGTGTTTTAAAACGCATAATCCAGGAACGACTCAACATATGTGCGCCAAACGCAACCACACTTCTTTATACAGGTAATAACTTCAAAATTTTCACTAAACTGGGTTTTGGAAAATTCACAGACCTTTGGTTGAAAGACAGAGTACAAAAACGTATATATTGGAAGTTGGTAGGTGTTAAACTAATCTACCTTTTAAATGCTATAAGAGGGCTAAAATGCAAATCAAAAGATCATATTCTAGCAACGAATAGAAATTATACTTTTCTATATTAGTTCCATACATCTACAGGCTGGAATAAAAAAATACGTCTTATATGATTTCCAACATTTTGGGTTCTGAATCCCTTCATTTAATGAAAGCAAAAGCATATCTTTCAAATAACGTATAACAATAATATATAACGTAATATAACAAGCATTACTCAGTGGGGTATTCATACCAGTAATCGACAAACTATAGAGGTATTTTAGCTAAAAATGCTAAAATTATTTCCAGATACAGATAAAGGTTTTAACTTACAAATTATACCTATTTTTAACTAAAATTACAAATTAATCAGTCAATGGATTAAGTACATTTATTGGAGTTTTTGACAATATCATCAGATTCAACTGTATTTCAAACTTATGTTAAACGTCTTGGTTCACTCTTGGAATATACCTTAATGAGTAATCATTAATACCCTATCTGTGATATAACAACGGTTTTTCTGTGACTTTGCGTGCCATGTACAGTTGTATTCAAAAGTGATTCATATTTTATAATTGTTTTGAACATTGGTAATAATAATAAGAATAACAATAATAATCCTTTATTGCAGCTTTTAATAGTGTGCAATAGGCAAAGTCAGTTTTATGTGTACATATGGTCAACATTAAATAATACAAGGACATTCTGCAAATCCATTATTGCTATAAAATAGATTATCACTCAACCATGATTCGACTTTACATTTGAAGTTATTTTCATTGAATTTCTATACATAAGATGGCAATCCATTATAAAATCTGATGCTGTGAATTAAATAATTATTTTTCCCTTTCCCTAATCTTGAAAATGTTACATTAGGTTTGCATCTATTCCTAGTATTGTATAAGCAATTATGAAGATCACTATTCGGTGAAAAATTATCAATATTCTTGTATACTTACATACAACAGAAGTTCAAGTATATAATAGTTGTATACTATTAGAATTTCCTCTTCTCTAAACAGAGGTTTACAAGATGCTCTTGAAGATGCATTGGTAATTGTGCGAATAGTCTTCTTTTGCAACAGTAAATGACCTTCAATCTCCTACTGTGGTCATAAAACAATAAATCATACTTACATATGCTTTCAAATAATGCATAATAAATTTTTTTAAATCAAGTAACCGGAATTTAATTAATAAATACTTTTTTTACAGATATACCACTCGTGATGGTGTTTTGCAAACATAATCTATGTGGTCATTCCAGTTTAATTCTGCGTCTAAAACACTCCTAATAGCTTTGCTTTCGATTAGTCAAACTTCCTGAACATTATCTAAGGATAAAAACAATTTTTGGTGTCTTATCCTTGTTTAGCAGGAACCCATTACGTAAAACCATCTATTAATATCATTCATTGTGTCGTTATAACAGTCATTAAGAATATCAATATCATTATGTGTCGTAATGATAGTTGAGTCATTTGCACACCGCACTGTTTTAAGAGGTACATTATTAGGTAGATCATTTATCATATTAAGAAACAGAAATGGTCCCAGAATGGATCCCTGAGGAACGCCATGCTTAATGGGTGCTTGTGAGCTATTCTTACCATTTACATAAACTACATGGTTACGTCCAATTAGGTAAGATAAAAAGAAGTTATGCTCAGTGTTTATTATTCTGTAATAATTCAGTTTTTGGAGAAGTAAGGTATGAGGCATAGAAACGAAGGCTTTACTTAGATTAAATAATAAAGCTAGAGCATGACAACATAATATTGGTCGCAATGTTGTTCTCTGCTAATTTTTTCATTGGTAGAAACTGCTCGTTGATAGTGAACCGTATATGAATAGTCGGTACATTAGCCGAAACCGAGATATACAGATGTAGTTGTACTTCCCAGGTAAGGCTCTAAGGCTCACTGAAATATAACGCATATTTTGTTCGAGTCCGTTTAAGTAATCCAAAATAGCACCCAGAGGCAAACTTTCTAATTAAATCCACAAGTCCCAGATGTACTACTTCAACTTTATGAGTTTTATTTAACTTTTTTATTTTTAAAATCTCTTCTGAGGATTAATTTAATGCACCTTAACTCCGATTTCTAACGCGAATTCTGTTGGCGAAGTAGCCAACTCCACAAAATATGTGTGTATGCATGCGATGTAAGTAATTATAAAATCGCAGCATGCGAACATTAGCCTAAATGATTTGAAAGGTTACGAGGGAAAATATCCTAAATTTACACAGCCAAACTAATATATGGGGTCGCAGCATAACTCAGGTTACTAAAAACAAAGATCGCTGATCACCCATTTATAGAGCGGTCAAACGTTTAAACTTGAGTCATTAGATATACCAGGTGTTTAAATAAAGTACTCCATATTTTGATAGGTGGTAGTATGGACCAAAACAAGAAAAAATGTCTAATAAACATGGGTTCCAAAATGCATACCTTAAGAGCTTTGAGCACTTGTTCATCTTCGCTACTGTGAAACATCTGTTCTAATGCAAGCTCTTTGCTATTACGTACGACCTACAGCAGGCAGTAAGCAAATGAGGACATACTACTCTATTATTGGATACAGCATGTAGTAAACGTCAGTGTTGTTACTGTAATCCGTATTCATAGTTCTGGGTAAGTGCAATGCATATTCTTATTAGTTCTGGTGGAATCAGTTTGTGTTTTGACAAGTTTGTGAAATGCTTTTGCATTGTAGGTTTATCTTCAGCATGTAGTCTCCATTAATGATTCACAAACACTGCAGAAAGGCGTCATCAATGCCTGATAGAGCATCCGTGACCAACCTAGATAGACAGTGCTTGATTCCTTAAGATGTCGGACAGAATGGGCACCATATTGAGCACCTCCTTTAACGATAGTTCACAAGTGTAGGTCGTATGTAATCGCAAGCAGATTACATTAGAAGCTATGTTGTTTCACAGTAACAGAGTAATGTGTCCTCAATTGTTTATTATTTGTTTACTGCATTCTGTGGGTCATGCGTAATAGCAAACATCTTACAGTAGAAGAGATGAACAAGCGCACATAGCTCTTAAGGTATGCATTTTAAAGTCCATGCTTACTGGTCATTTTTTTTGTTATTTTGGTCCATAATACCATCTCTCAAAATATGGAATGATCATTTTAAACATACTGTATAGCCAAGTAACTACCAGAGAACCTATTTACAAACGATAGCAAAGTGTTTTGCTATTATTATGAGTCATTATCATATCATACTTACTGCTCTGTAATATTCTTTTCTTCGGTGCAAGGGTTTGGTCTTCACCTTCTTTTTTCGCATTAATCCCTGATTACCTAAAACCCGGATGCATCTTAAGTGTTAAATTAAGCACTGAACCGTGCTCTGGAACTTAATTTATGTATAACAACATATATATTATTAAAGGTTGCAAATAAATGTACTGTGATAGTATGAAGAACAATTCCTAGTTATGTTTTAGCATGCTTTCAGCGTACTTACGTAAATCAAACAATTAAATTTCTAGTTAGCTATAAAGGTAAGGCCTTATACTTAATAATAGTCTAATGGCCTAATAACTACAATAATAATTAAATACTCATATAGTTAGAATAATTAATATAACTACAACTATTAGTAATATAATATAATTAGTATTATAATCATTGCGTCAGCTGATGACTAAATGGTTGGCGTGCAAGGTTTGAACACCTGCGAATATAAAAATAGGGCGCCAACGTAACAGACACAATATAACTAACCTTCCCAATACATATAACTGGTACGTATTTGCGAGGAATTGCCGGTTATGAATGGAACCTATCAACTGGAATATTAACAGATTCCAGTGACTTATCCCATAAGGGTGGAGAAATATCATAGTTGTTCTTTGGTAACCTCTCGTATATTGCAAGTTCTATAGCTATCTTGCTATAAGTATGCCGAAAACCCAAAACGCACATAATGGCTATTGCTTGAGTTATCTAAGCTTTAAAAGGTGTTTCTAAAATTTTAGGGTAGCTTCTGCTTACATACAGAAAAGTCAACTGCGAAAACGTTTTCACTGAAGAGCAATTCATACTTAACTTTAACCTAACAACAATATGACTGGCCGACGACCTCTCAAGCCAAAAATGGAATTTCACAAGACGTTGTGCGGAGGCAATTTCTTGGCAGCACGAAGTGCCGTGTTTATTTAAAAGAACATCCGAACTATATTAGTAGATCAGAAAACAGTATCAGAGGTGGAGTGTGTATAATATCGTGATAGTAATACTACGGAAACCAGTATTGTTATACGAGAGATATCTTTAATTTTATATTTTTACTTACCTATTGCAAGTAGAGGACGTATTGCATTAAAAAACTCGACAACGAGATTTCATCGAATACGCGATTTGAGGCTCCTCAATATAAAAAAAAACATTTTTAGAAAAACACTTGGTATTTAATTTCAGCATCCTGTGCTTCAATATCAGAAGGAATGTTAAGACCGTCCATGTTGATACTCAGAGGCGCTTACATCAATGCATCCACCAAGGCGGACATGTATTTGAACATGTTTATTATGAATGATGTACTAATAGAATATCATTTAATTCTAATGTATGTTTAAAGGAATATAATACATAAAAGTAGCGTTTTGTTTGTTCTTGTTAACTTCATAGCACCAATAGTATCATATAGTTGTACTGATTGTAGATTAACTGTAATGCAATTATATCACTTATCAAGCGTGTTCAGGTTTTTGCCCAGCGGCAATCTAAAATACTTGCTATTGGGCGAATTGATGACCAAATAACCGATAAAACACAAACACAAACGCACACTCACCATCAAACACCACATCTTGGACAGACCGTGAATAAAGAAAACTTTCTCTAGCTTAGCCAGAATTGAATCCGTGACCCCTCACAAGCAGGCAGGTGCTCTACTGACTGAGATTCGGGACCAGTCATAGTAGTTAGTAATTGTTCTCAAGCATTGGTTTTTCATTCAGCAAGGTCTCCTCTATGTATGTAATTGTATGGAGACCCCTTTACAGTTCTGCTTAGGCAAACCTTTTGGCATCCGAGCTATCCGGAATAAACTAACTTGAACGAAGAACGGTTTGTGTGGGCCACCTGGTATATATTTATTATTATTATTATTATTATTATTATTATTATTATTATTATTATTATTATTATTATTATTATTACACTGAAATACCTTCAGAAAAATTATTCACGCTTGAACAAAGAATTTTCATGTACGATACATACGTAAAAACCGAATCTTGTAGACAGGCGCGTAGAGAATTTCAGTGGAAAACTCCTGCTATTCCAGTTCCAGGTGGTGAAACTTAGATGCCTAAGTTTAGGACAAAGGGATCGCTAAACCTAAGAAGTGAAAGTCATGTTCCGAGGAAACATTTAACGAAATTGGTGCATCATCCGAACGCTCTCCAAAGAGGTCCCTAGGACGTGTTGCACAGCAAGTGAGTGCCTCAAAAGCCTCTGTGCATGCAGCGGCTAAACGTTTAAAATTGAAACCCTGCAGAGCGACTATAGTTCATGTGACAACGAAAAACGAGTCAATTTCTGTAGTAATATTTTACAAAATATCATTGATGGTACTCTTGGCCCTCATTTAATAATTTTCTCGGATGAGGCATGGTTTCATTTAAATGGTCATGTTGGCTCACAGAACAATAGCTACTGGAGCACAGAATCCTCCTTTTATTCATGTAAAAAATGGTATATGGTGCGCTGTAACAGCAAAAGGCTAATAGGGCCCATATTTTTCAGTGATGAATTTCGATAGGTACAGCAAATATACTCTTGTAGCATTTTTTCAAATGTTGTTTGATAATGGGATAAAAAGCGTTCCAACAAGATTTTGCAACAGCCCATACTGCTCGAACCTCCCTGAAAAACAAGGGCGGTTTTTGAAGACAGGATACGTTCTGAAGGATTATCGCAAGCCCCCCCCTCCCCCCTGTTCTCCGGATCTTACTTTGTACGACTTCTTTTGCGGGGAGCCCTAAAAACTAAAGTTTATAGGAACAATCCCCACAACATAGGCGAGCTTAACAAAAATATAAGAACAGAAATTATGAAAATTATGCGAGGAACTTGTGCATGTGAACGGAATTCTCGTCTGAAGATGCCAGGAATATTTCAGTGCACTTTCATCAAAACTTAAAACAAGATTAGTAGGTATTATAGTGTATGTTACTATCACATACACAGCACGCATGCGCGCGATCCGCAGGCCGCAATATAACGAACGCACGGCACAACGAAATGTATACTAAAATAATTTCTGCAAACTTTTATCTCGGTTAACATAAAGTCGATAGAAATAGCTTTTATAAGAATATTTTGTAGAAGAGAGATGCAGCGCAGCAGAGCGGGCAGAGGAAATCATGCAAATGTAAGGCATCCAATTGTTTATATTACTCGTTCATATAGAGGGTGTAAAAATGCAAGATGCTAAGAAGAACAACTTAATATATACTAGCAACGTGTATTGAGCTTATTGGGTTGATATGCAGAAACAGTATGCATGTACGTGTGTTCAGACATCTACTTTGAGCCAAGTCCTAGATCTACATCGATTACTTTAATAATCGAAACACTCACAAGTGTCCGTTTCTGGACTTATCCACAAACTTGCTAATCGACAAAAAATCTCACGTGTTACATTCACATGACTTTCTCTGCTGCTATTTTAATATAACTTCTACAAACTATTTCTACGAACACTTATTTGTTTTATTTACTTCATGTTAATCGAGATAAGCCTTTGAAAAAATTATTTCAGTACATATTTCGTTGCAGGTGTAAGCGAGATAGAGGAAACCGAATCAATAGTCAGATATTTCAAAAATGGGTGGCTATATGTTAGCTTTGAGATTCCGTACTCTCGTCATGACGTCGCGAGAGCAGTAGTTTAAAAATGATAAAGTACTGAAAATTTGGAACCAATAACAACGGATATCTTGAAAATGGCGGATGCCACAAAAGAGCCATTGGGAATAAATTGTCTGTTTTAAAGGATTTAATTCTTTGTGTATTACAATTTTGTCTACATCTTATGGTTTACCAGTTGCAAAAATTATACAAAATTTCTTCCTAATGAAGAAAATTTACATACTATTCCCAGAAAATTCAAGATACACAATTTATTTTCGTCTTAAATATGTGGTATTTTTGAGGAAATCTACCATGTAAAGGATAGGAATGCTGAAACTGAATACCAAGTTTAGTAACCATTTCGTTTTGGTTATCCTGTTCACAGACACACGCAGAGAAAGAGAGACGCACACACATCCATACGGACATTTTTCTAAAAAGTGTTTTTATTCGGGGTATTCTAGAGAAGAATACAAGACATTACCAGCATTCTTCGCGTGGTCAACCAGGTCAATATACAAGCCAGGCTCCAAAGTAAAACGTAAGGAAAGATTCGGACAAACGCAAGCCCCCACCGCACAACCGGGGCTTATTGGTTTTACCGTGGCCACTGAGAGGGAGGAATGAGGGGAGAGACCCGAAAGGCAATTAGATCTGGATGACAACGGTCGCAAGCATGGACGTAGTCCCTAACGTTTCCAAATCGAACGCCTCCGACGTGCCCGGGCCCATCCACAAGTCACCGACCCCCGAAAGTACATTTCCCTCCTACAGGGTCCAGATCTAGTTTAGCAGTCCTGCAATGACGCCAGGAAAGAAACCTCTACAGAGCGCACTGCCATCGCCCAAGCCGCAACCCGTCAAACACCATCACCAACCCTGAAATACATGACAAGGAAGATGATGGGTACAGTAAATGAGGGGCAGGAAGGTCGTGGTAGAAGAGAACCACCTCAGCATTCTGGGGTCAGAGTGGATATCTCCGGGGATTGAACTCGGGACCTCCCAATGCGAGTCGCACACGTTACGCTGTACTGCCTCGCTCAGTAGTTGTTCAGAGTAGTATGAGTACGTGGAGTAACGCACAGTCATCTCTATATTATTACTGAGTTGGTATGGCTCAGTAAAACTTTGTAATGTGAGTTCTACTCGGAGCATAAAAAAAGATGAACCCAGCTGTAAAGCAAACAGCGACAACCTGATGAAATGGAGCACAATTTAACAATACATCGTGATATATCTCCATTAATAGTTTGGGGAAAAATGTTTTCAGTTCACACACCATATGATTTTAAGTTATTCATGAGTATTACCTTTTCTTGTTTATAAAGTTCCCTTCTTTACCCATTTATGATTACTGTGTTTTACTATTTTATTTACCGCTTATTGCTGCAATTACACACGCAACACACGGACACTCACACACAAACACCCATGCCCATGACGACACTCGCACCCACGACCCTGGGCTTGGCGCAGCGCCGGAGCTATACATTCAAGCGACCACGGCTACGAGGGCCAGCGCCGTTGGCAAATTCTAAATTTGATCGTGGAAAAGAGAAAATAAATGAGTAACTCAAGTATCTCAATCATTAATATGTTGGCTTGAAATGCTTTAATTGTACTTTAAAAGTTAATAGTAGATTATGATACAAGGAGTAAAATAGGGTTTATTTTTGGGAGTAGTAATATTTGCGAAACGAAGACTGTAGGCATCCCTATAAACTGCCCAGTCGGCCGGTGCATTCCAAATGATAACTTCGACATACAGCTGTGCAATATGTAAATAGAATTATATTTATTATTTAATTTTATGGTTTCTTTGGTTTGTAAGTGAGGCTTGCAATGTTGTTCAAGATAGATCTTCATTTGTTAGGTGTTTATAAATATTTTACATTCTGCACTAAAATTATTATCTCCACTAAATTCATTGAGCTTTATGTCAATTTTAAATAGTAAAATACTTTAATTCCCACATATTTCCCCTCTACAGGTTCTACTAATTTAACTTATGAAAGCCATTAGCAAGGGATGCTGCTTTCATAGCTACGTTGCATAGGCTTTGCTCAACACCATCTTCGATCTATCATTGAGAGTAATGAACTGCTGATGCATTTACGAGAGGCTTCCACTAGTGTAATGGATGCAGTCATAGGCGTGATGCAAGGTCCCAGAGGTTTTAGCGGTCATAAGGTAAATGCACAGGATCAAAGTAAACAGTTGCAAAATTGTTGCGTAGGCTTACCTCTTCCCAATTAGCTGCTAGGCTGTAGGCCTGCTTCAGCTTCAAACAATATCTAGTCTACTTTTTCACTAATTAGTTTCTCTACTATGTACTTGTAGTAAGTAGAGGAAGTGTTGTAATTCACCCAAAAATTCTATACCACATTTCATGGGAAATACTTATTTTGAGGACCCCTAAACCTAAAAAGAAATTTTTAGAAAACGGCTCGTGGATATTGTCGTATACCTCACATATTTAATTATTTAACTTCAGAGGAGGGCAACTCGCTTATGAGAGGGATCGTTGAACAGACATAGAACTTTAAACTCGAGGTATCGACAAGGGACGCAGCTAAAGTTAGATTCACAACATAATTACACTAACATAATTCCTGGCTGAAGGGAGAGGCAAGGAACTCTACACTTACATAATTAAAACGGCAAGGAAATGGATAGTTGGTAGATTTATTATAAAATGTTTTCTTACCCCATGTGTCTGCCGGGCGAGGACGCCATATCGTAGGCAGTTATCCGTCCAGCTCACGCGAAGACTAGTCACAGAATGCTAAGGAAACCCACGCTAAGCTTAGCGTCAGTAACGCCATATCCCTACCAATGACACAGTTTCCCCTCATTCGCCCCTACTCACGGACAATATAAAATGTTTTCTTACCCCATGTGTCTGCCGGGCGAGGACGCCATATCGTAGGCAGTTATCCGTCCAGCTCACGCGAAGACTAGTCACAGAATGCTAAGGAAACCCACGCTAAGCTTAGCGTCAGTAACGCCATATCCCTACCAATGACACAGTTTCCCCTCATTCGCCCCTACTCACGGACAATATAAAATGTTTTCTTACCGCATGTGTCTGCCGGGCGAGGACGCCATATCGTAGGCAGTTATCCGTCCAGCTCACGCGAAGACTAGTCACAGAATGCTAAGGAAACCCACGCTAAGCTTAGCGTCAGTAACGCCATATCCCTACCAATGACACAGTTTCCCCTCATTCGCCCCTACTCACGGACAATCTGCCAACCTTCGACTCGGTAACCAGAGGACGTATTACCATTAATATAATCTGTGCACATGCCACAATATATAAGTGTATGTGCGTCTGTGAATAGCACAAAAACGAAGAATATGATAAATGCCAAACTTCGTATTTAGTTTCTGTATGTTTCAAAGATGCGACAGGAAGATCTTCATGAAAATTCTTTCCAACCCTAACTATCCTTTCCATAGAAAAGTTTTCGTTGTTTTTGATTTTCTTAAAAATTACTCTAAAGATTTTGATTAACATAAAATATTTTTAAAATTTATATTTTAAATTTTCTGGAAATAGCCTGTGAAGACCTCTATATTCTGAATTACTTCTTATAATTGGTAAACCGTGAGAGATAGACAAAACGTTACTGCACAAAACATATAAATCTCAATTACAGTACACACTTTATACCAAATTTCCGAGATATTCTTTATTATTTTATTGGTTTATTTCTCAAGAGGGGAGTGCTGTTCGTTTTTCCTCATGGTCAGGTAAAAAGAACGGAATTTCAAATTCTCAACCTGCTCTTAAAAGATTTGGCTATCGCTTAAACATACTGTATTTTCCTAATCACTTAGTACCTACAAGGAAAACATTTATTCAAATATTTATCTCGATTAAGATGAAATAGAAGACTAAGCTTTTGTAATAACAGTTTGTTGAAAAATGGGCAGAAAAGGTCATATGACTGTAACGAATGGGATGTTTTTTTTTAATGTGTTTTGAAGTGTTATTGTTCTTCAACTGTTGTAGTTTATTGTTGTTGAAGGAGTTACTGTTGTTGAATTGTTGTTGGAGTTTATTTATTTTTTGTTGATGTTTACATCACGCTTTGGTGTTAATTTGAAGAGGGTTGTTACGTAATATGCTGCTACGTATGTAAAGCCTATTAGAAGATGTATTTTTGTTGTTACGCTCCAAGTTTTAAAAAATATATCATAACTTTGTTATTAAACTGCTTCTATAGATAGTATTTATGTTTGTTTTTGCCTCGGCTGCGTCAGTATTACTTTAGAGACACGTTTCTCTTAATCAGGGCGTGGTGCGACAAGAATGTAGGCTTACACAGATTTTAAGTTTAAATTCACTTCTTTTTATTAATCCTTGACACAAATTAAATAGCCCTACACTGATATTAAGAGCTGTGAGATTCTTTCACTTAATATTTGCACTTTGTTAACGCGTATACTTAATTTTCATTACACACGAATACGTAATATTTCTTTAGAGCACACATCTTCCATCTGGTCACTACCAAGGTTTGCAGGCAACTGAACATATTTCAACCGTCCAAACCCGTAAGCTTCTGTATTTCAAGTCTCTGATTGGCTAATCCTACTCCAATAGAATACCTACATTTAATTAAAGCTTTTTCTGGCTGTTGATTGGCTATTTTTAAACTGTCACAAAAATGTACATCATCGTTGCTCTAATCATGACTAGTAACATTTAAACTCTCAAACTCATTATTGCCTCAAAGTTACCTCATTGTTAGCAACTTTAAACTTATTATTCTCACAGCTCTTACATTATTAAAGTGCTTAATGTATTCACATAACATTATTAAACATATTTACAATAATATAAGCATATGCAATCACTGTTACATACATTTTTACAAATTATTACATACATATTGCTTCAAGGCGGGCTGTTATTGAAATTACATATTATATAATTTACTTGAAAGCCTCAGTTTGTCCTTGTATTAAGCTATTCCAATTGCCATAGATCTCATAATGTTTGAGCTCTTATATAGGATGAACAAGCAGTACAGGATATTGCTTATTGACTTTATAATACTTTCAATGCTTCTTTAAAGTGTTGAATGCTACATTATGGACGTAAATCGCTTAATACGTTGCTCACATTTGCATCCCTATTTATACAGATGTGTTTAGAAAAAGGAGATGCTTTCTAAATGACAAACCAAACATCTCTTAACTCCTCTCTCAATTCTGTGCGTGCATAGATTGATTTATTTGCTTACTATTCATTTGGCTTACTGGTTGCAGAGGTGCTTCTTTTAATCTCGAATGACGGTTTCATTAACACCATATACTACTCTGTCAGCTTTATGAAACTATTCCACAATTATGCAGATAATGTTTATGCTGCATCCTTCTCTTTACCATTTAGCCTAATGTAATCCTTAATAATGGACAAAAAATAATCCCATATTTTTCACAGCAATGGGTATAAAAAACCAGCGAGAGTTCTATCTCTCATTTTCTTATCCTCCTCCCGACAGACTTTCAACTTCTGGAAATACTGTATAGTGTGCAAGGGTATTTTAGCACTGGGAGATCATTTTCAGAAAGTACAGCCGATGGAAATTCAAACTTTAGAGCCTTAACTTTGGTTTTGTAGATATTTAATAACATAAAGGCTTCACGATGTTCACATTAAAGGAAAATAGAGTCCCCTGAACGAATATGGGCGAATATACAAATATTCCACAACCCAAGCCGTGAGTAAAAATGTTTTGGAAATGGTATATGATCTACATTCTACAGCCATCGAGAAAAATAGCTTATTTAGTTGTTAAATATACGTTTAGCAGTTTCTGATGTTACTTTGGATACAATTTTCGGTCTTTAAATGTTCAGTAAAAATTTATAATAAATTTGATTAAAATATGCAGAGAAAACACAGCAACGTTTACTTACATAAACGTTATTAAAAGCTCATAGCACCAAAAAAGCATCACTACTAAGTTACTCAGAAGTGTCGACGCTAAATCGTGCACAAATCTATAGTATAAGGACTGCGATATTTGACTGAAACGCTCCTAGCGGAATGAAATGAAAATGACTGACGGGAGCTACAAGCTACAGCGTGACGAAGGCTGGTATTGTTGTAATTTAAGTTGATTGTATAAAATAGAACACTGAAAATCTTTTTAGTCTCCGTCTAGTTCTTTAATCAGTAGGATAGGAAAAATATTAAATTTCATTTCATTTATGCTTGCAATCATCATGGGAACAAGTATTTTTGTTTTGCAATATTTAAAATTCAATACGCGTGTCAATAAACCATATTTCATAATATTTTGGTAAAATCTTCATATTTTATGAATATGTTCATATTTCTTCCTATTGCGATTTTTCCCTTTAAAATAATTTGTATTAGCAATGGACCGGGTTTTCTAAGTATCCTATTCCGGTTGTTCAGTGGAACACATTTTGAAAACACAAGCCACTCTTTGAAATCAGGTACAGTTGATAAAATATATTATCTTTCCTCAATGTGATGTCACGTGCGAAATTAAACACCCGGTATTCTTGATGATTTTTTACTTTCGCGATACTTATAGTGTCATATTGTAATAAGTGCTAAACAAGGACAAAGCAACTGCTGTTCTTTGTTTCTAAGTTTAAGGATTTCACGATGATCAAAGTCTTTAAACTTTTTTGTATTTAATTTGATGTTTTATTAATAAATATAGACAAACATATGCCTACGTTTTTTAAACTAAAGAAGTGAACCTCCTCCAAACCCGTAAGTATAATATGTTTTGATTTCAAATCAAATTGGAATTTTTTTCTTCACATTTTCATATTTTGAGAAGTTTTGCTTCATATTTTGCCTAGCACAAGTAATGTGCAATGGCGTCTATTACTGGCACAAGTTTCCAGAATATCTCTCGAGTCTGTAAATATGTAAGGCTTCCATTTCAAGTGAAAGAAACATGTCTGACGAAACCTGAAGATTTTGATTGAGAGAGATAAATATTATAGTTTTGTGTTCTAAACTTTTCGGGCTCTTTTGCCGCGTGGTGTAGATTAAAATAATTTCAGTTGACGTTTCTCCCTGGACTAGTCCAGAGAGGGAAACGATCTCATGGAAAGATCACTGAAGATATCCCCCACAGATAGAGTGATGCAGTAATTTGTATCACAAATTATTTAAATGTAAAGAGTGATTATAGTATGAATATGCATTATTATGTGACATTGATTTGAGATGTTTGTTGATTGTAATTATTGTTGGGAAGTAAGTTTATACTGTATTGGACATACATAATATAATAAATAATTTGAAACTAAAGGATTTATATACTCCCTTACTGAAACTGACAATAATAGCGTGCAATAATGCAGCGAGGGGGTGAGCTGTTTATCATTATTGGAAACGAGGAAGTTACGTAATGTTGGCGCGTTTTCCTTTAGAATCTTCTGGAACATTTCCCTAGAGCATATGTATTCATAATTTTCATTGGATATAAAAATAGACGCTAATGTTGGCGCGTTTTATTAGCCAATTGCAGCTCAGTTATAATCTTTAGGCATATCGGGGTGTATGAGTATAACAGAGCTAGGTTAGAGGTAGAGTCCGTCAGTTCACCGAAAATATTTGTATGCTACACGTCGCCTTCAGTCCGTCAGTTCGTCGAAAATATTTGTATGATACACGTCGCCTTCAGTCCAGCAGAAATATTACACATCGGCTATCGATTCGCAAGTTACGCGTATAAGAGTTATGAAAAATCTCAAGTATGGTAAAGTTAATTATACAAAAGGTTGAAGTACGTGAATTAAAAGTGATCAGTAAGAAGTTGTTATAACAGTTTCAGTTTGGCGAGTGTCTAGATCAATGTGTAAATGTGATAGTGAAAGTGTTCGACAATAAAAGTATAAAAGAAATTCTTTCATCAGTGTTATCTTTGGATAAAAGATTCCTTTCCGTTTACACAACCTGTATAAAGAGAAGTGCTCGACCCAAAAGGATAATAGCTAGCCGGAGGACAGTAAACCAAAATTAAATAAAATAACAGTAGCATTCTTTCAAACAAACACGAATACTACCGCAAATTGCTAACACCAGATGGAGCTACAAACCTAACAAAGAATCACGTCACAAAAATGGCTTCACCACATGAAGTAAACACACATACACAAACATTATAAGTATACCGCCGCAAATTGGCTACCACAACGTGGGGCTACAATAATGTTAAATAAATAACATTAATAATACCACTTCAAATTGGCTCCCAAACGTGGGGCTAAATAAATAAATAAATATAAGAAGTATACCACTTCAAGAGACGAAACGTTAAATCAAATTATTTCAACCTACAGACCATGGCAAAACAAACCGGAAATTTTGGAACATAAAACTGCGGTCACCGGTCGTGAAAGCTTAGCTATAGATACATATTAAGTAAACCTTACATAATACGCAAATCTAGGTGAATATAGGTACTCGTTAGTTTTTTTTAAATTTAATCCTCTGTGGATGTTTTCATAAGTGTAACTGCAGTCAAAAACTGAACAGTTAAATGCGGTTTAATATTCTTATTATTTGCGCCAGATTTAGGATCCACTGCATAGTTTTATTTATTCAACTGCGAAACCTATGTTAGGTCGCATTATCTGATGAGATTTAATCTCCCAAGGCAATAAAATAATCTGCTGCCGCCAACTATTTGCTCTAGTTCTCTCCGGCGCTGTTTATTTGCAGTCTCCATTTGGATAAATGTGACATAAAGATATGCGTATCTCACTCATACTGTACCGCAGAAACAAACCATTTGTCTTTTGTTTCACTGCCCTCTGCTTTGTTAGGTCGTGACCATCAATGTTGCTTAGTATGAAGTCCTCTCGGCTACTGTCTTAATTTTATATGCATACTCTGTGAATTAACAACACTGCAAAAAAAAGAAAGAAAAAAAAAAAAAAAAAAGAAAACAGCAATGTTCATTTCATGACATTGACTACGAAAGGTCAAGTCCACCTTAATATATCCTATTATGATTCCAGAATGCTCGTGTTCTAATCTCCAGGACATAAATCAATGTTAATCCTTTAGTCATTTAAAAATCGGAACTAGTTCTCTTTTAGCGAATGATCGTCTGGAAGAACAATCCTTTCCAATGATGGGAGAATTATCAAAATAATTGTTTGGGTGGGCTATAAGATTACTTCGGAGACACGCACGCACACAAATTTTATTGGTTTATAATGTATACGAGTAGAACTCACAGCCCTTTTCACTTTAAAGCGCTAACTACGGATATTTTTATCTCTGACTTCTCACACTCTCTTACTCCCTCCTTCTCTCCCTCTTCACCTATATCTCTCCCTTCATTATTCTTTATCTGCCTATGCCGCTTTCTCCCTCTCTTTACTCTCTCTCTCTCTCTCTCTCTACCACTCTCAATTTCACATTCCTCGGTCACCCCCTTCCCATTCTGTCTTCCACTCTCTTACTCTCATCACCTACGTCACCTTTATTTCCTCTCTCATCTTTCTAACCAATGTACATCGAGGTGATATTTTGAAAACCGGTGATAAAATGGACTATTTAGGTGTTAATAAAACTTAAAACGTACGTCTTGTACCTCGTCCTTGAATAACTATTTAAATACTCTTCTTTTCGAAATTTCGTAAATGACAAAGCTTGTAAGAAGCATTATGCTTATAAACTGGAACGGGAAAATTAGACTAGAAACTCCGATGCTATTACCGGAATTTAAACCAAAGATGTTCGGTTTATCTGCCGCTGGTTAGCAACGAAGCTATCAGGGCAACATGCCGGTACGACATTAAATATTCCCCAACTGACTCACGTTTTCCCTTAAACCACAAGGATTCTCAAATTTATTTTGAAAATCTTGCGACCTAAATATGCAATTGGTTTAAGTCTCAGTAGATAATCATATTGGGTCAAACAGTGATAGTTAATTGCCTACACACGGCATGTGTGAAACAGTCTATCGGCAGATGATGTAATATAACATAGCAGCTTCAATGTTATACTATATACCCGGTGAGTCTTCTCAGCTGAGGATTGAGAAGTTATGCAGTCCCGACGTTGTACATGCTATGCACTGTCCACTGCATCGCGTCGTATAAATTTCTGCCGAAATGACTGCTTTGCACCGCTGTGCGTGCAGTGATTTACACTCGTAGTGCAACAGTGTCCGCGTTTGCCTTCAATGGTATAGGTCTCGGGCTCAAACACTGCCACTTCAAGGTACTTTTGTTATGTTTAGTAAATTTAACGAGAACTGATAGTTGGGCATGTAAATGTCATTTCACTTAATTAGTTTAATTATGTAAATTTCATTAAAACACAAATTGTTACTTGTTAGAACATGCTTTAATGCACATCATAAATGCAAGAAATGGATAAAAAAAACTCATTTAATCGTAGGCGTGAATTGAACTTCCGACCTCCACCAAGGCTTTGCAGCATGTTAATCATTGTAATACTAGAGCACGTTAACAATAAGCATCAGCGGCCTGGTGAAAGGGGTGTCAGCACCTGCATTTCGTATCGTTTATAAAATGCAGGGTTGCCAAGTTACCAATCCGCTGGATGATAAGACTCACGCGGATTAGTATAAGATATTTGAATAAGTAATGAATATAATTAGAATTAAAGCAACTAGTCAGGTTATCTTGAGAAATAGTGCAATACCCTGTAACTGCATCGAGCTCCAAGGATAATGCGCAAAACCTGTTATGTTGTAATGAATGTCATTAATGTTCGTGGTACGTCTGTAAGCATTTATAACGCAAACGTTGAGGTACTTGCTGGTCATCCTGAATTCATAATCCGTTAACACACGCTTCACTCAATAAAACTTTTAATTCCAGATTTTCTACTGTCAACTGATCATGCTGCAAATATTGGTTAATCTCCTATACCCCACCATGCACACATAAACTAAAAGTTGCAGCGTTAAAGCGAAACCTCTACAAGAATGAGCAAAGCACGTAAATATTGTGATTTATGTTGGTGCAGAAAATTACCAACAGTTGGAAAGGTAGAATCAGATGACTGAAAAATTCAATGCAATAGCCGGGATTTGAACCACGGACCTCCCGGTCCCCGTCCGGCTACTCTAACCACTGAGCTAGCATGGCAACATGCCGGCACGTCATTAAATTCTCCAGCTGACTCGAATTTTTTCCGGTAAACCACAAGGAGATCTCAAATGTGTTGAGATGTCATACCCCAATGGCGACTTACTTTCTTTGTAAGTACTTAAGTACCGGGCTTTTAGTTTCAACCACTATTAGGTCAATTAATGGAAATAATTGTTCTTTCACACAAGCCGTGTGTTGGACAGGGTTGGAAAGGTAGAATCAAACGACTGAAAAATTCAATGCAGTAGTCGATATTTGAACCACGGATCTCCCGGTTGTGTGAAAGAACAATTATTTCCATTACCAACAGTGTTTAAAAAGACTGCTTTCAACAAGTACTGCAGTCAGAAAGGGACATCTGTTTCTAAAATCGGCAAGAATATAATGTTTAACAATTAAGAAATTTATAGACAGTTTCGGTTTCCAACAAAACATTTTAATTTTTATTTCAGGATTTACTAAGGATTTTGATTTAAATTTCTTGGATAATAACAATGGCATTTAAAAAGAAATTCTGACGTTTTTGCAGTTTCGCAGATGATTTACCTTCAAAGCAGCAAACTCGCATTTTATGCAGTGGATTATAGCATTTTAATACGTATATTTGAATTTTCATCTCTGCTTGTGTATAAAGAAAGACTTGATGTGTCAAAACTTTGGCAGATGTCTTTAATTTCAAGAGATTAATTCTTCCTTAGAAATGAAGTACACTTGCAGAAAGTACCTTCCAAACGTCCAGTTGAAACCAGCTAATTCTGCGAGTTTTAAAAAGAAATTTTGCGTTTCGCTCACCTTTGGCCGAAAATTGAATCATGGTGTTGATATTAACTGACCCAAGACACCACAAACACCCGATTCAACTAATTCAACAGCACCTTTGCATCCTCGATGTTTCGTTATCAGCCGGTTTAACTCTCATATTCATCCAAGGCAAAAAGCACAAAATCAGAAAAAATCTGCATCACCTGCCATCTTGGAAGTAACTTTTTGTAAAAGTAATTGGGAAACGAATTGAAAGCAGATAATGGTTTACAATTAACGCCAACTAGTTGCACAGTAGATAACAATATAGTTGCAGTCGTTGCAGCCCCACTGTTGGAGAGCCAAACTTGAAGTAGTTGCTGCCCCACGTATGGGAGCCAAACTTGCAGGGGTTTAATTGTTGTGGTTGCACCAAGTATTGCGGGAGATATGTTTCGTGGAGTGTTCGCCCCACGTAGGTACAAAGTTTCCGGTGGCCTTCGCCCCACGTTTACTTTTCCGGTGGCCTTCGCCCCACGTTTACTTTATGTGTAATAACTATTTTATTGTTATTTACTTACATATTATATATGTATGCCTCAGCTGCGTCAATAGTAATTTGTAAAACACGTATCTCTTAGCAGGGCTGGTGTGGCTAAAGAATGAAGGCTTACACAAATTATAATGGCATTTAACTTTGTTTTATTAATCTTTCACGCGATTAAATAACACTTCACTGATGTATCTTACTGTAGAGCTGTGAGATTATTGTTAATTGTACTTTTAAACACGTAAACTTTATATTATTCTCACCACAATGTATTTTCATGTCTCACACTCAAGCTATATCGAACTGATCGGGTACGCAATCTTGTAGCGTCTACCGCTTGAATTTGTACAATTTCTCTATTTCAAGTCTCTGATTGGCTAAGCCTATTCCAATAGAATACTTCTATTCAACTTTTAGTTTTTCTAGTTTTTGATTGGCTATTTATAAACTGTTTTAAATATTACATTATTATTGTTCCAATAACTATTAGTAGCCTTATTAACATTTCTAATTTATTGTTGCCTCAAGGTTACCTCATTGTTAGCAACTTTCGGCTTTTACTTTATAATTCTGTTTGCTACGAAAAACAGCTTGCTTCTATTCTTCTATGCTCCTACATTATTAAATTGCGTAATACATTTACATAACATTATTAAACATGTACATTATAATATAAACATAATCCAATGACTCTTACATACACTTTCTATATTATTACATACACATATTAATTTAAGGCGGGATGTTATTATATTTTATATTATATAATTAGACTGATATCATTTAAAGTATAAAAAATACTAACTCATAGTCTACACGATATGATTAAAGTAGCTTCACATCACTATCATCATCAATAACAGTAGCAGTAGCATCCTAATTACTGTACCTTATTGGTGTATTTCGTTTCAAGTTTGTGTACAATCCGTTTATTTTTCTTTCTTTCTTTTGGGTCGTCCAATCTGTCTTCAGGCTTGTGGCTGCTAAATCTCTGCAATATCTGCATGTAGAGCGTTTCTCGTCCGTGGAGAGAAGCGTCATCTAAGTGTTTAATTGTTTCATTTATCTCGCTAATATCTAGTTCTCCTGTATTTCTTTACTGAGTTTCCTATGTAGTCGTTTATATCCCCCATTGCATGAAAGAAGAGTATTTGAGCTTCTACCATTTATTTGTGCATTTTTCTTTCTTTCTTCTTCCATTCTCTACTTGAGGCACAGCATAACGTAACTGGGATAGACGTTAGGGTATAACGTTTTATTACTGCATCTTTATTAATTAAAATTAGATATTTTATTACCCCACGGAATTGTCGGAATATATTGATTTGCTGTGTTCTCAATACTTTATAGCACAGTGTTCTATTACTTTTTTATCTCTTTGTTTTTAAAGCGAAATTTTTACATTAAAATCATGTTCCACTCCACTTAAGTTAAAACAAAAGGTTTTTATAATTCTTTTTCTGATTATTAGCAAAACAGAGTTTTAAAACCTATTTCCTTATGTAAAGTTAGTTTTCAATAGTATTATTCACTGATTATTCATTTTAACAATATAAATATTACATGGACAAAAAGAAAAGCTTATGAACAACCATATTGTGAAAGTTTCGAACCTGTAACAAAAAGCAAACAAGTCATAGCTGAAGAAACATGGTTCATGTCCCGGCGCCCTAAAGGATTACTAGAACACACGGATGAAGTGTGGGATTATTAATATGCGTTTGATTGTCTCGTCATGGTAGCTCAGCAGTAGAACATCAGTAGATCCGTGACCCGTGTATCCAATCCCAACTGCGAAACTGAATTTTCCATACCCCAAGTTAATTCAAAAACATTTTTGTTTGAGATTACGCCAAACCACTTTTACCGACAGAGCTCAC
This sequence comes from Deroplatys truncata, assembly GCA_030765065.1. NCBI lineage: Eukaryota > Metazoa > Arthropoda > Insecta > Mantodea > Mantidae > Deroplatys > Deroplatys truncata. The sequence continues at coordinate 68,630,178 of CM060987.1, read as the reverse complement.
ACTATATAGGGATTGCCAGAATCACAAAGGTTATCAAAGGAGCTGAAAATATGAAAACAATAACTGAGAAAAGATGGGCTAGTAAAATTAATTACAATAAAACAAATATAGCACCAAAGGAAGAAAAAAAAAGAAAACAACAATACTTCGTGAGATGTAGGTACATGTTGCAGAGATGTACACCCGTGGACAGAAGAAAGCCATCCCCAGATTCCATGTGACGATCGGAGGGCTTCGTGTACCTTCGTAACAGCTGTGTTCACAACGCACATACAGGAACTGTAGAATGGTCGGTTCCTGTGAGCGCAATGGTCACCCATAACGGTGTTTCTCGGTGGTGCGCTTATAAGCTACTGAAAGCACAGTACGAAACAACGCTTCATTGGTCGAGAGGTTAAGAAGTTAATGCTTGCGCTCATATGCTCCTCCTTTCAAATGTCGTAATAGTTATTTTTATTTTTATGTTGTTAATTTTATGACTGGATGTGCAAAACATAATATTGCATTAATATAACTTTTGCATTTTAAGTTTTAGGCATATATATATATGCACACAAAACCATAATTATACTAAAACACTCGTTTTAAACAACTAAAGAAATAAATACAAGTGTACTATTATCTTCTAAAACTAAAACACATAAAAATAAACAAAATTAATATCGGGTGTATAGGCCCTAAGCACGTACAGCTGCTCTCAATTTTTGGGTTACAGATGAAATGAAATCCCTGTAGTAACGTGGACGAGAAACTACAACATTCCAGGCTTCTTGAATTTGTGACCAGAAGCCATCTTTGGTCCTTCGCGCATCTGCAGGGAAATTCGGGCGTAGCACTCACATTTTCAATAGAGTTCAAATCTGGTGTACAGGGAAACAGCCTATCCCTCTCTACGAACTATTGTAAACCTTACGACATATGTGGATAGGGTGATTATCCTGTACGAACTCAACAATTTCATCAGGATATCTCATCCTCATAGAGGGAATCAAAATACTCTTAAGTATTGCCGTGTATTGAGCACCGTTCAGTGTAACGTCAAGCTGCTGCAGTAATCTAGGCCGTCCCTTGATATCCAAAAAGATACAGATATTAGACCATGATGAAACAGTGAAGCCACGTATTTTGCAACGTAATAATTATTCTATTATAAACTTAACCAAATGCCGTGAATAAAATGCAATATACCGAAAACAAGTAGTCACTGTGTGTTGATTAATCATTATTAACAGAAGAAAAAAAATCTGATGTGTTAACACTCACATAACTTTCTCTACTCTTGTACAAACTATTTTTACAAACACTTATTCTCCATATGTTTCATGTTAATCGAGATGTTAATCTTAGTACTAATTTTCTTGTAGATGGAAGGGGAATATGGTAGGTTATAAGCGATAGTCAAATATTTTAAGCGCTGGTTGCTATGTGTCGCATGCCATTCTTTTTGCATGTCCAGGACATAAAAAATGAATAACGAATTAGAGAAAAAGTATAAGTATTGGAAAATTTAAGGGAATAACAAGCAATATCTCGAAAATGGTTCACTCAACAAAAAAAATGTATATGACATAAATTGTGTATTTTAACGTGTATTTTTGTGTAGTAAAATTTTGTCTATCTCTTATAGTTTACCAGTTATGCAATAACTGGTAAACTATAATAATCTTTTTTAAATCATATTCAAAATTCGCTCCTAACCCTGATATAAATATTGTTAAAACAAGTCGCTCACAATGAAGAATACTTTTGGAGACATTCCCAGAAAATTCAAGATATACATTTCATTTGTCATGAAAATATTTTAAACATATGATATTTTAATTAAAATCGTTAGAGCCATTTTTGAGAAAATTAAAATTTTCGAAAAATGTTCCATGTAAAGGGTAATCCGGGGTGGGGGGATTTTCTTGAAAACCTTCGTGACGCATCTCTGGAAGCTACTGAACCTAATACCAAGTTTGGTGCTTATCCGACTGTTCGTTTCTGAGTTATGCTGTTCACAGACACACAGACACACACACGGACATGTTTCCAAAAATGCTTTTTTTTGGATTCAGAGGGTCTCAAAGCATATATTTCCGGTGAAATCTCCGTATCGAATTTTTGGGTGGAATACAATACTTCCCCTACTTACTATACATAGTAGAGAAAGTAAAAAAGGGTTTGTTATATGCGAGAAGCGAACCTGCAGCTTTAACCACAGAAGTGCCACAGCGCTACAGAGAAGACTCACGGAAGGTAACATGTTTCAGAATGCCGTATAACAACTTACTGCAGCGACTACACAACTGCATTGTGTATGATGTAAACAAGGCTCTGTGTCGTGTAGAACAGAAAAAATTGGCGCTCAAGACATTTTTTATAATAATATATACTTAGGAAAGAATTCATTAAAGTATAGATTATATGTATATATTTATATACATACATACATACATACATACATACATACATACATACATACATACATACATACAGAGGGTGCCAAAATGTATGCACACTTCAAACAAAGAAAAAACTGTATTAACATAGCAAAGCTGAATTCACACAAACAGAAAATGATGAGCACTAATCATTTTAGACTTCTACAGTTAAAGCAGTTGCTCAAAGTGCCCACCATCGGCGTCGATACACTTCTGAATAGCTTGAACTATTCATCGAGCAACGTTTGCGAAAGTATCCTCAGCGTATGCAGCACATGCCGCTTCAATTTCTTTCCAAAGTGCTACCTGTGTAGCTGGTTTTCTACGCTATACAACATCCTTAAGTGTTCCCCATAGGTAGAAGTCCAACGGAGTTAGATCCAGAGAAGGCGGCGGGAACTCAATCGGACCTATTTGTCCTATCACGTACATCTCGGTGATAATGTGGTGGTGCACCATCCTGTTGGAAGGAACATTCCTCATTTCCATAGAGTGTATGAATGGAGGGTAAGACGGATGTGCCTATCATGTTCACGTGCACTTAGTCAATTATAGTTCCTTCAAAAAAGAATAATTGCCCAATTTGACCCCTAGATGACAACCCGTGCCAAACATTAATTCCAGGTTATTAACACCTTTTCCAAAAAAGAACAATAACGGAATTTTTGCACACCAGTAGACACAGTTAAGGCGGTTAACAGTTCCGTTCAATTTAAATTGTGCCTCATCGGACCTAACAACTTTCCATACGAAGGCCTCACACTCTTGCAGCATGTTCCGAAACCACTCACACTACTGCATTCTCCGATTAGGGCCATTTTCATTTAATGCATGCAAAATCTTGGAATGAAAACTTTCAACTTTGCTGTTTTAATAATACGACGTGCGCTGGTTCTGCTAATCCCAGCCTTGCATACACATTGCTTTGTAGATTTCTGCTATGAGTGTTCAAAACGTTCCAAAACCATAGCCGAGGTTGATGTGTCAGGTCTCCCAGATCGTATACAGTATACAGTACTGTGAGTCTCAAATTTGTCTGAATGCGTGCAATTGTTAATCGCGTTGGCGGTTCTGTTCTGCACACACGTCTTCAACAACATTCTCGATTTTCCAATGCCACTTCAAAATTGCTTTCCGCTGTTCAAACGATAATCTTGGCTCCATTTTGTTGTAGCAACGCTAGCATAAGCAGTTTGGGTCACATCGGTTTACAGAACATCATATGATAATCTTGGCTTCATTTATTCATTGTTGATTTACCTGTTGCGTAGCTACACTAGCATAACATACACTATGTGATCAAAAGTATCCGGACTCCCCCACAAACATACGTTTCTCATCTTAGGTGCATTGTGCTGCCACCTACTTCCTGGTACTCATTATCCGCGACCTCGGTAGTCATTAGACATCGTGAAACAGCAGAATGTGACGCTCTGTGGAATTCACGAACTTCAAACATGGTCAGATGATTGGGTGTCACTTGTGTCAGAAGTCTGTACGCGAGATTTCCACACTCCTAAACATCCCTAGGTCCACTGTTTCTGATGTGATAGTGAAGTGGAAACGTGAAGGGACATGCACAGCATAAAAACGTACAGGCCGACCTCATCTGTTGACTGACAGAGTCCGCCGACATTTGAAGAGGGTCGTAAAGAGTAATAGGCAGACATCTATCCAAACCATCACGCAGGGATTCCAAACTGCATCAGAATCCACTTCAAGTACTATGACATTTAGGCGTGAGGTAAGAAACCTTGGATTCCATGGTCGAGCGGCTGCTCATAAGCCACACATCACGCAGGAAAATGCCAAACGACACTTCGCTTGGTGTAAGGAGCGTCAACATTACACAATTAAACAGTGGCAAAACATTGTGTGGAGTGACGAATCACGGTACACAATGTGGCGATCCGATGGCAGGGTGTGGATATGGCGAATGCCCGGTGAACGACATCTGCCAGTGTGCGTAGTGCCAACAATGAAATTACGAGGTGGTTGTGTTATGGTGTGGTCGCGTTTTGCCTGGAGGGGGCATCCCTTGTTGTTTTGCGTGTCACGATCACAGCTCAGACCTAAATTGATATTTTAAGCACCTTCTTGCTTCCCACTGTTGAAGAGCAATTCGGGGATGGCGATTGCATCTTTCAACACGATCGAGCACCTGTTCATACTGCATGGGCTGTGGCGGAGTGGTTAGACGACAATAACATCCCTGTAATGGACTGGCCTGCACAGAGTCCTGACTTGAATCCTATAGAACGTCTTTGGAATGATTTGGAACGCCGACTTCGTGCCAGGCCTCACCGACCTACATCGATACCTCTCCTCAGTTCCGCACTCCGTGAAGAATGGGCTGCCATTCCCGAAGAAACCTTCCAGCACCTGATTGAAAGTATGCCTGCGAAAGTGAAAGCTGTCATCAAGGCCAAGGGTGGGCCTACACCATATTGACTTCCAGCATTACTGATGGAGGGCGCAACGAACTTGTACGTCATTTTCAGCCAGCTGTCCGTATACTGTTGATCACGAGTATATGTGAGTCACATATGTTTACAGAACCTCATACTACAGATTACTGTTGCTTTTCGGTCCAACTTTGGAATATATTAAACATATATCTCATGTCAACGTGTGTATACATTTGTTGGCACCCTCTGTATACAGAGTGATAAAGAAAAAGTAGTCCATATTTTGAGAGGTGGTAGTATGGACCAAAACAAGGAAAAAAGGTCCAACAAACATGGGCTCTAAAATGGATTCCTTAAGAGTTATGAGCACTTGTTCATTTTTGCTACTGTGAAACATCTCTTAATTGGCACATATTGAAATTAATACACCTCTAATTAAGGTTATTAAAAAGAGGATTTTTATCGAATTGTTGGGCATGCAACCTTAAATCGATTTTTTACATTTCATTTCATTCTACCATTTATTATTACGGCCATCTCTTTGCTATTACATATTATCTACAGCAAGGGTGGCGAAAACGACATCCTTCCGCGAGTCACCAAATATGGAACACGCACTGCATCACTCACAGCACGTGTAAAACAAAGGGACGGTTGCAGAGTGGGAACTGCGCCTGCGAGTCAAAACAACTCGCGAAGCACTTTTTCGCCACCTCTGATCTACAGAATGCAGTAAACAAATGAGGAGACGTTACTCTATTACTGCAAAACAGCATGGTTTCTAATGTAATGTGTTTGCAATTAATACGACCTGTAATTGCATCATCCCTAAGGAGGTGCTCAATATGGTGCCCATTCATAGTAAGGCATGCTTCTATCCGATGTCTTTAGGGAGTCATGCCCTCTCGCCACTCCAGATTGGCCACGGATGCTCTGGCAGGCATTAATGATGCTTTCCTGAAGTATTTGTACATCATTAATGGGGGTTGCATACTCCAAAGATTTAAAGATAAAAATACAATGTAAAGGCATTTCACAAACTTATCAAAATACAAACTGATTCCTTTAGAACTAATAAGAATATGCTTTACACTTACCCAGAACTGTAAATACAGTTTCCAATAACAACACTAACAGATGTTGACTGCATGCTGTATGCCTAGACAATAACAGAGTAGCATGTGTTTCCATTAGTTTACTGCCTGCTGTGGGTCGTACGTAGGTAATGGTAAAGAGCTTCCACTAGGAGGGATGTTTCCCAATAGGGAAGATGAAAAAGTGCTCATAACTCTTAAGGTATGCATTTTAGAGCCTATGTTTACCGGACATTGTGTTCTTGTTTTGGTCTATACTACCACCTCTCAAAATATGAAATACTTTTTTTAACACCTAATACATACAATTTCTAAAAGTTGCGATTCAATCCATTTGTAGAATAAAATCGTTTAACTTGAAATCTTGGCAGAACCACCACTTGCTGCGATCAAAGACTAAATAGTGTTTTTCTTTGTGGTGCTGGATGGTGGTTGCATAATTATTCATTTTGCCACAGCCCTAATCACCATAGGATTAATCGAAATCTGGACTCGTTTTTAAGTTATGCCAAATTTAATTAATTTATTCAGCTGAACATCATAAACAACAAAAATAAGATTTTACAGAAGAGCCAAACAAAACGGTCTTAATGGAAATCGTTCTTGTTGTTATATTTCTATTCAATAACACTAAGAGTAGTTTGCCTTTAATTGATCTTGTTTATTCACTACTCTTTAATAGATCACTACAAGAGTCAGTCATATCGACCAGTTAACCTATTCCACACACTTTTATTGATGGAAATGTTTATCTCAGGAATAGCCAAAGTCTCCAATCATATTCAGGTCAAATAAAACATTAGACCATATTTAATCCTATTTCCATTAAAGTGTTGGTTGCAACTTTGTTCTGTTGAGTATTCAATAATTGTAAAACTTGTTTCAGCAAAAACAATCGATTCTGTATATAACGTCGTTTTGAAGAATTTTTCATATATCGACTTTGCTCCTCCTGAAAAAAATAAGTGGGAATCAATAAAATTGACTCTTATTAAGGCATTAGGAAGCACTTGCAACAACCAACACAGTCCTGTAGCATACACTTGCAACAACCCAACTTAGCCCCTTAGCATACACTGTAAACAACACAAATAAGTCGCGTAGCATATACTGTGAAGAACTCAACTCAGTCCCGTAGCATACACTGTCAACAACGCAATTCAGTCCCGTATCATACATTTGCAACAACCCAACTCAGCCTCCTAGCATACACTGTCAAGAAGCCAACCCAGTCTAGTAGCATACACTGTCAGAAACCTAACTCAGTCCTGTAGCATACACTGTCAAGAAGCCAACGCAATCCCGTAGCATACAATGTCAGCAACACAGCTCGGTCTCGTAGCATATACTGACAACAACAACCTAACTCAGTCCGGTAACATATGCTGTCAATAGCCCAACTCTATCCTATAGCATATACTGCCAATAACCTAACTCAGTCCTGTAGCATACACTGTCAGCAAGCCAACGAGTTCCGTAGCATATAATTCAAACCCGCAATAATGCTCTGAGCATTGTGAAGTGTAAAGTGGTGTGGCGTCCCTGTTACGAAAAGTTGACAGTGGTACTGAGCACAAACAGTTGGTTGTGAATGCGACGTTGTCTGGTAGTTCTTCACAAAAGAACAAACGTTATTACAGATTACATATTTTGACGTTTTTAAAAATCTTTCATTTGATTAGAATTATAATTCTTTTAATAATATACCTATTTTCATCCATTTTGTGTGTGGAGTTCACGAAACTGTCACATGCATTTAGTAGAGCAAATTTTTACATAGCATCTAATTTTGCTGTTGAAGTGGGTTTTAGTGAAATATAAAACTCAAATACCATTTTGCAGTCACTGTAGGTCTGCTGAAAGTCATAAGTCTTTTAAAATGAGATGGATTGAGGTTAATTTCCTACAGGACCGAATTAGGTTGTTTACATTTTGGAAGAGGGACCAGTTAGGTTGTTGACAGTTTGGAAAATGAAAGCCACTTAGGATACGAAAGTAGAAAATAGGACCGAGTTGGGTTTCGGTTTTAAAAACATAAAAGTACATAACATCAGGAAGTGAACTGAAGCATGAACATACCGCAAGCCCCTTGATCATTATGCTTACTGCTTCAAAAGTGTGGTTTTTCTAACGCAGTAGATCTCACCTTGCTGTGCTGCACATTTAAGGTCCCCTTCCATCACCGACAAAGTGTAACATTGTCGTTAAAATATTTGCATATTTATTTGAAATAGTTCCGTAAAATGTTTCGAATCCTCAAGAGCGAAAAGTGAAACTAATCTCTCGTTATCTTGTGAACCAAGACTTACAAAACACTGCAGGTGCTCATCTACTCGTATCTGTCCTCCAATGTACAAACAGCCAAGTTCATAGCGCTTAATTTCTAGGCAAACAGCCATTTTCAGTAACGTAAAGCGAATAGGAGAATCACTGTTTATATGCATACTATAAAATACAAGGTCTTTTGTAAAGTTGTAATGGATAGGGAAAGTCAAGTGAGCGTGACAAGCGATTTTTACATTTTTAGCATCTATTTGTAGTAGGTAGATGAAGTATTGTATTCCGATTTGTATCGAGATTTCATTGGATATTTTTTGAGGATTCTTGGATCGGGGAAAAAAATTGAAAACGTGTCTGTGTGTGTGAGCGCGCGTGTATTTTTGTGAAGAGCAAAAGCCGGAAACTTAGCTTTTCTATGATTGTGTGTTTTCTGTGTCTTGCCAATGATATTTACAGAGCAGGAAATTTAGAATTCCAACACATGAATTCGTTTTCTATATCCACCAACTTGATCCTGCAGTAAACATTCAATATCTCGTACACTAGCATGGGAGGTTAAGTGCACTTGAAGTCTTACTTTACATCTTTTTAATAATTAGTAGGAACACATTATGTGAATAGCACACTTCGAACAGAATAACTCATGTTATTTCAAGCATTATTGAAAACTAATTAGCCGTAATAATTAAAGATGAATGAACATTTCATACCTCATTCAAGATTTTTCAACAACCAATGATGCGCACTCAGCTCTCTATTCCTATTCAATATCTGCGTCTGGATAATCCAGTCTCCGGCTTCAAATTCTCTTTGAAATACTAAATAGGTTCTATTTCAGTAGGAGGCCTAACAAAAGTGTTGCATATCATATATTCATTTTGTAAGAAATGGGGTTTAAGAATAAATTTTAAAAAATCAAAAATAATGGTATTTAAAAAGAGCTACAAATTGAAGAAGGAGGAAAAGTGGTATGTGGAAGGGGAAGAGTTGCAAATAGTAAACAAATTTGATTATTTGGGAGTGAGAATAAGTAGTAATGGGAGATGGAATAAGTGTCTTAGCTAAGGGAAGATTAGCAATGACTGCTATAAGAATGTGCTTAAAGAAAATACCAGATATGCAAATTAAATGCTTGGAAAGGGTTTACAAAGCTGTAGTTGAAGCAAAAGTGGTCTATGGATCAGAGATTTGGGGAAGTGAGAAAGGATGGGGGATGATTGATAAAGTGCATAGATCGCTCTGTAAATGTATGTTAGGTTTATCTATTTCATCACATAATGGAACAGCAATGTTGGAGTTGGGAAGAGTAGGTAGCAAGGGCATGATAGTGGAAAGGATACTTAAATATTGGCATATATTGAAATCATTGGACGAGCATAATATCTTAAGGCAATGTTTAATAATACAAGAAAAATCCAGTGATGGGATGAACTGGGCTCAAGGAATAAGGAGAATCCTACAGGAAACAGGAATGGGTAACTTATGGGAGGAGAGAGAGGGGTTAGTTAAAGGTTTCTGAAAGAAGTGAGGAACAGAATAGAAGATACAGAAAAACAAGAATTATTTCAAACTCTGGAAGGAAAGAAAAGTTTGGAACTATATAGACAATTAAAGGTGGACTGGGGAAGGGAGAAGTATGTGGATGTAGGTAATAGGTTAGTGAGAGAAGGGTGGGCCTGGTCCAGATTAAGTGCATATAGGCTAAGGGGAGATAGGAAGGGAGCGAATTTGAATAGGCGTCCGCTTTGTGGAGAGGCAGATAATAATTTGCATTATATAATTGAATGTGAAGAAACTAAGTTGTGGAGAGATCACTTTTTACCTAAAGAATGGGAGAATGTTAACAAAGAAGTATTAAAAGTTAGGTTAATGAAAATACAAAAGGAGAGGGATATAAACAAAATAGGAAAATATATGGGGAGAGTAAGAGAAAAATGGTTTAGAAAAAATAAAGCAATATGAATTTGTTATGTCCTACCATGCATAAATAACCACGGTGTTAAAATGCATAATGGACCAAAGAAAGAAAAAATAGCAACTTAAAGTAATGTATTAGTGTTACCATTTAGGGATGGGACTTCGATACCGTCGATACCTCGTTACTCTTGATACTTTGAGATATGTCTCGATAATTTTTGCATACTTTAAAATGTTTAACTATTGCATTATTGAAAGTTGTTGCGTTTATCATTATGCTAGATAAGGAATGAGAGACAACATGTCTCTATTGCCTCGCACGCATCCCCAACGATTTGCGGGACTATAATTCTTGATAGATATTGACTAATGCAAAATTCCATAGACTCTTGTGTCTAAATGAAAACATGCAAAACGTTGGGGGAAAGAAAGATGCACTCATGTAATATGCAGCGTTAACTGAATTGTGAATGAAGATGATTTACTTGACGCACTAAATCACGTTTCCTAGCTTGCTGACTCACCCACCTTCATTACATTTACCTACTCCGGTGACCAAAATCTGTGAATACAGCAGAAACAAATCAGAATTCAAAACGTGAGATAGTACAGCACATGGAAATATTTGTTATTTCTAGTTGTTTTTCATTTCAGTTAAGACTGTACAATATCTCCAAAGCTAAGCTTGTAGAAAGACATGTCTCGAATGAAAGTTGCTTGATACTATGGGGGAAAGTAAATGCCATTAGTCGTGTTTTATTTAAATTCGCTTTAATTGTAGGTTCCCATTTAAAAAAATTAAATTCACCCTAAATTACTACTATAACGTCCTTCAAACAAAACACGACTAATGGTATTTTTCTCCATAATATCAAGCAACTTTTATTAAACACATTTCTATCTACAATGCTTAGTTTTGGAGATACAGTCTCAACTTAAAGGTCCTCCCTGTTTGTTAGTTTATATTTCAAGGTTGAAGTATAAAGAAGAATTGCTAGTATTTATTTTTTTTCGGGGAAAATCCTTTAAAAGAAATTTTTCAGCATAAAATACAGTTACATGAAAAGGGAGGCAAAGAATTATTATTATTATTATTATTATTATTATTATTATTATTATTATCTTGATTAACAATAGGGATATATAACCTGTGATATCATTAAGATAAATGAATTGCTGCCAATTGAAGAATGTCCAATAAGAACTATTTCGGAATTAGCATACAATACAAAATTGGTTACACAGAAAACTACTAAGAACATAATTCAGTGAACAAGTTACGGCCTTTGCAGTTCTTTATATAGTGAGTATCGAGTATCGAGAATAGTGGAATCGTCTTATCACTATTATTATTTTTAAACAATTCGCTTTGAGTTACGGTAGCAACCATCAAACAATTGACTCAAATGCTCTTAAATTACAGTATCTTACTAAGCCATTGTATTGTTATACGTAGCTGTTGAATTGGCAGCATTACGTTACCGGAAATCCGAGATGACAATGGATAAGTTCATTAGAAGAATTTGTTTTTTATTACTTTCTCTACTACATATAGTAAGTAGGAGAAGTATTGTATTATACCCCAAAATTCGATACCAAGATTTCACCGGAAATATATGCTTTGAGGCCCCCTGAATCCAAAAAAAGCATTTTTAAAAAAACATGTCTGTGTGTGTGTCTGTCTGTGAACAGCATAACTCAGAAACGAACGGTCGGATAAACACCAAACTTGGTATTTAGGTTCAGTATCTTCCAGAGATGCGACACAAAAGTTTTCAAGAAAATCTCCCCCACCCCACATTACCCTTTACATGGAACATTTTTCGAAAATTTTAGTTTTCTCAAAAATAGCTTTAACAATTTTAATTAAAATATCATATATTTAAGATACTTCCATGAGAAATAAAATGTATATCTTGAATTTTCTGGGAATATCTCCAAAAGTATTCTTTATTGTAAAGGACTTTAGCATAACTGGTAAACCATAAGACATGGACAACATTTTACTACACATAAAATGTAAATCGCGTTAAAATACACAGTTTATGTCATATACATTTTTTTGTTGAGTGAACCATTTTCGAGATATTGCTTGTTATTCCCTTAAATTTTCCAATACTTATACTTTTTCTCAAATGGGAATTCGTTATTCGTTTTTACTTTCTCTACTACGTATAGCAAGTAGGGGAAGTATTGTGATACCGAGATTTCACCGTAAATACATGTTTTGGGATCCCCTGAATCCAAAAAAAGCATTTTTGGAAACATGTCCGTGTGTGTGTCTGTGTGTCTGTCTGTGTGTCTGTCTGTGAACAGCATAACTCAGAAATGAATAGTCGGATAAACACCAAACTTGGTATTTAGGTTCAGTATCTTCCAGAGATGCGACAGAAAGGTTTTCAAGAAAATCCCCCTACCACAGAGTACCCTTTACATGGAACATTTTTTGAAAATTTTAATTTTCTCAAAAATGGCTATAAGGATTTTGATTAAAATATCATATGTTTAAGATATTTTCATGTCAAATAAAATGTATATCTTGAATTTTCTGGGAATATCTCCAAAGGACTTTAGCATAACTGGTAAACTGGACAACAGTTCAGTACAGACAGACACACAGACACACACATGGACATGTTTCCAAAAATGCTTTTTTTGGATTCAGGGGATCCCAAAACATGTATTTACGGTGAAATCTCGGTATCACAATACTTCCCCTACTTGCTATACGTAGTAGAGAAAGTAAAAACGAATAACGAATTCCCATTTGAGAAAAAGTATAAGTATTGGAAAATTTAAGGGAATAACAAGCAATATCTCGAAAATGGTTCACTCAACAAAAAAATGTATATGACATAAATTGTGTATTTTAACGCGATTTACATTTTATGTGTAGTAAAATGTTGTCCATGTCTTATGGTTTACCAGTTATGCTAAAGTCCTTTACAATAAAGAATACTTTTGGAGATATTCCCAGAAAATTCAAGATATACATTTTATTTCTCATGGAAGTATCTTAAATATATGATATTTTAATTAAAATTGTTAAAGCTATTTTTGAGAAAACTAAAATTTTCGAAAACGAAAAGGACTTTAGCATAACTGGACAACATTTTACTACACATAAAATGTAAATCGCGTTAAAATACACAATTTATGTCATATACATTTTTGTTGTTGAGTGAACCATTATCGAGATATTGCTTGTTATTCCCTTAAATTTTCCAATACTTATTTTCTCAAATGGGAATTCGTTATTCGTTTTTTTTAATGTCCTGGACTATCAAAGAGGATGGAATGCGCCAAATAGCAACCAGCTCTTAAATTATTTGACTATCGCTTAAAGCCTACCAATTCCCCTTGCACCTACAAGAAAATTAGCTATAAGATTAACATCTCGATTAACATGAAGCATATGGAGAATAAGCGTTTGTAAAAATAGTTTGTACAAGAGTAGAAAAAGTCATGTGAGTATAACACATCAAATTTTTAATAATTCATTCAAAATAAAACATGTAATCGTTCAAAAAATAGTATGAAATACGTGTATATGAAATACATAATAGAATCTCGGAAATAGAACTGGATTCTGTAAGAATGCACTCCCCACATCATCCAAGGATGAGACACATAGATTTTCGAGGAAATTCCTCCACCCGAATAACATTGAAAGCTATTGTTATTTTATTTTATCAAATTTTTCTCTAACGAATTTGATTAAAGATGTTAAAGTTATTTGCATGATGAATAAACTCCATATCTTGAATTTTCTGCATGTTAAGAAATAGACAAAAAGTTACGTTACAAAACACTAGATCTCTTTAAACCATACAATGAATTTCAAATAATTTTTTGTGGCATCAAACTTTCGGAGATATTCGTTGTTTTTTATTTGAATGTTACATAATTTATAATGTTTTGAAGTGCTGTCACCATTGAGTTCTTTTTCCCGATATCATGCGAATAATAGGAATTTCAATCTTTTTAAACAATTGCCCATAACTTCAGCTCCCTGTATCCCCCTGACATACATACATACATACATACATACAACGAAACTATTGTTCTGCAAACGTTTATCTAGATTAACATGAAGTCATAGGGGAAAAAAAAGCATTTTTAAAAATGGACTGTAACAGCTTTATAAGAAATATGTATTACATTCATGTGACTTTCTCTACCCTCTATCGTTTATTAATGGGTATAAAAACTTCTCTTACGAAATCTTATTTTTCTATATCATTTTAATCGAGACAAACCTCTGCTTATCGATATGAATGCAAAGGGAATGGCGATAATCAAATGTTTATGAACTGGATGCTCTATGCTGGCCTTAAAATTCTGAACTCTCTCCATGCAATCGCAAAAAATAAGTGAATTTCGACAGGGCTTTATAAAAATGACAAGGAATTGAACAGTTCAAATACTTAACAACGGATATCTCGGAAATGGCTGAAGATTATTTGAAATAAATTGCGCTTTTTTTTTAAAGAGATCTACATTTCTGTGTAGTGCATTTTCGTCTTTCGCTTAAGTTTTACAAGTTATACAATATTATACAAAATGCCTTACATGGAAGATTTTTTCAAATTTATTATTTTCTAATAATGTCTCTAAAGATTTTGATTTAAATACCATATACTAATGTTATTTACATTACAAATAAAACGTTTATCTTGGATTTTCTGAGAAATCTTATCAAATCTTATCAAATATAATCTTATATAATTGGTAAACGAAAACATACTGCATACAGATTTCTTTAAGACGCATAATTTATTTCAAATAAGTTTTTTGTGGCATAAGCCATTTCTGAGATGTCCGTTATTAATGGTTAGATTCTTTTTAGCTCCGCATTTAAGTACATTGGTCTTAACGGTGGCTTTCCTTTGGAACTTATTGCCTATTGGTGTTAACTCGTGCAACTCTTGTCGTTTCTTTAAACTTTTCTTTAATTAGATCATACACACATGCACACTCTCATTCATACTTTCAGATAAGGAATAATCTTTGTTAAAGAAAACTCCCCACTCTCCAGCCGGGAATCGAACCCGGGACCCCTAGCACAGCAGGTAGTTTCTCTACCGACTGAGCTACGGGGCCATTACTTAGACATTCTTTTAAGTTCTTTCAACATTCAGTTGGTTCTCGCGATTGCAAGGAAACAGTATGGAAGTTTTAGGCAGCGTATAGCGACCAGTTCTTAAACATTTGACTATCACTGTTCTCTTCGTATTTGTAACGAAATGTGTAATGTAGCTATTTCTGCAAAGATTTATTTGGATTAAAATGAAGTAGCTGGAAAAATAAGCTTTAGTAAGAATAGTTTGTATACCCACTAATAAGCAATAGAGGGTAGAGAAGTCATGTGAATGTAACACATCAGGTTTTTATTTTAGAAACAAAATAAAATTGTATCAATAGATTAGAATGTTTTAATTCACCGTTGTGATTAAAACTAGTATTTAGGTTGCTAGAAACGACGAAACAAGCAGCAGTTTATATAGACAGTAATGGATAAACATATCTCGAGATAAACTGGCTGATTCATGGTGTCATAAGAAAGTGAGCCTTGAAAGAAAGAAAAAGAAATTGGAGTTGGGACGCCGCTGCCTCTGATAACATTTGAATTAATGACGCCTATTTAGTTAAAGCCGGAACTCAGCAGAAGACAACTTTTCATCGGCACGAGATTGTACGCAGGCAACTCTTTGAATTATTTAATCCTGTGCGCTTAACGCTCGGCTAGTCTACGACTAATTACGGCGCATGTGAATGTTTCACGAGGTGCTAACAGTTATAGAAGCCCCGTGCTATCTGCCATCCTCCATAACTTGCACTAACATTGCACATGCACTAACTTTTAAAGCACGTTCACGTGTAATGTAAAAGTAACTGACGTAAAAATTCGCTACGCCGCGGCGCTTCTGATGTAGGGAAGGCCTTTTTCTAATTATTCCTTAGTATCCTGCAGGCACAGTGAATGAAAAGCCTCAGCAAAGGAAACCTCTTTGCCACTGATATACCGTTTATACTTTAGGACAAATTTACCGATATACTATTTGGGCTGGAAGGGAAATGTTTTACAAGGGAAATATTTGGGCTCCAACTTTTTAGACCTTTTATGATAATTTACGCCCGCATTTAGTGATAAGGCCAGGGTTGGTTGTTGGGTAGGTTTTATCTAAAGTCGCCAAATATGAACGTAACTGTTGTCCAATGCCTCCAGCTTTGTACTATAAAAATAAATAATCTAAGTTCATGTGCTGCTCAACGATTAATGTTATTTATGAGTATTTTTAAATCACACCTACGTGCTAAAGTCTGTAAATTCAGCATTTGTGAGATACATTTTGCACAATATATACTTATAATTATTATAGTTTTAATCCTATACTGTGTTTATGAATGTTGCAATTTATATCTACACCGTGAAATAATGGTCTATTGCAATAAAGAAGAATTTGTTTTTACACTTTTATTGCCGTCACACTTAATTAATAGTGCACATCTGTAATCTTTGTACACGCCTGACTGAAACTGTTATATTTCCGAATGCAATTACTGTCGTAATAGTTGTCGCGTACCTACTTCACATTTTGTAACTAACTTACGACGCGAGAGATTCTGTAGAATTGCGTAATGTGTACCTCGCGAGATATTGCTGAGAATTGCCTGATATGTAACTCGCGAATGATTGTTTAGAACTGCCTGACGTGTACCTCGCGAGAGAGATTTCTTAGAACTGCGCGACGTTTACCTCGTGAATGATTCTGTAGAACTGCGTAATGTGTACTTCGCTAGAGATTGCTGAGAACTGCGTAATGTGTACCTCGCGAGTGATTCTTTTGAACTGCCTCAAGATACAGCTACATACTTCATCCTCGAACAGCTCCTTTTCAGTTGGAAAGCATAATACGTTTCTCCCATTCCAACCAAAAACTTGATACCGAGATTTAAACGAAAATACATCTTTTGAGGTCCCCTGAATGGAAAAAAAGAAAAGAAAAAAGCATTTTAGTGAAAGGTCCGCGCGCGCGCGCGTGTGTGTGTATGTGTGTGTGAGTGTGTCTGAACAGTATAACTAAAAAAAAGTCGGATAAATACCAAACTTGGTATTTAGGTTCAGTACCTTCCAAGGATGCGACACGAAGATTTTAAAGAAAATCTCCCAACCGAGCGCGATGGCTCAGGCGGTAAAGTCTGTGGGCCACATTCGGAAGATCCTGGGTTCAAATCCCGTGGGCCGACCAGTCTGTCTGAGGTTTTTTCGTGGTTTCTCTCAGTCGCCAAGGTAAATATCGGATTGGGTATTTAATACCACGACCCAAAGTTTCACCTTAAATCTAAAACAATAATAAAATGAAAAATAAGTAGTAATAGCGAATGCTGTGCCATCTATTCACAGATAATGTAAGCAGTTAGACTGTACGGCACCCTCATGCTATCTGCACGGCACGAAGCAAAAGATCAGGTAGCTATGCACTAGGATCTCTGTGACACGTGACGGAGCGGATGGTTACAAGGATGAGAACTAGAAGGCTAACTGTCCATCACATATCGTTCTAAGAGTTATCCACTAATAGATCCGTCGAGATATGATCAAGGAGGTAAAGCGACGTAAAATAGAGTAATAATAATAATAATAATAATAATAATAATAATAATAATAATAAAAAAAATCACCCACTCCAAACTACCCTTTACATGGAACATGTTTAGAACATTTTTTGATTTTCTAAAAAAATGACTTTAACGATTTCAATTAAAATACCACGTATTAAAGGTATTTAGATGACAAATAAAATGCATATCTTGAATTTTCTGAAATAAAGCCTGTGAAGTCCTCTTCATTCGGAAGGAATTTTGTATGATCTTGTATAATTGGTAAACTTTAAGCGATAGACGAAAACTTCCTACACAGAAAAAAGGTATATCTGTTTAAAACACACAATTTATTCCAAATAAGTTATTTTTTGGTATACGCCATTTCTGAGATGTCCGTTATTAAAGGACTATATCACATTACATATTTTCAAGGCGCATTTATGTTACTATCTATAGCACTGCGGCATAAGATATTGTTTGTGTGTATGTGTAGTGTGTGTTTCTTAAAATAGTTTCTTAGTTTGAACTTCAATTAACCGAGGTCATATTGAACGTTGTCTGAAGTGTATATACAGCCATTTGGGTTTTAAATTCAACTGTTTGAAAGTTCCGGCCAAGTTCTGTTATTGTGTTTGTAGGAGGTTTGTTTGTACCGAAATTCATAGGGACGACCAGATTTTATAGCTTATAACCTGATCCGGCCAGCTGGTCTCAAACTTTATATATCGCTACAGAAACTACGATAGTGCGATTACTTTGGTACTCGTATATGCTTTAAATGTCTTTATAAAATAAACCAAAAAGTCACAGATCGAAACAATCACATGAATTAATTTGTTTGGCTTCTTACTAACCCGAACCTGAGAAGAATATTGTCAATTTAGACTTAGGCATGTATGTCCGTGCAGACCTCGAGGTACTTTACTGGAGTGGATAATGATATGTTATCCTGAATCCATGAATGCTGGCAATTAACATTTCAATAAAGGTGCTGAAGTTCCAGCACTGGTGTGAGACTTGACGGGCACAATGCAGCATGCTGAATTTTGTAGAATGTCTGCAGAATGATGCTGACGTCACTATCAAGATCCAGATCCCGTTGTGCTCCTTCCTTTGCATCATGCTGCAAACATGACTCCTTGACTGCCGCATGAGTTAACGAATCCAGTATGCGGGTGCGGTTCATCGAGTTTGGATGTCTGTGTGAATAGACGGTTTTTAATGGATCTCCCTTGAATGACTTCTGGTAGACCACTCTGACCCGGAACTAGCAAAGAACACAATGATGTAAAAATATATGTAAGCTAAAAGTCAAATACGTTGAAGCTTTGTGTGTTTTGAAGTGGAATAAAGTGATCCGTGATAAGTTTGGCAAAGTGAATGATAATAGAAGAAATAAATTCGATAACGGAAATAAACTAGGGAGAGAAATTTTGCAACAGGCGAGCTTGATATGTCGTGGCAACGTTGGGCAACTGTGATTTCTTATGGAGGGTGGGAAAATCGCGTGATGCTGAGGTAAATAGATGAGCTTCTGGTATGATGAAGAAACTAAGAAACGGACACTCTTTCTGATGACCGTCAAAGAAGAAAGACTTAAGGTATTCCGTTCAGCGTGATCCGGTGGATTCGAAATACGAACCAAGTGTAATACTAGAAACGTGTGATTTATCATTGTTAAGGAATGTATACCACCATGGGATAAATAAAGCTATTTTCGACTTAAACAATGATGTTTTTAACTCCTGGGAGTTAAAACTCCATTCACAGAATTTGTTTCAGAGTTTATTGCTCTCATAAACCGGCAACACATAGGGGTAAATGTGACTAACCGAGGCAACTGTAAAATGTCGAAACAGACTGGAGGTGCAACAAGATGCAACAATGGTTGCAACAACCTACATGGCCACCTGTCATTACCCTCTGCAATCCTTCCCCTACATCCTTCCCTAATCAATTGCCTTGAATTTAAAGCTGCATATTGGAATATTTACTTCAGCCAGACCATTCCAGGCAACTTACTCTCAGGAGGGCTTTATTAAGTTTGCAGCTCACCAGTAATGATGCGCTTCAACATGGATCATCACAATACTACTCCACAACTGGGAACATAGCTTACAGATAAGACAACATTATTTCAGATATAATCTACGCTGTACTGATGGTACACAAATGCTTTGCTGATGTACGCTGGAATCTCGAGTATCAATCAATCAGCAATCGAGAGCAAGTCGTCAGGTTTACCTGGACGGGATGTTAATCGGCTCAGTATCTAGCCGCCAGCGTTGCTTTACCTGTACGATATAGAAGGTTAATAAAGATTCTCGCAAACTTTTATGTGTGTGGTCAATGGGCGGAGTTTAGATTCCTGCGTTGCCATTGACTGGGTCTAAGCGAGCCACTTGTCGGCCGCTTGCGTGGCCGTCAAGCTAAACAGGCCGAAGCAGGATGAGATAGAGGTACAGGTTTAAGGGTTATCTTGAGGTCATCAAGTGGGTGGGTCACTACTAAGCGGTCACTCATCCAGTTAGTGACCAAGCCCGATGCTGCCTAACTTGGGGTTGGTGGTGGTTAGGAATATAGCCTTAAGGCGTCCTTGGGTAACCGGTAGCCCTTTCGTCTTCTGGGTTCCCTGTGGTTGTAGCGACCCAGGTTGGGCACCAGCTGATTGGTATGGTAAGTGAGACCTGAGTGGGTGTGCGGGATATGTGACGGTAATCTACGCCCGGTAACAGATCATCCGTAGCGTCCTATTCAGGACAGTCTGCAATCTGCAGACGGTGATGGTCGCTGCCGCCGATCCCCAGACCTCACAATCATACAAGATAAGGGGCGAGGTAATTACCTCATACAGGCGTAGTTTGAGGTATGTGGGTATGATGGATCTGAATACAGAGAAATTCTAAGTGCGAAGCCTTCAACACAGTGTCACGAGGCATTATCGGGTACCATCTTGAAAAAGCTTCGAGTTCCTCAGATTTTGTGGACTTGAATCATGCCAGAGGAATCGTCAGCTCTACTTGTTTACCTGATGTTGGTGAGTGCTGCGCCCTTATTCTTTTTATAGCTATTTCATGAGCTCGTTAATTACGTAACCAACCCTTTGACCGTAAACTGACCGCTTGGGTACTACGCTCGCTTATCGGACGTTCGCCTGAAGCTGTTTTTCTTCACGCGAGCGTGTACTTTAGCTGATGGTCTTAACGGTGTATTAACTATTGCCTGTCATTTTGTATTTTCACGTGTGGCTGATTATACACCGCAATTTGGAAGTTTAATGTGTTGCTAATTTAGAATGGTTCGTGTACTTATTAATGTAAAGCAATTGATCACATATACGAGTATGCAGGCGTGCTTTCTAACAATACTTGCAACCTTATTTAACATGTCTATCGCTCTTTGTTCCATAACTACAAGATAATGAATGGCGGTTCGTATGCATATTTTTATTAAGGTTCTTATACTTGCGAAAAGTTGCAATGACCGGGGGAGGAAATAACGTTTGTTTGTGTGGTAATTTAAAAAACTGTGGACCACCATCAAGGATGTCCTATTATCCTGGCGCTATATTCGCTAATACCTTTGAAGTACAGGCTTACAAAGATTTGCTTCTCTTTTTTTTTGGATTATTTTTGCAGTTTATGCGGTCCCTTCTAATTATAATGTGCCTTATAATAATTTCTTGGCTAAGAGTGTGAGTGTTCCTTTAAAACAATCCTTCCCCACTCTCCTCGACTACGAAGTATGAATGTGAAGATGCATGTGGGTGTATTTCAGTACGAAATGAATAAAATCCCATTATATCCAACAGTTCAATGAGTTATAAACGAAATAACGTTCAATGTAACTGTAGAAGTCAAATGGGGCTGTGCAACAGAGACAACAGGGAAAATGAATGAGCTAGACTAAAAGGAACTATTAAAGAATAGCTGTCCTTTACTGTTTTATGGAAGTGAAATTTATGTACAGATAAATAAAGAACCTTACGAAAAGAATACAGGAAATCTGTATGCCACCTTCGTTAGCACAATTTTAAGAGTAGTAGTGGTGAAATATAAGGGAGTGGTGTAGTGCTTAGTTCCTTAGTTCTGTATTAATTCTGTGTGAATGAGTTAAGCGACCCAGACAACAATAGACCCAGAGAATGTCTTAAAGCAAACCAAGAATAGAAACGCATCTGGTGTAGATGATATAAATTTAGAAACTATAAAATATGTCAGAAAAGATTTACACAACTACTGAATGGTGTTTGGAACATAGCGAAAATGCCACAGAAGTGGAAAGTGTAAAGCCTAGCGCTGTTAAATGCAGCGTATAAACTCTACTCGTAAATTCAATTTATACACAAAGTCAGAAGATATCCTAGATGAAACTGTGAATTCTGGGAAGGAAGATCATGCATTCATGTAATATTTGTAATTAAACGATTAGAAGGGAAAAGATGTGAGTTAAACGTAGCACAAAATGTGTGGTTTCTGGACTGCTAGAGCGCGTGAGAGATTTTAGATCAAAACTATGGGACATTCTAAGGAATAAATGCTATAAAATCGTTATATAATGACACATTTTACTTTTGGAAATACTCAAACACAGTGTAATACATGACAAAGTTGTGTTTGTCTCGCATTTTATATCAATAAAGTACTACAGGAATGGAAGAAAGCTTTTCCCAAGATATCTACTTAGGAAATAATAAATTCATTAATGCTATTCTTTTCTTGCAGATGATCAAATCCTAAGCGCAAAAAAACAGACAACCTGCAGAAAATATTGCTAAACTATGTAGAGTATTTAAGTACTATAATATAAAAATTTTAATTGTAAAAACCAAAAGGCAATAGTAATTTTAGGCAAAGTCAACAGAAGGGTCAAAATGGAAATAAACAGCAGAGTTTCGCCACTTTATAATGCGAAATTTCAATAAAGAAGAAGAACGAATACTTCGAAATTAACTTACCGAAATATAACCATACAAGCTGTTGTATAGAAGACGTTTCTCAAAATCCATGAATAGTGAAACAATGATGATACTACATAATACCAACTCTAATGGCAGTGAAACACCGACCTTAAGAGGATCAGATAGGAGGAAAATCAAAACATCAGAAATGAGGTTTTTAAGACGAAGCCTGGTGTACAGCTAGTAAAGATATGACAGTGACATACTAATATGACAACCAGTATTGTAAAAATATGAGAATAAATAGTTTCATATATTTCTTTTAAATTTGTATAGATTTTTAGGCTATTTCGTAACAGAGTGGGATGCTCTGGCGGCAACGTCTCTTGTCCGCATTCGGGAGGTGGTGGGTTCGATTCCCGCGGCTTATCTTCCTGAGCCATAGCTTTTGGGAGTTTCCCCTGGTTCTTAGGCGAATTCTGGGAAGTTACATTACATCACCCGAATTTCCTGCCCCTCCGTTTTACTTCCATTCTCATTTCCCTTTACTTTTCATCTACTTGGCTGTTTCAGGGTTGCAAGTGTCGGCGAGAGTTCCGGCGTTGGATGACAGGGAAAAAGGGTGCTCTATATAACAACACTTGTCCCCCGAAATGGGGTAGCCTCCGAGCTCCCAGCCCCCCCCCCCCCAGTGGGCTGTCCAAGCCTGCAGGGTGCAAGGAAACTGGCTGTATCAGTTGCCATCCAGCGAGTTTACATCTGGAAAAGGGTAGGGACGCTGCCCTCTGCCCTGTCGAGTATTCTCGTCCGGTCGCCCTGTGTCTGCTCTCACCTCACCCCTCCCTCCCGGGGCGCCCCTCACCGAGACAAACGTAGGTCGATGTACTAAGTCCCTCACCGATCCTAGCCCTAGTCTATTTATTATGCGTATTTATAAAAGTATTTTACATGCATTTAACGGAGCAAAATGTTTGTACAATACCTGAAGAAGCGTTGAAAAAGGATTTTGAATGACGGAGGAAAATTTGTCAAAATCAGGAATTATCAACGTTTTTACTCAACTTCCTCACTAACGCCTAGTTTTTAGGATTTTACAATTTTATTTTTTTATGAGTTTAAATCATATGTCGTGACACTATTATCGTTATATAAAACGGCATTGCTAACTATAGAAAACAATTAGAAAACACCTCACAAGATTTTTTTTTAAAACATCAGTGCAATTAAAAGAACAGTAAACGTTAAAATGAAAACTTTGTGTCAATGCTAAACATGTAAATTATATCATTTCTTCTTTCTGTATATTAAGATTGAGAACTCTATCTCCTATAATTTGGCTGCTAGAATATTTTGAAGTGGAGACAAATACTTATATCAAAGAATATAATGTGAAATATATGTAGCATATCCAATAGGAGATTCGCACATGTCCAGAAACAAAATAGACGAAGGAATTTAGTTAATCGAGCTAAAATAAGTCCAAATGCGAAGATACAACAGAGGTTTGTCTTCAGTAGAAGGGAAGTAGAAGATGCCATGGGGGTTCCGACCCTTTCAGCAGCCGTGGTGCGATCGCTGCGGAATTCCTAGCACCCGTGATACTTCTGACGTCACCAGAAGTACGTAAAGCCAAATATATGAGCCTCTCCCGGAAGTGAATTATTCGGATTGAGTTGGACTCGTCAGGACAGTAGTTCCCGACACCCATGGAAGATTGGGTACAAGTGAGCAAAGCCCAGGCTGGGTTGTAAGAAGCCTTAATGTCGAGCGGGATGGCTCAGGCATTTACTTCTGTGGCCCATATTCGGGAGGTCCCGGGATCGATCCCCAGCGACCTCCCACCCTGGCCCATGGGTTTTTACGTGGTTTCCCGGGTCGCAGGCGAATGCTGGAGTGGTTCATCTTCTACCACATCTCTTCTTCCTTTCACTCCCTGTGCGCGACATCTTCTTTGTCATCTGTTTCAGGGTGTAGGACCCTGTTCGGGGGTTGCACTCTGTAAAGGTTTCTTTCCTGGCGTCAGCCGTTGCCGCTCAGTTAGGTCTCTCCTCAACGTGGGGCTCCGCTCCGGCAGACCATGGAGGTTGATCGAGCAGGGACCGGACGGCGTCGGATGCGTTCTATCTGGAAACGTTCATGCTTGCGCCCATCAGCATACGGATCAGGTGGACCTCTCCCTTCTTCCTTCTTCTCCAGAGGCCACATTGGAAGCACAAGGGGCCGACTGCCTGCGTGCGGTGCTCTGCCCCGGTTCAGGGGGACTCTCCGTGATACATACCTTTACCTTTACCCTTTAATGTCCTTCGGCACCAATCTGGAGAGCTGGTAGGCGGTGGCTAGACGTCGTCGACCCCACTGAAACTGTTCGGTAGCCTTCCATTCAGGGGTTGACACATGTAAGTGGTGTAAAAACAGGGGTGTTATAAAATAGATGCAGTGCTAATGGTAAAACCCACGGGGAAGAAGTACGTATGGCGTCTCCCTGGGCAGGGGATCGGAGTTAGGTTGCCGGCTTTTGCTTCATTTTTTTCTTTTTTTTTTTAGTAGCAGTGAGTAGAAGATGATAGTTATGATGCTGATGGTTAACTAATCCCTCTAAAATCTCATTTCGATTTCCTGTTCTGTTTCGAGCACAGCGTGATTCAAGTTATTATTTCAGAAAGCGACGATTTTAAACACAAAGCATTCATATTCCAAGTAGTTAATGTCAAGCTTTGCACGCATTTACCGATATTATTCTTGTGAATAGCGCGGCACGCACGAGCTACCCTAATGTCTGTGGAGACCGAGATGTTCTTTTCCTGCTGACATTTTGATGAAGCAGAGTCATAAAAGAAACAATAAGAAAGAGCTGTCCCCATTGTGTAAATGAAGAACCGTAAAACTTCCGTTTGTGAGCACGGCACCCTCAGATTTGCCACTTTACAATGGCCTTCAGCTTTTGATGATAATAATAGAGGCATGGTTTTTAGCTTCCTAACCAAAACGCTCTTCCATAATTAGCAGTGCAAATGACTCACTTTTCATTACTTATCTTCAAATTTTATTCAAGAAACGAAATTGGTACAAAACACACAGAAATATCACACCGAGGTTAAAACGCATTTGCGTTTAGTGACACATGAGCAAACACAATAAGAATCTCAAATATAACACTACTTGAAAAGGTAGAATCAGACTGATAACCGGGATTTGAACGCGGATCTTCCGGTTTCCATCCGGTTGGTTTAGCTGAGCTACTATGGGAACATGCCGTCGCGACATTAAATGCCCAATTGACTCGCATTCTTCTCGGCAAACCACAGGGCGATTCCAAATTAATTTTGAGATAACATACCCAATGTCGTAAGTACTTTAAGTCCCGGGTTTCATACTATTTGGTCAGTCATTGTTTGTTTACGCAAACAAGCATAGACTCTAATATTCCTTATGTCTGTACCACTTACCAAAGTTTGGGAGAAATTACATTCTATCCAAATATTCGAAATTGAGAAATACTGGAAATGTAGCTCTAAAGCATACTAAATAAAAAAAAGAAAAGAAAATCTGATTTTACACTCATATGACTTTCTCTACTCTTGTACAAACTATTTTTAAAAACGCTTATTCTCCGCCTACTTCAAGTTAATCGAGATAAAAATTTGCAGAAACTATCTTATTGATAATTTTCTTGTGGATGCATGGGGCTTTAAACGATAGTCAAAACTTTTAAGAGCTGGCTGCTACGTGGAGCATTCCATTCTCTTTGCATGTCCAGGACATAAAAAAGCATAATACTAGGAAACGTAAAAGTATTGGAAAATTTAGTAAAATACCAAGGAATATCTTGGAAATGTTTCACTCAACAAAAAGTATATATGACATAAATTGTGTTCTAACGGGACCTACATTTTTTGTGTAGTAAAATTTTGTCTATGCCTGACGGTTTACCAGTTACGCAAAATTCATTCAGAATGAAGACTACCTTTGGGGACTTCCCAGAAAATTAGATATACATTACATTTGCCATGAAAGTATCTTTAACATATTATATTTTAATCAAAATCGTTAGAGCCATTTTATAATATAAAATTTTTCGAAAAATGTTCCATGTAAAGAGTAGTCTGGGGGTGGGGAGATTTTCTTGAAAATCTTCGGGTTGCCTCTTTAAAATATACTGAATCTAAATACCAAATTTGGTATTTATCCCGAGTTTTCGTTTTTGAGTTATGCTATTCACATAATGGACCTTTTTCTAAAAATTAGTTTTTTGGATTCAGGGGCCTCAAAACATGTATTTCCGGTGAAAGCTCTATATAGAATTTTTGGTTGGAATGCAATACTTCCTCTGCTTGTTATACGTAGTAGATAAAATAAAACAAAACAAAAAATACTTATTTGCTACTTACAGCAGACAAAATATTGTATTTCACCCTACATGTCTTCAGATCCCCTAAATTAATAAATAAACATATAGAAAAAATACATTTTATAAAATAAACCACGGGATATATAATTAAATTTTTCAGTTAATATTTGTTTGTATTAACATGAAGCACAGAAAAATAAGCTTTTGTAGAAGTAGATTGTAGTAGCTATATGCAAATAAAGAATAGTGGTAGACAAAGCCATTGAATGTAACATCTACGATTTTTCTTGTTCTTTTTTTTTTTGTATGGTTCTAACGATTTTGATTAAAATAGCATATACTTAAGGTATATGCATGACAAAGCAAAAGTGTATTTTGAATTTTCTGCGAATAGCACTTAAACACCTCTTCATTCTTAGCAAATTTTGCATAATTCTTTATAACACGAAAACGTATCAAGTAGATGTGTGATTGCACCGTATGGAAGCCACTTTGAAGAAGTATTGTTTCGTTATTTGCACCACGCTTTGGGCGTCAATTTGAAGTAGGTTGTATTGTAGTTCTACTGTTGGGGAGCCAAACTTGATGAAGTAACTGCCCCACATATTGTGCAAAGTTTCCGGTGGCCTTCGCCGCAAGTTTACTTTCTAGTGGCCTTCGCCCCAACGTTTAGGAATCAACTTTATATTCGTATGTTTCTTTAAATATTATATATATTTATGTTTGCCCCGACTGCGTCAGTATTAATTTGTAGAAACATGTATCTCTTATCAGAGGTGATACCGCTAAAGAATGTAGGCTTACACAAATTATAAATTTTAGTTCACTCCGTTTATTAATCCTTCACACGATTAAATAACACTTCACTGATATAGAGAGCTGTGAGATTATTTATTAAATGTACTTTTAAACACGTAAACTTTATAATATTCTCGCCGTAATGAATTTTCGTCTCACACTGGATACGTAACAAGCGAATGAACTGCTCAGGTACGCTGCCGTCTATCGACCGCAGTTTACCGCTTAAATTTGTAAATTTTTCTATTTCAAGTCTCCGATTGGCTAATCCTACTCCAATAGAATACTTTTATTTAACTTAAGGTTTTTCTAGTTGTTGATTTGCTATTTATAATCTGTTTTAAATATTACATTATTACTGCTTCAAGAATTACTAGTAGCATTAATCTTTCCAATTCATTATTGCCTCAGGGTTACCTCATTGTTAGCAACTTTCGGCCTCTATTCTCACAGCTCCTACATTATTAAATTTCGTAATACATTCACATAACATTATTAAACATCTAGATAATAATATAAACATAATACAATGACTGTTACATACACTTCATATATTATTACATACACATATTGCTTTTTTACTTTCTCTACTACGTATAGTAAGTAGGGGAAGTATTGCATTCCACCCAAAAATTCGATACCGAGATTTCGCCGGAAATACATGTTTTGAGACCTCCTGAATCCAAAAAAAAGCATTTTTGGAAACATGTCCGTGTGTGTGTCTGTGTGTGTGTCTGTGTGTGTGTGTGTGTGTGTGTGTGTGTGTGTGTGTGTGTGTGTCTGTGTGCCTGTGAACAGCATAACTCAAAAACGAACAGTCGGATAAACACCAAACTTGGTATTTAGGTTCAGTATCATCCAGAGATGCGACACGAAGGTTTCCAAGAAAATCCCCCCACCCCAGACTACCCTTTACATGGAAGATTTTTCGAACATTTTAATTTTCTGAAAAATGGCTCTAACGATTTTGATGAAAATATCATATGTTTAAGATAATGTCATGAGAAATGAAATGTATATCTCGAATTTTCTGGGAATGTCTCCAAAAGTATTCTTCATTGTGAACGACTTTTGCATAACTGGTAAACCATAAGAGATAGACAAAATTTTACTACACAAAAAATGTAGATCGCGTTAAAATACACAACTTATGTCATATACATTTCTTTTGTTGAGTGAACCGTTTTTGAGATATTGCTTGTTATTTCCTTAAAATTTCCAATACTTACACTTTTTCTCAAATGCGTTATTCATTTTTTTTATGTCCTGGACATGCAAAGAGAATGGAATGCGCCACATAGCAACCAGCGTTAAAATATTTGACTATCGCATAAAAGCTACCATATTTCCCTTGCATCTACAAGAAAATTACCAGTAAGATTGACATCTCGATATCTCGATTAACATGAAGCACATGGAGAATAGGTGTTTGTAAAATTAGATTGTACAAGAGTAGAGAAAGTCATGTGAGTGTAACACATCAGATTTTTTATATTATTATATAATTAGACTGGTAATATTTAAGTGTTGAAAATACTGCCTCATGTAGATGTGGTTAAAAGGTCTTTATGTGAAATGTTTTTCTAGCATAAACAATTTCTGAAATCCTTCTTGCTATTGGTTTGAATTATTACATACTTACGTCTTTTTTTCAAGTGCTAGTTGCTGTTCATTTTTCCTCATGGTCATGCAAGGAACAAGAAATTCGAAACCAATTACATAACAAAAGATTTGCCTATAGCAATAAACTTTTATCTTAATAAAGCTATTAATAAATGCTTACAGCAGAAACAAAAACATGGTAACGCAAAAATATAAAATATTATTAACATTAAATGTTTAAACCAACTTCTACCTGCTATATCCCAACGAAATGTGCATTCAGATCATTTCTCCAAACATACTTTATCTCGATTACGTGGATAGAATAAAAAGCTTTTATAGGGGAATATCATATATTTAGAAAAATGTGCACGTGTGTGTGTGTGTGTGTGTGTGTGTGTGTGTGTAACCAGTATAACTCAAAAAACAAAACGTCAGATAAACCCAAACTTGGCTTGTAAATTTATAATCTTCTAAATATCTGACAGGAATATGTTCAAGAAAATCCCCAGTCCAAAACTACGTTTAAATAGGATATTTAAACATTTTCTATTTTCTTAAAAATTGCTCTAATTATTTTGATTAAATACCATATTAGAGATTGCAAATAAAAGTAGGTATATCTTGAATTTTATGAGAATAGACTGTAAATACTTCTCCATTCAAAAGGAATTTTGTATAATTTTGTATGACTGGTAAACGTTAAGCGATGGACAAGAAGGTACTACCAAAAAAATATAACTTTAATGAAAACTTGTGATTTTTTCAAATAATTTTTGTAGCATAAGCCACCTCCAAGATTTCTGTTATTAATGGTTCATTTCAAGTCCTGTTGATATTCAGTTGTTTCTCGCGCTTGCCTGAAACAAGTATGAAATTTTACGAGCAGCTTAAAAACTTTTTAGTTAGTATAACCATTAATAAACGAAGTTAGAGAAAGTTAGGTGTGTAACACATAAGGTTTTTAAAGTAATTTCGCTATTCAGAAGATTCTCGCGATTTTATGGAAAAAGTATGGAGTTTCAAAACCAGCAGATAGCGATCTGCTTTTAAAATTTGACTGCCGTTTCAGCCTACTATGTCTCCTTTTGCCTTCAACGAAGTGTATAAAGAGACGTTTTTCTCAAACATTTATCTCGATTACCATGAAGTAGATAAAACAATCTGATGTGTTACACTCACATAACTTTCTCTACCCTTGTGCAACTATTTTTATTAACGCTTATTCTTCATTTACTTCATGTTAATCGAGATATCGAGAAGTTAATTTTCTTATAGGTGCAAGGGGAATATGGTAGGCTATAAGCGATAATCAAAGAGATGGTTGCTATGTGGAGCATTCCATTTTCTTTGCATGCACCTAAAATAAAAAAAACGAATAACGAATTCCCATTTGAGAAAAAGTATTACGTATTGGAAAATTCAAACAAATAACAAGGAATATCTCGGAAATGGTCCACTCGACAAAAAAATGTATATGACATCAATTATGTGTTTTAACGAGATCTACATTTTTGTGTAGAAAAATTTTGTCTATCTTTTACGGTTTACCAGTTATGGAAAAGTCATTCAGAAAGAACAGGACTTTTGGTGACATTCCCAGAAAATTCAAGATATGCATTGTATTTGTCATGAATATATCTTAAATATATCATATTTTAATCCATATCGCTAGCGCCATTTTTGAGAAAATAATTCTTTTTTAAAAATATTTCATGTAAAGGGTAGTCTGGGGTGCGGGAATTTTCTTGAAAATCTTCGTGTCGCATCTTTGAGAGATACTGAACCTAAATACCAAGCTTGATATTTATCGGACTTTTCCTTTATGAGTTATGCTGTTCACAGACACATACACGGATCTTTTTCTAAAAATGTTTTTCGGATTCAGGGGCTACAAAACAAGATTTCCGGTGAAATCTCGGTATCGAATTTTTGGGCGGAATACAATACTTCTCCTACTTGCTATATGTAGTAGAGAAAGTAAAAATAAGCTTTGTTAGAATGACTGGTAAAGGACGGAGTAGAGAAAGTCATGTGAATGTAATCTATCAGACTTGTTTCTTATTTAAGCTGCTATAATTGACTATGTTTATCTTACTTGTCCCTTGCTTTTGTTTTACTTTCTTTATTATCCTGTGTCTCGTATTGTATAAACATGTATGGTATACCGTAGCCTTGACTGTTAAGGGTCGATGCCGGTGTACTTATTTAAAGAAGTACTCTTATTCCTTCATATTAAAGTGTATCTAGTCACCCTAACTATTCCTGAAAGTTGTGCAAACTGCATAGTGACAGAAGAGCACTGGCGTAAATGAGAGCATAACTCGATGGAATAGACTGCATTTAATGGGTAAAAGCACCTAGTCAGGAAGTCATTCAACTAACTACAGAGTTTGGCTGCCACAAAGAGGACAGTTCCCGGCCTGTCTGTATGACGTTCGTGCCTCGGAGAGCACCAATCACAGAATATTCGCCAAACTTTACACTCCAGACAGGAGATATTTCTAAAGAATACACCCATGAGACATGACGCAAGACACATTTCCAAATCAAAGAAGCCACTCAACACTCACTGAGAGTTTAGTAGCGGAAGATGTGGCTATTCAGAAAGTTGCGATACATTCTAGGATACCAACCCATTTTATAAGGCTCTGTTTAAACGACATACGCATAAGCTCCTATGCTGACATAATCACTTCATTTAGAATGACTACTTGCAACGTTTTATTTTGACTTTTTCTGCCACGCACCTAGTAGGTATTGCACTTAACCCAAAAATTCGATACTGTGATACTAGTTTTGAAAATCCCTGAAACAAAAAAAGACATTTTTAGAAAAAGGTTCGTGTGTGTGAGTCTGTAAAGAGCATAGATAACTAAAAAAACAGAAAGCAGATAAATACCAAACTTATATTTATGTTTAGTATATTCCTCATTCCCGACACGAAGATTTTCAAGAAAATTCCACCACCCTCAATAACCCTTAAATGGAACTTTTCGAAGTTTTTGGTTTTCTGAAAAATGGCTGCAACGATTTTGATTAAATTACCACATATTAAAGATATTTGCATAGCAAATAGAATACATATCTTGAATTTTCTGGGGATAGTCTGTGAACTCGTCTTCATTCGGAAGCAATCTTATAGGTATAATCTTGTATAACTAGTAAAGATTAAGTGAAAAAAACTGCATGAAAAATGTAATCTCTTTAAAACACGCAATTTATTTCAAAACACTTTTTTGTGGCATCAGCCATTTCCGAGATACACGCTATTAATGGTAAAATTTGTTCAATACTTTGTCATTCTTTTGAAGTCCTGTCGATCCCTTGCGATTGCATGGAACGAGTAAGGTGTGCATTTATGCTCATTTCTTAAACATTGGACTGTCGCTGTTCCTTTAGTATGTATAACGAAGCGTGTAATATAGCTATTTCTGTAGAGGTTTATCTCGACTTAAATGAAATTGAAAGAAAAATAAACTTGCATGTTTTTTAAAGTACTGTCACTATTCAGGTGATTTTCGCAGTGTCATGGAAAGAGTGTAGAATTTCTAGGCCAACATACGAGGGCGGATTGATAAGCCCATGACTTTGACGAGAGATAGCGTTCTAATCACAGGTTTCTTGTTTGCACCCAAGTCTTACATCTATTCTGGGTATAATCGCAGAAATTCGTCGCCATTTGCTTCTTGGAATATTGTTGAGAGCGTCTAAAATATGCAGATGTGTATTGCTTCGCAGAAAATCGAGAAAAATGAATTTCGTGTTCTAATAAAGCACTGCTTTTTGCGTGGTAAGATGGTGAAGGAAACGGAAGAAACGCTGAACGAGTATTATGGTTAATCTACTCCATCACATGGCATGCTTCACAAGTGGCTCACAGAATTTCGATGTGGCCGTTCAAGCACAAGAGCTGCCGTGCGCACAGGACAGACGGTTGAGGTTACAACAGAAGAAATGATGAAAAAAGTTCACGATATTGTGTTGGAAGACCATTGAGTGAAAACCCGTGAGATAGCATAGAACCGTAAACATCTTGAGTGAACGGGTGTATAACATTCTGCACGAATTTTTGGATATGAGAGAGCTATCCGCAAGGTGAGTGCCGCGACTGCTCACAGTTGAGAACAAGCGGAATCGTGTGACCAATTCACAGGGATTTTGAGCATGTTCCAGCGCAAACCAAATTAATTTTTGCGGCGTTATATCACAGTTGATGAAACTTGGATCCATTACTACCAATCTGAAACCAAACAACAGTCAAAGCAGTGGATTTCCTTCGGCGAACCTGCTCCAAAGAAAGCGAAAACCATTCCGTCGGCAGGAAAAATCATGGCAGCTATCTTTTGGGATTTACGAGGGGTGATATACAAGAGATGATAGACAACTACTACCTGGAAAAGGGAAAATGATCACAGGTTCATATAATGCCGCAATGCTGCATCAGTTTCACAAGGAATTCTTACAGAAACGACCCATTTGGTGAAGAAAAAGATTCTCTTTCACCAGGATAATGCACCCGCACGCAAGTCAATAATTGCCATCGCAAAATTTGTGGAATTGGGCTACAACTGCTACCCCACCCACCATATTCTCCAGATTTGACTCCAAGCGACTTCTTGCTCTTCGCAAACCTGATAAATTGGCTCGCTGGGAAGAAATTCACGTCCAGTGAGCACATCATGGCAGAAACAACCTCATGTTTTGCAGACTTCGAAAAATCATATTTTTTGGAAGGGTTAAAAAATTGGAGAAACGTTGGGCAAGTGAATTGAATTGAAAGCAAACTATGTTGAGAAATAAAATTGATTTTTTGGAAAAAATTGTTATTTTCTTTAAAAAGTCACTGAGTTATTAATTCGCCCTCGTATAGCAACTGGCTTTTATACGCCTGATTATCAATTCGGTTTCCTCTATCCCCCTTGTATCTTCAACGAAATGTCTAATGAAAATTATTTCTGCAAATGTTTATCTGGATTAACCTGAAGTAGATAAAGAAATAGGCTTTCTTAAGAATACTTTGTGGAAGGTATACAAAAATAAACAATAATAGGCAGAAAAAGTTATTTGAATATAATAAATGGGATTTTATGATACTTATGCTTTAACAATGGTCGCGGGTACGAGTCCCGCCTAGGCCAGGGTGTTCGTGTGTGTGTATGTGTGTTGTGTAATTGCGGTGATAAGCGGTAACGAAAAAACAGTAAAAACACAGTATCATAAACTTGGTAAAACAAGGGAACTTAAAAAAAAACGTTTAAAAAAATAGTGTGCTATACATTCCCTTCAGAATCTTGTGTTACATAACGCGCAGAAGTTCATTTCAAATATAGTGCCGAAAGCTTCTAAAACTTTCAACAATAAAACAGACAGTTCAGTGGATAAAACATGGTTTCTCTAAGTACTGAAACCGTCTTTTCAGATATAACGGAATGGAAGATCCTTTGCGCTTACATTGCCAATTAACCCTATCCTGTATTACTGAAGAATGCACCGCTTGTATGTTTTTAATTTTGAATGTAATTATCATCAACAATATGTATCTTCAATGATTAGACCCCATGTTCGGTTTTAGATTCAAGAAAGCATCTGTGAATCTGCTAGGTGATCTGCCCAACATTCCTATGTTTTTTTTTAATTCTTTAATCTGTATAGTCCTCTTTAATTTCTATATTCATATTGGGGGCTTTGACTTGAGAAACAACTGATAGTGTTGCTGTTTTTGCATGCTGTAGGTTTCTTAATGTTGGATTTTATTACTTTTTTACACTTAAGCTACATTCACTTCCACTCCACACAAATAGTTTCAGAGTCAGTAGAATTATTCTGATAAAAGAAAAGTTCCCTGCACCATCGAAACCGGGATCCCTGGTTTGAGGTGCCAGACCACTCGACCACAGAGGCAACTTTCCTATGCCTTTGTGCTTGACAAGTGAAAAGGCTTTTTGGAAATATGTATATTTGTAACTATATTTTGTATTTCAAACGTTCCTTTGAAGCTGTGGTCTGAAAGAATATAATAGACAGGACTGAAGAGCTTCATCTCTACAGCTTTATTTTTTATTTATTTTTATACAGATTTAACGTCCTTTAACCGGGTTATGGTTATGTCGGGGCATAAATGAATGGATCATGAAACGAATACAGTCCTCGCGGACAAGTTTAAGAGAGCGGTGGGGGTACCAGGTAGTTAGCAGCCGCAAACACAAAGCATCTGTTTCGAAAACCGCGTTCAGTTTCGATTGATTCGTGCGACATTTTCCTTGAATAGTTCCTTGGGAACCACTGTTTGCTTTACCGTTGCCCTAGAAGTGCTCAATACGTCTGAGCTGTGGTACTGAAGTTTGGTTGTCATCTTTACCACATAGTGGACATTATTGTTCTCCAAAAACGTTGTTGCGTCGTTGGCACAATAGCATGATGCCATGTCAGGCCAGTTTAAAATAGATTGAGCGACGTTCTAAGTTCTATTCATAGCAATAGAATTTTTCTGAGATATTTCTTAATATACATCTCGCTGTTCATTTTCTGATTGGTCACAAACGCTGCTGAGAGCCTTCCATCTTGTAATAACGCCCGCGAGACTGTAATATTTTGGGGGAATTTTGATTTCGGCCATACCAAAGCTTCAACAGTGAGCTTTACAATATTTGGAAGAATAGAAACATACTCGTTCGCATTCATTTCTGAGGTGTCCAACTAGGTTAGTATTTGGATAGCTGTCCTATCCTTGACTTCTTCTGGAGATCTCTGTTTTAGTTTTCTCAGGTCGTGGTACAGAGAGTGAAGTGTAATTTAAGTTATAAGATAATATTTACTATCCCAGTTTTCTAAATTATTTAATGTCGAAGATAAACATGACATTTTACATAAATAGGTGATTATCCATTAACAATATTTACATTATCGTGTCAATACTGAATATGTTCATCATGTGCCTTTTTAATTAATTTCTTCTCCTAATTTGTTGATTTTCGTCTTACTAGTCGAATTGTTTGATATATATATATATATATATATATATATATATATACCAATAACAAACAAATGTAAATGAAAACAGATGTATAAACGCAGCATAGTGAACATAGAGTATTAAAGAAAAACCTTTAAACAAACACAAATGAATATCAATACGTGAGCTAAAACAAACCATTCAATACACAGCTTTATCACATTGTCGATGATGAAGGAAGTACTGTCTTATTATATCATTTTATACAGTTTCTACTTGGCATATCTAGCTCTTCCTTCCTAATCCTTAACTTCTGTCTGTTTATTAAGGGAGTATCAGTTATTTTTCCTGTTCCTCCTCATTGAGGCTTGCGAAATTTTTAGTTTCAAAGCAGTGTGACGCGGAAACAGATTTGACTCCTTCACAACAGTTTCTTCGTTTTCGCCACCATACTACGGCTACATTGTGGACTGTGTGGTCCAGACATTTTATTGTACCTCACATACCTAATATCTCGAAAATGTATGATCACTCGATTAATTCTTAGCGTACATCATCTTTTTCTATGAACTGTTGTAATGCCGATGCAGCATCACGATTGTGACCCTAGAAAAACTTCGCAATCCAAATGTTTTCATTCTCAGTTGATTTTACTTTCAGCATGACTGCCACGTAAGCAAAACGTTTGCCTGTCCAAGTATAGAGTGATCATGTTACTGTGGTTCGTTGTCCATATGATGTTGATATGACGTCAGTGCTGACTGGCGATCCTTTAGTCTTCAAATGTTAGTGAATCCGTATGCCGTATGGCAGCAACTGCTAGATGAATAGAGTGGAAGGAAAAGAGTGACAGGCAGAGAAGTCAACAAAATAAATCGCTTAACTTTTTTGTAAGAAACATAAAAATATCCTCAAACTCTAATACATTTTCTAAGAATTACCGTAGTAAAATTTTAAACAAGTGATTCAACTTGTTCACCATCCCGTTGTAAGCATGCCCTCACTCTTTTGACCAAGTTATGGAAGACAGGGCGTGGTAGCTTGTCGTTATCTCCTGGAATATGAATTTCAGCAGCTGGTTATGATTTTTAGGTCATCTAGTAAAAGCCCGGATCTCGGAGGCCATTGAGGGTCGCTGATAATTGCGCCATTTTTTAACATTACGTTAATATTAATTATAAAAGTTTACAACATGAGGTCATGGTCCGCATCTCTTTCAAAACACCATGTGTTCGTTACCCTCACCGTCTCTCACACTTATTCCATCACTGGGTAGGCGAACAATGCACCCACAATAAACAAAGCAGAGAAAATACAATAAGTAGGAAGCTGAGAGATTACTTATAACTTAAATGTTGCACAGTAAATGTTTTACATGCACAACGACATGAAAGATAAATCAACTTCCTCTTCAGTTCTTTTCAAACATCCATTAAAATGGGATATTTCTCTGCATAATCCATTACACATTGTTTGATATCGTATTGATATTCCCCTTCAGTGAAAATCCGTTCTAAGTAGGATTCAGTAATGAAGACTGGCTGTAGTTACTGAAAGGCATCCTGATGCAGGTGCTGATAAACAGACAAACAGTCTGCTAAAATACAGGAATCGAAATGCACAGTTTAAACGCAATAGTATCCCCAACCCCTCCGTGAGTACCGGTAATCTTCGTGGGGGTTGAGGTCGGTTGCTTGACAGGGAGGTATGAGCACCACTAGGACTTTGTTACACCGTGGGAACTACAACACAAACCTATCTCGCCTTCGCTATCTCTGAGAAGGTGAAACTCGCATTAAAATAGTGATTTAGAGCAAAAGTGAACCACGGCAGGACCAAGTTAAAATGAACACCCAGTAGACAGTTTACTGAACGGTGTGCTTGTGTTTACGTTCTTACTTCTTCACTACATCTATGATTTAAGGACAAAATAAGCCTGATTCCGCCCTTAATATAAATAGAGAAAATGTGTGTATATTGAGGGGAGCAAAACCACTATACAGGTTCTCATAATTCTTTCATAATTGGTTTTCCGGATGGACATTGGTTATAAAACATTCCAAAACGTTTAAAGCTCGGAAGTTTAGGGAGGTAGGCATGCTCATCCCAGACATTTTCAATCCTGTCACTTTGGAACTGAATATCAAAGGATTTTTTGAGACGTTATTACAAAAATTTTAGATTTTAAATTATTTTCAGTCCAGAGGCTTGAAGTTTTGGATAGGGCAGTAGTATATCATGTTCATAGCACCAAATTTCCATGTGATTTCGCTGAACTTTGTTATCGGGAGTATTTTTATATGATTTTGAAAAAATGTGGTCCACTTGATTTTAGAATCTGTCAAAAAATGATAAATTGCCCCACAACTTCAAAAACGTTTCGCTATTTTCAGTCTTTATTTTCAGCACAACATATATACCCCAATATTTGGTTTATCCAGACAAATCGTTGCACAGTTATGCTATAGAACCCAACAAAAATTAAAGGCTACCTTACAACTCTCAAAAATCCCGTATAATATTTTCAACCCTTATTGTATACAAATCTGCACGATTTAACCTATCCGGTCAAAATATTTTACAAATATACAATTTTTTTAATTTATTTATTTTAAGTCGCTTTAACTCACAAAGGTCTATTTGCGACTCTTACATTAATACAGTGGTGGTTGAACATTAATAGATTTCTAGGAATATACATACAAAATATTATTTGATAATAAACAAATAAAATGATTATACTATTGGACCTAGCAAAAGTCACAGTTTAACTTATAAGTTCCAAAAACTACCCAATCCTTACTTTCAATCATACAGTACCACGACATTATTAAAAACCTTATTTTCAGCCGCTTATGGACAACGCGTTCTCCTTTTCCAATCAGGGAGCAGGTTTATACACTTGAGCTCCAGGGACTTAGTGAAAATTATAGGATACCTTAAGACTTCAATTAAAACAGCACTACTCATATTCTCAAACCTTTGCACATTTACACCATTTGATGCATTGGACAGTTACGCTGGAGTACGAGAAAAAAGTGTAGGGTACTCAGGAGTTTTAAAATCCACTTCTATGTTTATAACGAAATGCATTCATGCAAAGACGTAGTGTTAAACAAATAAGAAAAACTGAGTATAGTGTTCATTTAACATCATCAGCACCAGCATCAGATCATGAAGAATTAGACATTTAGACCTGTTCCATCTTCTCAAAGAAACTGGTCCATCCATCTCTTCACGGGTCTTCCTTTCTCTTGCGGGAGGTTTTGTTCTTCAATTTGCAGTTTATATATTAAGCCCCACGCTTGGGCGTCAAATTGCGATTTGGATTTTTGGCTTACATAAATATTATTACGTATATTTGAAAAAATGTGTTGTTATGTAATTATTTAGCTCCACGTTGAGGACGCCAATTTGAAGAATGAAATTGAGCCTCCTTGTATTTTGTTGCCAACTTTAAAAATAATTATTTAGCTGGATGCTGGATATGAGATGTGAGAATCCCCGCGTATGTGCGTCACTTACGAAGAAGTATTTAACTTACGTAATGAAGATACACTTTGATGTTGTTTAATGCTTGGGACGCCAAACTTTATACTGAAGATGATGCTTGTTTTACGTAATATTATTAAAGTTATTTGCCTCGGCTTCTTTCAGTCGCACTATAGAAACACAAGTTCTTTTAAGGTTGTGATAAGATAAGAATTAAAATACGTCACAGAATTAGTTTTTAATTGCACTTCTTTTTATTTCTCTTTATACTTGCACATTTATAAATACAACACTTTATAAAAGAAAAACTGTGAGCACTTTATATATTTTAGTGGAGAACACAATTTTTACCATCCGCACTTTACAACATCTTACGCGCGACTTTTACGTCTGCTCTGTATAATATCTTGCCCGCGACTGACTGAATTCAACGGTAAAAATCGTATAGCTTCGGTAATGCCAGTCTCTTATTAGCTAATTCTAGTCCAATAGAATTTAAGTATTCAAACTAAAATATTTTCTTTACTCTTGATTAGCTAATTCCAAACTGTAGGCGAAATTACGTTATTGCCGATCTTTTCATAACCAGTATTTTTTTTTAAATTCCAGACACATTATTGTCGCCATAATTACGTTATTACCTCATTATTAACATCCTAAAACATATTATTCTCACAGTTTTTGCATTATTAGAGTATATAAACATTTACATATCACAAATAAATATGTTTACAATAAAAATAAGTATTAAAAATGACTTTACATACAATATAAATAATAATTATATACATACTGTTTTCAATGTGGGCTGTTATTGAATATAATTATAATAAAACACAATAAATATCATTTAGGCATTAAAATACTGCCTCACTCTCCTTCCTTTGGGTTCGTATTCTAGGATCCTGTTGAGAAAGCAGGTTTCTGGCATCAGACGCACCTGAGCATAGTATCTCTCTATATTCTTTAACTTTGTTACTTAGATTAAATATGTTAAATTCTTTCCTTATTGCATCGCTGTATTTTTTCCGTCCTTCTATATCCAGCGACCGCTCTGAAGAATGTCATTTCTGATGCTTTTGATTTCTTGTGATAGTCCAGCGTTCTTAACCATAAAGAACATATGGTTCTGTTAAAACTTCATAAAATTTAAAAACAATATCTTTCCTTGGTTTGTTTATGAGTAATCTAATTGTCTCAAATAGTTTATTAAACTTTTGTAATTTCCTATCGTGGTGTAATTGTCTTGTATCAGCAATTTTACAGTTTAAATATTCGAAGTCTTTTGCTTGTTCTATTATGTCGTTGTTAATAATTATTTTAAACTTCACTTATGTTTTTCTTTCCTGGAAAGCTATAATTTTTTTTGGAGATACAGTTAGATTATAACTCGAAGCTGTGGTTTGTAACTCATATTTATTTCTGGAGACCATCTTCTGAACAGCTAATACTAATTGATCGTCAGTGAATAGAAGAGTTGTGAAGTCAGCTTTAGAGAATTTTTGTATAATCTAGCCATTGTTTATGACTTAGTCAATCCGTTTTTGTTTATTTCCTGCGTTTGGCTTTCATCGGCCCTGTGTTTGAGTTGGACGCAAATTTCTGCTTTCACACACTAAAAGTGCATCACATTCCTGCATCTCTCTCTATACCTTCAAAACATACATTCCGTGTTGCGGTCAGTTCGCGCATGTCATCTGCCTGTACATTCCTGGAGCGTCCTGCAAATTGTAAATGAATTCGTTTAAGAACGTGCTGCATGACTTGCATGGCTTTCGCGGAATAACCTGTTTCAATATTTAAAAAGAAAAGCGAAGTGCTGTGCCGGTTGATAGTGCGGTTAACCGAACGGATCAATTAAACAGATAGGGATGTGGGTTATTTACCACAGGTAGCATGCACTTAATGCTGCTTCGGTAAACCCGCAACAATTACCATTACATGCTGTGGCTTACCTTGTGGACTTTCATGACCAGGGAATAGGCGCGAATTGCAAATTGTGACATGTGCCCCCGATCATCGATCCTGCTTCGTACAGTTCAGTAAACACACCAAGATACACATGCTCCCTTTGTCATAGTTGCCTTTGAACACTTTCAAAGAAATAATGGAGATCTTCTTCGGCTTTATTCCTTTGCACCTACCCCTCGATGGAGTAGGTAAAGTGTCTTCGGTCCGATCGGTGGAAATTGAGCAAAAATGGACAAAACTCTAATGTGTTGCATTCACATGAATATCTCTAGCTACTATCGTTCAAACTTCTCTAAACTATTACTGTAAAAGATTATTTATGTTAACTGAAATAAAGTTTATAATAATATTTTCATTACAAACTTCTTTGTAGGTGCTAGGGGGAATTGAGAGACAAGCGATAGTCAGATCTTTAAAAAGCAGTGGCTGCTCGTGGCCTTTTCAAAGCAAAGGCATGCAACTTACTCATTTCTTGTATATTAAGTTAACTCTCCTATCCTTTCGGTTGGCATACTTCTCGATAATGTCGTCGTGAAACGGCTGCCTCCTCGTTAGGTACAGTACTCCTTCAATTACTGTCTTAAAGAATAATATGTTCAGCCTAATATTTTCATTACATTGCGTTGTATGACATGTGAGGTTTCTTTTACAGCTCATATAAGTTTTCTCAAGCTGTTTTAACTGCAGCGCGCATTTGAAATGTTAGCCAGAATCTGATTGTTTACACAATGACCGATTGATGTTCAGAATGTCACAAAAATCATCATAATTCCACATCGTTTTCTTTATTCCAAGTAATAGAAAACCTCAGCAAAATAGGTTTTGAAAATAATTACTACCGCCCAAGCCTCATACTGACTATACCACGAGTTTTTAAAATGTCTAATGTGACACATCCCACCTTTCCTTTCCAGTTTAAGTGCCGGTACAGTAAGAAGTGGCTTAGGTCTATCCGTCTCGTTCTCAGCCCACCGCGAAAAATACTTTTGTAACATACAACACACTGTGTAATTTTGCGGATTCATGGCAAATCGCAAATGGTTTAACGTTTTTAAGACACAGACTTATTGTTGATGCTTTACTTCACACTAGATGACTTCTAAGACCAAAAACACAATAATCGCAACGTGCAGGTCGATTTTTTCGTCGTGACTCGGCAGAAACGCAGAGGAGAAGGTAGTCTAAGATGGGGGCAGAACGGCTAGCAGTATTCCTCTTGCGTGGGACAACACTCATTGGGAACGCGTGGTGATATCACCTTATCTCACGTTGTGTACGCGCTTGGTGCTCTGTTTCTATTGACCCAACACCGCCCCCCAAAGATAAATGGACTTGTCCAACTACTGCGCACACAGATAAGCGTGTCACGACGATACAATCTACCTGTACAGATTGTTTTCGCACATGAGCTGAAGGATCGAGTCCGATTAC
Source organism: Deroplatys truncata (assembly GCA_030765065.1). Lineage (NCBI taxonomy): Eukaryota > Metazoa > Arthropoda > Insecta > Mantodea > Mantidae > Deroplatys > Deroplatys truncata. The sequence continues at coordinate 68,586,951 of CM060987.1, read as the reverse complement.
ATGAAGTTTGAAAAGTGATTACCTAAGAGATGTGTGCAAGTCTACAAAAGATTTCACAAATGTTAATGACCACCGAATAGCCTCTACAAGGGATCTTTCTACTCCAAAAAAATCCAGGGTTTTAGGTTCACCGTAGCTCGAAGCAGGTAGTTTGTGGGAGGTATATAGCACTCATCAGACCTTGCTTAATTTGGTAATCAGACATAAATAGTGCAGTTGAACATCCCAGAAACGAGAGTAGCAGCAACAACCCTCTTGCGACTTTCCCATTTTGCTCGCTTATAACTCATTTTCCTTATTCCATACTACTGCTGTGCTGCGGTGAAACTTCGCAATGGACGATTTTCGCTCTTAAAACAGTGATTCGTAAAATTATATTCCTTTATGTAAGTAGAGGAATATTTAAATATAAAATGTTTAAAATGAAGGTAAAATTATATTCGAATGCAACCTAGTGGCATTTCAATAGTTTCACCTGAGGAACCGCCCCTTTGAAAAGGCGAGTCACTATATGGTGGCTTTAAAATACCAACTCGTTCCATGACAACCCGCGAAAAAACGGAATGGTATTAGCACTTCATTAAATTATAAATAATTAATAAATTAAACCCAGTAACAACCACATCTGAGTAACGGCTGATGTCAAAAAGAGTTATTTTAAATAAACTTTGAGTTTTAAAGCTTTTGCATTTTTGGTACAGTGCGTCTTGGTTAATCTTATGGTTTACCAGTTAAACGTAATTATACTAATGCTTTTCCAAATGAAGAGGATTTCACAAGATATTGCATTTAATTTAAATATCTTACATGTATGGTATTTTAATCAATATCCTCACAGCCACTTTTGAGGAAATCAAAAAGTTTGAAGAATCTTCCATGGAAAGGGTAGTTTGAGATAGTGTTGTCTTGAAAATCTTCGTGTCGCATATGTGGACGATGTTGAACCTGGATACCAAGTTTGGAATTTATCGAAAATTTCGTTTTTGGGTTATGTGCTCACACACACACACACACACACACACACACACACACAGACCATTTTATAAAATGCTTTTTATGGATTCAGCACCCCAATACATGTGTTCACGGTGAAACCTCCATATCGAATTTTGGGTGGAATATAATACTTCCTCATCCTCCTATAGGTAGGGGCTGGAGAATGTAAAATGCGATGTTTTTCAAAATGTTGTCGAAATTGAATTATCGATAGCTTTTGAATCCACAATTTTCACTAATGCATGAGTAACATAATTGCATCTTCATTAACTAAACGTAGTTGTAAAATGCTGAATGCTACATATATATATATATATATATATATCCTACACATATAGGATCATGCAGCATTAACTTTAATTTTTAAATGTTTCATTTGTATAACCCCTTTTAACTGCTTTGATCTTATCAGGGGTTTTGACTTAAGTAAGTAATGGTGTAATTGCTCGCTGAACTCCAGTATTTAGGTATTAACATTGGTTTTAGCAGGTATTTTTTTCCTATTAAAAACACTCACATTCATAATCCCAGACTTTGTGGGGGATAGGAAATGATTCTGATTAAAGAAAAATTCCCCGCTAAGCCGGGAAACGAGAAAGGGACCTCTGGGTTGAGAAGTCAGAGCGATGACCACTCGACCGCTAAGGTAGTCTACTAACTTTTATCCGTGCTTTTTAATCCCTCTGTGCAAATAAAGTTTCAAAAGGAGGATGGAACATTTAACTTCTGCATACGTTTCGAGTGAGGGGTTCCACATCTTAACTACCCTCCTGCGCTACCAAGTCTTGGGAACTTCACGGCTCAGTAAGTCTCAAAATTGTTCAATGGGATGAAAATGGGGAGACGCAAGGACGAATGCAACCATCCAGTCAGAACGCAAGCACAACGGCTAAAGGGAAATTAGAACAAGCACTGTTCTTTTCGTACCTGTTGATTGAACCCAGTGTAATGTAGAGGTATGCATGTATTGTGCATACGACTGGGTAAATCAGTAAGAGCTATGGCAAGGTTTGTATCTGCGTCCAGACATGACTGTGTATGATATATTTGTTTTTCAAAGCATGCAGTTGCTTGACAATTGAAGAAGATGGTTTGTTACGTTATTTGCACCACGTATGGAAAGCCAATTTGAATATGTTATTTTGTTGTATTGTACTTCAACTGTTGGAGAGCCGAACTTGTAGTAGTTGCAACCGCACGTATAGTAAACAGTTTCCGGTAGCCTTCGCCCCAAATGTACTTTCAGGTGGTCTTTGCCCCAAATTTAAAAATATTAACTCCGTATTTTTACTGTTTCTTTAAATATTGTATTTATGTTTGCCTCGGCTGCGTCAGTATTTATTTTAGAGACATGGATATCTTGGCAGGATTGTGGTGCGACATCAGAATTTAGGCTTACACAGCTTATAATTTTTAATTCACTCCTTTTATTAATGCTTGATACGATTTGTATAACACCACTGATAGAGAGCTGTGAGATTCTTTTATTAATTACTTGCATTTTTCTAACACGTAAACTATTTTTTGTCTCCCACGAATACGTATTATGCTTCTCGAGGACGTGTCTCACGTCTGATTAGGAACACGGTCTGCTAGTAACTGACTTCTGAATTTGTAAATTGTTCTCCTTTTCAATTTCTGAATGGCTAATCCTAGTCCGATAGAATACCTTCTTTTAACTAAAGCTTTTTCTGGTTGTTGATTGGCTATTTTTATAAACTGTCACTAATATTACATTATTGCTTGCAAGAATCACAAGTAACATTTAAACTTTCTAATTCATTATTGCCTTAAGGTTATCTCATTGTTAGCAACTTGTGACCTATTTCCCACAGGTCCTACATTATTAAATTACGTAATATATTCACATAACATTATTACACATGGATACAATAATATAAACATATACAATGACTGTAATATACACTTTTTATATATTGTTACATACACATATTGCTTTAAGGTGGGCTGTTATTGAATTTATATATTATATAATTAGACTGAAATCATTTAAGTGTTAAAAATACTGCCTCATAATCTAAATTCCAAGTTAGCTTAGGTGCCAATGAGATTCATTTTCATTATCACTTTATTAAATGCTTTCATAATTAGCAAGAGGTTAAACGTCAGCACATGGTATACAACACCTCACACATTCATTTAAGCACTGAATCTCGTGCAAAATTTCCAAACATAGTTTTCGATTCTGTAGTTCCACTTCTCCCGTTAAACATCAGAATATATATTACTATTCTTCTCTCTTTTATAAAGTTGCATGGCAAAATCTGATTGAATACGGATATAGTACACACTTAGTTTTTGCATTTACACTTGGTATAAGGGGTATAGATGTCATTCTTTCAAGAGAAGATTCTATGTCCAAAGACAAATGAAAAATGTTAGTGCCATTTTGGTATGTAAACGCTTATTTCACAAAAACTGTCTTTCCACACATTTCGTCGCAGTATAACTCAAAGATGTTCAGTCAAGCTTTATTGAAGTATACGATAGAATAGGAATTAATCAACTTTTTTATCGTCGCTTTTATTGAGCACCTCGTTTCATCATAATTGGGCATTTCCACGCTGAAATTATAACGCAGCAACAGCGGTTGCCTAATTCACCACTCAGACATGCCTATAACGGCTGTGGTTATCACTTGCCCGCGTTCATACCTTCAGTATTAATATGGTTACCAACATTTATTTGTTGATTTTATGTCCGCTTATATAATACTTAAATAAAAGCGCATAGAAATCTTAAATCAAATAGCTTACACTCTTCTATAGCATTCATTTAAACACCTCAATAAAATACTAATTTTACGTTATTTGCTACAATCGAACACTCCCATTTGCAACAGGATTTGTATCTTAAAGTACAGGGTTATTCAAAAAGAAGGAGCAGACTTTAAATATGTATTTCTAATGAACAACAATAGATGGCGATACATGTGATACGTCACTGATTAGAGAAAGGTTCAAAATTTTATTGTATGTGTTCAAAATGAGCACCATTTGTTATGCGAGGACGACCAGTGCTTTTGCGTTTGCATACGCAACCATCTTCTGTGAATTTTATTGTATCAATTGTAAACTGTTTATGACGAGGCGGCTTGTTTTGAACTTACGACGAAATGGACGCTGCAATGAATCAATGGATTCACTCTTTGCATTGTGGCACACAAAATGACTGTTCCTGTGGCGTCGCCATTTTCTCGTAAACAAACCCAGCGCCCCTATAGGCACTGGATAGAACTAATAGGTGGGGCTTAATACTTTGAACTTTCCTCTATGCAATGATGTGTCGTATGTGTCGCTATCTATCGTCATGCATAAAAAATGAATATTTAAAATCTGTTCCTTCTTTTTGAATAACCCCGTATGGGCATGTTTGGTT